>CM070770.1:239149889-240428222 GCA_036346955.1 Dipus sagitta
CTAGATGCCATCCCAGGCAGTTACTAGTTACTTGCGCTATAGTATAAATTCACTTAGGACATTTTCTTCCTAAGCAGACCAGTTCAGGTTTGGAGCTTTACCTGGTTGATAAGGTCTAACATGCCAAAATGGACACACACTCTTGTAGTGCAGGTTACTCATCTATCCAAAGAGGAACTTGGGCACTATGACTATCATCCTTAAAGGGTAAAAATAATGCTGGGCAGAGCTTGGGCACCATGTGGGCAAATAGGACCAGGCAGCCGATGAGTGACTGGCGATGTATCTAGTGGGCATAGGCAGGTATATTTGGTGGCAGGACCTGATCATGCCACTCTCTTGCTCTCAGTCCTTTGGTGGGAGACCCCAGTGCCTCCAGCCAGAAGGGTTGCCTTCTCTTCTTCTCCACCCTACACTCCAGTTTGAGTTCCAAGTTTCACCTCCTTAAGGGTTGTCAGGATTCCTTCCTGCGCCCTTGTGATGGGGCAGAACTGGGGTTCTCTGCATGAATGATAATTCTGTCCCTTCTAGATAATGCGGGCATGGTGGGAGGAGGGCCAGCATCTATGGAGACACAGATCTGGAATGGAAGCGCTAGGTCTCCCTAGAGCTCAGGGCAGATAACGGTGAAGTGTCAGCCTGGTCAGGCTCCCAACTGGCATGTCCAGTGCCACACCACCATACCCCTCAGCCATCCAAGGCCGGGAGGAACCTGCCATTGGCAAGGAGCTGCTGGTCCAAGTTCAAATCCAAAGTGGAGCCATGTACATGTACTAGCTGTGTGACTTTGGGCGCGTGTCGTGCAGTGAGGATGGGGCAGCTCTCGGGTGACTGCTGCGCAGCGAGGGCCCCGCCAGCAGCCCTCACCCACCCTTCAGCCGCACCAGCTCGTTGTGGCACTTCTTGCGCAGCTGCAGCTCCCGGCGGTACTTGCGCAGCAGCTCCTGGTTGTTGCTGTTCACCTCCTCGATGGCCTGGCCAATCTGGGGGGGCACAGATGTCACTGTTGGGGCTGGCTCCGTCGACCTCCCTGCAACAGTTGCCCAGCCTCACGGCGCTGCCTCCACTCAGGGCTGAGTACCCCACATGCACTGTCGCAGCAACTGCTCCCGATAATCCACCTTGCTAGGCACAGCCAGCATGCCATTCTCATTTTACAGAGGAAGAAACTGAACCCCAGAAAGGCTGAAAGTAAGCGAACAGCTGGGTCTTGAGCACCGGGCTACAATGAGTCGGCTGCCCTCAAGCCCAGTCCTACCCGCCTGGGAATGCAGAACAACTGGCTGTTGTCTGTGTGCCTGGATTTTCTCATCTGTAAAATGGGAGGCTAGATGTGGTCATGCAGGAGTGTAGCCCTGGTCTTGGGAGATGGGGTGCAAAAACAGCAGCTCCATGACCAGATCCTAGCATGCAGGGGGCTGAGCTAGGAGGATCACAGTGAGCTCAAGGGCAGCCTGGAGCTACAGAGTGAGTTCCAGGTCAGGTCAGCTCAGATTAGAGTAAGACCCTGCCTTAGGGAAGGGGAGGAGAAAAAAAAAAAAACAACACCAAAAAACCAGCTTCAAACTGCTGGAGATATCCTGTCTCAGGGAAGTCCACAGTTAAATGATAAGAGAGAAACACCTACAGTCCTCGTCAGGCTGCATCACACACACACGTATGTGCATCTTCACACACATGCATACAGCACACATAGCACACACACCACACATACTCTATACCCCCAAACACCCTCTACCCCCCAAATTGCCCTGGCATCATCTCACTCCTGAGTCTGTAGATGGTATTAAGTACTGACCTCCATATTACATTTCAGAAAGAAAAAGAGCAGTATGGAAAAGCCTGTGTTCATTTGTCCCTCTTCGTGGGGTGAATGAGGCTCAGAATACCCTGGAGAAAATCTGGGGGAGACAGGTGTGTATGGGGGGGTGAGGCCCAGTCTTTCCACAGCTCTCTACTGGGTTTCACTCTTCACCACATCTTTGCATTATTGCCATGATTCTTTAAAAAAGAACTATTTTCTATTTCCAAAATATATTACTAGTCTTTGCAGAGCTGTCATACGAATTTGAGGAGCCAACAGCTATAAAAGGCTCAGCACGTAGGAGGCACTTAAAGACACTGGCTATTCCCTCACTGTGCAAGGGTGGCTCTGCAAAATGAAATGCGGGTCCGGGAATGCAGAGTGGCAGAGTGCTTGACCAGCATGTGTAAGGTCCTAGGCTTTATCCCCAGCATAGCAGGAAAAACAAAAACTAAACACAGCAAGCCAGGCATGATGCTGTACACGTGTAGTTCTAGCATTCGGGAGGCTGAGGTAGGAGAACACCAAGACGCTGTCTCCTCCCCACCCCTTTAAACATAGCAGATACAAGATGCTACAGCATGAGCGAATGAGAAACATGCTTGGCGTGTGTGTGTGCGCTTTGTGTGTTTGTGTGGACTGAGGCAGGACGCTCTCCCGGGAGCTCTGAGCTTTGGCAGGGTCCTCAGTGGGTGATGCCTGTGTCTGCAGACGTCCCCCAGCCCTGGCCCGCAGGCCTCGCTCACCTCGGCCTTGACACTCCTGAGGGCCTCCTGCAGCAGCAAGGGGAAGCCGCGCACCTGCCGCTTCAGCCCGTTGTAGTCATTGGTGAGGGTCCGAAGTGCGGGCTGCAGTGTCAGCAGGTTGGTCCTGACGCCTGAGGAGCAAGAGTGTGAGGCGGGCAGGTGGTGAGGCTGGTGGGAGGGTGGGCCGGGGCTGGCAGGGCCTGCCATGGGCTCACCTGCCAGGTTCTCATGCACCGCCTTCATCTCCACCTGGGCTCGAGCAAAGGCCTCCTCAATGGCCCGGTTCTTGTCCTCCTCCAAGGACTGCATCTCCTCCAGCATCTGCCCATGTGCCCGCTCTAGCTCCGCTTCATACATGGCAATCTGGTGGCCAGGCCAGGAGAGGGCTCAGGGGCAGGGGCAGGGACAGGAAAGAAACCCTGTCCCCAACCCCTAAATGCATGAGACATGCTGGCTCGCGTGGAAAGGCCTCCTCTCGCCACCACTTCCTTGCGCTAGCCCCAGTGCCAGACATGTAACCCAGGTGTAGAAGCCAATGTTCCAGGAGACCTGAGAGCAGCGACCGTGCTTCCTGAGCATGCCCGTGGGCTTCATGATCCCATTCCTGCATCCCCACTGTGAAGGGCTTCCGTCACCAGATCATGTGATAGATAGGAGACAGACCTTGGCCACGTGGCCAATAAGAAGACGAAGACTGACCCCTGGGTCAGAGGGGTCCCCACTATAAACCCTACGGCCTGTGTACCTGAGCCCGGAGCTGTGTGGTCAGCTGGTGGGAGCTCTGCAGCTGCTGCTCCATCTCTTTCAGCACCTGCCGCTGCATGGCCACCTGCTCCTGCAGGTGCTGGTTCCGGGCCTGGCACTCACTGAGGGCCTGCTTGGTCTTGGAAGACTCCACCTCCACTGTCTTGATGACGTACTGCAAGGAGAGGCAAGCACAGCACAGGGCACCCTTAGATGAAGCTGGCCTGCTGATTGACAAGGACAAGGTGCCAGCCCTGTCCTGGGTTCACTGCTCACAGGTACATGGCTGGTGCCTCACCTTCACTGGCGGGGACTGCGCCCTCAGACTGGCGATGGTCTCATGGCTGTCACGCAGGCGCCGGCTGAGCCGCTCCTCCTCCTGCGCCTTTTCGGCCAGACAGTCCTTGAGGCGCAACTCCACCTCTGCTAGCCGGTCTGTCTTCTGCTGCACCTCCAGGTTCAGCTCCGACAGCATGCCTTTGTTCTCTGCCACCTCCAGCTGCAGCTGGGACAGCTTGTCGCGGAGCTGGGTGCTCTCCTGCAGGCAGATGAGGGGTACAGAGACAGCCACCTTGAGCAGCCAAGCATCCAGGTCGGGGGTGAGAGTCACCCTGCCACTTCCACCCTGCAGCTAGCTCACCTGGCTGTGCTCACAGCCGGGACAGGGCGCCGCAGGCTGGGCCCGTAGTTCCTGCAGCTCAGCCTCACAGCTCCGCAGCTCCTGTCTCAGCCGCTCATTCTCCACCATCAGCCGGTCCCGGTGCTTCTCCAAGTCGGTGCCTCCCTGAGGAGAGCCAGGGCCCAGGGGAGGCATGAGCAAGACAGGGAGAGGAGAAGTGAGGCACAGAGGTCAGAGGGAAGGAGAAAGGGGGGAAGAGAGAACAGGCAGGCAAGGGAAGAGGGCAGAAGCTCAGAAAGAAAGAAGTCGAGAGAGAGGCAGGAGAGGAAGCCAGCAAGGGTAAGACAGGAGCGTTTCCCACAGCCCCTGCCCCACTAGATCTATTTTGCTGAGTGTGAAAGTAACACAAAGTCACATTTATGCACAGAGTTCACACTCCTATTTTATGTCAGCAAATGAGACCCAGCCCCCTGCCCTACTGGTGGGCAGTGACAAATATTTGAGACAGAATAGCATCTGCTCAGGTGGGGTATAGGGACTCAAAGAGAGTCATGCCCCTGGGCACCCACCCCTCCTCAGGGTGGCATGGGGCCTCACCAGCTCAGACCGCAGTCGGCTCACTTCCTGGGCCTGGCTAATGAGCTTCTCCTTCAGATTCTCCACCTGTGTGCACAAAGCCAGGGGTGCAGTGAGCCCAGAGCCTGAGTAATGGGCAACGTGGAGCCTCTGACCCTAGGGCCTTGGGTCTCCCCATTCAAGCATCAGGCTGGGTCTGGGACTCTGGCTAAGAGCAAGTCAGCCTCCTCCTAATAGCCTCTTCCAGCAGGACAGCCAACCCTGTCTCTGCAGGGTGGTCTAGAGAGAGGTGTTCTTTGTGCCCTGGGTTTGCCCACCTATCTGTAAAAATTGTTTATATCTCTTGCTTTAAAGGGGTTCTGAAGTTGTGGCCAATTCCCAAATTCTTCATTTTGAGCAGCTCCCGGCAAGTCAGCCTGAGGAACTGTGTCTCCTGCAGCCAAGGTACATCCAGGACCTACATCCACCCCTGCTCCCAGCCTACCAGGCAGAAGAGCCAAGAGAGAAGGGGGTGAGCACCCAGCAGCAAACATGGTGCCCAGTAAAGGGAGGGGACTATGGCAGTGCCAGCGCCACACACAGAACCTACCACGGTGACCCTGGAACTACTCTCCAGCTAGCCACCCTCTCTGACGGGCCCAGATTCTGACCCCACACTAGCCTGCCCCAGGAGCCTCTCCTTGAGGAATAAGCCTGACACACAAGACCTTGGCAGCACTGTTCCCTAGAACATGTTGGGTTTCTCCTGAAGAACATTCTGTGATGACCATGTCGCCTTGGGAAAGGCACAGAGGGAGTCAGATGGATTCTGAGGCTCCTATAAGTTGGCTTCAAATTCTAAGTGTGGTGACCAAGTCTGACTATAGGTGCCAGCCAGCTAAGGCAGGTGAGGGGCCATGTGGGATTGGATGTCTAAAACCCAGAAAAGAAAGCAGCTATGATGTGCTGCCCATGGCCCATAGCCTAGTGGAGACACACTCTCAGTGTCATCAAACTTATCTTTCAAGAGAAGTCAGGTGTTTAGATTTGAAAGGATGTAAAATCTCCCCATGGTTCATGGCTGGGACATCATTAGACAAGTCTGTGGGCATGACATGGCCTTGAAGGTCACCGTTCCCTGGGGCTGAAGAAGGTGGCTGGCTGGACAAGGCTGTGTCTCTGAGCAGTTCAGGAGGAAGTAAGCCATGGTCACTTCTCTGCCCATGGCCACCACCCTGTTTGCGGCTGAGAGCCTGGTGTGGGGGTGCTGGGCTTTTGGCCCCAAGGGGGAATGAAGCGGCCTTCCATTCGTTAGCTGTAATGCTGGGGCCAGCCCGAGCACCTAGCACTAGGTAGGCATGAACCGCAGTCAGCCACTGTGAAAACAATACAGTTGCTCACCCGAATACCAAGTGTGAAGCTTGAAGTCTGAAGGACCACCTCTCAGCTGTCTCCCTGCCCCATAACCTGCAGCGCCCAAACAGCCCACAGATGACTTGGTGTGTGCCCTCTCTGACCACAGGGACTTTCACAGCCCTTCTCCAGTTCCATGTCCCTCCCCTTCATGCCCTGAAGCCTTCCCCACCACAGCTCATCAACATCTTAAGTCAAAGACAAAAATCTGGAAGGAAAAAATGAGTGGAGGGTCTCCAGGCTATAGAATTACTACTGACAGATGCCACACACTTTCCAGCCCCATTTCCGTCTCTGAGACTATTTCTCTTGCACTTTCCTCACCCCGAGAGGTTCTACTTTCTACTTAATGAAAAGTCAGCTCCCCCTATCTACCCCGCGCCCCCACCTCACTAACCCAGAGCTACAGTTCTGACCTTGGCTATTCCCAGGGTTGGCTGCTGTGGGGCCACAGCTGGCTGCAGGCAAAGTGGGGCTCAGGATGTTTGCTGCAGGCTTGACCCCTGCCCCTGCCTCATGCCCAGCTCCAGGCCCCTTCTTACATCACAATGGAATCAGCCAGGGTCACACAGGAGGTAGCTATGGGGAGGGTGGGGAGGGGCGAAGGGAAGAAGGAGAGGCTGTAAAAGAGCCCCTTGGGTCAGAGATGGCAGACACTAAGATACCTTTGAACTCAACTTCAGCAGCAGAGCAGGCAGTCCCAGCAGAGAGGTCAAGGGACCCCACAGGACACTTTGGCAAAGGTGGGCACGTCCCCATCAAGCACAACCCGCTAAACTACTCCATGGCCAGGGACTGGGTGAAGTTAGACCCTCCAGCCAGGAGAGGGATCTTGCCAACACCTGGAGGCTCTACTTTGGGAGGGCTTGAGGGCCAAGAGGCAATGGGTCCACAACAGTGGAGTGCCCAGAGAACTGGCTGAGCTGGATCTGGGCGGGCGGGCGGGCGAGCAGAGACAGGGAGCATGTCTGCAGAGGACTGCCTCCCTACAAACACCCTGCAGGCCTAGGCCTCCCTCCCTCCCTCACCACAGCTGAACCGGCCACTGCCTAGGAGCCTAGGAAGGGAGGGCCACCAGGCAGCATGGGGCCGGCACACAGCAGACGTGCACTAAATGCTATCCAACAGCAGAGGGCAGTGTGCACACTTGTGTGGCAAAGAGCAGGACACAAGAAAGAGCTCTCTTTCCACCAGGTCACAGAAATGTCCCAGGACAGCGCAAGGCCCACCAGAGTTGATGGTGCCAGCCTAGCCTTGGGTAATGCTCATCAGCTAGAAAAAAAAAAAAAAAAAAAAACAGAGGCATAGGAGGCATAGGGAACGGGGCCTGTCTGCCTGCTGACCTGACACAAACCCGCATTTACCGTGGGGGAAGTGGGCGCCTGCTCTGGTGTGTGTTTTCTCAGCTGTCTGCTCCCAACCTGCTGATTACTGTACCTCCCATCATGCCCAGGCAGTGTGGTCGACAGCTGTTTCCTGGTGAATATACTCTGGGGAGTGTTGCTAAACTAAAAGCCTTGAGCCTGTCCTGGGAGCCAAGGCAGTGCCCCTTCCACAGCTGCCCACCCCATCCTGCCTGGGCACACTTCCCCATCAAGAGGATGACTCTGGCTTGGCCTGGCTGGCCCTGTCCACATGGTCAGTTGCACTGAATATTCCCCTCTGTGTCCTTCTGCCACAGAGGGGCAGGAATAGCGAGTGAGAGCACAGGTTCTTAGTCCAGCCTGCCCAGGCCAGCCAAACCTCACAGATCACCAGTGGCGACTGGCTTGTTTCCTCACTTCACTGTGTCTGTCAGCTTCCTCGACTGAACCACAACGTCCCCTCATTGAAGTCTGAAGAGCAAATGAAGAAATCCATATGTACTGCTTCCACCAGGGGCTAGCACAAAATAGGTTCTATCTCAGGCTGAGTAGCCCTTATCTGAAATGCTTGTGTGGTGGTTTGATGCAGGTGTCCCCCATAAACCTAGGTGTTCTGACTGCTAGGTCCCCAGCTGATCTCCATCATTTGGGAATTAATGCCTCCTGGAGGCACTGTATTGTTGGGGGCGGGCTTATGAGCCTTATAACCAGTTTCCCCTTGCCAGTGTTTGGCACACTCTACTGTTCCTGTTGTCCACCCAATGTTGGCAATGAGGTGATGTCCACCCTCTGCTCATGCCGTCACTCTCCCCTGCCATCATGGAGCTTCCCCTTTGAGTCTGTAAGCCAAAATAAACCTTTTTTCCCACAAGCTGCTCTTGGTTGGGTGATTTCTGCCAGCAATGCAAACCTGACTGCAACAGTAAAGTTGGTACCAAGAATGGGGTCACTGATGCTTGAAACCTGACTGTGTGTTTTTGGCCTTTGGAGCTGATTTTCAAGAGGAATGTGGAAGGATTTAAAACCTTGGCCTAAGAGATGTCTTGCAGTGCTGTAAGTGCAGCTTGATGGACTATTTTGGTCAAAGTTGAAAGACCTGAATGCAGTAAGAACTATGGACTATGAGGTTTGGTTTGTGAGGGTGAGAAACAACTTTGCCTAGACTGGGCTTGAAGCAGTTTGTGTGAGAAGCTTGCTGTTATGCCCATGTCTTGAAAATTGTGCAGGGTTGCATTGTGTAGAAATGTACTGGTATGAGCAGAGGGATAAGGCACAAGAAACCTGACATCTTTGGGCCAAAACTGCTGTCCATTCAGCTGCAATTGTATGAGAGATTATAACCATTGAGATTGGGCCAGCTGACCTGCATTGGGGCAACAGAAAGAATGTAGTTTTTTGAAGGGGCCTGAATGCTGAAGGAGTGTCCTGTTCTTCAAAGTCTGCTTTATTCCCCCCTGGATTAACAAACTGGCCCCCACCTGGTATTATGGAGGATAAGAAATATAGGGAAGAAAGGGTCATTGAATTTGAAACACTATCTTGTGTTTTGGAAATGGTTATGGGCAGTGTGCAGGTTTGCTGGTTTGCCTGCATGGAGACCCAATGGAGCTGTAAGGATGGACCATGGGTTGCAGTGGAGACCCAGTGGAGATGCCGGGACCACGAGATGGCTGCTAAGGAGCTGCCGGCCCCGATGAAGTTTTCCAGGACTGTGAGTAGCCTAGCTAGAGGGGTGGAACTGAAATGCCAGAGACTTGTTGCTGGTTAGAATTATCGGACTTGCAGATTTGTCACTTGCTAGAGTTGTTGGACTTGGAGCCACAGAATTTGATGTCTGCCCTGTTTAAATCTTTTATTGGTTGAATATTTCTTTGCTATACACAATGCCATCTTTTGCAGTATGAATGTTTATTCTGTGCCATTATGGGGTTTTGGGGTGTTTTTTTTTTTGGTATTATGACTCAGTTAAAAGTCTTTGGATAATGGAGATGTTTGAACATTATTGGGAGTGATAAAAACTATGGGGATTTTTAAAGTTGGATGAGTGCATTGCATTTTACATCATGTATGCTTATCAGTTTATAGGGCCAGAATGTAGTGGTTTGACTCAGGTGTTCCCCATAAACTTAGGTGTTCTGAATGCTAGGTTCCCAGCTGATGGAGATTTGGGAATTAATGCCTCCTGAAGGCAGAGTATTGTTGGGGTGGGCTTATGGGTATTATAGCCAGTATCCCCTTGCCAGTGTTTGGCACACTCTCCTGTTGCTGTTTGTCCACCCAATGTTGGCGAGAAGGTGATGTCTACCCTCTGCTTATGCCATCATTTCCCCTGCCATCATGGAGCTTCCCCTCAAGTCTATAAGCCAAAATAAACTTTTTCTCCCCCACAAGCTGCTCTTGGCTGGGTGATTTCTGCCAGCAATGCGAACCTGACTGGAACCGCTTGGGACCAGAAGTTTTATGTATTTCAGATTTTGGGATGTTTACTTAAACACACACACCTACCCCACAAGGGAGGGGAGAGAGAGAGACATACTGAGGATAGGACACAAGTCTAAACACACAAGTCATAGGTGTAGCATGCACTCCTTATTATACTAAAGGTAATTCCTACAATATTTTTAAACACTTTTATGCCTGAAATAAACTTTGTGCACACTTTGTGATCAGACTTGTGGAATCATGTTGGCAGTCCAGACTGACTTTGGATTCTAGATCTTCAGGATCAGGGATGCTCCCCTGGACTAGAATGTGTGGTCTGCAGTGATCCTCAGAGCAGCACTCCCAGGGTCTGGCACTCAGTGCGTGCTCGGAAAGTGCATGTGGATGAGTGGGGAATGCAAGAGGACCCTGCAGATCAGGGTGGGAGGTAAGGCTGGTATACAACATAAAGTGGGACGGGGGAGGGATAAAAATGCTGTGCTGGGGGCACACTGACAAATACTCATTCCACTAAGACCAGGACTGCCACTTGGCTCCACACAGTGACTGCCACATAGGAATGTTAGCTCAGAGGAGCTACATCAAAGTTAGAAACAAAAATTAAGGCCAGGACTCAGTGGTAGTGTGCTTACCTAACATGCATAAGGCCCTGAGTTCAAACCCCAGCCCTGAAAGAAAAAGGCTAGCTTTTCATTTTCATGTAAACTTAACTAAGATTTAAAACTGGAGCCTAACTTGAT
This sequence comes from Dipus sagitta, assembly GCA_036346955.1. NCBI lineage: Eukaryota > Metazoa > Chordata > Mammalia > Rodentia > Dipodidae > Dipus > Dipus sagitta. The sequence goes on from CM070770.1 coordinate 239,160,317, forward strand.
TTAAAAATTGGGCCAACTAGAACAATTAAATTTAGCAAAGTTGCAGGATACAAAAATTACAACAAAGGGCTAGAGAGATGGCTTAATAGTTAAAGGCACTTGCTTACAATGCCTGCCCGACAAGACTGAATTCCCCAGTGTCTATGTAAAGCCAGGCACAAAAAAGTAGGGAATGCATCTGGAGTTCATTTGCAGGGGCAGGAGGCCCTGGGACACCCATGATTTCTCTCTTCTCTCTGTCTCTGTCTCTGTCTCTGTCTCTGTCTCTCTCTCTCTCTCTTTAAGTAAATAAATAAAAATATTTTTTAGCTGGGCATGGTGGTGCACACCATTAATTCCAGCACTCAAGAGGCAGAGGTAGAAGGATCACTGTGAGTTCAAGGTCAGCATGAACTAGAGCAAGACCCTACCTCAAAAAAAAAAAAAAAAACTATATTTACTTATTTATGTCAAATATCACAAGAAAAATCACTGGCATTTCCGTAACAATGAACAAGTTAAAATGGAAAATAAGGAAATAATTCAACTTAAAATAGCATTAAAACTCGCAAACCTACCAACTGGAGTTTGGATCCCCGGTGCCCATGGAAAGCTGGATGCAGAGTGGAACATGCAGCTATAATTGCAATGAGTCTACAGCAATGGGAAGTGGAGTTGAAAATACCAAAACTCAGGGAGGTTCCTGACACCCCAAAATATTACAGGCCATTGAGAAGGCTCATGGTTTCCTACCAGGAATAGATGGTAAGACCCTATTGCTAGACTCCACATACTTGGGCTGCAAGGTGACTGAGAAATCCTGCTGAAGCTGAGCTGAAAACCTCCTCTGTGTAAACCAGCTGACAGAAAGCTGAAAAGCTAAGCTGCATATGGTTCCATGAGAGAAATCACCAGTGGAGATAAACAACAGTGGACACTACAAGCCTTAAATTTGACCAGCCAGGCCCAAGGAGCCAATGGGTGCAACAGTGGTATGTCTGTTATGGGAGAAACCAACCACTCTCTAATTAGACTAGAGGTCCTATCCACACCCCTGATACTGAAAACCTATGACAGCGAAAGTCATGAGCCCTAGAGGTGTAACGTCTGCTGGTGTCTGGCTAAATGTATATGCTATGCTCACCAAACTTCCAAGTAAGCACTTCTCTTAATGTTCATACCCATGTATTAATGCTACTCTCACTTTTGGTTAGAGAAGCGTCTCTTTTCAGATGGTAGTGACCTTGGGATGACTCAGAAGGCACCATAGTGCTAAGAAGAAGTGACAGAGGAGTGCTCAGCACTGAAACATCTCTATAACATCTTCCAAGGCTCAGGGTCTATTGCGGAAGAGGTGCCAGGAAGAATGTAAGAGCCAAAGGAAGGGTAGGACTCCTTAAAATGCAATCTTCAGACACAAAATGGCCTGGATATTCGTGACTTTACAGTGCCTGCCATTACCTACACAAGACCATCATAATGGGAGGAAAAGATGATGACATCAAAATGAAAGACCAATTGAGGGGGAGGGGATATATGGAGAGTAGGGTTGCAAAGGGAAAATGGGGGAGGGAGGAAATTTCCATAGTTTATTATCTATAATTATGGAAGCTGGCAATAAAAATAAATAAATAAATGAAAACATTAAAAAAAAAAAGAAAATACCAAAATTCTCTCTGGCCTTCTCAGAAGAAAAACAAGAGACCCTATGTGGGAGGAGAGGACCAACACCCTAAGGTTGTGCCCTCTGACCTCCACATGACTGACATGGCACGTGTATACCCATACATCATACGCACACAACATTTTTTATAAAGAGAATAAAATATGAATAAATATAACCAAGAATGGTCAGAGAGATGGCTTAACAATTGTGCATACTTCTTGCACAAGCATGGAGTCCTGAGGGACCCTGAGACCGTCCAAGTTCAAATCTCCATAATCCATGTTAAACAGCTGGGTGTGGCCACTTGTATCTGTAACTGTAGTGGGTAGGGGAGCAGTGATTTGGGAACTTCCAGAGCTCAAGAGAGAGAGCAGCACACTCAGGGAACAGCAAGAGGCTCCCGCTCAAATAAGAGTGGGCACAAGAGTAGCCGGAGAGATGGCTAAGTAGTGTAAGGCACTTATTTGCAAAGACAGATAGCCCAGGTTCAATTTCCCAGTCCCCATATAAAAACCAGACACTCAAGGTGGCACGTATGTCTAGAGTTTGTCTGCAGCAGCAAGAGGGCCTGGTATGCCCATTCTCATTTTCTCTCTTGAATAAATAAACAATTAAAAAAAAAAAAGAATAGGCAGCTGGGCATGGTAGTGCACGCCTTTAATCCCAGCACTCGGGAGGCAGAGGTAGGAAGATCGCCATGAGTTCGAGGCCACCCTGAGACTACACAGTGAATTCGAGGTCAGCATGAGCTAGAGAGAGACCCTACCTAAGATTAAGACTAACCTTAATCTCCTACATCTTCCCTCCCTCACTTCCCCTCTCCCTGTCTCTCTCTCTCTTATCTCTAACTCTTGTATATTAGTTATCTTTTTCCTCATTTTCTTAGTGGGCACTGACCTGTAACTCCCAGAACCAGCATGGGGCTATCATCCACAATGAGCTTTTGATCAGTGAGACCTACAAGGTTTCCTAAAAGACAGACAGATTTCTGTCAGAGTACTTGATGACCCACCAAAGGTTAGTGGTAAGACCCTACTGCTGAAGACACCTTATGTGATTGACATGCAAATTAGAATGGCATGGCTGGAAGTTGGAAGAGAGTCAGTCCCCAGACAGTCAGCGCGTCTAGTGCCAGAAGGTGCTACATGGGCGACTGGGGGAAATTGACCAATATCTATCGAAGCAACGCATGGTCTAACCTACTTAGCAGCAAATAACTTATTGTGATGCCCACACAAGTGCAGTGGTGGCACACAGCCATGGTGGGGAACCAACTGCTCTCAATTTGGCTAACTGATCCCCTCACTGGTATGGGACCCATAGCTGGAGCTGGGAAACAAGTCAGAACCATATCCAAACATAAGCCCACTCTCCAGTATCAAGCTACTATCAATTGTGGGCTACAAGAGGGCCTATACCTATTAAATTCTCTATAAAAAAAAAAAGTAAGGGTTATCTCATTTGTCCTGGTGCTAACTTACTCTCCGTTGGAGAATCTGCTTCTCTTTTTCAGATAGATGTAGACCCTAAGGAGAGAGCCACCCCATCATACCTCAAAAGGGCCCCGGCTGAAACTAAGAAAACTTGGAGAAACAAGCAAGGGGGCTGTTTTCCTGATGAACCGGACACCAGCACAAGGCGGAAGGAGATCAGCATAGAGAAAAATCAACTCCTACCAAATCAGAGAGCCAGAGCCTCAGAGGCCCTCAACACCTCATCACTGAAGCAGACCAAAAATGAACCCAACATGGCTCAGGGAAATTTTGCGGAAGAGGGGGCGGAAAGAATGTCAGAGTCACATGTTGGGTCATGATATGCAGAGACATTTAGCTTAGCCATAACTGTGGGCTAACTCCACAATGCATGACCCGTATACCTCAACAAGGAGGGGCCAAGGGGAGGGGGTAGGTCACGGATGAGCCTAATAATGGTACCAAACTGACTGTATTTGCTGAATACAGAACTGACTAATAAATAAAAAAAAAAAAAAAAAAAAAAAGAGAGAGACCCTACCTTGAAAAAAACAAAACAAAACAAACAAACAAACAAACAAACAAACAAACCAAAGAACAGGCAGAAGATTAATTGAGTAGGACATCCAGTGTTTTGCTACAGCCGCCACAGGCAAGCACATGGTGTGCTGCACAGGCACACACATGTGAATGTACCACACCCCCCAACCATGCACAAGCAAAAGAATAAAAATTAGGGCTGAGTGTGGTAGCTTTATCTCAGTATTTGGGAGGTAGAGGTAGGAGGACTGCTGTGGGTATGAGGCCAGCCTGGGACTACAGAATAAATTCCAGGTCAACCTGGGCTACAGTGACACCCTACCTCAAAACAAACAAACAAACAAAACCAACCAAGTAAATGAATACTACACTGAAAACCACAAAAGTTGCTAAAAGAGATTCAAGACAATGTCAGAAAAGATGTCTTTTGTTCATGAACTTAATAAGGTCTCAATAACACTCAGGGCCATCTAGAGAGTCAATATAATTCTTATAAAAATCCCAGCATCATGTTCAGAAAAAATTAAAAATCCATCCTAAACTTCATATGCAAACTCAAGGGACACCCAGCAGACCAAACAATCTTCAATAAGAACAGTGTAGGCGCAAATCTGTTTCTAGACTTCAAAACAAACCAATCAGAGCAGTGTGGCACTGGCATAAAATTGACATAAAGACAGTGGAAGGTTCTAGGCAACCCAGAAATAAACCCTCATGCATATATTCAAATGACTTTTAAAAAATATTTTATTTACTTCAGAGAGACAGAGAAAGAGGCAGATAGAGAGTGAGAATGGGTACGTCAGGGCCACTAGCCACTGCAAACTCCAGATGCAAGTACCACCTTGTGCATCTAACTTTACATGGGTACTAGGGAATTGAACCTGGGTCCTTTGGCTTTGCTGGCAAGCACCTTAACCACTAAACCATCTCTTCAGCCCAAGCATTGTAGAAGTTGTTTATATATTCTGGATATTAACTCCTTATCAGATAAATTATGTTGCATGATTCCATGAGTTGCCTTCTCACCCTGTTTGAGTGTCCTTTGTTGTACAAAAGTTAATGTTTTATTGGGGGGGGGCAGAGTTACGAGGATCATCATAAGTTCCAGGCCAGCCTGGTCTACATAGTGAGTTCTAAGCCAGCTACTACATAGTGAAACCCTGTCTCAAAAATTAATAACAACAACAACAACAACAAAAACACAACCAAACAGAATATACCCCAGAGTTAATTTTATAATGACTATCTTTTTTTTTTTTTTCGAGGTAGGGTCTCACTCTGGTCCAGGCTGACCTGGAATTCACTATGTAGTCTCAGGGTGGCCTCAAACTCATGGTGATCATCCTACTTCTGCCTCCCAGTGCTGGAATTAAAGGTGTGCACCACCATGCCCAGCAAACATTTTTGATGCATCATGTGAGGATAAAACTCATGACCTTCAGATTATGAGACTGATTCACTACCTACTATGCTAATAAGGTTCCTTCTGTCTGTGTCCTTGAGGTCATATCTAAGAAATCCGTAAGGCATTTGCCTGTGAAACCTAAGGACCCAGGTTTGATTCCCCAGGACTCATATAAGCCAGATGCACAAGGTGGTACATGTGTATGGAGTTCATTTGCAGTACCTAAAAGCCCTGGTACACCCATTGTCTCTTTCTCTCTCTCGTTCTCTCTGTGCCTCTTCTTTTTTCTCTCTCAAATAAATAAATAAATAAAATAATTTTTTTTTTTTTTTGGTTTTTCGAGGTAGGGTCTCACTCTAGCCCAGGCTGACCTGGAATTCACTATGGAGTCTCAGGGTGGCCTCGAACTCACGGCAATCCTCCTACCTCTGCCTCCCGAGTGCTGGGATTAAAGGCGTGTGCCACCACGCCCGGCTAAGAAAATTAAATAATTTTTTTAAAAGGACTTCTACAATTCCTTAACAGCAAAAAGCAAAGCTAAAAACTACCTGGACTGAAAAAGGAACTTGGATTAATTTCTCCAGATGCATACAGCTGGCCAAAATGTGCATGATAACCCATTCAACATCACTGAAGTCATTAGGGAAATACAAATCAAAACCACAATCATACCATCACACACCCAGTGAAATGACTATTATCTAAATAAAAATAGCAAGTGTTGGGCTGGAGAGATGGCTTAGCAGTTAAGGTTCTTGCCAGCCAAGCACAAGAACCCAGGTTCGATTCCCCAGTACCCACGTAAAGCCAGTTTCACAAAGTGGTGCATGCATCCCGAGTTTGTTTGCAGCACACCCATTCTCTCTATCTGCCTCTCTCTCTAATTATATATATATATATATATATATAAAGCAAGTGTTGGTAGGCATACAGAGAACCCAGACCTTATGCACTGCTAGTGGGCATGTGAGATGGGGCAGCTACTGTGGAAAACAGTGTACTGTAATTCCTCAAAGATTTAAAAATTAGGAGTAAGGGAGATGGCTCAGTGGTTAAAAGGTACTTTTGCAAAGCCCATCAGCCCAGGTTCAATTCCCTAGTAACCACATAAAGCCAGGTGCACAAAGTGGCACATGTGCCTGGAGTTTGAGTGCGGCAACAAGAAGCCCTAGCACCATCATACACATGCGTGCGCTCTCGCGCTCTCTCTCTCTCTCTCCCTCTCTTTAAGTAAATACTTAAAAAAAAAAAAAAAAAAAAACGAAGCCGGGCGTGGTGGCGCACGCCTTTAATCCCAGCACTCGGGAGGCAGAGGTAGGAGGATTGCCATGAGTTCGAGGCCACCCTGAGACTCCACAGTGAATTCCAGGTCAGCCTGGGCTAGAGTGAAACTCTACCTCGAAAAACCAAAAAAAAAAAAAAAAAAAAAACGAAAAAGTTGACAGGTGAGCATGGTGCCAGGGCATGATGGCCCACACCTGCAATCCCAGCACTTGGGAGCTGAGACAAGAGGATCCCAAGTTTGAGACCAGTGTAGACTAAACAGCAAGACCACAAATAAATAGTCTGGAGGAGTAGCCCAGTGACAGAGCACTTGTCTATCATGTGTAAAGCTCTGGGTTTAATTTTGTAGTTTTTTTGGGGGGAGGTGTTGGGTTTTTTGTTTGTTTTTCAACGTAGGGTCTCACTCTCTAGCCCAGGCTGACCTAGAATTTGCTATGTAGTCTCAGGGTGGCCTTGAACTCATGGCAATCCTCCTACCTCTGCCTCCCAAGTGCTGTAATTAAAGGTGTGCACCACCACATCCAGCAAGGCTCTGGGTTTGACTCCCAGAACTTAAAATAATAATAATAGGGCTGGAGAGATTGCTCATCAGTTAAGGCACTTGCCTGCAAAGTTTAATGGCAGTGGCTCAATTCCCCAGTACCCACTAAAGTCAGGTGCACAAAAGTGGCACATGTATCTTGAATTCATTTGCAGTGGCCAGAGGCCCTGGTGTGCCCATTCTCTTTCCTCTCTCTCTCTCTGCTTTCAAATAAATAACAAAAAAATTAAAAAATAATAAAATCTGCAGGGTGTGGTGGCACACACCTTTAATCCAAGCACTTGGGAGGCAGAGGTAAGAGGATCACTATGAGTTCTAGGACAACCTGAGACTACATCGTTAATTCCAGGTCAGCCTGGGCTAGAGCATGACCCTACCTCGAAAAACAAACAAAAAATAATAATAATAAAATAAATCATGGGGCTGCACAGATGGCTTAATGGTTAAGGCGCTTGCCTGTGAAGCCTAAGGACCAAGTTCGGCTCCCCAAAACCCACATAAGCCAGATGCACAAGATGGCGCATGCACACAGGTGGTGCACACATCTGGAGTTCCACTGCAGTAGATAGAGGTCCTGGTGATCAATTCTCTCTCTCATAAAAAAATAGGATAATAAATAAACAATGAAGAAAATTCTCACAAATGCTCCAATATAGATGAGCCATAAAGACAGTATGTTAAGGGAAATAAGGCAGTCACAAAAGGACAAATGCTGTGTGATCCCACTTCAATGAGGGACCTAATGTCATCAGATTCATAGAGGCATATGGTACAAGGAAGATAGCTCTACAACAATGAGAATGCTCTTTTAATGAAATTATTTTTCAATTTTTTTCCTCTATTTTATTCATTTATTCATTGATTCATTTGAGAAAGAAAGAGGCAAAAAGAGGGAAAGAGAAAGAGAGAGAGAGACAATGAGCATGCCAGGGCATAAAGCCACTGCAAATGAACTCCAGACACATGTACCACCTTGTGCATCTGGCTTATGTGGGTCCTGAGGAACAGAACCTGGGTCCTTTGGCTTTGCAGGCAGGTGTCTTAACTACTAGGCCATCTCTCCAGCCCAAGAATGCTCTTTTTTAAAAAATATTTATTCAGGGCTGGAGAGATGGCTCAGTGGTTGAAGGCGTTTGTTTGCAAATCATGGTGGCCCAGATTCAATTCCCCAGTACCCATGTAAAACCAGATGCACAAAGTGGTGCATTTGTCTGGCATTGGTTTGCAGAAGCAGAGGCCCTGGTGTGCTCATTCTCTGTCCCTCCCACCCTCTCTCTCCTAAGTAAATAAATAAAAATACTCTTTAAATTCTTTATTCAGAGCCAGGCATGGTGGTGCACACCTTTACTCCCAGCACTCGGGAGGCAGAGGTGGGAGGATTGCTGTGAGTTTGAGGCCACCCTGAGGCTACATAGTGAATTCCAGGCCAGCCTGGGCTAGAGTGAGATCGTACCTTGAAAAACCAAAAACTAAAATTTATTCATTTGCACGTGTGTGCGTGCGTGTGTGCACACACCAGGGCCTCTTGCCACTGCAAGCGAACAAGATACTTGTGACCCTGTCCGTGTCCTGCTCATAGCAGGTGTAGCTCTGGAACTGAATGTGGGCTGGGAGGTTTTGCAAGCAAGCACCTTCAGCTGCTGATTCATCTTGCTGGCCCCTAAGAATGTTCTCGACAACACTAAACTTTACATTTAAAAATGGTTAAGTGGTGAATATTATGTTACATGTATCCTATTGCAACTTTAAAAAACAGTTTTAGAAAAAAGTAGGCCAACCTAGACAATGTGAGGGCATGCTCTAGTTTTCTGGAGGCAGGGAGGGTAGGGAGCAGCAGTGTCAGCATGCTGACAAGCACTCAGGAACCTACAGCCACCATTCCATGGACACCCGCAATAAGAAAAGAACAGGTCATCTGCCCATGGCCTGTGGCTGTGGTTGTCAACAGGGGCAGGGCTACTGGGAGTCGCCAGGCTCCCTGCTTCATAGACCGTCCAGCCGTGGTGCAAGCCGCATGCCATAGCTCCATGGGACACTCAGTGACAGGAGCCTGAAGAGGCTCTCAGAGCTCCCACCAGCCAGGGTTCCATCAGTGACAATGGCAGCCTGCTCACCCTGACAGCTATGCCAGAGGGCAGGGGCTTGGTGAGGTCACAGCCTTGAACCTCCAGTCCTATCGGTGGTACTGTGATTGCTGTGTAGGAAGAAAAACCAAAGTTCCAGGAGGAAAGCCTTGGCCAAGCGAGTTCCCTGAGGTCACCTGACTATGAAGTGGTAGCTCTCTGGCTGAAATGCACTCAGGCTGCCCGTTGCTCACCCCTGACCACTGGGATATCTCACCTTTCCAAGGATGAGGTACCATGAAAGCCAGGCAAGGTGTACAGATGGGGGCTTTCCCAAGAACAGTGACATCCAAACCTCAGGGAAGTCCAAGACAGTGTCACACCACACGTAGAGCTGACATGGTGGCACATAGTGAGACAGAAGGCTTATCAGGAGTTTGAGGCCAGCCTGGGCTATATAGGACAGCCTGGCCTGCTGACTGAGACTGTCTCAAAACAAACACACACACACACACAAAAAAAAAAAAAAAAAAAAACAAAGGGGATGGAGAGGTTGCTTAGTGGTTAAGGCACTTGCCAGTGAAGCCTAATGACCTGGGTGTGATTCACTCGTACCCATGTAAGCCAGATGCACAAAGTGGTGCATGTGTCTGGAGGTTGTATGCAGTGGCTAGAGGCCCTGGCATGCCCAGTCTCTCTCTCTTTCTCTCATAAATAAATAAAATATTTGAAAAACAAAACATCAGTGAGACTCAGGGAGACCAGAGCAGATAGGAGTGGGAAGCCACAAGGTACTGTACTTTATAGTTGGTACCCACTTTCTTGTCCACCTTCACAAATGATCCCCCAATAACAAAGCCACCAAGCTTTGAAATTGAGAAATGGGGTTCAAGGAAGAGGTGACTCCATACAGCTACATAACCAGGATGGATGTTCCCACGGTTTCAAACCCAAGCCACCTGGTGGTGGTGGTGGTACGCAGCAAAATGTCACTCCCTGAGCGTAGCCATCCAAGTTCTGTTAGGACCTCATTTTACAGATGAGGAAACGGAGACGCGGAGTGACAGCAAACCAAGGCCCACAACTAGTGAGTCCAACAAAGTCAGGTCCACATCTCCACAGGATTAGAGCCTGTAGGGATCAGCTCATAGACCTACAGCTTCGGATGCCATACCTTGAAAAAGCCCTGGAAAAGAGCTGGCAGTTAGGAACCTGAGCAAAGGCCAGAGATGAGGACTCGTGAGGCTCCCCCCCTTCCTAAGGAGGTACTGGTGGTCAATGGTTGCTGGCGGGGGGGGGGGGGAATGACACATTTTCTTCAGTGCTGCAGCCACTGGTAAGTTGCTCATGCTCTGGCAAATAACCCTCACCCATGCTCATGCGGGCAAAACAAACCCAAGAGAAAAAGGCATGAAAGTAGAAGGGGAATAGTAGGGAAGAAGGGGTTCAGCAGGACTGGGAAGGGGCCAAGAGAGAGTAATGGGGGGATGTAATCAAAATATATTCATGTAGCCGGGCGTGGTGGCACACGCCTTTAATCCCAGCACTTGGGAGGCAGAGGTGGGAGGACTGCTGTGAGTTTGAGGCCACTCTCAGACTACATAGTGAATTCCAGGTCAGCCTCAGCTAGAGTGAAACCCTACCTTGAAATATAAATATAAATATAAATATATATATATATATATGTGGCCTGCAAAGCCAAAGGACCTTGGTTTCATTCCCCAGGACTCATGTAAGCCAGGTGCACAAGGTGGCACATGCGTCTGGAGTTCATTTGCAATGGCTGGAAGCCCTGGTGAGCCCATTATCTCTCCCTCTCTCTCTCTCTCTGTCTGCCTCTTTCTCTCACTCTCTCAACTAATAAATAAATTTTAAAAATTATTAAGGACTGGGGCTGGCACAGAGGTTGAAGGTGCTTGCTTACAAGTCTGCCAGCCCAAGTTCAGTTCTCTAGCATCCCTGTAAAGCCAGGGCAGTGTCTTAAGCTTGACTCCTCCTGTGGCCACTGTTCCTTTGCACTGGCTGTTCCCTTGGTTCACATGCACTTCGCTCTGTTCTCTGCACTGTCCCAGAAAACCGTCACTGGCCTTCACTGTAGGCCAAAGCCCTCAGACAAGTCCTTCTTGAAGAGTCCTTGTCCCTCTGCCTGTTTTACGTCTGCAACAAGCATCCAAGCTCCCTCCAACCAGAGCCTCTACAAGGTGGGGCTGAGTTGTGTGACTGGGTATCCTGCACCCAGCTCAGTGGTGGGTTCTCAAGCCTCATAAAAACATGAAGAAGGCAGGCAGACCCACACACCTCAGCTAGGAGGACTACAGAGCTGGCCCTGGGGAGCTCTAAGCCAGTGGGACAGACAAGATCAAAAACAGCAAAGCAGGGCTGGAGAGATGGCTTAGTGGTTAAGCGCTTGCCTGTGAAGCCTAAGGACCCCAGTTCGAGGCTCCATTCCCCAGGACCCATGTTAGCCAGATGCACAAGGTGGTGCATGCATCTGGAGTTCGTTTGCAGTGGCTGGAGGCCCTAGCACACCCATTCTCTCTATCTGCCACTTTCTCTCTGTGTCGCTCTCAAATAAATAAATAAACAAACAAATTTAAAAAAAAGACAGCAAAGCATTAGGGTAAGGGCATATGGAGGAGACACAGGGCACCAAGATGCCCCCAAGGAGGCCCACCCAACTCAGCAAGGTAGTGGGCCCCAATTTCAGCTTTTCTAGCCAATGTAATAATGCAGTAATGGTTTGCCTGAGCTGGGGTCAGGCCACAGCACCAGTGAGGTTTCTGAGCAGAGTCCAGTGTACACATCTAGAATGTCTGCTTGCTCATGAGACAGAGAAAGAGCACGCAATGTGAACTGAGAACCCCAGGCCCAAAGCTCAGGGTCCAGCAGCCAGGCCAGGACACTGCAGCACAAAGAGGCACAATGTGGCAAATGGAGTTGGGGCTGGGTAAGTGGGCAGGGCTCTGCCAGCCAGGGAGACAGATGCTAAACACTGGCAGGGAGAGCTGAGCCCCATGAAAGGACTGGGCCCCCATGTAAAGGAAAGAGTGAGGTGCTCCTGCAGAGGAGAGCCAGTAGTCAGCATCACTGGTTAGGCAGCTCTGGGGCCCAAGGCTCCCTAACGTCCTCCTGGTCAGCCAACAGAGGGACAATGTTCCCAGCCTGAACCTCAGACCTTTTGCCTTCTTGGTCTGAGAAACCCCCCCCCACACACACACCTGTAGGACCAAGAGAATAGAAGAGGAACTACTAGGGGATGGACCTACAGGGTGCATTGTGTCCTGTTAGTCTGCCCATCTCAAGGAACCATGGGAGATGAGGTGGACTAATTGTAGGTCTCATGGTAGAAGCATCCCTGGGCTTCCTGCTCCACTCCCAGCTATGACACTTCTGCGGAGGTGGAGGGAGGGGAGGGACAGGGCCTGGTCTAGGTAACTGAGCAAATGAGGCAGGAGGATGACTGGATGGAGGCCCCCAGCCTTTGATTCTTCTCATCTCAGCCTTAAGTGTCTTCCCAAACCAGGAAAGGTACCCCACCTGTCTCCTGGTGGAGTCCAGGTGCCCCAGCAATGCCCTCCAGCCTGCTCCACAGTGGGCAGTGGCCTCTGTCCATCCCTGCCTCCCAAAATACCTGGTTCTGCAGCTGGGTGGATGTGACTTGCTGGTCACTGTCGTGGAGGGCCAGCCTCTCTCGCAGGACTACCAGTTCCTCCTGAAGCTGGGCTTTCTCGTCCTGAAGCTGGGACATGGCCTCCACCATCCTATGTACCACAGGGGCCGCACCTGGTGACCCCGACAGGCTTGAGCACCTCCCGATGCCAAAGAGGCGCCCACCTACAAGCAAAGTAGTGGCTGATCAGCAGGGCAGCAGAAGTCCTACTTTAGGAGGAGGGGGCCCATCATGGCAAGGACCACCATGGAGATGGAAGAGGATGCAAGCAGGTGGGGTGAGGCAAGGGCTAGAGGCCCCAGCAACATGGAAGGGGGCGTCCAGGTCTGCCTCAGGGAAAGTCACTTTAGCAGGCAGCTTCTGGGGTAGTGACACTGCCTCGACCAATCTCCTCAAAGCACAAGTGTGTGTGTGTGTTTAGGGTCTTAAGGGCTAATGTCTCTCAGTGGCCAACCTGCAAGCAAGTGCCACTAAAAATAAAGGAGTCTCATTGGGAAATAACTGCTTTGAACTAGCTCAGGCCCTCTCAAGAGAATAGAAGAGGAACAGGGATTCCCAGCTCCTCCTGTAGGGAGCGGTCACCTGTGCACCAAGAAGGAGTGAGGAGAGAGCGTGCAAGTGTGACCGGCCTGCCTGTGGGGCAGGAAAGGCCAGGCCAGCTCCAAGGTTGACTCCTGTACTGGGGGGGGGGGGGAGGGGGAGAAGAACCACAAAGGAACCAGAAAGGAACAAATACCGAGCCTGACCTCAGCCTAAGTCCTCCTCCTCCTGTCCTGTCACCAGGACAAGAGAGAGACAGACAGACAGGTGGACACAGGGAGTCAAGGCTGCTGACCTTCTAGTAGAACTGAGGTGCTTGTCATAGCTTGCTTCCAGAACACCCAGAAGGAACATGGTTTGTGCAGGGAGAGCCTGTGGCATTTCAGGGAGAGGGGGGGCCAGTGGAAAAAGGGGAGAACAGAGTTTTGTCTCCTCCCCACAGCAGCCCCAACAGAGGCCTATGAAGTATCTGAGAGGCAGCAGTAGAGGGGGAGTGTGCCGGCCAGAGGATCTTCCACTCCGACATGCTCTGGGCTCTGGTTTCCCTGTATCTGGTCCTACCACTGGCAGCTTGGAAGTTGGGCCAGTGTGTTCAACTGGGAAGTGTGTTCCAGCTCCGCAGAGCCTTACAGCTGAGCAGTACCAGGAGCCAGTGCAGCTGCCAAAAGCTGTAGCTGGCCAGCTGGGCAAGGTAAGGAGTGGGACACAGGGGCTGCCCTGCTGAAGAGCCAGAAAAACACTCACTGGCTGGGCAGGGCTGGTTTCCCTTCCTTCTAAAGAGCTGGGGACCAGGCCAATGGCCCTGGCTGAGTGGCCTTGCATGTGACACAGCATGCAAGTCACACAGAGCTAGCCAAGCTCCTGTGATCTGTTCTAGAGGGAGTGAGGGCAGACAGATGCTTCCAGGCCGCACACGGGGCTACCACGGGCAGCATGTGACCATGTGGCCTCCACGGCCTTTAGTGGTACGGGAGGGAATGTGCAGGGCTCTGCAGAGAGCTAGTCCTGCCCCTTGAGATTTGAAAGGCAGGGGCCCTGCAGGCTCTTTCTATGTGAAAACAGGGACAATGTACCTGGCCCGTGGGAGAGTGCAGGTGTGAGTGACTGCCACTGGCCTCAGGCAGCCCTGTCATGTAGGACATCACTCCCACCCTGGAGCATGGGAGGCTGAGCACCAGCCCTTAGCATGGTGTCCTGTGCAGGTGCTAGAAGTAGAAAGGGCCTGAGGAGCTGTGGAGGAGGAGAAAGAGCATGAAGAAACTAAGGGAACTCTGAGAAGGGAAGGAAGGGAGGAGGGACAAGGTCCAAGGGGGCTTGGGCAGAAGGGGTGCTGTGCTGAGGGCCCCACATACCACCTGGCAGGTACTTTCCAAAGGCACTGCTTGTCACAGGACTCAGAGCTCAGGGTCTACTACTGTTCTCACTCCTGAGGGGAGCTGGCCTTCCTCCTCTGGGCCCACCCCGTCTAGCAGGCCTGACAATATCCCTTCCCAAGCTCCAGATGGCCACTCCTCAGCCAGACCTCATGCCTGCCCTATATCCATGAAGGCTCTGGGCCCAGACAGGCGGACTCTGGCATGGCCTCAGAGGAGGGAGCGGTTCTGCAGCAGCTCAGCTGGCAAGTTCAGACACAGAGCACCCTTTGGGACAGGAGGAGGAGGACTGGGAACACCAGGGCCTCTTCTTCCATCTCCTCCTGGCCCTGCCCTTGGGCTCCCTAGGGTGCGCTTTCCCAGTGATGACTGAGTTGGGCTCAAGCCCAAGGAACCCAAGGAACTGCAAAGGAGCCTGCAGAATCTTCCAGAACCCATCAGCTCTGGGTGCCATGATGGGCCTTGCCAGAGAGGAGTGCAACCACTAAAGCCACTGGCTCCCTTCCTCAGCCTGGAGGCAAAGGAATGAAAGCCATGCCTTCAGGTGCCTCGTTAGTGTTCGTGCAACAGGAAGCACGCCAGTCTCAAAACCCTGCCCTCTAGACCCCTGGCCAGGACACAGCCAGGACTCTGTACAAGGTGGCAGTGGCGTCTGGGAGGCTGCTCCCTGCCCTGCTTTAGACAGGTGCTAGGAAAAGACAAAAAGCCAGAAATCCAACCCTAACCCCCACCAGCAAGACTGCTTATCACTGGGAGGAGAGGACAAACACAAGGCTGTTCCTGGAGCTGGAAGAGGCTGGCCAGGGTCTCAAGTTCATGTCAGGCAGTCAGAGTCTGGCTGGGCTCCCTGCAGCTGGGGGACAGAGTGTGGGGCCACAGGGACTCCACAGGAGCCTCCCTCCTGCGCTCGCTTGGCCAGGGTGTGTTGGGTGGTCGGGCCAAGCGCCTTTACCTGCTTTTTCTACATTCATGGTGCCACCAGCTTCCGGGGCCTCCCGGTCCCGCCTGGGGGCTGGCGCCTGTCTCTTCACGAGCTTGTCTTCTTTCGTCCCCTGACTCTTGCTCTCGCACCCCTTGTCCTGTAGGGCCTGCTGCCAAGACACAACCAGAATCCTCACATGAAGAGGCCTGTGCTGAGGAGGGACTCAGCCTGGAGTGGGTGAGCTCCGGGGCTGCTGCAGTCCTTCACAGTACAGGTCAGGACAAAAAGGCCCGGGGCCTAGGGACGGGCAGGTGCTCAACCCCACAGCAAGACCACAGTGGCTTATTCTCAGGCCCCTCAGTAGCCATCCTCCGTGCCAGCAAAGGAGGTTCTGGGCGCCTAACATCTGCAGGTGACACTTAGCCATCCCTATAACTCCACAGAGCAGGAGTCCAGTCCGTTAGCAGCCTGCTAGTGTCAAGACCACAAGCACCATCACCATAGGCAACTGTTCAGTCACTCTCAGGGCAACTCCCTCATGACATTGCCTCCCACCTCCAGATGGCATCCCCAAGGCTTGGAGGCTGTAATAAGTTCATATGTGCACCCTACCTCCCTCTCCCCGCCCCATGGGTCATCCAGGCACCATGGGACCCCGTCTCCTGGTCAACCCAGGCAAAGGAGGCTGGGCTGCAGCAGACTAGTGGAAGGCCATAAAGAGACACTTCATCCACAGACATCCCCTATAGCTCACCAAAAAGACACCCAGGCAAGCAGCATAACAGCATGGGAAGCGCCTTCCCATTCAAGGGTAAAACACATGAAGCAGGTAAAAATCCACCCAGAGAACATGGACAGTGGTTACCTGTGTGTGTGGGGGGGGGGGGAGGCAGAGCTAAGAGTAGAAGTGTCATCATTTAAACTTTGGGGAAATAGAAAGAAACTTCTCAACAGGAATGGGAAGAGAGGAATGGTTCCATGTGCCTCTGGAACTGTCTCGAGTTTGAAATTTTCACCTTATAAATACCCACAGTGTTTTTCAGTGTCTATAGAGGTATCTAGGGAGAGAGTATGGAGAGGTTTTTGTGTCTTTGCACACTCTAAGGCCAAGTGTTACATTTTGAAAGGTGCTAAGTTTACAGCGGGCAAAGCCTGGGAGGGTGGCCTGTCACCTGCATGCGTGGTGGCTGTGGGCAAGTTACACAGCCTCTCTGAAGCTGTTACTGCCTCCTTAACCCAGGAGGACACACCACTGCCTCCGAGCACCGGTAGCACTTAATCCTGAGCAAGCAGACTGCTTACAGGGCCTGGCACACAGGAAGGTGGCTATCACTGTCATGTCATTTCCGTAATCTTCATTCTTACTTTGAGCATCAAAAAGCCACTGAAAAGAATTGGAAAGAAGAGAAAAGTGGCCTTGGCAGATGTCTAGATAGCCATCCCCTCTACCTCTTCCTCCCAATACCTTGTATTTAGGAAAATTCCCTAGGACTTAATTTTGTCCCCACCCTCCAACCAACTGCCACACCATCTTGAACAGGCTGTCCGTGGTGATGGCAGTGACAGCAGCAGCTGGAAGTTTCCATGTGTCCACAGGAGCAAAGGTTACACTATTTCTGGGCTGCTGGCCGAAGCACAGGAAGGGCAGGCAGCCTGGGGGCTGGGAGTTCCTGCAGTGCCTTTGGGGAGACGTCTCACATTTGAGCCGCTGGGCTCACTGAGCCCTAGACTTATAGATCACCTCACCATGCGCCTAGGATCCTCTTGAGCCCCACATTCGCCACCCTGTCACACCAGTAAACAGGGCAGGGCTCTGAAGGGGTCTGGAAAGAGGTGAACTCGAAGCCTGTTGCTGGCGGCAGTTCTGAGATGGATCCTGAGCAGATCAGCTGACCCCAGGCTTCAGCCGCAGCCCAGTACCCCATAATCAAACTCAAGAACAGAGCCGCCGCCCAGTCAAGGCTGTGGGCTCCTGACCACAACTTCTCGATTTAACTACCCTCTGATTTCCTTAACCATTCTTGTACCAGACCTGCTCTCCTCGCGGATGTTACAAATCAAAGAAAGACTGTCTGGCTCCATTTTCAGAAGAACCTCACAAGAAGGGCTAAGACACGACATGAAACACACGACTGGCTCCCGAAGCAGCGTCACCCTGACCCCTACCCAGAGTAGAAGCTGAGGACTTCCAGCTGCAGGAGGGAGAATCAGCTCAAAGGTACATGCTTCCTGCACCCACCCTGTATCAGAATCTGCATCATGGCTTCCAGGAAGGGGAGATGCTGCGCGCGTGGACATCAGAAGAGTGGGAGGAAAGCCGGGCATAGTGGGTCACACCTGTAATCCCAGCACACAAGAGAAAGAGGCAAGAGGATTGCCACAAATTCAAGGTCAGTCTGGGCTGCATAATGAGTTCTGGGCCAGCTTGGTATAAATGGAATCCCTGTCTCAGAAAAATATAAAAAGTAGGAGGGAATGGTGCACTTCCCCAGGCACACCTTTTGCAGGAGAGTCTTGGCCACACTCCAGATAATCATGGTGCTTCATCTTGCACAGCTGTGTTCTTGGCACTTGCTTGGTTTGCATTCATGCATTTGAGGCCATTGGTGACTCTCTGGTGCCTCCACCAGGCTGTCAGCTCATTTCCTTTCTCCATACTCCTGGACTGAGGCTAAGGATACACTGGCAGAAAGTAGCTACTTTACCAATATCTGTTCTGCAAATGCACTCATTAAATTACCTAAGCCTTGACTGCAATGGTAATGGCGCTTACTGAAATAATTCAGAGGATGCCAGGCATAGTAGTGCACGTCTTTATTTCTAGCAATTGGGAGACTGAAGTAGGAGGATCACAATGAGTTTGAGGTCAGCCTGGGCTACAGTGAGATACTGCTTTAAGGAAGAAGAAGAAAGAAGAAAGAAAAAGGAAAGGAGAAGAGAAGAGAGGAGAGGAGAGAAGAACAGAGGAGAGGAGAGAAAAAAAGAAAAGAAACTGGGCATGGTGGCACACCTTTAGTCCTAGCACTCAGAAGGCTGAGGCAGGATTACTATGAGTTTGAGGCTAGCCTGGAGTTACAGAGTGAGTTCCAGATCAGCCTAGGTTAGAGGACGACTCTGCCTCAAAAACAAGCCAGAGGAGGTTGCAAATGCCTTTAATCTCAGCACTCAGGAGGCAGAGGTAGAAGGATTGCCACAAGTTCATCCTGAGATACATAGTGAATTCCAGGTCAGCCTGGGCTAGAGCAAAATCCTACCTCAACCCCCACCCCCAAAAAAAGAAAGAAAGAAAGAGAAAAAAAAGCAAACAAAAAAGGGCTAAAGAGATGGCTCAGTAGTTAAAGGCACTTGCTTGCAAAACCTGATGGTCCTGGTTTGATTCCCTGATAACCATATAAAGCCAGATGCACAAAGTGACACATGCACCTGAAGTTCGTTTGCAGTGGCAAAAGGCCCTGACATGTCTATGCTCATTCTCTTTCTGTCTGCCTCTTTCTCTCCATCTCAAATAATTTATTTTTATTTTTTAAATAATATTTTACTTATTTATTAGAGACAGAGAGAGAGAGAGAGAAGAGAAAATGGGCATGCCACGGCTTCCAACCATTGTAAACAAACTCCAGATGTATGCACCATGTGTATCTGGCTTATGTTCGTCCTGGGGAGTCAAACTTGGGTCCTTACGCTTCGCAGGCAAGTGCCTTAACCACTAAGCCACCTCTCCAGGCCTCAAATATTTTTTAAAAATAAACAAAAGAGAGCTAGGGAGATGTCTCCATGGCTAAAGGCACTTGCCTGCAAAGCCTAATGACCTAGGTTCAATTCTCCAGCACCCACACAAAGCCAGATACGCAAGGTGGTACATGTGTCTGGAGTTCATTTGAAGCAGCTAGAGGTCCTGACATGCCCATATTTTTTCTCTCCTTCTTTCCTTGCAAGTAAATAAATAACAATATCAAAAAAGAAATAATTCAGAGGACCAGGTCCAGAATAACTATTATTATTATTATTATTATTATTTTGTGGGTGGTGAGGATGGACCCAGGGCTTTATATCAAGCATGCTAGCAGAATATTATGAAGTAGCCAAAAGATCACCAAGACTACTGTGAGGGAAAGCAAGCCACAGAATAACATGCAAAAATAAATAATAAAAATCATATAGGACCGGGTGTGGTGGCACATTCCTTTAATCCTAGCACTCAGGAGGCTGAAGTAGGAGGATCATTATGAGTTTGAGGCCACCCTGAGGCTATGTAGTGAATTACGGGTCAACCTAGGCTAGAACTAGACCCTACCTCAAAAAAACAAATAATAATAATAATAATATAGGGCTGGAAAGATGGCTCAGTGGTTAAGTAAACTTGCTTGCAAGGCCTGACAACCTTGGTTTAATTCTGTAGTACTCATGTGAAGCCAGATACACAAAGTGGCACATGTGTCTGGAGTTTGTTTACAGTGGCAGGAGGCCCTAGTGTGCCCATTCTCTCTCTTTGCTTTAGAAAAATCATATAGCTGGGCATGGTGGCACACAACTTTAATCCCAGCACAACAAGGGGTTCTTAATTTCTAGGTAATCGATCCATATAGTGGATTCTTTACGTCACTTGTTACAAAGCTTGTTGTGTTCAGATCTCAGTTTGTTGTGTGATCAGAAGCAAATTACTTAGCCTTTCTGAGCCTCCATGTCTTCATTTATAAAATTCATATAAAGCAGTATCTTTTTCTTGAGATTGTTAAGAGGATTATGAGACCAACATGAGATCATGCCTGTGTTCAGCAGCAGCTGATAATATAAAAGCACTACTTTCTTCATGTATTATTTCTATAGTAACATATGTATATGGTAAGTATGTCTGTTCAAGTTAAGGACAATTGAAAAGGAAAAGAAGCCAAGTACTGGTGAGGCCTCCATCTGCCTTCTTGGATCCTCACTTCAAACAAAGGACTACAAGGGCTGGAGCGATGGCTCAGCAATTAAAGTGCTTGCCTGCAAAGCCTAAGAAACCGGGTTTGATACCCCAGTACCCATGTAAAGCGAGATGCACAAGGTGGAGCACGTGTCTGGAGTTCTTTTGCAGTGGCTAGAGGCCTGAGTGAGCCCATTCTCTCTCTCTCTCTCTGTGTATGTATGTCAGCTTCTTTCCCTTTCTCTTTCTCTCTCACATATTTAAAAAAAATTTAAAAGGAATATAAGCCTTGTTCACATGGTAATAAACAGCTCCCCCAAACTGGCCTGTTTCCCCAGTATCACCTCCAGCTCTGCACATCTCAGCAGAGGCCCCACTCTCTCACTTCACCACCTCAGCCAGGGCGTGGCTCAAGAGCTCCTGTCACCTCTGGAGAGATCTTCCCCAAGATAAGTTACAATGCAACCAGCTTCATCTACACGTGCTCACCGGCAATGGGTTACAAGGAGCTTAGCCAACAGGTGCCTGGCAGGTTCCCAACTCTTCCCCCAAAGCCTGTCAGGCACCTAGCTGCAAGAGCTCTGTGGGTCATAGCACACCAGCCAAACTCACTCCCACACCTTGCTGAAAGCACAGTGCTTACCTGCACGGTCAGGTAGATCCTATGTGGACTCCCAGGGCCAGCCCAGTCCACACTGAGGGCTCGGCACTGCGCTAGGGCTGGGCGAGCTGCAAATCGGGCACTGGAGTCCTCTTCACCAACAGCCAGGGTGTCTTTTCCACGCCCTGTCCCAGGACAACCCAGGTGAGATGCTTGAACTGCTGACTGAGAACCACTAGCCAAGGCTGGGCTGAGCTCGGCTTTTGCCCTCTCCAGCTGGCCAGCAGCGCTTCAGGTATCCTTACATGCCCACCCTGCACAGAAAAGCACCGCCTGGCACACGGCAGGCTACATGCCTTCTTTACCAAGAGCTGCCCTGAGATTCTTTCCTAGAAGGCGCCTTTCTCCACACTGTGGCTTGGAGGCGGGGGGGGGGGTCCATCAGCACCCCCTGCAGAGAGTAGCCTGAGGAAGCCGAACTGACTGGATGAGATACATCTCAGGGCCATGGCTTTACCCAGGCTGCCTCTAGGTGGCAATTTATCCCCTGTCTTCATCAAGATCAAAGCCACACTAGGTGGCTTGGTCCTGTGCTTTCTCCAAAAGTGTGCTGGGGCGGGGGGAGAACCAGCTAGAGTGTATGCCCCCCCGCAGGCCTCTGATACAGGGCCCCACTGACTGGGGCCACCTCTCTCTCCTCATGTCCTGGACAGGATGAGGAACAGTGTTGGCCTCATGGAGCAAACTGAAACCATGACCCTGGGATGCAGCCAACAGGCTAAGTGTAGTCCATGAGCCCACAGCTGACATGGAGACAAACGAACCAAGCAACCCCATCAAATGGGAAAAGGCACAGTATGGTGCCACACAGTACGGAGCACACAAAGGGCCCAGAGACACAAGCCACTGGGATGGTGTGCCCAGGGAGGCAGGGAACATTCTCCCCAAGAGGCAGAAAACCAGACACCCTAAAGAGTTAACAACACACCCAGTGACACACGGAGCCAGTATTCAAATCCCATATGCCAACCAACCCTGGCTGTCTAACCATCTCAGGGCAGCAATCAGAGAGGGCTAGTGGGGGATGCAGAGAGGAATAGCCACATTGGCTGAGACCCTCCTGGGTCTCCTGGGTCTGCATTTCACACATGGGTTTCATTGGACCTTTGTCTTAAGTTTTTAAAGTAGCCCAAAGTCTTCAAAGTCACTCACTGTACTCATTTCATAGACAAATATGAACACCCAAACTGAAACTATAGAAATGTACAATGATTCCTTCACTGTTTTTATATTTTTTCTTACGTTCTCCAAGGGAAAAATGTTTTTGTTTTCTTTTTCTCTCCCCCCCCCCAACGCCAGAAAAGCCATAGTCCTCTCTATCACATCTGCAAACCTGGGGCTACCTTGTGGTGGAGACCATCTTTTGGCCAATGTAGACAATCAGATCTGACTGTCTCACAAGCCTTAGCTTTTCCTGGAGGCCCCAAGGGTCATCCCTAGCCTAGCTCAATGTTGGGGAGTGGCCAACCCCAGACCCAGGCAACCACAGAAGGTGGGAGATCTTTAAGGCATCTCTCCAGCTGCCACTGAGAGGGAGGGAGGGAGGGAGGGAGGGAGGAGGGAGGGAAAGAAACAGGAGTCTGCTATGGTTCTTCTCTGAGCCTCAGTTTCCCTGCTGTACACCAAGGGGACTGGACCTCATGGCCCTGAAGAGCAAGGCTGGTAATCTGAACTCCTCTGCTTATAGGTCAGGAATGACAGAGAGCAAACCCCTGAAGGCAGCTCTCTTAAGAGCCCTGACTTCCCACACAACCAGGGTGACCTGCCCAGCAGCCCACACTCTGCTGGGGAAGGGTCAGAGCGGCTCCACTTCCCTCCCCAGTGTCCAGCCACCACAGGAACAGAGGAGAGGCTCCCTGACCCAGAAAGGTGAGCTCGAGCTCCAGGCTCCCCAGGGGGCCAAAAAAGGAACCCAGACTGGGGACCCTCTCGCTGCGCACCTGCCGGTGGTGGGCACTTTCCAGAGAGCCTCCATGGCTTGTCTGACACCTAAAACCAAGCACTTGGCACCCACACCCCGCCTGGCCACACTTCTGAGCCTCAGTTCGCTCCTCACACCCAACCATCCGGGGCAAAGCAGGCGCGATCAGGTGTCAGGGCTACACAGGGCACCCCGGCAGGACGGCTCCTTCACCTACCTTGTTTACCGGTCCCGGGAGATCTGAGCGAGATCGATGCGATCGCAGAGCCCCCAGACCTCGCTGGGCCAGCGCGAACGTGGTGGGTGCCCCCAGTGCTACTGTTAAAGTTTAACCCACCCCGGAGCCTTCTCGGCGGGCCCGGCGGGGCACTGGGAAGGAGCCCGGGAGACGGAGCTGCGCTTCCACACCCCCGCCAGCTCGCTCGGGCCGCCGGCTACCCTGTAATTACCTGACAGCTCGGGCTGAGTTTAGGAACCGCGAGAAACCTCAGTCGCATCTCGCGGATCTGGAGGAAGCAAGGGGAAATAAAGAGGCATTTTAAAAATGCGGACTCACCAGTTCTCAACCTCCCCGGGCCGGTGTGTGGGAAAGGGCGGGCAGCCGGGCTGGCTGGGGCTGGGGCGGGGCGAGCCATCCCAGGCTCGGGCTCCCGGGCCCGGCCCACTCTCCACAGGCCCCGCAGTGAGGGCGTGGCTCCCAGGTTCCAAGTCCTGCGGGACGGGGACCATGGCCCGGAGCTCAGCAGCCTCCTGTGGGTGCCGGGTGGCCTGCAGAGAAAGCAAGGGGGAGGTGAGGTTGCAGAGGGGTCGCCAGCACCCGGGGCCATCTAGAAGGCTCTGTGAACACAGGTCACTTGGTACCTAGAGTAACAAGCCCAATGGTAGAATCCTTAAGGACCCTTGGGTTCGCTGGATAAAACAGGGCCTGTCTTCGTTTTGCTATTGAATATGGAGTCTTCGAGTAAGCAGGGGACGTGTTAACCGCATATGCCACACACTGTGCAGCTACGTTCCAGGTCGCGCCAGGATGCAGCCCCACATGGAGGGAGCTCCAGGAATCACAGCATCTCAGAGGTACGTTTAATCCTTTTCCTCTTCTGCTCAACATCTCATTTTCCAAGGGCACTCAGCCACGTGCTAAACCCTCAGCCTTCAGGCCCTGTCCCAGGACTGTGGCCTGGCAGCTAAATGCTCTCAGTGTGAGCATCTCACTGAGGAGGGGTTTAGAAGGGCCTGGACTGTGGCCAGGGGCAAGCTGGGTTTATATATAGCAAATTCTCTTACAGCCAGTTCATTCACACATTCAAGTAAACTTCACTCTGTCTGGGGTGTGGCAGGCACCTTGCCAGGTGTTCATACATTCCTCACTTAATAAACTATTGATTGAACACCTACTATGTGCCAGGCACCTAGCAGAGGTCCTCCAATCAGGAAACAATGTGGCCTTAAAGCTCCCAGTAAGGGAATTTGGATGTAGCTGAGTTGGTAGAGGCCTGCCTAGCATACACAAGACCTCATGTCAGTTTCCAGTGCAGCATAAATTGGGTATAAATCGGTGCAGGCCTGCAATCCTAGGACTTGGGGAAATGGAGGCCAGATGATCTGGGATTCAAGGTCATTCTCAAGCACACAAGAGAGTTGAAGGCCAATCTGGGCTACCTAAGATATTGTCTCAAGAAAAGGGAAAAGAAAGTGCTCCTTATCAACAGGGAGATTAAAAACTTCAATAGAAAGCAGGTTACAGGGAGGTTGGAACTGGGTGGCAGGCACCAGGGTGGTGTGGGACGGTGGCAGTAGCCTGGGAGGACTGGTTGGAGACCAAAAGCCTGGTAGTTTCTGTGAGAACTGAACAAATGAACAGATTCAAACATCCAGAAGTTTTGCGGGTTTTGTTTTGTTTGGGTTATTTGAAACAGGATCTTACTATGCAACCCAGGCCGGCCTTGAATCACCATCTTCCCCACTGCACAGATCTTTATTGAGCACCTACTGTATGCATAACAGCCTTGAGGACATTTAAGTGGACCAAGCTATAGTCCCAGAGTCAGGCTGTGATACCAGTTACAGAAACAGAATCAACTTGGAGAGACAACAAGGGGCTTCCTATGAAGCTACCTGGGTTGTGTGTGGATAACTCTCACTGTCCCCACCCTTGCCCCACTGACCACTTCCTGCCAGGCACCAAGGACACCTGTCTGAGCAAGACCCACTTCTGCTGACCCACTCTGGTTCCCTAAGGTCACAGGGCTCAGTGAGGTGCATCCACAGGAAACACTGTGATGGTTTACTGGACAAACATTCTGAAGAGAGAGAGAGAGAGCGGGCGCACGCACACACACACACACGCATGCGCGCACACATGCTCGAACAGAAGCCTGGAAGAGAGGTTAGCACTAGTCACTGAAGACTCCGAGACTGTGCTAAAGGTGAGTATGCAATCAGCCAAGGTTGAGCAAGAGGGGAGGCAAGGTCAGGTGAGGATAGGGCTGGGGTGGGAAGGGAACCTGGAGAAAGAAGGCCAGAGAGGTGGCAGGAGTTCAGGGCACATATGGAGTCCTCAGAAGTGGTGGGAGAGAGGGAGTGTGGGAAGAAGAATCAGATGGCTGCGTCAAAGTGGGAAGAAAGCCCTGGAAGCCTTTTAAGAGAAGTCATGGGATGGCCGGACCTGGTGGCTTACACCTGTCAGCCCAGCACCTGGGAAGCCGAGGCAGGAGGATCC
The DNA here is from genome assembly GCA_036346955.1 of Dipus sagitta. Lineage (NCBI taxonomy): Eukaryota > Metazoa > Chordata > Mammalia > Rodentia > Dipodidae > Dipus > Dipus sagitta. The sequence goes on from CM070770.1 coordinate 239,185,982, forward strand.
AGAGTTCCATGCCACTAGGCTGGGCTACATAGTGAGACTGGAAAAGAGAGAGAAGAAGTAGTGACTACGAATCACAGTAGAGTCAGAAGACAGACTTAGGAAGGCCCAGAGAATGAAGCAGGGCTGAGGAAGCAGCCATCTCCTTCTCTCTGGCGAAGTTTGGCCATGATGGGCAGAAGATGAACTGAGAGGATGTGGTATGTAAGATAGGAGAGAGGTGACATGTGGGGTAGACAGCGGAGCAGGAATGAAAGATGCATCAAGAGGCAACAAAAAACACATGGGCATAGGGGCTGGAGGACTGCAGACATGGGATCTAATGCTTGCAGGGTAGAGCCCCAGGGAAGTGAGGTCCTGTCTCTCCCTTGACCTAGGAGGACAACCTAGAGGAGGCTGCCCCAGGGTGCAGTATCCCTGGGCAAGGGACAGGAATATGGACCAAAGGACTGGCGGCAGCTAATCCAAGTATGGGGCCCAGCACCACAGATGACTGGAGATGGACAAGCTGGGATGGAAGAACAGGGGAACAAACACATCTTTCTCCAAGCTGCCTGGCACAGAGCTGGGCACAAAGCCAACCCTGAGTGTTAATGGGCGAGGATGGAGAAGGACACCTCTGCAGACCTAGCTCCTGGCAAGGTAAGGTGGTCAGGCAGACTCCATGGTTGAGAGGAGACTTTGGAAAGCAATCAGCTCAGTCCAGCTAGGCAGGAGCAGGAGGAGATGGTATTTCTGTGTTATCAGGACGGGAAGTTGGAGAGGCAGTCTGAAGAAAGAGGAAGGGTGTGTGCTAGATCCTGAAGAGGAAAAAGCAGCTGAATTTAGCAGCTGGACACTCTAGTGTGAAGGTCAGGAGTATGAAGGAATCTCAAAGCCAGGGTCCTAGGTCTAGAAGCAAGGTGCATAGGTGTTTGACTCCTGACCTGGTGTCCTCCCCCAACCTGAGGTAGGGCTGCGGAACTAGTTCAGGCCCTGGCTCTGCCACTTAGGGGAAGCATGACCTTGAGACAATCACCTGGCCTCTCTCCCTCATCGTCTTCACCTATAACATGGTAAGGACTGCACCTTACCAGCCCTGGCATGAAGATTAGAGAAGGCACATGGGAAGTGTTCACAACAACGCTGGCCTATACAAGGAGGTCATGATGCTGTTTCTCGAGGCTTCACCCCACTGGTGGATGAATGCTGAGGGGATGGCTGGGGGAGGGGCAATGCCTCTCTGGATTTAGGCCAGGATGGTACACAGCTGAGCTCTCTCCCTACCCCAGATCAGGCACAGACTTCACATTCACCTAGGCACCGATGCTGTGGACGGTTTGATCCCTCTAGGAAAGTACTGGAGGTGGCTGGATGGAGTTGGGATTTCCCTGGCACACAGTCACATGTCCTGGCTGTTCCAGGGCTTCCAAGTTTCAAACTCTGTGTTCACTAGAGCCCATACAGACAGCAGAATTCACCACATTGTGAAGTCCAGGAAACACACAGCCCCATTCTGGGGCTGCATTCCTAGCAAATGACTTGGTGGCCAAGGAGAACACCATTTTATCAAGGGCATGGGGTGTAAGTCTTACTGGGCAAGGAAGGGCACTCATCTGTCCTGGGGCAGAGGGACACCAGGGGTGGTCCCAATGCCCACACTTGAGACCCTGTACTGAGGGGTGAGAGGGCAACAAAGTCGGACTTAGGAATTTAAATCCAGTTTCCTCTTTAAAAATCTCCTAAACCAGGCCAGGGTCCCGCTGTGAGCTGAAGGGGGCAGCTCCAGGACTCCCCCTCCTTGCTGGGATGCCTGGGCTGCAGCTGTCAATGACCTGATTCCTCCGGGAGGGTACCCAAGAGGCCCTTCCTCCCAACCCGGCTGCTGGCGCACCCCTCTCCCTTGCCTGCCAGAAGAAAGCAAACTGGCCCATGGTACAAGGTGGGGGGGGGGAGGCAGCAGTCATCCAGGGAGCGATCTCCGCAGAGGAGGGGGCGAGCTGATTGACAGGCAGCAACCAGGTAGCGTCTGCGCTGTCCCCAGGAGAGGAGCAGCCCCCAAGCCCGGCTCCCGGGAAGGTCCTTGGCTGCGGAGGGACGCTGCCTCCGCGTACGGCCTGGGGGGGGGGGCCGGGCCCTTCCCGTGCCCGTCGCGGGCTGGGACGGAAGGGTCCCGGGTAGGGCCGGCTTGGACGCGGTGCCCACAACGTAGCCAGCGAGGAGCAGGGGGTTTGCCCAGCCCGCCCTCAGCGTGCCCGGGTCCCGACTCACCGGCCTGGCAGAGGCGGAATCCCGGTGCCGCCGCAGCGCCCGGGGCTCGGCCCGGTCCGGCCCGCCGGCGGGAGGCAGCTCCACGCCGCCGCCGCCGCCGCCGCCTCGGCCCGCCCCGCTCCCGCCCCTCCCGCACTTTCCACAGGAAATGATTAACTCGGGCCGCGGCGCGTTCCCATGGCAACCGGCTCGGGAGGGGGCACGCGCTCTCTCGCGCACGCGCCTATCCGTTCGCCCCCCCCATACACACGCGCGCACACACACACACACACACACGCACTGGTGCACACGTGTGCGCTCACCCGCCGCTGCACACGCCCCGACACACTGGCTCGTGCCTTTGGACCGGGCTCACACCGTCTGCCGCACACCGCGCGTCCGCACACCAGCCCTCACACCCGGAGCGCAAGAATGCAGCGGTCCTCGGCTTCCCACCCCAGGTGGCACACTCAGAACCGGCTTACAATCACACGTCCATGCACAGCCTCAAACCCAAGTGCAAAACTTTCACGCATTGCAGCCGGGATTCCTCACACATATTTGACAGCATATTTCCGTCGCACACCCGCCCGTGATCTTGTACGCGATCTGTTGGATGATCCGTGGGCACAGTTACCCTGCTTTGGTACACTCACAACCCCGTGCAGTGCACACAGACACTCACACTCTCTCTAGCACCCAGCTTCTCAGGCTGCCTCCCCAGCCTGCACTCCTGCCTCTCAGCCAAAGCACATCTTCTAGAGCTTGGGGTTTGCTAAGGTAACACATTCCTTTAAGCTCCAGTGAAAACAGCTCAGAGAGCAATAGCTTGTCTTTAAAGCCTCCTCCTGGGGCATCTGGGAACCTCATAAGAGGCCTGGGAGAGAGCAGGCCCAGCCAGCCAAAAGAGACAGCTGACCCAGAGGAGCCACTCTGTTCTTTGTCTCTCAAACAGAGGCAGCATTTAGTTCCCCAGTCAGCCTCAGTATACCCCCTCCAGGGTGCGGAAGGAGAAAGAAGTGGCCCAGCAGCCTGGCCAGTGCAGACTGATGATCCGCAGATAACCTGAGTAGGATGGGCAGTTTGCCCCTTCCTGCTTGGCAGGGGATGGCCCAGGAGGGAACTACAGGGGATCACGAAGCCCCAAGTGAGCCTGTCTTCTGCCCAGGAAAGGCACTGGGCAGTTAAGAATCTGGATAGAGGGCTGGGGAGATGGCTTAGTGGTTAAGGCGCATGCCTGAAAAGCCTAAGGACCCAGGTTCGATTCTCCAGGTCCCAGGTAAGCCAGATAGATGTACATGGTGGCTAGAGGCCCTGGCTCGCCCATTCTCTCTCTCTCTCTGTCTCTGTCCCTCGTATCTAATAATAAATAAGTAAAAATAAATCTTAAAAAAGAAAGAACGAATCTGAATCTGGATGGAATCAAAGCCATGGCCCCAACCTTACAAGATGCTGGATGCACCGTCACAGGACAGTCCCAGCCCTGCATCTAGATACCCACTATCTTCATTAGAGCTGCTGTTCGCTCATGGGGTAGGGGGATCAGTCTTTAAAGTCGGAGTATAGAAAGAGGCCTTGTGTTGCTTGAAGGTTGAGACACTGACATTAACTGCAGCTTCCTCCTGGTAAAGCCAGTCTGATTTCTAAATTAATAAAAACATTTATTGTTCCTCTTTATATTACAAAAGTAATGGATGCTCATTGTAACCATAATCCCACCCACTGGAGGTAAGTGCTGCCAACACTTCAGTACAGCCTCTTTTTTTTCTGTGCACATAATAGTTGGCATTTATTCAGAGTGAACACGGTGCCAGGCACTGCCCTAAGCTCGTTGTGCAGGAGATCCTGTTAACTCTGGTTACCCTGGGTGAGGAGCACATCCTAGCTCCATTTGTCCAGGAGATGAAAAGGTTATTCAGAAACCTGCTGTGTGTCAGAGCTAAAACCGTGAGCTCAGTAGGGAGGAGTGTGCACATACACATACAGACACACTCACCAAGTACCTTCATATGCACATCAGTGTAAGACTTTGTTAAGATAGAAGTACCAGCAAAGGAAATAAGAAAATTGAGGCATGAGGAGAAGGCATTTTTGAAATTCTAGCGAAACTCTGGCTTGAAATGTGAAAACTAAACCGGGCATGGTGGCACACGCCTTTAATTCCAGCACTTGGGAGCAGAGGCAGAAGGATCACCATGAGTTCGAGGCCACCCTGAGAGTACATAGTGAGTTCCAGGTCAGCCTGGGTTAGAGTGAGATCCTACCTCGAAAAACCAAAATAAATAAATAGTAAGTTAAAATTAATTGCTAAATGATTGTGAGAATTTAAGAATGCACAGTAAGCTGGGCGTGGTGGCGCACGCCTTTAATCCCAGCACTCAGGAGGCAGAGGTAGGAAGATCGCCGTGAGTTCAAGGCCACCCTGAGACTCCATAGTGAATCCCAGGTCAGCCTGAGCTAGAGTGAGACCCTACCTCAAAAAACCAAAAAAGAATAAAAAAAGAATGCACAGTATGCTGGGCCTTAGAGGATTGCAAATTCAAATCTAGTCTGGACTACAGAGTGAGTTCAAGATCAACTTGGGCAATTTAGTGAGCTGCTATCTCAAAATTAAAAATGAAAACAGGGCCTGGGGATGCACAGTGGTAGAGCGCTCAGGGGGAGAGCTTGCCTACCATATGTGAGGTCCCAGGTCAATCCCCAGCCCTGGAGGAAAAGAAAACAAGAATGTGCATAGCGCCACAAACTCCAAGATCATCTCCATTGTGTGGAGACTGCCAACTCTCCCCTGGCCAGAAGAAAGGTGAAGGAAACCTGGCCATCCTAACCAGCCCAGGCCACCAGAGCCCTTGGCCTTGAGGCTTTCTGCCCACCTTCTGGTGAAGGCGTAGCTGATCTGGGTCAGATAAAGGCAGCAGCCAGAACGCTGCAAATCCATACTCACATTTCCCAAGACAGGGGCCCGCAGTGGCATCTTGGTGTTCAAAGGGCAGGAAACCCCTAACCTTGCACTTGTCCATCAGAGAAGTAGCCAAAAACTCTTTTCTTTGAAGAGAAGCAAGGAGGGGGGAATGAGAACCCACACTGTGCTTTTTCTGATTCTCCTGCAGCCAGAGCACAGATAAGATTTGTAAGATGTTCTAGTCTCAGTGACTCCACTGAAGAGCCAGTTACCCTGAGGCCTTTGCAAAGGCTATTCTCCCAGCCTCAAAGCCTCATTCCTTCACACACACCCCCACCTACCTTCAATAACCTTTATCTGACCAACTCCTGACAAGTCCTACAAGCTCTGAGCTCACCTTGCCTTTCCCTCCCACATACTAGCAGGCAGAGTGCCCGCCTCTGGCTGAGGCATCTGCCACCTCCCCCTCATTTACAATGGTCTTTCCTGTCCACACCATCCCCTTCACAAGAACAAGGCCCTTTCGAGACATCATGATAGGGCCAGCTTTAGCCTGGGGCCTAGTGTCACATATATGTTCACTGAATACACACGGACCACATAGACTTCACAGGACAGGATGTGCTAAACACATCCCACAGGGCTGAAGAGATGACTCAGTGGTTAAAAGCGCTTGCTTAGCCTGATGGCCAGGGTTCAATTTCCCAGTACCCGTGTAAAATCAGATGCACAAAATGGAACAAGCATCTGGAGTTTGTTTACAGTGGTAAGAGGCCCTGGAGCACCCAACCTACCCCCCCCCCCATTTCGTCTCTCTCTGCTAACAAATAAATAAATAATTTTAGAAACCCATATCCAAACAGACTTTCTCCTGTGCAAACCAATGATAATTCCTCCCAGCAGGCAGGATAAAAGGATCCTTAAGCAATTATTTCCTCTGGTCAGGAGGAAGGGCCCGCTGCTGTGGAAGGTACTTTTCATCTCGGCCTCCTGGGTAACCTTTGTTTTTGTTTGGAGACAGGATCTCACTATGCTGCCTCAAACTTCTGGGCTCAAGAGATCCTCCTTTCTCAGCCTCCCAAGTAACTGGGATGACAGGTGCATGCCTCTGTGCCCAGCTAACAGTTCCTCAAAAGAAGAGAACCCTCTAGAATTCCCATGTTATGTGGTCCTGACTCTATCAGCTGCTGATTGGAAACCCATCTCTTCCAGTACCCCTGAAGTTGTCCTTCCTGAACACAAAAGAAGGAGCTGGAGGGGACACTGAGCAGGTAACAGCACCCAGCCCCACAGCATGAGTTTAGTCTGAGTGTATATAAGGAGAAGCTGAGCACCTCAGGGTACACAGGGACAGGGCCACCCTTGGTTGTATTATAAATCCCTTCAGTCCCTGCTTGCTATAGACTCCGCTTCCCACAGGCACCAGGGGTTCTGTAGATATATAAACGAATAGCACCTCTCCCCCTGTCTCCCCCATCCCCTTCCTGTTCCTGCTCCTTTTGCCCCACTACCTTTCTAAAAGCTGCAGTAACAGGATGACAGTTGTCCCATTTTCAGAGGACCCTGCAGGGAGGCAAGGCAATCCAAGCCAAATTTCCTTGCTTTGAAATACCCAGACCTCACTGTCTTTCTGCATTTGTTGGGAGGCTGTATTCAAAAGAGAGAGAGAGAGAGAAAAAAAAAAAAAGTGGTGTCTTAAAAATAAATAAATAATAAATAAAGAGCAACCTTACCTCCAGTAGAGGGGAACCAAAAATCTATCTCTGACCAGCCCAGGAATTTGGCAATCTGGATTTTCCCCCTTATCATTTCCTGTAGTCTAAACAATGAAAGGAATGCAAACAGCAGGGAGATAATGTATTTAAGCACCAGGTAATAAAAAGATTTAGCGAGAGTGACCCCAGAGCAGCTCCACAGCCCTGACTCATCTTCCCAGCAAGAAGAAGCCTGGCTCCTCCCCCAAGGTTCCTAGGCTTCCCTTCCTACTCCCAGCTCCTCTCTCCTCATTCCCAGGGGATTGTGTGCTAAACCCTGTCGACCTTTCCCCTTGCTTATCATCGCTACCTGTCTGGAGTTTGGGTTTTTTGGTGTTTGGGGTTTTTTTGTTTGTTTGTTTTGTTTTGCGAGGTAGCATTTAACTCTAGCCCAGGGTGATCTGGAACATTCTATAGTCCCAGGCTGGCCTTGAACTCGCAGTGATCCTCCTACCTCAGCCTCTGGAGGTTTTATTTATTTATTTATTTATTTATTTTTGTGGTAGGGTGTTACTCTAGCTCAGGCTGACCTGGAATTCACTACATAGTCTCAGGGTGGCCTAGAACTCATGGCAATCCTCCTGCCTCTGCCTCCTGAGTGCTGCTGGGATTAAAGGCGTGCACCACCACGCCGGGCCCTGGAGTTTTGTTTTTTAATGCTCTTGGGAAAATGAACTAAAGCTTGGCCCCAGCATAGTTTTGGTTTGTGAGACTGGAGTTTGCTATGTTAAGCTGTTGCCAAGGTTAGTCTTAAATTTCTGGGCTCAAGGAATCCTCCCGCCTTAGCCTCCTGAGTACCTAGGGACTTACAAGCATGTGCAAGACTAACTTTTTTTTTTTCACCTGCACAAATGTGATAAAAACCAAAAGAGATGGAAAAGCCATCAAATCCCATTACCCTTCACTTAGGTCACTGGCCTGGATTTTCTTTCTACTAACTGGGGAGACATCAGGCTATACATAGTAGCCAGCAGTGTTTAGAGGTGGGTTTGGGGACCCGGCAGAGGTAGACGTGAAGCCCACCCCAGGATTCCTGGGTGTCTGAATCTCTTCCTGTGAATATGGGGCTGTAGCCATATCTAACCTATGGGATGTCATGAGATATAAATTGAGCCGTCACAAAATGCCTTACTTAGCCCGGTATCTGGCATTGTCACAAACCCAAGCTGTGGTTGGTGGCAGGCAGATCAGATACCATCATTGGACTCTGCTAATTCTCACTTTGCGTCACGGGAGAAGCATTTTCCATGTTGCTTTTTTGTTGTAGCCCAGGCTGCCTGAATTAACAACCCTGCTTCAGCCTTCCGAATGCCGCCACAGATGTGTGCCACCACTCGTGACTACCACATTAGTGGGGTTTTTTTTCGTATATGTTTATTTGACTTATTTATTTATTTTATTTATTTGAGGGAGAGGGAGAGAATGGGCTTGCCAGGGCCTCTTGCCACTGCAAATCAACTTCAGATGCATGAGCTTCTTAACGTGGCATGCTTTATGTGGTTACTGGGGAATTGTACCCAAGTCCCAAGTGCCTTTAATTACTGAGTCATCTCCTTGGCTCCCCTACATTACAGTTTTTTTTAAACATTTTAAATATTTTTATTTATTTATGAGGAAAGAGTGAGAGAATAGTCACGCCAGGGCTTCTAGCTGCTGCAAACAAACGCCAGATGTATGTGCCACTTTATGCATCTGGCTTTAAGCCCAACCTTATTTTTATAAGGCCAGTTCTTCTCTGTAGATTCCAGAAAGGCTAAGGCTGAGATCCCATGTGTATTGGGATTCCATTGAGATGAATCATTGTTTAGGATAGTGTGTAAACCTAGGGACTTATACATTTTAGGAAAGCTCTACCATTGAGCTACCCCCAGCCCAAGTACCATGGTTTTATTTAGTTAGTTAGTTATTTTAAAAAATTTGTTTGGTTTTCGAGGTAGGGTCTCGCTCTAGCCCAGGTTGACCTGGAATTCACTATGTAGTCTCAGGGTGGCCTTGAACTCATGGTGATCCTCCTACCTCTGCCTCCCAAGTGCTGGGATTAAAAGCATGTGCCACCATGTTGCTGTTTTCTTTTTAAATGATTTTTATTTGCATTTATTTGAGAGAGAGAGAGAGAGGCAGATAGAGAGAGACAGAGAGAGAATGGGTACACCAGGGCCTTCAGCCACTGCAAACAAATTCCAAATGCATGTGCCACTTTGTGCATCTGGCTTACATGATTCCTGGGGAATTGAACCTGGGTCATTAGGCTTTATAAGCAAGTGCCTTACCCACCAAGTTATCTCTCCAGCCCTATTTTTTAAAATATTTTGTTTATTTATTTATGAGAGAGAAAGAAAGAATGAGCACACCAGAGCCTCTAGCCACTGCATACGAACTCCAGACATATGCGCCCCCTTGTGCATCTGGCTTACATGGGTACTGGGGAATCGAGCTTCGGTCCTTAGGCTTTGCAGGCAAATGCCATAACCGCTAAGCCATATTTCCCCATTCCCCACTATTTCTTTATTTTTGAGGCAGGGCCTCACTCTAGTCCAGGCTGACCTGGAACTGACTGTAGCCCAGGTTGTTCTTAAACTCTTTACATAGCCAAAGATGGTCTCGAACTCTTGATCCTCCTGCTTCTTCCTCCCAAATGCCAGGATTGAAGACATGTACCACCATACCTAGCTTGCTTGCTTGCTTATTTATTTATTTTGGATTTTCAAAAAAAATTATTTATTTGAAAGACAGAAAGAGAGAGAGAAAGAGAGAGAGGGAGAGAAAATGGCTTGCCAGGGCCTCCAGCCACTGCAATCGAACTCCAGATGTGTGTGCTACCTTGTGTGCATGTGCGACCTTGCGCACTTGCGTCACCTCGTGCGTCTGGCTTACGTGGAACCTGGAGAGCCAAACATAGGTCCTTAGGCTTTGTAGACAAATGCCTTCACCGCTAAGCCATCTCTTCAAGTCCTATTTTTGGGTTTTTGAGACAAGGTCTCATGTAGCCTAAACTGGCTTTGAACTCTATGTAACTGAGGAAGACTTTATGCTCTTCATACTCCTGCCTCCGCCTCCCAAGTGCTGGGGTAGATATATGCGACCTTATCCCCGTCCAAGTGCCATTGTTTTAAATAGGTACATAATATTCTACTGAATGGCTGGAGCCCCACTGAGCTCACTGTTCTAATGGGGTCATATTGAAGTAGTTCCTTTTTCACTTTTGTTTGTCAGTTTTCGAGTCAGAGCCTCTCACTCTAGCCCAGGCTGATCTGGAATTCACTATGGAGTCTCAGGGTGGTCTCAAACTCATGGCAGTCCTCCTACCTCTGCCTCTTGAGTGCTGGGATTAAAGGCGTGCGCCACCATGCCTGGCCCTTTTCACTTTTATGAAGAGCGCTGCTACCCATGAAGTGGGCTGTCTATTTCATGGAGTCTTTCCGAACAGAGCCCAAGCGTTTTACTGTCACTTTCTACACATGCCGCCAGATTGCCCTCAGAAGGGCTGTACCAAATTTACTCTGTCGTTGGCAGCCCTTTTTGATGAGAACCATTTTCACGCTAATTTACAGTTCTCTTGGATCAGGAATGCTTTTTCTGGCTGGTTCTCCTGCGAGGCACATAAAGAGATGTCTGAGAGATGGCTGTCATGGGAAGGGCGTGTCTTGTCTCTGCAGGTTGTCAGGATGCTCAGGCTGGGAGTCTTTGTCACCTGGGTTGTTGGACAGGGTAGGCTGGGGGCACAGGCTTAGGCTCCACTTCTCACTTGCTCTTCCGCTCCAGCCGTCTTCCCAGGTGGTTCCGTGACATCCCACCATCCTCGGTCGGGCAGCACACTTGGAACGCCTTGACTGGACCATTCTGTTCAAGGCAGCCACTGGCAGCGCTGAGGTTATTCCCGCTCTCACCCTGCCCTGGCACCGCACCGCAAGCTGGCTTCTTGCAATTTGTCAGCCACTCCTAGAAAGAATATCCCTCAGGGGGCAGGGGCAGCGCCAGGCAAGGGAAATCTCATGTTCCTAGAACACACAGCCCCACCCGACCACCCTGCCACCACTGCCCTTAACCTGTTGCGTTACCTCACCAAGCCACGTGGCAGCCGCGTCCCCTCCCCACAGCCTGTCCTCTTCCTCTGGGGGTGGCCCTTGTTTGCAAACAGCAACGGAAGTTTTGACGCTGCTGATTAACCAGCCTCCCACGGCTCCGGTTCTTAGTCATCCCTACAAGTCTCAACCTTCCACGTGGGGCTTCGCTGGCGTCCAGGTGACAGGGAAGGAAGGAGTGATGAGGAGCCCTGTAGTTTCAGTGTCGTCCACCCATCTTGCAGGAGAGAGACAGGCTGGTCTGTCCACCCTCACAACCAGAATGCACCCAGCCTGGGATTCCCCGTGTGGTTTTGAGCCCCTCAGCTGTTCTCTGCTGAAGGGCAGCATTATGCCTCATACTCAAACTCTGCCTGCACTATGGCCCTCATCTCACGCTCACCAAGCGCTATCATTCCCGGTTTAAAGGTGGGGAAACTGAGATACTGGTTATGCACCTTGGGAAGGTGGTGTTGCAGGTCAGCAGTTGTGTCCCTCTATCTGCTGTGTGACCTGGGGCAGATTTCGTCCCATTTGTTCATTTCCTGCCCCCTCCCCCAGGGTAAATGAGTACGGAGGCCCTCCAGCCCCACAAAAGCACAGAAGCCAGTGGGCTGCTCAAAAGGATGACTGTAGCTAAGTTGGGGAGAAGGAGGAAGGAGGTCACAAAGGAGGGAGTCCTACCCAGAAGTTGCCAGAGCTGCCTTTGGGATTTGCCTTCTGGGAGGGGGTTCCTCAGCCCCCAGATCTTCCTTATGATCCCCAGGTGTGTGAAGGCACCCAAGGAGTAGGTGACGGTGACAGCTGATAGTAAGAGCCCCCACCTCTGCTGCTGGCCTTCCTGGGAGTCCAAGAGCAGGTGTGGGCGTGGACCCGAGGGATGGGAGGGGGATCCTGAAAATCAGGGAAGGGGCCTAAAAATAGAGATCCTAGGCTGGAAGCCCTGCTGGCAATGTGCAGCTTACCCCAGAATGCAACTGGGAAATGCCTGCATTTCTTGAGGTCCCCTGCCAGTGGTACAACCCATGTACATGGCAACCCTAGGGACTGAAGACAGATGTAGCCTTCCCAGAGGACTTGGCTCTGAGCCAGGGCTCAGGTGCACGGAACCCACAACAAAGGCAACATTGGCCAATAAGAGGCAGGCTGTCATTCCATTCCTGCAACAAGGCCCTTCCCACTCAAGGAGGAGATCCCAAAGGGTGTCTAAATCTCCCAGGCAAACAGCTGAGGATGCAACTTACCCTGGTCAGACCTCCAGTCCACACAGGCCCATTTTCTCAACCCGCCTACTGGGCCACTGATGGCAGCTGGCCTGTCCTAGGCAAAAAGCAAGAGGTGCTCTTGGGCACTGTAGCCATCTTCTGAGCATCTGGCCTGGATCAAACCCACTTGGCATCTGCCAAGTAACCCCTTGGCCATCCCTGGGATTCCCCTCTTCTCTGATGTACACCTCCAGCCTTGTACCCAGCAACTCTTAGGTGCCAAGCACTGCTAATGCGGTGGGCCCAATGCCCTCTGGCGTCTCCAACATGTGCCCAGAGGGAAGAAACCCAGAGACCAGGAGACACTAGGCAGCTGTAGGGCCATGGCCTGAAGACTGGACCGGCGCTGTCCAGGACAGAGAGCCACATGACAGCCAGCAGATGGACTAGAGAGGGAATACACATGGCCCTGGATGGAGTGCTTCCATGCACGTTGTGTCCATCCCTCCTGCTGCTGTGGGGTGTATACTCTGGAATGGCCGCTCTATGGACTTGACCCCAGGCAGGCTGGCTGCAGCCCAAGTCATGAACCCCAACACTACATGTCTGTCAGTGCAGTCCTTATCCCCTGGCGACTCCATAGCAGGTATCGAAGGTTCATGACCACTATCTGCCTGCAGCTGCCAGGCCCACACTTCTTCCCACTGACCCTGTCTCCAGTCCTCAAGTTGTCATGTGTTCCTACCTTCTTGCCTGGTGTTTAATGTTACCTCCATGGTGACATCCCTGCCACCTTGTGAGACCCACTAAAAATATTACCCTCCTTTATGGAACCTTCCTGATAGCCCCCTGTCAGAAGTTACCTGCCCCACTTTGCCACCCTCATCTGGATTCATAGTCTCCTCTGTTAGACTGAAGCTCTCTGACTCAGACTTCCAGGCTGTGTGACTTTAGGGAAAGCACCTTAGCCTCTCTGAGGCTCAAAGTCCTTATAATACTGACCTTTTACCAGATGCCAGGTAGTCTGTGCTGAGAACTTTACATTCTCCCATTTTATGCTTCTAAGCATCCAGTGAAGTGAGTACTATTGGTATCTATGCAAGGTCCTTCCATGGCTCAAGGAATATTGTAGAAGAGGAGACAGAAAGAAGAAAAGAGCAGAGAATGGAGAGGAACCCTTTGGAACACTATCTTCCAGACATGATATGACAATGTATTCATGACCCCACAGCGACTGTCATTACCTGTACAAGAATTGCACGATGTTGGTCATAGAGAGTGGAGGAGGGCATGAGGCCCTCATCCCTCCCTGAGGAGCTATTGGAAGTTATGGTTGCAGGGGGTGGGGAGGCAGACTCTGCAGTGGTGTAGCTGCTTGTAGGTACACATGTTCTGTTAAATAATCCCCCATTCAGGCCCATGCAGGCAACCCTGGTTAAACTTGGTGGACCATACACACAGAACATCAAAGAAAAAAGACTAGTTAGGTAAGAGAAATGGCCCAGTGGGAGGGGGAGAGGGAGAAAAAAAGGGAATGGGAGGTCATTATAATCAAAATACTTTATATACATGTATAAAAATTGTCAATAAATGAAATTTAAATAGAATAAAATTCCACCAACATCAACTTTAAAAAAAAAGTATCCCTGGGGCTGGAAGATGGCTTAATGGTTAAGGTGCTTGTCTGCAAAGCCAAAGGATCCAGGTTCGATTCCCCAGGACCCATGTAAGCCAGATGCACAAGGGGGCGCATGCATCTGGAGCTTGTTTGCAGTGGCTGGAGGCCCTGATGCACCCATTCTCTCTCTCTCTCTCTCTCCTTACCTATCTTACTCTATCTCTTTCTCTCTCTCTAAAATAAATAAATAACAATTTAAAAAGTGTCTCTGCTAGAGACGAAGAAGCTATCACCATTGTTAAGACTATTGCCATTATCATTATTGACTAAACCTGCCTGAACACAGTAGTTTCTCAAATTCTGTGAAACTCAAATATGATTAGAAATAGGATTTGGATGGAAGGAGTTGAAACTGAGCCCTGTGTGTGTCCCAGAATTCACAGCCCAGCCCTGTCCTGGCTGAGGCACCCATCTTTGGGGCCTGGTGGTGGCTGAAGATCTCCCATCTTTTCCTTTTGCTTTTCCCGTCAGCCCTGTCTTCACCCACAGAAATAGTCTCTACCCAAACAGTCCCTGAGGTGGAGCCCCGAGGCCAATGGGCTGGCTGGGTTGATGGTGGTCAAGCTTAGGGATCCTGGAGAACAGCTGAAGCACATCCATGACTAGAGTAGCTTTGGGTTGCTGTGGCTAGGTCAAGGCCCAAAACGAAGCAGAGTGACCCCCATCTGTGTGCTCTAAGTCCCAACCCACCCCAGTTTCTTCTGGGATCCTTAACCCCTCCACACATCTCCCAGAAACCCCAGGGGCTGGTTTCAAGGTTATCTGTCCTTTAAGAGGGACAACTGCTCAGTGGTCGCTTATTCTACAGCACCATCAAGTTCTTTGGTCTCACCACAAATGCCCCCAAACTCCTAGACCCCTTTTTCTTCTACTTCTCCACCCTGGGCAAATATGCAGGGCTGGACATCCAGATTAAGTCTGTGTGTCCTTGGCAAGTGCCAGGGGCTCCAGTGGTCATTGGGCTCCGCAGGGCACCTCTGTCCAAATGATTTGCACCCTTGAACTTCAGCAGGGGTGAAGGTCTTCAGAAGTCCTGTCCCTTTTCCCCACTGTGGTCCAGTCTTTTCCCTGATATAAATCAGAAGCTCATGGCAAAAAAAAAAAAAAAAAAAAAAAAAAAAAAGGCTGCAAATTGTCTTCCCAGCGGATCTGCTACCTGTACTTAATGATGAACCAGAGACAGTGGGGAGAGGAGAAGAAAGGGACCCCTCACTCCTAGTAGCTCCCCATGTCCTGAAGACATCCCCATTATAGCAAGGCCTGATGGCATTCACACACCTGCAGTTCCAGTACTTGGGAAGCTGATGCAGGAGGATCACAACTTTGAAGCTAGCCTGATCTCCACGGGGAGTTCCAGGCCAGTGAAGGCGACATAGCAAGACTCTGTCTCAACTCTCTCCCGACTACCAAAAATCAATCAATCATTATCAGTGACAAAAGTGATCCCCTCAAAGATGACATGGCCAAACCAAGGAAGGAAACAGAAAGGGGTGTTCTAAGGCTGGGTAGCCTCAGTAGACCCTCCTCCTCCCATACCACTGGGCTTGTGGACCCGTCTCTCTCCTTCCTTGTGAGGAAGGCCCCTGGAGACTTGCCCTGAGTGTCTGAGATAGTTGGGCTGTACCACCCAGGAAACCTGGGCTCAGCTCTGGGGCCCATGTGAGTCAGCCTCATCACCGAGCCGCTGCCATCCGCCTGTGTTACAAAACCTGGGCAGGCTGCAGAGTGGCAGCCGGCTGCTCTGCTCAGGTGCTGGAAGAATGTTGTTGCCAGACAGGTTTGTGAGACATTCGAGCTCCGAAACCAGGCTGGGCTGCTGCCTCTCCAGGCCGCTCCCAAGACAACCACCAGCCAGCCCCTCACAACAAGGACTGATGCAGGACCCCCTCCCCAACTGCAGCACAACCTCCAAAGGCTCAGCCACCTCTTCTAGGAAGGGCTGAGAGGGACCGTGACCTAAGGCCACCATCCCAGCAAGAGTTGGGACCAGGGAGGTAAGAGGTCAGGTCAGGAGGTTTCTTCAAATTAGCCTACAGGCATCACAGCCAACTTTGAACCATAAACAAGATGATACTGAGGACAGTGTCAATAATGGTGGCCATTAACCCCAACCCCAAGCTGGCTTCCGTGGTTTCTGCCACACTGGGTGTTATCATGTGTATAAGGTTCCTGTGACTAACACTAACAAAATTACCACAAACTAGCTGGCTTAAAACAACAGAAACATATTCTCTAGAAATTCTGGAGGCTGGAGTTCTGAACTCAACGTTATCAGCAGGGCAATGCTTCCTCTGGCAGCCCTGGGGGTTGGGGAGAATCCTTCCTTGTCCTCACCCGATTGTTGCCTGCACTCTCTGGTTTCCCTTCCACTCAAATCCTTCTCCATCTCACATAGTGCACTCTTCTTTCTAAGTCTCTGTCCAATTTTCCCGCTTCTTGCCAGTGTGATGGCACATACCTGTAATCCCACCACTTGGGAGGCAGAGGCAGGATCCCGAGTTTGAATCCAGGGCCTGGGGAGATGGTTCACCTGTTAAAGGAGGTTGCTTGCAAAGCCTGCTAGCCAGGGTTTGATTCCTTGGGACCCACATAAATCTGGACGCACAAAGTGGTGCATGCATCTGGAGTTCATTTGCAGTGGCTAAGGGCCCTAGTTCATCCATACACAGTTCTCTCAAATAAATAAAGTTTTTTTTTTTTAAAGAGTTTAGGGCTGGAGAGATGGTTTAGCAGTTAAGGCACTTGCCTGTTAGCCTAAGGACTCACGTTCGATTCCCCAGGACCCACATAAGCCAGATGCACAAGGTGGTTCGTTTTCAGTGGCTAGAAGCCCTGGCATGCCCATATTCTTTCTTTCTTTTTCTCAAATAAATAAATAAGTACATATCAATAAAGAGTTTATCTGGGCAGAGTGGCACACACCTTTAATCCCAGCTCTCAGGAAGCAGAGGTAGGAGGATTGCCAGGAGTTTGAGGCCACCCTGAGACTAAATAGTGAGTTCCAGGTCAGCCTGGGCTAGAACAAGATCCTACCTTGAAAAAGGAAAACAAAGGCAAAAAAAAAAAAAAGAGTTTGAAGCTTGAAGCCAGCCTGGTCTACAAGAAACAAAACTAAAATCCAACCAAGCAAACATACAAAAGACATTGGTCATAATTGCATTTAAGGGCCCGATTTAATCCAATATGGCCTCTGCAAAGACTCCATTTCCAAAAAGGTCATATTCACAAGTTCGGGGTACGTACATTATTAAATCCAATATACATCACATATATTTCTTTCAATAATCCTGATACTACTGTTATTCACAACTTACAAACAAGAGACTTAGAGATGTTAAGCAACTCACCAGAGGCCAAGAGCCAAGCCTGGGACTCCAGGTGCTCTGATTCTAGAACCCCAACTATATTGTCTCTCACCTTCTCACATCATTCACAAAACTGCTCCTGCCCATCACTGCCTTCTCCTTCTTCTGCATAACCTCGAGGGGCCTGTTTTTCAGAGAGGAAGTGGGGCAAGGGCTTCACTCATTAACTCAGCCACATTCACACAGCTAACAAGGGGTGGGATTTTAGGCCCCAGAACCTGCACACTCCACCAAGGAGGTCCACCTCCTCCAGGCTCCTTCAGGATCTAACGGGAGCATTCCTCAGCTTTGCTAAGCCGGTCAAGACAATCAGCCCGGTGTGATCCATGGCATTGTTGTGTTTACTGATAACACCCACTTCTGCTACACCTGCCAAGATTTTAAAAGGCACTGGTAATCTGCAGCCCCAGTTGGCCTCCTCATGTAGCAGCCCAGTGTCTGCTACTCTGCATTGGCAGCAAGGCCAGCTGTGTGAGTAATCACAAAGTAGAGAAGATCCGAGTCAAGAATCCATGAGAAGCTCAGTGTGGTGACACATGCCTTCATCCCCAATACTGGGGAGGCAGAGGTAGGAGGATTTCCATGAGTTCAAGGCCCTACCTCAGAAAAAAAAAAAAATGATCCATGAGATCTAAACATGGGGGCACACTTTTAGCATTGGAAAGGAAAGGCTGAGATAGGATCATGAGTTCAAGACCAGCCTAGGCTACATAGGGAGACCCAGTTTGAAAAAGACACTGCATGCT
Organism: Dipus sagitta; assembly: GCA_036346955.1. Classification (NCBI taxonomy): domain Eukaryota; kingdom Metazoa; phylum Chordata; class Mammalia; order Rodentia; family Dipodidae; genus Dipus; species Dipus sagitta. The sequence goes on from CM070770.1 coordinate 239,203,919, forward strand.
CAGGTTGCAGGTCACTGAGAAATCCAGCTGAAGCTCCTCCTGTTGACTAGCTGTCAGGATGCTGCAAAGAGACACGCAGCTTGTTGGGGAGAAAAGTCAACAATGGTCTTTTTTATTTTTATTTTTTTTGTTAGCAATGGTCTTAACCAGCAGCGGATCCTGCAAGCTTTATGACTGGCCAGCCAGGCCAAATATACCAACTGTTGCAATGATAGCATGTCTGTAATGAGGAAACCAACTGCTCTCTGATTGGATTTGAGGCCTACTCCATGCCTGGTACTGAAAACCTAATAAATGTCTATGTCAGGGGAAGTCATATGCGCTGCAGGGGGGAGGGGGGAAGGGGACTACTACTATTGTATGGCTATGTGGATATATTAGGCCCATGAAACTTCTCTCTAAATATTTATATCTATACCTATATATTAACACTGCTTTCACTTTTGGTTAGAGAAACTTCTCTTTTCAGATGGCAGTGACCACTGGGCAGACTCAAAATCCACTAAAGTGCTGAAAAGTGATAGTGGTGTTCAGCACTAAGTAAGACATCTCTATTACTCCCTCCAAGGCTCATGGACCATTGCAGAAGAGAGGTGGAAAGAATGTAAGAGGGCTGGAAAGATGGCTTAGCGGTTAAGGCATTTGCTTGTGAAGCCTATGGACCCAGGTTTGATTCCCCAGTACCCACGTAAGCCAGATACACAAGGGGATGCATGCATCTGAAGTTCATTTGCAGTGGCTAGACACTGTGGTGTGCCTATCCTTCCTCTCCTTCTCTCTCTCTCTCTCTCCTTTTTTTTTTTTTTTTTTTTTTTTTTTGGTTTCTTGGGGTAGGGTCTCACTCTAGCTCAGGCTGACCTGGAATTCACTATGTAGTCTTAGGGTGGCCTTGAACTCATGGTGATCCTCCTACCTCTGCCTCCCAAGAGCTGGGATTAAAGGCATGCGCCACCAAGCCCGGCTCTCTTTCTCTTTATCTGCCTTTTTTACTTTCTCTCTCTCTCTCAATAAATAAATTTTTTTTTAAAAAAGGAATGTAAGAGTCAAAGGGATATTAGGAATGCTTACAATGCTGTCTTTCAGACACAAAGTGGCCTTGATATTCATGACCTCACTGTGGCTACACAAGACCTGCATAATAGGAGGGAAAAAATAATGACATCAAAATAGAAGATAGACTAGTTGAAGAGAGACTACAAAAAGAAGAGATTTAGTGGAGGGAGGCTCAGGAGAGAGAAAAGGGAGAAGGTGGGAGGCGATTGTGATCATGGTATATTATCTATATTAATGAAGGTTGTCAATAAAAGCTAGGAAAAAAGGGGCTAAAGAGATGGTTTAGTGGTTAAGGCACTTGCCCAGAAAACCAAAGGACCCAGGTTTGATTCCCCAGGACCCACATAAAGCCAGATAAATGCACAAGGTGGCGCATGCATCTGGAGTTCAATTGCAGTGGCTTAGAGGCCCTGCTGCGCTCAATCTCTGTCTCTCTATCTGCTTCCCCCTCCACTGTCTCAAATAAATAAATAAGTAAATAAAATATTTTTTTAAATAAAAAGTTAGAAAAAAAAGAGGGTCAGGCATGGTGATGTATGCCTTTAATCCCAGCACTTGGGAGGTTGGAAGTAGAAGGATTGTCATGAGTTTGAGGCCACTTTGAGATAGCTCAGCAATTAAAAGCACTTGCTTGCAAAGCCTTGCCAGCCAGGGTTCAATTCCCAGTACTCATGTAAAACTAAATGCACAAAATGGCACATGCATTTGGAATTTATTTGCAATGGCAAGAGACCCTTGGTGCACCCATTCTCAATCCCTCTCTCTCTCTCTCTTTTCCTCCCTCTCTCAAATAAATAATTTTTTTTTTAAAGAGAGAGCATCCAGATGTTGTGGCACACGGCTTTAATCCCAGCACTCAAGAATTAGAGGTAGGAGGATTACTGTAAGTTCGAGGCCAGCCTGGAACTACAGAGTGAATTCCAGGTTAGCCTGGGCTAGGGGGAGAAAGGAAGTTCCAGTTGCTTCCCGTGGAGATTACAACAGAATCCCAACTCCACTGTGGTCAGCCAGGCCCTTCAAGGCTAACCCAGAGACATTGTCTGTGTCCCCTACCATCACCCCAGCTCCAGTCACAGGCTTTTTCTTGCTCCCCAAACATACTGTTCTCTCTGCTTAGAAAGACATTCCCTTGTAGCCTGTGTGCTAGCTTCTCATCCATAGAATCCCAGCTCAGCTGTTTGCTCCTTGAGTCAAGCAGAGCTCCCCCACCCACCTATCATTCTCCTTTTTTTTTTTTGTTTTTTGTTTTTCAAGGTAGGGTTTCACACTAGCTCAGGCTGGCCTGGAATTCACTATGTAGTCTCAGGATGGCCTCAAACTCACAGCAATCCTTCTACCTCTGTCTCCTGAGTGCTGGGATTTCAGGTGTGCACCACCACACCAGCTAGAACTTTAATATATATATATTGTTTTTATTTATTTATTTATTTGACAGAGAAAGAGAGAGAGAGAATGAGAGAATGAGCATGCCAGGGCTCCAGCCACTGCAAACAAACTCCAGATGCACGCACCCCCTTGTACATCTGGCTTACGTGGGTCCTTTGGCTTTGCAGACAAACACCTTAACTGCCACGCCATCTCTCCAGCCCAACTTTTTTTTTTTTTGTTTAAAATTTTATTTATTTATTTTGTCTATGTTGGGAGGGGAAATGCCAGGGCCTCTTGCTGCTGCAAACATATACCAGACTCTTGCACCATTTTCTCTGTCTGGCTTTTGTGGGTGGCTTTGGTATTGAGTCCAGGTTGGCAGACATTTGCAAGTAAGCACCTTGAACTGCTGAGCCATCCTCCCAGGCCCTTTGTGGCACTTTCCACCACCTGCAATTACCTGGTGTGTTTACCTCTTGCTCCCTAAATGTCTTTCTTCCTGGAAGCAAAGGCTTCTGGGTCTTGTGTCCTGCTGACCTCAGCACCTGTCACCGTGCCTTGCACACAGCAGATCCTTAATGGATAGTCCCCGAACGAATAAATGAATGAATCCAATAGGGAATGCAGAGTCACAGATGGACGCCCTGAGAACTGACAAAGATCAGGCAGGCAGGTGGACAAGATGAGGGTATTAGTCTGGGAGAGTGAGAACTGAATGAAAGTCGCTAGAAAAATTTGAGGAGCACAGGAAGAGAAGCTGGGCCTCAAGCCAAGAGGTATTTATGAAGGGTCCCCAGATCCCAGGAGAAGATTCTGCCTGTGGTTTTGGGCAGGGCAGGAAGGGGTGCCAGATGACCACCTGCTGTCCAGCTACAGCCACTGCCACAGATACCAACCAGGGAAGAGTTCCTTAATCCACACCATCTTGCCCAGCTTGGACTATGAGGCAGAGGGTTTAGACTCAAAGGTGAATGTCTCCCTTATAATTCTCTAGGCCCATTTGCTGAAACTTTTCCAAGTTACTGAAGGCTCATTGGTGCCCTTTTTTTTTTGGTGGGCCTGGGAACAGTACAAAGATCAGTTTTTATCTGAGGAGGGAAATAGCTGTTATGGGTATTGGATGGCTAAGGATGGCGCTCACTCCAAACTCTAGATGTCAAAAGCAACAACACTACAGGTAGGACATCAAGAGAAACCCGGGATCTCAGTGGCCAAGTAATTAAGAGAAGGTGACCTGGAGTCAAAATCCAAAGCCATTTCTTACTGACTGAGCAACCTTAGGCAAGCCCCTCAGTCTTCCTGAACCTGTGGAAAATTGAGATGATGTGTCACTTGTTCCTCAAGGAGGTGTTGAAGGATGAATGAGATAATGCTTAGAAAGAGCCCAGCACACTCCAGGTCTTGATACATGGTGGCATGGTGCTGCTATATATATATCTATTTTTTCTGAGACAGAGTCTCTTTCTATAGCCCAGGCTGGTCTCAAACTAGGGATCCTCCTATCTCAGCTTCCTGAGTGCTGGGATTACAAATATGTACCACCATAACGGCTCACATGGTGGTACTTATTAGAGGCTAGTTATGTGCCAGGCTCCGCTGAAGCCTCCTTCTTTCTAGAAGATAACTGGCCTGGCCTCTGTACCAATATCATTGTGGTGCAACACACAAAAGCCCTCTGGGCCTGCTCCAGGATGAAGGACACTAAAGAGGCATGACAACCGCACAACACCTGAGCTGGGGCTTCCTCCTGCCTTGAAGTGCTCTTGGGCAATTGGCAAAAATTCCATGTAGTCTGTAGATTAGACAGTGGTGGTGTTGCAACAGTAATCTCCCGACTCTGATTTGTACACTGATTGTCTAAGAGAATTTCTTGTTTTTAGGAAATGCGCAGTGCTGTATGCAAGGGAAAGACACTCTATCACTCTTTTTGCAACTTCTTTTCCATTTTTAAATTTTATTTGTAAGCACAGAGAGACAGAGAGAAAGAGAGACACAGAGAGAATTGGCACGCTAGGGCCTCTAGCCACTGCAAATGAACTCCAGATGCATGTCCCCACTTTGTGTGTCTCGCTTTATGTGAGTACTGGGGAATCAAACTGAGGTTGTTAGGGTTTACAGCCCCTCTATCTGCAGCTTCTTAAGCAGTTCAAAGGGAGAGAGAAGACAAGAGTAAGTAGTTATAGAGTCAAGTCAAGTTAACACTTGACTATGAATGCTTTGTATGTGGGGATTTTTTAAAAAATTAATTATTTTGAGGCAGTTTTGCTCCATAGCTCAGACTGGCCTTGAAATATATATATACAAGAGGAAGAGGAAGAGGAAGATGGAGAGAGAGAGAGAGCTAGCATGCCAGAGCCTCTAGCCCCTGCAAACTAACTCCAGATGCATGCGCCACCTTGTGCATCTGCCTTTACATGGATCCTGGGGAATCAAACCTGGGTCCTTTGGTTTTGCAGTTAAATACCCTAACCACTAAGCAATCACTCCAGCTTTGGCCTTGAGCTCTTGATTTTCCTGCCTCAGCCTCTGTGGACTGATGTTACAAGTGCAGAACATCACATCAGCCCTCTCAGAATTCTTTATCTTATTCCTGCAACTTTTCTGTAAGTTTGGAAAACTGAAAGAAAGAAGAAATGCCTGGTCTCTGCCCTTGTGAAGGTTCAGAGGCCCTCATGGCAAGTGGTAGGCTTCTAGGGAGGGTAGTCACCATTCTTGTTGGCCCAGAACTGTGCTAGTCTTAGCATTGAAGACTCCACATTCTGGGAAAGAAAACCTCTTAGCCCTGTGTCTACAAGGGTGGCTGTCACCCTTCTTCCAGGTGAATTTTATACATGTTGAGCTCCCTTAATTCCCAAATCTAAAATCTGAAGTAGCCATAGGATGAAACACTTTTCTTTGACATAAGGTCACACCATGTACCCCAGAATGCACTTGAATTTGTGATCCACCTGAGAGCCTTTGCCTCCATAGTTGTTGCCAGAACCTTTTGAGCACTGATATGATGCTTCAGCTGGAAAATTCACACCTAATCTCATGTGATAAGTTACAGTTAAAATACAGACACATGGGGTCTGGAGAGATTGATCAGTGGTTAAGGTACTTGCCTGCAAAGCCTAAGGACACAGTTTTGATTCCCCAGTACCCATATAAAGTCAGCCGCACAAAGTGCAGCATATGTCTGAAGTTCATTTGCAGTGGCTAGAGGCCCTAGTGTGCCTGTTCTCTCTCTCAAATAAATAAATACAATTTTTTGTTTTTGTTTGTTTGTTTTTTATTTTTCAAAGGTAGGGTCTCACTCTAGCTCAGACTGACCTGGAATTCACTAGTAGTCTCAGGGCGGCCTTGAACTCACTGCGGTCTTGCACTACAATAATTTTTTAAATGCAGACACATTGAAAATAGTGCAGAAGCTGGGTGTGATGGCTCACCTATAATCTTAGTACTTAGGAGCCTGAGGCAGGAGGATGGTGAATTTAAGGCCAGGCTGAGCTACGGAGGGATCCTGTCTCAAAACACCAAAAATAAATAAATATTTTTAAAATATTCTACAAATTTACCCTTGGGCAACGTGCATAAGGTATATATGGAGCATAAATGAATCTCAGATTTAGACTGATATTCCATGCTCAAGAGATCCTATCATATGTACGAAAACATTCCAAATTCCAGAGAAAATATCTGAACTCCTTCTGGTCCCATAAATTTGGATAAGAGCTATTCAACCAGTAGATGAATAGTATGGGGATACACCTGTAATCACAGGGCTCAAGAGACTGAGGCAGAAGAATTGTGAGTTTGAGGCCAGCCTGGGCTGCAGAGCAAAGTTTTGACCAGAAAGGAAACAGAACGAGAGAGAAAGATAGAGAGAGAGACAGAGAAGAGAAGGAAAGAGGGAAGGAAGGAAAGAAAAGAAGGAATCAATTCATGGGTATATCATGAGCATCAATGAGGGAGCCACCATGGTAGTCCCTTTAGCCTGGGGCAGGGCTGCCGTGAACAGAAGATGGTACCTCTCACCTCTCCAAGAGCTGGGCTGACGACTTACTGGCAAAAACAAGGTGTTCCCTGCATAGGACCTGATTTCAAGGTGCCCTGTGCCTGCATCACTGAGGTCTGTGGGTGGAATGAAACAGGCAGGAGGCAGCCCGCCCCACACCACCTCCTAGCCAGGGCCCCAGGCACATAGTTACCCTGCATCTCCAGCCGATTGAGCCAGGTGTGGCTAGAACCAAGTGTGAAGGATAAAAGAACCTGGACCCGGCACTTCATAGCCAAGGAATGTGGCCTACAGCTCAACTCACCCCAACCCAGCCCACCTGGCAGGTTGACTGCCCTGTGGGCACTCCCAGGCTGTTCTGCCCCCGCATAACCTGGCAGAGGACCTCCTTCCTATAACATGGCCAGCGGAGAGCCTCACACCTGATTGAGGCTGGGGAGTGGCACCATCTTATGAGTCACTGTCCACCTTCACCACAAATGCCAAATCTCCGCCCCCAGCCTAGGCTCCCGGGAGGGAAAATGGGGTTTGCATACCAGCTTTGAGCTCTGTTCGTGGAAGCCGAGATACATGTGATTATAGGGGAGATACAGGCGTGCATGCGACAAGCTGTTAAAATGTCAAGCAGCGAGGACGCCACTCCACTTAACTCCCGAGGGTGCTTCGGGGCCAGCTGGCCAGCTGAGTCAGGCTTTAGCCTCAGTTGCCTGCTTAATTTAGAAGTGTGGCCACTGCCCACCCAAATGAGCTGCCCCTGCCCAGCCTCTACCCTGCCACTCTTTCTTTTGAAAGTCAAGTTATCACATTGTTTGAGGCTCTTCTTGTCTGACAGGTTTGAAGCCATTAACCCATTAACCGCTGAGCATCTCCCCAGCCTGGCTCTTCCAACTTAAATTTCATAGGGGCCCCTCCACACCACACATGCGGTCTTGCCTCCTATTGGTTGGGCTTCTTTCAAAGATCCAATGCACCCAACTGCTTTATCCAGTCCAGAAAACAAACAAAAAAATTCAGGCTGGACGTGGTAGTGCACGCTGGTATTTCCAGCACTTGAAAGGCTAGAGCAGGAGGATCTTGAGTTCAAGGGCAGCCTGGGCTACATGCTGAGTTCCAGCTATGTAATTCCAGCCTAGGTTATAAGATCCTGTGTCACAAAAATAAAAACAAAAATTAAACTCGCCAGTTTAGTCTAGGATAATGTACCTATTTCTAGTCCTTGACAATCCAATGCTTCCAAGAATGTCCTTGTAACCTGTAATGTAGATCTGTGCTGTCACCTGCAAGTACTTGGTATTTCTAGAAGTGGAACCGCTAACATTATCCTTTTTATTTCTTTTCTTGGTGCTGGGGATTGAACCAGGGCCTCATGCTTGCATACTTTACCACTGTAACACTTTCCCAGCCCCATCACTATCTCTTTCTTTCTTTCCTTGCTTTTTTTGAGGTAGGGTTTTTGCTCTAGCACAGGCTGACCTGAAATTCACTATGTAGCCTCAGGGTGGTCTTGAACTCACAGCAATTCTCCCCTACCTCTGCCTCCCCAGTGCTAGGATTAAAGGCATGCACTACCATACCCAGCTATTTTCTTTCTTTTCTTTATTAAATGTATTTTTCCAAGGCAGGGTCTCACTGTAGCCCAGACTAACCTGGAACTCATTCTTTAGCCCCAGGCTGGTCTAGAATTCATAGCAGTCCTCCCACCTTAACCTTCCAAGTGCTGGGATTAAAGGAATGTACCACCATGCCCAGCAGTAGTATTGTTTTTAAATTTCAGGTAGGAAACACGATTCCTTTGAGAAGGCACTTAAAAGTGCTTGCTTGCAAAGCATGCTGACCCAGGTTCCAGTCTCCAGCTTCCACATGAGGCAGAAGTGAAGTGAGTTCCAAGTCACCCTGACATAAAGTAAGGACCTGCCTCATCAAAGGAAAAGAAAAAGGGCTTTTTGCTGGCTGCTCATCCTTCCTGAACTTCCAGGTTCAGTAAGGCCGCCCCCCCCCCCCACATGGGCTCTCTCCCCTATCCTGCCCTCCATATGGCAGGAACGCTCGGTGCTTTCTTCTCTTTCCTTCTCCTAATCTAATCAAGTCTCTCTAAACCTTAAAAAAAAAAAAGAAAGACAGACAGAAAGAAAGAGGGCTGAAAAGATGGCTTAGGAGTTAAGGCACTTGCCTGTGAAGGACCCAGATTTGGTTCTCTAGAATCCACATAAGCCAGATGCACATGGTGGTGCATGTGTCTAGAGTTTATCTGCAGTGGCTAGAGGCCCTGGTGTTCCCATTCACTCTTTCTATCTTCAATAAATATTATATAGATAGATAGATAGATAGAGAGAGAGAGAGAGAGCCAGTTGTGATGGTGCACACCTTTAATCCCAGTACTGAGGATGCTGGGGAAGAAGGATTTCTATAACTTTCAAGCCAGCCTAGGCTACAGAGTGAATTCCAGATCGGCCTGGGCTAGAGTGAGACACCTACCATGGGAAAGAAGGAAAACATGAAAGCAAAATTAGCAGCTCCAGGTTCAGCGAGAGACTCGGTCCCAAAGGGACAACGTGGAAGAGCAGTAAAGGAAGGCACCTGATGTTCTCTGACCCCTGCATGAAGGCGTATGGGACATACCCATCTATCTGCACACATGAACACGCACACCACACATGCTGCACAGAGGCAAAAAGTAAGATTAGGCAGTTATTTTGTTTTGGATATCTGAATGGAGGTTCGCAGAGTTCATAAGTTCATAGAAAGAACCACTGGAAGGGCTGGAGAAATGGCTTAGTGGTTAAGGCGCTTGCTGTGAAGCCTAAGGACTCAGGTTCAACTCTCCAGGACCCACGTAAGCCAGATGCTCAGGGTGACACATGTGCACAAGGTGGTGCACACATCTGGAGTTCGTCTGCAGTGGCTAAGGCCAGTTCTCTCTCCCCAGCCTCTCTCTCTCTCTCATAAATAACACTTAAAAAAGAAGCACTAGGAGAGGAGGTTAGATTACGTGTAGGTGAGTTGTATCCAACCACCACTTCCAGGTGTGGGTGGGTGTTCCAATTTGGTCAGTCTGGAGGAAGCTACCAGCTTGTTACGCCATCACAGACAGTAGAGGTCAATTCCGATTGCAGAAGTCAGAGTCTTTGCCATGCTCCATTGCCAAGGTACATGCCTCTCATGGACATCATGCTCCTTGGCCTTAGACACCCAGGGTGTGGCTGTCATGCAGTGTTAGTCTAGGGCTGGCTAGGGCTGCACATCACAGTGGTGCTGGGGTGTGGGGCCCTGGGGCCAGCTGCAGACCCTGAGGACTGCTGCGGGCTCAGGACTGTGAAACTAGAGCCTGCTCAGAGAAGGCTGTGGAGCACACACGCTCAGTTAGGTGTTAATATTTTATGCCGATACCCAGTGAGGAGTCGGGAACAAAAGTCACTTCAGGAAGCTACCACGTAGAAAGTATGGACCCTTGTTACCTCCCATTCAGTCACTGGACCACAGGCTTCTTCCAGAGAAAAGCTGAAAGGCAAACAAGCTGTGAACAGCAGGAGCTGGTGAGAGCCTAGTGTCGGGGATTGAGGTCTGACTTCACTGCCCTAGAGATCTGGAGCCTTCCTTGACCACAGGCCACATCTTGGTGTCAGCTGGCTGTACTTCTGAGGATGCTGTCCACCATAAAGCTGAGGTCAGAAAGCCACTCTAGGGCCTCTCACCTACCAGAGCACCGTCCAGGGCAGTCTCCATAAAACAGGGCCAGGCAAGGAGCCACAGGTGTTGGGCATGGCCAGAAACCAATTGCCCCTTCCCTTCCAACTTCTCTTCTTCTCCTCCTCCTCCTCCTTCTTCTTCTTTTTCGAGGTAGAGTCTCACTCTAGCCCAGTACATTTCAACTTTTCTATCTTCCTGGAATTGAACTCTATCCAGAGTGCCACAGTGTTCAATGACCAAAGTGATCTTCAGGTCCACAGCCTCCCAGCAGATGACCATTATCTGAGACTGAGGAGCCACCAGCATGGCTAGAAAGCCCTCTGGGTTCCCCATGACACAAACCTACCAGAGGGCACAGAATGGGTCTCTCACACTTAGGAGAGAGACTAAGAACTCACATTTCTGAACCCTATGTCAGTTCTAGAAGGTTCTGAACTGTTTTCCACCTGAGTTTTTTTTTTTAAAGGGCAAGGTACGGTGGCACACACCTTCAATCCCAGGACTTGGGAGACAGAGGTAGGAGGATTGCTGTGAGTTCTAGGCCAGCGTGGGACTACAGAGTGAATTCCAAGTCAGCCTGGGCTGGAGTGAGACCCTATTTTGAAAAACCAAAAAGAACAAACCAACCAACAAACAAAAAGCCTAGCATCTCCTTAGATTTTTTTTTTTAAAAAAAATGTATTTATTTTATTTGTAGGTAGAGAAAGAATGGACATGCCATGACTCCTGCTATGCAAATAAACTCCAGATGCACACACCACTTTTTGCATCTGGCTTTACATGGGTACTGGGGAATTGAACCAAGACTGGCAGGCTTTGCAAGCAAGTGCCTTTAACCACTGAGTCATCTCCCCAGCCCTTTGTTTTTTTAAGTTGGAGTCTAAATTCTAGCCCAGGCTGACCGGAAACTCACTCTGTAGCTCCAGGCTAGCCTTGAGTTTCTTCTGTGTGATTCTTACATTTACACTGTTTTGTTGTGGTTGTTGTTGCATTTAACTTTGTGTGTGTGTGTGTGTGTGTGTGTGTGTATCTGAAAGGGGGGAGTTAGGATTCCACTCTAGCCCAGGCTGTCTTGGAACTCATTCTGTAGTCCCAGGCTGGCCTGAAACTCACAGCAATCCACCTACCTCTGCCTCTGGAGTCCTGGGATCAAAGGTGTGCACCACCATGCCCAGCTCACTTTTAACTTTCTTGTGTGTATTATATTTCTTTCTTTTAGCAACACCTTGAATCAAGCCCCACTATTACTCTCATTTTTTGGGAGAGGAAGCTGAGGGGCAGAAAAGTGGAGTCTGGCTCAGTCATACTACTGGCAAGTGGCAGGGTTGGGACTGTCGCCCAGGCAGCCTACCAGTGGTCCCTGTGTGGCTCCCCACCCCTGCCAGCATTCTTTAGAAGAGGAGTGAAAGAGCCACCAGCAGCCCCATGGCCCGCCCTCTTCCTTCTCAGGATGGAACCCCTGCCTGGTGCAGGGGCTCAGCCAGCCTCGTCTGGTGTCTCCTTTGCAGCTGCCCTGGGAGGCAGGAAGCATGATTATGGTCCCTTTCTTAGGAGGTAGAAGCGGGCGTGAAGCAACCTGCCCAGCAAGTCGGTGGCGGAGCCCAGGGTTGCTGTCGTTAAAGCTCTCCCTGAGCCCTGCACGTGGCTGTCCACATGCGCACGTGGCCATGAGAAAACAGAAGAGCCAGGGTGAAGCCAAGGAGGCAGCGTGGGCTGATGGGAGGAGGGGAGCTCAAAGCGAAGTCCTGCCTCTGTCCTTGCCAAGGTCTGGTTGCAATGGTCTGCTGGAGCGGTGCCCTGGGAGAACCAGGCAGGGTCCGATAGCACAGGGCTTCCAGGCCCTGTGCAGGCCTGGGCGGAGGGAGGGTCGGTCCTGGTGACCCTTGGGCGCTACTACTTTGAGACATAGAAGCCAGAAACAAGTCAGACAGCAGAAACCTCTGCCTGTAGTTTCCTCCCTCCCTTCTTTTCACCCTCTTTCTTTTTTTGAGGCAGGGTCTTACTACATAGCCCAGGCTAGCCTCAAACTCACAATTCTCCTGCCACAGCCTCCAAGGCACTAGGCTTATAGACTTGTTCCACCACAGGGCTCATAATGCCCTTGGTGCCTGTCGTACGCAGGTTTGCATTGCTGGCAGAGAAACACCTGACCAAGAGCAGCTTATGGGAAGAAAGGATTTATTTTGGCTTATAGACTTGAGGGGAAGCTCCATGATGGCAGGGGAAAATGATGACATGAGCAGGGGGGTGGACATCATCTCCTGACCAACACCACAGGGACAATAGCAACAGGAGAATGTGGGAAATACTGGCAAGGGGAAGCTGGCTATAAAACCCCAAGCCCGCCCCCAGCAATGCATTGCCTCCAGGAGGGTTTAATTCCCAGATTTCCAACAGCTGGGGACATGGCATTCAGAACACCTGTTTATGGGGGACTGCCTGAGCTGAACCACCACAGTGCCCAACAAGTAGCAGTCACCAGGAGAGATACTCTGCCGCTCTCCACAGTAAGCCCTCCCGCACCAGCCCCTGGCCCCAGCAGAGGACAGGAAGGACAGCAGCAACAGATCATAGGAGACAACAAGGTTCTAGAAGCCCCAGAGCCCCTGCAGTACTGGCCACTCGCTGTGGATTAAATCAGACATGTTGCTAAACCCATTTTACAGATGAGAAAAAGAGCTCCCAAAAAAGTCATCTTTGGGGCTGAAGAGATGGCTTAGCGGTTAAGGCACTTGCCTAAAAAGCCAAAGGACCCAGGTTCAATTCCCCAGTACCCACATAAAGCCAGATGCTCAAGATTATACATGCGTCTGGAGTTTGTTGGCAGCTAGAGGCCCTGGTGTGCCCATTCTCTCTGTCTCTGTTCTCTCTCTCTCTCTCTGTTTGCAAATAAATGAATGAAATATTTTTAAAAAGTCATGTTTGGCTGGGGTATGTACTCAGTGGGGCAGCACTTGCCTAACACTCAGGATTCTCTAGCATCACAAAATAAAAGAAAACACACACCCAAAATAAGGCCAGTTTATCTAGTAGGTATAGCAGACGTAACACCTAAAGCCCATAACACTTTTAGGGACCCATAAAAATGTTATGTGGACAGGTGTGGTGGCTCACACTTTAATCTCAGCACTTGGGAGGCTGGGGTAGGAGGATCACTGAGTTCAAGGTTAACCTGGGCTACAGAGTGAATTCTAGACCAGCCTAGTCTAGAATGAGACTCTGCTTCAAAAAACTACAAAGGGGGTTGGGGAGATGGCTCAATGGTTAGAGGTGCTTACTTGCAAAGCCTGCTGGCTTGGGTTCAGTTCCCCAGTACCCACATAAAGCCAGATGCACAAAGTGGTATATACATCTGGAGTTTGTTTGCAGTGGCAAGAGGTCCTGGTGTGCCAATTCTCTCTCTCCTTGAAAATCAATCAACCAATCAAAACTATTTTTTAAAATGTTGTTATGTAGCCAAATGTGGTTGACATGCCTATAAGACCAATACTTAGGAGGCCAAGGCAGAAGGATCACAAGTTCAACACCAACCTGTGCTATGTAGGAGAAAATGTTTTCATTTAAAATTTCAATTTCAATTAAAATTTCATTTAAAATCAAAAGGGTTGAGAAATGAACTTTCAGGGTGAAGAAGTGCTTCCTTTTTCTTTCTTTCCTTCTTCCTTTCTTTCTTTCTTTCTTTCTTTCTTTCTTTCTTTTGAGGTAGGGTCTCACTCTAGCTCAGGCTGACCTGGAATTCACTATGTAATCTCAAGGTGTCCTCGAACTCATGGCGATCCTCCTACCTCTGCTTCCTGAGTGCTGGATTAAAGTCGTGCACCACCACGCCTGGCTACTAATTTTTAAATATAATACATATATATATATTTTAAATATTTTATTCATTTATTTATTTATATGACAGAGAAAGAGGGAGAGAGAGAGACAGAGAGACACAGAGAGAGAGAGAGGGAGAGAATGGACGTGCCAGTGCCTCCAGCCACTGTAAACGACCTCCAGACGCATGAGCTTCCTGTGCATCTGGCTAACGTGGGTCCTGGAGAATTGAACCTGGGTCCTTTGGCTTTGTAGGGAAATGCCTTAACCACTAAGCCATCCCTCCCACCCTAAATAAATTTTTTATTTGCAAGCAGAGAGAAGGGGGTAGAGAAAGATATAGAATGGGAATGGGCACGCCAGAGCCTTCTGCCACTGTGAACTTTGGATGCATCAGCACTTTGTGCATCTGGCTTTACCTGGGTGCTGAGGAAGTGAACTGGGCTGTAAGGTTTTACAAGCAAGTGCCTTTAACTGCTGAGCCATCTCTCTGGCCCCTATTTAATCCTTTCAAAGTTAAAGCAAAGCAAAGTTTATTCAGAAACAAAAGTAAAGAGGCAGAAAGAAAACAGGAATCCTTATTTGAGGAGGGGATCCAGAAAATAATAATATATATATATATATATATATATATATTTTTTTTTTTTTTTTTTTTTTGATGTAAGGTTTCACTCTAGCCAAGGCTGACCTGGAATTCACTATGTAGTCTCAGTGTGACCTTGAACTCACAGTGATCCTCCTATCTCTGCCTCCCGAGTGCAGGGATTAAAGGCACGCGCCACCCCACCTGGCTTTTTTCTTTTTTCTTTTTAGTAGAGAAAAGAGCCATGGTACACACCTTTAATCTCAGCATTTGGGAGGCAGAGGTAGGAGGATCACTGAGTTTGAGGCCACCCTGAGACCTGAGTAGTGAATTATGTGTTCTCTCTAAAGGCAACGTCTGTCTAACCACTCTTCAGTGATCGAAGAGCCCGCCAGGGTCACCTCAGGGAGCAGCGGCCTCTGAACCTGTCCCTGGGAAAGTTACATGCACAACAGCCACCTGCCCAGCTGGCCACAGTCCCTCGTGGACAAGCAGCCCAGGCTGAACACCTGACTTTCCCAAACCACATTTCGGAAGTCAGTCATTCATGGAGAGAAGGCAAGGGTGACGCCAGCCTAGGGAGGTGCTTCCCCTGAGCAAGGGCACAAGAATGACAAAAATCAGCCAAAGAACATTCCAGCTTCTCTTCCTCACTGGGAGACACCAGGGGCCAGCCTCCACTTTGGACTCTGCTCTGGTATGTAGTTGACTGTGTAGCCCTGAAAAAACGTACTTGACTTTTCTGGCTTTTCCTTCCTAGCCCATAGGGTTGTGGTGAGAATGAACCATAATAAAATGTTTCCTATAGCAAGGCTATCATAAGAAATAAAAGCAGAATATCCATTGTTTTGAAAAGAAAAAAAAAATCAATGATCCAAACATTCCCAGGGCCTTGAGTAATTCTGCCATGCACTTGCGGGAGAGACGTTGACAAATCTGGAGATGCCACCGAAGCCAGAGTCACTGGGGCCACACCATGAGGTGAGGCCGACCTCTGGTTCCTTTCAGGGGACAGTTTGGACAGGCGGTAGTGATCTTACTAAACAAAGGTAAGCCCTTCTGACCAGAGTCGGAAATTCATCATCCTGGGTGACTTGTGACTTACACCACCCTTGATCCTTGGAAGTCCGGGATTGCTCAACCCAAGGCAGAAACCGTGAAATGAGCACACAGGCCTGAGTAACAGGCACCTGAGGGTGCCACGCGGGTGAGCCGGGCTGTGGCTCAGCAGATGAGCCTGCTTACCATGAGCCCCATCTGCTCAGCCCAGGGAACTGAACCCGGCTGACCCACAAGCACAGTTCTCAAGGTCCCCGGAAGCTCTTGGTGGCAGGCAGCCCCTTCCCCGGCAGCACATCCGAGGCCAGCACTTCCCACAGTGCCCTGCACATGCCAGCTAGCCTGGTGAGAAGATGCCACTCAGTTCCAGCTGCTATCAGATTCTGCATTTCTACCCTGTGTGGTAACTCACAAGGGTAACCCCAACACTCTGGAGGCTGAGGCAGGGAGATTGCTGACAATCTGAAGCCAGCCTGGACTACATATTAAGTTCCAGGACAGCCTGGGTTACAGAATGAGATTCTGTCTACAAAAACAAACTCCTCTCTCCCTCTCTGTCTCTCTCTCTCTCTCAAACTTGGAGTCCCAGCCCTGGGTAGTTATTTGAAAGGGTTTTTTGCAGTCATCTTGGGCTGGCTCTATAAAACCTAAAGTCAGGAACCTAGGATGGCACAGGGCACAGATGCTCCCAGTTCCCATGCTAGGAAAGAGGGAGGGGATGTGGAAACAGGAGATGCATGGGAGGAGTGACCAAAGAGAACTTGGGGGCCCCTTTCAGTTTCACAAGGACCTGATTCCCCATCATGGACAGACAGGCGTAGCACCCTCGGATGCAGACCTGAGGGGTACCTCCCAGAAGGATAGACTCCACACTGGGGAGCAGGATAGGATACTCCACCTGGGAGCAATCCCCAAAGCCAGAACACCTATGGTGTCAGCACTGACATGGATGAGTACAGCCCATCCCGCCCTGCCTCCACTCTGGGCAATTTCCCCATTGTAGTGACATTTGCAGAAGCTAGGAGCCTTAAGACTCCGAAAAGGAATTTATGGCCACCATCTCCAAAGACGGTCAGGGTGGGGGCAGGCCCAGAGCACAGCACTCCCAACTTTTATTGTTGTGCTTGTTATTTTTCTCTTATTGAAATCGGGTCTCAATCTGCTGCTCAGGCTGTCCTGGAACTCACCATGTAGCCCAGATAGGCCTTGAACTTGAATTCTTTCTGTCAGCCTCCTAAGTGCTGGAATAACAGGTATATGCCACAATGACAGACTCAGCTGAAGTCTGTAAAGCAGCATCATTAAATGGGGAGCTCTAGGTTCAGCAAGAGACCTGTCTCATGGAAATAAGTCTGAACAGTAAGAGAGGAGGACACTTGACATCCTTCTCTGGCCTCCACACAAGATAGTTGTCAAGGGGAAGCTGTAAGTAGTTTTATAGCTTGGTTTTCTTCATTGTGTGTATTATTTGTTTATTTTTATTTATTTTTGTCTTTTATTTTTATTCAATTTTTTATTTATTCATTTGAGAGAGACAGACAGAGAGAGAAAGAGAGAGAGAGAGAGAGAATGGGCACGCCAGGGCCCCCAGCCACTGCAAAAGAATTCCAGACACGTGTGCCCCCTTGTGCATTTGTCTAATGTGGGTCCTAGGGAATCGAGCCTTGAACCAGGGTCCTTAGGCTTCACAGGCAAGCGCTTAACCGCTAAGCCATCTCTCCAGCCCCTTTTTGGTTTTGTAGAGACAGGGTCCCACTCTAACCCATGCTGACTTGGAACTCACTATGTAGTCTCAGGTTGGCCTCAAACTCATGATGATCCTCCTACCTCAGCCTCCCAAGCGCTGGGATTAAAAGTATATGCCACCATGCCTGGCTTAAGGGTTTTTTTTTTCTTTTTCTTTTTTCTTCTTCTTTGAGGTAGGGTCTTACTCTAGCCCAGGCTGGCCTTGAACTCACAGTGATCCTATATTCATGACTTTTTTCGAGGTATGGTTTCACTATGTAGTCTCAAGGTGGTCTTGAACTCACAGCAATCCTTTTACCTCTGCCTCCTGAGTGCTGGGATTAAAGGCATGCGCCACCACACCCGGCTTTTTAAAAAAAATATTTTATTTATTTATTTGAGAGACAGATACAGAAATAGGCAGAGAGAGAGAGAGAGAGAGAGAGAGAGAGAATGGATGCACCAGGGCTTCTAGCCACTGCAAACAAACTCCAGATGTGTGTGCCCCCTTGTGCATCTAGCTTACATGGGTCCTGGGGAATCAAACCTGGGTCCTTTGGCTTTGTAGGCAAATGCCTTAACCACTAAGCCATCTCTCCAGCCCTCTTATTTTTTTTTTAAAATAAACACATGAATGTTAGATTTGGAGCTGTTGGCAGTTAGCTTTTCTAAGTTGTCAAGGAATGTTCTCTGTTTTCTGGTTTTTTTTTTTAATATCTTTATCTGCAAGGAGAGAGAGAATGACAATAGTTGTGCCAGAGCCTCTAGCCACTGCAAACTCCAGATGCATGTGCCAGTTTGTGCATCTGGCTTTATGTGGGTACAAGGGACTTGAACCCGAGTTGTTAGGCTTTCCAGGTAAGTGCTTTAACCACTGAGCAATCTCTTCTGACCCAAAATATTTTTACAAAGTAGTATCAAGCTCACTGCCTATGTTCATATTAGAAATGCATCTGCCCTTTATTTTTAAGCAATACACGTACTACAGGAATGCATAATCAAGTAAATTGTTTGGTAGATAAAAGCCAGGTGTGCTGGTACACATCTGTAATCCCAGCACTGGGGAGGCTGAAGCAGGATGATGGCAGGTTTAAGGCTAGCCTGGGCTACATAGTGAGTCCTTGTCCAGAATCCAGAATCCCAAAACAACTAAACAAACAAAACAATTCCTAAGGGGCTGCAGGGATGGCTTAGTGGTTAAGGTGCTAGCCTGAAAAGCCAAAGGACCCAGGTTCAATTCCCCAGGGCCCATGTAAGCCAGATGCACATGGTGGTGCATGCTTTTGTATTGTAGTTTGTTCGCAGCAGCTGAACGCCTTGGCGCGCCCATTCTCTCTTTCTGTCTGCCTCTTTCTCTCTCTAAAATAAATGAAATAAAATTTAAAGTATTAAAAAAATTGCTAATGGTTGCCATCTGTGTGTGGAGTCAGTTACTTTGTGTGTTTCCTAGAAGGGCTATCCTTGATTTTTAACTGTTCTGGGCCTAGGGAACACAAGTGTGGCCCTGAGCAAACTGCATTCCCTGATGGTTTTTAAATATTAAAAAAAAATTAAGGGCTGGAGAGATGGCTTAGTAGTTAAGGTGCCTGCCTGCAAAGCCTAAGGACCCAGCTTTCGATTCCCCAGGACCCACGTAAGCCAGATGCACAAGGTAGTGCATATGTCTAGAGTTCGTTTGCAGTGGCTAGAGGCTCTGGTGCACCCATTTTCTGACTCTTCTCCTCTCCCTCTTCTCTCTCTTAAATAAATAAGTAAATAAAATATATAAAAAAATAAGTCGGGCATGTTGGCTTGGCAATAGGGAAGTGGAAGCAGGAGGATCAAGGGTACAAGGTCACTGGGCGTGGTGGCACATGCCTTGAATCCCAGCACTCAGGAGGCAGAGGTAGGAGGATCACCGTGAGTTCAAGGCCACCCTGAGACTACATAGTGTATTCCAAGTCAGCCTGAGCTAGAGTGAAACCCTACCTCAAAAAAAAAAAAAAAAAAAAAAAAAAAAAAAAAAAAGAGTACAAGGTCATCCTCAGCTACATAGCAAGTTTAAGCCAGGGCTATGTGAGACTGTCTCAAAAAACCAAAACCAGGTTGAGGAGATGGTTCAGTGCCTGACTTAGCAATAAAAATGGGGATACCCAGTTCATTTAAATGTCAGGTAAGAGTATGGAGAGATGGCTCAGAGGTTAAAGGTGCTTCCTTGTAAAGCCTGCCAGCCCAGGTTTGAGTCTCCAATACCCACGTAAAGCCAGATGCACAAAATGACACATATGTCTGGGGTTTGTTTTCAGCAGCAGGGGGCTCTGATGTGCCCAAACTCTCTCAAATAAATAAATGAAAATATGATTTAAAAACCAGCTAAGCCAGGGCTGGTGAGATGACTCAGTGGTTAAGGCACTTGCCTGTGAAGCATAAGGACCCAGGTTTGATTCCCCAGTACCCATGTAAGCCAGATGCACAAGGTGGCACATCCATCTGGAGTTCCTTTGCAGTGGTTGGAGCCCTGGTATGCCCATTCTCTCTCTCTCTATCTGCTTCTTTCCCTCTCTCTCAAATAAATACAAATATAAATAAAAAAGTTAAAAACAACCCAGCTAAACCAAAACAAAACAAAGCAAAATAAAAAACAACAACAACAACACAAGTTTTTCAGTGCCGGGCATCCAACCCTAGTCCTGGCAAGCACTCTGCCAGGGAACGTTTTTTTTTTTTTTTTTTTTTAGGCAGGATCTCCCTTCTGGCTCAGGCTGACCTGGAATACACTCTGTAGTCTCAGAGTGGCCTCAAACTCATGGTGATCCTCCAACCTCTGCCTCCTGAGTGCTGGGAGTAAAGGTGTGCATTACCATGCCCAGCTTTTTATTTTTTAAGATAGGGTGTCTCATGTACCCCAGGCTGGACTAAACTATTTAGCCTAAAATGACCTTGGGACACCCCATCCTCCATCGTTCTGCCTCACCTTCCAAGTGTTGGGATTACAGGTATGCCACCACGTCCAGCTTGTAAATGGTGTTTTTTTAAAAAAAATATTTATTTATTTACTTATTTATGAGAGAGAGAGAGAGAGGATAGGCATGCCAGGTCCTTCAGCTGCTGCAGATGAACTCCAGATGCATACACCACCTTGTGCATCTGGTTTACATGGGTCCTGGGGAATCAAACCTGGGTCCTTTGGCTTCATAGGCAAGTGCCTTAACTGCAAAGCCATCTCTCCAGCCCCATAAAGAGTTGTTATTTTGTTGTTGTTGTTGTTGTTTGACGTGGTGGCACATGCTTTTAATCCCAGCACTTGGGAGGCACAGGTAGTAGGATTGCTGTGAGTTCCAGGCCACTCTGAGACTACATAGTAAATTAAATAAATAAATAGTCAGCCTGAGCTAGATCGAGAACCTACCTTGAAAAACAAACAAAACAATAGCGAGGCTGGGGTGTAGCTCAGTGACAGCGAATGCTTGGCCTGAATGATGCTTTGCATTCTATAACAGGGTGTTAGGGGTTTAGGAAAGTCCTTGAACCCTAAACCCTAAGTCCATGTCTACTTTTATTCAAAGAATTGAATAAAAAAGAAGGCTGGGGGCTGGAGAGATGGCTTAGTGGTTAAGCGCTTGCCTGTGAAGCCTAAGGACCCCAGTTCGAGGCTCGATTCCCCAGAACCCACGTTAGCCAGATGCACAAGGGGGCGCACGCATCTGGAGTTCGTTTGCAGTGGCTGGAGGCCCTGGCGCACCCATTCTCTCTCTCTATCTGCCTCTCTCTCTCTCTCTCTCTGTCACTCTCAAATAAATAAATAAAAATGAACAAAAAAAATTTTTTTTAAAAAAAAGAAGGCTGGGAAGGATAATTATAATTATTATATTTATTTAGAGAAGTACGGAGCCAAGGACAGTTATCCATGTGGCTAGAGATCTCACGTGGAGGGCCTGGGAAAACCATGGAGAGAAAAGAAAGTTCAAGAAGCTCCTGCCATGCGGGGAGTGGGTCGAGGCAAAGAGCCCATGTGGAGAGTAAGGGCTAGGGGGGCTCTCCCCTCGGCTCAGCCCAGGTGGACGAGGAGGAACTCCCCAGCAGCTGGAAGTTCAGGAGAGGTCAGGCAACACAGAGCGCACGCCTTCCCTCACAAACATATTGATAACCTTATGGTGGTGGCCCCTAACTTCTGCTCAGGTGAGTCAGAGGGACAGCTGGTTGGTTAGGGCTAGGGAATGTATCAGGAAGAAGCTAGCCATGACACCAAGTTCTGAGTTGACCAACCACAATGTTTAAATCCTAGAAAGACCTCCCTCCCAGGAGGGGCTAAGGGTGTTCATGGAAAAACAGGTCTAGGGAACCAGGCAAGATAAGAAGTCAGATCATCCTTGATATCTAACAAGTGCAGACCATCCTGCCTTTTCACTTTCGGGGGTCAACGTAACCGCCTAAAAGAGCCACCTGACTCCCTCTCAGTCCAATCCCTAGCACTGAGAAAAATTAAAAAGCCCAAATGAAAAAAGAAGCAAAAATAAACCAGCTGATCTGTCTATAGGGAGAGAAAGTGGCTGAGTGTGGACACATACATGTAATCCCAGTGTTTGGAAGGCTGAGGCAGGAGAATCAGATGTTCAAGCTTATCCTTGGCTACAGAGTGAGTTCAAAGCTAGCCTAGGCTACATAGGATCCTGTCTCAAAAAACAAACAAACAAACAAACAAACCAGGCACCAGTTAGTATGTGCCTTCCATCCATATCCATTTGGCAGTATGCTTTTTCTCTGTGGATTTCCCACAGTGACTAATACAAGCGTTAATGTCTTGAGAACACTCACTATGAGACAGCTTCGTTTATGGCATTTCATTTAGTTATCAGAACAACCCCTCAAAGAAAGCACTGTGCATATGGTTATACAAGTTCCTGTCTCAAAAATTAAAAGAGAGAGAGAGAAAGAGATGCATAATGGAACCAGGTATGGTGGCTCACACATGACATCCCAGCACTTGGGAGGCTGAGGCAGGAGGATAACTGCAAGTTTGGGACAAGCCTGGGCTACAGAGTTTGACTATATCTCAACCACAGAAGACATAATGAAAACAAAAATGGAGGCTTATGCTTCCAAAGCATTCTCCCACATTCATAGCAATGCCTTAAAGATGCTTCATCACCTCCTCCCTGGTGACTAGCTGTCAGAATGCTAGAAAGAGCTCTGCAGCATGAAGCCGTTTAGAAGACAGAAGTCATCAATGGTGGTAACCAGCAGTGGACCCCTGCAAACCTTACAGCTGGCCAGCCAGGCCAAATGTACCAACTAGTGCAATAGTGGCATGTCTGGTGTGGGGAAAACCAACTACTCTCTGATTGGACCAGAGACCCTCTCCACAGGAGGGAATACATGCCTAGTATTGAAAACCTAATGAAAAGCCTATGGCTAGGAAGGACATGAGCCCTAGGGGAGTAATGACTACTGCTGTCTAGCTAAATACATACATTATGCCCATCAAACTGCCCTCTAAGCATTGTTTTTGTTTTGTTTTGTTTTCAAGGTAGGATCACACTCTAGCCCAGGCTAATCTAAAACTCACTCTGTAGTCCCAGGCTGGCCTTGAACTCACCAGCGATCCTCCTACCTCTTCCTCCAGAGTGCTGGATTTAAGGTGTGTGCCACCATGCTCAACCCTCTAAGCACTTTTTATGTTTATGGTCATGCCCACATATTAATGCTACCCTCCCTTTTGGTTAAAGAAATTTCTCTGGGCTGGAGAGCTGGCTTAGTGGTTAAGGCACTTGCCGGTGAAGCCTAAGGACCCAGGTTTAATTCTCCAGATCCCACATAAGCCAGATGCACAAGGTGGTACATGCATCTGGAGTTCATTTGCAGTGGCTAGAGGCCCCATTGTGCCCATTCTCTCTTTCTCTCTAATAAATAAATAAACAAAATATTTAAAAAAATAAACTTCTCTTTTCAGATGGCAGTGACCACTGGGGTGACTCAGAACTCACCATAGTGCTGAGAAGAAGTGACAGTGGAATGTTCAGCAATAAGTGAGACATCTCCATCACACCCTCCCAGGCTCAGGGTCCATTGAGAAAGAGGTGGCAGAAAAAATGTAAGAGCCAAAGGAAGGGTAGGACTGACTTACAATGCACTCTTCCAGACACAAAATGGCCTGGATATCTATGACCTCACAGTGCCTGATACTACCTAGACAAGATCTTCATAGTAGAAGGAAAAAATGATGACATCAAAATAGAAGAGAGACTAATTGGAAAGAAGAAGGGAATTCAACGGAGGGTGGGTTTAGAAGAGGGAAAATGAAGGTGGTGGGTAGGAATTGTAGTGGTTTATTATCTTTACTTATGGAAGCTGTCAATAAAAAGTTTAAAAAGCCAGGCTGGAGAAATGACTCAGGAGTTAAGTCACTTGCCTGCAAAACCTAACAACCTGGGGTTGATTCCCCAGTACCCACTTAAAGCCAGATGCACAAAGTGACGCATACATCTGGAGTTCATTTGCAGTGGTTACAGGCCCTGGTGAACCCATCTCTCTCTCTCTCTCTCTCTCTCTGTCTCTCACACACACACACACTCTCTCTCTGTGTCTCTCTCTCTCTCTCTCACACACACACACTCTCTCTCTTTCTCTCTCTCACTGTGTAAATAAATAAGTAAATAAAATAATTTTTAAAAGTTTAAAATTCTGGGTGTAGAGGCACACACCTTTAATCTTAGCACTTGGGAGGTAGAGGTGGGAGGTATAGGTAACAGGGTCACCATGAGTTCAAGGCCAGCCTGGGACTACAGAGTTCCAGATCAGCCTGGGCTAGATTGAGACCCTACCTCAAAAAACCAAATAATAATAATAAAATAAAAATAAAAAAAGATGGGGCTGGAGAGATGGCTTAGTGGTTAAGCGCTTGCCTGTGAAGCCTAAGGACCCTGGTTTGAGGCTCGATTCCCCAGGACCCACATTAGCCAGATGTACAAGGGGGCGCTCATGTCTGGAGTTCATTTGCAGTGGCTGGAAGCCCTGCCGTGCCCATTCTCTCTCTCTCTCTCTCTCTCTCTGCCTCTTTCTCTCTCTCTGTTGCTCTCAAATAAATAAATAAATAATAAGCAAAAAAGTTTAAAAAATAAAAGAAATAAAAACTAAAAAAGATGCATCATCAAGGCATCATGGAGTGTGGCTATGAAGGAGAAGGCTCACTCAGCATAAACAAGGCCCTGGGTTCAACTCCCAGAACCATTAAAACAAAATCATCACTTGTCTTTTACTATTGTCTTTACATGCCAGTATGTTTGGTACGCATGTATTTTGAAAGGGTAACAAGAGTTGGGGAGCGGAACAACTGAGGAATTCAATCAAGTCAATAATATAACCCTGCACAAGGCTGAAAATGTAGTAGCAAACAGGAGATGGAGTTACTATGGCAACCCCACTTAACTGACATTTTCATTTCCTTAGCATTTGTTCTGGGCAGGTGGGGCAGGCATGTGTCCTCAGGGACATGTGAGGATGAGGGTGTCCCATTTCCCTGTCAGTGTCCATCACTGGGGGGGGGGGGATGGTGCCACTCCCAGACAAGGCCTGAGGAATCGGGATGTTTAACAGTCAGGGCACAGAGCGTCCACCACCGGCAAAACCTGCATCGCCGTGTGAAGCTCATTTCATGGATGGGCTGCTGAGGCTCAGGTAGACGGCCACACAGCGTGGCTGCAGCAGAGCCCAGTGTAGAGAGACACTTGGGGTGCGGGGGGTGGGGTGTCCTGCTCCACACTGGCTAGGGGCAGTTGGCAAACAATGGGAGGTGCAGGCAGCACGGCACAGGTCAAACCCGGGACCCCTTCTTGTCTTCTTGAAGCGCAGTCGTTGTTTTCATCACACCACATCCTGCCAGCAGATCCGCTGCCAAAGACAAAGGAGCGGGGAACAAGGGAACAGGCTGCTTCAGCAGCCACAGGCAAGGAGGGGCAAAGGGAGACTCACATTTACCTGCCGGGGCAGGCGACGTCTGCCTCCTCAGAGCAGCCCAAGCTGGGGAACGCCTGCGACCCGGAGCTGCGCGGGACAGCAGAGGCAGGCATCCTTGGCCTGGCCCTGGTCACCGCGGGCTTCCTGAGGACTACGCACGTGGAATACTAAACACCATCCGGAGGTGCCCGACGCAGCCCGGCTCACAGCCCTGCCTGCCTGCGCTTGTCTGCGGCAATTTCTCTGCAAGGCGAGGCTTCCTTCCCAGTGTGTCTGCTCCCCAGCATACATAGACATGACGGGGTTCAGATAGCCCGGCTCCGAGTAGGAAAATATGAGCCATCGGCATATCGTTTTTGCAGGGACAGGAAAACCTTGAGGTGGAAGATACAGCTTTTGTGATTTTGTGATTTCCTGAGAGGAAAGAATGAGCCGAAATCGTGAGGTTGCCATAACTTGCATTTTGCAAAGGCTAAATGCTTCAGAGAAAGTGCATGGCTTTTCACCATAGCTTTGCTCAACACATTTCTTCATGTTTTTTTTTTTCCCTTTATTTGGTTTTTCAAGATAGGGTCTCACTCTAGCCCAGGCTAACCTAGAATTCACTGTGTAGAACTCAGGGTGGCCTTGAACTCACAGCAATCTTCCTACCTCTGCCTCCCGAGTGCTGGGATTAAAGGCGCGCGCCATCATGCCTAGTTTATCCACGGGTTTTTCTATGTCGTATTTGGTTCTGAACCACTCCTGCCTCTTGGCGGCACTGTAAATCTAATCATATAAAAATCCGTAGCATTTATGTGTGTGTGAAAAACCAACAGAAAGGCACTGCTAGGTGAGATGTATTCAGCTGTTGGTAGAAAGATGACTTGGATGAAATGGCCCCGTGGGAAATGCAAAGGAAACCCGACTCTCCAGATGCAGGCTGAGGGACAAATTGAGCCTCTTCCTAAAAACAGAGAATGGCATTCTGGGGTGTAATCTTATTTTAGGTGATGGTATTGATAACAGTAGGGGCACACATGGGGACAAAAGACGTGGGCTCTCATGCTCTTAATCCACAAAGCCTGTTACCTACCCAGTTTCTCTGATCCCTTGTTAATAATGTATAGAATATGCCTGTCCCTTATCCCCTTGTTATCACAAGGGAAGGAACAAGACCATGTTAGGATATTTCCACGGATGTTAATTATTCTTCTTCTCCTTCTTCTTCTTCCTCTTCTTCCTGAGTTATATTCTCAGCCCCTTTTTAAAAGATTTTCATTTTAAGGTACAGTCTTGTCAAGTTGCCCAGGCTGGCCTTGAACTCATTCTGTAGTTCAGGTAGGTCTTGAACTTTCCATCCTCCTGCCTCAGCTTTCAGGGTAGCTGGGATTAGAGGCCCTGCTAATCTGTATGTTACATGGGAACATGCCCTTAGGTCACGAAGAAACACAATAGAAAACAATGCCATCCTTACAAACCAACAAGCCCCAAGTCCTGCAAGAACCCAGTAAAATTGAGATTCCCCAAACCAGGGCTATCTCCTTTTCTTCCCAATTAAAACTTTGCCTGAGAATTCTTACAGTCCTTATTTTTTTCCCCCTCACTTATTGTTTAGCTTAGATCAGAATGCAAAGTAATGACATCCTCATACATATGTCATTATGTTTTGTTCTCATTTGTATCATGTGTCCTTCCTCCCCTCCACCCACCCTCAGTTCTTATGTCTCTGACAGTCAGAGGTGGTGGAGTGGAGACGTGACTCCAGGCTGTCTTCCTCAGTAGCCTGAGTTCCCTTCCCACCTCCACCTAAGTGAATCCAGATCTTTGACCATGAGCCAGTATTACATGAAGCAGGGTGGAAGTTGTTTCTTTTTTTTTTTTTTTTTTTTTTTGCTGGGTGCGGGGGAGTGGTCTCATTTGAGCTTAGACTGACCTGGAACTCACTCTGTAGCCCAGGCTGGAACTCACAGCAATCCTCCTACTTCAGCCTCCCAGTGCTTCTATTGAAGGCGTGAGCCGGCACACCCAGCTAGTTGGAGGCTTTAGAAAAATTTTGTTTTGCTTTGTTTTGGTTTTGGTTTTTCAAGGTAGCGTCCCGCTCTAGCCTAGGCTGACAAGGAATTCACTATGTAGTCTCAGGCTGGCCTTGAGCTCATGGCGCCCCTCCTACCTCTGCCTCCTGAGTTCTGGGATTAAAGGTGTGTGCCACCACATTTGGCTTTAAACATTTTTTAAAATAATATTTATGTGCGTGTGTGTGTGTGAGAGAGGGAGAGAGAGATTGAGGGAGGGAAGGAGAGTATATGGGCACACCAGAGCCTCTTGACACAGTAAACAAACTTCAGATATATGTGTCACTTTGTGTATCTGGCTTTACATGGGTATTGGGTAACTGACCCCGGGCTGCATGCTTTGCAAGCAAGTGCCTTAAGCCGCTGAGCAACTCCCCAGCTCATGGTTTGAGTTTATTAAAAGGTATTTTTAGTGTTAGTAATCATAAACAAAAAGGTGCTCCAGGGGAGAGTAAGACACACCAGAGAGGAGAGTGTGGAAGAGTGTGAGTGTGGACTACTCAAAGGAGAACCTTACCTCATTCCCTTTAGAGTAGCCATACATAACATTTTTGTGGGTTTTGAAGCTATTACTTTTAAAGAATTACTTAAACACTTAAATGGAAAAACAAAGAAATTTAAATGCCACTGAACGGTTCCTGAGGTGTGGTATAGACCACCAGGGATGCAATAAGTTAGGGTATTCCACTGTGAACAGAAGTTAGCAGTTTAGTTTGTGAAATTCCAAAAAAGAAGCCAGGAGAGGAGTGAGGTTCCACCAGGCTCATAGACACCCGGGCCGCAAGCCTGACTTACTGTCATTTCAACAATCCCATGTGAAAGTGTTTCTATATAAAAGAAATACTGTCTCTATGAAGGCAACCTTCACAGCAAATGTTACAGAACATTCTCAGCTGGCAAGAAGCTTTAACTAGACTCTAGAACAAGGGCCTCCTTTTCCTTCTCATGTGTCTGTCATTCATCCTGCCTCATAATCACTGGGACACATTCCCATATGTCAGTGTGCATGTCCCTCCCCTAGAATATTAAAGATTGTGGTAGAGCAAATGCTTAGCAAGGGGGATTTCCAATTCAATCCCTGGCATCAAAAATAAATAAGTTGGGCTGGAGGGATGGCTTATCTGGTAAGGCACTTGCCTGCAAAGCCGAAGGACCCAGGTTTGATTCCCTAGGATAAGCCAGATGCACAAAGTGGCATATGTGTCCAGAGTTTGTAGCAGCTGGAGGCCCTGGTGTGCCTGTCCTCTCTCTCTGCCTCTTTCTCTCTCTCAAACAAATAAATAAAAATAAAAATAAGTAAATAAGTAGCCAGGCATGGAGGCGACACACACCTTTGATCCCAGGGCCCTAGAGGTAGGAGGATCACTGTGAGTTTGAGACTAGCCTGGGACTACAGAGTGAGTTCCAGGTCAGCCTTGGCTACAGTGAGACCCTACCTAAAAAAAAAAAAAAAAAAAAAAAAAGTTGAAGATTGTTTGTAAATGTTCTATAACTGAAATGTCTTTCACCAAAAAAAAAAAAAAAAAAAAATCACAAAAAGTATAAATTGGAGCCTTCCTGCCTTCCTCTTTGCCAGTTCATTCTACTTTTGTCTTACTAAAATTTGTCTAACAGCATTTCCCATCATTTGGAAATGTAGGTGTTTTGGCTAGCATAATAATGCACTTTGTATTTGGATATAATAAATTTATTTACTCAAACTACTCAGATATAGGTTTTAGATTTTTTCTTTTCACCTAAATTAAAATTTTCATCAGACTTAAGTACCTCCTGTCAGTTTGACAGTTTCTGCACTACTTTAAGTACTGCCTTTTTTATCATCATCTCTTTCCACTGAGAACTCCGCTCTAACACGCCTCTGATTGAATGGTACCTTCCCCATCTATGTCCCCCGCTGCTCAGACAACAGGGCGTGTGAGGCTGGGAGCATAGCTCACTAGCTCTCTAGCAGAGGGCTCACAAGGCCCTGGCTTTGAGCACCAGGAAGGTTGGGGAGGGGGTGGCAGGAGAAAATTTTAAAAAGGAAGAGACGTACTATCTTGTTTGTTTTGTGTAAGGTCTCACTCTAGTCCAAGCTGACCTGGAACTCACTCTAGCCTAGGCTGGCTGTGAACTCATGGAGATCCACCTACCTCAGCCTCCCAGCCTTCTGGAGAGCTGAGTTCTCCCTGCCATACACACACACACACACACACACACACACACACACACACACACTGGTTTGTTGTTCTGACACAGGGTCTGGCTATGTAGCCCTGGCCTCAGATTAGCCTCCAACTTGCATATCTTCTTGCCTTTGCTTTTTTTTTTTTTTGTTTTGTTTTGTTTTTTTCTTTTTTTGTTTTTCGAGGTAGGGTCTCACTATGGCCCAGGCTGACTTGGAATTCACTATGTAGTCTCAGGTGGCCTTGAACTCACAGCGATCCTTCTACCTCTGCCTCCCCAGTGCTGGGATTAAAGGCATGCACCACCACGCCCTGGCTTTGCCTTTGCCTTTTGCTGATATTACAAGCGTTGACATCTAGTCTTAAATTCCCTTACTCAAACCTATTCCAAAGGCATTAGAAAATTCGATGTCTGTCTGGGCACCTCCCCCACCCTTCATTCTGTACTGCTTCAGACGCCTCCTACTAGGCCATCAGTGCCCCTCAGGACCCCTGCACACAGCAGATTTCCATTTTTCCCTTTTTCTCAAAGCTGGCTGCTATCTACCTTTATGTTTTATTTATTTTTTTTTTTAGTATTTTTATTTATCTGCAAGAAGAGAGAGACAGAGAGAGAATGGGTGCACCAGGACCTCTAGCTGCTAGAAATGAACTCCAGATGCATGAGCCCCTTTTGTGCATCTGGCATGTCATGGGTATTAGGGAATTGGACTCTGGTCATCAGGTTTTGGAAACAAGTGCTTTAACTACTGAGCCATCTCTCCAGCCCCAGCTTTATTTTTAAAAAATATTCTTTTCACCAGGTGTGGTGGCACACACCTTTAATCCCAGCACTCTGGAGGCTGAGGTAGGAGGGTCGCTGTGAGTTTGAAGCCTGAGACTACATAGTGAATTCCAGGTTAGCCTGGGCTCGAGCGAAACCCTACCTTGAAACAACAAAAATATCCCTTTCACAGAGGCCCTGCCCCTGCCCACCTTCCTTCTATGTTTTAATCTCATCCTTGTTCTTATCATTAAAATCATCTTGTTTTCCCCCTGCCTCCCCCAACAGGAATGCAAACTCTGAGGGGGCAGACCACTCAAGGTCAGATCTCTCAAGCCAGGAAGTGGTCAGATATTAGCACACATTTCACAGTGCATTTATGGAGTGAAGGAATCAATAGATCAAATAGAGCCAGATCATGAACTTGTAAATAATTCACACACTTGGGAAGGGAACCCAGATGAACTGGAGCAGGAAAGGGTAAGGGGGGTGGATATGATCAAAACCACTGCGTGCATGTATGGAAATGACATAATGAAGCCTATTATGTATATTTAGTATACGCAAATAGAATCATGAAAAGTGCTTCATACAATTCTGTGTAGCAGAGTGAAAACCACAGAGGGACTCGTATCCAGCCCCCACCTCAGGCTCTACCCCCTCGGCAACAGGAATAATAGACATGGGCTGGGGAGATGGCTCAGCAGTTAAAGCACTTGCTTGCAAAGCCTGACAGCGATTCCCCAGTACCCACATAAAGCCAGATGCACAAAGTGGCACATGTGTCTGGAGTTCATTTGCAATGGCAGGAGACCCTGGTATACCCATTCTTTATCTATCATCTATCTATCTATCTCTTTCCCTCAGTCTCTCACACATAAGTTTTTTTTTAAGGTAAATATTGCAGGGCATGGTGGAACATGCCTTTTAATCTCAGGGAGGCAGAGGTAGGAGGATCCCCATGAGTTCGAGGGCACCCTGAGATGACATAGTGAATTGCAGATCAGCCTGGGCTACAGTGGGCGAGACACTACCTCAAAAAAAAAAAAAAAAAAAAAAAAAAAACCAAGATAAAAGAATGGAAGCTGTAGCCTGGAGTGGTGGCACATGCCTTTAATCCTAGTACTTGGGAGGCAGAGATCAGTGGATCACTGTGAGTTTGAGATCACCCTGAGATTATAGAGTGAATTCCAGGTCAGCCTAGACTACAGCAAAACCTTACCTTGAAAAGCCAAAAAAAAAAAAAAAAAAGAACGGAAGCTGGGGAGTGGATGCTGAGTGGTTAAGGTGCTTGCCTGCAGCCTGATGCACAAGGTGGCACATATATCTGGAGTTCATTTGTGGTGGCAGAGGCCCTGCCGTGCCCATTCTCTCTGTCTGTCTCTCTTCTCTCTCTGTTTGCAAATAAATAAATAATATTTTAAAAAATAATGGAAGCTTGAAGCCAGGCGTGGTGGTGCACACCTTTAATCCCAGCACTCGGGAGGCAGAGGTAGGAGGATCGCTGTGAGTTCAAGGCCACCCTGAGATTACATAGTGAATTCCAAGTCTGGGCTAGAGTGAAACCTTACCTCGGAAAAAAAAAAAAGAAAGAAAGAAAATAATAATGGAAGCTTGGAAAGACAAGGAAAAAGTCAAGTGTGGTGGTACAACACAGGAGGCAGAGGTAGGAAGATTGCTGTGCGTTTGAGGCTAGCCTGGGACTACAGAGTGAGTTCCAGGTCAGCCTGTGCTAGAGTGAGGCCCTACATTGAAAAAATAATAATAAAGGAAGAGAGAAAGAAGGAAAGAAAGAAAGAAAAGAATGGATGTTAGGGCCTTTGAGCAGGCAAACACTTGAAGTGGGGCAGAGTTAGGGTCACTGGACCCCTGAAGGTAAAAACACAGGAAAGTTTGCACTTGCTAAAAATCCAAGATCATCTGACTTCTTATATCTCTTGCCTAGCTCCGCAGAACTGTTTTTCCACAGTCAGGACCCCTTCTAGGAATGAGGTCTTTCAGAGGATTTAAACACTGTGGTCTGTCAAGTTAAGCTAATCTCTTCCTCAGACAGCCCCTAGCCCTAACCAACCAGCTGGCCCTCTGGTTCACCTGGGCCAAAAGACAGCCCACCACTCTAAGGTTATAAATACCTTTGAAAAGGGAAGGCAGGCTCTCCTCTCTGATCACTTGGGAGCTTCCAGCTGTGGGGGAGTTTTTCCCTCACTTGGTCCCCTAGCCCTTACTCTCCGCATGGGTTCTTTATTCCCTCCAGCTCCCCACATGGCAGGAGCTCCTTGAACTTTCTTTTCTCTTTCCACACTTTCCCCCAAATCCGTATCTGGTCACATGGACTCCTGGGCTACACGTGGCCCGCATGGGTTTTGGGGCTCCACTTGCTCTACTCTTCTCCCCACTTTATCTCCCCTCACCTCCCAGCCTTCCCCTCTCCACACTCCTTTGTAAAATCTGAATAAAATGCATTTTAAAAATCATTCTCTTGAATTGCCAATTCTTTGGTTAGTTTGCAGATATGAACTCAGGGCTTGGGGTCCCAGGAAGCACCCCAGAACCCCAATTTCCCCATTACAACTTCACCACCTTGCTATGCATCTTCTGAGGGTCACAGAGGCTAAGTGGCACACGCCCATTAGCTCCATAATAGATAAACCAATGGCATCTGGGCCACAGTGGTTACAGGTGCCCAAGTTACATCTGCAATGGGTGGAAACCACTGGCCTTTCATGTGTGTCTTGTGGGTGATCTTTCACGTCAACAGACAGAACTCCACGTTCAGGTCACAGTGACGCCACCATTTTCTGAATATGTCCCATGAAGCACCATGAGTGTTGATTACACCGTGCCAACCTGTGATCTTCCACTTTTCCTTCTAACCACCTTCCCTGTTTCTCAGACCACCCTGGTTCCTCACCCCACCAATATCCCCAAACCCTAGCTCTGTCTCCACAGGAACTGGCTGCCTCAGGAATGAGCACTTTCTCTGGCGAAACTCCTCATTTCAGTAATTGACACACTGCACAGAGGCAAAACAGGCCTGGCTCAGAAACAAAGCCAAGGGTCCCGGGCCCAGACTTAGCCTGGCTGGGTAAACACGGTCATTAGAAACAGGCTGGGTGTGGTGCTGCATGCCTTTAATCTCAGCACTGGGAAAGTTTAGGCCAGCCTGGGCTACAAAATGAGTTCCAGGTCAACCTGGACTAAAGTGAGACCTTGCCTCTAAAGACAAAGACACTAGAAATCACTAAATATAGTATAATTCAGACATGCCTACGGGGCCTTCAAGGAACACACCCACACTCCATCTTTCCTCCAAGGACAAGTAAAGGAGCTGGAGAGATGGCTCGAGGGTTAAAGTACTTGCTTGCAAAGCCTGATGGCCTGGTTTCTTTGATGGCCCAGTTTCCATGTCAAAGCCAGATGCACAAAGTGGTGCATGCATCTGGAATATTTGCAGGGGCAGGTAACTCTGGTATACCCATATTCTCTCTCTCTCTCTCAACCTCTCTCTCTCTCTCTCTCTCTCTGCCTCATTCTGTCTCTCTCAAATAAATAAATAGATAGATAAAATATTTAAAAAATAAATAAGGATAAGTAAAGTCATCATCTAGGTCTGTTTCCAGTCCCTGCTCCTTACCTGCAGGCTAGGGCTCCATGCCTCCGAGCCTAGGGTGCTTGCTGGAGAAGGAACTTGGAGCGTTATAGGAACATCTTTGCTGGAGGGAGCAGGACCAAGCGGCCAGCAGCCAGGGGCTGTGCCAGGCTTCATTTCCCGCTTTCCCCTCTGCTGGGCCTGGCTAGTCCAGCTCAGCCATAGCAGAGGTGGCCGTCCAAACCTGGCAGCCCACAGCTGGGCCCTCTGCAACAGCTCACTCTTCCCAGCTGCAGCCCCCAACAGTCAGTGGTCTGGAATTTTCTGCTTGGCTCACCAATTCCTAACTGACAGGCAGTGGCTCTGGTTTTGAACAAGGCCGGCATTCAGTCTTGAGTTCAGCAATTAAAAGGCTCTGGAGACAGAATCTGCTTCAGCTTCCAGAGAATGACCCTGGTCACAAGCAAGGGTCTTACAACACGGCCCTCTATGAGCTTTAGCCAGCATGGATCCTCCACAGTCCGTCCCACATGGTCTTGAGAAGAATTAAAAAATTAGAATTTCTGGGCATGGCGGCACACACTTTTAATTCCAGCACTTGGGAAGGTGAGGTAGGAGGATTGCTGTGAGTTTGAGGCCACCTTGAGACTACAGAATGATTCTAGGTTAGAGCTGAGACCCTACCTTGAAAAAAAAATAGAGTTGGGCAGGAGAGATGGCTCAGCCATTAAAGGCACTTGTTTACAAAGCTTGCTGGCCTGGGTTTAATCTCTAGTACCCACGTAAAGCCAGATGCACAAAATGGTACATGCACCTGGAGTTCATTTGCAGTGGCTACAGGCTCTGCCACACCCATGGTTGGTCTGTCTCAAACAAATAAATACAATATTATTTTTTTAAAATCAGGGGCTTGAAAGATTGCTTAGTGGTTAAGGCACTTGCCTGCAAAGCCAAAGGACCCAGGTTTGAGTCCCCATTACCCACATAAAGCCAGATGCACAAGGAAGCGAATGCATCTCAAATTTGTTTGCCGTGGCTACAGGCCCTGGCACATCCATTCTCTATCTGCCTCTCTCTCTTTCTCTCTCTCTCAAATAAACAAATAAAATATTTTAAAAACTAGAATTGTTACAGTAATCTAGTTCCTGAAATAGGTAAGATAGTTGTTGGTTTTTTTGAGATAGGGTCTGCTATAGTCTAGGCTTGCCTCAAGCTTAGTAGGTAGGCAAGAATGACCTTGAATTCCTTATCCTCCTACCTCCACCTGCCTAGCGCTGGGATCACTGGTGTGTACCCACCATGCTCAACTGGATGTCCAACACTAAACTTTGATTTCCATCCTCTTTAATCCTGTTTGACCCTCAGCACAGCAAACACATCCTTCTCTTATCAGCAGCTGAACACTGTTTTGCTAGGAAGCCCGGCCGCCTGGGCCAGGAGGGCCGCCTGTGCAGCCCAAACAGGTGCGCATTCTCCCGTCAAGCCCTTTGTGGAGCTGGACTCCCACTACCCACCCTCCCTCCCCTCTCTCCCTGTCCATCTCATTACCAAAGAAGAAAAACAGATTAGAAATGTCTCCCACGTGGCCAGTTCAAGGCTGCACCACCGGTCCATGTTCATTCCATTGTAACAAGTCCAATTTCCTCTTTACATTCTCAGGTATTAGGTTTTGAGAAACCTACTTACGTTTTCTGAGCTTGACTATGACCTGAAGTAACTCTTTTGTTAAAAAATGTATTTATTTATTTGAGACAGAGAGAGAGAGAGAGAGAGAGTGAGAATGGGCATGCCAGGGCCTGTAGCCACTG
The DNA here is from genome assembly GCA_036346955.1 of Dipus sagitta. NCBI lineage: Eukaryota > Metazoa > Chordata > Mammalia > Rodentia > Dipodidae > Dipus > Dipus sagitta. Next base: position 239,239,518 of record CM070770.1, read on the forward strand.
TAAACAAACTCCAGATGCCTGTGCCACCTTGTGCATCTGGCTTATGTGCGACCTGGAGAATTGAACCTGGGTCCTTAGGCTTTGCAGGCAAGTGCCTTAACTGCTAAGCCATCTCTCCAGCCCTCTTTTTTTTTTTTTTAAACAACTATTTATTTGAGAAAGAGAGAGGCAGATAGAAAGAGAGAGAATGGATGCGCCAGGGCCTCCAGCTGCTGCAAAGGAACTCCAGATGCATGTGCCACCTGGTACATCTGGCTTACTTAAGTCCTGTGGAATCGAACCTTCGTCCTTTGGCTTTGCAGAAAAGTACCTTAACCACTAAGCCACCTCTCTAGACCTAAGGTAACTGTTAGGAGCAGAATAAAAAAAAAAAAAAAACCCATGGAAAGGACTTTGCTTTTCTTTACAATTCTGTGGTCTGCTTTTCCCTCTCATCTTGTCTTCTATCCTTTAGAATGAGCCAGTCAGTTTAAGCACAGCACTTTCCTGAGCTCTCGAGCTTTTCTAGAGATCACCCAACCCGAGGATGGGTGTGGGAACCCCCTGGATGTACGGCCTGTGAATCAGAACCCCTGGCAGCTGGGAACTTGCCACTGGCATCCCCAGTGGACACGGGTGGCCTTGTGGAAGAGTCCTTCACCTGTGAGGAGCTGATGCTCCCTGCAAGCAGTGTTGCAGATTTTCATACTGTTGAGTCCCTTGTCTCATGACTATGAAAAACTAGGCACCCAGACAATGAGGAATGAGTAAGGTAAAGATGATTTGTTAAGAAAAAGCCCCAAAGTGCCACAGAAAACAAGCACAGGATTACAGCCGGCATCCGAAGATGAGAAAGGAAGGGGTGAAGGGCCGGCTCAGCAGGGGTCTGTGAACAACTGCACCGAGAGAGGGGCTCCTAGGGCAGAGTTCATTATCTCGTTAGGGAGATAACCATTCCTCCCGCTTGTTTATCTTGCTTTTATGTGAAGGGTGGTCTCTTTACCCAGTGAGTGATTGACAGGCTCCCTTGGATTACCTCTTACAGGAAGGCATCACAACTCGGATAACCCCACCCTCCTCCCTTTCATACCAGGGCCATAGGAGGTGTGGGGGTGGGTCTAAGCCTGTTAACGGCTGCCTAGCTCCAACAGTGTCAGAATTGAATTTAGCTGTGGGACAACACCCCGCTGGTATTAAGAGTTGGTTGTTGTGAGCAAAACTCATACATATTTGGCATCAGGAATGTCTGAACCAGTAGACATAGATCAGAGTTTCCAAATTGAGTCTCTGTGTGGGTAGGGCTGTCCAATGTTCTCTGTTAGAGAACAGAGAGCAGGGTTCTGAAATGAATTAAGAGAAAATAACGACTTCCCTTACCATTCAAAGTTTTTTTTTTTTTTTAATTCTAGGAATCTAACACGCATGGTAAACAAGTGCTCTATCACTAATCTGTATCTTCAGCCGTTCGTTGTTTTTTTTGGGGGGGGGTGGTCAAGATAGGGTCTCGCTGTAGCCCAGACTGACCTGGGATTCACTCTGTAGTCTGAGGGTGGCCTCAAACTCATGACAATCCTCCTACCTCTGCCTCCCAAGTGCTGGGATTAAAGGTGTGCACCACCATGCCTGGCTAGCCTTTGATTTTCTGTGACAGCATCTAGGTGGCCCAGATTGGTCTTAAACTGTCAACCTCTTGGCCCTCCTACCTCAACCTCCCTGTTCAGGAGGCACTTAGATTCATAACCTGCCACTTTTAAGTGAGATCGGGAAACAAATTGATAAAGGAGAATGGATTTACACTTTGGCTAATCTGGAGAGAGAAAGGTTCCTGGTTTCTCTTGGCTTTCCTTTTACAGTGTTACAATTTTATACAAAAGATGTTACAATTTTATACAAAAGATGTTACAAAAATCAGGAAATTTATCAGAACTGTGTGAGATCTCTAATCTCTTCCTGGGAGGCAAGTTCCTCTGCTGGCTGGCCCCCGGGCTTCAGCCTTTCCCTACTTCCATCACAAGGTTCCTGGGGAAATTTTTAATTCTTTGGAGTCCATTGTTTCAACAGACTGACAGAGAGGGAGGGGGGAAAGGTCTCTCTTTCAAACATCTCCTTTCCTGCCAGGGCCGTAGGTTACTCCCTTGTGCTGGAAGACATGAGTGCACCCACACCTGGCTAATTTGGGGTTTTGTTTGTTTTGGTTTTGGGACTGGGGATGCAAGGTAAGTACATACTCTACCTTGAAGCTACACCCCAACCCCAAGAGTATGTATTCTTAGATTAACTCTAGATACAGAAGAGTCCTTTTACAAAACAATTTAAAAATACTCTGAGCAGTTATGGCTGGGACACCTTTACACTTAACTAAATGTTGGAAACCAAAGTTTTGTTAGCAAGTCATTATTTTCTGTCTTGTGTCTATAAATTTTAGGGAGTCTGTTAAGGTTCAAAGCTCATTTTGCCCAGATGAGAATGTGTTTGTTTTTAATGATGTCCTTGGGAAGTCCAACGTATCCTGGCACTGTCCTTACATAGTCATGTTTTCTTCAGTAGAAAGCTAGAAGGAAACAGGGAGTGGTTTAACTGACTGAAGAAGGACCACCCAGACCGCTGAGCTCAGGACCAGCATTGCAATGTTTTATGAGGGGCTTGGGGTACAGAACATGTGCTTGGCGTGTGCAAGTAAGACAAAGGGACACTGGGGGGGGGGGCTTCCACATTGTTAAAGTCACATGTAGCGCTAATACAGTCTTTAAGTTCTTTGTTAAAAAATATATTTTTAGGGCTGGAGAGTTGGCTTAGCGGTTAAGGCATTTGCCTGCAAAGCCAAAGGACCTCAGTTTGATTCCCCAGAACCCACGTAAGCCAGATGCACAAGGGTGCACATGCATCTGGAGTTCATTTGCAGTGGCTGGAGGCCCTGGAGTGCTCTCCCTCTCTTTCTCTCAAATAAATAAATAAAAATAAAACTATTAAAAATATTTATTTATTTGTGTGGAAAGAGACAGTGGGCACACCAGGGCCTCTTGCCACTGCAAATGAACTCCAGACACATGAACCACATTGTGTAGCTGGCTTTACATGGGTACTGGGGGATGAAATGATAGCCTGGCAGGCTTTGCAAACAAGCTCCGTTAACTGCTGCGCCACTTCCCCATTCTTTAAGTTCTTTTTTTTAGATAAGCCCAATGGACTGGCCTCATTTTTTTTTTATGTGAGAGGGAAAGAGTGAGAGTGAGAGAGACAGAGAGAGAGAACTGGTGCACCAGGGTCATCAGCCACTGTAACAGAACTCCAGACACGTTCACCACCTTTGCACTCTTGCGTCACCTTGTGCATCTGCCTTACACAGGACCTGGAGAGTCGAACGTGGGTCCCTAAGCTTCACTGGCAAGTGCCTTAACCACTAAGCCATATCTCTAGCCTATCATTCTTTAGTTCTTACTGTAAGCACACAGTCTGATGTTGACTTTCCTATAAATAAATTGGGGCAATGTGACTCCCTGATTTTCAGCTGTTGTATATTCTTCCTTGCTGTCCTGGTTGCCTTAAGCAAAAGCAATGTCCAACAATTAGCCAGACTCCCATTGCGAAGGTGGTGCAGGCCTGAACTCCCTTTGCTGGGGAGATGAAGACAAGGGGATCCTGGGGCTTGCTGGCCAGCCAGTTCAGCCTAGTGGGTGAGCTCCAGGCTGATGAGAGGCCTTGTGTCAACAGGAGGTGGGCAGGGCTTGGGTGTACAGCCAAGGTTATCCTCTGGCTGCCACATGCACACACATGTGTGCCTACACATAGGAACATGCATGTGCTCATGTACATACACTACACATACATTCTCTCTCTCTCACACACACTCAAAAAAAATGAATGAGGGAATTTTTATGATAATTTAATTCTTCCCTTATCACTTCACACATTGTCTAGACTCCTCAGCCTGTTTCCCTCTTTGATGTTGTAAGGTACTTTTGACATGCTTTCTAACAAGCAGAGAATAGTAGTAGCTCTGTGATCAGATGATCCGGGGATTAACGGTGGGGTCAGCAATAAGCATTAGAGGCATACACCTGCCACTGCATTAGTCTCACTTTAGGCCCCGCTGTTGGAGCTTCAACCCCTGTATGCTGGTTTATTTCAATTATCAGCTGGATTGAAATAAGAAACAGCTAGGGCATAGAAATTTAGCTGAGGAGGAAAGACACCTTGAACGTGAGTGGCAGCGTCCCACGAGCTGGGATCTTGGACCAAGTAAATGGGAACAGGAGAAAGCCCGCTCAGCACCAGCATTCGCCCCTGACCGCCTGATCCACCCAGATGTGAAGCAGCAGCACCCAGTGCCTTTCCTTCTTTGCCACAATGGACGGCACCCTCAAACTGTGAGCCCAAACCCTGCCCTCTAATTTGTTTTCTTTTTTTTTGTTTGTTTTTATTTATTTATTTGAGAGCGACAGACAGAGAGAGAAAGAGGGAGATAGAGAGAGACGGAGAATGGGCGCGCCAGGGCTTCCAGCCACTGCAAACGAACTCCAGACGCGTGCGCCCCCTTGTGCATCTGGCTAACGTGGGTCCTGGGGAATCAAGCCTCGAACCGGGGTCCTTAGGCTTCACAGGCAAGCACTTAACCGCTAAGCCGTCTCTCCAGCCCTCTAATTTGTTTTCTTGTCAGCTATTTTGTCAGAGCAATGAGAAAAAAAAAAAAAAAAAAGTAATCCACCTGTTAGCAAATTCAAGGCAAGTATAGTAAGAGTTTCTGGTTAAGTGGTGATCTCAGGAGAAATGGCAAATACTAAATAAACAAAACAGTGGTACACACTGGCAATCCTGGAATCTGGGAAGCTGTGGTGGTTTGATTCAGGTGTCCCCCATAAACTTAGGTGTTCTGGATGCTAGGTTCCCCAGCTGATGGCAATTGGGAATTAACACCTCCTGGAGGCAGTGCATTGTTGGGGGTGGGCTTAGGGTGTTATAGCCAGTTTTCCCTTGCCAGTGTTTGACACACTCTCCTGTTGCTATTGTTCACCTTATGTTGGCCAGGGGGTGATGTCTACCCTTTGCTCATGCCATCGTTTTCCCTGCCATCATGAAGCTTCCCCCTTGAGCCTGTAAGCCAAAATAAACCTCTTTTTCCCACAAGCTTCTCTTGGTTGGGTGATTTCTACCAGCAATGTGAACCTGACTGCAACAGTAAAGTGGTACCGAGGAGTGGGATTGCTGCTAGACACCTGACTATGTGGCTTTGGCCTTTAGGAGCTGATTTTCAAGAGGAATGTGGAAGGATTTCAAACCTTGGCCTAAGAGATGCCTTGCAGTGCTGTAAGTACAGGTTTTGGACTCTTCTGGTCAGAGTTGAAAGACCTGAATGCAGTTAAGAACTATGGACTGTGAGGTTTGGCTTATGAAGGTAAGAGCTCTGCTTGGACTGGGCTAGCAGTTTGTGTGAAAAGCTCGCTCGTGTCCTGAGAAGTTGTGCAGGGTTGCTTTGTGTAGAAATGAACTGATGTGAGCAGAGGGATATGGCACAGAAAGAAAAATCTTTGGGTGAACTGCTGCCCATTCAGCTGCAATTGAGAGAACAACCTTTGACATTGGGCCAGCTGACCTGCACTGGGGCAACAGGAAGAATGTAAACTCTTTTGAAGGGGCCTGAGTGCTCAGGGAGTGTCCTGTTCTTCAAAGTCTGCTTTATTCCCCCCTGGATTAACAAATTGGCACCCTACCTGGTACTGTGGAATATAAGAAATGCAAGAAAGAGAGGGTCATTGAGTTTGCAACATGGTCTTGTGTTTTGGAAATGGCTATGGGCAGTGTGAAGCAGGTTTGCTGGTTGCCTGCATGGAGACCCCATGGGGCCATGCGGATGAACCGTGGATTGCAGTGGAGACCCAGTGGAGATGCTGAGACCATGAGATGGCTGCTAAGGAAAGCTGCCGGCCCCAATGAAGTTTTCCAGAACTGTGAGTCGCTTAGCTGGTGGGGTGGAATTTGAATGCCAGAGACTTATTGCTGGTCAGAATTATCGAACTTGGAGATTTGTCACTGGCTAGAGTAGTTGGACTTGAAGCTGCAGAGTTTGATGTTTGCCCTGATTGTTTTAAATCTTGTATTGGTTGAATATTTCTTTGCTATCCCAATGCCATCTTTTGCAGTATGAATGTCTATTCTGTGCCATTATGGGTTTTTTGGGGATTTATTTGGTATTATGGCTCAGTTAAAAGATCTTGGACTATGGGGTTATATGAATATCATTGGAATTGATAAAAACTATGGGGGCTTTTAAAGTTGGACTGAATGCATTGTATTTTACATCATGAATGGGTATCAGTTTATGGGGACCAGGGGCGGAATGTGGTGGTTTGAGTCAGGTGACCCTCATAAACTTAGGTGTTCTGGATGCTAGGTTCCCCAGCTGATGGCAATTTGGAAATGCAAGCCTCCTAGAGGCAGTGTATTGTTGGAGGCGGGCTTATGGGTGTTATAGCCAGTTTCCCCATGCTGGTGTTTGGCATACTCTCCTGTTCCTGTTGTCCACCTTATGTTGTCCAGGGGGTGATGTCCACCCTCTGCTCATGCCATCGTTTCCCCTGCCATCGTGGAGCTTCCCCTCGAGCTATAAGCCAAAATAAACCTCTTTTTCCCACAAGCTGCTCTGGGTCAGGTGATGCAAACCTGACTACAATAGAAGCAGAGGCAGGGGGATCTTCATAAGTCCCAGGCCACCTGGTCCACATAGCCAGTTCCTGACCAGCCAGCCTATGAGTGAGACCAGTGAAGGAGAAGGAGAAAAGGAAAAGGACATGGTGGAAGAAGAGAAAGGAGGAGGAGAAGAGGCAAAACAATTACACCTAGGTTTCATTCATCAATATATTCTTTTAGACTAGTTTAATTAAGATAAATTACCTTAAAGGTAATGATAATGCAAAAATAAACACATAGACACCAGGTCCTTTGAGATAAACTGCTGGGTATGTGAAGGTGTTTACATGGCCATTACCAATTTAATTATCTTAAAGTCCTTATTAAGTGCTCAGCATGTGCATATTGATTAACTTCCTTAGGACACTGAAAGTTTGCAATGATTGGGATCAAACTCAGGGTCTCGTACATAGGCATTCTATTAATGAGTACACCCTACCCCAGCCCAGCACCTCATTTTATATATTTTTTAATATTGTATTTTTATTTATTTTATTAGAAAGAGAATGGGTGCACCAGGGTCTCTAGCCACTGCAAACGAACTCCAGATGCGTGCGCCACCATGTGCATCTGGCTTACGTGGGTACTGGGGAATCAAACTTGGGTTCTTAGGCTTTGAAGGCCAGTACCTTAACTCCTAAGCCATCTCTCTAGCTTCAGCATCTCATTTAAAACTAAATTTCTTTTGTCTTGTCTTTTTTTTGAGGTATAGTCTCCTCTAGCCCAGGATGACCTGGAACTGTCTTTGTAGCTCCAGACTGGCCTCAAACTCATGGTTATCTTCCTACTTTATCCACCTGAGTGCTGGGATTGTAGGTATGCGCACCATGTCCCATGAGGGATTTTTTTTCTTTTTCTTTTTATTCTTGTTTTTTTTTTTTTTTTTTTTTTTTTTGAGGTAGGGTCTCTCTCTAGCTCAGGCTGACCTGGAAGTCACTCTGTAGTCTCAGTGTGGCTGTGGCCTCAAATTCACAGCAATCCTCCTACCTCTGCCTCCTGAGTGCTGGGATTAAAGGCATGCATTACTATACTCAGTTTAAATTGGATTTTAAAAAAATTATTTGAGAGAGAGGGAAAGAGGCTGAGAGAGAGAGAATATGAATGAATGAATGGGTGTGCCAGGGCCTCTAGGCACTGCAAATGAACTCCAGATGCATGTGCCACCGTGTCCATCTGGCTTTACAGTGGGTACTAGGGAATTGAACCTGGGTCCTTAGGCTTTGCAGGCAAGCACCTTAACCACTGAACAATATCTCCACCCCCCATGTTTTAAAAATATTTTTTATTTTTATTTAATTTATTTATTTGAGAGTGACAAACAGAGAGAGAAAGAGGCAGATAGAGAGAATGGGCATGCCAGGGCCTCCAGCCACTGCAAATGAAGTCCAGATGCATGCACCCCCTTGTGCATCTAGCTTACGTGGGTCCTGGGGAATCGAGCCTCGAACTGGGGTCCTTAGGCTTCACAGGCAAGTGCTTAACTGCTAAGCCAGCTCTCCAGCCTGCCCACATTTTTTATTTTTTATTTTTTTTATTTTTCAAGGTAGGGTCTTGCTCTAGCCTAGGCTGACCTGGAATTCACTATGTAGTCTCGGGGTGGCAACCATGCCCAGCTCATTTTGTTTCAGTGATAGAGTTTCACTATTTAGACTAAGACGGCTTTAAACATGTGGTGATCCTCTTGCCTCTGCCTCCTGAATGCTGGGATTATCATGGGCTTGTGCCACTATATCTGTCAAAAGCTCACTTCTAAGCTTGGCACAGTGGCACACTCCTTTAATCCCAGCATTCAGGAGGCTAAAGTAGGAGGATCACTGAGTTTGGGGCCAGCCTGGGCTACAGAAGTGAGTTCTAGGTTAGTTATGGCTAGAGTGAGACACTGCCTTTTTATTTTTTTAAGCTCACTTCTAAACAATTCATGAATCAAAGTGGAAGTCTTAATAGAAACTAGAAAATATTTAAAATTAAGCCAGGCATGGTGGCACACTCCTTTAATCCCAGTACTTGGAAGGTAGAGGTAGGAGGATTGCCATGAGTTTGAGGCCATGCTGAGACTACATAGTGAATGCCAGGTCAGCCTGAGCTACAGTAAGACCTTACTTCGAAAAACCAAATATATATACTAAAAATAAAAATATAGCACATGAAAATTTGTAGGACACGGGTAAGTGATACTTAGGGAAAAATTATAGCATTAACTGCTTATCTTAAGAGACAAGAAGTCTCAATTAAAAAAGATAACCTAGGGGCTGGAGTGATGGCTTAGCAGTTAAGCGCTTGCCTGTGAAGCCTAAGGACTCTGGTTCAAGGCTTGATTCCCCAGGACCCATGTAAACCAGATGTACAAGGTGGTGCATGAATCTGGAGTTCGCTTGCAGTGGTTGGAGGCCCTGGCATGCCCATTTCCTCCCTCTCTCTGTCTGTCTCTTTCTCCATCTGTCTGTCACCCTCAAATAAATAAATAAAAATAAACAAAAAATTTTAAAAAGATAACCTAGAGCTGGAATGTGACAGATGCCTATATTCCCACCATCAGGAGGCTGAGGCAGGAAGACAGAAAGTTTGAAGACAGCCTGAGCTACATAGCAAGTTTGTCTCAGCACGTGTGTGTGTGTGTGCGCACGCGCGCGCACACACACACACACACACACACACACACAGAGAGAGAGAATTAATCATCCTTAACAACTTAAGAACAAAATAAGCAAAAGTAAGATTATAATAAAAATAGAACAGATGAAGGGGAAAGTAGGGGAGGGAATTATGGTCTATTGTCTATAATTATGGAAATAATCAATAATAAAAGAATAGGAATCAATAGCATTGAATATGGAAAAAGAATAGAGAAAAAAAAAAATGAAAAGGTGAAGCCTGGTATGGTGGTGCAGGCCTGTGGCCCCAGCTACTGTGAAGGTTGAAGCAAGACAAGCACTTGAGTCTCTAAATTCTAATCTAGGCCAAAGTTAGTTTTGGTGGTTCATATGTGTAATCCCAGGACTTGGAAGGCAGAGGCAGGAAGATTGTCACACATTCAAAGTCATTCTAGTTTACATAGTAAATTAGACTAGCCAGAACTACATAGTGAGACATAATCTCAATGAATAAATAAATAAATAATAAAACAACAGAACAAGAGTTCCAACCCGAGCAGCAAATGAGGACCCAGCTCAACGAGGCATGGCGATGCACCCGCACTGTAAGGCCAGCACCTGGAAGGCACCGGCCTGCTCTATATAGCAAGTTCCAGGCAGGACAGAGCTACATAGTGAGACCCTGTGTCACCTGAGCAACAAGAGAGACCTTCATCTTACACAAAAGAAAAGAAAACAGGAGAGATGGCTCAGTGCATAAAATGCCACGTAAGTATGCACCTGAGTTCTCATTCTCAGATTGCACATTAAAGTGAAAATCCATGGCAGGCTTCTGTCATCCCAGGTCCCTGATGTGACATGGAAGCAGAGATGGGAGAATTTCCCAGAGGCTTGTGGGCCAGTTAGCCTAGCAAAACACAGCAGTGAACAACAGTGAGAATGAGAGGCTCTGCTTCAAGAATGGTGGAAGGTGAGGGGTGACCCTGGGAAGTTGTCTTCTGCCTTCCACAGGAACACTCATGAGCACGGACACCCCCAAACACACACACGAAGCTGGACATGGTGGCACATGTTTATAAACCCAACATTTGGAAGGCTGAGGCAACAGAATTGCTAGGAGTTTGAGGTCGGCCTGGGTACATAGTGAAATCCTATCTCAAAAAACAAAAGAAAGAACCAAAAAATAAGCTGATTTCTTGACAAGATCAATAAAAAGAAAATAAAGACAGAAATTAAAAATAAGAAATGATATACTGCAGACCCGAGACATTAAAGGCCAAGGAAATAGCATAAACAGCTCTGTGCTCACGAGTTTGACAATTTAGCTGAACTGTAGCGACTGTTAAAGTTATGAGCTACGGGGCCTGGAGAGACCTTATTGTGGCACCTGCGTACTTCATAGACTCCTATTGATCTATGCCTACAGCTGACCACACAGCATCCTCCTAGGACTCCCGTGCACACTGTATCTTTCAAGGGACTCTCCAGAAAAGTAGAACATATTCGTCTATCAGCCAACCTCCCCATGAAGGAGTGAGCAATGCCCACACTGAGGGTGCTGGCACCTCCTTCCTTGGGAAGGCCCATGTCCGACATTATTTCAGGTCTCCTGACTTCAGCTGGCCATCTGAGACTCTTCTCCCAATTCTGATTTTCCTGAGCCTCCAAGGACTCTCCAGAATTTCCTTTCTCTCTCTTTTTTTTTTGTTTTTCTTCTTTTTTCCTTTTTTTTTTTTTATCCCTTTCTCTCTCTCTTAAAAAACTTTCTGATATTTAGCAATTGGAAAAAAATAGTTTTAGGGCTGGAGAAATGGCTTAGCAGTTAAAGGCGCCTGCTTGCAAAGCCTGATGGCCTGGGTTCAATTCCCCAGTTCCCACGTAAAGCCAGGTACACAGAGTGGTACACGCATGCATCTGGAGTTCTTTTGCAGTGGCAGGAGGCCCTGGCGCACCCATTCTCTCTGCTTCTATTTGCAAATAGGGATTTATTTAGTCTCAGAGCCTTACTTACAGGACCCAGATTCGGCTCCTCTGGTAAATCCACCCAGGTAGAGAGCATTCCTGGCCCTGGTGAGGCCTCCGAAGCAGCTAAAACCAGTTTTAGTTTATTGTTATTTTTATTTTGTTTTGTCCTTATTTTCTCCTTCCAGCCAAACTTTAAGAACAGTAGAAAGAGGGCTGGGAAAATGTCTCAGCAGTTAAACGTGCTTGCTTGCAAAGCCTTCAGACCCAGATTCAATTCCCCAGTAGTAACCAGACAAAAAGTGGCACCTACATCTGTTTGTAGTGACAAGAGGCTCTGGCGCGCATGCGTGCGTGCACACATACATCCAAATAAAAAAAGGGGAGCTGGAGAGATTATTTAGTGGTTAAGGTGCTTGCCTGCAAAGACTAACAACCCTGGTTCAATTTCCCAGTACCCACATAAAGCCCAACGCACAAAGCGGCACATGCATCTGGAGTTTGCAGTAGCTGGAGGCCCTCGTGTGCCCATTGTCTCTGTCTCTCTTCTCTCTCTGTCTCTCTCTGGTTGCAAAACAAAATATTTTTTTAAAAAAGAGGGCTGTGAGTTTGAGGCCACTCTGAGACTACATAGTGAATTTCAGCTCCGCCTGGGCTAGAGTGAGACCCTACCTCAAAAAAAAAAAAAAAAAAACCTAACTAAATAAATAGAGGGCAGGAGAGATTGCTTAGTGGTTAAGGTGCTTGCCTGTGAAGCCAAAAGACCCAGGTTCCATTCTCCAGGACTGATGTAAGCCAGATGCCAAGATGGCACATGCGTCTGGAGTTCATTTGCAGTGGCTATCGGCCCTAGTATTCCTATTCTCTCTCTCTCTCAAATAAGTAAAATTTAAAAAAAAGAGGAACAGCAGAAGGACATCCAATGCAAGGTGCATGAAGTGCTCATAGGAAATCAACATGCACATCATGGTAGACGGTGCTGCTTGTGTTGGGGTTCTGCTCTGGGTTTGGGTGTGTAATTTCGGCATTTGCTTTCTTTAGCTCAGTAATTCACAAGCATGCCTAAAAAAAAAAAAAAAAAAAAAAAAAAAAAAGGCAAAAACCTGCAGACTGTTAACACATTTAAATGAAAAATACACAGTTGAATTCTCAGGACAGATTTTGTTCCCATGTGTATCAAGACAAATGCACAGAAAAAAATCTCTGACATATTATTCGCTTTATGACAAAGGAACTGTGAGCTGAAATAAACCCTTCCTTCCTTCAGCTGCTTTTTGTCAGGTCACAGCACCTGTGGATGCTGGAGACATCCTAAAGACACTTCCTTGCAAAGTCTGCTAGCCTGGGGTTCAATTCTCCAGCACCCACATAAAGCCAGATGCACAATGTGGCACGTGTCTAGTGTTTGCAGCTTCAGGAAGCCCTGGCACACCCATACTTATTCCCTCTCTCTCTTTTTTTTCTCTCTCTCTCTCACTTTCTTTCTCTCTGTTCCTCTCCCTATCAAATAAATAAATATTTTTAGAAATGAGGTTCAAAAATAAGGACCGAGCTCTGACTTGTGAGGATAGGGAGTTGATTTATTAATGGCTTGGGCAAGGGGGAAGGACCAGGAGATGGGAGGATCTGTAGTGGGTGGCGACGCTGGGAGCCCAGGAGCAAGACAGCGGTGCGTTAGCAAAAGAGGAGGAGCCTGGCACAAGCCGAGAAGCCAGGGGATGAGGAGAGGGCGAATAAGAGGGAAGGGAGAAAGAAAGCAGACTAGATAGAGAAATACAGAGAAAGCTAGAAAATGGTTGAACCATTTCTTTTTTTTAAAAAAAAAAATTATTTATTTGAGAGAGAGAGAGAGAGAGAATATGGACATGCCAGGCTCTCCAGCCGCTGCAAACCAACTCCAGATGCGTGCACTCCCTTGTGTATCTGGCTTACGTGGGTCCTAGGGAATCCAACTTGGGTCCTTTGGCTTTCCAGGAAAGCACCTTAACCGCTAAGCCATCTCTCCAGCCCTTGAAACATTTCTATTCTGGAGAAATCAGTTAGATTTCCTTCATACTACATCTGCCTCACAAATTCACACTGATGTCCTGCAAAGACCATGTTCAGCCTGATCCGAAAAGATGCAAACAAAGACTTTCTAGAAAGGTCTACCCACCCCAAAAGAAACATTTATTTTTGTTTGTTTTTGTGGTGATGGTGTTTTTTTTGGGGGGGGCGGGCTTCGAGGTAAGGTCTTACTCTGGCCCAGGCTGACCTGGAATTCACTATGTAGTCTCAGGGTGGCCTCGAACTCATGGTGAGCCTCCTACCTCTGCCTCCCAAGTGCTGGGATTAAAGGCGTGCACCACCACACCCGACTGACACATTTGTTTTTTTTTTTTCTTTAGACCAAAAATAAATAGTTAAGTAATGTACATTCTCTGCTTGAGTATATTTTTCCTGCTTCTACTTCCAGATTTAAGCTTGCTGTACATCTTTCCTCCTCTAAAGATTTGGCTAAAGCCATAGAAATGGCATGAGTGAGTTGAATTCAGAGCAAAAAAGAAAAGGAGGGGGAGAGGGCTGGAGATGCAGCTCAACAGTGGAGGGTTTCCTAACGTGCACGCCCTGCCTTCCTGACGCCCTCCCACCCCAAAGCCTGCAGAGTGAAAAAGCACCACTTAATTAAAGCCGCTTCCATTTAGCGCTCAGAAACTCCTCAGGGGGCTGACCCTCTCCGGCTGGGCTGCCACATACCCCGTGATTACGTCCTCCATATTGACCTTAGAAATTCCCTTCACAGAATTTTTCCACACCCAGAAGTGATGCCACGGTCACAATGGGAGGGCAAACAACTGTTGGTTTCATTTAAAAACCCATTTTTATCCAGGCCAGGTGGCACAGACCTGTAATCCCAAGCAATTGGGAGGTAGAGGCAGGAAAATTAGAAGTTCAAGAACATTCTTGGCTAGACAGGGAGCACTAGGAAGAGCTTGGGCTCCATGAGACCCTGTCTTAAATCAATAAATAACCCACAGAAGTTAAAAAAAAAATAGAAGTATGGTAGATGGAGATCTCTTTTCTTTTTCTATTCTTTCATTGATTTATTTTTTAATATTTTTATTTATTTGAGAGTGAGAGAAAAATAAAGAATTGGCACACGGGAGCCTCCTGCCGCTGCAAATGAACTCCAGACGCATGCTTCATTTGTACATCTGGATTCACTGGGGCACCCGATAATGAAACCCAGACTGGCAGGCTTTGCAAATTGTGCCTTTAACTGTTGAGCCATCTTCCCAGTCCCGTTTATTTATTTTTGCGACAGTCTCCCAGACTTCTGGTTGTCCTAGAACCTCAGCCTCCCAAGCGCTAGAATGACAGGCGCATACCACCGCACCCAGCTAAAATGAAGGCCTCCCACGCCCTACCAGAAAATGATGGTAAGGCAGAGTGAAGTTAAGAAGACCAAATGACATGAATTTCACCTAGCTCTCACTCATCACCAAGTTTTACTGTCCTTCCCACTAACCATATCACTGTGCAAATGAATTTCTCAATCTCATAAATCAAATGCAAGTGACCCGGGGCAGATGGCTGGTCTGCGGGTTCCCACTGCAGGCCAGGAGGGCAGAGGACGCCTTGGGACCTAAAATCACTTTTCCCTATAGGTAGAGTATTTCCAGGGTCAGAGAGAGGAAGTATTGGTCAATAGGGCAGGCTGGGTTTCTTCACTCCTGCCTAAGCCCATGAGCTACTGGAGTGTTCCTTACATTGTAGTTTCTTTCCATCTTTCAAGGCTCAGCTGAAGAGGCACTTCCTCAGAAAGGCCTTCCTTACCAACCCCTTCTATGAAGTGATCATTTAATTCATGCACGAATTCAGAAATGGCGCCCTGTGCTTAGGAGGAGGCCCTGCTCTGAGCCCCGTCATGTCATGTGAGCCTTGGTCGTGACATGTGAACCCCCATGGCTCTGAGGGTTCCCAGGCGTGCACAGCCCAGTTGTCCTGACACATTGTAAGCCCTCAAACAATGGGAGCCATCAGCCAGGCATGGTCAACATGCTTATAATTCCAGGACCCTGGAGGCTGAGTCTGTAAGTATGAGGTCAGCTTGGACCATACGATGAGTTCAAGGCCAGCTCAGGCTCTATATCAAACACAACAAAACAAAACAAAAATGGGATTGATCACTACTCCTTTCAGAAAACTTGGAAATCTGTCGCCCCCCCCCCCGCACCCCCTCCCCGACAGATTTACAGTGACCTTCCAACAGAGCCCAAGACTTGACCTCTTTCCAATCCTAACCCCAACACATTTGTTACATGATTCTGTTCACAGAACTTTGATCGTGTGTGAGGATAAGTAACATTCTTAGCAACAGGAAGTTTAATTAGAACTTCAGCAGACCAAAGGAAAACAGGAAGTTTCTGGATGGGGGAAATGCTTCAAGACATAGTCTTTATAGGGAAAGTGGCCACCCAGGGTGACCCTTGAACAACCCCTTTCTTCAGACTCCAGACATTCTGGCTGGAGACTTCAGGCACAAAGGCCGCCCAGGTGCCCACCAAGAAGGCCACTTCAGGCTGGTCTCGGTGATGGTGATGCCAGGGAAGAATGTTCTCGGCCTCACCAGCGCCTGCACAAGTACTGTCAGGCAGAGTTAAAGGGCGCCAGTGGCTTTGGATAATTAAAAGGGAAACATGCACACCAGGTGGGGTGGCTCACCCCCATTACACTAGCACTCGAAAGGCTGAGGTAGGAGGGCAGCAGTGAGTTCAAGGCCAGCTTGGGCTAGAGTGAGACCTTGCACCAACCCCCACCCCCACCACAAAGAAACATGACAGGAAGGCTCAGCTCAGTGGTAGAGTGCTTGCCTAACACTCCCGGGGCTCTGAGTTCCATCCCTACCACAGGCCAAAACAAACAACAACAACAAAAACAATAAAGGGTCTGATAGATGGCTCAGCAGTTAAAAGCGCTTGCATGCAAAGCCTGTCCACCTGGGTTCAATTCCACAGTTACCCATGTAAAGCCAAAAGGGCAGTTGTTTGCACTGGCAAGATACCCTGGTGCACATATACCCATACACAAATAAATCCAATACAAGAAAATGAAAGCATCAACCGCAAGTCCCAGAAGGGGAGAACCACTCAGGTCACAGTGGGGGTGCGGCATTCCCTTGTCTTAGAGGGGCGGTAGGGTTGGAACTCAAGGCCTTGTGCATGCTAGGCAGCCATTCTACCACTGAGCCACATCCTCAGTCCCAAGGGAGCTCTATTCCCAACTCTAATCAATGTTGGGAGTGGAAAGTCACTTCTAGAATAATACCTTTTAGCTGAGCAATAGTGGCCCTACATATGGGACATTTAGGAACTTCCATTTGGAATATCATTAAATTGTATTTAAAAAGCAATTGCAAGCTGGGCATGGTGGCACAAGCCTTTAATCCCAGCACTCGGTAGGCAGAGGTAGGAGGATCACTGTGACTTTGAGGCCAGCCTGAGCGAATTCCAGGTCAGCCTGGGCTAGAATGAGACCCTACCTCAAAAAACAACAACAAAAAATCAATTGTTAACATTTTATCCAAGGATGATGTTCATTTAATTAAAATTTAATTTCCTCCATGCTGGATAGGCAATTTAAGCACCAGGGGTCCAACAGTCCTAGCTTCAACGGCAATCACTATTTCCCAGAGAAGCCCGGCAGATGGGAAACCTCTCTGTATGCCAAGCCTTCCCCTCCCTGCCCCAGTGCCCCACACCCAGTCTGGCCCTCACCCTTCACCTGTGTCCGACGTGGGCCCCTGGCCTCCAGCCGGGTAGTGTCCTTGTCTCTGGGTCTCCATGAGGCTGCCGGGGCACCCTTGCTGAAGAGCAGCTCTGTCCAGGCCATTCTCCCAGCTGCCTGCCTTCCTGACTGCCCCCCAGCCTTCCGACTAAAGTACAAATTCCTAAGCAGAACACCTCCCCGAAGCCTTCGCAGCTGTTCCCTCCTTCCCAAGGCTGGCCTCTGCCCGTGCCCGTGCCCGTGCCCTTTGGTCACCTGCCACTCCAGTTGCTCTCCAGCCAGCCTCACCGCCCGGCTAAGCCTTCAAGGAATACTGTCTGCCGGGAGCACACTGCCTCTGCCTGCCGGAGCCCCTGTGTTCTTCTACCTCCAGTGTTGCATACCCAAATCTTCCCTTCAACTGGAGGTGGTGGTGCAATCCCAGGACTTCAGAGGCTGAGGCAGGAGAATGGAGAGTTCAAGGCCAGCCTGAGCCACATAGTGAGACCCCCGTCTCAAAAGACAAAAGAAAACAAAAGCCTTCATTTTAAATTCTGGATGCAGAGGACTTGCGTAGTATAGGTGTTCCATCCCAGCACCACCAAAGAAGCCAGAGCTTCTCATGTAGCGGACTGTGGGTTCCTTTAGGTGAGGAGTGTACTTGTCAGCATTTTTGATGTGTGCGTGCGTGCACAGCGTGTTTCCTAGTTCTTTATTTTCTTTCCTTGAGTCTGGTTTTCTCTGAAGCCCAGGCTTACCTGGAACTCACTCTGTAGCCCCAGGCTACCCTCCAGCTCACACACGTGCCTTAACCACTAAGCCATCTCTCCAGCCCTTAAAAAAAAAAAAACTTTTATTTTTGTTCTTGGGTTTTGGCTTTTGTGAGCCAGGGCCTCGCTGGCCTGTAACTCACTATGTGGTTAGGTTGGCCTTAAACTCATGGCAATCCCCCTGTCTCAGCTTCCTAAATGCTGGGATTATAGGCACAAACCACAGTGCCTGGCTAGTTTTAAATTTTTTTTTTTTTTTTTTTTGGTTTTTCGAGGTAGGGTCTCACTCTAGTTCAGGCTGACCTAGAATTCACTATGTCGTCTCAGGGTGGCCTCGAACTCATGGCAATCCTCTTACCTCTGCCTCCCAAGTGCTGGGATTAAAGGCGTGCGCCACCACGCCCGGCTTTAGTTTTAAATTTTGTTTTCTGGTTTTATGTTCTTTTTTCAATAAATGCTTCCCGAGGAAGGGCAGGGCGAGAGGGAAGGCAGGAGAAGTATGGGTCACAATGCTTTCCAGAAAGCAAATCTGACCTCTTTCTGAGCTCTGCTCCTTCCTGAGAGAGGAGATGACCCTGGAAGTTTTAAGAGAGTGCGGGGAAGAGAAGTGGGAAAGACTCACGGGACTCCAAGTTACTGTCCTTGAGTTTCCCTTTACTCATTTGTACAAGAAAAGTTCACCCCAGACAGTGTGTTCCAGTTCTTTGGTCCTGCTTTTTGTTTTCTAGTCTCCGCAGCGATAGCGCGGGCCATAGCGCCATCTAGCGGCCAAGAGCATGTAACAGTGAGGAGAAAGGCGAGGAAGTGAGAGATGGTCCAGGGTTGAGACTGTCCCCATCTCAACCGTCCTGTTGAGGCACTAGAAATTAGGTCAAATCTGCAAATAGGAAGGTAAGCAACATGAGAAAAGCAACAAAACTTTCTGTGTGTTATGGCTCTCTGTTCCTCTGCCTTTTCTCTTCTTTTTCATTCTCTTCCTCTTTTTGACAGAACCGACTAGGTGTCCCAGACTCTCCTTGAATTTGGGATCCTCCAACCTCAGCTTCCCCAGTATCAAGATAGATTACGCGCCTGTGCCCATCCTCCCTTCCTCATTATTTTTTTTTTCGAGGTGGGGTCTCTCTCTAGCCCAGGCTGACCTGGAACTCACTCTGTAGTCCCAAGCTGGCCTTGTACTCACGGCGATCCTCCTACCTCTCTGCCTCCTAAGTGCTGGGATTAAAGGCCTGCGCTACCACACCTGGCCCTTTCTTCCTTTTTGAGTCAAGATTTTATTATGTAGCTCAGGCTGGCTTCAAATTTGCCAAATTTCTCCTGCCTTGGCCTTTCAAGTGCTAGAATTATAGACATGAGCCACCACACCAAGTTCTCTATATTAATTTCTTTCCTTTTTTTTTGAGGTAGGGTCTTGCTCTAGCCCAGGCTGACCTAGAATTCTCACTGTGTAGTTTCAGGCAGGCCTTGAACTCATGGCAGTCCTCCTACTTTTGCCTCCTGAGTGCCAGGATTAAAGGCATGCGCCACCATACCTGGCACGGGCTGGCCTTGAACTCCTGATCCTCCTGCCTCCACCATTCAGCAATTTCCTACTGGCATGCACCACCACAACCAGCTAAATTTGCTTATTCCTGTCTTTTAGTTTTTGAGACAAAGTTTTATGTAGCCCAGGCTGGCCTGGAACTTTTTAGGGTGATCTTAAACTACGGATTCCTCCTACCTCAGCCTCCCAAGTGTTGAGATTACAGGTGTGTATCACCTGTAATGATGGGGAGGAGGGTCTTGCTAAGTTGCTCAGGTTGGCCTTGAACCTTCTATGTTCCTGTTTTAGCTTCCTGAGCAGCTGAGATGATGAGCCTGTGCCACCAGGCCTGGGCCACAATTGGATTTTCAAATAATTATAACATACATCTGTGCGCATGCTGCCTTATAAATCTGTATGTTGCATCCTGTCTCACTGGGGTCCAATAGAAACTTGGTATTTATTGAGTAATTATTTCCTCGCCCCAGAAACATGCAACGTAAAGTTGTCACTGGACCATTTCATGAAGGTGCCACATCTCCCCAGTCAAAAACAAAGCCACCTGAACTGACAAGAATATGTGAATAGAGGGCTGCAGAAATGGCTTAGTAGTTAAGGTGCATGCCTGCAAAACCTAAGGACCCTGGTTCGATTTTCCAGGTCCCAAGTAAGCCAAATGCACACGGTGGCACATGCATGTGGTGTGCCCATTCTTACTCTCTCTTTCTCTCCCCCACCCCTCTTTCTGTCTCAAATAAATTTTTAAAAAAAGAATATGTGAATAGAAACCAGAGGAACACAGTAGCTGCCAATAAATGTCACCTCCAGATGGCTTCCCTCTTGGCATCTGTACACCAGCCTAAAACTGCTTGGAAGAGGAAGAAATGCACAAGGGAGAAGCAAGTCATAGGGGATGGCTCTCCAGGCAAAGGTGTGCCAGACACTGATGATGTAAAAAAGCAAAGTGAGTTATGGCAATGAACTGCTGAGACAGGCCTGTGCCTGAGTTTTGTATTTTACCTGCTGGTCAACATATGCCTGGACCTGCAAGCACTGTAGCTGGGCTTCGTTTGTGGCTCATAGAGTTCCATAAAGAACAGGATGTTCTGTTTGCATTAACCGATGAATTATAGAAGAACTTGAAACATACCAATTATTTATTCATTTATTTATTTATGTAATGCTAGGATCTCACATATGCTAGGCAAATTACCACTGAGCTACATGCTAGCCCCTCCAACATACAGAATGGGAAAACAAATTTTTTCTTTTTACTTATTTGGTATTATTATTGTTTAGAAAAGGGTTCATGTTTAGAAAAGGGTTCATGTAGCCTAGGCTATTCTCAAACTTAGCACTACTGTCCTTAAACTCCTGATCCTCCTGCCTCCACCTCCCAAGTGCTGGAATTATAGGCCTGCGCCATCACACCTGCTTCTTGTTGTATGGCAAAATTTCTCATTGAGAGTAGTAAACACCTTTGCCAACCTTTATCGAAAGCAGCTGGGAAAACTCATGAGCAAAGGTGTGGGAGGGTCATCAGACTCCCACCAGAGATCTGAGGCAACACCCAGGCCAGCTGTTTGCAATAACTCACAAGGTCACCTGACCTCAAGGGGAGATGGAGTATATAGAGGGTAAAAGCGCAGGGAACAATGAGCTCCATCGAGGTGGTTTCTTTGGTGTCTTCGTGCTCTGTAAAGAAGCCCTCGCCACAAGACTGAGGGAGGAGCATCCACGGGGGTAATCCCCACGTAGAACCCGCTGAAGTGCAGCTTTGGGGGGGGGTCTCATGTAAGTAAGTTGTCATCCCGAGACTGAGAGAAGAGCATTTGTGCATGTAACTCTGGCATAGCAAGGCCCACTGAGTGTTGCTTTGGGGTCTCATGCTGTGTAAGTAAGCCCTCACCCCAAGAATGAGGAAGGAGCATCCACGGGGGTAATCCTGACATAGTGGTCCCACTGAAATGAAGCCTGAAGGTCTCGTGCTGTGTAAGGAAGCCCTCACCTGAGACCGAGGGAGGGGCACCTGTGGTGGAAAGCTTCATATAGTGAGCTCCCAGGAAGGGCTGCTTTGGAGTCTCGTGCTCTGTAAGGGAGCCCTCACCTGAGACCGAGGGAAGAGCATCCATGGGGTCATCCTGATATAGTGAGCCCTACTGAAGTGCTGTTCTGTGGTCTCATCCTCCTGGGCAGGGACAAGGATCTTCTGGAAGCGGCCACAGATTGGCTGTTTGGAATCTCCACATTCCTGTAAGTAACCTCCCTCCATGCTCTGTAAGTAAGTAATCCCAATAAACTTGTTGGTGCAATTATACTTTTGTCTGCCATCTGAGCCTTGCCCTATTTTTAAATTTTTCCTCCCAAGTTAGAGTCTCACTCTAGTCTAGGCTGACCTGGAACTCACTCTGTAGTCCCAGGCTAGCCTCAAACTCACACTGATCCCCCTACCTCTGCTTCCTGAGTGCCGGGATCAAAGGTGTGTGCCACCATGCCTGGCCCACTTTATTTTTTTTTTTTTTCTTGGTTTTTCAAGGTAGGGTTTCATTCTAGCCCAGGCTGACCTGGAACTCACTATGTAGTGTCCGGGTAGCCTCGAACTCATGGCAATCCTTCTACCTCTGCCTCCCAAGTGCTGGGATTAAAGGTGTGTGCCACTATGCCCAGCTTCAATTGCTCTATTTTTGAGAGAGGGTTTCACTCTGTAGCTAGCTCAGTTAAGTTCAAACTCCTAATTATCCTGCTTCAACCTCAAGAATGCTTGAATTAAAGGCATTTGCTACCAAGCCTCACTTTAAAAACCATGTTTTAAGTAAGGGCTTGGGAGATGGTTCAAGTGCCTTGCTTGCAAAGCCTGCAATCCTAGTTCACATTTGATGGCCCTGTGCTAGTGTATAGCCAGTCGCACAAAGGGGTGCATGCTTCCGGACTTCATTTGCAGTGGCAAGAGGCTCTTGCATGCCCATACACTCATTCTCTCAAATAATTGAAAATTAAAATACATAAACTCTAGCAATACTCAAGCATTTAACTTATCCACTGCAGGATAAGATCCTATAGCCCAGTGTAAAATTGTTAGCTTCATAATAAAACCCAGACAAGGAAACAACTGCATCCAATCTCCAGGCTTATGGTTTAAAATACACTCGGTACGTATGAAAAATTACCCTCTGTGTTCAGGGCCATTGAGACGTAAATGTGGTCTTATTCTCCAATCTCTACCACTTGGTCCTGCTAATTCTGTCTCTTCAAAGATGTCCCAGTCATTACCTCCTCAGTTGATAAGTGGACTCTGCGTAGAGCTTTTGGTGAGAGTTATTTTCCCCATAATGAATTCTCAGCAGCTCATGCTTGTCTCTCCAGCCTGCTGGAGGTTGGGGTCCCCTGATTAATGGACCTGTCAGCCTGATGAGCTGATACGGCACCAACAAAGCCTCAACCTGAAAAATGTCGCTTCTTATCCTGGTTGTCCAGCCCCTCTGTTTCACAAGCTTTGTGAGCCTCCCAAGTGCATCTAGCGTCTCATTTGGGTTTGTTACTCGTGAGGATTGCCTTATTAACGACTGGAAGACTATCTCTGAATTACTAAATTCAGTAGAAATAATTCCTTTTGTCCAAATAAAGTGCTTCACATGATGGGCGTAACTTCCCTGCTCCCATTTTTCTTCTATGTATTTTATATCCTGACAAGTATATTGCTACCTAAATCAATGTATAGATCGATCTAAACATTAGTATTTTCTAGATTCTACCTGAAGATAAAGGCTTGTAATACTGGAGTTTCTTGACTAGTCCTTCAAGCTAGTGTCTTTAACCACCAAAATATCTTTCCATTCTCCCCGCCCAAAGTCCTTCAATAAAATGGTTTGGGGGTTGGAGAGATTGCTCAGTGGTTAAAGCTTTGCCTGCAAAGCCTAATGACTGGATTAGATTCCTTCCCCAGTGACCACATAAAGCCAGATGCACAGGGAGGTGCATGCATCTGGAGTTTGTTTGCAGTAACTGGAGGCCCTGGTGTGCCCATTCTGTCTCTCTCCTCTCTCTCTGCTTGCAAATATTTTTTAAAAACATTGCTTTGGGGCTGGAGAGATGGCTTAGTGGTTAAGACACTTGCCTGCAAAGTCAAAGGAACCAGGTTTGATTCCCCAGTACCGACATAAGCCAGATGCACAAGGTGGCACCTGTCTGGAGTTTGTCTGGAGTGGCTGGATGCCTGGCACACCCATTCTTTGTCTCTTTCTCAAATAAAAATAAAAATAAATGTTGCTTTAATAAGTCAAAGAGGGCTGGGGGAGTGCTCAGTGATAAAGCACTCATCTAGGGTGTGGGTCCATTCCCAGCACTACACTCAAAGTCAAAGGCAGAGACTCTGGTTAAATGTTCAGGCTGCGTGTGGAGACAGTTACCGTTGCTGGCACTTTTATGTATGTTTTTGCGGAGGAAGTGGACCTTTCAGATTGCAAGTGAGTAGAACTGTGGGCTACTCCACACTGCTGGAGACTGGATTCTTTAAAAAGTACATACTGCCTGGCGTGGTGGTGCACGCCTTTAATCCCAGCACTTGAGAGACCATGGTAGGAGGATTGCCGTGAGTTCCAGGCCACCCTGAGAATACATAGTGAATTCCAGGTCAGCCTGGGCCAGAGAGACCCTAACTTGGAAAAAAACAAGTGGGTAGAGAGTAAATGTCAAGGGGGTGAGGGCTAGTGATCTCAAAGTTGTATAAAAAGTTCTATCCCCGAACTGAATCCCACTGTATAATAAAGCACTCACGTAATCTGCAAAACACACAAACAAGCCCCTGCTCAGTGTGGGAGTGCACCCCTGTAGTCCTAGCCCGCAGGAGGATCTCGAGTTTAGGCTACGCAGGGAAACCCTGTCTCAAAAACACAAATTTCCCTCTTCCTCCAATGCCTGGGGGAGGAGGGATATATACAAAATGTGTGCTGTGTGTATGTGCAGAGGTTGTCAATACAAAGTTAAATTGTAGTCTCAAAAAAACAATGACCAGAGCGCAGGTACATGAGTGTGTAATGCCTACCATCACATCACAAAAACCTAAAATGATATCATAAAGGGATTGCAAACCCAGGGCTGAGATGGCGAGACCCAGTGTCCCACGGACAGGAAAGCTCGGTGCTCTCCAGCCCTTCCCCATTCAAGGACTTGAAGGCTGGGAGGAGAGACACCCAGGTCGCATACTACTGTAGTCTGCTTTGTAATGCTACAACAGAATGCCGCAGCCTGGGTAAGCTATAAATGAAATTTTTTCTCACAATTCTGGAGGCTGGGAATTGCAAGATTGAAAGGCCACATCAGAGTACCTGACAGTGAGGGCCTTCTTGCTATATCACGTGGTAGAAGTTGTCCTATGGCCACACAGCCTTAGAGAAAGGAGACAGGTAACGGGGATGAACTTTTTTGTGTTTTATTTTTATTTATTGGGGGGGGGGGGAGAGAATGGGCACTCCAGGGCATCCAGCCATTGCAAATGAGCTCCAGATGCATGCAGAGGTAGGAGGACCACCGTAAGTTTGAGGCCACTCTGAGAATACAGAGTGAATTCCAGGTCAGCCTGGGCTACAACAAGACCCTATGTCAAAAAATTAAAGTTGTAGCCAGGCATGGTAGTGCATGCCTTTGGTCCCAGCACTTAGGAGGCAGAGGTAAGAGGATCGCTGTGAGTTCAAGGCTACCCTGAGACTACATAGTGAATTCCAGGTCAGCCTGGGCTAGAGTGAGACCCTATCTTGAAAAACAAAACAGCAAAAGAAAGTTGTAGAATTGAGCATTGAACCCCAAGCCTCACATAATACTAGACAAGCTCTCTACCACTGGGCTAGATCCCTACCTCAAATATGTGGCTCTCTAAAACTTGAAATATGAGTAGATATCAAAGTCTGTGAAACATTAAAGCAATGCATAGTCCCTGACAACTTCTTTATTTTGTTACTTTGCACTAAAAAGTTTCTCTAATCTTCCCATAGTAAATTTTCTTCCAGTTAGCCTACAAACATCAGTAGATAAAATTAAATTGAATTAAAACCTTAGTAAGTGGGCTGGAGAGATGGTTCAGTGGCTAAAGTGCTTGCCTACAAAGTCTAAGGACCCAGGTTTGATTTCCCAATACCTACGTATAGCCAGATGCACAAGGTGATGCATGTGTCTAGAGTTGTTTGCAGTGGCTGGAGGCCCTGGCACACCTATTTTCTCTACCCCCTCTCTATCTGCTTTCTCTCTCTCTCAAAAAAAATTTTTTTTTTTTAAAAAAGCTTAGTTGGGCTTGGTCAGCAGTTAAAGGTGTTGTTTGCAAAGCCTTCTGGTCCAGGTTTGATTCCCCAATACCTACATAAAGCCAGATGCACAAAACAGCACATGCATCAAGAGTTTGCGGTGACAGGAGGCCCTGATGAGCCCATACTCTCTCTCTCTCACATGCACACACACACTCTCCTCACAAATAAATAGAAACATTTTTAGAACTTAAGAAGAACAGTGTGGACTCCTTAGGCATGCATAACTCTGAGTGCTGTTAGTTTTACCACCCAGATCATGTCATCTGCTGACAGTAACAGATCCACAGGCCTGTTTTCCCATCAGCAATGTCCTGTAGATATTTTTAGGGGTGTGCATCAAAGCTGGGTGGGTGCCCTGTGATTCCCTCTTAAGCCTGTCTGACAGCATGTAATTCAACAGCACAAGTCTCTGTTCCAGTTTATTGTCTACAGAGGCATTAGTCATATCTGGGCCGATGACTCCAGACTGCAGTGGATGTTTCAAATCTGAATCATACAGTTTCTAGCCTCTGACTCTTCTCCTTTACCGTCACCACATAGTGTTCTTGAGTAATTAGAAAGAAAAGATCTGCTTCTGTCCCCAGTTCTAGCCATTCAAGTAAATGCAGATGTGACCATGTCAAGCACCCCTCTCTGGGACAAATCTTAATGGCTCATCTCTGCTTGGCAGCTTTCTCTCCTGGGTCATGCACCTACCAAATGTCACGCAATGACTGAATTTAAATATTTTATTTACTTATTTATTAGAGAGAAAGAGGCAAAGAGCGAGTGAGTGAGAGAGACAGAGAATTGTCACATCAGGGCCTCTAGCCACTGCAAATGAACTTCAGATGCATGTGCCACCTTGTGCATCTAGCTTATGTGGGCCCTGGGGAATTGAACCTGGGTCCTTAGGCTTTGTAGGCAAGTGCCTTAACTGCTAAGCAAATCTCTCCAGCCCCTTGACTGATTTAAAAACCAAACACTGAGTTCACTTTTAAATCTTTTAGTGTTATTTAAGTTTTGTTAAAATTTTTAAATATTTATTTTAGAGAGAGAAGTGCAAAAGAGAATTAGCACACCAGGGCCTCAGCCACTGAAATTGAATGCCAGACACTTGCGCCACCTAGTGGGCATGTGAAACTTTGCACTTGCATCACCTTTGTGTGTCTGCCTTATGTGGGATCTGGAGAATCAAACATGGGTCCTTAGCCTTTACAGGCCAGTATCTTAACTGCTAAGCCATCTCTCCAGCTGTGTTTTTTTTTTTTTTTGGTTTTTCAAGGCAAGGTCTCACTATAGCCCAGGCTGACCTGGAATTCACTATGTAGTCTCAGGGTGTCCTCAAACTCAATGCAATCCCCCTACCTCTGCCTCCTAGGTGCTGGGATTAAAGGTGTGCACCACCATGCCTGACTTGAGTTCTTATTTTTATATTTCCATCTTGTTTGTTTTGAGGTAGGGTATCACTCTAGCCCAGGCTGACCTAGAACTCTGTAGCTCCAGGCTGGCCTCAAACTCATAGCCTCACAGCAATCCTCCTCCCTCTACCTGCTGAGTGCTGGAATTAAAGGCATGTGCCACCATACTGCATATATATACTTGCAAGGAGGAGGGGAGAAAGAATGGGTGTCTCTTGCTGCTACAAATGAACCCCAGGAGCATGTATCACTTTGTGTATTTGGCTTTATATGGGTACCGGCAGGCTTTGCAAGCAAATGCTTTTAACCTCTGAACCATCTCCCCAGTCCTATATTTTTTCCATCTTTTGAAACAGATCTCAGTATGTAGCCCAGGCAAGCCTTGAACTTATGATCTTCCTGTCTCAGACTCTGAATGCTGGGAGGATAGGCATGTACCACTATGCCTTGCTATTATCTGAACTGTTCTTTATTTGTGTGTGTATATGTGTGTATGTGCTTATGTGGGTACTGGAGAACTGAGCCTGATCAGGCTTTGGAATCAAGGGCCTTTAACCACCAATCCATCTCCCCAGCTCCTATCTAAATTATTCTTTTGAGGCTGGAGAGATGGCTCAGTGGTTAAAGTGCTTGCCTACAGAGCTTGATGACCCAGATTTGATTATCTAGTATCCATGTAAAGCCAGATGACAGGGTGGTGCATGCATCTGGAGTTTGTTTGCAGTGGCTAGACACCCTGACCATTCTCTCTGTCTCTCTCTGCTTGCAAATGGATAACTAATTTTTTTTCAAAAAATTATTCTTTTGGACCTGTATGGAATACTTCAAGTTTTGTTGTGTGCCATGCCCTGTGTCTTCTCCAGTCAACCCCTTTCTTTAAGGACCAACACTGTCAGGTTCAGAAATCAGGAAATGTAAATTTGGGGGTCCTGGTGCCCTGAGACTCTTCACTTGGGTAATTAGCTCCAGAGCCATTTGTCTAGTTAATTGCTTTCTTGGGAGAGATGACAAAGCCTGTTACCTCTGGGAGGACAAATGACTGCATCTCAGTGAGGTCCCTAGGTCATGCCCCAAGGGGCCCGGAGGATTGCAGACTGCTGCCTCAGACGTTGACATGATCAAAAGCATGAAGCCCCAGACTGTGAACCCCCAAGGCTTAAAGGGAGACACTTGGATCTGTTACCCTGGAGAGACTGTACACACTAAAGGGCTAGAGTTATGCTTCCTGATTGTGGGGATAATCTTTCAGGAAGGAAGGTGGGGATAGCTATATCTTCTCCTTCCCTACATAGAAGTAATGATCACCCATGTACTTGACCTCCAGAGCAACCTGCTACTTGCATGGGACCAGTGGTAAGGCCTCTGGAAGAAAGGGGGTGGGTGGGTGATGTTTTTATTACTTAAAGGTAATTAATGGGAAATTTCTCTCTGATCCAGAACACTTCATTTGTGTGCATCTGGGACAAAACTAATGAAGATAAATGTTAACTACTGAACAATGATATCAGATAGTGACTGGTACCTTTTCTCTTCCTGTGATAGGCACTTAGCAATCCATTCTGCTAAAAAGCTCTGACTTCTCCCTTGGATCTGGCCAGGACTGAAAACAGGGGGGAAACCTGACATCTGTCCCTTAACATTGGGTCACCTGCTTGCCTCTGCAGTAGGTCTCTTAACTACTCAAATAGTGTCTTCCCGCAAACTGGTGATAGCCAGGCATGGAAACGCATGTCTGTCATTCCAGCGCTTGGGAGGCTGACACAGGAGAATTGTCCAAGGCTAGCCTTGAACAAGTACTAAGCCAGCCCAAGCTACAGATTGAGGCCCTGTCTCAAAAACAGAAGCAAAGCCAGGCATGGTGGTGGACATCTTTAATCCCAGCCCCCAAGGAGGCGGAGGTAGGAGGATTGCTGTGAGTTCCCGGTCAACTTGGAGCTACAGAGTTTCAGGTCCACCTGGGCTGGAGTGAGAGCCTGCCTCAAAAACAAAAGCAAGGGCTAGAGAGATGGCTTAGCAGTTAAGGTACTTGCCTGCAAACTGTAAAGACCTAGGTTCAATTCCTCAGTATCCACATAAGCCAGATGCACATGGTGACATATGCATCTGGAGTTTGTTTGCAGTGGCCGGAGGCCCTGGTGTGCCCATTCTCTCTCTCTCTCTCAAATAAAACAAACAAACAATACAAAGAAAGAAAACTTTAAAAAAGAGGGGGGAAAAAAAAACAACAAGCCTGTGGTAACTGACCTATCCTCTTCAAGGCTAAAGGCACAAAGAGTAACTGAAACACTTTCATGTCAGTTTCCAGAAGGTCTTGTTCCAGACCCTAAAAAGGTACATAAGGTCTGTTACCCTGCAGCCCCCCTTAGATCCCAGACGACCCACAGGGCTGACGCCGCCTACATGAAGGCAGTTGTCTATCATGGCCAGGATTTCCCCAGAAGTGGCTCGTCCCTCCAGCAGTGAGGACTCCTTCGGAGCCCCTTGCATAGCCCTAACTGAGCAGTGACCAACCAGAGCACACCTCACCCAGGACTGCTCAATACGCAGACCGCCTGCCTGCCCTGCCCCAATTCCTCTATTTGAACCTAAAGTTCATGTCAGTTCCCCAAAGATGAACTTGGGCTCACTGCACCCCTTTTATCTGTTCCTTTTCTGAATGCTCAGTGATCATCATGTCTGCACTCTCTGCTTCTTCCCAGTATGTGTCTCTGCAAGCGGTGGTTTGGGAACAAGAGGCTGGTGCTAGCCTGATGGAGCTGCCAGAGCTGGGGCTTTTACCCTAAAACTCCCAGTGGAACTCCTCCATCCATCAGAAGTGATGGATGAGGGAAGAGGTAAGGTGTCCAATCAGAAGCCGAAGTCCCAGCTAGAGAACTGGCTTAGCAGTCAAGTCACTTGCCGGTGAGGCAGGTGCACAAGGTGACATGTGCACTCCAATATGTTTGCTGTGGCTGGAGGCTCTGGTGTGCCCATTCTCTCTCTCTCTCTCTCAAATAAATACATATAATTTTTAAAAAGCCTACTCCCACCTCCCCAGGCTATGAGGTATTGAGGGCTGCCCCCTAATTGTGCAGAACAGAATACTTTGGTCTGCCTTGAGTTGGCATGTAATATACACCCAAGTGAATTTCACTTTCAGATAACACATTTAAAAATACTTTTATTGGGCTGGAGAGATGGCTTAGTGGTTAAGCGCTTGGATGTGAAGCCTAAGGACCCCCGTTTGAGGCTCAATTCCCCAGGACCCACGTTAGCCAGATGCATAAGGGAGTGTCCACGTCTGGAGTTCATTTGCAGTGGCTGGAGGCCCTGGTGTACCCATATTCATCCTCCTCTCCCCCCCCCCTCTCTGTCGCTCTCAGATAAAAATAAACAAAAATTTAAAAAATACTTTTATTTATTTGCAAGCAGAGAAAGAAGAGAGAATGGGTGCACCAAGGCCTCCAGCCTCTGCAAATCGACTCCAGATACATGTGCCACTTTGTGCATCTGGCTTTATGTGTGTACTGGCGAATCGAACTCCAGTCGTTAGGCTTTGCAGGCAAGTGCCTTAACCACTGAGGCATCTCTCAAGCCTCAACAGGACAGTTTTTTAAGTCTTACTAATTTGGTATGCATGAGTGCTGCCCATGTGTTGGAGGTGAGAGGACAATTTTGGGGTTGGTCCTCTCCTTCCACTTAGTGAGGCAGGACCTCTTGCTCACCTCTCCATTCATGATCTTCTCACTGTAGGGTCCCCGAGATTACAAAAGCCTGCCACAGCCTCTGGCTTTTTATGTGGGGTCCGGGAATCTGAACTCAAGTAGTCAGAGTGACTCAGCAAGTACTTTATCAATGGAGCCATCTTCCCAGGCTAAATAGCAAATGCATTTTTTAAAAAAATTATTTATTTGAAAAAGAGAGAGCAGAGAGTCAGAATAGGCATGCCAGGGCCTCTAGCTGCTGAAAATGAACTCAAGATACATGTGCCACTTTGTCTATCTGGCTTTATGTAGGTAGTGGGGAATTGAACCCAGGTTGTTAGGTTTTACAGACAAGTGCCTTAACTGCTGAGCCATCTCTCCAGTCCCTGCAAATACATTTTAAGCATAGGTATATCACAAATAGTTCATGACATACACTTTTTAAAAATTCCATGTTTGGGCTGGAGGGATGGCTTAGCGGTTAAAGCATTTGTCTGCAAACCCAAAGGACTCAGGTTTGATTCCCCAGGACCCATGTTAACCAGATGCACAAGGGGGTGCACGCATCTGGAGTTCATTTGCAGTGGCTGGAGGCCCTGGTGCGCCCATTCTCTCTGTGTCTCTTTCTCTGTTAAATGAATAAATAGAGCCGGGCGTGGTGGCACAAGCCTTTATGAGTTTGTTTGCAGTGGCTGGAGGCCCTGGTGCACCCATTCTCATTCTCTCTGTCTCAAATAAATTTATATACATATATATGTATATAAATTTATATATATAATATATATTTATTATATATATATACATATATATATAATAAATATATATATTTAATCCAGGGCTGGGGCTGGAGAGATGACTTAGTGGTTAAGGCTCTTGCCTGCAAAGCCTAAGAATACATGTTCAAATCTCCAGGTCCCACATAGCCAGATGCACAGTGACATAAGTGCACAATGCTGCACATGCACACAAGGGGACGCAAGCGTCCGGAGTTCATTCACAGTGGCTGAAAGGCTCTGATACACGCCTGCTCGCCCCCAGCAAAAAAAAGAGAAGTCCAGGGCTGGAGAGATCTTAGTGGTTAAAGCACTTGCCTGTGAAGCCTGAGGACCCATGTTCTACTCTACAGATCCCACATAAGCACAAAGGTGAGCCAAGTGCAAGGTTGCACATGCCCACTAGGTGGCGCAAGCATCTGGAGTTCAATTGCAGTTCCTGAGGCTCTGGCCCACCAATTCTCTCTCTCAAAAAAAAAAAAAAAAAAAAAAAAAAAAAAAAAAAACATTGAGGGCTAGAGAGATGGCTTAGTGGTTAAGGTGCTTGTCTGCAAAGCCAAAGGACCCAGGTTTGATGTACAAGGTGGTGCATAGGTCTGGAGTTTCTGTCTCTCCACACCTGCTTCTCTCTCACACTCACATTTAAAATAAACCCATTGAATGTTCCTATAATAACCTGGAAGGAATTGCCCCATCACTTCTACTTCAGATATGAAACCCCTGGGGCCCAGAGAGCAACTGGAACAGCGCCAATCCTCTTTCTCCAGCCTTCCAAGTGTGGGATTATAGGTCTGACCTCCCATACCTATACCAGAGGACTGACTGAATGAAGGTTGCATGGTTTAGATGACTGTACAGATTAGTGGGAGAGACAGGACCATGGGGCTTTCTTCTTGGCTGTTTCTGTCCCTAGCCAAGGTGCTGATTCTCTGAGGATAAATCCTTTTGCTTATCTTTTGTTTGTATTATTTAGTTTTGATTGTTTTTGCTTTTTTGAGGCAGGGTCCCACTCTAGCTCAGGCTGATATGGAACTCACTTTGAAGCCTCAAACTCACAGCAATCCTACCTCAGACTCTCAAGAGCTGGGATTAAAGGCATGCACCACCACACCCAGTTTATTTTTGATTTTTATGAGACAGGATCTCATGTAGCCCAGGCTGGCCTTGAACTCAGTATGTACCTAAGGATGCCCTTGAATTCCTGATCCTTCTGCCTCTATATCCCATGTACTGGAATAACAGGCATGTGCCATCATTCCTGGCTCTAGTTTTATTTTAATTAATTTAAAAGAGAGGGGGAGAGGCATGCCAGGACCTCTAGCTACTGCAAATGAACTCCAGACGCATGTGCCACCTTGTACATCTGGCTTATATGGTGTGGTGGTTTGAATAGAATAAGTGGCCCCCAATATATTCAGTTGTTTGTTTGTAGTTTGCATCTGCAGCCACCTGGCTGGAGTCAGTGCCATTGTGTGGATCTTAAGGTGTGGTTGTGGGTTTCAGATTTCAATCGAAAGACATGCAAAGTGTGCCTAGCTGGAGTTCCTGAGGTGTGCTGTGGCTTGTGGCTTTTGGCTTTTGGCTTGTTGTTCTCTCTCTCTGCTTGGTCCTGTGAAAGCAGGCCAGCTTCTTCTGCCATTATGGAACTTCCCCTGGATCTGTAAGCTTCAATAAATATCCCTTCCTCCATGACTGTTCTTGGTCTGGAAGTTCATCTCAGCAAACCTGAATCTGTCTGCTACATGTGGGTACTGGGGACCTGAACCTGTGTCCTTAGGCTTCATAAGAAAGTGACTTAACCACTAAGCAAACTCTGCAGCCCTAGTCTTATTAGTGAGAAAAGGTCTTGCTATGCACCCAGGCTGACCTTAAGCTCATCATGTAGCCCAGCTGGCCCCCACAGACTCCCAGTCCTTTTGAGCTTCAGCCTCCAAGCACTGGGATTGTAGGTGTGCTTGAACTCCTAACGTCCTTTATCCGTATGAAGTTTGAATTTCCTCATCTGTCCTTCGGGTTGACCTTTTCCTTCTGATGGCCTTGCAGGAGTGTGGTGGACGTTACCCACTGGATGGCAGAGCTCTCTGCGACCCTGGGAACAGTCGCTTCTATCTGTCATTAGGAATTCACAGAGGCAGAATCAGACTAGCAAGGCGGGGTCCATCTGTGGGCTTTGGCTGGAGTTCCTCTGCAGCATGTGAGGCAGTTGGAGAAAACCTTGATGCCCAGGCTCACCTCTCTCTCCCCCTCACCCCATGTGCTGACCATTCATTCTCAAGGAAGTATTTGACCTTGGTCTTGGTCAAAAAAGCCCACTCTCTCCTTTGTTGCCTTCTCTGAGTTATGCCTGAGATTAGGTTTGTGTCTAGAAACGATTACCTGTTGGTAAACATGTTCCCAACAAAAACCAAGGGCTGTAGACTAAAAGTCACACCCAGTGTGGGTGGCCAAGATATTGAGATTTAAATCACCAGGAAACTTTCACCCGCATCTGTAAGGTTTCTTCTTTCATCGTGAGCAACAGAGAACAGATCTGACCAGCTGGAGGTTCGTGTCATTCTGGAAAAGGCTGAAGGCCAGGCCAGGAAGGACAGGAACACAGCTGGTAGTGAGGCTCTGACCAGAAACTAATGTCACGCCTCCTCAGGAGGTCCACATTGTGATGTGTCTGCTCTCGGTTTCCGTCTGACCTCCATTTCTTTGCTTATATCAGGTTGAGAATGGCTTAAGTAACACCAACATACAGTTGCCCCTTACAAGTGGTACTCTTGAATGGAGTGGTCTTGGAGTGCATTTGGCAACTCAAACATGGCACGGTCTGCATCTGTCTCATATATTTTTTAGGCAGGGTTTCACTTTAGCCCAGGCTGACCTCGAACTCACAGCGATCCTCCTACCTCTACCTCTGGAGTGCTGGGATTAAAGGTGTGCGCCACCATGCCTGGCTGCCTCATATTTTGCTGAGGATCAAACCTAGGGCCTCACATTGGTTGACAAGCATTGTTTATACCCCCCACCTTGGTTTTTGGCTCTCCGGTTACAACATGGCTGTTCAGCATCAAATATATTTTTACATCAGCATCACAAGGAAAGAAATGCCACAGTACCAGAAGGAAAGAAGGCTGACAGTGATGGAGGGCGATCCTTTTATCAAGAGCTCCTGTTATCTTTCTCTTCATAACTCAGTGGTCAGAACTGGGTCATGTGGCCACTCCTACTACAGAGAAGCCTGAGGCAAGTGTCAGGCAAGAGAAAAGTGGGCAGGAGCAGACTTAGACTGGCTTTGTCTCCTTGGGCTGCTATGTACTGCCCATAATTTCTTCTGTTAGTGAGGAAGAAAGGCCAATAGCTCTTAACATTCAGCTGCCCAGGAAAGAGAGGCAATAAATCTCACTGAGACCACTATGTCGGAGTCACCAAGTGAGACAATCTTCCCAAGGAACTAGAGGAAGGACAACAGAAGATGAGTGCACAAAGACATCTCTACCTCCTTTTCCCCTCTCTCCCTCCTCAGATTTTCAGATATTGCATGATAGACCACCTGTATTCGTCACCTTTTGTGGCTGTGACAAAATAGATAAATCAACTTCATTCATGATATTTTTTAATATATTTTTTATTGACAACTTCTATACTTAAGGTCATTAAACCATAATTCCCTCCCCTCTTCCACTTTTCCCTTCACAACTCCACTAGCCATCATATCCCCTCCCTCTCTCCATTAGTCTCTATTTTGATGTCATCGTCTTTTCCTCCTATTAATGAGGGTCTTGTGAAGGCAGTGCTGGGCACTGCGAGGTCATGGATATCTGTCTGGACAGTTGTATATTTATTTAGAGTGAATAAATATGGGTGCTCCAGGGCCTCTGGTCACTGCAAACAAACTTCAGACTCATGTGCCACTTTGTCCATCTGGCCTTATAAACAAGCACCTTTAACCACTGACCCATCTCTCCCACTCAGACAAATCAACTTCACGGAGAAAAGACTGGTCTTGCCTCACAGTTTCAGAGGTCTCAGTCCAAAGTCAGCTGGATCCATTGCTTTGGACCAGAGAGAGCGCATCCTCGTGGCCGGACTGTGGGAGGGAGGGAGGAGGCTGCTCCTCTCATGGCAGCCAGGAAGCAAGACAACGAGACTGGCAAAACACTGTGCCAACGGCAACAAGAAAAATGCAGTCACATCTACCAGCCCAAAATTACGCCAAGAGGTTATGGAGAAACGGTTTACTCGTGCATGGTTACCTGACACTAGCCTTGGCTTCCACTGTACTGTGTTCATGATATTTGTCTCAGGCGTAGACATATTTCAGGAATTTTACCTCAAATTCCTCTAGATTGAGGTCTAAAAACAAAGGGAAGTGTACCTATCCTGGCAGGAACAGAGGTGCCCATCCCTTCAACTATCCAACTATTGAAACAGCAGACTCAAAAGGAATTGGAAGAACTGGGATCTCCCCGAGAATCTCATGCTGGAGGAGGGAACGTCGGAAGCCTGGTGCCAGCCAGGGGAGGAATTTGCCTCCCAGGAGGAGATGCCACACAGTTCTGACAACCTGTCAAGCCACCTTGCAGGACAGACTGGAGCTGAGACAAGGACAGGTCAGTGAAGGGCAGGACCACACCTTGACCGGGACTGCATACCTCTTGCCTTCTATCTGACCCGAACTTTATGTCAGCATCCAAAGGATGGAATGGGGGGTCGGGTAGTTGCCATTGGACCTCTTTATTTGCTCCTCTTCCTAACGTGGCCACATTGAATAAACCTTTTTTCTACTTCTCACTACTCCTTATATCTTGGTTGGCCTAGTGAGGGTGAGTGGGTGAGCCTCATTTCTTAGGGATACCAGGGCCCAGACTCGGACTCTGCACTACAGTAGCAGCGCCACTGCTCTCTGGAGTGTGTTGCTCAGTCTCTGTGTCTGTGTAGTTTCTCTTGCTATTGAGTTCTAGTTTTATTCCATCATGATAAGACACAAGATATTGGGGCTAGAGAGGTGGTTCAGTGGTTAAGGTGCTTGCCTGCAAAGCCAAAGGATCCGGGTTCTATTTTCCAGGACCCATGTAAGCCAGATGCACAAGATGGCACATGTGTCTAGAGTCTGTGTGTAGCAGCTGGAGGCCCTGGTGCACCTATTCTCATTCTCTCTCTCCCCCTCTTTACCTTTTACCTCCATCTCTCAGATATAAATAAATATTAAAGAAATTGCCAGGAGTGGTGGCACACGCCTATGATTCCAGCACTCAGGAGGCAAAGGCAGGATTGTTGTGAGTTCCAGGTCAGCCTGAGCTAGAGTGAGATCCTATCTTGAAAAAGAAGAGATAATAAGGTTACTGCATGTTACTATTGGAATAATCTGTCAGGATAATATAATGACATATATTGCACATATATTCATGGACCATTGGTGAAACCAATTGTACAAAACAAAGGGACAAAGTCCAGCTACAATAGTAGATGACTTTAATATCTTATTTTCATTAGTAGATCATTCAGACCAAAAAAAAAAAATCATCCAAGAAACTTCAGAGTTATACCATAGATAAATGGACTTAAAAACATGTATAAACAATATTTCATCCAGCCAGGCATAGGCTTTTAAAATTTTTTTTGTTTATTTGAGAGCAACAGACAGAAAGGCAGAGAGACAGAGAGACAGACAGAATGGGTGCTCCAGGGCCTCCAGCCACTGCAAATGAACTCCAGATGCATGTGCTACCTTGTGTGTCTGGCTTATGTGGTACTGGGGAGTTGAGCCTTGAACCAGGGTCCTTAGGCTTCACAAGCAAGCGCTTAACCGGTAAACCATCTCTCCAGCACCCCCCCACCGGCATAGGCTTTTAATCCCAGCACTTAGGAGGTTGAGGTAGGTTGATTGACATGAGTTTGAGGCCAGCTTGACTACAGTGAGTTCTAGGTCAGCCTGGGCTAGAGTGAGACCCTGTTTCAAAAAAATTTTATGCCAGGTGTGGTGGAACACACCTTTAATCCCAGCACTCGGGAGACAAAGGTAATTGGATCACCATGAGTTTGAGGCCACCCTGAGACTACATAGTAAATTCTAGGTCAGCCTGAGCCTAGAGGGAAACCCTACCTTGAAAAACCAATATATATATATATGAATATTTCAGCCAAACATGGTGGTGTACGCCTTTAATCCCAGAACTTGGGAGGAAGAAGAGGTAAGAGAATTGCTGTGAGTTCGAGGCCACCCTGAGACTACTTACATAGTGAATTCCAGGTTAGCCTGGGCTAGAGTGAAACACCACCTCAAAAAAAAAATTTCATCCAATAATGTAAGAATAGACATTCTCCCAGTAGCCCATTGTATTCTCTCCAAAATAAATTGTGCTTTAGGTCATTAAATGAGTTTCAACAATGTGCTGGTATTGTGATTACCTTCACGTTGCTGGAACAGAACACCCAACCAAAAGCAGCCCGTGGGAGGTAAGGGCTTTGCTTTGGCTTACAGTCTTGAAAGGACAGTAGAGCAGGGGCTGGTCACACTTCTTGTGACAGCAAGAGAGTGACCTGGGGGCTGGAGAAATGGTGCCGTGCTTAAGCTGCTTGCCAACCTTGATGGCCCAGGTTCAGTTGCCCAGAACCCGCCTAAAGCCGGATGCACAAAGTGGCACATGCATCTGGAGTTCATTTGTAGTGGCAGGAAGCCCTGGTGCACCCATCTTCCCTCTCTCTTTCTTAAAAAGTTTTTTTAAAAAGAGTGAGCTGAGCTCTGGCAAGGGAGAGCTGGATATAACACCAACCCCACCAC
This sequence comes from Dipus sagitta, assembly GCA_036346955.1. NCBI lineage: Eukaryota > Metazoa > Chordata > Mammalia > Rodentia > Dipodidae > Dipus > Dipus sagitta. The sequence goes on from CM070770.1 coordinate 239,277,689, forward strand.
CAGTGTCACCTCCTCCAACAAGGCTCTACCTCCCAAATTGCCATTGGCTGGGAATCAGAAATTTATGGGCGTATCTGATTTAGACCACCACAGATGGAAAGATAGTTCAAGTACTCTGCTCAAGCTGCAGTACCTGAGCTCAACCTCCAGAAGCCATTGTGAGCTGCTGTAATCCCAACACACTGATATTGATGGCAAGGTGGGAGGTGCAGAGAGAAACGGGAGAATTTCCCAAATGTACATCATGAGCCCAGCAAAGACAGCAAAGCAAGAACTTAGCATGAGATACTCTGCTTTGAATGAGGTAGACAGGTCAAAAGTTGTTCTCTGGGCTGGAGAGATGGCTTAGCGGTTAAGTGCTTGCCTGGGAAGCCTGAGGACCCACGTTAGCCAGATGCACAAGCGTGCGCACTCATCTGGAATACCTTTACAGTGGCTGGAGGCCTCGGTGCGCCCATTCTCTCTCTCTCTGCCTCTTTCTCTGTCGCTCTCAAATAAAAAATAAAATTAAAAGTTGTTCTCTGACCTCTACACATATACTGAGGCACTTATGTGTGCACACTCACATGTAAGAAATTCACTTTTGTATTTTTTTGTTTTTTTTTTTTTTAAGGTGGGGTTTCAGGTTAGCCTAGCCTAACCTAGAACTCACACTGTAGTTCCAGGCTGGCCTCAGACTCATGGTAAGCCTCCTGCTTCTGCCTCCCGAGTGCAGGGATTATAGGCGTGCGCCACCATGACAGGCAATTTCTTAGATGTTATATCACAATGGAATAAAACTAGAACTCAAGAGCAAGAGAAACTACACAGACACAGAGACTGAGCAACACACTCCAGAGAGCAGTGGCGCTGCTACTGTAGTGCAGAGTCCGAGTCTGGGCCCTGGTATCCCTAAGAAATGAGGCTAACCCACTCACCCTCACTAGGCCAACCAAGATATAAGGAGTAGTGAGAAGTGGGGAAAAAAGGTTTATTCAATGTGGCCACGTTAGGAAGAGGAAGAAATAAAGAGGTCCAATGGCAACTACCCGACCCCCCCCATTCCATCCTTTGGATGCTGACATAAAGTTCGGGTCAGATAGAAGGCAAGAGGTATGCAGTCCCGGTCAAGGTGTGGTCCTGCCCTTCACTGACCTGTCCTTGTCTCAGCTCCAGTCTGTCCTGCAAGGTGGCTTGACAGGTTGTCAGAACTGTGTGGCATCTCCTCCTGGGAGGCAAATTCCTCCTCTGGCTGGCACCAGGCATAAATACCACCACTATATAGTTGCCTCTTAGAACTGGTACTCTGAAATGCAATGGTCTTGGAGTGCATTTGACAACTCGAACATGGTATGATTTGCATCTGCCTCATTTTTTTTTCCCCCGAGGTAGGATCTAACTTTAGTCCAGCCTGACCTGGAATTCACTATGTAGTCTCAGGGTGGCCTCGAACTCTAGCCACTGTAAACATGCTTGCTTTTACATATATATATATATATGTATATATATATATATATATAATTTATAATAATATATATTATTATAATATATATTATTATAATATACAATATATAATATAATATATTATTATAAATTATATATAATTTATAAATAATATATATATAATTTATGAATTATATATATATATATATATATATTATTTACTTAGAGACAGAGAAGGGGGGAAGATGGGTGCACCAAGGCCTTCTGTCACTGCAAACAATCTCCAGGTGCAAGCATCTTTAACACAGAGCCACCTCCTCCAGCTCTTTTGTTTTTTCTCATTGTTGCTGGGGTGTAGTATTTCCTCACCCTTCAGCCTCTTGTCTTCCATCCCTGACATTCTTCTGCTTGATCTAGGCTGTTCGTGATGCTTTCCTTTTTTTTTGGAGACAGAATCTCATTATATAGCCCAAGTTGTCCTGTAAATCACTTTGTAGCCCAGGGTAGCCTGGAACTTGCAGCTCTCCCCTGCCTCTCGAGTGTTGCATCTACAGGCATGAGCCAGCTTGCCCAGCTCTAGTTGGTTGGTTTGTTTGACAGAGGTTTTCATTACCAACATTTCTGTTTGTTTTTCTAAGATCTCAATTTTATTGCTGAATTTCTTCTTTTCTTTTGGTTTTTTTTTTTTTTTTTTTTTTTTAGCTTATCCCTTCTGTTCCCTCCCCGGATAGGCATTGGCACCCCCACCCCCACCCCACTGGCATCATACTTTGTTCTTTACCCTGTTGCCACCTGGTCTCTCTCAACCCCACCCACCAACTTCTTATCCATGTTGCTGACTTGAAAGTGTACCCTCAGGGGCTGCAGAGATGGCTCCGTGGTTAAGGAGCTTGCCTGAAAAGACTAATGGCCCAGGTTTGATATGACCCACATAAAGCCAGATGCACAAAGTGATGCATGCATCTGGAGTTCACTTGCAGCATCTGGAGGCCCCGGTGTGCCCATTCTCTCTCTCTCTCTCTCTTCATTGTCTTGCAAATAAATAAAAAGAAAGTATACCCTCAGAATTGATTGACTTCATTCATCTGCTTATTTCCTCCTTGAAGTCATTTTAGAAGCAGACTTTTAGATTCTTTGGCCACCATTTTTACCATGGCAAAATCTTTGGATTCGGTAGTTGAGTTTGTCACTTGGAGGCATTGTGTTGACTTGCCTTGTCATGTTTCTTGTGTTTCTGTGTTGTGATTTGCACATGTGTTGCTTCTGGTTTTCTGTAGGGATCTCCTTAGTGATAGTCTACTTATTTTCTTTAAAACCCTTATTTGAGAGTGAGAGAGAGGGAGAGAGTATGGATGCATCAGGGTCTCTTAATGTTTGCTGCAACTAACTCCAGATGCATGTGCCACTTTGTGCATCTGGCTTTACGTGGGTACTGGGGAGTTGAATCCTGGCCCGGCAGGCTTTACAAACAAGTGCCTTTAATCACTGAGCCAGATCCACAGCCTGAGTAGTGTGCTCTTGGCAACTCAATTCCATAGCACTACCCAGAAATACAAACTTTTGTAAAAAGTTTTTTAAAAAAGTCAGGCATGGTGGTCCACACCTTTAATCCCGGCACTAGGGAGACAGGTAGCAGGATCACCATGAGTTCAAGGCCACCCTGAGACTACATAGTGAATTCTAGTTCAGCCTAGTCTAGAGTGAGACCCTGCCTCGAAAAAACAAAAAACAAAAAATTCAACTGGTATAACATCACCACCAAACTGAACAAGACAGAAATACATGTGAAATCAACTAAAGCCAACCAATACACAACCAATGGCCATAGAATAGAAATGGTAATAATGCAGAATATGCTATGAAGGGGCTGGATAGATTGCACAGTGGTTAAGGTGTTTCCCTACAAAACCTAATGACCTGGGTTTGATTCCCCAGTACCCACATAAATCCAGATACACAAAGAAGTGCATGCAGCGGGAGTTCATTCATTTGCAGTGGCTGGAGGCCCTGGCATATTCTCTCTGTCTGTCTGTCTCCTATCTCTGCTTGCAAACAAATAAAAATATTAAGAATGTGCTGTGTGGCTGGAGGGATGGCTTAGCGGTTAAGGCATTTGCCTACAAAGCCAAAGGATCCAAGTTCAATTCTCCAGGACCCACATTAGCCAGATGCACAAGGGGGTGCACATGTCTGGAGTTTCTTTTCAGTGGTGGAGGCCCTGGCATGCCCATTCTTTCTCCCCCCCACCCCGCTTTCTCTGTCAAATAAATAAATAAGATATTTTTTAAAAGAATGTACTATGAAGTTAAAAATTAAGGTAAATGTGGAAATCATAAGTGAATGAAATAAATGAAGGTAGCAGGGAAAAGGGGTTTGAAAAAGTATAAGCATGGTTAAATCAAAGAAAGGAAACAGGAGAATTGAGAAGATTATTACAAACAGAAAAAAAAAAAAAGCAAAGATAGAAACAACTGATTTGGGGTTGGGGAGATGGCTCAATGGGTAAAGGCCCTTGCTTACAAAGCCTGATGGACTGGTTCAATTCCCCAGTAGTCACATAAAGTTTGATGCACACGAAGTGGCTTATGCATCTGGAGTTCATTTGCAGCAGCAAGAGACCCTGGCTCACCCATTCTTTCTCTCTCTCTCTCTCTCTCTCTCTGCTTGCAAATAAAAAAAAGTAGAAAAACAAAAAAATTGATTTGCCCAATAACAAAAAATGCGTAAAATATAAATTTAAGTAAAGGAATAGAAACTGGGCTAGGGAGGTGTTTCAGTGGATAAAGTACTTGCTATGCAAGTCTGAGTTCCCAAGTTTGGATCCCCAGACTCTAGATAAAAGCCAGAAGTCATGGCAGGCTCCTGTAATGCCAGCACACAGTGAGATGGGAGGTAGAGACAGGAGAATTTTCTGGACTCTCACTGACCAGCTAGCTGGGCCAATGCGGTAATAATGAGAATGAGAGAATGAGGTGGAAGGCAAGGACCTACTCCTGAAAGTTGTCCTCTGACCTCTAGACACACGCTGTAGCACACACACCCTCACTCACATACACATCGAACATACTCATAGACATGTGCACACATCACAAACTTATTCAATAAAAAACAGCACAACCCCTTTTTATTTTTGCCTGTGTGTGTTACGTGCATGTATATATGCTCTTGCGGCACTCCATGCACTTACCTGCGGTGGCCAGGGCAGAAAGTCGGGTGTCCTGCTCCATCTCTCTTCTGCACATTCTTTCTTATTTTATTAACAACTTCCATAAATATAGATAAAATACCATGAGCCTAATCCCTTCCCACTACCCTCCATCTTCCCCATCCTCAGTCCCGCCTCCACTGAATCTCTAGTTTCCAACTAGTCTCCTGTTTTGATGTCATCGTTTTTACCTCCTCTTACGCAGGGCTTGTGTAAGCTGCATCAGCACTGTGAGGTCATGGCTCTCAAGGCCCTATTGCATCTGGAAGATGGTATTGTAAGCAGTCCTTCTCTTCCTTTGACTCTCACATTCTTTCCTTCACCTTTACCACAAATAGTCCCTAAGCATTGGAGGATGCGATAGAGATGTCTCATTTATGAACACTCCACCGTCACTTCTTATCCTACACTTTGGTGATTTTGAGTCACCTCAGTGGTCACCACCATCTAAAAAGAGAAGCTCCTCTGACTGAAAGTGAGAGTAGGTAGCATTGATATATGGGCATAAATATAAATATTTTGAGGGCAGTTTGGTGGGAATTATATATCTATTTAGTCAGACAATGGTAGTAGTTTCCCCGACACACACATACCCGTAGGGCTTATGATCTTCCTAGCCATAGACTTTTGATCAGGTTTTCAGTACCAGGCATGAATTCTCTCCTGTGAAGCAGGCCTCAAGTCCAATAAGAGAGTAGTTGTTTCCCTCCGTAGCAGACATTCCACCATTGCACCAGTTGGCACATTTGGCCAGGCTGGCCAGCTGTAGAGCTTGCAGAGTCACTGCTGGTTAAGACCATTGATGACTTTTCTCCCCCAACAGATTGCATAGGTCTTTCCAGCATCCTGACAGCTAGTCAACAGGGAGGAAGCTTCTAGCTCAGCTCCAGCTTGATTTCTCAGTGACCCACAGCCCAAGCCATATGGTATCTTTTGCAATAGGGTCTTACCATCTAGTTCTGGTGGGCAACCAAGAGACTTGACAATAGTTTGTAATGTTTTGGGAGTACCAGGGGCCTCCTGGCCAACATCTTGCTGGAAGATATCCCATTCCTCACACTGAAAATGCTCCAATGACAGTCTGTTGCTCCTGGGCACAACGTTTTCCACTTCCACAGGATACTTCTGCCCAAACTCTCTTTTAAAGACTATCTATCTATCTATCTATCTATCTATCTATCTATCTATCTATCTATCTATCTATATATAGAGAGAGACTGAGTGCTAGAGAATAGAGAAGTAGGTTTTGATATCATTTATTCAGAAGACCTTAAATTTTGATTAGTTCTCCTTCCACCTTCTCTTCTCCCCTGACCTCACTTAGACCATTTTCTGCTCATTTTTGTTTGAGCCAGGATCTGTCACCAGAGTCTCTTACTGATTCCAGAGCTCTGGTGATTCCCAGGTCTCTGCTGTCCTACAGGACTGGTGTTATAGACACATATGGCCATGTCCAGCCATTTACATAGCTTCTGGAGATTCAAACTGGAGGTCTCAGCCCCCCCAGGCCTTCATGCTTACACAGGAAGCACACTGAACCCCTGTTGCAGTTACCCTCACAGGTCTGGGACAAAGCACTTGACCAAAAGCAGCTAATGGGGGTAAAGTTTTTATTTTGGTTTACAGTCTTGAGGGGAAGCTCCATTATGGCAGAGGGAAAGCATGGCATGAGCGGAGGCTGGACATCCCCTCTGCCACAGCAGGTGGAAAACAGCAAGACAGTGAGCTGAACTCTAGCAAGGGGGGGAGCTGGCTATAACACCCTTAAGTCTGCTCTGGACAGCACTCCTCCTCCGGCAAAGCTCTGCTCCCCATTGCCATCAGCTGGGAACCAAGCATTCAAACCACATGAATTTATGGGGGAGGGAGCATCTGACTCAAACCACCACAACCACTTTTTTAAAAATAAAGTTCAAATACTACGAAGGTTATAACAAAAAGAACAAAGGGAGAATACACGAGGTGTCTGAGAACTTTCTTCTGGGTGCTGTGAAATTGGAATCTGCCCAGTGGAGGAAGGGATGGGAAGAGGCAGTCCCACTTAAGTCTTTTGTCTTTCCCACTATTTAAAGGCTGGTGCTGAGCTTGGATTGGAAGAGCGTCAGACCTTCAACAGACCAGTCCTCATTTAGTAGCTTCATACCAGGACCCTCTGCTGGCCATGTTTGGCTTTGCAGCCTATGTGCTGGGCAGGAGACCCTCCCCTTCCCCCTAGTCTGTATCTATATCCCCTGTGTAGCTAATGTGCTGGTAAGGGGATGCCTCCCAGGTGGAGTGTATTAGTAGAGGGGGCAGCAAACACAGCTGACATCTGTGCAGGAGGACCAGTCTCTGCACTTTCAGAACCCAACTCAGCTTTAAGCCCCCTGCTGGACGAACGAGGATGTGCATGGCAAGCTTCCCCACGCCCCCATCCTGGCTTTCGCACTCTACAGTAGTTTTCCTCAAGTGATGGGCTAAGCGTCTAGCCAGCAAGGAGGGGATGGGACCACTGCCCACAGTACCCTTCGCTTGCTGGAGCTGAGCCCCTGCCACCAGAACTTTGTGGCCTGTCAGCAACCTGCCCTTCTGTGCATGACTGTTTCCTGTGGCTCCCTGACTTGTGATTGCTCCTTGTTCTCAAGGGGCTCCCCCAAGGGTAACAAGTGGTTCCCTCTCAAAACCATGCCCAGCCAAAGCCTTCTGAGACAAGACCTGCTCTCCACTGCTGGCCCGTCCGGCGGGAGGAGCCTGTCTCACAGAACCGCCAGCTGGATTTGAAGCTTTTGGGAGCTGTGGGCTCGTCCTGTGGGTGGAACGGTGTTTTGAATCAAACGGTGGTTTGACTCAGGTGTGCCCCATAAACTTAGGTGTTCTGAATGCTAGGTCCCCAGCTGATGGCAATTTGGGAATTGAATCCTCCTGGAGGCAGTTACTGTTGGGGTGGGCTTATGGGTATTATCGCCGGCTCCTGTTACTGGGGTACATCTGATGTGGGCCGGGAGTGATGTCCACCCTCTGCTCATGCCATCGTTTCTCCCTGCCGTCACGCAGCTTCCCCTCGAGCCTGTAAGCCGAAATAAACCCTTTCTTCCCACAAGCTGCTCTTGGTCGGCTGATTTCTACCAGCAACGCGAACGTGGCTGCAATAGATGGCCAGTCACTCTTCACCATGCCCGTCTGGCTCACCTTTTGGGTAAGGGTTCTGCTTGGCCCCCTCCACCTGGAGCCCTGTGCTGCTTGCTCCTTTGCATTGTGCCATCCCCCCTCCCTCTTTTGGCAGGGTGTCTCTGGGTATCCCCAGCTAGTCTTGGACTCTCAGTCCTCCTGCTGAGTGCTGAGATTTCAGGCTTGCACCTCTCCACAGAGCTTGCATCGTCCCCTTGTTTCTCTGCACTTTTCAGCTTCCCTGTGACCCCCTTCATGGTTTCTGACACTTTCTTTTTCTCTTTGGAATGGAGTCTTTTCTTTTTATCTGTCTTGCCTCTTCTCATTCACTACGTCACACAGAAGCAGCTTCTAGTCCAACATTTTACCCCAGAAAGGTGTTGTCATACATGGCTAGATGTGTGTGTGTGTGTGTGTGTGTGTGTGTGTGTGTGAGAGAGAGAGAGAGAGAGAGAGAGAGACAGACACCTGTATGCTTGCTTACGTCAGGGTGTGCTTTCCCACGGTGGCCAGAGCGGAAGGGCAGATGTCCCCACTGCACTGCTGTTTTGTGCTGGAGTCTTTATTCATCCCAGGGCTCCAACAATTCTCAGGTCTCTGCTCCCCTGTAGGACTGGGGTTACAGGACTGACCAAGCCCAGGCCATGCCCAGCTATTTACCTGGGATCTGGAGATTTGAACTCTGGCCATCTCAGACCCTCGTGCTTGTGAAGGAATTACTCTTAACCACTGATCCATTTCTCCAGCCCCGTTTTTTTTTTAATTATTTAATTTATTTATTTATTCAACAGAGAAAGAGGGAGAGAGAGAAAGAGAGAGAGAGAGAGAGAAAATGGGCATGCCAGGGCCTCCAGCCACTGCAAACAAACTCCAGACGCAGTGCGCCCCCTTGTGCATCTGGCCAACGTGGGTCCTGGAGAATTGAACCTGGGTCCTTTGGCTTTGCAGGCCAATGCCTTAACTGCTAAGCCATCTCTCCAGCCCCCTGGGTTTTTTTTTCAAGGTAGGGTCTCACTCTAGCCCAGGCTGACCTGGAATTGACTTGGTAGTCTCAGGCTGGCCTTGAACTCACAATGATCCTCCTACCTCAGCCTCTGGGGTGCAGGCATTAAAGGCATGCACCACCACATCTGGCTTGTTTTTACTTTGAGGCAGGGTTTTACTCATAGCCCAAGCTGGCCTGGGACTCTCCGTCCCTCTGCCTTACCCTTCTGAATGCTGGGATTACAAATATGTGTCACCAAGCCTGCCTTCAAGGTTTTTGGTTGGTTGGTTGGCTGGCTGGTTGAATAATTGTTTTCTTGAAGCAAGGACTCAACTCATGTCACCTAGGCTGGCCTTGAACTCCTGATCCTTCTATCTCCCAAGCACTAGGATCACAGGTAAGCAGCACCACACCCATCTTTAGCTTCCAGTTTTTTGTTTTGTTTTGTTTGGTTTTTGGCTGCCAGTTTTTAAAATGAATATTTTAAAACAAAATAAAAGCCAGGAACATTTGTCTAAATACTTTAATTAAAATGCATTATACTATGAAAGTGTTGGTGTACATAAAGTATTCATGTTTACTAAGAAAACAGATTACAACAGTCCTAGCAACTGAACACATTTTGATAATGATATTTTAAACAGCTTATTGGTTTTAATTCTACTAAAATATTTGAGTAGTTAAAAAATGACTTACTATTCATGTTCTACCAAACTGCAGGACATGGAGAACTGTTTTAAATGAACAGAGATTCAACATAAATACATAAATGCCCTGTTTCAACTGCAGGATCACAGAAATCTTTGAGCTGTACCACTCATACCTCAGTGACTAGTCCAATTCAGCATGGAGAACACAGCCAGTCTCCAACTCGGTTTACCTCCCAGCTGGGTTTTGTGAAGGTGCTGTGATGAATGAGATAGCTCAGCGAAAGGACGCTGCCAATCTCATTTCATTTCAGGACAATGAATAAGAACCTCTCGCTTCATATAATGAGCAGTATACATTCAAGGGGTGCCATCGAGAAGACTAACGAACATTCATACAACAGATTCCTTGTGAGAAGGATCTGACAGTGAAGGTGTCATTGAAACATCTTCCCATCTACTGAAGGGCCACATGTTTACCGTATGGGAGTGTCCGAAAGACCGGCTACAGGTGGAAGCATTGCATTACAGAATATAAGGTGCAAATATAGGAATCAAAACTAGGGTGGCAAGGGGCTGGAGAGAAGGCTTAGCAGTTAAAGCACTTGCCTACAAAGTCAAAGGACCCAGGTTCGATTCCCCAGGACCCACATAAGCCAGTTGCACATCATGGTGCTTGTGTCTGGAGTTCATTTGCAGCAGCTTAACGCCCTGGCATGCCCATTCTCTCCTCCCTCCCTTCCTCTCTCTCTCTCTCTCTCTCTCTCCCCCCTCTGCCTCTCTCTCTCTCTCAAATGAATATATATATATATATATATATATATATGTATGTGTATGTGTATGTATATGTATGTTGGTTTTTTTGAGGTAGGGTTTCACTCTAGCCCAGGCTGACCTGGAATTCACTATGTAGTCTCAGGGTGGCCTTGAACTCTTGGCGATCTGCCTACCTCTGCCTCCTAAGTGCTGAGATTAAAGGCATGTGCCACCACGCCCGGCAATAAAAAAAAATTTTAAATAGGGTGGACTTGGAAAAAATGTCTGACTAGACTCCCAGACTCCTTTGCATTTAAAAACAGTACCAGTGAAATTGCTCACGATTTTTTTTTTCAGTGCTGGGGATCAAACCTAGGGCTTCACATGTTCTAGGCAAGTGCTGTATCACTGAGCAACATAACCATCCAGTAAAAAAAAAAAATTAATATTTTATTTATTTAGCTGGGCATGGTGGCACATGCCTTTAATCCCAGCACTTGGGAGGCAGAGGTAGGAGGATTGCCGTGAGTTCAAGGCCACCCTGAGGCTACATGGTGAATTCCAGGTCAGCTTGGACTAGAGTGAGACCCTACCTCAACCACTCCCGCCACAAAAATATTTTATTTATTTATTTGCAAGCAGGAAGGGAAAGGTAGGTAGAGAAAGAGATATATATATAGAGAGAGATAAATAAATGGGTGTACCAGAGTGTCTTGCCACTGCAAACAAACTCTAGATGCAGGTGCCACTTTGTACTTTGTGCATCTTGCTTTATGTGGGCATTGGGGAATTGAACCCAGACCATCAGGCTTTGCAAGCAAGCATCTTTAACTGCTGAGCCATCTTCCCAGCCATCCCCCCCAATTCTTTTGATTGCAGTGTTTTTTTTTTAATATTTATTTTATTTGCAAGGAGAGAGAGGATGGGCACCAGGGCCTCTAGTTGCTGTGAACAAACTCCAGCTGCATGCACCACTTTGCATATCTGGCTTTATGTGGGCACTGGGGAATCGAGCTGTGAGGCTTTGCAGGCAAGTGCCTTCACCACTGAGCCATCACTCTAGCCCTTCCAGTGTTAGTACCAGAGTAGTGAGGGGCTGAAATGTCCTGACACAGTCATACAATGAACCACACTGCCATCAGGAACAAACCAGCACATTTGAAGAAAAATCTTCCTTTTTCTTTTGAGACAGGATCTTGATTGCCATTTAGCTCAGCTGGCCTTGAACTTGTGCTCTTCTTGCCTCAGTCTCCTGAGTGCAGGATTACAGCTTGTGCACTACAATGCCTGACTATAAGCATACTCTTCAAGCACCGATGGGGAATAGTCAGTAGTTACTTAACAGTGGTTACTCCTAGAGAGTGGTCCAGGAAGAATGGGCACCAGAGGTAGGATGGAGGGCTTTTAATGTTATTAAAGTAAATAAATTATTTGTAAGGGATAAAACAATAATGCCAATTACCATTGCGAAGATGATGCAGATCACATGACATGCCATCAACTACATGAATGTGCTCATTATATGGGATCCAGAAATGCTGACACGAACTTTTGTTTGAGGCAATCTTGTTATACATCACTCACATATCCTCACAATCCCCCTGCCTCAGCCTCCCAATAGCTGGGTTTACAGGTGTACACTGTCACTCCTGATTCATCCCTATCATTTAAACAGGGAGATGGATTCCTGCCTATCACCAACCCTTTACTTCTCCTGCAGAGCTTCCCATGGTATCCAAGTCCTTCCATAAAATTTCGAAGAGGGAAGTGCTGTTGTTCTTAGAAATAACAGTCATCTGGGAGAGGCAGGGCTCTCCTGAGCTTAGGACTTTGGTTTCCACACCAAGTCTGTAAGGTGTTCTAGAAGCAGGAAGCACGGCTGCTAACTTAGACAAGGCGGAATCTTGGTCCTGGTGGGAGCAGGCAGAGAGGTGCTGGCAGTTCCTTATGCCTCTTCCTCCTTCTCTCCGGCATCTCCACGGACAGTGTCTGCTCACCTGGATCAAGGCCAGGGCTCACCCTGACCTGCACGGAGGGCTCTGAGGGTCCAGCCGCCTCCTCTCCGCTTCCCTCTGGCTTCCCCGAAGAAGCTGGAGGTGGAGAGCTTGGGGCTGGTGGTTCCTGGGGCTCCCTGGGAGCTGGCTGGTCCACAGTAGGCACTGGGACTGCCTCTCCCTCTCCCGAGGCTTCCTGTGAACTCTTGGCCTACAAGCCAGAATGAAAGGGTGCAGTGAGAGGTACTCAAAGGAGACTGGGAGATCTCCCTAAGGGGACATCACAAGGTGGAGGTGAAACTTGGTGGGTCAAGGTTCATTAGAAGAAACAAAATACATTATGGGGAGGTTGAAGATGAAAAGGCCCAGCTGAATTTGGTAGAAGCTATTGGGGGGTCTCTTAATTTATTTGTTAAAAATTTATTTGCAAAGGAGAAAGAAAAGAGAAGCGAACAGAGGAGGGGAGGAGAGTATTGGCATATAAGAGTCTCTATCCACTGCAAATGAACTCCAGATGCATGTGCCACTTTGTGCCTGTGGCTTTATGCGGATACTGGGGAACTGAACCAGGGCCCGAAGGCTTTGCAAGCAAGTACCTTCAAATGCGGGGCCATCTCCCAGCCCACTTATCTCATTAGTTAATTAATTAATACAGGCTTTCCATAAGTAGCCCAGACTGACCTTGAATTTTTGTTTCTTTGCTTTTTTCGAGGTAAGGTGTCACTCTGGCCTAGGCTGACCTGGATTTCACTCTGTAGTCTTAAGGTGGCCTCAAACTCACTGCGATCTCCTACCTCTGCCTCCCAAGTGCTGGGATTCAATGTGTGCACCAACATGCCCGGCCTGACCTTGAAAGTTTTAGGAAGCCAGTTGGCCTCAGTACTGGCTCAGTACTAGATTTACAAGTATGAGCTACCATACCCCACTCTTAGGAATATTTTAGACTTTATTAAGGACAGGAAGCCTGTGTGAAGTTGTGGGTTCAAATGCAGAGACATCGCTGATTTAATAAGGGGCAGTCACCCAGGACTCTCAAAGATTGAGCCATCTTGACACCCACTCCATTACCAGAGATGGATGGTCCTGGGGCAAGTAAGAAAAACTCTAAGCACACAAGGTAAAGATGATGAGGGGAGAAATACATGTGGTTTGGTCATCTTTCTGGAAAGTTCTAGCGGTTCAAGTCTGTATAGGAAGAATGGGGTGGGATGCCATGAGCTGAGCTGACCCTGTGTTTAGGAACTCGGTGGTACCTGCAGCCTCTAGCTTGTGCTTGATCCCATAGGTGTTGGGCAAGATCTGTGTATCAGAGAGGAATTGGGGGAAAACAAGCCTTTGAGGATGCCTGGAACTCTGCCTGCTCTCTCTCACCCCAGCCTTGCAGAAAGGGAAACTGCAGGGCTAGAGAAATGGCTTAGTGATTAAGGCACTTGTCCGCAAAGCCTAGGGGCCTAGGTTTAATTCCCCAATGCCCACATAAGCCAGATGCACATCTAGCAGTGGCTAGAGGCCCTGGTGCGCCTATTCTTTCTCTCAAATAAATGAATAAATATAACATAAAATATTTAAAGAGGGCTGGAGAGATGGCTTAGCAGTTAAGCACTTGCCTGTGATGCCTAAGGACCCCAGTTCAAGGCTCAGTTCCCCAGGACCCACGTTAGCCAGATGCACAAGGGGGCGCACACGTCTGGAGTTCATTTGCAGTGGCTGGAAACCCTGGCGCACCCATTCTCTCTCTCTCTCTCTCTCTCTCTCTCTCTCTCTGTCTCTTTCTCTCAGTCTGTTGCTCTCAAATAAATAAATGAACAAAAAATTTAAAAAATATTTAAAGAAAGGGAAACTGGAGAGGGAACAGCCCCAGGGGATGAAGTCAGAGAGGCCTTCAGCTGCCCAAGACCCAAGCGACAGCAGCTGGCATGCTTGTAAGGAACAGAGAGCCTTGAAGTTTACTCAAGTCACAGGTGTTTAAAGAAGAGAATGAATATCATGGGATATTGTTTACAGTTATGGAAGTTGTCAATAAAAATAATTTAAAAATTTTTAAAAAGAAAAAAATAGGGGCCAGGTGTGATGGCGCACTGCCTTTAATGCCAGCACTTGGGAGGCAGAGGTAGGAGGATTGCTATGAGTTTGAGGTCACCCAGAGACTACATAGTGAATTCCAGGTCAGCCTGAGCTAGAGTGAGACCCTACCTTGAAAAATCAATAAATAATAAAATAAAAATAGAAAAAAAATAAAAGAGGATGGAGAGTCGTCAAAATACTCCCAGAACCCCAGGCAGCTCTGGGGCCCTGCCATTCCTTGTTCCCACGTTTCGGTGCCCCTGCCCCACCTCGCCCTCCCATCCTTACCACCCTAAAGTCTGACAATGCCCTGCTGGGGAGGAGGCTCGGGTGGGAAGTCGGGAGCAGCTATAAGCTATATGATATAAGCTTATATCATATGTGATATAAGCTATAAGATATAAGCTATATGAGCAGGAAGGCTGGGAGCGCGCCTTGTCATGTCCACCACGCTTTTATAAAAGGCATCCTGGCTTTCTCTTTACAGCCCCTGTGGCCACCATGAGCTATTGGGGTCATCTCAGAGAGCACGGGGACCTTCCCCAAGGTCACCGAGCTAGCAGGTGACGCAGCTGGGACTTGGACCCCTATCTCTGCACTTGCAATAAAAAGCTCCTTGCATTTGCCATTCCACCCTGGTGATTCTAAGATGCTGGGGAAATGCCTTGTGTCACGCAGGTTTACTTCACATCTCTGACAGGAGCAACAAACGCAGCCCAGCTAAAGCCTTGCATGTTCTAAGAGAGCCTTGGGTTCAAGTCTACCCAGGCATCACGGAAGCCAGCACAAAACACCCCAAGTTGCAGGTTCAACCTTGACATCGATAGCTGGTGAGCAAAGCAAACTCTGACAATGTCCTGGAATCCTAAGTGGCTTTGATGTCATTCACCAGACCCCTGCTGTTGAACGAGCTCTGGATGGTTCCCCCGACTCATGCAGTAACTCGGGCTGAGGTCAAGTTCATTGAACTCTTTTTTAAAATTTATTTTAGAGAGAGAGAGAGAGAGAGAGGGGAGAATTGGTGCGCCAGGGCCTCGGCCACTGCAGTTGAACTCCAGACACTTGCGCCATCTAGTTTAACTCGGCCCTTCAACTTGCTGTCTGCTTCTGCAGCGAGCTTCCTCCGAGCGCCTGTCTCCCCCAGCCCCTCTGGCCCCAGCAGCCTTTCTAAATGACAGTGATGAGCAGACATAAGTAGTGCAATTATTCTAATTGAACTTCTTGGCTTTAGTCACAGAAAAAAAAAAGTCCCAGAACTAATTTTAATATTCCCTTCAGGTTTATAGGAGTGGGGCAGTTGGCACCATGCCTGGCTGCGGGATTTTTCCTTTCAAGTCTTTTAAATTGTCACAGACATAGTATTAAATAGGAGACCTTCACTGTCACCTGGGGGAGGGGTGCTCAGGGCTCACGCTCCCTCCTTCACTTCGATGCCAGCACCAGGACTTCTCCCAGGGAGCCTCGACACCCCCACTCCTGCTCCGGCAGTGGGAGAGTCTGGGACTGAGACCTGTGCAAACTCCCCGTTGTCCTGGACACACTGAACGGTTCAGAAAGCGGCATGCGACCCAGTTGTGTCCGATCATGCTGAGTCCTGAGGACTCTTGCTTGAATCTGTGGGGTGGATGTGCTTTTGAGGGTCTGCCTAGAGATGGGAAGGAAGCGGTGATGACAGAAGGGGAAAGGTAGTCCCAGGGCTTTGACTGTGCTAGGAAGCACCACACCACTGAGCTATATCGCCAGCCCTGTGGGACTTGGGGCCCAATCTTGTTGAACTTGTCAATTCTGGAACCATCTGTTCTCCCATCTTGCAACTTTCTCAACCTAATTTCTTATTCTCTATGTATTTGTTTGTTTTTTTTGAGGTAGGCCTCATTCTAGCCCAAGCTGACCTGGAATTCACTATGGAGTCTCAGGGTGACCTCGAACTCACAGCGATCCTCTTCCCTCTGCCTCCTGAGTGCTTGGATTAAAGGCGTGCATCACCACACCCGGATCCTTTTTTTTTTTTTTTTAAATATTTCTGTTTGTATGTGTGTGTGGTATGCGAGTGAGGGTATGTGGGGAAGCCAGAGATTGGCATTGGGCATCTTCCTCCATCTCTCCCTTAATTTTTTACTAAGGTAGAGTCTCTCACTTGAGTGCAAAGTTGCCTATTCAGCTAGTTTCGCTAGTCAGCCTCCCCTGGGGATTCCATGCCTCTGCCTCCCCCACACACTGGGATTATAGGTGGGTGCTGGGCATCTGAACTGCATTTCTTATCTCACACACACACACACACAGAGAGAGAGGGGGGGGGAGGGAGGGAGGGAGGGAGAGAGAATGAGCATGTCAGAATCTTTTGGCTCTTCAAATAAACTCCAGATGCATGAGCTATTTTGTACATCTGGCTTTACATGGGTAGTGGGGAATCGAACCCAGGCCAACAGATTTGCAAGCAAATACTTTTAACCAGGGAGTCATCTCCCCAGTCCCCCACCCATTTTTAAATTTTATTTATTTATGAGAGAAAGAGGCACAGACAGAGAGATAGAATGGGTGTGCCAGGGCCTCTAGCCACTGCAAATGAACTCCAGACACATGCGCCACCTTGTGTATCTGGTTTATGTGAGTATTGGAGAATCGAACCTGGATCTTTATGCTTCACAGGCAAGTGCTGTAACCCATAAGCCATCTCTCCAGCCCCCCCCCCCACTTTTAAAGACACAGATTCACATCGTAATTCAAGCTGGTCTGGAACTCACTATGTAGCCCAGGCTAGTCTTGAATTTGAAGCAATCTTCCTGCCTCTGCCTCCTGAGATCTGGAATCACAAGTGTGGGCCACAATGCTTAACTTCTCAATCTAATTTAGACTTGTCTCTTACATTTGCAACCAAATGGGTACTCCCTGATATAAAAGAGGGGCAGGGGCTAGAGATAGCTCAGCAGGTAAAGTTCTTGCCTTGCAAGCACAAGGACCTAAGTTTGGTCCCCAGAATTCACATAAAATGTTCAGCATTGAGGTGAACACCTGTAATCCCAGTACTGGGGAGGTGGACACAGGGAGACCCCTGGAGCTCGATGGCCAGAAAGTCTAGCCTACTTGGCAAGCTCCAGGCCAATGAGATACCCTGTCTCAAAAAAGTGAATGGAGGTTGGAGATATGGCTTAGCAGTTAAGGCACTTGCGTGCAAAGCCTAAGGACCTAGGTTCCATTCCCCAGTATCCACGTAAGCCAGATGTACAAGGTGGCTCATGCATCTGGAATTTGTTTGCAGTAGTTGGAGGCCCTGGCATGCCCATTTTCTCTTTGTCTATCTGCCTCCTTCTTTCTCGCTCTAATAAATAAAATTAAAATAAAAACTAGGGCTAGAGAGATAGCTTAGTGGCTAAGGTGCTTTCCAGAAAAGCTAAAGGACCCAGCTTCAATTCCCCAGTACCCATGTAAGCCAGATGCAAAAGGTGGTACATGTGTCTGGGGTTTGTAAAAATAAAATAAAATTTAAAAATAAACTTAAAAAGATTTTTAAGTGAATGGTACATGAGAAGAAGGATACCCAAGGTTGTCCTCTGACTTCCACATGCTTACGTGCATGTGCACATGTGCGCACGCACGCACACACACGCACATTAAAATACAAGAAGGTAACAAAACATCTGAAAGGATGACCTGCTGCCTGGCACAAACCTGCCACGCCTGGGTCCCCACTCCATTACCTGTTCCAGCAACTGCTGCTGTTTGGCAGCTGCCTCCAGTGCAGCCAGCTCCTTGAGGCGGGCTCGGAGGTGGGCCAGCTTGCCGCCTTTGGCTCCCCTGGCACCCAACTTCCCTGTTGCAGCAAGAGCAGCATTGAAGAGCTTGGGGGTGCCCGCACGTGGGGGGAGGATGAGCACGCTCTTCTCCTCCTTGGGCTTGTTGTTACTTCTCAGCATTCGCCTGAAAGAGAGCGGCACCCACTTACAGGGCAGTCACCTGCCGGGGAAGGACCAAGACCCTGGGTGTCGGAGCTGCCTCGGGTGGCTGATGACTTTAGGGACGCTTTTCTCCAGGCTAAGCCCAGCGCTGCATGCACAGATCTTATTGGATGATTACAGTCACTGTAATAAGGTGGTGTCTTAGGGATAAGAACACTGAGCCTCAGACAGGCTGATTAACTTGCCTGAGATCACAGTTAGGACAAGCTGAAGGACACGGCTATGGTTTGGATGTGGTTTGAGTATGTCTCCAAAAGGCTATGGATTGGGGATCTGGCCTCCAGTGTGGTGTTGGGAGGGGAGCATCCTGGAATCCTTCAGAGGTGGATTCTGCTGGGAAGCCATTAAACATTGAAGGGATGAAGTTGTTTTCTCTGGGACCCTGCTGAGTTCTCGTGGGAGGGGTAGTTGTAGAAGAGTCTGGCTGGGGCTGGGGAGATGGATCAGGGGTTAAAAGTGCTTGCCATGCATGCTTGATGACCAGAGCTCAGATAACCCAGCACCCACATAATTATCAGAATTCAGTAGCACATGCATCTAGAATCCCAAAGTGCTGACAGCAATGGGAGGACAGTCAGTCAGGAGAACCCAAAAGCTCACTGGCATCCAGTCTGGCATTTGCAGCAGCAACCAAGAGAGAGCCCGTCTCAAACAAGGTGGAAGGCGAGGACGGGCACTTTGAGGTCGCAGTCTGACCTCCACGTGAGCGCGTGCGTGTGCACACGTGCACGCGGTCCTCTCCACTGTCTCTGGCTTCCTGTGTTGCCGTATGATATCTTCTCCCCCTTTCTTTCCCCTTCCCTTCCCCTTACCTTTCTCATGTGCCCCCAACATGATGCCACCTGCCATGGGGTGCTCACCATAGCCAAGCCAGCACCAGCACCAATGCCGCCGACCCTACAGACCTGAATTATTCCCGGCTTCAGGGGTTTCTGTCTTTCACTGGGCTTTGTTTCGCAATGCTGGGTCTTCCTGCCTGCTAGGGAAGTGCTCTACCACCGAGACACTCCCCCACCCCAGGTATTTCTCATAGGACCAGAAAACAGACGGATATAGACACATTAGCAGACGGAATCAGAAATGCAATGTCCAGGTGAAAACAGACTCGGAGAGTTTCCTCCCTTTTCTGCATCTTTATCATATCCCACTGGGACCATCACCAGTGTCCACATGTGACAGACCTATGCTATACCAGGTCCTTCACAGGCACCCCCTCCCCACAGTCCTCCTTGCTGATGTCCAGGCCTTGGAGTGATCCTTATCCCCCTCCCCCTTGAAGATAAAAGGCACACATGGCTTGCTCTTAACCAGTAGGACACCACCGGGGAGAAGGGCCATCTCTGGATGTCTTGTGGTGAGACTCTCCCTTGCCGGCTTTGATGGAGCCACCAGACTTGCTAGTGAAGGCCACGTGGCCAGAGCCTGGAACAGCCACTGGCTAACAACCAGCTGGGACCCGAGGGGCCCTGACCTAGAGCCACTGGGATCTGAATTCGAGATGAGATCCCATTCCCGCTAACACCTTGTTATCAGTCTTGTATGGGGTCCAGCTAAGGAAGCCCCAGACTTCTAAATCATAGACACCAAGGCAACATGTATGTGATGTTAAGGTACTAAATGTATACATTCTTATTTAAGTCTCAAGGAGTCCTCACAAGTAGGCCTTACTACTCAGCCTTCTCTCCAAATGGGAATATGGAAATCCAGAGGGAATACGGAACTTTCCCTAGGCCACACAGCTAGGAGATGGTAGACCTGGGGTCCAAACCTATACCTGTGACCCCAGCACCCCAGATCATAATCATTACAGGCACCTCACAGTCACTACCTTGTTGGACACTGATGATATTTCCGTGACACCGAAAAGGCTAGGATTGTTATGCTCCCGAAAGCTGGGTAAACTGAGGCTCGGAGTGAGGGCCAGGAGCGACCTGCCTGAGGTTGCCAGGAAGACAGAGGCAAAACCACAACCCAGACTGAAGCACTGTAGCTCCTGTTCCTCTGAATAAGGCTAGAATTTTCGATCAGACAGAGGCTCTTCCTTCAACAAGGAATTTTTCATGCTATGAATATGTGATGAGTGGTTTGGCTCAAGAACAAATGAATTTTGCCTGCAATCTAGCCGGCCGAGACTACTAATTGGCAAATTCATTCATCAGGGTGCCAGCGAAGCTTGTTTGTTTAGAAATGAGGCTGCTACTGGCAGCGTAGTTAATCAGAGGCGATGGGTTTAAATGGCATGTGGTGATATTAATCGCTGGAGATTTGCATTTCTCACTGGCGCCCCCAGGAGATGCAGGCAGGATCATTCATCAGCGGCCTCCAGGAGCCAGCCAGCCACTGTCACCTGTGCTATTTGAGTCCATAATTCATGGCATGACAGTTGGCAGGAAGGCTCAGCGTGGCGCTAAAATGACACAAAGGAGCTATCTAGGGAACGGCTGCTACTTTGAAACACTAAACTGGCTTCTGGACATGCACACAAGAAGGGAGTAATTCCGACCCAGCCATCAGCCCTGGAAAAGGATGTGCACGAGAGTTGAGCACCTTGCTTCTCGGGGACCTCAATCCCCATCTGTAAATTGAGGGGTCTTGAACAGAATCCCACAGTGACCCTCACCGACTCAGACACCCAGTCGTTCTGACAGTCTCTCTCCTTTGACTGGCTGAGTTCACTCGCACATGACCCCCACCTCCCCTGGCAGGTCGCCTGATTCGAGAATAGCCACTGTAATGGGTCAGGGCCCTCCCAGTACCAAACCCTTGGTGCTGGGGGCCAGCAGCCCCTCCTCTTCCTCTGGCTGCCTGGTGCAGCACTCTACCATTAGCACCCCCAAGGTATGGAGGCATCACCAGAAATAGGGCCCTGAAGGGGGGCTGTCCCGGTGGATTCACCAACCTCTACTTAACCACCCAGAGGAGGGTATGACAGCAGTGAGTGTGCCTTTCCAGAACCTCCTTCTTGCTGGGTGGGTAAACAGTAATCAAGTCATGAAAGGTCCCTGCAAACCCTGACTAGCAAACACAGAAACACTGCTCCAGGGGAAACAGGACTAGGGGCCTAGCAGCCTCTCACCACAGCATCCTTCGCCCTGTAAGGCTCTGGATTTGTCTTCGGTCATAAAGAAAAAGGATTTTTGGAAGCTGGGTGTGACAGTGCATGCCTTTAATCCCAGCACTCCGGAGGCAGAGGTAGGAGGATTGCCATGAGTTCGAGGCCACCCTGAGAATACAGAGTTAATTCCAGGTCAGCCTGAGCTAGAGTGAGACCCTACCTTGAAAAACAAAACAAAAAAAAGGACTTTTGGGGGCCTGTAGGATGGCTTAGTGGTTAAGGAGCTTGCCTGCAAAGTCAAAGGACCCTGGTTCAATTCCCCAGGACCCATGTTAGCCAGATGCACAAGGGGGCGCACGTGTCTGGAGTTTGTTTGCAGTGGCCGGAGGCCCTGGCATGCCCATTCTCAGTATCTCTCTCTCTCTCCCCCTCTTTCTCTGTCAAATAATAAATAAATAAAAATAAAATACAAAAAAAAAAAGAAAAAGGACTTTTTATGGTCTTGCCCCTGCGTGCTTATGTTTCACAACATTTAGAATATAGCTGATTTGTAACAATGGACGCATAGCCATTAACTAGCATGTAATGCCGGAGCTTGGCACACACGCAGTCTCCCGTGGTTAGGGAGGTGAGGCAGCACTTGGCACCATGCTTGGGAACTGTTGGAAATAGCAAAAACACCATTGAAAACACACATGTGACATTAAATAGGTCACAAAAGACACCTGGCTTAGAATAGATCTTAAATGTCTCCCAAAGGCTACAGGGTTGAAGGTTTGGTCACTAGCCTATGGAACTACAGGGAGGTGCAGGAACCTTTAGGAGGTGGGGACTGGCGTGACCTTGAAGCAGATATTGAGGTTCCAGCCTACCCTATTTCTCTCTCTCTCTCCCCCTATCTCTCTCTCTCTGTCTTCTCCTTCCCTCCCTCGTTCCCTCCCTCCCTCCCTCTGTCCCAGACCTTAGAAGCTGAGCAGCTTTGCTTCATCACAGGCTCCCCACCAGGATGTTCCAAATTACCACAGAGCTACTGGGCCTAGCAACCTTGGATGGGAACCTTTGAAACTATGAGCCCAATAAACCCTTCTCTTGAGCTGGTCACCTCAGGTGCTTTGAAACAAGAAGGCAGAGTATCACCTGGTTGGACATCAGCAGGAACTACCTCTCTGGAATAGAACTCAATTTGTGGCCACACTGCCAATCTGTGAGAGACCACAGAGCCTGTGAGCCCTATGGTAGTCTCAGAGCTCTCTCTCCCTCCCAACTAGCCAAAACTGAGGGTTTCCTTCAAAGGGCCTCCTCACTCCATGGGGAATTCAACCACCTGTCTCCTTCCTAGGGCACTGGCCCACACCCCCACGAGTCTCCTCCCACGAGCCACTCGACCATGCCCTGAGGGCATGGGCAAAAAAGCCTTGGCATGATTCGTTTTGCTCTCTTTCTTCTGATGCGGACACAGGTACATTTTTCTTTGTCTATCTCTCCATCTCTCTGTCTCAGTATTCTGTTCACCTTTCCTTTCTCTTTCTTTCTTTTTGTATCTCTCTCTCCCTCACTTCCCAGCCGGCTTGAGCCTCCTACTCCTCCTCTGACTGATCCACTGCACCCCATGATCCCCTCTGCTTCTCTAACAGTGGGCAGTGGGCTCACTCTCCTCCCCCCCCTACCTTTCTCCAAAGCCATGCCACCCTGAGCCTCAGGAGCTGATTTTCTGGCTCCTCGATCTCCCCCTTTTGCCCCTATGTCTAAAGGCCCCCCCTCCAGGCCATTTCTAAAAGTGTGTGAAACCTAAGGACCCCAGTTCGAGGTTCAATTCCCCAGGACCCACGTAAGACAGATGCACAAGGGGGCGCACGCATCTGGATTTCGTTTGCAGTGGCTGGAGGCCTTGGCATGCTCTTTCTCTCTCTCTCTCTCTCTCTCTCTCTCTCTCTCTCTCTCTCTCTCTCTGTTGCTCTCAAATAAATAAATAAAAATAAAAAGTGAACACGGGCTATTATGATTTGGTGGTTCCAGCTGGAGGCATTTTTTTGTTGCTGTTGGTTTTTTGAGGTAGGTCTAGCTCAGGCTGACCTGGAATTCACGATGTAGTCTCAGGGTAGCCTCGAACTCTCAGTGATCCTCCTACCTCTACCTCCCAAGTGTTGGGATTAAAGGCATGTACCACCATGCCCGTCTAGAGACATACATTGTCTCACTTAGTAGTCCTCACAAAAGGCAAAGTAAGGATGCTTACACTTTTTTTTTTTACAGATGTGAAAACTGAGGCCAGAAAAGTTAAGTCACATAACCAGTACTTCACAGGGAAGAGATTGGAGCCCCACCACCCTCCCAAGTCTATTGCGTGCTTCTGCCATGTCGTATTTTCCCATTTGCTAGGTTTAAACTCTTAAGCTTAAGGTTTTAAGCTTCAGGACTTGAAATCAAAAACTGCTTTTCTAAAAATAAAATAACCTGGGACTGGGGAGTTGCTCAGCAGTTAAAAGCACTTGCTTACGAGGTCTGCTGACCCAGGTTCAACTACCCAAAACCACCTAAAACCAGACGCAAGCTGGGCGTGGTGGCACATGCCTTTAATCCCAGTACTCAAGGACCAGGAAGGATTGCTGTGAGTTCCAGGTCAGCCTGGGCTACAGTAAGACCCTGCCTTGAAACACAAAACAAAACAAAGAACAGATGCACAGAATGGCTCATGCATTGTACATTCTCTTCCCCTCTCTCAAATAAAGAAATAAAAATATTTACAATACAATAACCTATTCCCCCACAATACAAAATAGAGATGCGCATGCATAAACACAGCAGCGCCATTCATGACTACAAAATACTGGCAGGGTTCCCAGTGCCGGCCCCTTACGGAGCACTCAGCCACTGTTGGGGGATCAGGCAGGGGTTTGTGCCTGGTGGAGGAAGACTCCAGTTATTTCTCATCATAGGATAAAGCAAAGTGCAAAAATAAAAATGAATCTACACTATGGGTTTTTTTTAACATATAGCAAAGAAAGGTTAAAAAAAAATGTGGGTCTTCTGGCCAAGATGGCGACCGCCTAGCTGCGCTGCAAATCCCGGGGAAAGAAAGATAGATGTAGATCCTAAGGAGAGAGCCACCCCATCATGCCTCAAAAGGGCCCCGGCTGAAACTAAGAAAAATTGGAGAAACAAGCAAGGGGGCTGTTTTCCTGATGAACCAGATACCAGCACAAGGGGGAAGGAGATCAGCACAGAGAAAAATCAACTCCTACCAAATCAGAGAGCCAGAGCCTCAGAGGCCCCCAACACCTCATCACTGAAGCAGACCAAAAATGAACCCAACATGGCTCAGGGAAATTTTGCGGAAGAGGGGGCGGAAAGAATGTCAGAGTTACATGTTGGGTCATGATATGCAGAGACATTTAGCTTATCCATAACTGTGGGCTAACTCCACAATTCATGACCCGTATACCTCAACAAGGAGGGGTCAAGGGGAGGGGGTAGGTCACGGATGAGCCTAATAATGGTACCAAACTGACTGTATTTGCTGAATACAGAGCTGACTAATAAAGAAAAAAGAAAAAAAAATGTGTAGTGATGGGCCAATGTATTTCTGCAAAAGTAAACACAGAACGGAAAAAGCAGGAATCTGTGAGTTTGGGTGTAGCAAAAGATTAGGGCCTACCTGTATTACAGAGGTAGGCAAGCATAGGGAGTATAGTTAGCCACCCAGGAAGCTGTTTGTCTTGAGCAATAAACACGCCCTTCTCCTGAACAACACACCTAGATACCTGTTGGGAATCTGGGATCTCCCGCTTCATCCCCACCCCTGCTTCTCATGAACAACTAGTTTTCTCCTCCCCTTAGTGACCATTATTCATGATCAGTTCCTATTCAAAAATGTTCTTAGACTGGGATACCAGGAGGCATCCAGCTTGGACTGGTTTGGGGTACAATTGCAGTAGGACAAACTGTGTCCTCAAGGTGAACTTATATGAAGTAACGCTCATTTATCATTTAGGCCTGTGTATAACTGGGTGTACATTATGACTCAAATCAGATGCATCATGGGCAAAAACACTGGCAGTAGAGAAAACATTACATAACCTAAATCTGTGGCTCAAACCAGAGTACTACCCAAACTACACACCTAACAACTGGTCCATCCTCCCCTAAAAATGCTCTGAATGGGCTGGAGAGATGGCTTAGTGGTTAAGGCACTTGTCTGCAAAGCCAAAGGACCCAGGTACAATTCCCCAGGACCCATGTAAGCCAGATGCACAAGGTGGCACATGCGTCTGGAGTTCATTTGCAGCAGCTGGAAGCCCTGGTGTGCCCATCCTCTCTCGTGCATGCTGTCTGCCTCTTTCTCTCTCTCATATAAATATATAGAATTTTTTAAAAAAGATAAAAGGCAAAAATGCTCTGAAGAGACACTTCCCAGAAACCTTGCGTACTCTTTACCCCTTTGGCAGTGTTCAAACCTTTACTATAGCTTTGCTCTGAATGAAGCTTCTTGACTGCTCAGAGTAACATTATGGAGCAAGTTCAAGAACAGCCTAATCAACTTAGCGAGATGCTGTCTCAAAATACAAAGGGAAAAAAATAAATAAAGGGGAGAAGAGAGTTTCACTTAGAGGTAGAGCACTAGTCTAACATGCATAGAGTCATGGCTTCAATCCCTAGCACAGTAAGAAAAAAAGGAAAAAGAAGGAAAAGAGAAAAACAAACTAAAGAGGCTGATTGAAGGGTTAATAACTTTCCCTGAAAACCAGAGAGAATTAAAGAGTTAATAACTATCCCTAAGGCTAGAAGGCCACAAAAGAAACAACAGAGGAGTTCAGCGTGACTCCCTGAGCTCAGATGGCCTTGAAGGACCAGAGACCATCTGAGTATCCTCCCTTAGACAATCCTGGCTGAAGAAGCCTATTCCGAACAAGGAGACAAACAGCTCCAAGTTCCTTATCTACTACACCTGGTACAGTCTGTTTCTTAGGATCCTCCTTATAAGTTTAAACCCCAGCCTGGCTCAGTGCTTCAGCCTTCATCCCACGGAAAGGCTACTGAACCCCTCGCTGTTCCTCTCAACAGTCTGTCTGTAGAGGTCAAGTCCCGTGTTCTCTCTTGCTTTTCTCTTAGACTTTCCTTATGTTGATCACCTCTGGGGCAGGTGGCAGTGGGGATCTGTGACACTTTTCTGAGAACCTGGGATCACAGTGCTCAGGAAGCTGAGACAGGAAGTTCAAAAGCTCAGGGGTAGCCTGAGCTACAGAGCAAGCGCCTGTCTCAACATCAACAAAGACCAGGGAGGGTGGACCCCTGCAACAGAATGTAAATCCAGTAAATGAACCCACCGAGTTTCTGCCACAGAACTGAACAAATGAATAAGCATAAAGGCAGACAAACTTCTTAGTGTTGGGAAAGAGATTTAGAAGTATGGAAAGGGAAATTAGAATGAACCCTGGTGCTAGACTGAAACTGTTTCATAGATCAATTCATCATTACCAACAGAAACATCAGTGTGGACATGTATGTGGATATATTCATATTTATGTACATAGGTGTGTATGTGGACATGTTTCTTAGCTGTGTCCACTGAGGAGAACTAGTCTCACCTCTGTAGCAATGAGTTCTCCTAGGGATCATATCTTGGTATCCATCTATCTATCTATCTATCTATCTATCTATCTATCTATCTATCTTTCATCTATCTGAGGTAGGGTCTTACTATATAGCCCTATAGCTGTACAGTAAGCTAGGTTGGAACTTGCTATGCAGACCAATCTGCAATTCTCCTGCTTCTGCCACCCAGATGATGAGATTACATGCATCAGACACCACAGCTCATCTAGATTTTGTTTTTTTTCTTTCCTTTAAAAAAAAATGCTGGGCCTGGGCTATAACTCAGTGGTACAGTACATCCCTAGCATAGGCAAGGCCTTGGGTTCCTATACCCTTCCTCCCAAAAAGAAACAAATAGTTCCCATTAAAAGAATCTTGGGGGGGCTGGAGAGATGGCTTAGTGGTTAAGTACTTGCCTGTGAAGCCTAAGGACCCAGGTTCAAGGCTCGATTCCCCAGGACCCACATAAGCCAGACGCACAAGGTGGCACATGCATCTGGAGTTTGTTTGCAGTGGCTGGAGGCCCTGGTGTGCCCATTCTCTCTCTATCTATCTGCCTCTTTCTCTCTCTCTCTCTGTCTGTCTCTCTCAAATTAAAAAAAGAATCTTGGGGCCTGGAGAGATTGCTTAGTGGTTAAGGCATTTGCCTGCAAAGCCAAAGGACCCAGGTTCAATTCCCCAAGACCCACATAAGCCAGAGGCACAAGGTGTCACACGTGTCTGGAGTTCATTTGCAGTGGCTGAAAGTCCTGGTGCGCCCATTTTCTCTCTCTCTGTCTCTCTCTCTCTCTCTCAAATAAATAAATAAATAAAGTTTTTTTTGTTTTTAAAAAAAAAGGAATTCTGGCTCCTTGAACAAACTACCATTTCCAGGGATATAGTAGGACAATCCCAAGGTCAGCCAGGTTGCTATACCTGACGGCTCCCCACCGAAGCAAGGACATGCTGAACTATGCCTGATGGGGACATCACTGAAGATAACAAGAGTTATCTTGAAGAGGTGCCCACTGGCCAACAGAAGCAACTAGAGCCTCAAAGTAGCACTTGCAATAGGACGTTAGTGAGCAAATGTAATCCGTGCTCATGTAAACAGGTCATTGAAGAAACACGGGGGAGAAGGGCAGGCTCTGGAGAGTCTGCGCAGTAGAGTGTGAGCTGCAGGGGCAGGGGGAGGGATGCAGTTGACTGACGGCAGCTCCACAGCCGGCACACCGATCACTCAGGGCACAAGGAGCCGAGGGGTGGGCGTAAGCTCAGTGGGAGCAAAGACATCTATTACACAGTCCCAAAGACACTCCCTTTATTATCACAGAGGATAATGTTGTAGTGCAGGAACCTTGCCCGTGTGATTGAGGCAAACCCACCGTAGTGGCAGAAACTAGGACCCTTGTGCCCTTCCACTTGCTATATTCCTGTCCCAAATGTACCGCCAGAAGGTAATCATCAGAAAACACCAGACAAACCCAAACCAAGGGATATTCTACAACTTGGCTGGCCTGTCCACTGCAAACATCTGGAAAGCCTTAGAGACAGACGCTGACAAATAGAATCTGTGCCCGCTCAGAGGAGACAGTGTGCCTTAATGCAGTGCATGACCTTACACTTGATCCAGGAAGGGAAAGAAGGACAGCAAAGCTGCAGGACAATTAGCAACATTTGACGGTGGATTTCAAAATCTGAATATGGATTTGAATATGAATGAGAGACTAGTATTAATTTCATTCCAAATGCACTGCAGCTATGTGAAAGTGCTGATTCTAAGACATTTTTTTTTTTTCCTCTAAGACTTTTTTTTAACTGAAAAAATAAAATAGTATGTACCTGGCTTTCTTCCGGAGCAACTTCTGAGATTCGGGATAATGTACCAAAATTTCATTCAAATCTTTCTTGTCCAGAATGAAGAGGTTGGTGAACCCATGGGCCACCACGTTGGCTGTGCGCCGGTTCCCACCCCCAACAGCCAGCAAGCTGGAATGGAAAAGGAAGAGAGGTGAGATGGTGACACCCTTGTTATGTAGTCTCAGGGTGTCCTCCAACTATTGGCGATCCTCCTACCTCTGACTCCCGAGTGCTGGGATTAAAGGTATATGCTACCACACCCGGCAACATATAGTTAGACAATTATTTTTCAAGGTAGGGTTTCTCTCTTGCCCAGGCTGACCTGGAACTCACTCTGTAGTCTCAGGGTGGCCTTGAACTCACAAGGATCCTCTTACCTCTGCCTGCCAAGTGCTGGGATTGAAGGTGTACGCCACCGCACTCAGCAACTTTGTTCATTGTTTTGAAATAAAGTGTCACTGTTTTGTCCAGGCTTATTTATGGGCTCAACTGATCCTCCCACCTCAGTCTCCCTGGTGGCTGGGACTACGGGTGTGTGCCACCATGCCCTGTGACTTTGGTCTTGGTCACCTTCAACTCTCCATTCTCCACCCCCACCCCCGTGTGGAGCCCAACGGTGGTGCCCACCCTGCACATACCGGCAGGGATCGGCACCATACCCACCAAGGTCTCCCCAGATCCTGCCCCCAGCCTTTGACCCCAGTCCCTCCTGACCTTATCTCTCCAAACACAGATCCAGCCTTGAGCGTCACCAGCACAGCCTTTCCATCCGGGCCACCCAGCACCTGCACCTGCCCCGCCTGGATGATGTACATCTCACGGCCAATTTCCCCCTGGAACAGAGAAGGCCTGAGTCCCTCTGCCCAAGACTTCCCTAATCCTGCACCACCATGTGGCCCATTGTGTGAATAACACTGATCACAAGGTAAGCACGCCCAAGGCACTTTCATGACCAGGAAGGGAGGATGAGGCGGGGCTGGGATTTGAATCCAGACAGCCTGGTTCCAGAGAGCCTGGTTGCTATGGGTTAAACTGCTTGGGAACACCAGCTCATCTGCTGAAATGCTAATCTCCAGAACCTCTAAGTGTGACTTCAATTGGCCGCAGGTGTAATTCAATTACGATGAGGCACTACTGGAGTAGGGTGACCCTAATCCAGTCTGACTCATGGGAAACAGGCGTAGGTGGAAGGGACCTAGAGAGACCTGGGATCAGGCGACCTGTGTCCCACACTGTGGCTGTTCCTCTCCCCTTCGTCTCACGGGCTCCTCTAGCCCTGGTGCCCCCCGGAGCTCACCTTCTTGCACACGTAGTCATTGGGCAGGTAGACGACAGAGCGAAGCCGCTTCAGCATGTCGAAGATCATCTGCCGGTCACAGCCCTGGGAGGGGCAGAGGACACAGAGAGGGCCATTGAGCAGGCGCCTGCTTACAGGAAGACTGGGGCTTGGCTTCACATTCGGGGGGGGGGGGGGTACCTGAAAGAGTGCCACTTTGCTGACAATATCATAGTTGACATCGATGGCCAGGTCCAGCCGCATCTTGTCGGGAAGCTGCACCATCAGCTCTGACTCGTCTGTGAAGGAGACCCCGCAGGGGCTGAAGGCCAGGCCAGGCCCCTCACACACGTGCACACCTCCACACTGCGGCTCTGCACTGGCTCAGCCCAGACGGCTTCCCTGCCCCCCTGGGGTGACTCCAGAGCCTGAGTGCCCTGGGCCTTTGTCAACACTGGCCTTTCTACCAGGAACGCCCTCCCCTCCTGCGCTTCCTAAACTCCCACCCATCCCTCGAACCCAGCATAATGTCACTTCCTCTATGAAACACGCCTTTGTGACAACCCACCCAGCTGCTTCCCTAATTTAAACAGTTCTTTCATCTTGGATGGTGCGGGGTCTCAAGGGGAAGGGGGAAGCGAGGGGAAAGTCGCTGTTCAGAGAACGAGACCCTCACATCTTAGAGGTCTTAGGAGAACGCAGCTTAGGGCTCCTTCACAGGCCTCATGAGGTTCCTCTCACAGCAATGCTGGACCCTCACCCAAGAGAGGTGCTGGCACTTGGGACCTCAGGGTCAGAGAGGACGAAGGATGAACCTGGAAGTCCAGGCACAGGGTGACCAGGGTGGGCTGGGGACGTGGGCGGTCTTACCCAGCATGCCTTGCGAGTGCCAGGTGTACTCATACCAGGTCTTGACACGGTTCTGCACAGAGCTGGGGATCTTGTAGAAGTTCATGTACTTCACGGTGCTGTCCATGCAGCCGCGGTAGTAGGTCTGCCCGGCTGTGGCGGCCCCCACCACGTCTCTCATCTGGAGCATGAGGGCAGTTAGTGGAGGTTAAGGAAGCTCTGAGCCAGGACTGGGTAGGACACAGGTTTGGGATATGCCAGCTTACACAGACCAGGGGCGCCGGGGGTGGAGAAGTTGGGAGCAAGGAAGGCAGATGTTCACACACACAAGACTAGCTGGTGGGAGTCTTGCTTTCAGCGTGGATGTGGGGAGCGAGGCGTGAGGCTGCTGACCCTCTGCAGGTCTCGGGTCTCTGACTACCATGCAGGAGGGTGGGGTACCTTTGGAGGCCAGGTTCATGGCCACTTTATCCAAAGAAGACTCCCTTGAGACTCCTAGCTCAGTGTAGAGCCCTTCCAAGTTTCCTTTGAGGACCCCTGTCATCTAGTGC
Source organism: Dipus sagitta (assembly GCA_036346955.1). NCBI lineage: Eukaryota > Metazoa > Chordata > Mammalia > Rodentia > Dipodidae > Dipus > Dipus sagitta. The sequence continues at coordinate 239,309,027 of CM070770.1, forward strand.
ACTGACTACAATAAAAGTTACTGCCCCATACACCAGGAACACTTGGGGTTCTCACGGGGCACAGCCCAAGTCTTTCCCCTGATCCGCAGAGGGACTCAAACAGATTGACCTCAATAAGTAATGGGATCTAGACACCTTCCTTTTCCCCGTGGTACAATCCTGACTCAGCCAGGTTAGAGTCTTTCCTGGCCTTTGGGACTGAGCCTTGGCACAGAAAAGGAGGTTTCCGGCAGCAGTGGGAGGGGCCCCGAGGCAGATGGTCACCCCAGCTACCTGTCCAATCATCACAGAGAAAGCGAAGACACCGGTGAAATAGTTCAGCAGCTGGAAGACAATTTCAAAGAGCGTCTGGGGGTCAGGCAGTCCCCCGATGGTGATGAGGGTCTTCACAGCCCAGTAGTAGCAGCGAATGTAACTAGTACAAGGTGAGAAAAGGGACCTTGGTCATCACAGGACCCACCCCACCAGCCATGCTCTGAAGGATCCCGTGACAGCCTCCCGCACAGGTGGCTCTGCGGTGCCAGAGGAGGCTCGCCAGCGCTTGCCGGTGTGGCTGTGGCTCTGCCCAGCCTTGCAGGGACTTGTCATGTCTAGGCACAAATGTGGAAACTGAGGTTCCAGGAGACATTAAGGATGGACCAGCCCTGATGACTGGGCTCCTTCGATGGCCCTCCAATTTCTATATTTTTTTTCCTTTGTTCCCTCCTGTGATGTTGGCTCACCAAAGCAACAAGATACCATCAACCCTATACGTATGAAGGGTTTGCATCTAGATTCAACCCACTGAAATGGAAGCATTTGGAAAAAAAAAAAAAAACTGTGTCTAGCAGGGTTCAATCCCCACTAACACACACATGGTTTAAAATAGCTTGTCTGGGGCTGCAGAGATGGCTTAGAGGTTAAGCGCTTGCCTGTGAAGCCTAAGGACACCAGTTCGAGGCTCAGGACCCACATTAGCCAGATGCACAAGGGGGCGCACTCATCTGGAGTTCGTTTGCAGTGGCTGGAGGTCCTGGCGCGCCCATTCTCTCTCTCTCTCTCTCTCTCTCTCTCTCTGGCTCTTTCTCTGTCTGTCGCTCTCAAATAAATAAAAATAAACAAAAAATTTAAAAAAACTAGCTTGTCTGCAATGATTGTATACAGGCTTCTTTATATATAGATTTGTATTGTAAAAGGCATTGTGGGTAATCTACAGATGCTACAACGTATATGAGAGGATGGCGCAGGTTACATGCAGCATTATACCATTTCATTCAAGGGACTTGAACCTCTTCAGATTCTAGAACCCTTAGGAATCCTGGAGCCAGTCCTTATGGATATGGAGGGACAACAGTACCTTTTATTATCCCCCACCCACCCACCATTTTCCTCACACAGAGGCCCACAAAGGGACAAGAAGGTCACCAGCAGGATTGTTCCAGAGCTGGGAAGAAAGCCCAGGGTGCAGTCTCTCTGAGCTGCCTCGAGCCCTCAGCTCGTTTGGACATGGGTTCATGATTTCCAGGTCAGGAGGTACAGGTCATGGGGTCCTACTGTGTGAGAAAAGACACAGAAATGGCCTGCACTTGTCTCATTGTCACAAAGTAGCACGGGTTCTGTGTAGAACTGTCCACAGCTGGGGGCTGACACTTCCTTGGAGCAGCCAAAGGGAAGACAGCAGGGTCTACCCATGGGCAGTCCTGGTAGGGTTTCCTGAATCTTCTTAGACTCCATTCGCCAGCTACTTGTGTACAATAACAGCTAGAATGCTGGCCTTGGAGCCCGAATTCTGGGGCTCCAAGCCTCTTTCACTCTCTCCAAACCTAGGTCTCTTCCATTAGTGGGGAGGAGAGAGTGTCAATCTTCACCATACTGTGAGACTGAAAGAAGCTTCTGGAAGAGCATGTGGCCCTCTCCGTCAGCCGTCAAGCCCACAGTGCCTGTGCCTGCCAAGTGCCTGCTGTGGGGAATGGAACAGATTCGCCCATGCGTGCTTGCTGTCTAGTGGGACAGGCACATCATGTGCACCGAGGGCTGGAGTGGGAGCAGAGGCGTCTGGGAGTGGCCCAGCGGGAGTTGGATAGCTACGAGGTCTTGGTGATTGTCACCTGTTTCCAGGAAGTCTGAGGACAGCACTAGTCCAGCCACCCCCTCCACACCCCAGTCCAGTCCTGACCACCAGAGGGCGCGTGAGGCAGCCTTTAGAGGAACTGGGTGGTCCCCATCCCTTCAGACTATAGGCCTGCGGGGGCAGCTGGGTATTTCTATAGCAACATTGTGAACAAGGAGAAGACATAAAAGCTACGTCCCCAAAGCCCTGGCTTCCCCCGAATGCTTCCAATTGAAGGAACATGGCACATCTTGGGGTCTCCAGGAGTGGCAGCGTGGGAGAGCCCACAGAACACTGAAGGACTGGCCTGGGTGGGATCAGAGGGACCTCTTGCTGCTGCAAATTAATTCCAGATGCATCCACCATTTTGTGCATCTGGCTTTACACAGGTACTGGGGAATCAAACCCAGGCCTTTAGGCTTTGCAAGCAAGTGCCTTAACCACTAAGCCATTTCTCCAGCCCTAAAACCTGTTATTTTCTTTTTTAAGGATTGAGGATATAGTTCAGTAGTAGAGCCCTTGCCTAGCATGTGTGAGACTCTGGGTTCTATCCTCAGTACTGAAATTAAAAAAATATATATTTATGGAAATAATCAGGCCAGAGGGCAGAGATTCCCATATAAAGGTGTGGGTGAAATATGCACAGGATGAGGAAGCCTCATATTTTTAAAAATATGGTTAGGTCCGATTCCCCAGTACCCATGTAGAGCCAGATGCACAAGGTGGTACATGTATCTGGCGTTTGTTTGTAGTGGCTAGAGGCCCTGGTGTCACCATTCGCTCTCTGCCTTCCTCCCTCCATCTCAAATAAATAAATATATAAATAGTAAAAAGGAAAGTTAAGGAATGGACTGTCCTGTGTATTTATTTGGCTCTAAGATACATTTATTGCATGTCATACTAGTGACCAGTTCAGATTTTTTTTGAGGTGCTGAGAGTTTAACCCTTGTTCATGAAAGGCAAGTGCTCTACCACCTAGCTACATTCCCAGCCCCAATTCAGTTTTTCATACAAAAATAAATATTACATTAAATTTACATATTTAATTAATGTAAATAAATTAATAAAATTAATGTAATGTAATTTACACGATACATCTCAATCTTAGGAATGCTAAAATCTGGAAAAAAAGTAGGTCATCTAGAAAGAAGTAAAATAGCATAAGATTGTATAGACTTTTAAAACCATGCCGTTGCTACCAGCCATCTTCTTACTGGTCCTGACATTGCAGGGAGCATCTTTACCCATGAGCCTCTTCCCCTGCCCCTCAGGATAAACGGTGTAGTGTGTCTGCCTACCCTCCTGAACTTGGGGTGTGAAAGGATCTTTCTAGCAAATCTCATCATCTCTGGCACAGCAGGTACTTAGGAAACCTTAGCTTAGGAAATTATGGGAAAGGAAAACTTGGTCCTTGAACTTTAGATGCCAATGACTCCTTTTTAAAAAAAATTATTTAGCCGGGCGTGGTGGCATACGCCTTTAATCCCAGCACTCGGGAGGCAAAGGTAGGAGGATTGCCATGAGTTCGAGGCCATCCTGAGACTCCATAGTGAATTCCAGGTCAGCCTGGGCTAGAGTGAGACCCTACCTCAAACCCCCCCCCCAAAAATATTTATTTATTTATTTATTTGCAAGCAGAGAGAGAGAGAGAGAGAGAGAGAGAGATACATAGACAGATGATAGACAGATTGAGAATAAATATGGGTGTGCCAGGGCCTCCAGCCACTGCAAAGGAACTCCAGATGCACGTGTCACTGTGTATCTGGCTTTACATGGACACTGGGGACTCGAACCCAGGTCGTTATGCTTTACTGGCAAGTGCCTTAACCACTGAGCCATCTGTCCAGCCCCATGATGCCAATGACTTCTCAAGAGCAAGATTGCCTCAGCAACATGGTAACCATGGAGTCTTTGTGCTATGACTTGTAGAGAGCAAGAATGTCACGCAGGCAGTGCCCCAGGAGGAAGCCCAGCTCACCTGTTCCCCACGCCGTCGTAAACCCAGTGTGTGGAGCCGATGCCCTGGTAAGCTGACGCCCAGTAGTACAGACACGAGTTCAAGTGTAAGCTATACAGCAAGTAGGCTGTGGTCCTGATGACTCTGCAGAAGAAGGGGGGGAGTGTGACAGGGCCTTGATGGGAATGACACCCGCCAGGGGCAGGACTGCAGGGAACAAGCCCGGCCCCTGTTCTCCTGAAGCTCACTTCAGAAGTTCCCCTGTTGGAGACCCCCACAGAAGTGGACACCTGACCACTGGGGACCAGCAGTGGCTGGGCTGATCCCAGCAGATGCTCGTTTGAGGTTGTGAAGTCATCCCAGGGACCAGAGGGAAAATGTGGCTGTGGGAAGGAGTCGAGGGGGGACAGGTACCTGAGAAGAAGTGACAATGAGGATTGTATGCCCCTTGAGATAGGTGAATGGCGCCTTGGGAATTCCTGGAGTGTGGCCTGGTTGGTCTTATGTCCCCGCCTTGGGTGTCTGTGAGACACCCACGGGTCCTCTTCTATTAGAGTTGCTTGGGGAGGGTAGTGTTCAGTGCCCTACACTGACACCAAAACGCTGGCTTGCCACACATGGGACCTGCATGTGCCCTCATCACAATGGGAGGAAATAGGACATTCCTGGTTCTCTGAAAAACAAACATCTTTTCAGAGAAGAGGTTGGGCCAGGAAGAGGCCTGGCTTCCGGTGGTAATGGGGCCTAGAGGGTGGGGAGCTGGAAAGGGATGGCCAGGGGACGGGTTTTGTGTATGTGTGTATGTGTACGCTGACACATGCGTGTGAGTGCATGCATGTGTACATGCGGAGGCGGGCTCTCACCTGTAAATGTAGGCTTTGCTGAGGATGGCTTCCAGGCGGCTGTTAAACTCGAAGAAGGCCATATACTGGGAGGGAGAGGAAGACATGGGAAACAGCCTCTACACAGGCCTCGCCTCCCGCCCTACCTGAGGGGTACTCGGCCCTGGGCCCTCCCTCCCTGAGTGGGAGGGACGTGAGCTGTGAGAATTCAAAACCAGAGGTCCTTAGCCCAGGAAATTGGCACCTTTGCAGGGGAGGGGAGGTACTGAGGCACAGACCTAGGCACACTGGGCAAGCACTTACCCCTGAATCCCATGCCCAGCCCCATCATTCTCCTTTGAGAGGAAATTAGCACTATGGGAAGTTTAGTAACATGTCCAAAGCCCATGCTGGGAAGCGGCAGAATCAACCTTTGAACCCAGCTGAGACCAGGCTGCCAGCTCTCCCTTTCGGCAGCACTCTTCTACATCTCTGTCTGCATGTAGTCTCCCATACTCGAAAATAACATTTGTGGGGCTGGAGAGGTGGCTTAGTGGTTAAGGCGCTTGCCTGCGAAGGCTAAGGACCCAGGTTCAACTCCCCAGAACCCACATAAGCCAGACGCACAAGGTGATGCAGGTGCACGAGGTGGCACACTCATCTGGAGTTAGATTTCAGTGGCTAGAGGCCCTCATGCACCAATTCTCTCTTTTTCTCATTAAAAAAAAAAAGAAGAAAGAAGAAAGAAGAAAACAACATTTGTGAAGGGCTATTAAAGGACATGGTAGCTAGCTCTCAGCCATTTACTCTAATTTCCATGTGGAGTTTGAATTGGATTCAGCATCGGTCTCCTTGGATCCCTCCTCGCCTTAGAGTCAAAGAGCTGCACCTCTGAACTGTGCTCAACGCGAGGCCCATGGGCCATGGGCATGTGCAGGGCTGCAGGCACCAGCAAGGCGTGGGGCTCATTTTCCTATCTGCTGTACCTCTCAGGCTGCAGAGCCTTCCTCACTGTGGCGTCTGGCCTGTCTCTCCAGGAAGCCCTGCACCTGCAGGAGGTGGGCGCGAGTCCAGGAGGAACGGTGCTGCTTACTACTCCCTGTTCCTCCTGGCAGCCAGGAAGCTCAGGGGCAGCGTCTGTGCTCAACCTCAGCCAGACCTGTTTTCTTTCTCAGGGGCTCGCACTCCTCCTGCTCTTCTCCAGGTCGCTAACAGTATCGTGCTTGCTCTTGTGTAAATTTACCCACTCACTGCTTTTATTTTATTTTTATTTATTTATTTTCTTTTGAGGTAGGGTCTCACTCTAGCTCAGGCTGACCTGGAATTCACTATGTAGTCTCAGGGTGGGTGGCCTCGAACTCACAGCCATCCTCCTACCTCTGCCTCCCGAGTGCTGGGATTAAAGGTGTGCGCCACCATGCCCGGCTCCCACTCACTACTTTTAGAGAAAAGCACCAGGCATCACTAAAGGGCCAAGTGAATTTTATCGGTTGGCTAGAAAAGTGCACTTAGGGGATCCCAAGGGCTTGGAGACCCTGCAGTGCAACTGCTTGTCCCCCGCCAGCATGCACCTCAAACTGGTGAGGCTTTAGGTAAATTGTCTGCCCTGATCTCATTCAACTGCCAGGTTTCCAGTCCACACTGCGTCAGGCAGACCCTGTGCAGGGACCCTGTTTCTGCCCAGTGAGTGGCAGAAAAAAACAGCTGAAATGACACTGAGCCATGATAGGTGATGAGTTGTGCATCTAAATCTGTCCTTGACACACCCTCACGCCTGTGACCTTGAGAAAGTCATATAGCCAGTCCAAGTGCCAATTCCCCCATCTTCTAGATGGAGACCATCATAAAGCAGAAACCCCTCCCTCCCTAAAAACACCATGAGTGCCAGAAATAGGAGACAAGGGCTGGAGAGATGGCTTAGTGGTTAAGTGCTTGCCTGTGAAGCCTAAGGACCCAGGTTCGAGGCTCAGTTCCCCAGGACCCACGTTAGCCAGATGCACAAGGGGGCGCATGCATCTGGAATTCATTTGCAGTGGCTGGAAGCCCTGGCGCGCCCATTCTCTGTCTCTCTCTCTCTTTCTCTCTCTGCTTCTTTCTCTCTCTGTCACTCTCAAATAAAATAAACAAAAAAATTAAAAAAAAGAAATAGGAGACAATGTCTGCATGCAAACCCAAACTCCACTCCTGCCTAGCTGTGTGACTTGGTAAAGTCACTCAGCCTGTCTGTGCCCCTTTGCTCATTTTAAAAGCAACAAGAACAACTTTCACACCATTGCGGAACCAGTACTAATTAAGCACCTGGAATCAGTACCTAACAAGCCGTGTCAAGATCAGAGGCCACTATAGTGAAGTTCTCTTAAAGATGTATGGCGTGCATACGCCTCCACTGGGCCTCTGGGGATGCCTCCCCTTCCCCAGGTGGCAGTGCCCTCGATGAGCACAGAGGAGCTGAAGACCTTGGGGACCTGCCAGTCTTACCTTCAAACAGCGGGGCAGACGAAGGAGGGGGTTCACACCGAGTTTCAAGTAGAGGAAATCCAAAGGCAGGAGGCAGACCAAGTCCATCTGAAACCCCAGCGGAATGCCACAGTGTATAAAATGCAGAGCCCCAGGTCTGGGTGGGGGTGTCTCTAGCGAGAGGGGTCAGTGCCCCAGAGGCACATGGCTACCCCCCCCCCGACACCCACCTATGTGGCTTCAGAGTCCATTGCCCCAGGGCAGCACTATTACCACTGTAAGTGCCACCGTGCCACCTAGCAGGAGCTGAAGTGGCACCGACACGGAATGCCCGTCAGCTTATGCTGCTTTTAGGAGCTTGTGGTCTGGAGGGCACTCCCATGAAAGATGGGACCAACCTCCCTTTGAGTGACAGGAACCACAAGGCACGGCCCGCAAAGCACTCCCCGAGACTCCAGGGCAAGGCCACTTGTCCCTCGGCACACACCTTAAACCGCCGAGACTTCAGGTAGTTATTCCGCATCTCCTTCTTGTCCATCTGGAAGGAAAGGGACAGTGGTGGGAAATGATTAGAACATAAGCCCTGACCTAGGCCTGGGACCCCCGTAAGCCCTACCTAGGCTTAGGAACCCCTGTCCATCAGAGCAGCAGCCTGCCTGCGTGCAGCCGCACTTCAGGGGGAGTCTTACAGTTAAAGGTGGGGGGGGGGGACTGGGCTCTGCCACAGGCCTTGCTGGGTTCACCAGAGGGATTCTGATGTTTGGGTGGAGATCCAGGCCTGGCAGCTCCTCCCTGGACCACACACCGCTTTATTTACTGAGCTACTGCTGTGATAGGACTTCTCAACTCAAATAACACTTTCTAAGTTTATCATAAGTCCACATTGCATATTATCATTCATGACACCTGTTATTATTCTAGTACTCAGCCTGCGAAGCAACCCAGCATTACTTGTTACGGCATCAAACATATTTTGTACTCTATCCAAAATCTTAACCTTCTACAATGCTAACAATTATCTAGCCTGCTCTTATACTAACTCCTTAACATGGTACTGTCAAAAGCTGAAATCTGAGCCGGGCATGGTGGCGCTGTGCCTTTAATCCCAGCACTTGGGAGGCAGAGATAGGAGAATCACCTTGAGTTCAAGGCCACCCTGAGACTACATAGTGAATTCCAGGTCAGCCTGGGCTTAGAGCAAAACCCTACCTTGAAAAACAAAACAAAACAAAAAAACTGAAATCATCTGAATTAATTCTACTTCCCATACATTAATTAATGATAGCCCTACTTATCTTGATATTATGAAAATAAATGTTTCATGAATTTTTGATCCATTATCAGTTCCCCTCTTCTTATAACTGCCCGACTTTCACCATCTTTCAAAAGAATATCTGATCTAAAACAAATCAATAGCAAGTCGTTTTGGAGGTAAACCTCCACTGGGCTGCAGTGCGGGATGTCTCCTTAGAGGTGCTGGACACAGAACACACAGCACTCCCCACCACTGAGCAGCACACCCAGCCCGGAGGGTGGGATTTTAGTGATTTGCATACGGTGATAGGGACTGCTGTTGCCTTGCCCTTGTCTATTTTATTCCCTCTTCTCTTCTCTTCTCTTCTCTTCTCTTCTCTTCTATTCTATTCTATTCTATTCTATTCTACTCAATGTGTATGTGTGTGTGAGTGTTCACACTCCAGAGTGTCTTGTCACTAGAGATGAATGCCACATGCATGTGCTACTTTACATCTGGCTTTCCATGGACACTGGGGAATTGAACCTGGGATGGCAGGCTTTGAAAGCAAGAACCTTTAACTACTGAACCATTTCTCTAGTCTCTGGACTTTTTATTTTTTACTTTTATTTATTTTGGGGGGATGGGTTGAGGTAGGGTCTCACTCTAACCTAGGCTAACTTGGAATTCATTATGTAGTCTCAGGCTGGGCTCGAACTCACAGTGATCCTCCTACTTCTGCCTCCCAAATGCTGGAATTAAAGGTGTATACCACCATGCCCTGCTTGAACTGTCTTTTTTTTTTTTTAGGTAGGGTTTCACGCTAACCTAAGCTGGCCTGGAATTCACTATGTAGTCTCAAACTCAAGGCAATCTTCCTACCTCTGCCTCCCTAGTGCTAAGGTTAAGGGCATGTACCATCATGCCCAGCTTGGACTGTCTTGTTAAGATAAGGTTTCAGTACGTAGCCCTGGCTGACCTTGAACTCAAGATCCTCCTGTTTCTACCACCTGAGTGCTTTGATTATAGGCATGAGGCCCCTCACTGAGGTCACCTGCTTTTGATGTCACAGTCAGAGCCTTGATTTCCTCCCTGGTCTGGCTCAGAGCACAGGGCCTTAGGCTGGTCTGGCAGCAGTATGCCAGCATGCCCTCTACAGGAATCCCAGTATAGGTTGGCTGCCAGCAGTCCCTGAGCTGCACACTCGGCATGCATCATCTCAGTGGGACCTCCTAGCAAAGCTACCACCGTGGAGGGAGCCGTTTTCATCCCCAGTGTAGAGATGGGAAGACAGGCGCTCAGAGAGGCGATTCCGCTGGAATTTGAAGCAGGTGTGCCTGTCCTAACCACTTCCCCATCTTTAAATCCATCAGGTGGTCAGCAACCAGCATGCCTACGAACAATGACTGATTGTGTAATTGAGACACAGCAAAGCTATGCAAGATCTGTGGACTGCTGCTCCTGAAAAGTCCTTGTTTATACATTTTGTCATCTGTCACAGCATCAGGGGTCAGTGTCCTGAAGGCCTGGCTGTGGCCTGTGTCACCCCCTCTGCATGCACATGACTCACAATGATGTCCCCGCCTTTGACAAACTGCAGGCGTATCTGGAACACAGTGATGTCCAGAAAGTAGATGAGGTCACACAGGTAGTCCATCAGCAGCCACAGGTGAATGTTGCCTGGTGTCTGGTACGGGAAGGCCCAGCGCACAGGAATCAGCCAGCAGTTCCAGTTCCAGGCCAGCACCACGAAGAACAGCCACAGGATGTACATGAGGTCTGTGCGGGGAAGGACCAGAGCTAGGTCATCAGAGAAGGGTCCTGCACACTGGGGTTGGTGTGGCTTTCATCACATGGAAGATGGGCAGACAGGTGGGTGAATGCAGAGATGGACATGGAGGTCACCACTAGGTCCTACCCAGTGAGAGTACTGTGAGGAGGGGACATGGTGGCATTAGGAGGTGACAGACAGCTAGCTAGAAAGCCCTTTTGCTTTCCTTGTTTTTTCCCAACAATGTTATTTCCTGCCTTAAGAAATCCTCAGTACAGCGGTTAGGGGATGGTTCAGTTAGTAAAGTGCTTGCCATGCAAACATGAGGATCTGAGTTCAGATCCCCAGGACCCATGTAGAGAAAAGCTAGGTATGGTGGCACACACCTGTAGTCCCAGGGCTAGGAGGTAGGGTAGGGGAGGCAGAAATAGGAGAATCCCCAGGACTTGCTGGCTAGCTAATCTAACCAAATCAGCGAGCTCCAGGTTCAGTGAGAGACCCTTTCTCAAGAAAAGAAGGTGGGGGCTGGAGAGATGGCTTAGCTGTGAAGGCGCTTGCCTGCAAAGGCAAAGGACCTTGGTTCGATTCCCCAGGACCCACGTAAGCCAGATACACAAGGGGGTGCATGCGTCTGGAGTTCGTTTGCAGTGGCTAGAGGCCCTGATGCGACCATCCTCTCTCTCCCTTTCTCTGCCCCTCTTTCTCTCTCTCTCAAATAAATAAATAAAAATAAAAGTTAAAAAAAAAGTTTAAAAGAAAAGAAGATGAAGAGCGATAGAAGACCAGCTGATGTCAGCCTGTGGCCTCAACACACACACACACACATGCATGTATACATGCACCGCCCCCCCCCCCACATACCATATGAACCTGCACAGGCACCCAAAAGCACACACACCCCACGGGCACATACACATGCAAATACACACACTCAGAAGAAAGATATGCAGAGTAGCACAGGGGCAGACGGGTGGACAGACAGGTGAGCAGGTGGGTGTGTGGATAGACCGTAGGTCACCTGAATGTTTAAAAAACCCAGTGGACACCAGGGTTGGAGGTCTGCCCACTGAGTGACTTTCTGTTTAACCTTGAAGTCCCTCTCTGGCACCACCATGCTTTTCTGAAAGTCACAGGAAACTGCAGCTAAGGGCTCAGGGCTATTCTTTGTGAACTGTGAAGAGTTGCTCCTGAGGACTATGGAACGGGGTTAAAGCAAGGCAAGAGGAATTCGCTTTAGACGCTGTGAGGAACTCCACCCTGTCCCTGCGCAGGGCAGGGTCTCCAGGAAGGAGCCGGCATGCCCAGAGCGGAAGGAAAACTTGGCCAAGGTCAGAAGTTTAGCCGCCTTTATGGACTGGCTCAGTCATTGCTCTGTGCCTCAGTTTCTCCACTTGTAAGATGGGTGCGACTTATGTTCCCATCCCAGGGGTTTGTCGAAGAGTCAGATGAGGAAGTGCAACTCATTTAAAAAGCAGACACCCTGTGGCCGGGCATGGTGGCGCACGCCTTTAATCCCAGCACTTGGGAGGCGGTAGGAGGATCGCCGTGTGTTCGAGGTCACCCTGAGACTACATAGTTAATTCCAGGTCAGCCTGGACTAGAGAAAAGCCAAAAAAAAAAAAAAAAAAAAAAGTAGACACCCATGCTATCCCCACCCCCACCCTTCTCACTTTCATGGTACACGGGAGGACCCAGTTTCTCCCAGGAGACTCACTGGTCAGCGGGTCAATGCTTTCGGGGAACTGGTATTTCTTCCAGGGCTTGCGCTTGAACTTGCAGCAGAGCATGTCACAGTAGTGTTCTTCCTCCTCAGGCTGCTGTACCTCCGCGGGCTTCGGGGCTGCCGGTGGCTCTGGAGCTTTCTTGGCTGGGGCTGGGGGATGATATTAGCCGCTATTTGACCCAACCCCAAGGCCAGGTACAAGGTGCAAGGAAGAGGGTCCCAACTGCAGAGCTAAAACCAAGGGACCCCCCCCCCCACAACCTGCCACGATTTCTGGACACCAAAACCAACACGCTCCCCTGGAGTGAACCCCACAGCCTCTTCCACAGCAGCCCAGACAGCTCCTACCAGCCCCAGCCAAGAGCTGCTCCTCAGGAGCTGCCCACGTGAGGCGCTCCTGGGCCATCTGGACATTTCAGCTCAGTGCCGTGCGTCCGTGTCTGCATGTGGGCACGTGTGCATGTGTTTGGACTCCATGCTACTTCTATGATGTACTCTAAAGCCTCAACAACTCAGGAACATGGTGCTTAAGGTTTCTCAGAGCAGGACTCCCAGCTCTGTCATCTCTATGGAGACCACTGGCTGGGATCCCAGCCTCCCTGTGGGTCTGTGGGTCTGTGCTTGATGACCACCGCCTTGGATCTTATGGGGCCAGCATAGTATCACTCCTGGTATTAGGACTGTGAAGCAGGCTCTGCTGAATCTATTGTGGGCATATGAGTTCCACAACACAACCCCTTTCCAGAAAGACCTGGAAAAATCTCTCTGGTAACACACTCACTTTCTTTACTTTTCTTTCCCTCACTTCTTTCTGTTTTGTGTTTTGTTTCTTGAGACAGAGTCTCGATATGTAACCTTGGATGATCTGGAACTTACTATGCAGATCAGGCTGCTCTTGAATTTGCAGCAATCCTCCTGCCTCTGCCTCCCAAGTACTGGGATTATAAACTACCATACCTGGCTTAATAACATCTCCCCCCCCCTTCCTTTCCTTCTTTTTTTTTTTTTTTCATTTCTCTTATTTAATAAGACAGGGTCTCACTATGTAGTCTAGACTGGTGTCAAACTCAAGATCCTCCTGTCTCAGTTAGAGTTTACAGGCATGCACCACCTCATATGGCTTGGAGAATGTGTTTCCTCTTTCTCCAGGCTTTTTAAAGGAAAGGAAATGTTGGCCAGGCATGCTGCCTAATATTCATAATCTCAGCACTTGGGAAGCTGAGGCAGGAGGATTTCCATGAATTCCAGACCAGCCTGGGTCATATAGTGAGTTCCAGAATAGCCTGAGCCTCAGAGTGAAACTCTGTCTCAAAACCAAACCTTCAGAGAGGCTGTGAACATCCCTAGGACTAAGACACGCATCCCTGAGTGGTGGTTGACCCACCACCCCTTGAGAAGACAGGTGAGTCTATGAGTCATAGGCCTGTGGGAGAGGAGACCAAGCTTACCTGGATTGTCAGTCATAAGTCTGACCTTGTTACCTCCCAAATATATACCTCAACCTGTGCACAGGAGTCCCCAAGTCTAGAGTGTGGAGGTCTGGACTTCTCTTATGCACCCTAGCCTTTTGCTTGAGTCAGTTCTCCCTCCCTACTATGCGATAGGGGCCTGTGGGCCCCCACCCTCCCTGGCCAGGCACCCAGCTCCAGTCCTACTCACAGGGCTTGGGGCTGTCCTCGTCAGAGGTGACATCAGGGTCAATGAGCTTCTCCTTCACCTTCTCCTGTCCGCTCCTTAAACAGCTTCACCAGCTCTTGAAGTCGGTCGTTGATGATGGCGCTGTTCTGGCTGGCCACGGAGGCTGCGCGGTCCTGGCCGCTGCAAGAACACAGCCTGAGGCTGAGGCTGAGGCTGAGGCTGAGGCTGGGGGCTGATCAGGAAGGGGTCCTGGTGCCCCAGGGTCTGTGCCTCCCCTCCTAGCAGAGCCTGAGGGAAGTAAAGCCAGGCCATTTCCCCCCAGTGTTAGGCCACTTGACTCGCCTAGAAGGAAAGTCGTTCTGGAGTGACACCCAGGAGCTCTGGCCCAGCTCTTAGGAAGTGATCCATGTCGCCTGACTCACATAGACAATCGCAGAACAAACTTTCAGTCCTTCCTTTCTTTTTTTTTTTTTTTCTGAGATAAGATCCAAGGTCTTATGATGTAGCCCATGCCGGCTTTAAATTCACGATTCTCCTGCCTCAACATCTAGAGTGGCCAAAATTACAGGCCAGCACCACCACATCTGGAGGGAGCACTCTCTGGTGATGACCAGGGGATCTTGGAGGCTACATGCATGTGGCCAAGTCACTGTGTCACCTGTGTTTCTAAATGATTTCATGGTACAGAGCCTTTCATTGGCCTGAAACACACAACTAGTTAGTGCCATGACTATGACGTGGGCTGTCTTTTCCCTTCAGCCACTGAACCTTGAAGGCCTACTTGTTCCAGTGACCTAACCTGCCTAGCTAATACATGGGTCTCCATGTTGACCACCTTATGTTATGTCAAGAGTAATTTTTTTTTATAAGAGAGAGAGAGAGAATTGGCACACCAGGGCCTCTAACCACTGCAATAGAACTCCAGATGTATGTGCCACCTTGTGTGCATGCGTCACCTTGTGCATATGGCTTACGTGGGTTCTGGAGAGTCGAAGCTGGTTCCTTATCCTTCTCAAGCAAGCACCTTAACTAATAAGCCATTCTCTAGCCCAAGAGTAATGCTTATTATGTGTGATTCCTGCTATATTTTCTTTTAACTCTTTTTTTTAGTTAGTTTGTTTTGTTTTTGTATTTTGAGGGAGGGTCTCACTTTAGTACAAGCTGATCTGAAACTCACTCTGTAGCACAGGCTGGTCTCAAACTCACAGTGCTGGAATTAAAGGTGTGTGCCACCATATTTTCTGTTGTTAAATCCTAATGTCCTTATTCTGGTGCATAAAATGTAACCCCACTGCACCAAAAAGAACAACTGGGGATTTCCCAAGTCTTCATCTTTTCTCAACTTTCTCTCTGTTAAGTACAAACTGTATAAAATTATGGCTAGAAAAGGACTGGGAGGAAAAAGGTAGGCCAGCCTAGGGTTTCCTATAGCTAATGCAAGGGTCATGGTTGGGGCTCATGATGATGTCTAAACCAGAGCTCACAGCTGGGCATTCACCATCAACCAGGGCTATTGAAGCCTTTTAGAAAAACATCTAACACTGGCCCAGCCTTGGGGACAGTTAGATGCCCATGCTCCAATGCCATCACCGTGGCCTTTAGCCACTGTTTTGCACACAGCAGCTACACCAGAATCACCAGAGAGCTGTGGAAATGCAGATTCCCAGGTCCAGTCTGGAGATGTGTCCAAGTAGAGCTGAGCAGAGGTTAGGAATCCTGAACTGGGACCCACTACGGATACTGTGCCCACCTTCTCCCCATGGACTCGTTCAGGGCTTAGTGCGAGGATGCTTTGCAGACGCTGCCTACAGACCCCTCCCTCTCTGAACCCTGCTGCAGTGTGAACAGTTAGCCCAGAGTCCAAGCCCATTCTGCTAAGTCTGTAGAACTCCTGGGCCAACCAGGAGTGGCCTGGGCAGGACAGCCAGCCTTGTCTTATGGCCTCTGGCAAAGTTGGCCTCGGGTGCAGATCTATAACCATCCGGGTTCCCTGCTCTTCCCCTTGCCTGCCCATCCCTCCCAGCTTCAGCTTCCTGAGACTCCAGAAGTAACCCCACTCACTCAGCCTCCTGCGGGGTGGTGGGGTCTGACCAGGCGACCACCGGGGGCTCAGTTGGTGACAGTGCCTTGAGCTCTTCGGCCTCATCATCCTGAGAAGGCAGCTTCTTCCTGCAGGGACCCAGACAGAAGAGGGGCCTAAGCGGATGGCTTTGACTCTGAAGATCACCTAGAACCAATTCAGGGGAGGGGGAGGAGGCAGGGCGGCATGGTGAAATTGCCGAAGGGTCTCCTTTGGTCTGAAGGGTGGCGGAAAGGGAAGAGAGGTCCCTGCTCTTGGGATCACATTCTGCACATCTCCTCAGACATAAGCAAACAACATCGACTTAATATCAGATAAATTTGGGTTTGTACTCCAATTCTCTAACTTTGGTACAGTGCTAGGAGCCACCTCCATTTCCTTCTCTGTAAAGTGCAGCTGAATGAAGTTTTGGGTCCATATGAGCCAGGTCACAGGCAAAGGCCCAGCGTATACAGCTATAGACAGACTTTAGAGGGCAGTACAGTGATTTGTGAACAACTGTACTTAAGTTGAGGGGGAACAATCAGTGATCCTTCTGCACTTGCTGGCTGGAAAGATGGCTCTTTTCTCTTAATTTTTGCTCTCGTGATGAGCTCTTGAAGAATGTATCAGTTGAGAGCAGGAGCCTGCCTGAACAGAGTGGCTGGATGCAGCCTCTGAAGACCCTCAGATTTAAACACGAGAAAAGAATTACAGTCTCAGCGAGCCCAGGACACAGCTCACAGCTCCATCAGTTCCATGTTGAATTCACTGAACCAGACACAGGATATATTCGAGCCCTTGTGCAGCTACTGAGAATGTACCATGTTCAGCCACCATGAAAGCCGATATGGAAGTTCCTCAGGAAGTAAATCAAATAAATAAAACCATATATGATCCATTAATACTCCTCTGAATATTTATCTAAAAGGATCTAAATGAGGCTCTTGAATTTGCACTCTCACATTCGTAGTAACCATGGGATGGAAACAGCCTACATGCCACTGCCTGGCTGGGTGAGGAAGCCGCAGTCACCACGTGAAGAACACGGTGCAGAAAGCAGGAAGCTCTATCACGAGCTATACTGAGGTCGTGACAGTGGCGCACAGTGGTAATCAGTGAAATCAGTCACAGAAGGTTGGACAGCATCACAGTAGCCCAGCCCATGGGGACAGAAAATGGAGTGATGGGGGCCAGGGGTTGGGTGGGGAGGGAGGAGAGGGCAAAGGGCTGGTAGGTGGGTATGGAGGTTGCCATGCAAGACTGTTCCAGGGAGCTGCTGTTAAATGCCATGCAAACATGTCACTATACTGTACTGCACATTAAAAATGTGTTAAGTGATAGACCATTTGCCTAGCATGTGAGGGTCTAGCTTTGATTCTGGGCATGGAAAAAGAATTGTTAAGAGGGTTAAAAAAAAACAAACAAACCTCTGACAACCTAGAAATTCCTAACCATATATATAGGAAATGCTTAAAAGTAAATGTTTTTAAAACCTTTTTGTTGTTTTACTTTTTTTAAATTTTTTTGTTACTTTTATTTATTTACTTGAGAGCGACAGACAGAGAGAGAAAGAGGCAGAGAGAGAGAGAGAATGGGTGCACCAGGGCCTCCAGCCACTGCAAATGAACTCCAGACACGTGCGTCCCCTTGTGTATCTGGCTAACGTGGGTTCTGGGGAATCGAGCCTCAAACAGGAGTCCTTGGACTTCACAGGCAAGCGCTTAACCGCTAAGCCATCTCTCCAGCCCTGGTTTTGCTTTTTTGATAGAAGGTCTCTCTCTAGCCCAGGCTGACCTGGAATTCGCTATGTAGTCTCGGGGTGGTCTTAAGCTCACGGCAATCGTCCTACCTCTGCCTCCTAAGCACTGGGATTAAAGACATGGGCCACCACACCCAGCTAAAACCTTTTTTTAAAACAATATGTTAGTCTATTTCTAATAATATTCTTAGTCTAGAAATATATATAATCTTAGCAAACAACATTCCACTAGACAACAAAAGAGGGCATAGAAGTCGTTTGTCACATTATTATGTGCTACTCTATTACTTATTATAGTACCTGTCTAACCTGCCTCTGAGGACAGCTGGGTCAGGCCTCCTCTGAGAGCTCATTTACGGAGTCCTAAGCCAGGCAGTAGAGGAGCAGGAGAGAGGATTTAGCCCGGCTCCTGTCACTGGTAGCTGGGACTTTTAAGACCCGCTGCTTCTCTCTCTATCTCGTGTTCTCATCTTCAAAAACAAAACAAAACAAAAAAAAAAACAGGTGGTACAATGCTGAAAAAAAACTCAAGTAAAGCATTAAGAGTGACCTTTGGTTGCCCGTGGCTGAGCCAGGGACCACGAGGGTGTCACAGGTGGCTGGTGAAGTCGGTGGCAGAGGTGGCGAGAGCGACTCTTCCTCCAAGATGAGGGGGTGGTTGTCGGCATCCGTGTCTTCCACCTGCACCTCTGGGTGCTCTTCTGTGGCAGGCACTGGGGAAAGGGAGGAGAGGACAGTCAGAGGCAGAAGCTGGGTCCTCAAGCAAACCAGCCCTGAAGAAATCCGCAAGGCATGCTTGGAGGGTGCCGGCAGCATCACCACCCCCCCCACGCCCACAGCAGAGCTTCATACACCCATCACCCTCTGCGTACCACTGCCACCCAGCCTCAGCACAGGAGCCAGGAAAAAAGCCTGCATGCCACTGAACCCTCTCCTGGCCTCCAGCATGGCAAGCAGAGGTGATCTGGGCGGGGGGAGAGTGAACCCACGTGCCTGGGACCTGGCTGTACACTGCCTAGCTCAGCCGCTCCCCCTCTAAGACCCTCCGTTTCTCTATCTCAAAGTAAGGGCAGCAGTGCTTTCCGAGCCTGTAGGGAAGGGCAGGGGCAGGGCCTCACAGTCTCGAAGGACTCCAGTGCAGACACGGGCGGTCCCTCCTGCCACCGGAACAACTGTCTTGGCCGTACTTCTCCCAGGTGGGAAGCTGCCTGGCACTTGTTTGTATCCACCCGGGGAGTCCCCAGAAGTCACCTGCTGTCCATCTGAGACACTGAAGAGCTCACTGCCTCAGCCTGAGAATCAGGTCCTCTCTGGGATCCCAGGTGTGGCTTTCACCCGAGGGACGCGGAGGATGCTGGTGGCTGGCTCGGTGCCCCTCACCACACCAGAGGCAGCTGGCCACAGGCCTGGCCTTTAGCAGGGAGGAGCAACCTTGGAAATAATGTTCCCTAGGGAAAGCCTTTATAGTTGGACGGAGGAAGCTAAGGTTCTGGGTTCGTGATAGAGGTTTGAGACAGCTTCTTGGGCCCAAAGTTTTACTTAAAACCAAGCGAGGGAGTGTCAGGGTTCAGAGGAAATGAGATGGAAAGGGGATCTGAACCACCCAGTAGAAGAAGAAAAGTGATTATCAACTTTTTTCGGAAGAAGGGGAGCCGAGTACCTGTGACTCAAAACTATGTGATGGAGGAGCGTTTCTTTTCTGGGTCCAAACTGAGCCCTGCAACACCTATTAGAGTTCTCTGAAGTGCCTACAGAAAGTCCTTTAGGGAGGTAGGGTTTGGATTGCCACATCCTCATCCAGAGCCCAGGTAGGAGCTGGGAGAAGGGCTCATTCTTTATGGAAGCCCTAGAGCAGGAAGGGTTAGTCAATTCCCGTAACAGAGCCCACAGGATTATCTAGTGCTGGGCCTGCGTGGTGGGAGGGGATGGACAGGCAAGGCAGCTTCCTCGAAGTCTAAGAAACTTCAGAAAACCTCCTGTTTTTGGACCTAAGCTCTCCCTGGGAAGACAACCAGAAAGAATGGGGAAGTTTTGAAAACTTGAAGGGAGATCCTTTGTAGACTGACAAGAGATCCTCTGGGCTCCAGGGAGAAAGAAGAGGCTCACTCTACTGCCCGCCAGCCCCGAGATAGGAGCTGTAAGAAGGACTTCAGGGGCAGCCAGGCCATGCGTGCTCAAGGTCCCACCCCTGCAGGCAATGGAGAGCTCTGCCTGCAGCAAGACTGCCTCATTAAGCCTGGGCTGAGGCTGGATCCTCAAATGGCCGAGCTCAAATAGCAATGACATTGGTTTGTATGATATTGATTTCTAGACTAAGAATAACGTTAGAAATAGATTAACATTATATTATTTACAAGGTTTTGAAAACAATGCTTACTGTTAAGCACTTCCAATCCAATGTGCCTGCCTGTGACCAGCAATTCCTTCCTTTGTTCCTTTTTTTTTTTTTTTTTTTTTTTTTTGGTTTTTCGAGGTAGGATTTCGCTCTAGCTCAGGCTGACCTGGAATTCACTATGTAGTCTCTGGATGGCCTTGAACTCATAGCAATCCTCCTACCTCTGCCTCCCGAGTGCTGGGATTAAAAGCATGTGTCCTACCATGCCTGGCCTTTTTTTTTTCTTTTTTAAATAGTCTCACTATATATATCCCATGTTGTCCTAGAACTCACAATCCTCCTGCCTCAGCCTCCAAAGTGCTGTATTTACAGATGTATACCACCATTCTGGCTTTTTCTTTCTTTCTTTTCTTTTTTTTGAGGGGGGGTTTAGAGGTAAGGTCTTGCTCTTGCTCTAGCCCAGCCCAATCTATGTAGTTGCAGGCTGGTCTTGAACTCACAGAGATCCTTTTACCTCAGCCTCCCAAGTGCTGGGATTAAAAGCATGTGCCACCACACCTGGCTGTTTTTTTTTTTAAAGTTTATGTATTTTTTTAACTTGACATGGTCTCACTATGTTGTCCCGGCTGGCTGTGAGTTTCAGAGCTCATGTGATTCTCCTGCCTGAGCCTCCTGCGTATCTGGGACTACAGGTTCTCACCACCACTCCAAGCTATATTAACTTTTAACTTTTCTAGACGCTCTGTGAAGAAATTGTTATCTTTGTTCCACTTTGTGGATCAGGAAACTAAGGTATAGGGAAGTTAAGAGCTGCAGAGCCAGAGTTCAGATCTGGGTCAGAAGGTGCCAAGTGGCATCCCTGACAGGTTTTGATTTGAGACAGTCTTGCTATGTAGCCCAGGCTGACCTTGAACTTTCAATCCTCCTGTCTCAAGTGTGATCCACTATGCCCAGACCAGGAATGGCGTTGTTGCTATTCTTTGTTGTATCCTTGTCTGTAACATTTATTTATTTAACAGAGAGAAAGAGAGAGAGAGAGAGAGAGAGAGAGAGAGAGAGAGAATGGGTGCGCCAGGGCTCCAGCCACTGTAAATGAACTCCAGATGCTCGCGCCCCCTTGTGCATCTGGTTTACACAGGTCCTGAGGAATTGAACCTGGGTCCTTTGGCTTTGCAAACAAATGCCTTAACTGCTAAGCCATCCCTCCAGCCCCTCCTTGTCTGTAACATCTAAAATCATCATGTGTCACACTTTCACTGAGTCAGCCACTGTCTCAGAGTATTATAGGGAATATTTCCCATTGAGGAGGTCCCCAGGGCCCAGGAAGAACATAGATGATTCCAGATGCACAGACTAGACAAAGAGTAACATAGAATGAGACACAATACCACTTTATTCTCTTTCCATCCTTAGTGTGTAGAGGGTATGCACCAGGCCAGTACTGTCATAGCTGATGCCTCTGGGGCCAAAAGCCACGTGGGCTGTGAGACTTCAGCAAGCTCCTGTATCTTACTGGGATCTCCAAAATACACAACACCAGGGTGGTTGTGGTTATTTCTATCAACACCATTTGCTTTGTTTTTATTTTGAGACAGGGTTTCAGGATGGCTTTGAACCTTTGATGCTCCTGTCTCTGGAGTGCTGGGATAGGCACATGCCAATATGAATAGCTTGCCACCTTCCATTAGAATGGTAGAGATTTCTCTGTTTACTCAAAATTAGATTAAGAAAAGAGGATTCAACCCAGAGTTTTGGGCCTGTCTGAGCACATTGCCATCAGCCAGTGAGCAGTGGCAACCTGAAGACCAGACAGACCCTCCACCTGCACTGGGCCCCCAAGGAACCCCTCCTGTTGGCCTGCCCATTGGCATGTGTGCCAGCTTCTGCTTTCCTGGAATGGAACTCACTGAGCACATGTCAACAGTGCTCAGGAGTACAGCTGGCAGCAGACTCATAGTTGAGAGATTCTATCTGAAGCAGGCCCACACACTTCTATTTTCCTTCTTTCACGGCCCTTGCCCCCTCCACCAGCTCTCTTCCCAAGCTTCATGGGTCTAGAGATCTGAGTGACGTGTTTAAACTAGAGTATGAGTGACTATGTGGAATTCAAAGAACCAAATTGCTAATTGTGGAATTTTAGGCCTGGGGAGAAGGTCAGTGACCCCCCGTCCACCCCGCTAAGTCAGCACAATGCAGGAGGAAGGTCTTGATCAGCAGAGGAACAAAGGAGGAGGCTTCCATGAGCACAGAGCAGGTTCCCACACCACAGCCATGGAAAGAAGCCCAAGCCATGCAGAAGCCCACGACACACTGTGGCCAGAACATGCTGGAGCAAGAGCACACTACCGAGGCGACGGATGGAGCTCCTGGCCTCCTTGGCGAAGCTGGAGTTGGACAAGGCTGTCCTCCGGTGAACGAGGACAGGGATGCGAGTGACTAGGGGACGGTAGCTGGGCACATTGGGGAGGTGCTCAGCGGGGTTGGGGGGTCCAGGTTTGGGGGCCACCTGACCAGGTGGTTGGTCCTGGACCAGGCGACTCAGCTCCACATCCCGGCCTGGCTTAGCCATAGTGCTCAGTCCAGAAGGTCGCAGGCAGAGGGGTGACCCTGGGGGACTATAATCAGGAGTGAAGTTGGGGAGGTAGTAGGTGGAACTCCTCCCCAGCACCAACACAGAGCAGCCTGCTAACCACCTGCATCCACAGCAGCTCCGCCTGAGATCTCAAGTGTCACTCCTGTCCCCCAAAACTCAACATCAACAGGCTCACCAGGTCTTGTGGCTAGTGGTCTACCCAGCAGTTCTGAGGAACAGCCCAGTGCCCCCCCCCAACTTATCCTGGTATATTTGCATACCACTCGATATAGCATCCCCACGTCAGACTCAAAGAACCCAGAGCTCAAAGACCCATAGTGCCCCAGAGCCCAAGACTCAAATGTGCTTAGCTCAGCAGGATTTTCTATCCAAGGAAACCCTGTGAGCCAATTCATCATCCTGAGAACTGGAAGCGGTCACTTTTCCTGGCCCAAAATGGGCTGTGGATAAGAATCACCCAGGGAGAGTCATGCTATCTAGCGTTGCCCTGGCCATCCACTTTGAGAACCAGGATTCAAGGCCTCTCAGACACTAATGTGAAGGCCAATCACTAGACCTCATTTAACAGGCAGATTGGGGTTCTGTGGGTTTTGGTGGGCCCAGGATTCTGCTAGCTCCCAGGAGTCTCTGAAGCTGCCAGCTCCTGGGTTCACACTTTTGAGTAGGGATG
Source organism: Dipus sagitta (assembly GCA_036346955.1). NCBI lineage: Eukaryota > Metazoa > Chordata > Mammalia > Rodentia > Dipodidae > Dipus > Dipus sagitta. The sequence continues at coordinate 239,332,136 of CM070770.1, forward strand.
GACATGTGGCTTCCAGATCATCTGGGAAAGGGGACAGAGCTCACTCAGCTGCACCTCTTTGATCCTAAACTTCTCGTTGCTGTGGAGACCCAGTGTCCCATCTGGACTCTGTAGGTCTCTTATGAGGCATGTTTACATTAGCAAAGAAGACTTTTGAAAGACCAGCTGGGGTGGGGGAGCATGCTCAGGACACCTAGTGGGACACGATATTGTCTCCCTGAGTACAGTATGGGGTACATAGTGTCCCCTGCTATCCCTCACAGACTGTGAGGAAAGCATTGGTATTATATCGAGCCATTTTGATAAAACTAGCTCTTAGTCCCACACCAAAAAGAGGAAGAAGAACCAGGAGCCACACACAGGCCTGAGCCTTGGCTTTTGGACCAAAGCTGGGACACACCAAGCCTCCGTTCTGTCATGTATGAAATGGTCTGTCTGCCTCTTTGGGTACCTGCAGCACAAGGGCCTAAGGAATAGGGCAGTGTGAGGCACACACGGCTGTTGGCGAGGACGTGCTACCATCTGTCCAGGGTCACCCACCTAACCACCCCTTAAGTCACCTGGAACCCCCATCCGTACCTCAGCCATCAACCTCAGGCCTGAGGATGGGGTGGCAGGGAGCACAGTGAGTGGACCGAGCGCAGCTAGAGACCCCAACCCATAAGCTCACAGACGTGGGGGTTCAGCTGCACCATTGACAGGCTCAGGCCTCACACGTTGTACGGGTTATTCTGGGTGGAAGTCCACAAGGGCTGCATTCTCTTTGAGGGAGGGGATCACAAGCTTGGTAGCTTCCCCAGTGCCTGGGAGACATTCCCCAAAGACCTTTTAATGACTCCATCCCATTGAGACTTTCCCCATGACAGGGTGGCAGGACCTCAGGCAGGAGGCAGAGTGAATGAGTGGAGAAGGATCACCCCAGAACATTCTTGTGCAGCTCCCCCATGCCCCTACCTGCTGAGTCGATGTCCTCGACGTCCTCTGGCAGCTCCTACAGAGACATAGAGGAAGTGAAGCAAGACATCCTTCACCCTCTCAGGGCATCCCCAACTTCTAGTCCAGATCCACCCAGTGGTCAGCCCTGCCTCCCATCTCCTGGACCAACTAGGGAGGTAACCTACCACCTGTGGAGGGCAGCATGTTCCGCACGCTGTGACTGTGGTCTTTGTCCCATGTGTTGAGGGGACCCTATGCAACACTATTCATAGGGGACAAAGCCACTTAAGCAGCGGCCCCCCCGCACACACACCTGGGACCTCACAGTTCATTGTTCCATTGGGATCTTCCTACATTCCCTGGAGGTGTCTGTGCATGTTACACAGGTGGCCGCTTTAGGCCCAGAGTGAGGCCCACCCACTTCCCCACCATGATCAAGGCCTTTCCTGACAGTGGAGGATCCCTAGAGCATGTGTTAACCCTCCCCTGTTCCCTCAGTCCTGTAAGCAACTGCCCCCTACCATTTCCCTACTGCCAGCCTTCACCAACATCACCTGGCTTCAGGTACCTGGGTGTGTGTGGCCCTCCTACCTGGAGCGTCTGTTCCCAGTCTGCTTGGCTCTGGTCCACACCTGCCTGCACCACCAAACAGCTATCCAGCAGGACACTGTGACCCCAAGGGGTAGAGGAAAGAGCTGAGGTTAGAGGTCTGTGGCATTTTGAAACCCTGCTGAGGGCTAAGCTGTGGCTGGGAGCTGGGGACATAAAGATGTCTAAGACCAGGTCTCTGCCTATGCCAGGCCCTCAGGGGTGCATCCCACAGACAAGTCACCTTGTCTGCAGGCCAGCTAGTCTGACATTCACAGAGCTAAAACAAGAGAGACTCAGTCTCAAACAAGGTGGGAGGTATGGACCAATACTCAAGGTTGTCCTCTGATTTCCACGCATAAACGATGGCATACATGTAACACACACACACACACACACACACACACACACACACACACACACACAAGAAAAGCAAGGGTTGTGGGTGTAGTTTACTAGTTGAGTGCTTTCAAGTATGCAAAAGACCCTGGGATTAATCTCCAGAAGTGCAGCCAAAGGAAGGGAGGGGAGGAAGGAAGGAGGGAGGAAGAGAGGGAGGGAAGCAAGAAGGAAAGGGTGGGGAGAAGACAGTTGGTAGATGACTTGCCTATTAAACAGAAAGTCCTGGGTTCCGTTCCCAGCACCATAAAGTGGACATGGTGATGCACTTCTGTAGTCATAGAGGCAGGAGGATCAAGAGTTCAAGGTCATCCTCAGCGACATAGCAAGTTTGAGGCTAGCCTGGGTATGTAACCTTGATTTGAAAAGAAGAGAAAGAAAAAGAGAAGGAAAGGAAAGAAGAAAAGAAAAGGAAAAGAAAGAAAAGGGAAGGAGAAAAGGAAAAGAAAGGAAAGAAGAGGACCAAAGAGGTGAACTAACTTGGCCAAAATGACTCAGTAAACTTCCCAAAAGGTACACCCCTGACTCAAGGCTGTGGTTGTTTCTACAGCCTGGTAGAGAACCACAGGGCAATGCCAATGGGTCTGTGGCACAGGTATCAGGTGTACGTGAGCGTCAGGGTCAGATATGGGGAAGAGATTGCAGAGCAGAGAGAATGGTGGAAAATGGGAGAGCCTTGCACCCTGAAAGGGGAATGGCACTCCACTTGGAGCTCTGAGGAGGGGGTTCAGGTCCTCCCATTTTCCAGAGAAACCTAAGCTGTGTGGGTTTTTTTTTCAGCTGAATTTCTCAATATTTGGATTCTGATAATTCCCAACAACATATCCATATTAGTGTGCTACATATAACTATGTAACTATCCAAAATATCTAATCTTTACCTGGACATGGTAGTTCATGCCCGCAATCACACTAGGAAAGCTAAGGCTGTAGGATCAGGAGTTCAAGGCCAGCCTTGGCTACATAGTGAGTTGGAGGCTGGGCTACCCAAGACCCTATCTCAAAACAAACAAACAAAAAGTACCCTCCAAACCCCACCCCATGCCACCCTGCAAATAAACAACATCAAGAAGCAATCTCTAGGTAGAATTAGGCCCTTAGATATCTGTGGGTGACCTCCATGTTAAAATGATGACTCAGGCTGGGCATGGTGACTCACACCTATAATTTCAACACTCTGGAGTTTGAGGTAAAAGGATCACTGTGAGTTCAAGGTCAGCCTGGGATACTGAATGAGTTCTAAGCCAGTATGAGTTAGAGCGAGATTTTGTCTTAATAAAAAAAAGGGAGGGCTAGGGAAATGACTCAGTGGTTAAAGGCACTTGCTTGCAAAGCTTGGTGATCCAAGTTCAGTTTCCCAGTACCCATTTGAGCCAAATGCACAAAGTGGCCCATGTGTCTGAAGGTTGTTTGCAGCAGCAAGATACCCAAATACACCGATACATGCATACACAAACTCTCTCCCCCTCCATTTCTTTCTTTTTACTTTTCTTTTCTTTTGTGTTTGTTTTTGTTTTTTGAAGTAGGGTTTTACTCTAGCCCAGGCTGATTTGGAATTCGCTATATAGTCTCAGGCTGGCTTTGACCTCATAGCAATCCTCACACTTTGGCTTCCCAAGAGCTGGGATTAAAGGCATGGACCACCATGCCCAGCGCTCGCTCTCTCTCTCTCAATCTCTCTCTCTCTCTCTCTCTATATATATATATATATGTGTGTGTGTGTGTGTGTGTGTGTGTGTGTGTGTATGTGTATATATATATATATATATATATATATATATATGTATATATGTATATATATGTATGTATGTGTGTACCTTACATGCATGCAAATAAATGAATTTTAAAAAAGAAAAGATGAGCTATGCATGGTGGCACGCACCTTTAGTTCCAGCACTTGGGAGACTGAGATAGGAGGATCAACTGTGAGTGTGAATGTGAGTGAGAGGCCAGCCTGGAAGTACAGAGTGAGTTCCAGGTCAGCCTGGGCTAGACTAAGACCCTGCCTGGAGGACGATGACTCAGGACCAGGAGCTAAGGTAGGTGAGTGAGTGAATGTATGTGTGTTCACGTGTTTGTGTGTGTGTGTGTGTTCGCGTGTGTGCTTTGAAACAGGATCTTACTATGCTGCCCTGCCCTGCCCAGGCTGGCTTGGACCTTGTGACCCTCCTGCCCTTCACCTTCCCTAGTTCTGGCACTCCAGGCATGCACCACCATGCCCAGCTTCTAATATGACTTTGGTAGTTAGAACTAGTTCCTGCTTCCTAATAGCCCCACCTTCCCTCTCAGAGTCCTGTTTTAAGGGGCTCATGGTGGGTGCTGTGGGTGTCTGCCACCCAGAATACTTGGATCCGCCATCCTCTATCCAGGGCCCACGTTTCAGCCCTCCCAAGATAGAAGCAGATGGGACAGGATAGAGTGGAGTCTGTGTGGAGCCTGCGTAGAGCCAGCCACCTGGGAGCTTGAATCAGCCCACAGTCATATGGCCATAGTGGCTCCCATGGGCTGCATGCCAGGCACTGGGCCAAGCACTTTGCAACACGGTGTCCTTCTGAATCTTCATCCACACAATGCTGAGAGACCTGAGCAGTGGCTGAGACCGTGCCAGCTTAGAAAATGCAGGCTCAGAGAGGTCCCATGACCACACAGCCTGTCCTGAGCCCAGGAGCATCTGTTTGTCCTGCTGCCCTCACTGGCTTGGGGCAGCAGGATCAATGTCAGAATGAACGAAGCACTCAACTCATTTTATTTCTCTCTGCTAGACAGACACAACTCTGCAAGAGCAGTACTCCCTACCCAAACCAAGGAAAACTCCAGTTTCTTATAGAGACTCAAGTTACAAGAGCAAAGCCACACTAGACGTTCATTAGCCCTCATGGGTCCCTGTTTCCCTAGGATATATGAAAAATGACTTCATAACTGCATTTGTATACAGCTGCATATTAATATGTCTTGCAACATTTTCTTCTATTTAAAGCTTCTTCCGTTTTTTAGTTTTGCTCTGATTTTAAAAGAAAATGAAACATTCTCAGTGAGGAGCACTCGCCTAGCATGTATGAGGCCTTCAGTTCCATATCTAGCACAGTAAACAATGAGCTATCGAATAGTTCTCATGGGCTTCTAACAGATTTTGGGTGCCTCCTGAGCCAAGAAGCCGACCTCATACAGATGGGGTAATGGTAGGCCTCCTGCGGTGGAGGGATCTGATTGCCTTCTCCTGGAAACAAGCACACAGTCCTTCTGGAATCCGCCTACAGCACAAAACACAGACATGCACTGTCCACAGTACCAGCCAAAAGCCCCTGGGGCCCTGCTCCTCCCAGTCAGGCCAAGATGGCATTGTATGGCCTTGGGTGAGCCAGGTTGAACCCTACGGCTATCTCTGTTGCACATCTCTTAAAGGGCAAGACTGACCTTTGTGTACAGCCTGAGGTCAGGGGGACCAGTGACACTGTCATGGAAAAGTGGCAAGATGTCATTTTTGGTACTACCTAGTGACTCTTCTGGATTCTTCTCTGTAAACACTGTGAGCCTCTTTTCTTTCTTTCTTCTTTCTTTCTTTCTTTCTTTCTTTCTTTCTTTCTTTCTTTCTTATTTACTTGAGAGAGTGAGAGAGGGAAAGAGGCGAATACACACATACACATACACACAGAGAGAGAGAGAATGGGTGTGCCAGGGTCTCTACCACTGCAAAGGAACTCCGGATGCATGTGCCACCTTCTGCATCTTGCTTACACGGGTCCTGGGGAATCGAACCGAGGTCCTCAGGTTTCACAGGCCAGCACCTTAACCGCTAAGCCATCTCTCCAGCCCAAGCCTCTTTTCTTGCTGTAGCACCAAGTGTTCACTTTGGAGGAACCCAACTTGAGACAGAGCACATCCCCATGCTTCCCGGCCAGGCAGTCCTGGCCACAGGGGCAGCACCTCTGAACCTCAGAGCTCCTATCTGTGACAAGGGATCAGTAACAGGCTTGTCATTCCAACTGCCTTAGCCTGGCGTCTGGCACCGTTATTGTTACTGTTCTTATTGCTCTGACTGTTAATTCCAAAGGACGAGGCCTCCTCCGCAGGGTTAGGAAACCGCTGTGTGGATCAGAGAATGTTTTGCACGAAACAGCCTCTGCTAGTGAGGCAGCTAACCAACTGTGAGCATCAGCAAGGGATGCTGGGAGCAGTCCATGGACCAAAGCCATGTTACCCCTACTCAAAAGCGCTCCCTGTACCTGCCATGGCTCCCTTCGGCCCAATCTAGAAGCAGCAGCAACCTCAACCTCAAAAGTTCCCAAACCCCAGCCATCTCTAAGCAGAGGAGCACAGAATGGCTAGGGCAGGCTTCTGGCAGGGCCCCTGGATTCTAGAAGGTCTCAGGGGTCAGTAAATGACAGCCAGCTTCAAGTTTTACAGTCCACTCTTCTCCCTCAACTGCCCCACAGGCCATGCCCCCTAAGTGAAAACCCGAAAACCAGTCACCTTCAGAAAGTCACTGCCCTGGAATTCCAGCCTGGAGGGAAGAGAAGGGAAGAAGGGAGCTCAGAGGCAGAACAGGCCACCTACTTGGGTCTCTTGAGCTCTGTCAGCAAGGACGTCCATGGTGCCAGAGGTCAGCTGGGGGCTGTGGCAGTCACCCCAAGCCTGGGGTCGGTGCATGGGAGTGGAGATGCCAAGAGCCTCTGTCTGGCCAGGGTAACAGCTCCTGAACCAGTGCGGCTGAGACAGGAGCTTAGTGAACTGCGCCTTCGTGCTTCCCTTCCCGTCACACCAAGGGGCTGCAGAGAACTGCAGAAACGCCCCAGGGAGGCCAGGTGGGGACCAAGAGGCTACTGTTGCTAGGGCAAGCTGAGCTGCTGCCTGCAGAGGTGGGGTTGCTAGGCGACCATGTGCGTTACCAGGGCCCTCGCGTCATCAGTAACCTGTATCTCAGCAAAACTGGCCAAGAGCATCCTTCCCCACTTGACAGCCCAGCCCCACTTGACCCCAGCTTTACACGCTCTGCCTGTGTTCCTGGGACCACTGGCTCAGTCATCACAGAGCCCTTGTTCTACACTGGGCCGGGGACCCGATTTTTCCCGAGTTTAAAACTGCAGGTGACCATGGGCCTATGGTGTCTGTGTAGTGTGGCCACGTGTAAGTGTGTACATGTGCGAGAGAGCACATATGTTGCACATGCCTGTGTGTGCATTGTCAGAGGGCACAGCCCAGTGAGTATCCGTGTGTGGGGATGTGTGTCACACACATGTGTGGGCCTGTGTGCACTGAGTCTGAGGACACACACGTAGCTGTGTGTGCATGTGTACGGGCACAGGTGGCCACTGGCCTACTGGGGTGTTTAAGCTCAGGAGGAGGCGTGCATGCAGGGGCTTTCAGGCCTGCGTGCCAGGCACAGGGTTAGTGGGGGAACGACTCAGCTCTGCATAGTGGTGGGTCAAAAGCAGCGTACAAGGGCTGGAGAGATGGCTTAGCATTTAAGGCACTTGCTTGCGAAGACTAAGGACCTAGGTTCAATTCCCCAGTATCCATGTAAGCCAGATGCACAAGGTGGTGCATGTGCCTGGAGTTCGTTTGCAGTGGCTAGAGGCCCTGGTGTGCTCATTCTCTCTCTCTCTCTCTCAAATAAATAAAAAAATTTAAAAGAGCAGAGTACAAACCAGGCTGCACTAAGAAAGTGGGGTGGCATCTGAGATTAGCACCTGGTTCAGGGCGTAAGGGAAAGGCCCAGAGGGCAGAATGTAGAGGGACGCAAGGTTAGTTTTCCTATAAGAAATACTTTCACAAGTCAGGGGTATCTGTGGATGGAACAGACAGCTTTCCAGAGGTGGTGGGTGAGCTCCCCCACCGCAGGAGTACAGGGGCCGGTGGCTGCCTTCCAAGGTTGTTCCGGAAGGTGACATGGGAACGGGGCAAGGGTGTACTGAGAGCCAACAACACCCTATAGACGTCCAGCTCTGAGGACCTGTGCTGGTCTCATGATAACTATTTTCTGCCAGGGGCTGAAGTGGCCCTCTGTGGGGACAAGAACATTCAGGGTATTAATGGGGTTCTTAATTTAGGCAGGCCCACTTGTCCACCCACAGCCGCCATCCCTGTGACCCTTCTTCAGGGTCACTGCCCTCCCTGCTCAGCGGTGGAGGCGATGCTCAGCAGGGACTCTTGCCAGGTGACCCCCGCTAACAGGAGCGAGAACTGCTTCCGGGCAGAGCTCAAGCTGGGAGCATCGCAGCAGCCCTGGGCGCTGTCCAGCCACACGCCTCTGTACTGCGCTGCTGGTGCTGTGAGCTTCAGTGGGCCTCGGTTTCCCCTTCTGTATTTCTTAGTGATGTATGTCATGAGCTCGAATTGTTCATTATCTGGACCGAAGGTGCACTCCTGACATTCATGGTACCACCCAGCCTCAGGCTATGGCCAAGGGGACACTCAGAGGGGGCAGTGTGGGCAGTATGGCAAGGACAGGGAATAAGGCAAGGGGCTAGAACAGGGGACAGGTGAACTCCCAGTCTACAGCAGTGCCTCCTGTCCTCCTTGCCTGCCTCCCTCCCTCCCACACAGCTGCAGGGCCATGCCCCCTCCTGCTCATAAACCCTCACTGGCTCCCCATTGATTCTGGGAGACCAAGTCCAAGGCCACCAAAGCCATCCTTGAACGCAGCTGGCGGTGTGCTCTCCTCAGCCCTCGACCCGTTACCTCTCAGGTGTGCCTCATCTCCTGACCTCTGATCTGGTCTTTGGGTCTCTCTCTCTCTCTCCTCTCTCCTTGCTCACTCCCTCCATCTCTTCCAGCCCATACCTTCCAGTACTGTCAGATCTTCCTATAGGTTTCTGTCTCCCAACTCAGCTCAGGCAACTGGCCCCCATCTGTCTGTCACTCATCCCAGCCCTTTACTCTCGTCGCTCCCTCTTCCTGATCTCTGAACCCCGGTTTTGAGAGAGAGAGATTAGTGTTATGCTACAGTTGTTTGAGACAGGGACTGGCAACGTAGGCCAGGCTGGCTTTGAACTCATAGCAACCCTCCTGCCTCAGTGTTCTCAAAGCTTGGTATTTCAGGTATGTACCACCATATCTGCCTTCCATTTTCTAACTTTTATTTGACCTCTATGTATTTCAGTGCTGACATCTTTATGAATGTGGGTGAGAATCAAGCAGTAATGGACAATAGAACAGAATGCAAGGCAGCCTTAGCCACTACAGGATCACAGGTGCGTGTGCGTGTGTGCATGCATACGTGCATGTTGTAGAGGAGGTAGCCTTGGCTTTGTTATTAAGCAGCTCGCCATGAGTTCTGGGCCACTCTGATACTCATAGTGAATTCGAGGTCAGCCTAGCTGAGTGATAGAGTGAGACCCTACCTTGAAAGAAAAAGAAGAAGAAGAAGAAGAAGAAGAAGAAGAAGAAGAAGAAGAAGAAGAAGACGAAGAAGAAGAAGAAGAATCTGTGAGCCCAACACATGCATCCACTCATGCGTCCATGCCTACATTCAGTCAACATTTATTTAGTGCCTACTGACTACCAGGTATGGTTCTGGACTCTGAGGGTGTGAAAGTGAAAACAACAGACAGAAGTCTCAGCTCTCATGGAGGGTGTGCTGAGTGTGTACACATGCGTGTGTCTGTGTGTGTTGGCAGGGGGCAGGGTACTGAACAGTGAATAAGATCCTCAGTTCATTATGAGCACAGTGGGACCCTAGTTTCTTGTAGCCCTCTGGTCAGTACCCTGCACAGAACAGAGAGGCACTGGTATGGGCAAACCTCCCACCCAGGAGCCCCAACATTCCTCATTGGAACCCCATTGTCCAGAAAAGCAACTCACGCTAGCTCCTCGTCCTCTTCGTCTTCATCCTCCTCTCCCTCCTCCTCATCTTCTCTTTCCTCTTGAATCTGGGGCAGCTCCCTACATTGGGGTCAGAGGCAGGAGATAAGCTCAAGGCTGCTGCCCAGTCCCCCTCTTGCGGCATCTTCTACTGCAGGTCCTATGACTACCTGGAAAGGCCTGGGCAGAACTCAAACTGGTAGCATCCCAGTAGCCCTGGGCTCTCTTCAGCCTCAAACTTCTGTACTGTATTGGTGGTGCTCTGAGCCTCAATGGGCCTCAGTTTCCCCTTCTGTGTTTCTTAGTGATGTAGGTCATGAGCTTAATTGTTCATAATAATATTTTGGAATCAACCTGCTATAGTTTAGATCTGGAATGTCCAGATCCAAAGGCCTGCGTGCTAAGGGTTTGGCAGCAGCCAGAACATCACAACTGGAAGGTGTTGGTAATTTAAGAGGTGGGACCTAAGGAGAGGTCTTCAGGTCGTTGGGACAGGCCCTCAAAGGGACAGTGGGAACCAGTCCCCTCTTTCTTTTGCTTATGTTCCATTGCCATAAAACGCATTCTTTTTGTGTGTGCTGTTTTTTTGTTTTTCAAGGTAGGGTCTCACTTTAGCCCAGGCTGACTGACCTGGAATTTACTCTGTAGTCCCAGGCTGGCTTCAAACTTGGGGTGATCCGCCTACCTCTGCCTCCCAAGTTCTGGGATTAAAGGCGTGCGCTATAAAGTTCATTCTTTTGTTCTTCCACATACTCGCTCTTGTGTCTCGCCACAGACCAAAGAGGAATAGGGCCAGCTGCCCAGAGACTGAAACCCCTGGAATATGAGCCAAAAATAAACCTTCTCTCTTTAAAAGTTGGTGATCTTGGGAGAGATGGCTTAGCGGCTAAGGCGCATGCCTGTGAAGCCTAAGGACCCCAGTTCGATTCTCTAGGTCCCACATTAGCCAGATGCACAAGAGGGCGCATGCGCCTGGAGTTAGTTTGCAGTGGATAGAGGCCCTAGTGTGCCCATTCTCTCTCTCTCTCTCTCTCTCTCTCTCTCTCTCAAATAAATAAATAAAAATAAAATCTTTTTTTAAAAAGTTGGTGATCTTGGGTATCTCATTACAGTAACAGGAAGATGTCTCACAAAAAAAACCTCAATGTCCCCCAGGGTGGACAGATTAAACAATGGAATGTCCATGTGATGGAACACTATACAATGGTGAAAACAATAATGATTATCTCTATGTAGTGAATGTAGAGGACCTCATGACATATTACTGACCAAATCCTTCAAGGGGCAGATGATAGGTACATGTGATACACCATCGTCGTGTTAAAAAGGAGGAGGAAGAAGAGAAGGAGGAGGAGGAGGAGAAGAAGAAGTCAGGTATGGTGGTGCACACCTTTAATCTCAGCACTCGGGAGGCAGAGGAGGATTGCAGTGAGTTCGAGGCCACCCTGAGTCTACATAGTGAATTCCAGGTCAGCCTGGGTTAGAGTGAAACCGTACCTTGAAAAAACAGAAAAAAGACAGGGGAGGGGGGGTGCTGGAGAGATAGCTTAGTGGTTAAGGCACTTGCCTGCAAAGCCTGAGAACACATGTTCAAATCTCCAGGTCCCCATATCCAGATGCACAGTGACACAAGCATGCAGTGTCATACATGCGCACAAGGGGGTGCACGCATCTGGAGTTCGTTCACAGCAGCTGAAAGGCCCTGGTACACCCATTCTTTCTCTCTTTCTCTTTCTCTCTCTCTCTCTTTAAAAAATAAATAATAAAAAAAGAGAGGGGGAATTGCATATGTGCCTATACCCAGACAGTTTCTGGAAAGGGTGCCCACGTGCCCATGAGGAGAGGGCAACTACTGGGGGTGGGAGTTGGGGCGGGGAGGCCTTTTTAAACCTGTAGCATTCTGTGCTGCATGCCTGGCACCTTCTGAAACAATAGCTTTTTTTGTTTTTCAGGGATGTCTTTGATTCCGCACCTGGGCATCTCCACCATGGCTTCGCTCTCTTCTTCATAAGCCAGAACCACCTCTGCCTCCTGCTCCTGGGGGCTGGCTCTGTTGTCCTGCTGCGTGTCCTCCCAGTGGGGGTCATCCTCCTCCAGGACAAGGTCGGGCTCCACTCGCTGCGTGTCCTCCCAGTGGGTGTCAACCTCCTCCAGGACAAGGTCGGGCTCTACTCGCTGCGTGTCCTCCCAGTGGGTGTCAACCTCCTCCAGGACTAGGTCGGGCTCCACTCGCTGCGTGTCCTCCCAGTGGGTGTCAACCTCCTCCAGGACAAGGTCGGGCTCCACTCGCTGTGTGTCTTCCCAGTGGGTGTCAACCTCCTCCAGGACAAGGTCGGGCTCCACTCGCTGCGTGTCCTCCCAGTGGGGGTCATCCTCCTCCAGGACAAGATCGGGCTCCACTTGCCCCATGGGAATGATGCTGACTGCAGGGGACACAGAGGAGCCAAAGGTGTGGTGTGAGGAGAATGGGCTGCAACTGCGCATGTCAGGGGTCTGTCCCCAGCAGCACCCCAGCTCCTGGCTGGCAGCATGACCAGCACTCAGATCAGTTCCTCAGGGACCAATTGAAGCCATGGGGAGCTCCCTGTCTCCTTCCTTCCTCTTCTGTCTTGATTACATAGCTTTGCTTACAGGTGATCAAAAAAAAAATTTTTTTTTTTCCTCACCAGGACTTCCTTCTCTTTGGCCCAGAGCAGAAAGAATGTTCTACTCCCAGCATCATAGCTGATGCCAATGGACCAGATTCTTGACACCTTGCCACATGCAGGTTACGGTGGCCTGGTTGTCCCGGGGGTACAGTGAGTGACTGACTGTCCACTGTCTATCCTGAGAGTTCATCCCTTGCTGACAGCATGCCCACTTGCTTCTGGGAGCCCTTCTCTCTCCTGGGTAGGGGCTCCATTCTCCTTCTTCAAGGGAGTTGAACTTCCGCATGGGGCAGAGAATGAGTGTCTGTCATTTTCAACATTTCTCTAGTGTACCCTGACCCCAGACCAGGAAGACTATCCTGGGTCTGGACTCTCAGCAAAAGCAGGGGCAGGCAGCTGGGCAGGGTGAAGGGCACCTGCAATCCCACACTCCAGAGGCTGAGTCAGGAGGATCATACATAATACAGTGTGCTCCAGGCCAGCCTGGGCCACACAGGAGGACCCTGTCTCAAAATTCAAAGAAGTGAGCTGGGCGTGGTGGCGCATGCCTTTAATCCTAGCACTTGGGAGGCAGAGGTAGGAGGATCGCCATGAGTTCAAGGCCACCCTGAGACTACAGAGTGAATTCCAGGTCAGTCTGGGCTAGAGTGAGACCCTGCCTTGAAACGCCCCCCCCCAAAAAAAGTCAAAGAAGTGGGTGTAGGAAGGTCTCATGAGGATACCCACGCCCACCCTGGGCAGGTGTCAGGAAGAGGGGAGACTTTCTGGACACCAGGTGTCCCCAGAGGTCTTAGTGGGCCTTAAGCTGAGCATGGGTTAGTAATGGTGACTTCATTTGTTTTTTTATTTTGGTTATTAGAGACAAGGTCTTGCTATGCAGCCCAGACTGGTCTCAAACTTGTGATCTTCCTGTCTCCATCTCCAGAGTGCTGGGATTATAGATATGTGCTACCACACCTGGCAGACAATAGTGACTTTAAATGGATATCAGCCTTGAGTCTTCTCTAGTGACCCTGGATGTCATCACTGATGGTGTGGTGTTAGCACAGTTCCATTCCTGTACGTCAGGCCCCTGCACATGGGGCTTGCATGTGTCAGCTCATTGGTCCTCACAGCAACCTTTCAAGATGAGGAGAACTATTCTTCTCCTCTTTTCATTGCCCTGTTCCTATATTCTATTCTCCGTTTTTCAGATGGGCAAACTCTACCAAAATTACCATTTTCTTTTGAGGTGTGTTTCCCGTGGGCCAGGCCTGTATGTCTGGCTTCTAGCTTCAGATATTACCCCCCCCCAGCCCACTCAGGGAAGGCCCATGCACACCCAGAACTGTTCTTCTGCTTCTCTGACACTACAAACATCCCTGGGGTTTGACCCAGGAGCTCCTCCAACTGTGAAGCACCCCAAAGGGGTGAGGACAATATTGTTCCTATCTTACAGACCAAAGAGCCACCTCAGAGAAGCTAAGCCATGGGTCCTGGGCCACATGGCTATCAGAAGGCTGATATCCACAGATGTCAGGAGACCCACAGAGCCAGGTCTCCTGACACCCACTTCCTTGGTGATCCAACCCAGGTGACAACGTGTCTATGAGCGCCTGCCTGGGTGGCACTGGGTGCCACTTCACACTGGGTACTATACCCAAGTGTCCTACTGTGCTTCTTTCCCAGCCTGCTTTCCTCCTCATTCGCTCTTTTTTTCATAGGTGCTACTGGGGAGTGAGGCGATGAGATAAGCCCTAGACTGTCCCATTTTACAGCCAAAGATGTCCCAGCTCAGCACCCTGGTCACCAGCTAGGAAGAGTAGAGATGGTGTATACTGGCACGCTGGGCTCTGGTCCCTGTCTGCAAGAGTGCTTCCTTAGCTTCTCCGAGGCCAACTCAAGGAGCCTAGTGACACTTCGCTCCGCCCAGCTGACCATCACTCTTGGGATTGCTTATGGACACACCACCTTGGGATCAGCAACTTCTCTGCCCTAGGGCCATTAAATAAGTTCTATCACTAATCAGTGGCCACCAGTAGCATGTAGCATCACAGAGAAAGGAGCTCTGTTCACAGCAGGGGAGCCTCCCGCCATACCCTTAGGTCACCAGGAAAACCCAAGCCCTGGTTCAAAGCTGTGAGACTCCCTTGCTCTAATCCAGGTGACACCTCCTGACATGTCCTCCACCCAGTGCGCTGACCCTCTCTCACTGTGCATTTCTGAACATATGGTACCAGCAGTCCCCATTACCAGAATCATTTGGGGAGTCAGGTGCTTCTAGGAAATGCAGATCCCCAGGCTGCCCACACCCCAGTCGTGAGGTCTGGGGTGGGATGTTCTTCATGGTGGACCCCAATAGTATTTTTAATATTTTATTTTTATTTATTTGAGAGAGAGAGAGAGAGAATGGGTGCACCAGGGCCTCCAGCCACTGCAAACGAACTCCAGATCCATGTGCCACTTTGTGCATCTGGCTTATGTGGGTCCTGGGGAATCAAACCATGGTCCTTTGGCTTTGCAGGCAAATGCCTCAACCTCTAAGCCATCTCTCCAGCCCCTCCCCAATAGTTTTGGATGCTTTGATTGCTTTCCCTGCCCCCATTGCTTGCTCAGGGCTGAAGTAAGTAAAGTCCAGCCTCTGCTCAGCCACCTTCCATGGCTCCCCGTTGCCTATAGCCTAGTCCACAAGTCAGGCCCCAACTCTTTTGGTCCTCAGGGGCTGCAAACTCAAGTGGTGGATCCAAATACAGGGACAAGTGGTAGCTGCCTGGAGGTGGCCACTGTAAGAACCAGAATTACTCCATCTTTGGACTCTGCCATTTCATTGTAACCCTCTGTTTTCCAAAAGTGACTCAACCTCCCCTCCCAATTATCACATTCCTGGAATGACCCGGACCACCTGTCTGATTATCACTTCTCTGAAGTGGCCCAAGCCCTGAGGCAAGGTGCACTGCGCTGCAACCAAGGGATTCCAATGACCTCTACGGTCCCATAAGTATCCCCTAGTCTGTAAGGGAAAGGCTTCTCACCATGTCTGCTCAGCGCCCTTCTCAGGCATTCCCGAATAAAGCCTGTCCCTGCTGTTGAGCTGAGTCTCCCCTCTCATTTCCTTCCTGTTTTCATAACAGCCTCTGCTGTTCAGACCATCCTCATGAACACAGTGCAGCCCTTCCAGCCAGGCCTTCCTTTCCAGTTTCTGAGGGAAGCCAGGCCTTTTCTGTGTGAAGCCAGTTATGGTTGTTTGAGTGGAAACTGTTCCCATAGCCTCGTGTGTTTCTGAATACATGGTCCCCAGCTGGTGGCAATTTGAGAGAACTGTGGAGCCCTTGGGAGATGAAGCCTTGCTGGAGAAGGTGTGTCATAGGGGGCAGATCTTGAAGATTATTAATCCAGCCCACTAACTGTTCACAGTCAGCTCACTCTGGCTGCTTCCTTCCAGCTGGTATGACAAGATGTCATGTCCCAGCTGTCTGCTCTGCCACGCTTTCCCTGCCATGATGAAGTTCCCCTGGAAACTGTGAGCTGAAATAAATCCTTCCCTCCCAAAGCTGCTTCTACATGGATGTCTTTCCCCAGCAACAAGAAGGTAACTGTTACACCACTTGATTTTTTTTTTTTTTTTGGTAGAGTCTCACTCTAGCCCAGGTTGACCTAAAACTCACTCTGGAGTCCCAGGCTGGCCTTAAACTCACAGTCATTCTCCTACCTCTGACTCCTGAGTGCTGGGATTAAAGGCGTGCACCACCACACCTGGCCTACACCACTTGATTTTTAAATGCTGACTCCTTGATAGAAAGAAAGACACTGGGGACCAGCAGAGTTCTCAGGGCTCTGGCAATTTCTTCTTCCAACACAGCCCCAGTACCTCAAGCCATACCTATTCAGCCCATCTCCTTTTAAAACTTTAATATTGCTAGACTAGTGGTGCATACTTATTATCTCATCAGTCAGAATGCTGAGGCAGAATGGAGAGTTTGAGGCCAGCTTGGGCCAAATAGCAAAACCCTGCCTCAATAAAAGAATAAAATCGCCGGGCATGGTGGCACATGCCTTTAATCCCAGCACCAGGGAGGCAGAGGGAGGAGGATCGCCATGAGTTTGAGGCCACCCTGAGACTACATAGTGAATTCCAGGTCAGCCTGAGCTAGAGTGAAACCCTACCTCTAAAAACTAAAACAACAACAACAGCAAAAGAATAAAACCTAAAACTTGTTTCGGCTTTATCCCAAGCAAGAAAATCATGAGGTCACAGGCTTGAGAATCTAATTCATGTTTTTTAATGTCAATTATAATGTCTTGTCACTGGTGGTTCCCTGCTCGTGGAGGGAGAGAATGTGGCCAGGCCTCGGGAGATCCACTGTTGGGGGAGTTGGGTTCTACAGAGGCATAGATGTGCAGGACACCCCATGAGAAAGAACTGTGTGAGCTCAGCATCAAGGCCTCTGTGGGGCTGTCCCCATACTAACTACCAGGAAGGCCTCCTGGTATCTGGCCTGAATCCAGGCTGCCCATGCCTGGCTTTGCCCTTGCTGTGGTCTGGCTGCTATGCCCTGGCCAAGAGTCCTGAGAGGGCCTTTGGGGCTGTTGCTGGAGACTCTGGGTTGTCTTTGTCCTATCTGGGAGTTTGCAGAGTCAGGAGTTCACTGCTTTAGTAGGGCGGGGATCAGCTGCCACTCCCCCCCGCCAAAGGTCTTCTCTTCAGGGTATCCTTCTGTCCTTTATCCATCCATTCGTTTGTCCATCCGTCTCCCCAGCTCCCCTTCTCCCTTGTTTCAGAGGCCTCCAGCTGCTGCCACCCCTGAAACGAAGGAGGAGACAGAAGGGTAGGCATCTGGGTGGGCAGGCAAAGGGATGGATAGATGAATGGGTGGGTGAGTTGATATGTGGGTGGGTGGATAGGTGGATGGATGGGTGAACGGGTGGGTGGACTGGTGGGTAAATGGGAGAGTGGGTGGATTGGTGGATGTGTAGGTAGACGGACAGATGTGTGGGTATGTGGGTAGATGGGTGAGTTGATGGGTGGGTGGGTAATTGGATCGATGAATGGATGGAAAGGTGAGTGGGCACGTGGATAGATGGGTGGATGGGTGAGTAGATAGGTAGGTAGATAAACTGATGAGTGAGTGGGTGGATGTGGTGGTTTGAATCAGATGTTCCCCATAAAGTTATGTGTTTTGAATGCTTGGTGGCAATTTGTGTAGTGGAGCCTTGCTGGAGGAGGTGTGTTGCTGGGGTTTGACTTAGGGGTGTCATAGCCAGATCCCCCTTGCCAGAATTTGGCTCAGTCTCTAGCTGCTGTTTTCCACCTGCTGTGGCACAGGTGACGCTCATCCATGTTTTCCCTGGCCACCATGAAGTTTTTCCTTGAGACTGTTGGCCAAAATAAATGCTTTCCTCCCAGCAATGAAAAGGCAACAACAACTGTGAGCGGATGGATGGATGGATGGATAGGTCAGAGAACAGAACAAGGGAAGGAAAAGGACATGCATCCCCCATTCTCTTAGTGCCCCTATGTAATGGGTTGAATAGTGTCCAAGTCCTACTCTATTCCCAGTGAATTTGGAAATAGGATCTTTGCAGATGTGATTGCTCTCAAGACATCAAAGCAAGAGTCTCCTAGATTTAGGGTGAGCCCCTGACCCAGAAAACACATGGCCTTCCAGAGGACAGAGGAGCAAAGGGGACAGGACATGCAGATACCCAGAAGAAAAAGCCAGGTGGCAGGGCAGAGACAAGAGGGAAGCTAGGGGCTGGAGAGATGGTTTAGTGGTTAAGGTATTTGCCTGCAAAGCCAAAGGACCCTGGTTCAATTCTCCAAGACCCACATAAGCCAGATGCACAAGGGGGCACATGTATCTGGAGTTTGTTTGCAGTGACTGTAGGCCCTGGTGAGCCCATTCTCTCTCTCTCTCTCTCTCTCTCTCTCTCTCTTTCTCCCCCTCTTTCTTCTTTCTTTCTCTCTCAAATAAATAAATAAATAAAATATATGTTTTTTAAAAAGAGGGAAGCTAAAAGTCAGAGGGGCCCAAGATGGGGAGAGACAAAAGGAGAGTCTCCCCTCATAGTCTCAGGAGGACCTGACCCTGCCGGAACCTTCCGTTCTGGACCCTGAATTGGGAGGACACACCTCTTCTGTTGTAAGCTTGTTGTGTGCATTATTCATGGCAGTCCCAGAGATAACCTACCAGGCTCCTGTCCCTGCGCCAGGCCTATAACCACTGTTGCCTGGTGTCCACCCAGGACTACATGTTCCAAAAACTGCAGGGTAGCCTAACTAAGCTGGCTAAGAACCCTGCATCCTTGGGCTGGAGAGATGGCTCAGCAGTTAAGGTGCTTGCCTACAAAGCCTAACAATGCAGGTTTGATTCCCCAGTATCCATGTAAATCCAGATGGTGCATGCATTTGGATTAACCACTGCCAGGTTGTAGAGGGTCTAGTTCCTGCTACATATGATTTGCCCTGTGTCCTGGGCAGGTGTCTTGGTTCTCTGAGCTCTGTCCCTTGCCTGCCCCAACAGTGTGGGGATGCCTCCTCTGCACATTCTTGGATGTTCAGAGCCCCATGAGAGACCAGATATGCCCTACTGAGACTGGCAGACTCCCTTCCCCTCCATGATGTTGTCAAGATTACTGTGAACTGTCTTGCCTCCCGTGGCCTGGCCACTTGTCTGTCTCCTAGCTTCAGAATGGTCACCCAGCTTCAGAGTGTTACACCAGACATAGCATTGTAGACCCTGTGGGGACAGGCCCTGACCAAGGTCTGAGGACATGTGTCCAGGAGGGAGCAGGGCCTTCAGCACACACAGGCTTGAACACAGCTTTGCTTACACCCCAGGAACCCACCACAGCCCAGTACACAGGCCCATCTGCCCATCACTATTTGTTGAATGAATGGGTGGATAAACGCCTATCTACCACTTTCCAGGACTACAAAGGGAAGAAAAAGCTGCTACTGGGCTGGGGAGATGGCTTAGCAGTTAAGGCGCTTAGCTGTGAAACCTAAGGACCCAGGTTCCATTCCCCAGTACCCACGTAAGCCAGATACATGTGGTGGTGCATGCATCTGGAATTCCTCTGCAGTGGCTAGACACCCTGATGTGCCAATTCCCTCTCTCTACTGCTTTTATCCATATATATATATATATATATATATATATATATATATATATATATAATTTTAAGCCGGTTCTGACTACTGTCCTACTGCCTGACTTCAGTACTCTATTCTGCAATCCTAGGGCCACATGCTTCCTCAACCCACCACAGGGGTGTCCACCCCCAGGTCAAGGACCTGGAATCTCTAGCATCTGGTTTTCCAGGGATACCCCGCCCCTCACCTTTTCCAGCCACCTAGACTCTACTCTGCCAAACCCATATGCCCAGCTGCCAGAGCCCAGCCCCCACCTCTGGGACTACTGCCAATAGGAAAAGGCTGCACACTTGGCCTTGGGACTGTTCTGCAGGCAGAAGCGGGAAGCCAGTGTGTGTTGGGTGAGGGGAAGGGAGCAGGCACTGACTGGCTCCAGCTCCCAGGGCAAGCTGAGCATGGGAGTGGCTCTCAACTCCAGGTCAGGCAACACCAAGTATGTCCCCAAGTCAGACCTGAGGGTACCAAGCAACCCCCCCAGAGACACACACGAGGACCCATGAGTGTGGCACTTACTGGTCTGCACGTCACACGCCCCAGAGCAGCCAGGCTCCTGCAAGGGGAGGAGAGGGTGGAACTGCCACAGATGCTTCCCATGCCTCCTGCTGCATCCACTAAGATCCCGCAGAAGGCTACTGCCTTGGGTAGCTGCTCCTGCCTCCCTCCCGAGGCCTCCGGCTGCTCTGCTCCCTCTCCTTCTGGGACCCCAGCTTTGACCCACCTTGACACCTACCCTTTCTTCTGCTCCCTTTATGAAATGGCTCTCCCTTCCTTCCCAGTGCCCGGAAGGACTCACCACACTCCTACTGTCCTTGTTCCTCCCCAGGGCCTTCTTTCACTGAGGGCATCTCTATCAGCTAATGGGTCCTGCCACGTGCCCCCTTTTATACCTTAGAAATCTCTGAAGGCAATGCTCTCTGTATCTGAAGGGACAGCAGTGTGTGTGTGTGTGTGTGTGTGTGTGTGTGTGTGTGCTAATTCTAGCACCTTCTGTCTAGCTTCCCTCCATGTAGGAGTTAGCATGGGGGGAGGGGTGCAGGTGGCTGGAAAGGCCAGGATGTGTACGTGGGACAATTGGCTTCTGACTCCCAGCTAGGATCCTGATCCACGTATCTGGGCTTCAGCTCTCCCATGGATCCCTGCTGTTCCCAGAGCCAATGAGGGAGGGTGGGGCTTTCACTCCACAAGGCATGATGGGGTGCCATGAAGTAGCTATAGCAAGGGAACCTGCTCAGAGGGGTGAATGAGGGCCTTGAGGGACCCAGAGGGCCAGGACTTGTCCAGGCCCTCCTCCCTCTTGGGCCTAGATATCTTTGCTTACATAACTTTCTTGCTTTCTCACAACATGGAATGGTGATAGGGAGTTATCAGCACACCATTTGTATGGGACCAGTGAGGTCCCCAGAGGACCAGGGCTCAGGTCATAGAGCCAGGCCTGCGATTGGGCCTCCCACCTCCCAGAGCCAGATGCTCCTATGAGAATGAGCAGTTGTCCTGAAGAAGGAAGGGCCAAAGCCCCAGGATACTGGGGAAGAAAAGAAAGGGATGGCTGAAGCCCTGCTCCACCATGCTAGCTGCCAAGAATGCCCACAGGGCCTGTGGATTTCCTGTGAGCTTCACTTCTTTCCAGAACATTCCGGCTCACTCTCTCTCTCTCTCTCTCCCTCTCTGTCTTTGCACATTCATGATGACCACCTCCACTAGAGAGCCTCTCTCGATGCTCTAAGGAAGGTCCATCTCTGAGCCCTGCTGCATGTATGGAAGTACTCTCCCACCCCAGCCCACAGACTGTATGTTCCCGGCAGGTGGAGGTGGACCAGTGTTTCTCTCAGCCCTGTGGTCACAGTGAGTGAGCAAGTACGCACGCAGATAAGCAGGCTGCAAGGCTGAGTTTCCACCAATGGCTTTCTTCTCTCTATGTCCACACCCCAAGAACCAGGGCCAACCACCCCATCCTGATCTGAGTTCCCAAGACCCCTTCTGCCACCACCCAAGGCCCCCACATACCTGCTCCTCGATTTTCTTGTGGAGCACTGGCTGTGGCAGGGCCATCTCCAGCCTGTGCAGGAGCCACGCTATCAACCTGCAGTGGAGAGAGAGGCTGAGTCCACACAGGAAGCCTTCAAATGGGGAAACCTTCCTAGGAGCAGGCAGCTATGCCAGAAGCCAACCCCAGCTTCTCAATCCTCCCGTCTTTCCCAGGCAGCCCCAGCAGGTGGCTTAACTCAGCTCCCACCTGCTCCCCAGCCCAGGTGCATTTCCAGCCTCTAATACAGTGCCAGGGTGCAAGCGCTGGGCAACACCCATTCCCACTTTAAATGCATGTGGAACCTTTGGCTCAGCAACTCCACTTGTATTGTTTTATTCTGCACATTTACCTGTGAGGTTCCAAACGATGCACACACATTTCGCTTGCATAAAAAAGTGTGAAAGTGAGTCTAAATGTCCCCTAGGTACTGAAATAAGCACTAGTACAGGGGCTGGAGAGATGGCTCAGTGGTTACGGTGCTTGCCTGCAGGGCCTAACAACCCAGGTTTGAGTCCCCAGTATCCACGTAAAGTCAGATGCATAAAGTGGCACTTGCATCTAAAGTTCGTTTGCAATGGCTAGAGGCCTTGGCACACCCATTCTCTCTCTCTCTCTCTGCAAATAAGTAAATATAAATAATTTTTTTAAAGCCAGTACATCCATAGAATACTGTGTAGCTCTTTGCAGCTACTGAAAGATTGAAGTAGAGCTCTGTTGATAAACCACCTGTGAGGTGGCTGGGGAGTTAACTCAGTGGAGAAAGTGCTCACCTCACAAACAAGAAGTTTTGAGTTTGATCGCGGACCCAGGGAAACTGTTGAGCGTGGTAACAGTTTCCTGTAGTCACGGCACTGGGGAGGCGGAGACAGGCGCATCCCTGGGGTTTGCTGGCCAGCTAGTGCAGACTAACTGGTGAGCTCCAGGCCAAAGAGAGACCCTGTCTCCAAAGAGCTGGTCAGCATTCCTGAGGATGACACCTGAGGTTGTCCTCTGGTCTCCACACGTATGTGCACACATGTGCCTGCACCCCCCCACATGCACCTATACATACATGAACAAGCATATAAACACACAAAAATTAAAATAAAAACAAAACCACCTCCAAGGGACTTTTGAGGTACTCTACTACTGAGCTACACCTCAGCCACTTGAGGACCTTTTAACCGAAAAAAAGCAAAGCAAGGTATAAGAGTATACATGCAGTTTGCTCTTAAATGTGTGGTTTTGTAATGGGGGGGGCGGTGCCTACACATGTATGTGTAGAGTATTGTAGCATGGTACATAATGTGGTGTGTATATACCATATACACTCGGGCAGAGTGTTGTATGTGTGGAGCATTGTAGTGTGGTGTGGTGTGTATGTGCCATATACACATGTGTGTACAGATACGTACACGCGTGAGGCAGAGAATGTAGGCACCCTCCTCTACAGCTCATCCCCCTCATCACCTTGAGCCAGAGTCTCTCCCTGAGTTGTAGCTTTCAGCCTTGGGGCCCCAGGACTTCTCTGCTCTCTACCCCTCACACGGGATGGGGTTACACGGGTGTGGTCTCTGGCCCTCATGATCGCCCAGCAAGCACTCTTACCAGCTGATCTTCCCAGTCCCCTGATACTTGTTTGGTTTTACTATGAGGCAGGGGCTGGTTATAGAGTGCGAGTGACCTTCAACATGCCATTCTCCTTCCTCTGCCTGAGTTCTGGGACCACAGGAAGCCCAGGTCTACCTCCACCCTTGGCTGATGGAAGAAACGGGACAATCAAGACTACCAAACAGTTGATGGCTGTATCTAGAGACGGCTCCAGGGAGACAGCTTGGATTTTCTCCCCAGAGCACATGTGAATTTTCTAATTTGGTAAAATAGTTTGGTAAAGGTTATGTTTTTTAACAATATTTTTTTGCAAGGAGAGAGAGGGAAGGGGAGAAAGAGAGAGAGAATGGGCCCATCAGGGCCTCTTGCCACTGCAAAAGAACTCCAGATGCTTTCACCACTTTGTGCGTCTGGCTTTACATGGGTACTGGGGAAATCAAACCTAGGCCATCAGGCTTTGCAAGCAAGTGCCTTTAATTGCTGAGCCATTTCTCCAGCCCCATGTGGGGTTTTGAACTGAGGCAAAGCACCTATCCTGCCCCATGTGACATTTAGGGGCTCACCTGGCAGCGTCTCCGGGTGGTGGAAGGGAGGAGGTGTGTAAGTCAGGCTGGGTCTCTGTAGCTGGATCCTCCTCAGGCTCCAAGGCACCAGGATTGGGTAGGGAGGGGCTCTCTGGGGGCTCAGTCTCCACGGGCAGTACTGGCGGCTCTGAGTAGTGGGAAGAGCAACGTACTAAAAACCCCACAGCAGAGCTTCATTCAACCCTCCCAGGGTGCAGGGTGAAGATTCTAAGCCCCTTTGGAACTACCTCAAACAAGCCCAGTGTCAAACAGGAAGGGGATGGAGACTTGTCTAAGACCCCGTGAGGTCCAGGCCTCTGGCATCTCCGCTAGCAATAGAGTGAGAGTTCCAGCCCACCCTCTCCCGACGAGATCTAGGAGCCCCACAATCTCAGCTTTCCCCCAACCCAGCCTTTGACTACCCAGGCAGCCCCTCCCCACGCCCTGCCTGTACCTGGGTCCAAGACAGCATCGGCAGGCTCAGCCTTCCAGGCCTGGATGACAGAGGACAAACAGGGAAGTGGGTCACAGTCGAAGGCAGCCCTGTGCACACTCCACCCCGTCCATTGTGCTCTGGTGGCCGACGTGTGAGTGTGTGTGTGAGTGTGTGTGTGTGTGTGTGTGTGTGGTGGTTAATTGCCAACCTGACTGGATTATTTAGCATCTCCATTGAAACACACTTCAGAGAGGGCCTATGAGGGCGTCTCCAGAAAGGTTTAATGAGGTGGAAACACCACTCCGAATGTGGGTGGCACCATCCACAGGCGACCATTCCAGACTGCATAGAAAGGGGAGCAGCGAGCTGAGCACCAGCATTCACCTCCCTCTCTCTCTCTCTCTCTCTCTCTCTTCCTCCTCCTTCTTCTTTTGTTTGTTTGTTTTTCAAGGTAGGGTCGCACTTTAGCTCTGGCTGACCTGGAATTCACTATGGAGTCTCAGGATGGCCTCGAACTCACAATGATCCTCCTACCTCTGCCTCCCAAGTGCTGGGATTAAAGGTGTGTGCCACCATTCCCAGCAATTTCCAGCTTCTTTAAAAAAAATTTTTTTAAAAAACATTTTTTAAACTTTTTAAAAAATATTTTTATTTATTTGAGAGACAGAGAAAATGGGCATGCCAGGGCTTCCAGTCACAGCAAACGAATTCCAATGCATGTGCCACCTTGTGCATCTGGCTTACGTGGGTCCTGGGGAATCGAACCTAGGTCCTTTAGCTTTGCAGGCAAGTGCCTTAACCACTGAGCAATTTCTCTGTTCCTTGACTGTACACACAAAGCAGGAAGCTGCCTCACACGTCTACCACCATGCGTGCCTTCCCTGTCGTTAGTGACTGTACCCTCTCAAACCCCCTTTCTAAGCTGCCTTTATTGTACCAATAATAAAAGTGGCTCTGTTCTGCCCTCAAATACCCCAGCCCCATGATGATGCTGCAGGTTCTGAGGGACGGGCATAGTCTCTAACCTGCCCGGGTGGTCTTCTGCCTCCCTCCAACTTTCCACTTACCTCCGAGGGCTTGGGGGGCTGAGGTAGCACTTTCTCCAGGTTATGCTCCAACCACCTGAGCAGCCATGGGCTGAGCCTGTGGGGGGACCAGGGATCAGCAAGTTAGTGGCCTGAAATAAAGGTCACCCACGCTACCTTGACTGTCCACTGGGCATCTAGGCCAGGCCAGTCTTCCATGCCCTGAGGAATGAATGAAGGAAGGAAGGAATGAAAGAGGGTGGCTATAATCAACATGACTCATGCTGGGCGTGGTGGTGTACGCCTTTAATCCCAGCACTCGGGAGGCAGAGGCAGGAGGATCACTGTGAGTTCGAGGCCACCCTGAGACTACACAGTGAATTCCAGGTCAGCCTGGACTAGAGTGAGACCATACCTCAGAAAAAAAAAAAAATCAACATGACTCAAATCATAAAGTGGATGTTTCAGGCTTACCAATGTAAGACACACAGACCAGAAAGCTTCTCAATTAGTTGCCAATAGCAACTCATTACTGACTTTACACAAATTTCTAGATTTCTAGATTTCTAGCTTTCAGGATGTTTTTGTTATGTTTTGTTTTGTTGGTTTTAAAAATATTTTATTTATTTATTTGCAAGCAGAGAAAGAGAGAGAGAATGAGAGTGAGAGAGAACTAATGAGTGTGCCAGGGCCTCTCACCACTGCAAACAAATTCCAGATGCATGTACTACTTTGTGCACCTGGCTTTATGTGGGTACTGGGGAACCAAACAATAGGTCATTAAGCTCTATTGGCAAGCACCTTAACTGCTAAGCCATCTCTCCAGCTCTGTTTTTTCTCTCTCTCTCTCTTTATTTCTTCCTTCCTTCCTTCCTTCCTTCCTTCCTTCCTTCCTTCCTTCCTCTCTTCCTCTCTCCTCTCTCTCTCTCTCTCTCTCTTTCTTTCTTGAAGCAGGGTCTCCCTCTAACCCAGGCTGACCCAGAACTCACTCTGTGGCCCAGGCTGGCTTCAAACTCATGGTGGTTCTCCTACCTCGACCTCCTGAGTGCTGGGACTAAAGGCATTCACCACCACGTCCAGCCCTTGGTTTTGTTTTTGAGGCTGAGTCTAACTATGTGGCTTCAAATTTGTGATCCTCCTGCCTCAGCCCACACAGTGCTGGCATTGCAAGCATGAGTCATCATGTCTAGGTTGATTTCCAGCTCTTCTTAAAATGCCAGAGGCACTGACCACACTAAGCCTGCAGTTACAGCAGGCAGAGGCAGTTGGGACTGAGCGGGGCTCCTCCCCTGAGTAGGTGTTCATACCCCTGTATGTGTCACTGTCCTCAGCCTGACACCCTCATTGATGAGTCTGCTGCTCCTGAGAAGTCAGATGCTGTGAGGGTGAGACAAGTAGATGGCCAGACGTACCCCTTGGTGGTTCAAACCCTGCTTCCAGGTGCCGTGTGAATTCCCCCATGAAGCCCTGTAGGAGGGGTTTATCCATGCTCCCCCCTCTTCTCAGAGGCAACCCTACCCAGAGCGCCCAGCAAGCAACAACACTGTTCCCATTCTACAGATGTGAAAAGTAAGTTCCAAAAGAGGGAAGAGGCATGGTCTTGGCCACACATGGAGCTGGCAGCAGATCCTGACCCTGAGCTCAGGACCCCTGCTCTGAGCACACTGATTGGCCCGCAACATATACTACAGATGACTTTGACCCTCAGTGACAGGGACTTACCCGGCGTCTTGGGCCTCATTGGAGCCATCTGCGGACCCTGCAGGGTAAGAAAATAGAGAAGGATAGGAGTCAGGGAGTGGAGTGATTGCATGGTGGACATGAAGTTGCAATTAGATATCTTAGAAGTCCTGGCTGTACAGTAACGACTACAGATAGTGACTGAGTAGTATCTATCTCAAAAAGCTAGAAAAAAAAAAAAAAAGAACTCAATGTTTTCACCAAAAGAAACAATAAATGCTCAAAAAGATAAATAAGTTGAACCTGATTACAAATGTATACATGGGATGAAACATCACTGGTACTCCCATTAAGATGAACAATGTTGTGTTTTATATATTAATTAAAACATAAATTTGAGGGGCTGAAGATGGCTTAGTGGTTAAGGTGTTTGCCTGTGAAGCCTAAGGACCCAGGATCAACTCCCCAGTATGCACATAAGCCAGATGCATAGGGTGGCACATGCATCTAGATTTCATTTGCTGTGGCTACAGGCCCTGCCACGCCCATTCTCTCTATCTGACTCTTCTCTTTCTGCCTCTCTCAAATAAAGAAAGAAAGAAAAAATTAAGAATATAAAAATAAACTTGAAAGCCGGGCATGATGGTACATGCCTTTAATCCCAGCCCTCAGGAGGCAGAGGCAGGAGGATCACTGTAAGTTTGAGGCCACCCTGAGACTACAGAGTGTATTTCAGGTCAGCCTACCTTGAAAAATAAAGAAAGAAATAAACTTGGTCAGAGGAAGTGGCCGAGTGGCTAAAGGCACTTGCTTGCAAAGCCTGTGCACACAAGTGTGATCCTCCCCAGCACCGTGAAAAGTTGGATGCAAAGTGACAGGGCCTGTGACAACGGGAATCCAAGAGAATCCGAGGCTCACAGAGCAGATGGTCTAGTGTTTGTCTGCAGTCCCAAGAGACCCTGTCTCAAGAAAGGTGGGAGGGGCTGAGGAGATGGCTCAATGGTTAAAGGCATTTGCTTGCAAAACTTGCGATTCAGGGCTCATCTCCCCAGTACCTGGGTAAAGCCAGACACACACACACACACACACACACACACACTTCTTAATTAATTAATTAATTTAAACAAAGAAAGGTGGCAGAAGAGCACAGACACCATGAGGTTGTCCTCTGATATTCATGTGCACACCCATACACCTCATACCCTCAAATAATTTTTTTATTTTTATTTATTTATTTGAGAGCGACAGACAGAGAGAGAAAGAGGCAGAGAGAGACAGAATGGGCGTGCTAGGGCCTCCAGCCACGGCAAACGAACTCCATATGCGTGTGCCCCCTTGTGCATCTGGCTAACATGGGTCCTGGGGAATTGAGCCTCTACCTGGGGCCCTTAGGCTTAACAGGCAAGTGCTTAACCGCTAAGCCATCTCTCCAGCCCATCAAATAATTTTTGAAATAAACTCAACTAGAAAATATTAACCAGTTGAAAATAAAACTATAAAATCAATGGAGAAAAAAGAGGGAGAGGAGGAGGAAAGAAGGAAGAAGGAAGGAAGGAAGGAATAAAAGAAGAAAGGTCAAAAGCAAGACACCTGCCCACAGTCCCGGGGCAGCCTGAAGCAGCACCAAGGCCGACATAAAAGGTGGCTCAGGGCACATCGGGCGATGTGAAGTGCTGGCCTCGTGAATTCTCTCCAGGGCAGAGCTCATCCCAGCAGCCCTGGGAGGACTCTCTCCCCCAGAAAGCCTTCCTGCTTCTCGGCCTTACCTGTGCCACAGGTCCCCAGGGTCTGATCTCCGGCCTGTGAAGACAGATAGGCATTACATGCTGTCTGGAAGCAGCCTCCTCCCCGTTACCCACGATGGTCCTTCTCCCTGCCTGGACACACACGCCCTGCCCCGTCCCCTTAGTACCTGAGCTGGGTCTTCCACTCCAGCAGCTGTGTTATGGGCTCCCCTACCATTGCAGGCAGGTTGTGGCACGACTTTATCCATGCTCTTCAAGAGCCAGGTCAGCACCCAGTTTCTGGGACTGCCAAGGGAGGGACAAGACAGCAGTCTACCCTCAGCTCCCACCCATCCAAGTGTCAGTCCATAGTATCCCAAAGGACTTGATTCTCCCCCACTGTGAGCTTCGTGTCCCTCTCTGGAATGTGGGAGGCACTCCCCAGTCTCCAGGGAGGCCACTTTTACCCACTGTATTTGGAGCCCACCCTCCCTCTGCTCTATATAAGGCAGCCAGCCTCTCTCTACCCAATCCCACTAGCCTGCCCCAGGCTGCCCAGTATTCCCACATTTGGCACTTCAGAAGGACTACAGCTTCCCATAGGGGTGTCCTTGGGGGGCTGAAGCTGATCAGCTGATATAAGGGTCCTGAGTTGAGTCCCTGCCTGGACACTAGCCCCAGCACTGGCCTGGGATGCCCTTGGCTGGACAAGCTCGGTGGACTAAAATGTCTGAGATTCATGCGTGAGCAGCTCCAAGTCTGATCTAAAATCACCCCAACCAGGCGTGGTAGGTGCACGCTTTAATCCCAGCACTTGGGAAGCTGAGATAGGAGGATTGCTGTGAGTTCGATACCATTCTGAGACTGCATAGTGAATTCCAGGTCAACCTTGGCTAGAGCCAGGCCCTACCTTGAAAAGCCAAATAAATAAATAAATAAAAATAAAATCACCCCAGCACTGACACACTTCAGCCCTCTCCACCCAGGAGTGCTCACTGCAGCTCACCAGAGCCCCACCCTCCAGATCTCTTCCCTCTTATGCTCAGTGATCCCAGGACATTCCCACTCTCCACTGAAGCTTCCTCAACCAGGATGCTCAGGGCCTTTTCTATGAATGAGTGCAGATCTATGCCCTGGCTCCCTGGCTGGGGATATGTGGAGGAGGGAGGGGTAGAGAGAGCGGAAGGTGGTCTGGTACCTGTTCACCTGAGCATCCGCAGGAACTGGGGGCTGGGGGGCAGTGGGCAGAGGAGGAGCAGCTTCCTGGACCTCTGGAAAAGAGTCCCTGTATTCAGATATAGGCCCCCCGAGAGTCCATTTACCCTTGCTGGGGAGGTAACCCCAGAGGCAGAGCAGGGTGGGGAGGCGAGCACAGCAAGGGCTCCAGAGTTCAGAACATGTGTACTGCAGCTCAGCTCGGCTCAAATGCCCCCAGCAGCCCGCTTTGAGCTTCCCTGGGCCTCAGTGTCCTCCTCTGTGAAGTAGGCTACTACCAGACTCAGAAGAGACCCAAGCCCCCACCCTGCCAACTTGGGTCCCAGCACTCACCCTGAAGGTCTGGGTCAGCCTCAGCCACTCCGTCCCCGTCGACTGGCTCCTCCAGTGGCTAGAGGGTTCAAGCAGGACCTGTAAGCCTCCGAAGAAGCTGACTGCTTCAGACACCACTGCCCCCGATTTGCCCACAAGGGACCTGGAGTCTGGAGGCTGAAAGACTCGCTTCTTCTCAGGATCATCTCTGTACATCCTGCTGGCTTCATTCTCCACACAGGACCCCCCCTTCCTCTCCCCCTTGGGGCCTCACATGCACATGGGGACTCACACTCAAGGTAAACTCCAGCCTCCTGGGTCTCATAGACCCCAGAAAGCTGCACCACTTCAGTGGCATTAGAAGAGAGCATGGTGGGCTGGAGAGAAGGTTCAGCTGCTAAGGAACTTGACTGCAAAGCCTAACAAACTGGGTTCAATTCCCCAGTATCCATGTAAAGCCAGATGCACAAAGTGGCACATGCATCTGGAGTTCATTTGCAGTGGCTAGAGGCTCTGGCATATTCATTCTCTCTCTCTCTCTCTCTCTTTATAAATAAATAAAAAATAAAAGAAAGGCTGGAGAGATGGCTTAGTGATTAAAGCATTTGCCTGTGAAGCCTAAAGACCCAGGTTTGATTCCCCCATACCCACATAAGCCAGATGCACAAGGTGGCTCATGCATCTAGAGTTCATTTGCAATGGCTAGAGGCCCTGGTGTGCCCTTTTTCTCCTCTGTATCTGCCTCTCTGTCTCTCAAATAAATAAATAAAATATTTTTAAAAAGAAGGAGAAAGGGACTGGAAAGATTGCTTAGTGGTTAGCTTAGTGGTTAAGGCACTTGTCTGCTAAGCCTAAGGACCCAGGTTGGATTCCCCAGGACCCATGTAAGCCAGATGCACAAGGTAGCACATGTGTCTGGAGTTTGTTTACAGTGGCTGGAGGCCCTGGCATACCATTCTCTCTCTCTCTCTCTGAAATAAATAAATAAATAAATAAAATTTTTAAAAAGCAGAGGTGGGAGCTGGAATACGAAGACTCGGGGCAAGCTGAGAGGAAGCAGGAGGAAGAAGAGCCCCTCACTCCCAGCCCCTCTCTCCTGTGACCAGAATTTTCCTCCTAACAGCCAGGGGATCCAGCCTCTGCCATCAGCCTCATCTCTGCCTCTGTGGCTTCCCCTCTTCTGTGCCCACCTGTGTGCAGGGACAGACAACCATGCTGCATCCACCCAGACACCCACATGTGGGCACTCACTCACACCTGGGCCTGCAGGGAGGTGGGCGGGGGACAGGCAACTTCCTGAGCCTCTGGAAGAGTCCCAGTCCTTTAGATCTGGGTCCCTAGAGAGGCCCATTTGTCTCTTGCTGAGAAGGTCAGACTTATGGATGTGCATACACAAATATGAATATGCACATCATACATATACACACAATAGTATTATGTCCATATATACAAAACAAGTGCAGCCATACATATACATATGATTAAATACATTTGCACATACACACATGTATGCTCCAAAACACATACACACATATACCAGCAATACAACCATGTACATATGTACATGTAACATGCATGTTCATACATATGCATAGATTTGCCAGCATACAGACATGTGCTTGCAAATACATTTGCATATGTATGTAGACAGAAACATGCATGCATATGCCCAGTCATATCAACAGGCATTTCCACAAACATGCTAGCAGGGGTGTTATACATGTATGTATACACGTGTGTGCATCTAAAATGTACACAAGATACACATGACACACAGGACATGTATGTATGAAAAAATGTGCAAATATGTGAATATGCATGTATATGAACAGACAAGCATGTGCACACACAGAAACACATGAATACATATACACAGAAACACAAACACATGGTAGCATGTCATACGTGAATGTAGAACCACATATGCACTTATATGTGTTGAAACAATAAACATATATGTGTGTACACATATAAATGCACACATTGGCATGCATGCCTAACTTCCAAATGCCCATGTGTGCAAACAGTATAGCACCATAAGTGCTCTACACACATGGGCAGATACACATGTGTATGCACACCCCCATGTTTATTTCAGAAGCACTCTGTGTGCTACCCCAAAACAGCCTTTCCTCTGCTAGGAATGCCTGCCTCTGCATCTCCCTCATTTAAAAGTCTGCCAGCCTCCCTCCATGTAAGAATCACATCCACTAGCCAACCTCCAAATTTAAATGACTCTTATGAGCTCCCGTAGTTCTCAGTCTGACAAACTGATTTGGTAGTGCTGAGGCCAATTGGAACTCACATTACTGTGTCACCCCCATCTCCTGGCAGAATGAGCTAACTGGCATTTGTCTACCAACCCTCGGGGGCAATGCCTAGTTCATCTTCATGTCTTCAGCACCGGGCACAGGACCTAGCATCAATTAGAAGCTGAATGAAATCTGTTTAATTGAATTGCTAAATTAGTGTCATTGGGCCTCTGAAAGGAAGGGATAGACAACTGGCCAATTTACATATGCTTGAAGGAAAGTTCTAGAGAAGTGCTCTCCAGTGAGTGGCATGTGGGCCAGTGTCAGCCTGTCCATTCTTCCTGGTCTGTTGGTAATTGAATATCAGCATACACATGAAACCCTTGCCTCTTCCATCGAAGCCTCCCTACAAGTCAGGAACAACTGGGCTAAGTAAGCAGTGTGCTTAAGTTGCATCAGTGTCTTATCTGGAGTGGTTTCCTAATCGCCTCATAGAATGGTAACCAACAGAACATGGACTGGAGTCTACAGTGGTTCAGCTCTGTAGTTTAGAGACTGACAAACTATGGCCCCTGGGCCATGTCCAGCCTACTGCTTGCTTTTGTAAATAAAGTTTTATTGGTACATGCTCATTTTGCTGTATGGTACACATACCTGTTTTCACACTATAAAGGCAAAGCTGAGCAATTAACAGACATGGCATGGTCCACAAGGTGCACAAAGCCTGAAATAGTTTCTGTGTGAGCTGTTATAGGAACATCTTGAGCAAGCCTAGCCACTCTCTGGGTTGTGTAGCCCTACTCCTATGCGTACTGACTAGGTTACCACTACAGCCCTCTGGCTCCTACACCCTCTGGTGTTGAAGGTCCGTGGGAAGCAATTAGCCTGAGCTGGCATGTCCTTGAGCAGGGAGGCCAGCCTGCCCCCTCCCTCACTTCTCACCTGGGGCATGTCCTCGGGCACCTCCTCCTCGGGAGCTGCTTCGGCCTCAGACGCGGGTCCCGGTTCTGCCTCGGGCTCCAGCTCAGGCTCGGGCTCAGGCTGTGGCTCTGCTTCCTTCTCCTCTTCCTCCTCCTCCTTGGTCTTCTGAGGAGTCCCTGGGGGCTGAGGCAGCACCCTCTGGACCCAGCCCAACATCCCGAAGCTGTAAAGGACAGAGTCCTCAGGCTCCCCGCGCTGCTCCCACGGCTCCCACACCTCCCTGCTGCTCAGCACGTTTCGTAACATCTCTGCCAGCCGGGCACGGCGGCTCGCACCTTTCGCTCCAGCAACGGTGAGCTGGAGAGAAGGCTCAGCAGAAAAGCGTGCTTTCTGCACAAGGGTAAGGCCTGAGGAAGCCTGAGACTGCCCCATTTCTGATCTCCAGAACACACAGAAGCAGCTGGGTGGGCCCACACATGTCCTATGGAAGAGAGACACTGGGGTTCACGAACAGCAAGCTCCAGGGTCAGTAAAAGACTTTGTCACGATGAAGCAAGTTAAAAACAGGTGGGTCTGTGGTGGAGGGGACACCCAGTGCTCTCCTCTGGCTGCCACAGCAAGCCCAGGGGTGCTGCAAGGAAGCACATACTCATGCACACACCACACACACACGCACAGATAAATAAGGTAGAAGGATTGCCATGAGTTCAAGACTATCCTGGGCCTTGAGTGGCAGAGTGAGTTCTTGGGTTAGCCTGGGCTACAGTGAGACTTTGCCTCAAATAAATAAGCCAGTGGTGGTGCACACTTTTAATCCCAGCACTGGGGAGAGGCAGAGATAGGAGGGTCTTCATGGGTTCAAGGCCACCCTGAGACTACATAGTGAATTCCAGGTAGCCTGGGCTAGAGTGAGAACCTACCTCAAAAAATAAAAAAAATAAAAATAAAAAGCGCCTGCCATTATGGTCAACCCTTTCCCAATCCCAGCCCTGACATGCATGTATCTGTTTCTTGCCCCTTCCAGAATGCAATATATTTCTACATAGTATGTGACCTTTGAGCCTGACTTCTTTCACTGAGTACAATGGATTAAGACGTCTGTGTGGCTACTCATATCGCTGACTCATTCACTTCTAGTACAGACAAAGTCTTTTGTTGTATGGATTTATCATAGTTCGCTTATCCATTTCCAAGTTCAGGGAATGGTTTTAGGGGATTTCAAATAAAGCTTCCATAACAAAAAAAAACTTTTTGCAAATTTATTTTTCTTGAGGCAGGGTCTCACTCTAGCTCAGGCTGACTGGAACTCACTATGCAGTTCCAGGCTGGACTTGAACACACGGTGCTCCTCCTATCTTTGCCTCCTGAGTGCTGGTATTAAAGACACATGATACCACGCCTGGCTTATTTCTAAATTTTATCTCCAGATATTTACCCTTTAAATTATTCAAGGTCATATTTCCTATGTATAAAGAGGCTGTCTGCAACAGTATTACAGCAAAATAAAAACACCCCCCCAAAAAAATCCATCAGAAGCCAGGTGTGGTGCACACCTTGAATCCCAGCACTTGAGAGGTAGAGGTAGGAGGATCATAGTAAGTTCAAGGCCACCCTGAGACTACATAGTGAATTCCAGGTCAGCCTTGGCTAGAGCAAGACTGTACCTCAAAAAAATAAAAAAGTAAAAAGTAAAAAGAAAAGAAATCCATCAAAAAAAAAAAACCCTAAATGTTCATCCATAGGAAGGGTATGTATTATGTAAATTAAAATGTTTCCAGGCTGGGGCTGGAGAGAGGGTTTAGTGGTTAAGATCCTTGCCTGTGAAGCCTAAGGAACCAGGTTTGATTCCCAAAATCCCATGTAAGCCAGATGCATGAGGGAACTCATGCATCTGGAGTTTGCTTGCAATGGCTAGAAGCCCTGGTGCACCCATTCTGTCTGTCTGTCTGTCTGTCTGTCTGTCTCTCTCTCTCTCTCTCATAAATAAATAAATAAATAAATGTAAAATATTTTTTAAATGTATCCAGGCTGGAGAGATGGCTTAACAGTTAAGGTGTTTGCCTACAAAGCCTAAGGACCCAGGTTCCATTCCCTAATACCCACATAAGCCAGATGTACAAGGGGACGCAAGCATCTGGAGTTTGTCTGCAGTGGCTAGAGGCCCTGGCACACCCATTCTCTCTGTCTCTCTCTCTCAAATAGATAAATAAAATAAAATTTTAAATGTATCCAAATGATAGAACATATGAGCCCATAAAAAAAGGAAGAAGCAAGGGCTGGAGAAATGTCTTAGCAGTTAAGGTGTTTGCCTGCAAAGCCTAAGGACCAAGGTTCAATTCCCCAGGACTCACGTTAGCCAGATGCACAAGGGGTGCACGCATCTGTGGTTCGTTTGCAGTGGCTGGAGGCCCTGGTGTGCCCATTCTATCTCTCTCTCTCTTTTCCTCCCTGTCTGTCACATAAATAAATAAAATATTATTTTAAAAAAAGGAAGAAGCAGGGCTGAGGATATGACTCAGTGATTAAAAGAGCTTGCTTACAAAGCCTGCTGGCCCTGGTTTGATTCCCTAGTACCCATGTACAGTCAGATGCACAAAATGGCTAGAAGCGTCTAGAATTTGTTTGCAGCAGGAAGAGACCCTGGAGTACAGTGCCCATTTTACCTCTCTCTCTCTCTCTCTCAACTAAAAATAAATAAATAAAAATATTTAATTTAAAAAGGGAAAAAACAATTTGCTTGAACTAACATGAGAGTCTATACATGCTCCGGAGTTGTCATGAGCAGGTCCACTGGACTTCTGCCTCTGTTCATCTATAAAATGGGGACAGCAAAATTAGGTATGGTGTCACCATTGGTTCCCCAGAACTCAAGAGGAAGAGACAAGAAAATCAAGCACTCTAGACCAACCTGGACTATATAGTGAGACTTTGTCTCAAGAAAAGGAGTCTGGGAGATGTCTCAGCGGTTAAAGGCACTTGCTTGCAAAGCCTGTTGACCCAAGTTTGATTCCCTAGTACACACATAAAAGCCAGATGCACAAAGTGTCACATGTGTCTTGAGTTTGTTTGCAGCAGTAGGAAGCCCAGGCAAGCCCATTCATTCTTTCTCTCTAGTAAGTAAATAAATAATGTTAAAGGAAAAGAAAAAGGGAGAGTGAGACACTGATAGTCTCTACCTGGTGAGCAGATAGTGAGGATAAACTGAATTGATGAAGGCCACATTCAGATCATGACTGTCACATGCTGAGAGCTTTATAGAAGTTGGCCATGGGGACAGGGAAGATGGCTCAGTGATTTTTTAAGTGATTGCCACGCAAGTCTGAGGACCTGAGTCTGAATCCCTAGGACCCATGTAAAATAAGGCAGAGAGCAACTGTGGTACCTGGCATCAACCTCTGGCCTCCACACACGCACACACATGTGCATGAGCACTCGAATGTGCACACATACACATGCACACACACCACACTCACATACATAGGCCAAAAACAAGTTACCCATGACTACAGGGTGGTGTTGAATGAGAACACTGTTTGTAGGAGATCACATACTTCAGAATCTCATGATAAATTATATATATATATATATATATAGAGAGAGAGAGAGAGAGAGAGAGAGAGAGAAAGAGAGAGAGAGACAGAGCTGGGCATGGTGGCGCATGCCTTTAATCCCAGTACTTGGGAGAAAGAGGTAGGAGGACTGCTGTGAGTTTGAGAACAACCTGGGACTACACAGTGAATGCCAGGTCAGCCTGGGCTACAGTGAGACCCTATTTCAAAAAAGAACAAAAACAAGCAAACAAAAAAATATAGAGAGAGAGGGCTGGAAAGATGGTTTAGAGGCTAGGACATTGCATTGCCTGAGAAGCCAAAGGACCTGGGTTTGATTCCCCAATATCCACATAAGTCAAATGCACAAGGTGGCACATGCATCTGAAGTTCGTTTGCAGTGGCTGGAGGCCCTAGCATGCTCATTCTCTCTCTCTCAAATAAATAAATGAATAAAAATATTTAAAATATCCATATGCATATTGAGTGGCATATGAATAGAAAGTCTGTACTATTTAAGATAACATTAACCTATATTCAATAGTTTTTAAATTTTAAAAACTTTATTTTATTTTATTTATTAGAGAGAGAGAGAGAAAGAGGTAGATAGAAAGAGACAGAGAGATAATGGGCACGCCCAGGCCTTCAGCCATTGCAAAGGAACTCCAGACATATGTGCCACCTTATGCATCTGGCTAACGTGGGTCCTGAGGGAGTCGAACCTGGGTCCTTTGGCTTTGCAGGCAAGCTCCTTAATTGCTAAGCCAACTCTCCAGCCCCAGTTTTTTAAAACATATATCTTATTTATCTATTTGAGAGAGAGAAAGAGGCAGAGACAGAGAGAGAGGAGAGAGAAAATGAGGGTTCTAGGGCCTCCAGCCAGCAAACAAACTCCAGATGCATGCGCCCCCTTGTGCATCTGGCTTACGTGGGTCCTTGAGAATCAAAGCGGAATCCTTTGCTTTGCAGGCAATGCCTTAAATGCTAAGCCATCCCTCCAGCCCTCCAGCCCCAGTTTTTTTTAATTTTAAAGATAAAAGGGTCATGGTTGATGGTGCATTACGGTTTGAGTGTAGAATGTCCCCTTCGACCCATGTGCTTGAATGCTTGATTCCCAGATGGTGGCACTGTTTGGGAAGGCTGTGGAACCCTTAAAAGGTAGAGCCTTGCTGGAGGTAGTGGGCTGCTGGGGTGGGTCTTGTGGTTTCATGGCCCAGCCCTGCTTCCTGCTCTCTCTTGCTTCTTGGCTGCAACGTGACCGCCCGGCAACTGTCATGACTTCTCCTTGATGGAATTCATCCCTTGGAAACTGGAAGCCAAAATCCACCCTTTCCTTCCTTAAGTTCAGGTATTTGTCCACAACAATGAGAAAGTAACTAATAACTGGTGATGTTTCAGTCCCACTTCATATCCATTCAATTTCTCGTTCTTGGTCTTCGGCAAATGGGCACCCTAGGCCCTGCAACTGAATCTTGCAGGATGGCCTGGCTCAGAGGCACCATGCAGCCAATTTGCATAAAAACTCCTAGAGGCCCTGAACAGATCTGCAAAACACCACCTTTGACACAGACCCACACGACACCATGTCTCTTTGCTCCTCTCTGCCAGCACCCCCAGCAGGACCCCAGACTAAAAAAATAGCAGGTCAGAGCTTGGGGTCTAGTGTCAGCTCCCAAGATACCCTGGCTATTCTGCCTGACTGATTCACACAACCCTGACTTTTGTGCCTGCTCTGGCTCAGCAACCCAGCTTCTCCCAAGATAGGCTGCAGTGGAGGGTGAAATGAGGCCCCGAATCTCCTTGCTCTCCTAGTTACCTGCTGGCTGAATGGGGGAGGTGGACATGGTGACTTCCTCCCCAGATCGCATGTTTGGGGGAAGCAGAGTCACAGACCCCAGCCAACACCAGCAGCCCTGAGAGCCACGCTGGGCCAAGTGCTTGCTTCCTAACGCACTCGCCTTCCTTCTGACCACCGTGCCCCCTCCACCCCCAGTAACGTAAGCCTTTTCATCCTCAACACAGGTCAACAGTCTTGCTGAAGGTGGTGCAAGCAAGGTTACACCCAGCTCTGCCCAATTCCAGCTGTCCCACATCTGCGCTGGGTCCTGATGTTGTCCACCGTTTATCTCTTCTGTGTGCTGGACCCCCAGACCCTTCCCAGTGGGCAACAATCCTGGCTTGTATTTCTGAACCTTCTGGGAATGACGAGGGAAGCTGCCTCCAAGCAGCTTTATTTTCTTGCCCTAGGCACAGCCATTTGCTCCTGGGCAAGAACTTTGGTAGCCGCTCCCCCTCCCGTTTTGCTGCCAAGTCACTACTGCCCCTACTTCAAAGAGGGAAGCTCAGGCCCGCAGAGAACTTGAGGGGGCTACCCAGAGAACTGTGGCATTAGACCGCCCGCCAGCAATTTGAGAATCTTCTGGGAAGCTGGAGAAAGTAGGGATTCTATGCTCCCTCAGACCCTCTGGGGGACCCTGAAACCCGCAGTTCACATGTTGCCCTGAAGATTCTAAAATCTGAGCCATGGGCTGGAGTGTGGGGAGAGGGAGCTGCGCTCCCCTGCCTGGTCCGTCTCATCATGCCTAAATGCCTTGCTGGAAGCTGAGTGTGGGGATGCCCCCCGCCCCCGAGGAGCCTCCACCTCATCTACAATTACCTGGTCCGATGCCAATGGCTAGCCGGGAATTGCCTTTTCGCTGTCCTCCACAGCTGGCCTCTTGGACACAGTGGGGATTAATTGGCACTCGCTGGGCCGGGTGCAAAGGATTATCCAGTGCCAAAGTGGAGGGGGGGGATGGAAAGGAGGAGACTGGTGCCCAAGGAGCAAGCGGCCACTCCCATGTGTCCAGCAGGGTTCTGGACTCCAGGTTTGGCGTCCCATGGGGTTGCTAGGGAATCTGCCCCAGTACAAGGGTCCGGCTCCCCACATCCTGGCTAAGCCACAAAGAAGCTGCGGGGGGAGTGACTTCTTGGAGTCCTGTGTGGTCCTGAGCCTCCTCAAAGTGGCAGGGGTCCTGCAGCTCAGCCAGTGGGGGAAAGGGTACTCGGCTCTCCTGCCTCAATGCTAGGATTCCCCAGGCTGTGACCAGCAGTCTTCAACATACTTGAGCTCTCCCAGAACAGCCATGGGCCCAAGACGGGTCCTTAGTCCAGTCTACAGTAGCCAGGGTTCTCCAGAGAACGAGAACAAAAGACCAAGAAACCTCAGAACCAAGAAGGCCTAGAATATGACCTCAGCCCAAGGTCTCTGGCCCCCAGGGCCCCTGGAGGGCAGCTGATCCAAGTTCTTAGAATCCAAAGGCTAAAGGCCCGGGAGTGTGGGTCCAACAGCAGCAGGAGGAGGAGTGGCCCCCAGTCAAGGATGTAGAACTACAACACTTTCCTATGCCCTCGAGGTCCCAGCCAATCGGTTAGCATCTACCCACCCTGGAGACAAGTCTTTCCCACTCAGTTCACTGGACCACACGTCAGTCTTCTCTGTTACAACCCTCACAGACACACCCAGAAGTCCTGATTTCCCAATTCTATAGGTACTCCTAATCAAATAAAGTTGATGTCCAACATTAACCATCACAGGTCCCAAGGCCTGGTAGGTAACTGGAGACACTGGTGAATCGAGGCTGTCCTCTCAGGGAAGACAGTTGTAGGAGAAGAGGTGCAAGGGGCCCAGGGAAGAGGGACTCCGTGAGGAATCAGAGCCTCACTTGATCGTCTATGGTATTTTTGGTTGGAGCTCTTACTGTGTGCCCAGCAGTGTTGATTGAACAAGATACAGGCTTAGGACCTACCCTCAAGGAGCTCATATTCTAGGGGTGGAGGCAGAAAGGAAGACAATCAATGATCAATAAAGAAATATTGCCTGGCGTAGTGGTGCACACCATTAATCCCAGAACTTGGGAGGCAGAGGTAGGAGGATCACCGTGAGTTAGAGGCTACCATGAGACTACATAGTGAATCCCAGGTCAGCCTGAGAGAGACCTACAAAACCTACCTCAGAAAACCAAAAAGAAAAAAAGAAAGAAAGAAATATTGCACAGGGCACAGAGCCATGAAAGAGACCAGCAGGCCATCTGTGAGCGTTGGGGAAATAGGTAGGCAGACCCAGGAAAAAGTAGACATATACTTGAGCTAAAACATGAAAAACAAGAAAGCCATGAACAGACTCAGGAGCAGTACTCCAGGTAGAGGACTCTTTGAGGGGATAAAAGTCCTGAGGCCAGAATGGACCTTGAAGATTAGAAAGGGGATGGAGGTCTGGTGCCTTCGTGGTATGGGGGAAGAGTGGTGGGAGATGAGGATGAGAAGTGGGTGGGTGTCGGATCCCACAGGACTGTCGGGGTTTTCGCTGAAGGAAGGTAGAAGCCCACTGTCTTAGGACTGCCAGGCGAGTGCAACACAGTACCTTAGAGTGGGTAACTTACCCAGCAACTGAAATATGCTGCTCACGGTTCGAGGGGCCAGACACCAAGACAGCTGCAGGTGTGTAGCCTGGTAGAGCTAGTTGCTCCTAGGTGATTACTTCTAGGTGTGTTTACTTGGCAGAATGGGTGAACAAGTTTCCTCTGGCCTCCTCCCAACCACCTGCCTCATAACACAGTCACACTGCAGATTCGCTTTCAACGTGTAAACATAAGGGAACATGCTCAGACCACCACACACCTGTGATGGTTTTTTAAGTTTTTATTTGCACGTGTGCGTGTGGGCATGACAGGGCCTCTTGCCAACACAAATGAACACTAGATGCCTGCACCACTTTTTGTATCCAGCTTATATGGGTGGTTTGGAAATCAAACCTAGGCCAGCAGGCTTTGTAAACAAGCACCTTTAACTGCTGAGCCAATTCCCTAGCTCTCTTGCTTTCTTTTATTACTTTTTCTAGCTTCTGTTTTTTTCAAGGTTGGGTCTCACTCTAGCCCACGCTAACCTGGAATTCACTATGTAGTCTCAGGGTGGCCTTGAACTCATGGTGATCCTCCTACCTCTGCCTCCCAAGTGCTAGGATTAAAGGTGTGCACCACCACACCCAGCTAGCTTCTATTTTTATTTATTATTACTATTGTTATTTGAGATAGTCTTGCTCTATAGCCCACGCTGGCCTGGATCTTACCATGTAGCATAGCTTAACCTTGAATTTGTGATCCTCCTGCCTCAGCCTCTTGAGTGGTGGGATTCTAGGCCTGCACCACCATTCCTGGCTGCAACTCTTTCAGAACAACTTCATTGATGTATAGTTTGTTTGTTTATTTGCAAGCAGAGAGTGGTAAAGAGAAGAGACAGCCAGAGAGAATGGGCACACCAGGGCTTCTAGCCACTGCAAACAAACTCCAGATGCATGTGCTACTTTGTGCATCTGGCTTTATGTGGGTACTGGGGAATAGAACCTGGGTCCTCAGGCTTTGCAGGCAAGTGCCTTAACCACTGAGCAATCTCTGCAGCCCTGAAGTATAGTTTATATGAATAAAATCTACCTGTTTCAAGAAGACAACTCTTTTTTTAATTTCTTTTTAAGTTTCTAAGCAATTAACTTTTTAAGATATATTTTATTTATTTCTTTATTTGAGAGAGAGAAAGAGGCAGAGAGAAACAGAAAGAGAGAGAGAGAGAGAGAGAATGGGCATGCCAGGACCTCCAGCCACTACAAAGGAACTCCAGATGCATGTGCCCCCTTGTGCATCTGGCTTACATGGGTCCTGGGGAATCGAACCAGGATCCTTTGGCTTTGCAGGCAAATGGCTTAACTGCTAAGCCATCTCTCCAGCCCAGAAATTAAAATTTTAATTTCTTAATTTTTTAAAGAAGTATTTATTTGGGCTGGAGAGATGGCTTAGTGGTTAAGACACTTACCTGCAAAGCCTAAGGATCCAGGTTCAGTTCTCCAGAACCCACGTAAGCCAGACACACAAAGTGGCGCATGCACACAGGTGGCACACACATCTGGAGTTCATTTGCAGTGGCTAAGGCCCTAGCACAATTCTCTCTCTCTCTCTTGCTGTCTATCTTTCATTAAAAAAATAAAAGTTATTTATTTGCCAGGCATGGTGGTGTATAACTTTAATCACAGCACTCGGGAGGCAGAGATAGGAGGATTGCCATGAGTTTAAGGCCACCTTGAGACTACATAATGAATTCTAGGTAAGCCTAGGCTAGAGCAAGACATTACCTTGAAAAAAACAAACAACAACAACAAAATTATGT
Source organism: Dipus sagitta (assembly GCA_036346955.1). NCBI lineage: Eukaryota > Metazoa > Chordata > Mammalia > Rodentia > Dipodidae > Dipus > Dipus sagitta. The sequence continues at coordinate 239,375,125 of CM070770.1, forward strand.
TTTTATCCAGTTTCGAGGAGAGAGAGAGAGAGAGAATATGAGCCCACCAGGGCCTCTTGCCACTGCAAACAAAGCCTGGGCTACATTGTGCCTCTGGCTTGACATGGGAACTGAGGAACCATACCCAGACTTTCAGGCTCTGCAGGCAAGTGCCTCCAGCCGCTGAGTCATCTCTCCAGCCCACCACTCTGATTTTTTTTTAATTTTCTGTTTTTGTTTTTTTGAAGTAGGGTTTCATGCTAGCTCAAGCTATGTAGTCTCAGGGTGGCCTCAAACTCATGACAATCCTCTTACCTCTGCATCCCAAGTGCTGGGATTAAAGGCGTGTGCCACCATGCCCAGCCACTCTGATTTTTTTCAATAGTTATTTTTATTTACTTATTAGAAACAGAAAGAGAGAGAGAGAGAATGGGCACTCTTGTACCTCTAGCCACTGTAAACGAACTCCAGATGCATGTGCCCCTTGTGCATCTGGCTGGACCTGAAGAATCGAATCTGGATCCTTAGGCTTCGCAGGCAAGCACCTTAACCGCTAAGCCATCTCTCCAGCCTCACTCTGATTTTTAACATAACTGTCTCATATTAGGACACTCCTACATTCCCATAAACACACGCACACTGGATGGCAGCCTTTCTTCATTCCTCCCTCCCTCCAGGAAACTGCTAATCTGCTCCTGTCTGGAAATTTGGCTGGTGTGGACATTTTATGTAAACAGATGGCATAATTTGTGGAGTATTCTGAGTCTGGTTTCTTTCATCAAACATGTTTTTGAGGATCACACAGATTGTAGCGTGCACCAGTACTTGCTTCTTGTTACCCAAGAGTGGTCATACTATAGATATGTTTGTTTCTGCACCCATGGGCACCAGGCTTGTTTCTACTCTTTGGGTATACACCATGTTGCCATGAATATTTACATGCAAGGACATTGTGTGGGCATATTTTCACTTCTCTTAGGACAATCCCTAGAGGTAGAATCTTCCATGTGACTCAATTCAAATTGCAAACTTTTGTTTCACTTGTTATTTTATTTATTTATCTTGGAGTCAGGGTTTTACTATGCAGCCAGGCTGGCCTCAAGCTTGAGATCCTCTAGCCTCAGCCTCCTCGGTGCTGGAATTACAGACATGCCACCATGTACTGCTCATGCTTTACTTTAAAAAATATATTTTATTAATTTATTTATTTGAGAGAAAGAGGCAGATACACAGAGAGAGAATGGGTGCTCCAGGGCTTCACCTGCTGCAAATGAACTCCAGACACATGTGCCACCTTACCTGGCTTACCTGGGATCTGGGGAATTGAACCTGGGTCCTTAGGCTTCACAGGCAAGCGTTTTAACTGCTAAGCCATCTCTAGCCCCTCATGTTTTACTTTTTAAGAAACAAGTAAGCTGCTTTGCAAAGCTAGTACCCCATATCTTGACCTGAGCAGCAATTACAGAGGGTCTGAAGTTATAAATTACTAGCTAAGCTATATATTAATGTACTTCCTATATTCCTTTCTGTTTTCTAACTTATAAAGATATTTCTTTTTCTAAAAAGTTCAGGCACAACTTAAAGATGGCTGTGAATGGAGTCAACTCTGCACAAGTCTCTGTAAGGGGAAGGACTTGGAGATGCCACTGTAGGGGCCTTGGGTCCTGCTCAAGGACCAAGGGATGACCAACTGGAAAGCAAATCTTACAGGAATCCAACAGAAGAGGCTCCAGGACTCATCAGGCTCAGCAGCTGGGCAAGGATTTGTGCATATGTGAATAAGCAATATATGAGAAAGAACAGGCTCTCCCCATGTTTCCCAACCTCACAGTATCTATCTGTCTCTAATCCCAGAGCTTTGAGGTGCTGGGTTTAGAAACCTATGGCCTGGCTTTCCCAGGAGGGAGGAGGCCTGCAGCTCCCCAGGTGGTGTGTGTGTGTGTGTGTGTGTGTGTGTGTGTGTAGAGTATCACCTGCTAATCCTCAGCCTGCTGAGGCCACCACTCTGCCTGATCCCCAGCCTGACCCTGGATCCTGACCATGGCTAATCTCTATCCCTAAGACCCAAGGGCTGGCAGACAGTGACACGCTCTTTCCTGAGGTTTGTAGGGAGAGAAGAAGCCCTCCAAGTTCCTAGGCAGCCCTATTACAGGGCCTAGGTTATGTGCCTAACAGAAAAGAGTATTGAGGCCCAGAGAAAAGCTGTGATTCGTCCAGGGTCATGCAGCCTCCTGTGAGCCCAGCAGCCATCCCTCCAGGGAGCCCCAGCTCTGACATTTCTGAGATGTCTGGTGTGTACAGAGACCACAGTGACCACAACTTTCAGAAAATGGAAGTGCTCAGTGCCTAAGGGCCCTAGCCAACTACATTGCCAGGGTTGCCCCTGGGAGCCACAACCTCACAATCAGGCTGCAGTAGGCATTGTCTGTGCACAATGCGCCCTTATCCAGCTGCTGTCCATTAGGCCCACCCACCTCCCCTCCTCCCAGTGAGCAGTTGAAGAGGGAAAGCCCTACCAGCCTGTGCACCTGGGCCTATGCCCTACACATGAGGTAACCACTGTGGCAACAAGGAGCCCTCCCTTCCTCTCCTCATTCTACTTCCCCAGCCTCTCCCCATACAGTCCCATCCCCATAGTCCAAGGTCCTCTTTTCTCCTATCCACCTAACTCCCACCCCCATCTCTCACCTCTAACTTGGGGTCAGGCAGCAAGCAAGCAGACTCAACCAATCTTCACTAAAGTATAATGCAACCAATCTTCACTAAAGTATAATGACCAGAAGGGAGCTCCTTGGAATATCTGGTTTTTAAGACAGGCATTAGGTAACCAGCAATGTTCTTCGGTTTAAATCTATCACGTCTCTCATATGTCTGCCTGCGAAATTCAAGATAATTGCCTGATACTTGAGCAAAAGCAAAAATTCAGAGCTGGCTCCTTAGAACCATCCAGCATTCTGAGCTACATTCTGATCCTGCTTGCTGCTGTCTTTTCCCGCTCAGTATTTAATGCCGCCTCTCTCAGACCATTCTGAGAATGTTCCAGACCCCCTATGTGCTGTGCTGAGCCCCTCACCACCCTGGGGGCAGTTTGTGAATGTATAGATATGTGATCTTGCCGCCCCATGTGGAGCTCTCAAAATATTAACTGGCACACAGTAGTGCTCAAGAAATGCTTGGCACCTAGTCTCATCGGCGCAGGCCAAGGGTGTGTGTCTCCATGGAAGAGCGTGTCACTCAGACCTTCTGCTCCCCAGCCATGGCCCGCAGCTTTGACACGGTGCTCTGGGATGATGGTTCCGCTCACATGCTTGCTTCCCCGGCCATCGTGCTCCCACCGGAGTGCTCACGAAAACCACTGGCCGGTGTGAAACATCAGCTCTACCACCCAGCCCTGCCCACCCTGCGGCGCATGGACATGGACAGCGTCAAGGCCTGCCTCTCGGATGAGCACTGCCAGTCCTCCACCTACTGCCGCAAAGGTCGCCATCCCCCACCAGCAGCCCTGGGTCCCCTGTGGGCCATCAGAGAAGGGGTGGGGGTGTTGGAGGACAAAAACCTCAGAGGACCGGGCTGAGATTGGCAGAGGAAAGGATAAGCGGGGAGAGTTCCGCCCTCTCCTCCTTTCCAGAAGCGTCCCCCAAGGCCCTTAGTAGTAAATTCAGGCAAGGACTGTCCAGGGTTGTTGTGGGTCTAGCATAAGATAAGTCATGAAAAGCACTGAGTGGCTGCCAGCACAGTGTTCTCGATAGATGCTACTGCATGGTCGCTGGCCCTGTTCTTTCTTTCCTCTTTCAACACGAGAGTTCTTGTGGCTCACAGTTCTGGAGGCATTAGGGAGCCAGCAGTGTTCTTCAGTTCAAATCTATCATATCTCTCATATGTCTGCCTGTAGAATTCAAGGTAATTGCCCAACGCTCTAGAGAAAGCAAATTCAGAGCTGGCTCCTGAGAGCTTCGCAGCATGCTGAGCTACATTCTGAACCTGCTTGCTGCTGTCCTTCCCTGCTCATATTTAATGCCGCCTCTCTCAGACCGTTCTGAGAATGCCCCGACTCCAGCTCCCCAAGGCTGAGGGGGTCACAGCAGGTGATGGCCTTCCTGTCCTGTGTGTTTTGTTTAGAGACAGAGTATGGCTATATAGACCAGGCTGACCTTGGAACTCTGCTCCCCTGTCTCAGCCTCCCGAGCGCTGAAATGGCTGTGTACCCCACAGCCTGGCTAGTGCTGGCAAAGTCATATGTGGTGGGATGAATGAAGTATGCATGTGTGCGCAGTTCTTTGTTGTTATGGGTGGTGGTTTTGTGAGGCAGGGTCTAACCCTAACCCAGGCAGACTTGGAACTCACCCTGTAGCTCAGGCTGGTCTCAAACTCACGACAACCCTCTTACCTCAGCCTCTCAAGTGTTGGGATTAAAGGTGTATGCCACTATGCCCAGCTTGCATCTCTTTTTAAAAATATTTTGTGCATTCATATGCTTTATGTGTATAGTATATATATGTGCGTGTGAGAGAGAGAGAGAGAACTTTTGGGTTTGTCCTTGCGTTTCCACCTCACCGGAAGCAAGGGGTTTCTCTGGATCTCGCTCTGATGTTGAGATTTGCTCTACTGTTGTTCTTTGCCGTGCTTGCCAAGAGCTTCTGGGATATTCTCCTGTCTATGACTCCCATCTCGCTGCTGCATGCTAGCCCATGCGACTTCCATCTAGAGCAGGGGAAGACTGAACTCAGGTGTTGAGGCTGAGCCATCTCCCCAGCCCTAAATGTACTTATGGCTCTCATCAGTGCAGAGATGGGTCACTGCCTTCACAGCACAACAGCTTCTGCCCAGCTGCCCCCTGCATCTCGTAAAGGGAGTGAAAGGTCTCCCCACAGCTCCCATGAAAATGTAAGGGCATAGTACGCCTTTGGGGTGAAGGGCCTCACAGGCCCGTGGAATTACTGTGCATGGATTGAGAAGGTATTTAGGAGATAAAGGCCACAGGATTTGGTGTCAGGGTGGGCAAGAAGGGAGGGGAGAGTCCAGGGTCATTGCTTGGCCCCATTGGGTTACAACGCTGAGGATGTCAGTGTCCACCATTCCTGTCCGGCTAGAGGAGCAGCTGCAGCACTGCCCAGCTGAACAAAGGTTCTAGACTCTAGACGTAAAAGGAAAACTCTGATTTTTTAAATTAAATATTTTTATTTATTTGAGAGAGAAAGGCAGAGAGAAGGAGATAGAGGGAGAGGATGGGCACCCCAGGGCCTCTAGCCACTGCAAACGAACTCCAGACACATGTGCCACCGTGTGCATCTGACTTTACATGGGTAATGGGGAATCAAACCTGGGTCCTTTGACTTTGCAGGCAAGTACTTGCCTTAACTGCTAAGCCATCTCTCCAGCCCAACTCTGATTTTTTATGTCTATTTGTGGTGGTTTGAATAGAATAGATGGCCCCCAATATATTCAGTTGTTTATTTGTTTGTAGTTTGCATCTCTAGCCATCTGGCTGGAGGCAATGCCATTGTGTGGATCTTAAGGTGTGGTGGTGGGTTTGAGATTTCAATCTAAAGATATGCAAATTGTGCCTAGCTGGAGTTCCTGAAGTGTGCTCGGGCTTTTGACCTTTAGGCTTGTACTGCTCTCTCTCTCTGCTTGGGCCTGGGAAGGCAGGCCAGTTTCTTCTGCCATTATGGAACTTCCCCTGGATCTGTAAGCTTCAATAAATATCCCTTCCTCCATAACTGTGCCTGGTCTGGAAGTTCATCTCAGTGAACCTGAAGCTGACTGCTACACTATTCAATTATAACCATTAACTTAAAAAAAATTTTTTGCAGTGCTAGGAATGGAGCAAGCTCAGGGTCTTGCACCTATTAGGCAAGTGTTATACCACCGAGCTACAAGGACCCGCCCAGCCCCAGATGCCTTTTTGTTTTTTGAACCAAAGTCTCACTATGTAGACGAGGTTGGCCTGGAAATAGTGATCCTCCTGCTGCAACGTCTTAGTGCTGGGATTACAGACCTGTACTGTCACACTTGGCTTCTATATGCTTTCAATAAAAGCGATAAAGTGACAGTTTCAAACCTTAAAGTGCTGTAACAATTCACTCATTGACATATATGCACACCCCTGAAAGGGATCAGCCTCAGTTTCTAATGATGTATCTTTCCATTGCTTGTTAATATAAACACATGTCATAGATTTTCTCTCTCTCTTTCTTTCTTTCTCTCTCTCTCCATATATATATATATATATATGTAATTTGTGGGCAGTTCGAGGTAAGGTCTCACTCTAGCTCAGGCTGACCCGGAATTCACTATGTAGTCTCAGGGTGGCCTTGAACTCATGGCGATCCTCCTACCTCTGTTTCCCCAGTGGTGGGATTAAAGGTCTGCACACCCACCTAGCTCCCATTTGTCTTTTGATTCTTTCATGTTTATTTTTATTTAGTCAAAGTTACTGATCTTTTTCTTTCAGCTTGTGGACTTTCGGGTGGAATTAGTAAGACATCCCTCCACCCCAGGCTAACAGGACATTTTGTCCATACTGTTTTCTAACACTTCTATGGTTTCATTTTTTTTTTTTACATTTATGTATGTAGTTTATTTTATTGCAAGAATATGGATAGTATTTTATTTTAGATACTTTAAAGTGTGTTTTTTTTTTTCTTTTAATTAAAGCACAATGTGGGCCAGCCCAGTCTTGTGTGGGCCTATAAGGGCTGGTGGAACGGACACCTCCTCTTCTTCTTTTATTTTCTTTCAACAGATGAGTTTGACAACGCTCACTTCACACTCCTGGGGGTCCCCAACCAACCCCTGCAGTGCTTGGTGAGTGTCCTTGTCCCTAGCTCTGGGTTTGCTCAGAGGTACCATCAGAACCCAGCCCCGGCTGGCACCTCTGGTTCTAGGCTCTGCTCTCAGCGCAGATGCCGAGAACCTCAGATGCCTGCTTGGAACCCCACCCCCATGCAACCTAGGTCCTGGCTTTCAGCACCCCCGTGGTCAGGGGGGACCAATGTCAGCTCAGGCCCTTGGGGCGGTGTGGGAAGCGTGCAGGCTCTCGCCCTTGCCACTGTGGGCCTGACCTCCATCCCCCGGCAGAACTTCACAGCAACAGGCCAGAAGCTCCGACGCAGGTACCACGAGGGAAAGCTCGCGCCAATCGTGCCAGGCATCAACCGGATCGACTGGCCCTGCTTCACGCGCGCCATTGAGGACTGGTCCCACTTCGTGTCCAAGGCTTGGGAGTGCAAACTGCCCTGCTTGAACAAGAGGGGTCAGTCTGCCAGGCGCGGAGGATGCCCTAGTGCGGAGGAGATTCCGGGGCTCCTGGACCCGGAGCGAGGACTGTGGGCAGACAGACCAGCATTGCGGGCGCAGGGCAGAGGCTGGGGAATAGCTGGGTACAGGCCAGACTGAGACCGGCATAGGGACCTGGACTCGACGCCTGTTTGGGGCAGGGGGACAACGTCCAGGCCAAGGAGGCCACCGACGGTTCTGGAACGAGCCCAGCCGAGCAGGGAGGCGATGCAGATGGGCGGGGCTTGTCTGGGGAGGCGCTTGTGGGCGGGTGGGCGGGGCTTGGGTGAGGAAGGGGGCGCCTGCCCGAGCTGTGTTAGGTCCTTAAGGTGGGTTCTCTTCGCAGTTGAGAGTTTCAGCGGCTACGCGGTGCGGTACTTGAAGCCCGAAGTGACGCAATGCTGGCGGGTAGGGAAGGATGCTCGCTAGCTGGTCCCTAGGGGTCCTGATGTGGGGCGCCTAAAGCGGGGGGTCACGAGGAGGATAGGGAGCGAGGAGATCCAGGGCCGGCTGTCCCAGCGCCCTGGGCCGCGGTCTCCGGGAGGGGCCGCCGTGGGGCGTGCGTGGGATCCGCGCTGCCCTGGCTTACCTGTCCCTCCCCCGCGCCCGCGGCCCGCCCCAGTACTGCCTCAACCAGAACCCCAGTCTAGACCGCTACGGACAGAAGCCTCTACCCTTCGACTCGCTGTAAGTGACGCCACGCGCCCCGGGGACCCCGCCCGGAGGAGGGGAGGTGGGGGCTTGGCCACTTGAGCCTGTCACCTCCATCCTCGGGGAGTGGGGTGCGCATCGGGGCTGGCGGGGAGTACCCCCACCCCGGCTTACCTCCCCCTCCTCCCGCACCCCGTTCTTCCGTAGGAACGTCTTCCGGCGCTTCAGCTCCCACTACAGGTAGGGGATGCCCCGCCCTGCCCGCAGCCCACCTCGCCACTTGTGAAGTGAGCTTCCAAAACAGGGGCGACCCTCTTAGCTGTTGTCCGAAGTACGGCTCACTGGGCGCACGGTGGGAGTGCATTTCCCACCGGAACGGACCCACAGAAGGCCGGTGGGTGGGGGTGCGGTGAGGGTGAGGGGCACCTGGGAAACAGGTAAGCAGACATAAAAACCGCGAAGGACAGAGCGGCGGTCTGTCTCCCGGGATGTGCACGGTGGTACTCTCAGCAGGGTCGCCCACCAGTAAAGGCTCCGATGTAGGGTGCAAATATGCAGTGTTGTGATACCTTGGACCAACTATGACAAATAAGTTGGCTCTACCGCACCTCTCCGGCCCTGCCCTGTGAAATTTAGCAATGCCAGTCTTGGTGCCACTCCAGACACCAGCACAACACAAGAAACCCGTTCCCCAGTCTTTGCTTGGGCGCTCTGCACTCACAAAGTCCCTCCTCGTTCTTGTTTAACTTTTTATTTATTTGAGAGATAGATAGGCACTATGGGCACATCAGGGCATCTGGCTTTATGTGGGTACTGGGGAATTGAACCCAGGTCCGGCATGCTTTGCAAGCAAACGCCTTTAACCACTGAGCCAACTCCTCAGCCCTGCCATCATTCTTTTAAAGAAAAAAAATTATTAGCCGGCTGTGGTGGTGTTGCACGCCTTTAATCCCAGCACTCGGGAGGCAGAGGTAGGAGAATCGCTGTGAGTTCCAGGCCATCCTGAGACTACAAAGTGAATTCCAGGTTAGCCTAAGCTAGAGTGAAACCCTACCTCAAAACTCCCCCACCAATATATATATATATATATATATATATATATATATATATATATATATATATATATATGAAAGAGAGTGAGACAGAGAGAAAGCACCGGCACGCCAGGGCCTCCTGCCACTGCAAAGGAACTCCAGATGCATGTGCCACTCTATGCATCTAGCTCTACGTGGGCACTGGGGAATTGAACCTGGGCCATCAGGCTTTGCAAGCTAGCACCCTGAAGCACTGAGCCATCTTTTCAGCGCCCCTCCTCATTCTTCAAGCTAGCCCAGACGCCCATCTCCTTAGCCTATCCTTACCAGCTCTGTTTCACGCTAGTTTATAGTATCCAGACTGTGGAATTATCATTGTTCCTGTTAAATTACCTTCCCCATGTACACATGGGAAAACTTGTTTACTGCCATTTAATACCTAATGGAGAAGGTTTATAAATGCCTGAAAAACCTATGACTTGCTAGGCATGGTGGCACATGCCTTTAATCTCAGCATTCCAGAGGTAGAAGTAGGATTGCCATGAGTTTGAGACGAGCCTGGGGCTACAGAGTGAGTTGTTCCAGGTCCGCCTGAGCTAGATTAAAGACCTATCTTGAAAACAACAAACAAACAAAAAACTCCTATGATATGTTTCATAGTTGGGGATCAGTGGGAGATAGCGTATGAGGCAAATTGAAGGTGTAGGGGAGAGAATAGCCAAAAGTATATGAAAAGAAAATCAGGAGCATTGAAGGCTCTGAGGGGTCCATGCAGAGACTGGATAGAAACTGTTTTCAGAGCCCTGAAGGAGAAAGGTGGGCTGGGAGTAGGGGCTCAGGAAGGACAACCTGATCAGGACACGCTAGAGTCTCCACCTCACCCCTCTTTCTCTCCACAGTCGTGTCAACTACCTGACCCCCTGGCATTAATCTGTGAAAAGGAGCTGATACCCCCACCCACCAGGGGCTGGACCATGCCACCACAAGTCTCCCAGCGGGACAGAGGGCATATGGTGGCACCACCCATCTCTCCAGAAGTTCAGTTCAGCCTGACAAGAAATAAACCTATTTCTCTCTTAAGGAGGCCCTAGGCCTTGGGCTGGGAGGGGGGAGGGTGCAGACTAGAGGAGAGTAAGAACTATGTGGTAGCCTTGGTGTCCTTGCATGCAGTAGCTGTGAAGTAAGTGCACCTACTAAACCCCTTGAGAACAGGCTGGTGAAGGATCTTGGGTGACCTTGGGTGCAGTGCCAGTGTAAGCCTTCAGGCTAGCTGGGATTGAGGCACAAGGGCAGGCCTGGGAGCTGGGTTTCTCTTGTGGTCCTCTTCCTTGCTTGAATCCACTCCCCTTTGCCCCCACACACAAGAAAGTGAATTTGTGCCCTCTACCTCAGAGCCTGAAATGGAGCCCCAAGGAGAAAGGAAGACATGAGAAAGAGCCTGTGGCACCTCTTTGTGATCCCTCACTACACTGGAGCACTTTGAGCTTTCCTGTCACCCATGATTTCCCTGAAGGGGAGGCGGCAGGCTAGGCCTATGGCCTCCATTCCCTGTGAAGCAACAGAATTAAAATGAACCTGTGTAAGATGCCTGAGACAGAACGTTCCAGACACCCCAAGGCCCTGCCAAGAAACATTACCTGAGCAAAGGGCCCTCTATTCCACCCACAAGCAGCAAGACTAGTCCCAAGTCCCTGTGTACCTGGGACTTGGCCCAGGTACAGGAAAGTCCCAAGGAAGAAGGTCTCAGCCTGGTGCTATGTTAGAGCACCTCGCATTTGTACTTAGCTCCTGGGTTTTCCCCTCCTCACCCCACTTGTGGGTGGCTACTGAGCTCAAGAACTCTGTTGGAATTTCTGTTCCTGGAGGCTGAGGGATCCCCAGACCTGAAATCACATGCAAAGCCAGGTGTCCACTTGAAGCCATTTTCTGTGGGAAAAACTCCTTGTTTTCATCTGTTCTGCAGCAAAGTGGGTGTCCACAAAGGTTCAGAACTTCTTGTTAGCACTCTCTCCTTCCCTGCCTGATCCTGCTTTCTGCATAGCTACTGCGTGGATGCAAGGCCAGGATCTTGGGAGAAAGAGATTGAAAGAAAAGCACTCTCCCTCTCCTGCCGTGTTACGTGGTTTCAAACACATTGGTATTTCCTCTGATCTCCAAGAAGTGAGCAGAAGCAATGAATGCTGCCTGTTTCATAGGTGGGAACTCAGAGGCCTAAGTTAAACAAGAGATTAGCCTCGGGCCAAACCCAGAACCCAGGTCTCCACGTCCCAGCCCTTGGCAAAGTGTTCACATATAGTTTCTGCTCAGCTTTGTAGAATCAGTTATTTTCCAGAACATCATTCTTTCTGCTTAATGAGCAAAAGACAGGTTGTGGACTGGGCTGTTGCTCAGTGGTACAGCACTTACCCAGCATATGTAAGGCCCTAGATTCCCTGCCTAGCACCCCAAAACAATAGGCTTGTGTTGTGGTTTGATGTGCAGACTGAGCCTGTGTTATAGTATTATCGTTCTTTTAAGGAGGAAGGGACAATCACTGCCCACTGAGAGGAAGGCCATAGTGTCCATCTCTCTGTCCTCGGTATGGGGCTGGACTTACAGCAGGGCAGGAGGCAGCAGTCTGGGGAGGAGCAAGCAGGAGCCCCTTGTTCCTCAGGCTGTTGAGGGTGTTCCCAACCCCTCCCTGTAAGCTCATTTGAGTCTTGGGAAGCCACTGGCAGAGCCCCCTGGGGTATCAGAGCCCCATATGTCCCCTTCAAGTGACAGAGAAAATAGTCTTGCCCAAGGCCCCCAGCAGGGACACCAGAGCCCTGCCCTATGTGAAAAGGGACACTAGAGAGCTCTAGTGGACATGGGGAAATGTGCAAGGAGGGATCAAGTGACTGGCTTCTTTTCCTGGCCCTGCTTCCTTGACGCTCTAAGATTGAGCAAGTCTACCCCAGGATGTGGCTGACACTTAAGGCCAACACTCTACTGAGCACTGGGGTGACACAGACAAGATCTATCCCTGTCTTAGAGGTGCTTCCAGTCCAAGGGGAGAGACAGGCAGGGAAACCCCGCCACTCAAAACCTGAAACCATGTTCCTCCAGCTCAGGACATTGAATGCCAACCTGCACCATCAGTTGAAGGTTCCTGCCCATTGACTGTACATCTGATCCTGGTTTCATAAATCCAAAACGCCATGCCTAAGAGCAGGCCTGATTGAGTGTGTGCTGTCTACTCTTAAGCGGAAGGCCATGCTGTACATGCTTCACGGGCCCTACAAGGTGGGTCATTTTGAATGAGTAGATGTGTGCAACTGACTGGCAACTGGAAGAGCTAAGATTGAAACCTGCCTGCCTGACATCTAGAAAGTGGCCGCTGCATTTTGTTCCTTTCCTGCTATAGTAACAAGCCAAGAGTGGGGAGGATAGCAGAGGGACTTCTTGGGGTTGCGGTCATCGACTAGGGCTTTGGAAGTGTCCCCTCAGAAAGTGTCTCAGAAGCCAAGCCTGGTGGGCGTATATTTGTAGACCCAGCTAATTGGGAGGTTGAGACAGGAGGAACAGCTGATGCCAGAAATTTGAGATCAGCGTGTACAACATAGAGAAATTGCCTCTAAACAAACAAAACACTCAGAATTGCTGGCAACAGTGACTGCCTCCCAACCTGGAGCTGCTCTGGGTCTCCCCAGAGGTTTTTTGTTTTGTTTTGTTTTGTTTTTGTTTTTTGAGGTAGGGTCTCACTCTAGCTCAGGCTCACCTGGAATTCAGTATGTAGTCTCAGGGTGGCCTTGAACTCACAGTAATCCTCCTACTTCTGCCTCCCAAGTGCTGGGATTAAAGGCATGTGTCACCATGCCTGGCTTCACAGGTTCTTTTTAACTTCTTTTTTTAAAAATTTTTTTAAGTTGTACTTATTCGAGAGAGTCAGAGAGAGATGCCTTCAAAACATCCTTCAAAGCCATCTTTTTGCCAGAAATGCTTTCCCTGCCTCTTCCTAGCTATTCCCCACCCGTGCTTCCGGAAAAGCCTCTCACATCCTCTCCTCTCCACACATTGTCTTCCAAGATACAAGGGCAGGGACCTTGCCTGTTTCAGTCAGGGAACTCACTGGTGCCATCTGGCTCACTGGGCTCACTTGCTGATTCCTCTTATTTAACTGGGGCTCAGGGATGAGACCTGAAGCATCTAGGAGCCAGTGTGCCAATCTGGACCAAATGCAATTCCTACTACAAAATGATATTGGTGTTTATTACAAAACAGCATGTGAAACCCACATCATAGCTGACAGCTTGGGACTAGCAACCCAGGCAGGTTCAGGAATGAGGGTAAGGTCCAAGCCAAAGGTGGGATAGGTAAAGGTGAGGAAGGACTGTCCTGTGTGACAGCAGTTTTGACAGTTTCTAACTCTGCCTCTTCTGATTTGTGAAAACCTGCAGTCTTACCTGAAGTTCTTGCTTCGTGCTTGGTAAACATTAGGAGCTCAGGAATGCTTGTGGATGAGAAGCAGGAATGCAGAGTTGGGGTGAGGATAGGAATACGCCATGTGGAGGAGACCCTACAGTACCGCCAGCACACATTGAATCTTCTGAGAATATTACAGCAGAAATCTTTGGAGCTGTGAGATCAATAGCAGTCAGGGCCACTGGCTTGGGAGGCACGACCTCCAAGAAACAAAGAACCCACTTACTTGAGGATGGGGTGTGGAGCTTGTCTGGAGACTGGGATTCACGTGAGAGATGGCCCTCCACCTAAGTGCCTCGACAGTGCAGGCCCTCTACGGCACTAGCTCTGCACACTCAGGAGAGAGTGCGGTAGCTTCCGTCCCTCAAGGAGCTGCGTGCCGATGAAAGTGGTCTTGGTCTTGCTCCCCTGATCAGACCGAGTGCCTAACCAGTCCTGGCCACAGTCATGGCCCAGCTTCCCGGCCAGCAGAGTGGCCTGGAACCAGAGTCCCTAGTATTTGTGGACTAAGCTGGAGCTCTACATGGTCCAGTGCCCAGGGCCATTGTGGCCATACTGCCCATCCTCCACAGGTGTGCAAGCCCCAGACTCATTGGGCCAGCCTCCAGTTCCAGGCCACTTGTGCCACTCACATGCCTTTGACAACCCCGAGGCCTCTGAAGGGTCTGAAAGGCCTATCTTGCCCACCAAGCGTTTTGCCTAAAATCATACAGAATGGAAGCTGAGCCTTAACATTGGTGTGTAAACAAAGGGTCCTGGGCCGTCCCTTGCTGGGCAGTAGGGGTCCATAGGAAGGAACTTCCTGGCTTCTTGGGTCACACAGAGGGAGTAAGAGGGAGCATGGGTCTAGATCATGTCTTTAGGGACACCTGCGATATGGGAAGCTACTTGTCCTTTGAACTTTCTACCCTCACACCTACCCAACCAGAGCAGAGTGTCCCTGGCTCTCAGATGGCAGGCCTGGTAGGCTGTTTCTCCCTTCCCACAGTCCCAGTCTGGCCTTTGAGAAGTACAGTGCTTGAGTTGCTGAGGGTAGGGATGGGTTACAGGAGCGTGCAAAGACACAGAAGTAGAAAGGGCTGGGTGTGGCCTACAGAGGGACCCGGGGAGGGTGTCACTAGAGCAAGAAAGAGGAAGCCAGCCTCTGTAGCTAGACAGGTCCACTGCTGCTCTAGCAAGCTCCCTTACCAGGCCCAATCTCCAGCCTCTGGCCTTCCAGAACTTGCTGGCTCCTCACAGCCCAGCTCCTTTCCTCAGACGCTGTGATTAAATCCCGGTCAGGTGCAGGCAGGTGTCCTGTACTGGATACCTGTCAGTATGCTTGTACCTCCCCAGAGCCTCACCAGTGACTCTGTGTAGTTCTCATAAGAGCTAGACAAGGCTAGAGTTAACCTCCCAATTTTTTTTTAAACAGATGAGGCAATTAAGTCTCAAAGAAGTTAAGCTACTGGCCCTAGGCCATACACCAGATGGTTTAAAGCTCAAGGTTCAAACCCAGCACTGTGTCCCAGACCCAACCTGCCACTGTGGGGGCAGGCCTCTCTCAGCCTCTTCTTGTGCCATCATTTCCCTGTGGAAAAATGAGGAGAGCTATGGTCTGCAATGGTCAATGTCTTTACTTCTAAAGCATACATTGGACTCACTATATATTAACATCAAAAGTGGCTACCTAAAATGGAGTCATTCTTTTTAAAAACCCAAACTCTCACATTTATATATGATCCAAAATGACATGAAATTAAAACTATACAATGTTACGAATAGTATAACAAACTGCTTTTAGAAAGCAAAATTTGGAAAGGGACAAGTTAGCAGTTGGGACTGAACTGTCATAAGCCTGAGTTCCAGTCTCTTCAGGCTTTGTGACTGAGAGCCACCCCAAAGGAAGCCAGCCCATCTCTGCAGGCACAGGCGGAAACCTGGGCAGGTAAGAGCAGGCAGATGTGGCTGGTCAGACTTCAGAAGGTGGAAGTTGAAGTGGCTTCTTTCTGCCCATCTAGACCCTTGAAGTTTGTGCTGGTCAGTCGTCTTTCAAGACCCATGACCAGGGAGAAAAGAGGGCCCAGGCAGAGCTCGGCTGAAAACAGTAACAGAGATCCTCTGTGCTCCTGAGGCGGTCCTGTCCCCGTACAGTAATGTTGGCTGGTCACACACCTGCCAGGAACACTGCCTACTGGGCATCTTAATACACTTGCTCCTCCTGTTCACTACACCAACACCTGCTCTGAAAGCCCAGTGGGTAGCCACATATCTGGGGAGAGGGACTCTAGGAGGGCTCAAAGAGGAGCAGGGTATTTTGGCTACAGATGATCTTTGGGGTCCAGGCCTGCATCCAGATTGATGGAGGGTGGTACCCCATGAGCTGAAAGAGCACTGTAAGGTCAGAGGGTATTCCCCATCAGGGTACTCAGGCCTAGGCTTGGCCCTGAGGGAGGGCTAGGGCAAGCTGAGACCACACCCCTGAGTCCCCAACACTTTGGTTCACACAATTTGGGGGAGAGGGAGGCTTATTTTATTTACTGTGGAAATCCTGGACTTCCTTCTCAGTCCAGGGTTTCAGTGACGGGGAAGGGAGGTGGTCTACCAGTCTTCTCTTCCACACCAGCAGCACTGCCTGGCTAAGGACACATTTCCCACAGCTTAGAACCACTCACTCATAGGCAGAAGGGGTGCTTCCACGGCCTCAGAATCAATCCTCCACACACAAGCTGTCTTCCTACCCTGGGACAGCACTGTTCCTAGATGAAGGATCATCCATGTTCCTTCATGTCACTGGAACTTCTCTGCTTTTCCTCCTGGTTGGACCCCTAGTCTCCAGGCCAGACCCTGCTGGAAGACTCTCATCCCATTCATGTCACTATCAGAAACTTGTGGGACACATCACCCTGAACAGAGGCCTGAAGCTCATAGTCTACACTCCCTGGTCTCCAGCTCTGCCATAAAGCTAGCCTTCCCTAGACAGTAATGTGAGGGAGGATGGCCTAGGCCAACCCACTTCTAGGGTCCAGGCGTTACCATAATTCTCCTCCATCCAAACCTACCTGGCTTCTAAGTACGCTGAAAGATTTGGGGAGGCTGGGTTGGGTATCCCCCATTCTTGGGGAAGAGAGGGCCCCTTGACTGTCCATGGAACTACAGTCCCAGGTAGATGTGAGAGGCTGGTGGTTCTCAGAAAGCGGATCCTGCCTTGGGGAAGAGGTTTACAGTACCAGTACTGCTGGCCACAGCTATCTGGCTCTCCCACTGCCAGGCTGGTGCCAGGAGTGCTGAGCACAGGAGCACAGGCATCTTCTATCTGCCCAGGGCCTTTTGCCCTCATTCCTGAGGCCTCGATGGGAGCTGGATGGGGGGGCTTGGTGCCATGCAGCTGCAAAGAGGTGAGTCTGGGCAGGGCAGGCAGTAGCTGTCCACAGCCTTAGGGCAGGCAGGCAGCCACCTGGTAGGCACCCTCTGCAGCTGCTGCAGCAGCGCTGTGCTGAGCACTGTGCTCCTGCAGCAGCGCCACATCCAGGAAGCGCTCGCCACACCACACACACTTGAACTGCTGCTCACGGGCGTGCACGCCCTGGTGCTTGTTGAGATGCTCGCGCTGCTTGAAGGCCTTGTCGCAGTTCGGGCACTTGTAGGGCTTCTCACCCGTGTGCACCCTCCGGTGCCGCTGCAGGTCTGAGGCGTACTTGAAGCGCTTCTCGCAGTCGGGGCATTTGAGCGGCTTCTCGCGGGCCGGGTCACAGCGGTGCTGCACGAACTCCGAGGAGGAGAAGAAGCGGCGCTCGCACAAGGTGCAGCGCAGGGGCTTCTCGGCTGTGGCACAGTGCGACAGCTGGTGCTTCTGCAGGGCCGACGCCCGCTTGTAGGCCTTGTTGCACACCGGGCATTTGAAGGGCCGCTCTGCGGAGCCTGGCAGGCACTTGTGCCTGAGCAGTTCGGCTGACTGGTCGAAGCCCTTCTGGCACACGGGGCACTTGAAGAGAGTCTCCAGGGTGTGCACGTGCTGGTGGTAGAGCAGGTGGCTGGGCTGCCCGAAGCCCTTCTCGCACAGGCCGCACTTGAAGGGCTCCTCGGTCTTGTGCGTGCGCCGGTGCCGCATCAGCGCGTACTGCTGCTTGAAGCCCATGGGGCACAGGTCACACTTGAAGGGCCGCTCAGCGCTGTGCGTGCGCTCGTGCTGCCGCAGGTCCGAGGGCCGCTTGAAGGCCTTCTGGCACTCGCCGCAGCGGAAGGGCCGCTCGCCGCTCGGTGTGCAAGGGTGCTGCAGCAGTTCCGAGGACTCCTTGAAATGCAGCTCGCACACGTTACAGCGGAACAGGTGGTGCTCGCTGGAGTGCGCGTACATGTGCCGCACCAGGTGCGAGCGGTGCTTGAAGGTCTTCTCGCACACGGCGCACTTGTACGGCCGCTCCGAGCTGTGCGTGCGCTTGTGGTGCACCAGGTGCGACGACTGGCTGAAGCTCTTGTCACACAGGGTGCATTTGTACGGCTTCTCGCCCGTGTGGATCCGCTCGTGCCGCGACAGCTCCGACAGGTGTTTGAAAGGCTTCTGGCAGATTGAGCAGCTGTAGGGTTTCTCAGGCTGTTCCGAATGGGCGACAGCGGTGGGTGGGGGCGCTGAGGGCAGTGACGGGGCAGCAGTGGTGGCTGGCTCCGTGGCCTCTGCTGGCTTATAGGTCTTATCACAGATGGAGCACTTCACCAGGCCGCTGTGGGAGCTGTGGTGCTGCGCCAGCGAGGTGAGCAGGGAGAAGCCCATTTTACAGACGCCACAGACAAAAGGCTTCTGCTCCACCTGCACACACTGGTGCTCCAGCAGGTCTGTGGCCTGGTGGAAGATCTTGAGACACTGTGTACACTGGAATGAGCGGTCATGGCCCGCCAGGCATTGGTGCTCATGTGGGCTGGACAAGTGTGCCAGGTCATGACCACACACCCCACATTTGGGGCCCGGCTCACCTGCTGCCTGCAAAGGTGCATGCTGTGGGGGCTGCAGGCCAGGGTCAGGCTGCAGGAGTATGCCGTAGACAGCACAGCCCAGGGGGTTCTCAGCTGTGCCTGGGGGCAGCGTGTGCTCAGCCAAGGTGGGTGGTGGCTCGGCATGGTGCTGAGGCTGTGGAGGCTGGGGCTGCTGAGGCTGTGTCTGAGGAGGTTGCTGCCAGCTTTCCGACATGCTTGGGAAGATGGAACAGGGTTTGGACAGTAATGGCTTCAGTTTCCTGCTTAAGGTGATCCAACCCAGAGAGAGAAGCTGCCCAAAATCAGAGACTGACAAAGACCCCAGGCAAGGCACAGAGGGCTGGTCAAATAGCCCCAGTCAACTGCTAAGAAGGCCAACTACAAGGCAGTGTCTACAGGGCAGGGTTCTTCAAGGCAGCATCCTAGCCATGCCAGGGAGGTTCTGTGTTCCCCGGTGATCAGTTCTGTAGGGGAGAGAGAGACAGTGAGCTTGAGGCCACAACAAACAGCCCTTCTTTTTCCTGTGTTGCCCACAAGATCCACTCAGACATAAGCCACGTCAGGGAAGGGAGATGCTCAGGGCTGGAGACCTGTTCCCTTCACATGCCACCAGAGAGGTCTGTTGGTAACTGTGCTCTTCCAGCCAACGGCAAGGGGAGTCTCCATGCCCACCCGCCTCAGTTCTCCATCCCTGGGTATCCCAGCCTTCACAAGTCCCCTCCAGCTTCCTCCCAACTCTCTGCAGCCAGGTGTCTCACAGGTGGGAATCCAGTGTGATCTGTTCCTGAGATCTGCCAGTCCCTCTCCCATTGCCACCAGACCATCACTGCTCACAGACACAGCCTCCCGGGTATGAAAGTCCAACAGTATATGGCTTCTGGCAGCAGATATTAAGACAATAACTACATCTCCCTTCACCAGCATGTGCCCTTCCTTGGGCACATGCCTATTCTCACCCCAAAATAGGATGAATGGCCTTATGAGGGTTAAGGACAAGTACACAGATTCATCCAGCCTAGAGGTTCATAGAGTCAAACTCCTTCACTCTGTCATCTCCCAGAGAACCACACACACACACACAGTTCTCAGTCCTCTGAATATCTGACTGTCAAGGCCTGCAAGAAGATGTAAGAAATCGTACTGTTTTGCCTCAATGGTGCAGCAATGCTAACAGCTGCAGAGTATTTCTCCTCCAGGTCCTGTGGCCCCATAACATTCTGGGTAATAAACGCAAGAAGCCCACTCCGCCCCAGCAAGTCTCTAACTCACCACTTTGTGGCAGCATAAAAGTAAGCCCAGGTTCTCAGCTCACTTGTCTCTTGCAGTTAAAAGTTTTGAAGTTTCTTCCTGAGACAAGGCAAGATAGCAGATGCCCTCGCAAGCCAGTCTGGCTTCTAACTTCTGCCAAAGAGAGGTGAGAATGGAGCTAAAAAGCTGTCCACCTCAGCATCTTGGGGAGGGGGAGGGAGGAGAAGAGCTGCTGCTTTGAGGAAGTTGCCAGGGTGTGTGAACAGCAGGTACTGCTAGTCAGCTTAGCTCTCCTGGGGCAGAGGGGAAAGGTGGGCTGCTCTGAGCGCTGCCTGGGTCTGGCTACACCAGTCCAGCTGTATGTTGTTTTCTTGGCATGAATAGCTGCCAGACCCAGCCAGAACTCCCCCCACACACACACCTCTGAGCAACCTTACTGCCTACACTGGCCCTTCTCCACGAAGGTGAAGTCAGGAACCCTTTCAGATCACTTTGAAAAGGAGAGAGGTAAGGGAGGGGAGGCAAGGAGAAGCCCCCACCTGCGCCCCCACCCCCAGCCCTTCTTCTCTGGGAAACTGAATGAAAGCCGATCTTTTCCCACCCCGGACTGCCCACCCAGCTGAGCTGCCTCCTGTCAGCTCTCACCCTAGAGGGTCAGGTTGCTGCGGCCCAGAGAGCTGGTGGCTGGGCCAGGGGAAGGCCCCAGGGCCTTAAACCGCGCCCGAGAAGCGGTCGAGGCCAGGTCAGGGCGGTCCCGGAGCTCAGGAGGCCGCTGGGTCCAGCCGGAGGGGCGGGTTGGGGAAGGGGTGCGGCAGGCGCGGGAGTGGCCCCTGGATGCAGCCCCAGATGCCGCTCACCTGCTCCAAGCCGCCCGCGGGGCCAGGCGTAGGGCGAGCCGCGACCAGCTGCTTTCTCTGCCGCCCCTTTATTCCTGCTCCATCCACGGCGGCGAGGCCTACGCGCCCTGACAATCCCCGGCCTCGCGTAGCGGCAGCGGCCGGCCCGGGGGTGGGGGACCGGTTTGTAGCGGCCGGAACCGAAGAATCAACGAGCGCAGTCGGGCTAGCGGGCCCGGGGCGGAGAAACGCCGGGAGGGCGGGCGGACGGGCGGACAGACCGACTGATGGCCTTGCAGAGACCCGCGGACAGGCGGGCGGCGCGAGGCCAGGGAGGCGGGGCCGGGGGAGGAGCGGCGGCCCGGACGGCAGAGACCGCTGCGGAGGAGCCCGCGGCGCGCTGCGAGGCCGCCCCCTGCCGGGGACCCCGCGGCCCAGCCCGTTGGATCCGCTGGGCACCAAGGAAGGGGTGGTACTCGAGCCGCGGGATCCACAGGCTTCGGTGGACGGACGGAGTCCCGCCCACCCGCTGGGCCTCCGGAGCCGAAGCGCCCGGGTCCGGGCCCCGCCCGACTCTTGCACCTTACAGCGGAGGCCCGAACGAGCCCAGTGGTCTTCTGCAACTGATCTGCTCCTAGGAGGAGCCCCGGGCCTAGGGTTTTATGCAGATTTGAGAAGAGGAAATCCCAGACCTGTGAAACTGGCACACCCGGGATGGAGCGCTCCGGAAGGCCGTTGGAAGCGCTTTCCGTGCAGCCAGTGGACACAGTCGGAGCTTGTATCCCGCTGCGTCCCGCCCCGAGGCGGTGCTACCCGAAGCCCCGCCCCCCGACACCACTTCCGGCTCAGCGGAACTCGGAGTTCGGGGTGAGGTTGCTCACGGACCTTGTCTGTGGTCTCGGACAAGGCCCCATGAGTGAGGCGCCTCTGGTGGGCTACAGCAGCAGCGACTCGGAGGATGAAGCTGAAGCCGAGGCCACGGGGCGGAGCAGGCTCGGGTCCGGGAGCCGCCGTTGGTGAGGAAACGAGGAAGTCTCTAGCGAAGGCGCGATTCACTTAAAATCCCGGCGGGACCCGATCGTCTAGGGTGACAGGGAGCATGTGGGTCTGACACTGGGGGAGAGGATCCCGAGCGCACACCCCTTCCTTGCTGAATACTTTTCACGTGGTATGTTAGTTGATTGCACAAAAGGCCCATCAAGTAGAAATGAGTTTTACGCATGAGGAAAGTG
This sequence comes from Dipus sagitta, assembly GCA_036346955.1. Taxonomy (NCBI): domain Eukaryota; kingdom Metazoa; phylum Chordata; class Mammalia; order Rodentia; family Dipodidae; genus Dipus; species Dipus sagitta. The sequence continues at coordinate 239,396,776 of CM070770.1, forward strand.
ATACACACAAGAAGGGTATAGATAGTACTTGCCCAAGATCGCAGGGCTAGAATGTCTTCCAGCTCAGTCCTCCAACCCACACATGGCTGCCTGCCCAGATGTTTTCCACTAGGACCAAGAGCACTGCTAAGTTCTGCCTCCCAGAGTAACAGGGAGATTCCAGTAATACTGAAGGGAGAGTTTTGTGATTCTCTAGAAGCTACTTCTAGCACCTGCCTGGAAATGCATACTCAGAGCTATTTGGCTGAGGCAGGAGGATCACAAGTTTGAGCCCAGTCCAAACTACATGGCAAGACCCTTCCTCAAAAAAAAAAAAAAAAAAAAAGGCTCAGTGGCTGAAGGCCGTTGCTTGGAAAGCCTGACCACCCAGGTTCTGTTCCCCAGTACCCATGTAAAGCCAGATATTCAAATAGCACATGTGTTCTTTTGCAGCAGCAAGAGGCCCAGGGATGCCCATACTTGCTCTCTCTCTGTGTCTCTTTTTTTCTCTCTCTCTGTCTTCCTTCCTCTCGTTTCTTCTCTCTGCCTTCTTGCAAATAAGTAAAAAAAAATTTTAAGTTATTGCATAACAGGTTAGAACTTTTGTTTGCATAAATGTAGAGAATGCACAGTGGATAAACGCTTGTTTTCTTTTTTCCCTTACCTTACAGCGGCCAGAGCTCCCTGCCCAGCCAGAGGCTTCCGGTACCTGATAGTGTGCTGAACATGTTCCCTGGCACAGAGGAGCCTGAGGATGATAGAGCAAAACATGGAGGACGTGTGCGCACCTTTCCTCATGAACGGGGAAACTGGGCCACCCACATCTACATACCATGTGAGTTACATATTGAAGGCAAATGGTGGGACCATCAGGTGCCACCTTAGCCACAGCTAAGAGGACGAAGCCAGAGGCCCTGGGTGCTATGTTCATATCCCTCCCAGCCCTGATGAGCTGACAGGCTGAATCAGATTGCACTCCGCTGACTACTGTTGTGGGTGTTCTGTAGTAAGTTGCTAGGCTTCTCAGAGTCTCAATTTCCTTGCCTCTAAAATGTAGGAAATGGGTGGTGGCAACACCTATTTCCTAAGAAGATAAAGTCAGATAATCTGTATCAAGTTCTTAGCACAGTATCACAAGGTGGTGGCTCTTATTTTATGTTGAGTGTCCCATTATCAATATCCTCCACCAGAGTGCTGCATTTGTCACGACAGATGAGCCTGCCTTGGCACATTATATTCATCCATGGCTCAGTTTGTGCTGGGTCTAACTCTCTGTTGTACAATCTGAGTTTGGATAAATTTATAAATACATATCTATATTATTATATAGAATAATTTCACTGCTTAACGATTTTTGTGTTCCCCTTATCCCTGTCCCATTTCCAAAGTTTTTCCTTTTCCAGAATGTCACAGAATTGATGAATAGGCTTCAGATTGGCTTCTTTTGCTTAGTAATATGTATTTAAGGGTCCCCCATGCCTTGTCATAGCTTGGCAGTTCTTTTTTTCTTTGGTTTTTCAAGGTAGGGTCTCACTCTGACCCACGCTGACCTGGAATTCACTATGTAGCCTCATGGTGGCCTCGAACTCATGGCGATCCTCCTACCTCTGCCTTCCGAGTGCTGGGATTAAAGGCATGCGCCACCACGCCCGGCTTCCAGTTCATTTCTTTTTATTTATTTATTTATTTAAGAGAGAGAGAGAGAGAATGGGCAAGCCAGGGCCTCTAGCCACTGCAAAGGAACTCCAGACACATGCTTCACCTTGTGCATCTGGCTTATGTGGATACTGGGGAATTGAACTCTGGTTGTTAGGCTTTGCAAGGAAGTGCCTTAACCACTAAGCCATCTCTCCAGCCCCCATTTCTTTTTGGTGCTAAATAATATTCCATTGGTCTAGCTGTAGCATGTTTATTGACCTACTAAGGGGTTGCTCCTAAGTTTGAGCAGTTATGATTAAAAATGCTATAGACTTTTGTGTGGATGTAAGTTTTTAACTCCTTTGGGCAAATCACCAGGAATGTGATTGCTGGATTACATGGTAACAGTATGTTTAGTTGTGTGTGCCACACGTCACGGCTGTATTCTGGTAGGTTTCCACCAGCAATGAATGGGAGTTCCTGCTGCTCTGCGGCCTTGACAGCTGTGGGTGTGTCGGCACTACGCAGTGGAAGCATTCTGATAGATGTGCAGTGGTGTCTCATTGCCCCTGACGACATGGCATGGTGAATTTTTCATATGCTGTTTGCTATCTGCATCTCTTTGGTGAAGCATATATTAAGGTTTTTGACCTATTTTTAAAAAATTTTATTTATTTATTTGAGAGAGACAGAGAGAGAAAGAGGCAGCTAGAGAAAATGGCCACTCCAAGGCCTCTAGCCACTGCAAACAAACTCCAGACGCATGCGCCACCACGTGTATCTGGCTTACTGGGGAATCGAATCTGGGTCCTTAGGCTTTGCAGGCAAGTGCCTTAACTGCTAAGCCATCTCTCCAGCCCCTTGGCCTATTTTTTTATTTTTGTTTATTTTTATTTATTTATTTGAGAGCAAGGGAGAGAGAGAGAGAGAGAGAGAGAGAGAGGGAATGGGCACGCCAGGGCCTCCAGCCACTGCAAACGAACTCCAGATGCGTGCGCCCCCTTGTGCATCTGGCTAACATGGGTCCTGGGGAATCGAGCCTCGAACCAGGGTCCTTAGGCTTCACAGGCAAGCGCTTAACTGCTAAGCCATCTCTCCAGCCCTTGGCCTATTTTTTAATCAAGTTGTTTTCTTATTATTGAGCTTTGAAGATTTTGTATTTTTCTGTGTTCTTGACCAGATATATCTTTTTCAAATATATTTTGCAGTGCCGGGCGTGGTGGCGCACGCCTTTAATTCCAGCACTCAGGAGGCAGAGGTAGGAGGATCACCATGAGTTCGAGGGGCCCCCTGAGACTACATAGTGAATTCCAGGTCAGCCTGAGCTAGAGTGAGACCCTACGTCAAAAAAACAAAACAAAAACAAAAGAAAACAAATATATTTTGCAAATATTTTTTCTAAGTCTGTATCTTGTTTTTTCATTCTCTTGGCAGTGTCTTTTACAGAGCAGAAATTCTTCAGTGTGATGAAGTTGATCTTATTGACTCGCATAGCTAATAAACAATACAGTGGTCTGAAGGTGAACCTTTGGGGTTACACTACCCATAATCAAACCATATCACCAGCTTTGGGTTTTGTGGACTTTATCAAATTTCCTGTTTTCAGTTTCATTGATTTATTTTTATTTGCTTATTTGTCTGTGTGTGTACACACTCACACATCAGGGTTTCCTGCTGCTGCAAACAGATGCCAGGTGCTTGTACCAGTTTTTGCATCTGGCTTTACATGGGTGCTAGGGACTCAAACCCAGGCCAGCAGATCTAAGAAGAGCTTTTGCCTTTTTAGTTGGTTGAGTATTTTGCTTGTTGGGATGGGGTGACAACTGCCAAGCTTCTTACATGCTGGAGACTCCTGAAGTCCTCTGGTAATTTCCTATTTAGCTAATATCTTACAATGAGCATGTGTTGGTTGACAGACAGAAATGTGGGTTAAAATACTAGTGGGTTCTACAGACATGCACTGCTCTTGAAACTGGAAAAATAAGGCTTCTCTGCCTGTGGCTCTAACCTTGGTTAAAAGGATGGTCTATCTTGTCTACTATTTCTCCAGATGAAGCTGGGGAGGAGTTCCTGGATCTGCTTGACACGTTGTTGCCCCAGGCCCAGACCCGTGTGCCCCGGCTAGTGAGGATGGAGGAATTCCACCTCAGCCTGTCTCAGAGTGTGGTTCTCCGCCATCACTGGATCCTCCCTTTTGTCCAGGTGCTCAAAGACCGGATGGCCTCCTTCCAGAGGTGACTGCTTCTCTCTCCTCCTCTCAGCCTCCTTTCCTGAGCTGCGGTGGGCTTAGAGGCAGGGTAGAACTAAAGGATGGAACAAGGCAGATCTCCTGGGGCTGTCTGCTGTACCTCTCAGCTGGTGTATTGTGGGCACACCACCTAAGCCCTTGACTCCTCCTTTCTTGTTTACTGTATATAAAACCCTACTATCTTTCTCTAAACTTACACTTACTACTTCCCACATTTCTGTGACCAGATTTGAGGGATCTTCTCCCACACCAACTAATTCTCCTACCACTCTCCTGTTACCAACTGGGTAGCCTGCAATTTAGTTCAGTTCTGACTTCTGGGACCTGAAAGTAATGCAGCCCTCACAGACTAAAGACTCAGTCCCACAAGACTGCCTTCCACTTTAGATATCAGATCTATAGGTTAAGACCCGGAGTTATCCAAACTGTCTGCCTTGCTACAAATCAGATCCTTTCTCTGGCTTGACATTTGCTGGAAGGACTTAAGAATTCAGGAAACCAGTGCACTTCCTAGATTACTGATTGATTGATTTACTTAATGTTTTTTGTTTTTTGTTTTTTGTTTTTTTTTTTTTTTTTGGTTTGTCAAGGTAGGGTCTCACTGTGGCCCAGGCTGACCTGGAATTAACTATATAGTCTCAGGGTGGCCTCGAATTTATGGCGATCCTCCTACCTCTGCCTCCCAAGTGCTGGGATTAAAGGCGTGTGCCACCACACCCAGCTTTCCTTTTTTGGGAGGGGAGGGGTTTCGAGGTAGGGTCTCACTCTAGCTCAGGCTGACCTGGAATTCACTATGTAGTCTCAAGGTGGCCTCGAACTCACGGCAATCCTCCTACCTCTCCCTCCCAAGTGCTGGGATTAAAGGCGTGCGCCACCACGTCCAGCTACTTAATTTTTTATATGTATTTATTTATTCATTTGCAAGCAAAGAGAGATAGATACACACAGAGAGGTAGAGAGAATGAGCGTGCCAGGGTCTCCCACCACTGCAAATGAATTCCAGATACATGTGCCACTTTGTGCATCTGGCTTTTTGTGGGCACTGGAAAATTGAACTAGGGTTGTCAGGCTTTGTAGGCAAGTACCTTAACCAATAAACCATCTCCCCAGCCCTTATTTTCAGTTTTTTGAGACAAGGTCTTGACTTTACAGCAGTCCTGCCTCAATTTTCTGAGTGTTGGGTTTGCAGATAGCTCTGCAAAGGAGACAGGCAGACAGAGATAGGTACCTTTTTCTTTGCAGTGTTGGAGATTGAACCGAGGGCTTCATATGTGCTAGGCAAGTGCTTTACTACTCAGCTACATTCTCGGCACTTACAGATTTTGTTTTATTTTTTGCCTGTGTATGTAACGTGCACTTGGATGCAGGGTGCACTTGCCTGCAGTGGCTGGAGCAGAATGTCTAGTGTCTTGCTCCATTGTTCTTCTGCTCGTTCTTATTTGAGCCAGAGTCTCTTACTGATCCAGAGATTAATTTCACGAGCTCCAGTGATTGTCAGGTCTCTGCTTCCCTGCAGGACTGAGGTTACAGTGGGTGCCCACATCCAGGGATCAAAACTGAGTGGTCTTCTCAGGCCTGCTCAGAATCTCATGCTTGCACAGGAAGTGCTGTTAACTGCTGATCCATCTCTCCAGCCCAAAGGATATGGTAAAACATTTTTTTTTTCACTTATTTGAGAGAGAGAGAGAGAGAGAATGAATGGCTCCAGGGCTCCTACAGACAAACTCCAGGTGCATGCACCATTTTAAAGACACTAATCACCTAGAAAATCTCAAAGGATTTAGGAGCACTGTGTCAGGAACCAGGGTCAAACACCAAATAATAGAATAAAAGATGCTCTTAGCTAGGTGTGGTGGCTCACACCTGTAATCCTAGCATTCAGGAGGCTGAGGCAGGAGGATTACCGTAATTTTGAGGCCAACCTGGGCTAGTCTGGGCTACAGAGTAAGACTCTGTCTCAAGAGCACATATACAAAAGCACATGATGCTTTTATCACCCCTGCTATTTAGGAAATTGCGTGGATTTAGAAGCTCTGTGTCACATATATTGCTTATTTAACATTTTCATTCAGCTTATGGTAGGATGGTGACTTTTGGTTTTGCGAGGTAGGGTCTCACTCTAGCCCAGGCTGACCTGGAATTCTCTATGTAGTCTCAGGGTGGCCTCGAACTCACAGCAATCCTCCTACCTCTGCCTCCCGAGTGCTGGGATTAAAGGCGTGCGCCACCACACCCGGCCTGATGGTGACGTTTTCGGAGGGAATTTGTAGGAAAAAAATAGATTGTAGGGCCTGGGATGTAGCTCAGTGGTAGAGCACTTGCCTGGCATATGGATGGCCTGAATTCCATCCCTATAACCTCAGAATTTAAAACTTTAAGAAGGGAGATGGAGTGATGGCTCAGCTATTAAGGGTGCTTGCTTGCAAACCTAGATGGCCTAGGTTCAGTTCTCCATTATCTACATACAGCTAGATGCACAAAGTGGTGCATGAATCTGGAGTTCATTTGCAGTGGCAAGAGGCCCTGACATACCCATACACATACTTTCTTTCTTTCTCTTTTTCTCTTCTTCCTACTTCCCTCCTTCTCTCAATTAAATATATTTTTTTAATTTGAAGAGATTATGCATGCCCTCAGTGTAATACCTGGTAAAGGGTCAGAACTGGCCCCAAGTCTGGTTTTCCTAATGAATGATTTTGTACAACTGCAGACATGCCTTACTGCAGGCTTGATGGAGTCAGAAGCCTGTACTTTCACTCGTCTCTTCCAGTTGACATTTCCCTCAGGATGCCTCAGTCCCAGGGGTCCTATGGCCCTGCCACTACTTACAGCCCTAGAGCTCAGTACACGCCTGACCTCCCAATGGAGGTCTACAGCACCATGCACAGCTAAAACTGCTGCTTTTGTTACAACTCAAACTAATATTTCTGGTTTTTTCTTGGTATTCTTTCTGAAATATATTTGTTCTAAATTTCAGGTTTTCCTTCACTGCTAACCGGGTAAAGATTTATACCAACCAAGAGAAAACCAGGTGGGTCCCTGGCCCTGAAGAAGATTCTTGGTGCAAAGATTGAGGGGTGCATTTTCTTTTTTTTAAATTTATTTTATTTATGTGAGAATGAATGGGTACACCAGGGTCTCCTGCCACTGCACATGAACTCCATACACATGCTCTACTTTGTACCTCTGGCTTTACATGGGTACTGGGGAATCGAACCTCGGCCATCAGGCTTTGCACTAAGTGTCTTTAACCACTGAGCAATCTCTCCAACCCCATTTTGTTTTTCTTAACCAAGGGCACCTGTTCCCCAATCTGAATTTTCATTCAGAAAAAAAAAAAAAAAAGCAAGGGTGCATTGGGAGGGAAGGCAGAGGTCCGAAACCATCTTGTATCGGGAAGAGCTTGTGAAGTCAGGAGCCTGTTCCTGCCCAGGATCCGTTCCTGACTGTAATGATTGGGTTCTGTGACTTCCTGTTTCCATACTATCGTATCAGTCCCCTTACTCATCCATTGTCCAGCATTCGAGAGGCCTAATGACACAATGGATTTTGAAAAGTTAAAAGTGTTAAAGTATTAAATGAACATAAGAGGAAATTACTGTGACCACGGCCTCAGGAGTCTCCCTATCTGATCCTATCCATTGAGCCACTGCTTCTCAGCTCCTCTGAAAGCAATTGCTCCTTCCTTCATTCCAGGCTGTCTAATTTTTTAAGCTAAAGGATATCCAGAAGGGAAGTGTCAACTAAGTCCACTACCACATAAGGCCAGTAAAGATATGCTGAGTGGAGCTGGGGAGATAGCCAGGTGGGTAAAGAGCTTGCCACACAAGCCTGAGGACCTGAGTTCAGATCCCTAGAACCCGTTTAAAAAAATACCTCACAGGGTAATGCACCTGCAAGCCAGGCTCACTGGCTACCTACCTACCCCAGTCAAATCCTTGAGTTCTAGGTTCACTGACAGACTCTTCTCGAAAAGAATAAGGTGGAACGCAGTAAAGGAAGACTCCTGATGTCAGCTTCTGTCATCCACATGTACCCACACACATGCAAAAAAAAAAAAAAAATACTAGTAAATGATGACAGGAGGATCCATGGTTTTGGTGGAGGGATAGAAGCCACTGGAACTTTTTTTTTCTTAAGGTAGGGTCTCACTCTAGCTCAGGCTGCCTAGAATTCACTCTGTAGTCTCAGGATGGCCTTGAACTCATGGTGAACCTACTACCTCTGCCTCCTGAGTGCTGGGATTAAAGGCGTGTATCACCACGCCTGGCTGTCACTGGTGACTTTGACAAGAACATTTCTGGGAAAATGTTTTTTATGAAGTTTTACTTAGAATGGCATGGGGGCCAGCAGAAGGTGATCCAGGGAGGGTTTAACTACTGAGGTCAGCAGGCCTGAACATTTGCAGGAGGAAGGTGGTGCTAGAAAGCAGGGCCTTGAGAAGGTGCTGAGCCTGGGAGTCTGCAGCAGGAGCTGACAAGGTGCCCTGGGCACTTGGCCATGGAGACTAGGCAGTGGTGGGTTTAGGAAGGGTTAAAGTCAAGACAGGAGGGGGACTGAGCTGGCTTGTGGAACAGCAAAGGAACACACAGATGGGTGAGCAGTGGCCCAAGACCTAGCCTTCCTGTTGGTGGACCTCTGATGCTTCTTGGGTAGTTTGTGCTCTCAGAGGCTGTATCCTGTACCCATGTTGTATCCACTTCTGCCTCTCCCTAGGACCTTCATTGGGCTTGAGGTCACCTCAGGGCATGCCCAGTTCCTGGACCTGGTTTCAGAGGTGGATAGAGTAATGGAGGAATTCGACCTCACCACTTTCTACCAGGTAATGCACAAAATTGCAGATCATGAATGGAGACAGTTACTGCTCGAGGGGACTACTGCTGCTCCACTGGCCCATCTGTAACTGGAGCAAAGCATCCTTAAAGAAGCCCTTGTCAGAAGCCAACTAAATAGCCCTGCAATACTTACCTGTGTGGAGGGTCCTGGGTGCTAGGCCAGAAGACACAAACCCCTGGGGTCTGAGGGTTAGCTGGCTGCAGCCCACCTTTATGCAGTCCTACATTTTAAGAACTCTAGGGATTAGGCCTTTCCCATGATGTGTCCATGTTTGCTTTGTATTTCCTCAGCATTTATACCCAACACATAGTGAAACTGACCTTCCAGAGAAAGGTGTGATTCACATGTCTTACTATACCCTCCCCTGTGCTCTCCAGGGTACTCAGAGTCCAGGTTGGATACACAATTTTAAAGGAGCATTGGTTTTATTTGACATGTTTTTTTAAAAAAAAAAAAAACCAAAAAACATGCTGATGGGGTGGAAGGATGGTTTAGCGGTTAAGACACTTGCCTGCAAAGCTAAAAGACACAGGTTCGATTCCCCAGAACCCACACAAGCCAGATGCACAAGGGGGTGCATGTGTCTGGAGTTCGTTTGCAGTGGCTGGAGGCCCTGGCACACCCATTCTCTCTCTCCCTCTTTCTCTGTCAAATAAATAAATAAATAAATAAATAATATTTAAGAAAACATGCTAAGGTATGTAATTGTGACTGACTAGGAATACTTATTGTTTCTTCAAAGTTGTAGACATTTTGGGGTTTGTTCATTTCTTCTGAAAAGTGTGGCATCTGCTGGGATGTTCTGGATCAGAAAGTAACTCAGTGCCTAGATTCTCGTCCACCTCCCCAGGGCCAGTGGATCTCTGTGGTATGTGAAGGAAAGCACCTGAAAACACTGCTCATCAGCTCAGCCTGGAATAATAAAATACAGCAGAAGGCTGGAGAGATGGCTCAGCTAATAAGATACTTGCCTGCAAACCCTAACTACCTGAGTTCAGTTCTCCAGTACCGATGTAAAGCCAGATGCACAAAGTGGCACATGCATCTGGAGTTCATTTGCAGTGGCTAGAGGCCCTCGTATGCTCATTTTCTCTCTGTGTGTGTCTGTCTCTCTGCTTGCAAATAAAATGAAAAAAAATTTTAATATAGCAGACTGGGAGACCCAAACAACTGGGATGTATTTTCTTATGTTCTAGAGGCTAGAAGTTGAAGATTAAGGTGCTAGCATGGTTGGCTTCTGATGAGGGCTCTGGCTTAGAGACAGCTGCCCCTGTCTGTGACTTTTCTTTCAAGGACATATATCCCATCATGAGGACCCCACCCTAATGGCCTCATCTAACCCTTATTACCTCCAAAAGACAAATGCCATCCCACTGGGGGTAAGGCCTTACCTGTATGAATTTGGGGTAGTGGTACAACTTAGTCTGTAGCAAGGACCAGTACAAGCTATTTTGTCTTGTCTACCTGAGCAGGGTGCTTAAGATCAGCACTGAGGGACTGGCCAGGGATCTTGTAATGAGACCCTGACATGATGGCTGGGCCTACCATAGCATCCAGGTGACATCCAGCTTCCCTGCTTTTCCTCCCCAGGATCCCTCCTTCCACATCAGTCTGGCCTGGTGTGTGGGTGATGCACGTCTCCAGCTGGAAGGACAGTGCCTGCAGGAGCTGCAGGTGAATGCCCAAGGGCCAGAGCTCCAGAAATGATGGGATGGGCATTGGGGCTGAGGAGGGGTAGGCAGGAGACTCTTTCCTCTTACCATCCTGCTCAGAGTAACTGGTTCCAGGACCAACAGCAGACCTGGAAGCTGGTTAGTACGTGTGCTCTGGCTCCACCCCTGGCCTAGAGCAGAACTGGATTTTAACAAGATTTTGTGTGGCCTGTGTGGCCGCAGGCTCCCCTGGAAGTCCCAGGCTATCACCTGAGATCAGAGGTTTGGACCTGGTAGCATTGGGAAGAAAGTGTGCCACATTTGTGGAACATTCAGCCTTGGTGCCAGTCTCATTTTGGCTGTGGGCAGTTTTTTGTTTGTTTACTTTTGAGACAGTGTCTCACTGTGTATCTCTGACTGACCTGGAACTCTCTATGGAGACCAAGCTGCCTTGAACTCCTGCCTCTGGTCATATTTTAATAGCAAGTGGAACAATTCACTTTCCCTGAGAGAACCAAGAGTGTACATGCACAGCGCCTGGCAGCGGACACTGTGCCTGACAGGGAGCAGTGACAGGACGGCCAGGCAGCAAGGTGGCCCAGTGTTACTAGCATTTTTGTTTCTTAGGAGAAGCCAAAAAAAAAAAAAACAAAAAACAGATTTTCATGTGCATTCTCCAAGTCTTCCAATGTTGGCAGCTGATTTGGCTTTCTGAAAAACACTGTGCAAGTCAAACATAATCTGTGCGGCCCCGTCTGAAGGGGCCTGGGCCTCGGCCTCCTCATGCTGCAAACAGCTCTGTTGTCTGGCTGCAGCAGACCCGGCCCCTAAACCAAGCCAGATTAGGTACTGGACACTGTACCCCAGAGCTCCGAATGTCTGTGTCCTTGTCTAGAAGTTGGGGAGACAGACCCTACTCACAAAGTGGTGACATGATTAGACAAGCTAACAAAAAAAGAGCCTGAGCCTGCACAGCCTGGGTCCCCTGTGCATTGCCCCGTCTCTGAGGGAGTTTGCTAGGATGGTTTTATCTGTGATGCGTCTGCATCCCATTAACATGGCTCTCTCACTGCTGACTGAAGGAAATCGTGGATGAGTTTGAAGACTCTGAGATGCTGCTCCGTGTGCACGCCGAACAGGTCCGCTGCAAATCTGGGAACAAATTCTTCTCGATGCCTTTGAAGTGAACACCACCTCCTTGTTCCGGGCTTCTCTGCAGGCTGGATACAACCTGCTCCCCCATCTATGGAGTGCCGCTAGCCTCTCTAGAGGTCACACTCCCTGTTGGCTGCTGCTCTTGGTCCCTTTGAGAGTTATGTTGGGTGCTGCTCTTGTGTGAGCCATTCCCATAAATCACCAGTAGAGGGCAGCCTTGGCTTTCTAATTCTTCCTGGGCTGTTGTACAGAAAGAAAAAAAGCATTGTTAAAGGGAGCCCACCCATTCAGCAGAGTATCTCCTGTGGTCCCTGTAGACCACCCCATCTCCTCCCCTCTGAAGCCATTTATATTGCAATGCTATTGGTCTCACACCAGATTTTACATTCATCGTGCCTTGCCTCACCCTCTCTCCTGGAAGTGTGCCACCTTTCTCTCCTTTTCCTCTCACCAGTATTATGCCAGCAGAGGCCATTTCAGGGCCAGGCACAGGGTGCTAATTTGTGGTCAGCATCAGTTTTCTCCATTCCGTTCCTTCCTCCCACTCTCCCAGCCAGGTGCCTGGGGAGAGGCAGGCAGATGTTTCATTTTGGCTTGGTTGTGGCTGCCCGCCCGGCCTCCAACACTCTGTGACCCCTAGCTTCCCCATCAGCTTTCCCAAAGAGGCAGAGAGGAGCCTTCCTCCAGTCCAGATCCTCCTGCTGCTGTGGCTTGAGCATTTTGAGGGGTGTGGCAAGAGGGCCCAGCTGCACAAGACTTTCATTTTTCATCAGGCTCTCACTAGAGCAAAGGACCGGTCCTCCCCAGTTGTCATGGGGATTTCTGGTGATGGATGAAGAGATATTTTGTTACAGTTTTGAATTATGTCAACAAATAAAACTTGCAGGGTTTTTTTTTATGTGGGGTCTTATTTTGGACTGCTTTTATTCAACAAGGTGAGAAATGCCTTTTCTCTGCCCTTACCCTCATGCTGTGCTTCACAGTTTGGGGAGCTTTTGGAGGACTTGTTATGACTTCTAAGGTGAGTTTGAAAGGTGGTAGCTATACCTCAGAAGAAAGAGGGTGAGGAGGCTGGGAAGATGGCTCAGCAGTTACTTGCAAGGGTGCCAGCCCTGGTTCAGTCCCCAAGCCACCCATCTAAGCTGGGCACAAAAAGTGGTACAGGTGTCTGGCATTTGTTTGCAAAGGCAAGAGGCCCTTGCACACCCATGCATACACACACACACACACACACACACACAAAAGAAAACGAGGGTAGGGTTCCTACATCTATCAGGCCTGCACACAGTGGGGCTGCACACAACATAGGGAGGCCAGGGTTTGGCATGTGGCAGGGAGTTGCCATCCCCGACCCCTCACGGGTATAAGCACAGATCTTTAGACTTTTTGCTGCTGTGACCTTTACCAAGGCCTGTCCAGGGCATTCCCATTCTCAGCAGCTCAGCCTGTTGAAAGGCAACTTGGTGGAGTTGACTGCTATTTAATGGAAGAACAGGTTAAGTGACCTACCTGGAATGTAAGAAATGGCTTGTTAGGACCTGACTCAGCTCTAGCCCAAGTTTCTACCCTGGTTCTGCCCAGGCCAGCCCTGCACACACCTTCCACTTGGGCCCATGGGAAAGATGTTGAGAGTCCTGTTGCTCTGGCTGCCACTGTGCATGCTCCTTGCAACTCTGCCTTTTCCTAGCACAAGAAACCATATCCATGCCTCGTCCCCCTAATGCCACCACACAGATCTGCTGACTCCAGCTGACCAGCTGCTTGGTGTTCCTGGCATCTGAGGTCACGCTGGAGAGGAAGAAGCAGCCAGGCATACTTTCTGGCCTGTAGGCAACATGACAACCCTGGCTGCACAGCCCATGTTATTGATGCCTACTCTGCCAGGCCCTGAATTGGGTACTTGGCTGAATCAGTCCAGGCCTGGACCTCTGGGTGCTCACAGTGGGGAAAGCAGGCCAGGCGTGCTGAGCAGAATCCTCATTGCCAACAATGCATTTGCCCAAAGGACTGCTCCCCCGGGAGAGGATGTGGCTCTGCAGGTCATCTGTGCTGAGGATAGACTTAGAGTGCAGCCACTTTGAGATCTGGGCCAAGATCAATAAAGGGCTCTTCAATGGAGAAAGGAAGGTGGCCATGGAGGGAAGGGAGTGAGAGCTTGATGGGGGGCGGGGGCGGGGGGGCAGGTGGGCGGGGACTGAGGATGCTGGCAGCAAGCACTTGGCGGGCACCCAGACTTGCAGTGTGCCTCCAGCAAGCACTGCGCTGACAGTGCCGAAGCAGCTGGGGCTCTTCCATAAGAGGAGAAGTGTTCCAGAAACCCAGATGAGTGGAGACAGGGAAGACAGGGAGCAGGCTGGGGCCTCTCCTGGGTGGATGCTCTTGATGGGGATTGTATCGCACCAGGAGAAGCACACAATCAACACATCTGGCCCTGGCACCCTCAGATATTCCCTCCATAGGGCAGGGACTGGCTGATTTCCACCTGGCACTATGGCCTTTTCCCTCGCCTCTCCAGACCACCCCAGCTGTTTCTGAGGGAGAGGGAAAGTACTTGGTTTGTTTGTTTATTCCTTGTCTTGGCACGCACACCCAAAGACTGCCCTATTAACCAAGCAAGCTCATTTTTCCAGCATCACATGCTGTAGTGGTTTGATTCAGGTGTCCCCCATAAACTTAGGTAAAGGCTTTTCTTTTTTCTTCTATGCTTTTAAAAGTATTTTTTAGAGCCAGGCATGGTGGCACATGCCTTTGATCCCAGCACTCAAGAGGCAGAGGTATGAAGAATGCTGTGAGTTTGAGGCCAGCCTGAGACTACAGAGTGAGTTCCAGGTCAGCTTGGGCTAGAGTGAGACCCTACCTTGGAAAATCCAAAAGACAAAACAATTATTTTTTAATTTTACACAGAGCAAGAATGAAAATGGGTGCCCTAGGACCTCTTCTCACTGCAAACCAACTCTAGACGTATGCGCCACTTTGTGCATCTGGCTTTAACATTGATAATGGGGAATAGAACCCTGGCCATCAGGCTTTGCAAACAAGTGCCTTTAACTGCTGAGCCATCTCTCCAGCCCCAAAAGAGAAAAAGTTTATTCACCAGGTGACCAAATACAAAAAGGTAGGAGTCTCTTGAGGTGCTTGCCTGCAAAGCCTAATGACCCAAGTTTGATTCCCCAGTACCCACATAAAGCCAGATGCGCAAAGTGGTGCATGTATCTGAAGTCCATTTGCTGTGGCTGGAAGCCCTAGCATGCCCATTCTCTCTGTCCCTCTTCTATTTCTGCTTGAAAATAAATAAATTAGTTAATTTTTTAAAATATAAAAAAGGTAGGAGTCTCAAAGCTGCTTTCCCAACAATGGGGTTCAAGGTCATTTAGGGAGTAAAGCAGCGGGGTGATGTGAGGCAAGGGAAAGGCCCTAGATGCAGAAAAGAGAGAAGTACTCTCTATTCTACACATTCACAGTTCACTGGGCATCTGTGAGAACCTAAGCGATGGGTTGGTGGTTTCATCCCGTTTAGAGCTCCCAAGTCCTCAGACACAGCTTAGGCAATTTCATTTCTATTTGCAGAGGAAGGACACAGTAAGAGTTGGGAAACAAGGAACTCCAGATTCTGGTAAATTACATGAGGGACAGGAAGCCAGTGACCTAGCTTCTTCTAGAGCTTTCTGTATAACCCCTCACACCACATCTGGGTCTCAAATGAAACTGCTGTGAAATGTCTATCCGGGCTTTGATTTAAAAGTTTCAAAAAAAAAAAAAAGGTGTGTGTGTAGGGAATCAGGACATAGGTGAAATAATATTAGCAAAATGTGGACAATGTTTAAAGCTGGTTGGTAAAGTTTACACATCGTGGTCCCACTAGTCCTCTCAAGCTAGCTCTGGTTAGTAGACACTTAGTCCCTGGTGATGGATATGTGTACCAAGCTAATTTGGGAACTTCATGATCTGGTCATATGGGCTGCTATTTCCTTGACCCAAGAGCCTGCAATGGGAGAAAACAATTATCAGCCTTGTCTGACTACCATCCTGGTCTCTTAATTCTTACTAAGTAAACTGTTTATCAGTATTTAAAAAAATAATTAGGAATAAATTTTTCAAATGATTGCTGTATACTCTGGTTAGACAGGGGCAATCCTGTTATTTGCCTGAACACTGCGCATCACCCAAAAGCAAGTTTCAAACTGGGGAATTTAGCCAGGTGTGGCAGCACACTCCTTTAATCCCAGCACTTGGGAGGCAGAGGTGGGAGGATCACTGTGAGTTTGAGGCCAGCCTGGAGCTAGAGTTCCAGGTCAGCCTGGGCTAGAGTGAGACCCTCCCTAGGAAAAAAAAAAAGTGGGGAATTCAGAAACAAGGTGAGGGACCCCCAGAAAAGTGAGTTGGTGGTGTAAATAGATGAAATTGCCTCTACCTTTTCCCCAAATCCAAACTTCCTGTTCACAAGAAGCTTTGCCAAGTGCCAGGTGATACCCACCATGGACTTTTTTTTTTTTTTTTAATGACATAGAGAGAATTGGTAGACCAGGGCCTCCAGCCACTGTAATCTAACTCCAGATACATCACATGCACCACCTTGGGCCAGACCCTTCCTGGACTTTTGACCAGGCTCCGTGGTATCTACAGCATAGTAGAATTAAATAGAGCACAATCACGTTGTTGAGCCACAGCCACACACTTCATTTCCCCCAAGATCTCAGTGAGGGGGAAAATGGGCTCCCTGCTCTGGGGTCTGTCCTCTTGCGAGGTCTGTTTCTGCCTCTCTTTCTGTGTGAATTTTCTTTCATGTAGCTGTCCATAAAGCTTCACCTTGCTGTGCACTAATTTAGATTATCTACCCCAAACCACAGACCGTATCATTTGGGGGCTTGGCCGGGATCTACCACATTTTCAGTATGGATCATGCCTAACCGGGAAGGGTCTGAAGGGAATGACCACTGAGCATCTGCTACCTCCTTCAGTTCCTTACAGGGGAAACCTCCAGCCACATTTAAGCCTAAGGGGAGAAGAACCAAGATATAAGGGGGATAGCACCCTCTGTCATGTGACGACACGCAGGCTTAGGTATGTATACCTTTTCTGGGGATCCCTTTCCCTAACTGCCTACCGAGGGGGAACTACCTTGCTCATATTTTCCCTCATTCTCCCTACTCCAGAGGTAACCCTAACTGTTGTTAGAGAATTAGGTTTAAAACAGGACATTTGGGTTCTGACCCCCTACCCGTCCTTCCTGCCCATCCTCACCTACCAAGTGGGAGGAGGAATCTTCATTCTTTCTCCACAGGAAGGCCATGCCTTCCTTAGGCCCTCTCTCAGCGTGGGGTCGATTTAGGGGTCACCCCTCTCCAGAAGCAGGGATGGGGCCAAAGTGGGCCAAGGAAGAGTTGCTGCCATGTGGGAAGAGTTAAAGGGCCACCCACCGGCAGGGGCTGTGCTGCTGGCACCTGCTACGAGGAAGCCTGGGTTAGGGTGCAGCCCAGAGCCCCTGCCTGGGTCCGCCTACTGAGAGTGAGCAAGCGAGCGCACTGGCGCTTTAAGAGCAGCCGGCGGCTGCAGCGCTCAGCGCGCAGGGAGGAGGGTTTGGAGAGGCTGGAGACGCACTGAACTCGCCAGGGACACAGTGACTGGAGGCTTACTTGCCCGCTTGCTCGTTCACCTGGGACCTGTTCCCTGCATTCCTGCCGTGACCGCCTGGGGGACCCAGGCCCAGCTGGGCCCAGCGGCGAGCCGAGTGACTGCGTGGAGATCCGGGCCCGGCTAGGCGCAGCGGCGACAGGAGTAGCTTAGCTACCGGGGTGGGAGTGCCCGGCCCTGGGCATGGAGAGAGGGAGCTGGGCGCGCAGGGGGCGCCGTGGGACCGGGCGGCCAGAGCGCTGAGCCAGACAAAGGCTCGGGAGTTGCGCTCCGGGCCGGGCGCGGAGGCTGCAGGACCCCGCAGCGGGCGGCTCGGCCGGTCCCCTCTCCAGCGGGCGGGCGGGCGGGCCCGGCGCGCTCAGACCTGCCCCGCCCGCGTCTCCTCGGGCTTGGGAATTTGCTGAGGAGACCTGAGCGGCTCCGGGGGGCGCGCGGAGCCCCAGGTCCGCCCCACGCCAGCCGGGCCGGGGGCCAGGGATCATCGCAAGTTTCCAAGCCACACGCAAGAACCCGGCGACCGCCGGGCGACGAGCCCCGCGTGCAGCACTCCGGATCCGGCTGGGAGCCGAGAGCATGGGCAGCAACCGGAGCGCGCCCTGGGCGGCCGGGCCGGACTGGCAGCTGCCTCAGCGGCCGGGAAGCGAGAGCACGGCCCCGGCTGCTACCGCTGCTGCTGGTGCTTCTGGACTGTCTGGGCCGCAGCGCAGCAGCCGAGGACGCAGAAGTCCACGCCGAGGTAAGGACCTCCTGCCGGCCCCTTGGCAAGGGGATCGGGGTGGGAGCCACGCCCGCAGCCCGAGACCTGTCGGTGAGGGCATGGAGACGCGCTCCCAGTTGGAGGTGGGGGTTGACCTGGGAACCGGAGCCTGGGAAGAAAGGGGAGCTGGCAGCCTGCCCCTCCCCAGCTCTCCCCCTGCAGCACGCCTCGTCGCCAGCCCCGGACCTAGGGCTCGGGCTTGCCCGCTACCCTGCAAGTGCCCGGGGCCCTGATCCTCCAGCCTGGGTCCCAAGAGACGCATCTGCAGACCCCAACCCTCGCCCCCAGCTCTTCCCTCGCCGGCGGCCGATTCCTCGAGAGCCCGGAGGGTGGACTGTGGGCTCTTTGCAAGTGGGAAGGGGCGCTGGAGGTGGGGGGAGCTCGGGCGCAGCAGGAGCTGGGCAGCGCTCATGCTTAGGTAGCGGGTCGTTTGGGTGACACCGAGTGTCGGCCGGCGGGCTCGGATGGGGGGGGGGGCGGACAAGGGGCGGAGTGCGAACAAGCAGACTGGTTGCAGGATGCTTTGGCGACTTTCTTGCTTTCTTGCCCGGAAGTCTCCCTACGCTCGGGTGGAGTCGAATGGACGGACCCTGTCTCTCCCAACATTTCTTCCTACCAGCGCTCCTAAGCACAGGCATGGGTGGGAGAGGGTAGACAACATGCCTTTTTCTCTGCAAGTCCCTACACTGTCTGCTCTCTGGATTAGTCTTGTGAGTGGCCTCACGCGGTCTGTCTACACAGAGCCAGGTCCAAGTAGCAACTCCGACTCGAGGTGTGTGTGTGTGGGGGGGGGGTCTCCCAGCGACAGTGACAACTCAGTTATCCCAGTTGTGCGTGCACTTTCCCACAACTTTTGGAGATATGGCTTCCCACTTCCCAGTTCTGGGGAGATGAGGGGATTGGACAAGGAGTGTGGAAAAGAGGACGACCCGGGAGCTATGGGCCCTCATGCCCTTGGGCTGTCCAGGCTTAGCGCCCTGGAGTCAGGACAGTTTCTATTTGCAGACAGCCTGGTGTTCCCTCCCAGCGCTCCACCTCCTGGGTCTGCCTGAGAGATTTTTCCGATGGAAGCTTGCCCCTTCCCCTTCCCCACCCTACTTTAATAAAAGCTTGGAGGAAGGGCAAGGAATTCCTCCCAGGCTCCAGTTACACAGTTCTCCACCTGCTCTGCCCTCCCTCCCTGTCCAGGGAAAGTTGCAGGGCACAGCCCATGCTCAGTCTGCCCCCCATCCCAGTTCTCCCAGGCAGAGGCTCATGGGAGGGGGCGGGGGAGGGGCTCCTGCAGGTGGCAATGGCATGTTTGCCAGTGATCCAGGTACTGGGAGGCGAGGGCACCTGCTGCTGGAGCAGATGTGGAAGAATTTTAAGTCGTTGATTCACCTTACAGAGTTTGTAATCTACTTCGGGGTGCATGTACATGTGCATGCAGAATGATTACAGACCAAGCTGGAATTTGGTTTATACGGAGGGAGCTGGGCACTGGCGCTGGTACCTTGAGGGGCTTTACACACTTTTCTCTGGTTCTTCCACCCTATTTCTTCCCAGCTGCGGGGACACCCACAGCTCAGCATGCCCACCACCCACCGTCTCTAGGGGAGAGAGCCTTGGTAGCCCTGGCTAGGATCTCTAACTGGACTGCAACACTGCTCCTGGGAGACAACTTGGATTAGACCTGGGATGTGGCTGAAAGGACTCAATGGTGCATGTTGGAAGTCACAGGAAATGGAAGATATCTTAGCCCCTGTCGTTGGCTTTAGAGTGCAGGCTACTCCTAGAGGCCTATCAGGTCTAGCCAGAGTGGGTCTGAGAAGCCCCATGGCCTAGGTGGCCAGCCCATCTGCTCAGAGATGTCTAGGCCTGGCTAACACAGTGTCCAGATCCCCTTTCCTTGGAGAAGGGCTCTGGTCCTTGCCCCAGGCTGTCCATACTTCCAGCCTACTGGCTAACTCATGGCTGCAGTCTTCTATGAGCACCTGATCAGATGAACCAAGGCCAATAACCACCCCCTCAACACACACTCCCTGGGTAGCAGCCACATGAATTCACCAAGTGTGTGCTGGGGGCTGCCATATAGCTGCACCCTGGCCTGGAGGAACCCATCTTCCTTGGAGCAGCCGTCCAAGTCCCATCTTTCCCTTAGACAGTAAGGTCTAGTCTCCAGCCACTGTGTAGCAGAGCTCCACGAGCTGAGTGCCCGCTCTGTTACTCAGTCAGGTCTCTTATCTACTGGCTACAGTACCTAGCTGTTCTGAGTGCCTTTGGTTCTCACCAGAGAAGCCCTGCACCTGTACCCACTCTCCACACACAACTTCCCTCTCTCAGCCCAACCTGTGGTAGTGACTCAGGCTTCCAGAGTTCACAGGAGTGGTGCCACCACCCCCAATACACGGACACCCCCACCTGCCTGAATAGAGCCAAGTGTCTTCCTGCCCACATCTGGCTACTGAGTAGGATTGAGCAAAAAGAGGCTGGGGTTAACTGGAGTTCTCATTTTGACCTTCACATCTATCTAGAGAACCACAGCCCACCTTCCTGCAAATCCTTCTCTCCTTGAATTTCATTGGTAACCCCTCTAAGTCCCTCCATAGTAATACTCTTTCTTAGCTGTGGAGTACAAAGTGCAGGAGTCCTCTGTGCCCACCCTCAAGGGGAGGGGGCTTCATGTCTGGGAACCCATAGAGACTCCTCTCTTCCCCTCCTCTCCCTTCCTCTCCTCTCCTGTCCTCTCCCCCCTTTTTCTCTCCTCCCTCTTCCCTTTCCCTCCCTTCCCCTCCCCTCCTCTCCTCTCTTCTTTCCCCCTACCCTCCTATCTTCTCCTCTCTTCCCCTCCCCTCCTGTCTTCTCCTCTCCTCTCCTCCCCTGCTACTTATATACTGCTCCTTTCCATGCTGCGTCAATACCCAGGGAGAACTGTTATGATTAACACAGCTGGGGACTGGGATCTGATGGGGGCTTGCCTTTCATATCAGGTCTTGCCATGTCCCTGTGTTTGGGCCACCCTTGAGCTCACCCATCAGTTGCCTCCTTGGGTGTCCTCATCTGAACAGCATATGGGCCTGCCCTGTCCACTGTGACCCCTGGACACACACACACTCTCTCTCTCTCCTACTGTCCACTGCCCCACCCCAAGGAGGGGGGATACTTTTGACAGATATCCTTGAATGTGGATAGAAACCACCCAGAAGCATGCCCATGCCCTCTTCCCCTAAGGAAGACTCTCCAAAACCCACCACCTGATCACTGATGCCAGCTGGGAATGACACTGCTGTAGACATGGAAAAGGCCCTCCCTCCCTGCCACACGCAGCTCTAGCTGACCCTCCATGCACCTTTTGTGGCTTAATCCAGATGTTCCCTGTCCTTGTCGCCTCTGCCCAGTTGGGAGTTTGGCTTCTGCATGAAGGTAGCTGCGGTGGTCACTATGGGGCATCACTGGTTAGGTCAGAGTTGACATCCTCAATATCATTCCAAGACTTGTGTCTTTTGCTGTTAGACACTAAGGTGGGGGTGGGGGGGAACATCCCATGCCTAGCTCTATTTTAGGTATGAAGATGTGATCTGTGAGTCAGCAGAAGCAAAGAGGGGTTGGGCACACCGCTTGGCCACTTCATTACAAAGTGGATCCTGGGAGAAGCCAAAAACCAATGTGAGAGCCTGGGATCCTGAACGTAACTGAGCACTCCAGGCCTGAAGCACATAGCCTGCACCTTCTGGATAGGCAGGGCCCCCTGAGGGCTTGAGGATTAGGGTTCCCATGTACCGTTCGCCAGAAGAACCTGGGTTCTGGGAATGCCTGGCGACTAGGGAGGTGGCAGACTCTGCAGCCCTAGGCACCGTGGCAGATGTACATGAGCTGGTCCTGGGCCAGAGGGACAAAGGGATGCCTCTTACCAGATCCCATGCCCTTCCAGGGAATACAAGGAAATGAGCAGAAAGACCTGACTGCCTTCCTCTGCTATCAGGATAGGTCAGGGCAGATGGCTGTGGAGCCAGGGAACGGCCATTATTAGCCTTTGCAAATGCTCCTTACCTATGGCCATTGATGGCTGAGCCACCAGAGCTGCTCAGCCTGGAGGCCAGGGTCCGGGTCAGCTCTCCAGCTTTGTCTAGGAGTAACTGCCCCACTGTGGAGCTGAGGACTCCAGCTGCATGTCCGGCACCTAACAACACGCCACCTGGTACATAGGGAGTGCTTGCAAGATGGTGGCAAAACGTACGACTGAGAAGCAAGTGACATTTGCTGTGGGTCTCCTTGAACCTATCTGAACCTCGGATTCCCTGCCTATAAAATGGGAATAACCACAGCATCCACTTGATGGGATTATGGGGAAATTTATCATATTTACAGGCAATACTGTAGATACAGGCTATGCACAGTGGAACCAAGAGGTCTGGAGTTATTTTCATTGTTTTGAAGCAGGGTCTCACTCTAGCCCAGGCTGACCTGGAACTCAGTCGCCCCAGGCTGGCCTCAAACTCATGGTGATCCTCCTACCTCAGCCTCCCAAGTACTAGGATTAAACAAGTGAGCCACCATGCCCAGCTTCTAGGGTTTTGAGTACTTTCAATAAAGAAATTCTACTCTGGGCTGGAGAGATGGCTTACCGGTTAAGGCGTTTGCATGCAAAGCCAAAGGACCCCGGTTCGATTCCCCAGGATCCACATAAGCCAGATGCACAAGGTGGTACATGCATCTGGAGTTCGTTTGCAGTGGCTGGAGGCCCTGGTGTGCCCATTCATTCTCTCCCTCTGCCTCATTCTCTCTCTCAAATAAATAAATAAAATTTTTTAAAAAATTCTATCCCGAAGTATTTCAGAAGCACTTTCATATTTCTTCCTCCTTTTAAGTCTTAAATGTGTGAGGGATGAAGCTAATCCCTTTAAGTGAGAGAAAAAAAATACCTCAGATGCCACAGCCAGAGACTGCAAAGCTGGGGTTTGAACCCAGATCCCTGAAGCTTAGAACCTTAACTGGGTTAAAGGTCAAAGTCCAAAGTGTCATCCTATGAGTTTCTACCTGCTGCTGGCTGCAGCCTGCTGGCCCTGAGCCAAGTGGGAAGGACACTTAGGAGTGGGGCCAAAGCTGTCCCACCAGCTACCACCCAGGTCCTTCCCAGTGGGGAGTCCCATGTAAGCGCTATCACCTGCTGGGGGTGGGGGTGGGGTAGAGGGCCAGGTGAGGCCAGAGGCCTGGTCTCCAGCCAACCTCGAAACTCTAGGCAAATAGAGACACCTTCTGCCCCACCCCTGCCCGCCCACAGGCCAAAGGACCCGTTTGTTTTTCCTCCAGGTTAAGGCATGCAGGGGCGGGTTGGGTGGCTGCCTCCTTCCTGCTTCTCTGGCTCACCCATAGCTCTCTTTACCACTCATGGTGTAATGGGAGGGGAAAACATAATGGCATCAAAATTCAAGAGAAACTAGTTGAAAAGAAGGGATTCAGTGGAGCACAATTTGGGAGGGGGAAAAAGAAGGGTGGTGAGAGGGGATTATGGTCATGGTATACTGTCTATATTTATAGAAGTTGTCAATAAATAGTTTAAAAAAGAGACTCATGATGGAGCATAGACCGAATGCACAGGCCTGTAATCCCACTCCCAGAGGGCAAAGGCAGGATTGCAAGTCCAAGGCCTGCCTGGGCTACAGAGTGAATTCAAGGGCAACCTGAGCATCTTAGTGAGACCCAGTCTCAAAATAAAAAGAGGACTGGGATAGAGCCCACTGGTGGGGCTCTTACCTTGCATGCTCAAGGCCCTATGTTCAATAAATTTCTAATACTACCAAAAAATACCATTATAGTCTGGGCATAGTGATATATGCCTATAATCCCAGGATTTGGAGGCCAAGGTAGTAAGTCAAGTTCTAGGCCAGCCTGGGCTACATGGTGAGACCCTGTGCACCCCCCTGACACAGTGGGAGGCAGATTTAGATCCCAAATATGCGTATGTCTTAAAAGTTACCCTTAAAGGAACCAAGCAACCAGCAAGCCATCAAGACCTTGATGACCTGGTTGTGTAATAGGGGTTTGGGGGTAATTGGGGTTCTAGGGTGCTTTCTGGAGTCCCAAGCCTTGAGTTCATATCTGTGAACTAACCAAAGAATTGGCAATTCCAGATTCAAGGAAATGATTTTTAAAATACCACATATTATTCCGATCTTACAAAGGAGTGGAGAAGGGAGAAAACTGGAAGGAAAGGGGAGGATAAAGAGGGGAGAAGAGAGGTACACCATGTGGAGCCCAAAAGCCCATGAAGGCCACGTGTAGCCCAGGAGCCCATGTAACTAAACATGGATCTTAGGGGAAAAAAAATATATGAGAAGGGATTTTAGAAACGTATGCTTCTAAGAAAGATCAAAAGTGAAGGCAGTAAAAAAAAAGGGGAAAAAATGTCTCTTCCCACCCCAGCATTGCTACCAGAGCGGGAGAGAGCTCTTACCTGTCCGGAGACCCAAAACAAATTGCTGCCAGCTCTGGAGAGAGAGAGGCAAAATGGTCCACTCTCTCCGTGGGTCCAGGGGATATAGGATTTGCTCCATCCGACCTGGACACAATTATACCAGGTGTCTCAGCCATTTGGCCTGGGCTTAGAGGAGAAATCCACCCATACCTGGGCAGGGTGTGCACTTGAGAGAGACCTAAGTAGGTGAGATGGGCAAACACTAAATCCCAAGTCTGGTGGGGCAAACTGAGATAGGTGTGGCCATCTAGGGTAGGCATGGCAAGGGTGTGACATCCTAAGGTCCCTCCCTTTAAGGGCTGCTCTGGTCCTGCCTAATTAATCTAACTGCCTACTCTGATCCCCCCCCCCCCCCGCAACATTTCTTCCTCTCATGAGAAGATACTCTAACTACTGTTAGATGAAAAGGGATGATGAAGTCAGATAGTGAACTACTTCCTGCTGAATGGGGCATGGAGGTGTGGCAGAGTGTTTCCCAGAGAGGGGAACTATTCTAAAAGCCCAAGGGAGAAATCTGTCAATCAGACACCACATCACTTAGATCTCTTTGGCCTGGTATAAAAATTATAAACATTAGTAACATAAGTATTGGGGCCTATCTTAGAGATGGAGATGTCTAGATTGTGAGGTAGGGAGAATAGGTAGCCCCATCAGAAATGGCGAGTATCCACTCTAACTGGGTGTTCAAGTGGGCCCATATAGATGGAGTTGGATTGCTGTATAACCATCTTGGTGTGAGCTGCCTGTAAGCAAGCAGAGGTAAAGTTAAAACAGCAGTTGAGTATACAAGGGCCAAAGATTAACAAAACAAGTATGAAGATTATAATGGGTACGACCTTCCTTTACCATGAAAAACTTGAGATCCACTCCCAGAACTGTTCACTGAATGGCACCATAGCATCCGACATGGTCTGAACCTGTTTATGCAGGTCTTGTAAAACAGACGAGACTTTAGCAGAGTTATCAGGAATGTATACCCAACATTCATCCTTGATAATGGCACATGTGCCACCTTGGGCTGCAGTGAGCCATGTGGCTCTGTATGAAGGCTTTTCTTATTGTTTTAAGCTCAGAATTAAGGAGAGTAATTCCCTCAGCTGTGTCATTTAAAATCTTTTGGATATACTTTATGAGAGTTTCCATGTGTCAGATGACATCTTCCAATCTGACAGATGGAAGAAAGACTAAGTGATCATACCACTGGAAAACACTCCTGGTCCATTGGTATTTTAAAACCTGTATATTGGCTGGGTGCTCTAAGGTTTCTAGTTGTCACTCTTGCATCCAGGGAAACCCAAGGGTATACCTTTTAATCCATTCTTGAGGTAACCAAGGCCAAAGGTTGATACTACAGAGCCATTGGGTGCCATTAGGGGCTGCCCAGCATACATTTGGCTTCAGGGTCCATTCAGTAGCAAACTATTCTGATGGTTGAAGGGTAATGATGTTTTGGCACAAGTCTGAAATAACTCATCTAGAAAATGCACATTACTGGTATACTTTGAGAGAGCATGGGTTTTTAGTTCCCATCATAAGGATACCTTTTGACTTAAACGACCATTAATCAGAGTCATCCACATATATGTATCCCAGATTTGAAAATAACCATCCTGATATCTATGATTGTGTTCCTTATCATGAAGTTTGAGCTGTCAGAGAGGAGGCCAACATACCTTCTCAGGACTTTGTCAGTCCCCTTTTGAGAAGCTCTTTCTGTGTCCCAGTTCATTCCTGGTAGAGTTGATAGGCCATTGAGAAACATCCCAGCTAGTAACCTGGGTTAGGGTAGGAAAGCTAGCTCTTTGCTGGTTAATATAGACTTGTAACTGATTTCAATCATACCCTTGGAGAGGAGATACCCGCCAGGGAAGTCCAGAGGTGCTGGAAGTGGGCAAGAGCCCACAGACCCAGCAGTCAGTCTGATCACTATCCTGTGCATACAAGGAATGAATTTCCATCCTGACGATAGGCAGGGAGAATGAAAAGGCTGAACAGCAGCATGGATAGAAAGTGAGGCCCGCTTTGTGATGAGAGAAAGAGCAAACGTATCTGTTGGTGTTGAGTTTTACCTTCCAAGGTACCCCTTTGTGTTTGGTTATATTTCCCTCTCTAAATGTTTAAGACCAAGCAGATAGCCAAAATTTAATTCAAGATGTAATTTTTTTGGGGGGGGGTCACTAATGGCTCTCCACTAGGAGATTTTAGGGACCTGGGAGTAGCCCTATAGCTTCTCCAATCCTGGTGTTGTCTGTTAGGATGAGTCAGGGCCATGCTGGCCAAGTAGTTTTCCCTTTTTCGGGAAGCCAGGAGGACTGATCGTTCCTCAGTTGTGACTCTCCTGTTTCAGACTGTACACCGATTTTTTGTTTTGGGGTCTCTGTATCCTCCCTGCTCAGGAAGACAGATGACTGACTTACCAGGGGGCCAGTGTAGAAGTGTCCCATCATCTCCAGTGGCCTTGTGACCTGGGAGCAGGGGCCAAAATATTGGCCTTTTTAGCTCCAATGATTCCAATTGGCTTTGGCTTCTACATAGGTGGTTAATGCACTTAGAAAAAGAAGTTACACCAGTGACAAGGGTAGGAACTTATCTTAAGCATATTTGGAGTCTGTACCGATATTTACTCTTTCTCCTGTTCTCACCTTCAGGGCTCTGGTCAGAGCTATGAGCTCTGCTAATTGGCCACTTGTATTAACTGAAAGTGGGCCATATTCCAGAATCTCATGTTCTGTTACCCCTGCATAGTCTGCCCTTCTAGTTCCATCCTGAACAAAAGAACTCCCATCTGTAAATAACTGGAGATCAGGATTTTCTAAGAGCTTGTCCTTAAGGTCTGGTCTGGCAGCATAGATTTCTAAGACCTCTTCACAGGAGTGCTCAAGCTCTTCCTCATGTGGGAGCTAAGTAGCAGGGCTGAGAGAAGAGCAAACCTTGAGGGTGATTTTGTGTCCCTCCGTCATGAGGACTTGATATTTTACCACTCGACTATCTGACAACCGCACGTGTCCCTTTGAGTTAAGAATGCTCCCTACGTCATGGGGAGTGTGTACAGTAAGAGGCCTTCCCAAGGTTGGTTTAGGTGGCTCAGGGATTAGTAGCCCTATGGCTGCGATTGCCCTTAAGCATCCAGGCCATCCCTTAGTACTGAGTCTAGTTCATTGCTGAGATATACTACCAGTTGGGGGGACTGGTCCCCTAAGTTGAGTTAAGACACCCAGAGCTATACCTTTTCTCTCTGTCACATAAAGCAAGAACCGGGGTTGGGTAGATAGTCCCAAAGCAAGGGGCCTGAGTCAGTGCATCTTTCAGTTTTTGAAAGGAGCGGTGTGCCTCAAGTTCACCTATTAGAGGGGCTGAAAGACACTTCTGTGCCTCTTTAAGAAGTTGGTATAAGCCAGGCATGGTGGCGCACGCCTTTAATCCCAGCACTTGGGAGGCAGAGGTAGGAAGGTCGCTATGAGTTCGAGGCCACCCTGAGACTACATGGTGAATTCCAGGAATTCCAGGTCAGCCTGAGCTAGAGTGAAACCCTACCTCAGAAAATCAAAAAAAAAAAAAAAAAAAAAAGTTGGTGCAGGGCTAGAGAGATGGCTTAGCAGTTAAGGCCCTTGCCTGCAAAGCCAAAGGAGCCAGGTTTAACTCCCCAGGACCCACATAAGCCAGATGCACAAGGTGGCGCATGCGTCTGGAGTTCATTTGTGGTGGTTGGAGGCCCTGATGCACCCATTCTCACTCTATCTGCTTACCTCTCTCTCTCTCCTTCTTGCAAATAAATAAAAATAAAATATTTTTAAGGTTTTTTTTTTTTTAAGAAGTTGGTACAGAGGTCTTGCCAGTTCTGCAAAGCCTGGAATCCAAATCCTGCAAAAGCTTGTAACTCCCAGGAAAGCCCTCAGTTGTTTTAGTGTGAGGGAGGGGGTAGGCTAAAATAGGCTGGGTCTGTTCAGGACTTAAACAGTGTTTTTCACCCTCTAATGTCATTGCTAGGTAAATAACCTTAGATTGGCACAATTGAGCTTTCCCCTTGAGACTTTGTATCCCTACTTAGCCAGGAAGTTAAGAAGGGTCACGGTTTCTTGAGAGACCGTTTTCCCAGAAGCCCCACAAAGCAAAAGGTCTTCTACATACTACAACAGGGTGGTCTTAAGACTCTTCCAGTCTAAGAAGTTCTGTGCCAAGGCTTAGCCAAACAGATGGGGGCTGTCACTAAAGCCTTGGGGTAAAACTGTCCAAGTAACTTGTCCTGTTCTACGAGTTGGATCTTCAAAGGCAAACAGAGGCTGGCTATCTGCATGTAGAGGAACACAGCAAAAGGCATCCTTTAGGACCAAGACTGAATAATGAGTAGTCCCAGAGGGCGTCTGGGTTAAGAGCATACAAGGATTGGCCACCACAGGATGAAGAGGGACCACTGTGTCATTAATTAATCAAAGGTCCTAGACTAGCCTTCGTTGGGCTCATGCGTACCCCAAGAACAGGAGAATTATATGGACTGGAACACTCTTTCAGGAGTCCCTGTTGCTTTAAGTCCCTCAATTGTTTCTGACTTCAGTGGGTACTGCCTCTGGTGAGGAAAGTACGTGGGGTCCCAGAGATGTATTTGGAAAGGAGCAGTAGTGGCAGCTTGACCTGGAGTTTCCCATCTGTCCAAGCTGACGGATATACATTTTCCTCTATCAAGGAAGACATGGGCTTTCTCCTAGAGGTAAAGTCATTTTTACCTCACATTTAGAAAGAATACCTCCGCCCATCAAAGGAGTTGGTGTCTCTGTGACTATAAGGAAGGAATGATGGAAGAGATAGTCTCCCCAGGAACAGGCCAAAGGCTCTGTAAAAGAACCTTTTCTGAACCTGACCTGAGATGCCCCTAAAGGCCCCTGTCTGGTTAGATCTAGTCCCAGGACAAAAATCAAGCACGAAAGGTGAGCACTTGGGTCAATGAGGAGGTTTCTGGTATGTTGTACCACCTGTATAGTTCCCCGGGGCTCCTCAAGGTGGACTGGAATTACAGGAGCCTGTATGGGAAGCCCCAGGGCCCACCAATAACCTGCTGAGGGCGACAACCTCAGGGCTCTTTGACTCAGAGGGCATTGGCTTTTTTAGTGGTTCCCTTGGCATTTAGGACAGGATCTGGCGAGGACCTGGCAGAGCCTCTTTGGCACAGTGCTTACAAAAGTGTCCCCTCTGTCCACAGAGAAAGCAGGCCCTATGGGTGTGTTTTGAAGGGACCTTTCCCTGAGCAACCTTCATTACCACGATGATCTCCTGGTGGCATTTCTTTTTCTCTTTTTTTCAATTCTTTTTCTGCTCTGTGCATTTCCTTTTTTTTTTCTTTTTCTACTTCCCTCTTTCCCTCTCAGCTTCCCAGTTAAAATAGAAGTTGCAGCCAGGAGCAACTGATTGAAGCTCTTATCTGGTTCAGCTACCAATTTTTATAATTTCTTATGGATATCAGGTGTTGACTGAATTAAAATTTTATCTTTAAGAAGAATTTCCTCCTCTGAGGTATCTGGAGTTACATTAGTATGTTTTCTAATTGTCTCCATAAGTCTGTGGAGAACAGCAATGGGCAACTCCTCCCTGCATTACAGTTGATAGTAAGTTATAGTTCAAAGGCTTTATTTTAGCTCTATGAATCTCTTCTGGTATTAGAGGGTGAGGGGCAGTTGGGCTACCAACAGCAGCTGGGGTAGTCAGGTCCAGTTGGTGGTCAGCGGCCCACTCAGGATGGTCACAGAAGTGAAAGAATAACTGCATGTATGACACTTTTGTCTCCCCTTTTCCTGCAAAAAACAATCGAGTTGGAATATTATAGTACTTAAAACTGCCCTATGGTGGCCATTTCTCTCCATTCCGTAGGGGGTATTTTGGCAATAAAAGATTGAATAAATAATTAGATAATAAAAGATTGAAGCTTCTTTCCTGAAACTTAGTAGATCTAAATGAGCCCAGTTCTCAAGGAGACAGGCTAGCGGAGACTTCTGGAGTTTCTTGGAAGCTGATAATCCCATCTGAAATGAAATGGAGGAAGAAAATAGAAGAATATAGAGTCAGGTTATGCCCCATCCTGTCTCGCATCTTCTTGTGGGAGGGGGGCATCCCTCCAACCAGATTTGGGAGAAGAAATTAGGTGTTTTTTTGTTTGTTTTTGAGGTAGGGTCTCGCTCTACCCCAGGCTGACCTGGAATTCATTATTTAATCTCAGGGTGGTCTCAAACTCACAGTGATCCTCCTACCTCACTCAGCCTCCCAAGTGCTGGGATCAAAGGCATGTGCCACCGTGCCTGGCTGAAATTAGGGTTTTTAAAAAATCTCCCTGTTTTCTGCCCAATCAAAAGGGGACACATAGTGAGTTCTATGTACCTCCTGAAGCAAGGAAGGTCCAAGATAGGATATCCATGCTCACCCCTTAAGGCCAGCTTCCAAGCTTTGGTTCTTCCGGACCTTTCCCCCAGCCCTTGCATGTACTTTACATCATGGCATATAAGGACTGCCACTGGCCATTCTAAGGCCAAGTGCAAAGATTTCCATCCTTACTCCCATGTTCGTAGCTTAGATGCCCTACTGTGGGGTGGGGGGGCTCCTTTCCTTCTCCCCTCTGTGGGAGCCTGTGACATGGGTCCCCCATGGTCTGTGAATGTTTGGGACTAAAGGGTTGTTGTTAATGTTTTGAAGGTAATCTCTGGTTTTATTACCTTAAATATAGGGATTAGAGGTATGATTGATCATACCCAGCATAATCCTGCCTGTTTTTTATTAATATTATTTGCATGCAGAGAGAGACAGATAGAGAGAAGGAGAGATAAAGAGAGAGAGAGAATGAGCACAGCAGGGCCTCTAGTCACTGCAAATGAACTGCAGATACATGCACCACTTTGTGCGTCCTGCTATACGTGGGTACTGGGGAATTGAACCCACCTCATCAGGCTTTGCCCGCAAGCTCTTTGACCGCTGAGCCATTTCTACAGCCCCCAGAATCCTGTCTTTGATAACTTTTTAAAAATATCAAGTGCTGGGATTAGAAATGTAAGACAACACACTCAGCAAGATCTTATCATTTCTCTTTAGAGGCCTTAAAGTCTAAGCTAGGGATTGGGGGGTGACAGGTTTGAACTATTTTTATTAGCATTTTCAAAAAGGAAATTAAAACTATTTTTCCAACATTCTCAACACCTTCTGTATCACTTACTCAATGCCTTTCTGTGGTCTTTCTGATGTCCTTCTATAAACTTCCATCCTAGATTTCTCTTATAATCCTTTAACTTAGGCTCATTAAGAGGAACCACACCCAATTAATCTCCATTCTTAGTGCCTTCTACCAATATAACACTTGCTATTATCCCTAAATCTTACTACTGAAACAATTCCTTCTTATTAATCCTATGACATCCAACATTTGCAATTTCCTTTCATCAACTTTATGGAAAACCCATACTAGTACCTATAGGATAGTCTAGGAAAAAACAACAGTTATGAGCATTATGAACAGTTGTCATGTGTCGGGAGTGTCACTTGAATCAGAAACATAGCCACCCTGATGCCAGTCGCCAGGCAATGGCTTTGTTGTTTGCCAGTACCACAGAAACTGCAAGTCTGTAGCTGGCTCGTTGGCTCCGCCTTCTTCAGTGTATCTAGTTCTCCCTTTTTATTTCTGCTTTTAGTTGCTACTGGAGTGAAGTAATCCTGTATAAATGCAGCTAAATCAGTTATAGAAATTATTAAGTTAGAGTACAGAAGGAGAATCTATTGTTGCATCTGGGAAAACCAAATGGCAGACACCATCTTTAGTTGGGGAAAGGCCACGTGGTCAACGCCATCTTTTATTAGGGAAAAGACACATGGTGGAAGCCATCTTTAATTAACCATGGGCTCACTAGTATTGGTTAAAACACACATCTTAGTATTCCAGAGAAAAAGAAGATACATTTTAACTTTAAATTTGAGGGAAGGAAAAGGGAGTCTCACGAGTAGGCCCAGAATTATTTATATAGTCATAGAGCACAGTCGAGTTAGTCCAGAGAGAGAGCAAAATGCAGACCACAAGTCCAATTTCTGTTCAATTTATACCCTCATCAGTGTGAGGCTGCAAGAAATGAGTCAATTTCTTTCCTCTGGGGGAGTTGGTTTCCTCCCAGAAACTGCTGAAGCATTGAGCTGCTAGCCGTTTTTTCTCAACCTAGAGTACCAGCAGAGCAGATGGAAGTGGCGGCTCATAGAAGTTTTAGTAAGGGGAAACTGAATAAAAATTTGGCTTATATATCATTCTCAAGCTATCTCGGTGAGGCCTACATTCTATAACGGGGGAAAATGGGGTTCTAGGGGTGCGTTCTGGAACCCCAAGCCCTGAGCTCATATCTGTAAACTAACCAAAGAATGGGCAATTCCAGATTTAAGAAAATGATTTAAAAAAAAATTTTTTTTGAGGTAGGGTCTCAGGCTGACCTGGAATTCACTATATAGTCTCAGGGTGGCCTTGAACTCATGGCGATCCTCCTACCTCTGCCTCCTGAGTGCTGGGATTAAAGACGTGGGCCACCACGCCCGGCTGAAAATGATTTTTAAAATACCACATTTTATTCAGCTCTTACAAAGGAGTGGGAAAAGGAGAAAACTGGGAGGAAAGGGAAGATAAAGCTGGGAGGAGGGAAGTACACCACATGGAGCCCAAAAGCTCACGTAGGCCAGGTGTAGCCCAAGAACCCAAGTAGCCAAACATGGATCTTAGGAAAAAACATGGGAAGGGGTTTTAAAAACATGCACTTCCAAGAAAGATCAAAAGTAAAGACAGTAATAAAAAGGAAAAAAAAATCTTTTCCCCATCCAAGGGCCCCAAAAATGTTGCTGCCAGTTCTGGAGAGAGAGAAAAAATGGTCCACTCTCTCCGAGGATCCAGGTGGATAAAGGGTGTGTACCATCCCACCTGGACACACCTACACCAGGTGTCCCAGCCAATTGGCCTAGGCTTAGAGGAGAAACCCACCCATACCTGGGCAGGTACACACTTGAGAGAGATCTAACTGGGTGAGATGGGCAAACACTAAATCCCAAGATTTGTGCAGGCAGGGCAAGCTGAGACAGGCGTGGCAAGGGTGTCCCTTCCTTTAAAGGCCACCCGAATCCTGCCTAATTAATCTAACTGCCTACTCTGGCACTCCCCCACCCCATTGGTTTCTCTTGCTTTAATGACCCTGGGTTTAGTTGTCATTTGCGCTGCTAGCCCTGTCGTGCATGACGCCATTTTGCAGAGGGGAAACTGAGGTTCCAAGAAGTTGTCTTAGCCATATTCAGTTTCTCAGTGGCCTGTGATATGGACAAATAGCCAGCGGGTAGAGATGTCACCAGGAACTTTCTCGGTGTCCTTGCTGCCACAGATGGAATGGGCTGCCTAGGACAACCATGAGAGCCCCATTCCTGAGGACAGCAGGCTAGATAAGTCACTGGCTCTGCTTCAGGGAGATGGCCTGGTTCGATGGCTTTGGAAGTCCCTCCCAGTGTGAGACAGGATGCATCCTGGTGGCAGAGAGCAGGCCTGGCCTGCGATGAGGACTCTGGCTGGCCCAGGATTGAGTCTGTTCAGCGCCGGCTTCTTCTCCAGCAAGCAGAGAAGGCAGAACCAGGCATAGCACTGGCCTGTGCCAAGAGCCCTCAGTGGCGGGAGTATGGGCAGGAGAGACAGTCGGTAAGGACCTCACAAGGGCATAGAGGGTCTGAGGGACTGATCCATGCTGGTGGCCCTGACAAGCCTCCCTTTGTGCCTGGCTGGGCAAACGTGCCTGGGACTGCTCAAATTGCAGAGAGATTGGGTAAGAGAGGTTGAGCAGAGCCAGTTAAGATTGTCCTTATCATGGCTCAGGGCCTGATAAGGAACCTGGGGGAGGGGCTGCTGCACCTCTGGCCAAACCCCTGGTCTGGTCCCTGGGGAGCTGGCTGTGGTGATGGGACTGGCGCTAGCCCCTGTCCCCTCCCCCACAGCTGCTCACTGCCTAGTATTGATCTGGCGCTCCTTCCCAGACAAGCCCTCCCTGCAGGTCTGAGCGCCTCCTTACTGCCTCAGCAGTCCTGCGGGAGGGCAGCCTGGCTCAGTGCCCAGACTCAACGAGAGACGTTGAGCGTGGGGAGGATTAGGCGCCCTCCCCCCACTGCCGCGCTGACCACCGTTTCTGAGAAGGGCCAGAGCCCAGTGTCCCCACATCAGGCCCAGAGGAGCTGCTGACACTTCGGAAGCGTCCTGGGCCAGTGGGCCCAATTCTAGCCCAGATCATCTGTGTGGTCCGGAGTAGGTAATTCACCTTCTCTGGACCTTGCACTCTGTAATGGGGATGGATAAACATTTCCCTTTTGGGAGTGGTTGTGAGAATGAAATGGGGGGTGAGCAGAATGCACAGCCCACACCAGTTCTCAGGTGTGGCATTTATGGCCCCTTCTGGGCACCAGGATTTCCCCCTAGGAAGCCTGCTGTCCCTGTCTTCTTGCCAAGGGCCAGCTCCTCACATACAACAGCAATAAACACTTACAGGAGAGGGGCTAGAGGTTAAGAAGTGCCTAAGAGAGCTGCGGCTCAGAGCTTGGGAGCACCTCCCTGGGCTGCAATGGGAGGGGCTCATAGCCCAGAGCCTTCTTCAGAGCCCTCGTACCCTCTCTGGATCATGGCCTGAAGTCCTTCCCCTACTTTAACCTTTCTTTCTCTGCCTCAGTTTCCCCACCTGAGAAGCACAGTTTCACCTCATTGGTTCACCCCTCCTGTGAGACCCTTGGAAAAGGAAGCACCTAGAATCTAGTGATAAGGAAGGGACAGATACCAGCAGTGGGGGCTTTGAACACAGCTCTCTCCTGCTTTCGGACTAGATGGTCAAACCTAAGGTGTTGTCTCCTCCCCTTCTCGGTTGCCCTGAGGCAGCAGGGTGCCTGGGGAAGCTGGGGCTCAGGAGCCCGAGCTGTCCCTTACCCCAAGGCTGTAGCAGCTGTCATGCACCCTACCCCAAACTGTCCTCTCCATTACAGCCGCCTCCAGAGCTTGTCACACTCAGTTGCTGCAACAGATCGGTGGGTCCCACTTCTGACACTAAGAAGGGGCGGGGGAGAAGGGCTGGAAAGATGGCTTAGCGGTTAAAGTGCTTGCCTGCAAAGCCAAAGGACCTCGGTTCAATTCCCCAGTACCCACGTAAGCCAGATGCACAAGGTGGCGCGTGCATTTCAAGTTAGTTTGCAGTGGTTGGAAGCCCTGGCTCTCCCATTCATTCTCTCTCTCTCTCTCTCTCTCTCTCTCTCTCACACACACACACACACTGCCTCTTTCCCTCTCGCAAATAAATAAATAAATAAAAATAAAATATTTTTTGAAAAAAAAAAAGAAGAGGGAAAAAATCCCATCGCCCTACAGTGGTGTCTGCTGCCACCTGGCAGATTTATAGGCACTTGGTGTTCAGCCACCCTGAGCACGTGTTTGCCAGAGTCAGACAGGCCGGCAGCTCTGCCGCGTCCTCGGAGGAGGCTCGGCTGTTCATTACCAAGACCATGGTTCTGCTCATTAGCTTCCCGCTGCCCAGAGGGTGTCACCAGTCCTCACCTTCATCCCAGCAGTGGCTATGAGGCGGTTTGGCTGGGCAGGGCGATGGAAGCACTCCACTTCCTAGGGACTTGAACATGCTTGTCTGTGTGTAGGAGGGCCGCAAGGGCCCTCCCTCTGCCAGATCCCTGCAGGTCTCTGGAGCGCTTTCCTGCGCACAGGCCAGCTCCCCTCCCCTCCTTGCCCTGCCTGAGCCTCCCTTCCCAGCCCTCCCCCCTTGTAGCTCTGCAGACACGCTAATCAGCCCCTCACTGGCTGTGATTGCACTCTGCAGATATTTTTACCTTATGCAAATAGGTGATGTAGAGGTGCCCTCATCTGTCAGCAGCTATTCTCCGCACCCCCCCAAGCTGGATGCTTTTTGCCATTAGAGCCTAGAGGCCTTGCCCTCGGTCCTTCCCATGCAGCTTCTGGAAAACTCCACCTGTAAGTGGAATGAACCCACCGTAGGAGCTGAAGGAGAGGTTTCAGTGCTTGAGAAGAACGGGGTCTTTGTCATGGTGTTACCAGTACTTGATAGAGCAGAGGGAAGGAGCCCTGGGTCAAAGGGGTAAGGCGAATTGGTGGAGGGCAACAGGCTGCTCCTGCCTCCCCAACTGCCTTCCTCCTTGGCACACCAGAAGCCTGAATTCCCCACCTCCAGTCTGTAGGCACAGACAGAATGCTACTGACCCAGGTCGAACCTACCGACCAGGTTCCCAATCTACCTACCTTGCTTTCTTGCTTCCCTTCCTTCCTTCCTTCCTTCCTTTCCTTCCTTCCTTTCTTTGCCTCCCTCCCTCCCTCCCTCCCTCTCTCTCTCTCTCTTTCTTTCTTTCTTTCTTTCTTAGTTAGGGTCTCACTCTAGTCCAGGCTGACCTGAAATTTACTATATAGACTCAGGCTGGCATCAAACTCACAGTGATCCTCCTACCTCTGCCTCCCAGTGCTAGGATGAAAGGTGTGCACTACCACGCCCTGCTTGAGGACCCCAATCTCTGTCATTATATATTTATGGATACATGCAGACACTTAATCCTTGCAGAACCCCAAGATGGTGGGGGTCCTAAGCCAGCCCCCTTTTACTGAGGACAGGCTGAGGTCCAAGGTGACACAGAGGCCTGGTCCAGCTCTGTCCGTCTGGAACTGCCACTCACTCCTTTCCCAGCTCCGCGCTTCCACCTTGCTGTCTGTGCCTGCCACCAAGGCCCTGAGGCCTTGAGGGGTGCCTGCACTACCAGACTCAGAGCTGCTTCAGCAGTTCTCTCCCAGTAATGTCTGGACACTGATGCCCTGAGCTGGGCAGGCTGATGGCAGGCGGGAGGGAGCGTCTGAGGAGTTGGCAGGTGGATGTGTAACCAGGCTACCACCACCATGTCTAGCTACCATCCTGCCTTCAGGGCCCTCCCCCTTCAGATCCACCCAGAATGGGCCTTCCAGTTGGGGCAAGGACAGGTGGGAAGGTCACACTTGCATGTGGCCAACCCTTGGTCTCTGTTCCCTACTTCCCATGGTTTCTATGCTTTTGCAGCCTTAAGGGCATGAGGTAGTTTGGGTGGAGCTACCTTTCCTAACATTATGAAGCTGCTACTTTGAGTGTCTTGTCTGCTTGTCAAAGTCAGGTTCACATTGCTGGTAGAAATCACCTGACCAAGAGCAGCCTGGGGGCGGGTGCGGGTGCGGGGAGGAAGGTTTATTTTGGCTTACAAGCTCGAGGAGATGGTCCATGATGGCAGGGGAAACGATGGCATGAGCAGAGGGTGGACATCACCCTTTGACCAACATAAGGTGGACAATAGCAACAGGGGAGTGTGCCAAACACTGGCAAGGGGAAACTGGCTATAACATCAATAAACCCGCCCCCAACAATTCATTCCCTCCAGGAGGTGTTAATTCCCAAATCCCCATCAGCTGGGAACCTAGCATTCAGGATACCTGAGTTTATGGGGGACACCTGAATCAAACCATCACACTGTTCATGGTCTAGTGAGGTGTGAAGCCCTCTGTGGTTACCTTGGGTTTCCTCGGGAGACTATAAGCTCTGGACAGAAGGATGCTGGTCATGACACCCACCTCCCCCACCGGGCACACTATCTGGCGCAGTCAGGGTACTGAGAGACACCTAGTCAGATGGATATTGGCGGGTAGGTGAGTACAGATGGGGAGGGGGATTTGTCTGTCAAGCTCTAGAAAGATAAGAGCCCCCATTTGTGTACCTTTCCTAGGGCTGTGCCTCCTCAGACCTCACCGCTTAACAACCCTATTGGTCCCCATTCTGCAGATAAGGAAACTGAAGCCCCCAAAAGATGACAGGGGCAGGTATGGCTCAGTTGGTACTGTGTTGTGTAGCATGCATGAGATCCTAGCTTCTATCTCCTGCACTGAATGGAACTAGGCACAGTGGTGTATGCCTGTAATTCCAGAACTTGGGAGATAAGAGGCAAGAGAATCAGAAGTTCAAGGTCAGCCTTGGTTACATGATGCCTTTTCTCAAAAACAAAAGAGAAAGAAAGAACTAGGCAGAGATAATGGGATCACTGTGAGTTCCAAGCCAGCCTGAGACTACATAGTGAATTCCAGGTCAGCCTGGGCTACAGTGAGATACCCCCCCACACACACACCTCAAAGGGGGGGGGGAGGAGAGAATAGAAAGAAAAAAGAAATAATAAAGAATCAGGAAAGGATTTCATGCTCTTGTCATTCTCTCTGGGACCTGTCTACCCTCCTCCTACAAGACTTGAGGCTTGCTGGGGAGAGGTGCCAAGGGGCTGGTTTTCCCACTAGATGAGGCCTCAGGAACTTCTGAATGCTTGAGGGTCCCCAGTAGCCTGCCTGGAGCAGAAGGAGCCTGTGTGGTCATTAGAGCAGCTGTGTGGACTGTCCTCATGGACACAGCTCCGTCCTACTAGAGAAGACACGCAGCCATCCCCTGAGTGAGTGTAGCACACCATGAATGTCACGTGCTCGAAAGTGCCGACCAGCAGAAGAGGGGGTGCAGGTGCATCCGGTGAGGTCTGTCGTACATAATTCCAGGGAACACCTCTCCTACAAGAGAGGTGCTGTTGGATCAGAGACTGGATGAAAATGAGGTTATAAGCCCAACCAGCATGTGGGGAAGAGCAGGCCAGGCAGCAGGAAGAACAGGTGCAAAGGCCCTATGACCGGAGCCCTCCTGGCTGGGTGGACAGCCGCGTGATCAGATTGTAAAGATGGGGTCCAGGTGGTAAAGTGATTGTCGTGCCTGAAGGAATTAGAGTTTTCCCTGAGCTAGGAAATCTTGGAGGGTTGTAAGCAAAGGATTGAACCGACCTGGCTTGGAAGGCCCTTGGTTTTCCCCCTGGGTGAAAACAGACAAGGACGTTTTCATAGCGGCTCAGGCCGTCACAGGCGGGAGGCAGGGCAGATCTGGGTCGCAGTGGAGGTGGTGGAAGTGGGTGGGGGCAGGCCATGCATGTTTGGCAGTAGCAGAGCCTGGACGGGCTGACGGAACCTGGCTTCTTTGCAGAACTGGCTGCGGCTCTACGGCTACCTGCCCCAACCCAGCCGCCACATGTCCACCATGCGTTCCGCCCAGATCCTGGCCTCAGCCCTCGCTGAGATGCAGCGCTTCTATGGGATCCCTGTCACCGGTGTGCTTGACGAAGAGACCAAGGCGTGAGTCCCCCAGTCCCACCCTGTGTGGCTCCTCTCGGACCCCATGAGCCACCTGCCCCTAGGCTTGCTCTGAAGGAGGCTTGGTCTGTGGAGTTTCCAGAAAAGAGTGGCCTAGATAAAGAATGGCAAATGGCTATGCCAGTTCTGATTGGTAGTCATGACTGTCAAAGCTTTGTGTTAAGAAGGATGAGACCGATCCAGGCTTGACAGTTAAGAGCACAGTGATTGATCAGTGATGTCTCACACAGGATGGAAATTGGGTGGTGCAGACCAGAAGCCCTGAATGAGACATCCTAGCTCTGAATCTAATACAGGTGACAAGACCTATAGCTACATCCTTGAGAAGCACAGAGCATGACATACCCAGGACAGGAGCGCCCCGTCCCATGCCTCGGTGACATGGATGAGAGGGAACTCACTTTTTAAAGTCACTGCTGGGTGCTCAGTCTTCCGGTATAGGATCGCTTTGACCTTTATACCACAAGCCAGAGATGAGAGTCTCCTTGCCCTGTCACATCTCTACAGGGGGCAGCTGGGAGGCAAGAGGGGTTTGAATCACCTGGAAGAGGTGGCTTACGCTGGTCCCTTCACACCCACGGCCCAGGTGGATGAAGCGGCCACGCTGTGGGGTGCCGGACCAGTTCGGAGTGCGCGTGAAGGCCAACCTGCGACGTCGCCGGAAGCGCTATGCCCTGACAGGGCGGAAGTGGAGCAACCACCACCTGACCTTCAGGTAGAGGCCCAGAGGCCTATCCAGCTGCTCTGCCCAACTGAGGGGACTCAGTCTTCCTTTCCCAGCAGCCCACTTCCATGCCGACGGGTCCAGCTGCCCAGTCTAGGCAACTTCATTCCAAGGAAGAGCAAGCCCCTTCAAGCCATGCCTGCCCTGCCTTTCCCCCGCTCCACATGGCCCACAGGCTCCTGTGCCAGTCCAGTGGAGGGCTGTGGGGATCCAGGCCTGCATCACGTGTGAGGCAGCAGGTCACCTGCAAAAGCCCTGCTTTGGCTTGTCCCTCCTACCCATGAAGTACTTGAGCAATAACATTTTGTTGTTGTTGTTTTTATTTTTATTTATTTATTTATTTATTTTGTTTTTTTGAGGTAGGGTCTCACTCTAGCCCAGGCTGACCTGGAATTCACTATGGAGTCTCAAGGTGGCCTTGAACTCACGGCGATCCTCCTACCTCTGCCTCCCGAGTGCTGGGATTAAAGGCGTGCGCCACCACGCCCGACTTTGTTTTTATTTTTTGAGTTAGGGTCTCGCTGTAGCCCAGGCTGAAGTGGAACTCACTATCTAGTCTCAGGCTGGCCTCACAGCGCTCCTCCTACCTCACTTGTTCAAGGTTCTACAGATGGAGTTAGAACTCAGGTCTGCCTGGCCTGGGTGTTGACATTCAGAGTGGCCTGGCCTGTTTCCCAAACCTCAGCTCTGTGTGTGCTTGTGAAGTCTTTTCCCCAGCCACAAGGCACCTGTACTTTTATTTACTGTCTTTTAAATTTATTATTCTTATTTATTATCATCATCATCATTTTTCTTTTAATCTCCTAAGACAAGGTCTCATATTGCCCAGCTGGCCTCAAACGTGCTATGTTGCTGAGGCTGGCCTTGAACTCCCAATCCCCTTGTTTCTGTCTTCTGAATGCTGTGATTATAGGCATGTGCCACCACACCTGGCTCCTTA
Source organism: Dipus sagitta (assembly GCA_036346955.1). Taxonomy (NCBI): domain Eukaryota; kingdom Metazoa; phylum Chordata; class Mammalia; order Rodentia; family Dipodidae; genus Dipus; species Dipus sagitta. The sequence goes on from CM070770.1 coordinate 239,438,007, forward strand.
CTGTCTTTCTTAATTAAAACCTGCTGATCTACCATAATGAAAACACACACACCACACGTATGTTGTTTGTTTGTTTTTTCAAGGTAGGGTCTCACTCTAGCCCAAGCTGATCTGGAATTCACTATGTAGTCTCAGGGTGGCCTCGAACTCATGGCCATCCTCCAACCTCTGCCTCCCAAGTGTGGGATTAAAGGCGTGCACACCCACACCTGGCTAATTTAGTGATATTTTTATGAACTAGTTTCATAAATTCTAATGCATGTCAAAATAGATTAACAGTAATGATAGCTCTAAGCACAAGAACTTCCTGGGAAGATAGATGCTAGAAGATGACAGTACTCATGGGCTTTTTGTCCCCTCTCATCTGCCTGCCCACCCACAGCATCCAGAATTACACAGAGAAGCTGGGCTGGTACAACTCGATGGAGGCGGTGCGCAGGGCCTTCCGCGTGTGGGAGCAGGCCACACCCCTGGTCTTCCAGGAGGTGCCTTACGAAGACATCCGGCTGCGACGGCAGAAGGAGGCTGACATCATGGTACTCTTTGCCTCTGGCTTCCATGGCGACAGCTCGCCGTTTGATGGCACAGGTGGCTTTCTGGCCCATGCTTACTTCCCCGGCCCTGGTCTGGGTGGTGACACGCATTTCGACGCAGATGAGCCCTGGACCTTCTCCAGCACTGACCTGCATGGTGAGGACAGCTGAGCAGGGTAGGGGCGGGGCAGGTGGTGCCAGAGCTGGGCAGGTCCCTCCGGCTCAGCGGTTACAGGATCAGGAGGGGGAACTTCCCCTGCTCAGGTCTCTGGAGCTCTGCACTTGACCTGTGTCTGTTGTCCCACTAAGGGAAGAAGGGAAGGGAAAGATGTGTTGGACCGATTGCTAAGACGTGGAAGTTAGGTGTCGGAAGTCAGAGCGGCTCAGCCTTAAGCAAGAGGGAAGGATGACAGGTTCTGTGAAAGCCTGGGAGGCCAGAGCCTGGGACCAGCCAGGTGACAATGCTTGCCGTCTCCCTGCAGGAAACAGCCTCTTTCTGGTGGCAGTCCACGAGTTGGGCCACGCACTGGGGCTGGAGCATTCAAGCAACCCCAGTGCCATCATGGCTCCCTTCTACCAATGGATGGACACCGACAACTTCCAGCTGCCCGAAGACGACCTCCGAGGCATCCAGCAGCTATATGGTGAGTGGGCCGTGGCTGGCTGACCCCACAAGAAGGCACTGCTTGTTGACCCTGTTGTGTAGATGAGAAAACTAAGGCCCAGTGAGTGACTCACCCGGGTCCGTTGGTAAGTGATAAAAACCGAGCCAGGGCATACCTGCATGCATATTCAGGACTCAGTGTTATTTCTGTCCTTCCTTCCTGTGGATGTGAATACATGATTGCAGGTTCCGACTCTTTCCATGCTTTTTATGCTATAATGGACTTCACCTGACAGTTTAAACTAAAAATAAAGCCTTTCCATTAAAAAGCAAAAAATTGAAGCTGGGTGTGGTGGTGGTACACACCTTTAATCCCAGCACTTGAAAGGCAGAGGTAGGAGGACAACTGTGAGTTCAAGGCCAGACTACATAGTGAATTCCAGGTCAGCCTGGGCTAAAGCAAAACTTTATCTTGAAAAAAAAAATGGAGAGCCGGGCGTGGTGGCGCACGCCTTTAATCCCAGCACTCGGGAGGCAGAGGTAGGAGGATTGCCGTGAGTTCAAGGCCACCCTGAGACTCCATAGTGAATTCCAGGTCAGCCTGAGCTAGAGTGAGACCCTACCTCGAAAAACCAAAAAAAAAAAAAAAAAATGGAGCTAAGGTCCAGACTTCACCTATAGCTCACACTGTGGCTCCAGCCTGGGATTATAGGTGACTGAGTCTCTCCCTGGACTTCCCAGTGGCTTTAAGACAGATGTATGTCCCTCCCTGGAAGGTCTGCAGGGGCCAGGTCTCCTGAGCACTAGTTCTGCTGGTCAGGGTCTGTGCCCTGTGCCCACACTAAGCTCTTCTTGGGTGGAAATTTGGCATATTCTCCTGACTATACCATTAGCAACTCAGTAATGAGATGTGTGTTGCTCAGAGCTCAAGGTGCTGGAGCAGGCTGGCATCCCTGGTACTGTGCCCATGGAGAGTAGAGGCAGGCAGCTTTCTGGCTCAGCATAGAGGCCAAAGAGAGAGCTATATCGTACAGGTTCAAAGCCCCTATGGATGATGGTGGGGAGAGGGAAGAGCCTGCTGTGGACTGGGTCTCTCCCAGGTCTCTCCAGGCTGGTTTCCCCAGCACCCTGGAAATCTGAGTAGGGGAACATGGAATCCAGGCTGAATTCTGAGCTGCTCTCACTTCTTACCCCCCATCTCTTTGCAGGCACCCCAGATGGTCAGCCACAGCCCACCCGGCCTCTCCCCACTGTGACACCCCGGCGGCCAGGCCGGCCAGACCACCGGCCTCCCAGGCCTCCCCAGCCACCACCTCCGGGTGGGAAGCCAGAGAGGCCTCCCAGACCAGGCCCTCCAGCCCAGCCCCGAGCCACAGAGAGGCCTGACCAGTATGGCCCCAACATCTGCCATGGCAACTTTGATACAGTGGCTATGCTTCGTGGGGAGATGTTTGTGTTCAAGGTCTGTGCCCGCTCTCCCAGAGCCCTGCCCTGCCCCTCCCTTGCTGAGCAGTCCCTGAGTACCCACCAGACCCTAGACCAGGAAGGAACCAGCCCAAGAGGACAAGGGGCTTGCTGAATGTCGCACAGCAAGCCCAGTCAGAGCTCCCCCTCTACAATTGACCTGACCCCTCTGGACTCTCTCTGACCTGGAAGGGGCAGTGTGAGCACAACGCCGCCTGCCCAGCCTCTGGCACATGCTGCCCACCAACACCCATCTCTCTCCCCAGGGCCGCTGGTTCTGGCGAGTGCGGCACAATCGTGTCCTGGACAATTATCCCATGCCCATTGGCCACTTCTGGCGTGGTCTGCCCGGTGACATCAGTGCTGCCTATGAGCGTCAGGACGGACGTTTTGTCTTCTTCAAAGGTGAGTCAGGGTGGGTGTAAAAGGGACAGCTTTCATGCTGTGATTGCTGGCCCAGCTGAAACTGGGTAAGAAGAGAGCCCTGTGTTCCGCACGGTGGGTGTGATCTGGGAGGAAGAGGATGCGTGTGGGGACCGAGTGCATCTGGCAGCAAGGTGTGAATGAGAGAGTGGACAGAGGCTGGGGTATTGGATGGATCTGGACCCTGAAGGCCAGAGACTGCCTGAATTCAAGATGTGTCTCTGGCCATCTTCCATGGCACGGGAGCCCTGTTTCGTTGCTTCCCACCCTTGCCTCCTATCCTCTGGAGAATGGGTCCTCAAATGCAGTGGCTCTTCCTCCTGAGAACAGGTCTCTAAGCACACTTGGGCAGGACCCCTACAGTCTGTCTGCAGAGCAACGGCCTTGGGAGGTGGCACCCCCCAATAGATCAGCTGTATCTACAGCCTGCCGACTTGAGCATCCAGGAGGCAGGAGCTACCTAGGGACAAGACTGAGCTCACACTTACATGGTGATCCCTGGGCCATGCACCATGAAGGCTCATGGAGTGCCTCACGAATAGTCCCCAGAGACCAGGCAGAGCCTTCGTTCCTGAGAGGAGGCATCCCTTGGGCATCAAAGCCCATGTTTAGTATGTGGGTGGGTCCAGGGGAGAATAGCTGACTTGTGCAGAGTAGTGAGTATCTCATAGGTGTCCAGGAGTGCCCGACATGTGGGCATAGCTGAATGTGTGGATGTCAATCTGTACCCAGGGCCTGGAGTTTGTGCGCACGTGTGTGTCGAGATGGACAAGTGTTGTATATGAATAGATAGTGGGACAGCCCCGTCCCCAGCACAAGACCATACTCACACAGCCACCCACTCGTCCTGAAGGTGACCGCTTCTGGCTCTTCCGAGAAGCCAACCTGGAGCCTGGCTACCCACTGCCACTGAGAAACTACGGCACAGATATCCCCTATGACCGCATTGACGCAGCCATCTGGTGGGAGCCCACAGGCCACACCTTCTTCTTCCAAGCAGATAGGTGAGCAGTGCAGCCCTTCCCCACAGGGGACAATGTCCCAACTAGACTATTGCCCTCAGGCTCAGGAAGAGCCCACCCATCACCTGTGGGGTGTGGGCCCAACCCAAGCAGGGTCTCTAGATTCATAGCCTGGTGTTTCTGGTCACAGGTACTGGCGCTTCAATGAGGAGACACAACATGGAGACCCTGGCTACCCCAAACCCATCAGTGTCTGGCAGGGGGTCCCTGCCTCCCCCAAAGGGGCCTTCCTGAGCAACGATGCAGGTAACAAGCCCCCCTTTTCCAGAGGACCCCACCACTTGCCACACCCCCTGCTACAGACAAGAGGACAGGGCTTGCCCAAAGTCCCACAGCATGGTGATGACAAGTTTGGGGAAGCCAGCTGTGTCATGCTCCTACCTGGGAGTTTCTGCAGCATGACCTCCTGCTCTCCCTGCATCTTTCCCATCACCCCCTTTCAATGGAGGGAGAGGAACCTTCAGTCCCATAGCTGGAGGCTGCCAGCCAGATGCCAATCTGTTCTATCTGTGTCCAGAACTGGAGCTAGGACTGGTCTTTCTGCCCTAAGAGTCCAGGAGCCCTGAGCCTCAGGGCAGTGGGCTTGGTTCAAAGTGTTGGGGGCAGGGTCCTCTGGAAGAGAAACCTGGTCTCTGGCATTATAACTGAGCCACAGGGAGCTCTGGCTCTTTTATTTCTCCAGCAGGGTCTCTGTGCATCTAAAGGAAACCATTAGCCCTCATTCTGTGTTGCAAATGCTTGGGTCAGAGGAGAACTGCTGACTTTGCCAGGGCTCTGTCTGCTCACCTGGCTTCCTATATGGCCTGTTATTGCGACTGCTCTGAGCTCATTGAACCCGGTAGAGCACGGACTTGCCTCTTGCTTCAAAAGGGACCCTTCCTGATGTCAGTGGGATGCAGGCAAGACCAGGGAGCCAGTCCGAGGCAGTTCCACCCCAGGTCTATGTAGACTTGAGGTCACGCAGCCATGCTGGTGGGTGATGAAGCCAATTCAAGGACAAGACATCAGGACTCCCTGGCAGCGGCTCCTACCCCAGCACACCATGGACCCTTTCTGTGCCCTGTCAGTTTAGCCAGGAAGCTCAACCCCCCTTGAGCCACCATCTGGCTCCCATAATCTGGGAAGCAGCAGATTTGAAAGTGCTTTAGAGGAACAAGCAAGAAGGGTATTTTTCTGTTTATTATCTGGCTTGGTTTTGGTGCTGGAGATGGGACCCAGACCACGTGCATGTTACCAAGTTCTCTGCCATTGAGCTACGTACTTCCCCCTGGCCCCAGACAGGGTGTCTTAAAGCCAGGGACCCTGGTTTATTTTGAGGGTATTTTGGCTTGTGGGCACACCCAGTCTGAAGTCACTCTGGTCTTTTGGTCCCTGCAGCCTATACCTACTTCTATAAGGGCACCAAATACTGGAAATTTGACAACGAGCGCCTGCGGATGGAGCCTGGCTACCCCAAGTCCATCCTGCGAGACTTCATGGGCTGCGAGGAGCACACAGAGCCCGGACCACGGTGGCCCGACGTGGCCCGTCCGCCTTTCAACCCCGACGGGGGTGCAGAGCCCAGGGAGGATGGTGACAGCGAAGAAGGCGGTGGTGGCACCGGCGAGGACAGGGACAAGGACGGGGGCAGCCGCGTGGTGGTGCAGATGGAGGAGGTGGTGCGGACAGTGAACGTGGTCGTGGTGCTGGTGCCCCTGCTGCTGGTGCTGTGCATCCTGGGCCTGGCCTTCGCCCTGGTACAGATGCAGCGCAAGGGCGCGCCCCGCATGCTGCTCTACTGCAAGCGCTCACTGCAGGAGTGGGTCTGACGCGCCGCCCGCTCTGCAGTGCGCCTGGTGCTCAGGGCCAGTCGGCTGCTTCCCATATGTTCCCTCGGCCCCTTGGGGCCCCGCCCAGCCACACACATCTCCAGTCAGCCCGGCCCTTCTTCTTTATTTATGCCCAGGTATCTGTTTTCTCTCTGGTGTCCTCTCCAAGCATTTGTTTGCTCTTTCCTGATCAGGGCTGGGTGCTACGTAGAGCTCTCTAAAAGTACGTCTGCTCCAGACAGGGAGGGACAAGGGACAGAGGCCCACCCAGAAAGGTGGCAGAGGGCTGGGCTAGGGAGTTTCTTTCAGCACTGGCCCTTCTCAGCCTGAGCTCCTAGGCCATAACCATGGGCTCTGTTTGCCTTGAAGGAGCCTCGTTGGGGCTCCATCTTCCTGAATCTGCCTTACAAAATTTGTTCCCAGGGGCCACCCCAGCTGGAGAGAGAAGAGTCCACTGGCCCTGAGTTGCCCTAAGGTTTGGCTCTTACTCAAGCCACCTCTAAGAGCCAGGTAGCCTGAGTGCCCCACCCCATCCTGGCCAGCCAGCAGCTCCCACACTCCCCTAGGCCCATGGCACCTTCCCTCTGGGGAGTGGCCCTGGGCCTGCCTCACCAAGGACCAAAGGGAGTCTGCTAAGCCCCCTCTCAACACTAACGTGGGCCTCACGCCTCCAGATACCCCTTCTCTCAGCTGTGACCACTTCTCCTTCCCTGGGCTTCTCCCCACTCTCTTGTACTCCTCCTTCTCACTGGCTTCTGGGTCTCAGAATTTCCTGAGCTTCAGGCTCCGGCTGCCCTTTTCAGACCCTTGACAAGATGGGGCTGGCCAGTTCCCCGGGCTGAGGCAGCGGAGTCCACAGACAGTGTCCACTGGTATGGAAGCCCACAGTGCCACACACTAGGCTTGTGGGCTTCTTCGCCTACAACTCCCTATGTCCCCCACCCACAAGACACTGGTAGGGACATGCTAGCCCATAAAGCACTCGTAGGGGCAGGCTAGCAGCTCGTCCCACACACCCACTGTGGAAGCCCCCAGAGGAGCAGCCCACTGTAGCCTGGAGGGAGGAGGCTCCCTTCCTCTTTTCCCTCCCCAAATCAGCAGGAGGCTGCTGTGGGAAATGGTACTGTACAGCTGGCTCTGTCCCCTCTGCTCCCCCGAAGCCCTGAGCAGTAAGAGCCACCACCCAGGATACCCTGGGCCACTCTCCAAATGATGGCTTCTTATCACCTGGCACTGAAGGACTGGCACCCACCCAGCAACTTCTCCCTAGACCCACCTCTGCAGAATCAGAGCCAGTAAGGGGTGGGGAGTGGGGTGGTGTCCACCACCATCCGTTGAGTTCTGTAAATAACCTGCACTGATTGAATAAATGTCCAGCCAGTGACTGTGGCTGTGTGTGGGGACCTGGCCTACAGCTCGCAGCTAGGAAGGCCTGCTCAAATGGTTCGAAGCCAAGCTGAGATGATGAAAAGACTCTGCTCTCAGTTCGGTGGGGTTGCTTCCCAGTGGCCTCTGGGACTGAGGCCTGGAGGGCCGGGGGATGGGAAGGATGGGAGGGAGTGCATTCAGTGGTGAGATGAAGACCCAGCTTCCCAAATTGCTGCCCATCTAGGAGGACAGGAAAGAGCCAAGCGAGGCCCCCAGCCCTCCCTGCTGGACTGGGTTCTGGGCAGCCTGAGAGGTGACTGGACAGGAGCTCAGCCCTCAGTCCACTTGGATTCTGAAAGCTTCCCTCACATACCGTTCAGAGGGTGAGGCATACCCAAACCCACTGCCGTGTCTTTGAAGAGGCAGACAATTCCACCGTAGGCTGCAGATGCTGGTACCCCAGGAGAGCAGAGATGGGGCGCTGCCATCTTGAGGGCATGCCTGAGACCCCTGTCCATACTCACAGGAATGCGAAGCTGAGCCTAAGCCAGGCCCCCACCCCCATCATGGAGCAAGCTGGGCCTCCACAAAGCCTGGACAGGGTCCCCGACCCCTCCTCCCCCCACCCTGCCCCACCCCTTCCTCTCTTTGTGTGGGAACAGGCTAAGGAGAGTCGGAAGGGCAGACTCTTGGAAGCCCAAGGTCTCTGGCTCATCCAAGAGGTAGCCGCAAGGTCCCACAGGGACCTTGGCAGAAGGGGCCAGGACCCAGAATGGCGCCATCTTTTTTGGCTGTCCTGTGCAGAAGCCCTGGGTCCCAGGCTGGGTTGTCACTGCCTATGGTTTGGGGGAGGCGAGAAGCTCAGGTGGAGAGAAGTGTGGGGCCTAAGGGAAAACAGGAGCCAACCAGTGGCTCTGCTCTCTTGGGCTCGTAAAGTCAGGGCAGAAGAGAGACTTGGCAGAGGCTATGGCTCCTCGGGAAACTACGGCCCTTGCTCCCTCAGCATCCTTTTGTCCTTGACATTTTGCCAATTCCCAGGTAAGAAAAGTTAAGGTGAGGCTGGGTGTGGCGGCGCACGCCTTTAACCCTAGCACTCGGGAGGCAGAGGTAGAAGGATTGCTATGAGTTCAAGGCCACCCTGAGACTGCATAGTGAATTCCAGGTCAGCCTGAGCTACAGCGAGACCTTACCTTGAAAAAAACAAACAACAACAACAACAAAATGTTAAGGTGTTAGAAGATCTATAAGTGGCCATCATTCCCCAGCCAGGTGTTTACAGGTTGGTATTTCTTCCAGCGTTTTTTCCCCCGCAGGTATTTGTCTGGAGCCCCAGGATCTCAAACATCTCAGGGTTATCCCCTACCTATGGTTCTGAAGCCATGGGAGAGGGGTGGTACATCTTAATTCCTGGAAGAGAGGGTGACTGGCTGCAAGGTCTGGCAGCCAAGCCTGGTGCTGCATGTGTGTTAAGTGTCATAGTGACCCCAGCCAACCAGCATGCTGACATTTTATTCAGGAGGAAGGTAGGGTTCTGAGAGGGGAAGTGACTTGGCCAAGGTCACACAGCTAGGCAGTGTCACCATGCTGGGATCAGACCTAGGCAGACCTACTTGGCAGATACCCCACTGTCCCCACCTGGCACTGCTGGCGGGTGGGACAGGGACGGGGGAACCTACTCCCCACATTCTATACAACCAAGGACCCCCGGAGCCTTGGACAGAGCCTCTTTTCAGGCCAGGGCTGGCCCAAGCTGGCCTGGCTGCTTCCTCCTCCTCCACTTGGCAGAAAAGCCTTTTTGTTATGATGCACACAGAAGCCCTTCTCCAGTCTGCGGAAGGAATGGCCAGCTTCCTGTCCATCACTGCCGCCAGGCTGCCACCACGGGACCCTCCATGTCGGAGAGGAGAGGGCTTCCTGCCCCTGTGTCCTCCAGTCCTACCTCCTGGGCTCTGGGCTGCCAGGGCTTGTGTCCCATTGAACTCAACCCAAGAAACCAAGAAGGTGTCCAGGAGAGTCATCCCTCTGCTATCCCAGAACTCCCTGCGAGTTGTGAGCCCTCAGGGCGCTGTTCGTAGGCACAGCAGTCTCAGCCTCAGCCCACCCGTCCTACCTCAGAAGACCTTGCTGACAGTGTGTGTCCGACCCACCACAAAAGCCTGAGATTTTGCCCATGCTCCCCACCACCACCAGAAAACCCTCCCCTGCTAGATTAATCCCATCCAAGTTGCCCAGCTTCTTCAAGGGCCAGATTAGATCCTGCCTTTCCCAGCATTCCAATCTCTGTGCTCAAGACAGCTAACTAAACCCAGCAGTCCTCAGCTCAGCCTGGTTCATAGACGCCCAGATGGTGACCATGGCTGCATCACTCACAGGCTGTGCGTCCTTGGGCAGGTCACACCACCTCTCTGAGCTCAAAGTCCCAATCTATACAATGGGACCGGCAGCTATGCCTAGTTCATCATGAGACCTGCACTTAGAAAGTGTGGAAGAACTACTGCTGACAGAAGGCTCTCAGGAGTGCAAGACGAGTGCGGTGCAGAGGGACACTGGGGCGGACGGGGGAGGGGGGGTGCCTTGCTGCCTTTCCACGAGGGTTTATGGGATGGGATCAAAGGTTGAGACTGAGGACAGGTGTCTGGGAGGAGGGGCATTCCCGTCCCACCCACTCTCGCCTCAGCTGCCAGGCCTTTCCCTGCCCCACCCCTGAACCTAGCCTGCAGTACTGGCCCAGTCCCTCAGCCCCTGGGCTCTTGCTTCAGCTTAGGTTTCCTCTCCAAGTGCCCTGACACCTCCCACACCCACGTGTCTCACCCATCTCAGGCCTTCCAGAAATAGCCTCCACTCTACGCCTTCAGACACTTAACGCCCAAGTCCCTCTGGGCAAACTGTTATCACCACCCAGCATACCTCAGCAATTGACCAGAACCTACTAAAAAAAAATCATCCTGAGTCTCTGGACTTGGAAGAACAGCTGTGCCCAATAACTTCACCCAAAACACTCAGCGTGATCCTTGAACCTGTGGTTTTCAGCCACATCAACTCCCTTTGACTGATGGAGATCCAAGGCCTAGAGAGAAGGCCGACTTAGCTGTGGCTCCTTCTTGAGGATTTTATTTTGTCTTTGTGTTTGAGATGGGAGCTTGCTATGCAGCCCAGGCTGGTCTCGAACTCATGATCTTCCTCTTAGCTCCACACCCCAACCCAGTGTTGGGATCACAGGTGTACCCCTACTCTCCCTTACTGAGTATGTGAACTGAGTATGTGAACCGGGTGTTCCCCTCTATCACACAGAGCTCTCTCCATACATGGGTGAGTCAGGACTGGGTGCACTGAGAGTCCAGCTCTCTAGATAAAGGGCACCTCTCTTGGGGAGCACAGCCCTCCCTCTACCAGTAACCCCCACTGTCTGGGAGGATGACCCCTTCTCCTCCATCTGGTAGTGCTGACCTCACCTATAGTCTGAACCCAGGGCCAGCCAGTTGGCACCCCAGGGCATGGTTAAGAAGTGGGCTGAAGGCTGGAAAGATGACTCAGTGGTTAAGGTGCTTGCATACAATGCCTAACCACTGGGGTTCAATTCCCCAGCACCCATGTAACACCAGATGCACAAAGTGGCGCATGCATCTGGAGTACTTTTGCAGTGACTAGAGGCCCTGGCACACCCATTCTCACTCTCTCTCTCTCTATCATTGTGAGGTCATGAATATCAAGGCCACTTTGTATCTGGATGACAGTATTATAAGCAGTCCCCCACTTCCTTTAGCTCTTATATTCTTTTTGCCACCTCTTCCACAGTGGCCCATGAGTCTTGGAGGGTGTGATAAGATGTCTCATTTAGTGCTGAACATTCCATTGTCACTTCTTATCAGCACTTTGGTGAGTTTTGAGTCAACCCAGTGGTCACCATCATCTGAAAAGAGAAGGTTCTCTAACCAAAAGTTTAAAAAAAAAGCATTAATATATGGTCATAAACATAAGTATTTAGAGAGCAGTAGGTTCCTTTAAAAATACTTATTTTGGGGGGGGGGAGAGATGGCTTAATGGTTAAAGCACTTGCCTGCAAAGCCAAAGGACCCATGTTTGATTCCCCAGGACCCACATAAGCCTGATGCACAAGGTAGCACATGTGTCTGCAGTTCCTTTGTAGTGGCTGAAGGCTCTGGTATGCCCATTCTCTCTCTCTCTCTCATAAATAAAATAAATTTAAAAATTTTAAAAGAAAAAAATACTTATTTTTATTTATGTCTGTGTGACAGAGAGAGAGAGAGAATGGGGAAGCCAGGGCATCTAACCACTGCAAACAAACTCCAGATGCATGCGCCACCATGTGCATCTGGCTAAAGAGGGTTCTATGGAATTGAACCTGGGTCCTTAAGCTTCTCAGGCAAGTGCCTTAACCACTAAGCCATCTCTCCAGACACTTAATTTTTTTAAAATTTATTTTAGGGAGAGAAAGTGAGCACACTAGGGCTTCTTACCACTTTCAACTCCAGATTTATGTGCAACTGGCTTTATGTGGGTACTGGGGAATCAAACCTAGGGCAGCAGACTTTACAGACAAGTGCCTTTAACTGCTGAGCCATCTCCGCAGCACTTCTCTCAGATTCTTGCCAGCCCCCAAGATCACAAAACATACAGTCTTTGCCCATCAACCTGAAGTGCCAACTGAGAAGCAAGGTTCACTTGGGGCCCTTGGCACAGCTTCCCAGCCATGAGAGTGCCAAGACAAGCAGAGGACACTTGAGTCCTCCAAGAGTGCCTGGGAATCAAGAAGCAGATGGTAAGCCGGGTGTGGTGGTGCATGCCATTAATCCCAGCACTCAGGAGGCAGAGGCAGAAGGATTGCTATGAGTTCAAGGCCACCCTGAGATTATATAGTGAATTCCAGGTCAGCCTGGGCTAGAGTGAAACCCTACCTTGAAAAATCAGAAAACAAAAAACAAACAAAAAAAGCTGCAGCAGCTAGCGGCAGGGCAACACACAGTCAAGAGTCACGGACAACGAAGAAACCGTGGGAAACCAGCATGGATGCAAATGACAACAATCTGCCTTCCCACCAAACATATTTTGAGGTGGTTTTTTTTTTTTTTTTTTTTTGGTCTCATTTTATTTATTTGAGAGAGAGAGAGAGAAAGAGGCAGATAGAGATAGAGAATGGGTGTACCAGGGCCTCTAGCCACTGCAAACAAACTCTAGACACGTGCCACTTTGTGCATCTTACATTTACATGGAGAGTAGAGCCAGGGTCCTTAGGTGTCACAGGCAAGCACTTCAACCACTAAGCCATCTCTTCAGCCCTTCGTTTTTTGCCCTGTTCCCACATTGACTTCTTTCCCCTCACCAGGACAGGATGAGGATGCCTCTGAAGACATCTTTCTGGCATAGGAAAGACAATGGCGGCTGGGGTGATGTCGCTGGGATTAAAGGCGTGCGCCACCACACCAGGCCACATGCTGCACTTTAATGTCAATTGCCCAAGCTTGTCCTTATGAGTGTGAGTGTGTATTAGCATTTCCTTTTCCTTTTTCCTTTCTTTTCTTTTCAGGCAAGGTCCCACATGGTAACCCTGGCTGGCCTGGAACTTGCTATGTAGCTCAGGCTGCCCTCAGACTTGCAGCAATCCTCCTGCTTCTGCCTCTTGAGTGCTGAGGCATGAGCCAACACACCTGGCACGTATTTTAGTTTTCAAAGGTAAATTATATAAGTATTTTATCTACCAGCTGTTTTCATTTAGTATCTCATGGGAAAGAGACTTTCTTTTTCCAATGCTGGGGATGGAACCCAGGACTTTGCACATGCCAGACTCTAGCTCTAGCACTGTGCTACATCCACAGCCCAGGACACTGATGATTTTATTTTCATTGTTGTGTGACATTTCTTTTTCCTCTTTTTTTTTTTTTCAAGATAGGATCACTCTGTAGCCCAGGCTGACTTGGAATTCACTATGTAGTCTCAGGCTAGTCTCGAACTCATAGCGATCCTCCTACCTCTGCCTCCCAAGTGCTGGAATTAAAAGGTGTGCACCACCACACCCTGCTTGTGTGTGAGCTGTTATGAGTATGCACCATACATGCACGATAATGAAATGAGTAACTAGCAATCAACTTTACCCTATCTTCAGACCAGTTTCCTCAATCTCATTGTGGCAGACGCAGGACATAGTCTTCAAACAAATGCCCTCGAGTTTCCTCAGCCCATGGCAGGGCAATTATAGATAACATTTGGAATGTCTATAGTCACCACAAACAGTTGTGCACACTACAACAGAAAAGCCCAAGGCTTGAGAGGTGAAGGAACTCGCTCCAGGCCACACAGCCTGATGCTTTAATGGTCAGAGTCCAATTCCTTAGTATCAGTCAGCTGGGCACCACTACTACAAGTGCCGGACAGTCAATGTGGAGAGGGAGGAGGTTGGTTATGGCTCACAGTTTTGAAGGTTCCAGTCCACGATCCATGGGCCCTGTTGTTGTTCTGGCCTGTGGTGTGGCAGTGCATAGCCGAAGCATGTGGCAAAGTCACTCACCTCACCATGAGTCAGGGAGCAAAAGACAGGAAGAGGAGGCAGCTGGAGTCCCACAGTGTCATCCAAGGGCACACTCCCCATCACCTACAGCTCTCCCATCAGGCCCTACTTCATAGGTCCTATCGCCTCCCAGTAGTTTCACCCTGGGACAGAGCATTTACACATGGATCTTTGATCAACACCTCTCCATGCCCTAGCACCTAACATCAGGGTGTCAGGCCAGAGAGTCAACCATGAATGCATCCAAGACGCTCCTCCTTGAAGGCTCACCGCAACACAGAGGTCCTGAGGCTGGATCCAGTGACGTGCTTGAGGAGATGGGAAGTGTTGAAAGGGGATGGAGGGGTCAGGGCCAGGCCACATGGTAAGGAACTGGATCTGCTCTAAGCCGGATGAGACAGTTCTGAAGTATTCTAAGGAATGAGGAGGAAGGTAACATGATCTGACTTATGATTTTGAGAGTATTTCTCTAGCTACTGTGTATGTTCTGCTAAACTACCTTTGCAAGAGCAAGGCATGGTGGGGCAAATCTGCAACACTGAGCATTGAGAAGACAGGGCAGTGGGACTACCACTTTAAGGTCAGTCCAGCATACACAGAGAGACCCTGTCTCCAAATACATAACTACTTTTTGTAAATACCCATGACTCTTCAGAGAAAGTTCTAGAAGTAGAATTGCAACCAGAATGTCCTAAGGCTTATGTCACACACAGACAGGGCCCCCTCTCAGGAGAACATATTTCTGCTGATTGGCTATGTGCCTGCCCACCATCACCAACTATGAGAACATGAGTGACAGGCTTGGGGAGACCTAGGATGCTCTTTACTGACTAAGCCTTCTCCCCAGCCCCCACATTCTTAGTAGTTGATCCCCACACTGCAGGGTACATTATAAAAATCAAGCAAGACCACGTGTGTGCAAAGCACACGTAAGTTCACATGGATGTGAGAGAGACGGACTGGGTTTGCGTGTCTCCTAAGTCAGCAAGCAGCACTGAGCAGAACGACTCTTCTGGGGATGCATACATCTGGACTTCTAGAGAATTTACTCTGGGTTGACTTGTATGACTTGGGCAAGTCTGTCCCTTTCCTAGAGCCCGATTTTGGTGATAAAATGGAAGGACCTTATTAAGTGGCCACTGCATTTGTTTGGAGATACATAAATTTGGAGATATATATGGTATATATGTTTGTTGTTGTTGTTGTTTTCTTTTCTTTTCTTTCTTTCTTTTTTTTTTTTTTTTTTTTTTTTGGCTTTTTAAGGTAGAGTCTCACTCTAGTCCAGGCTGACCTGAATTCACTATGTAGTATCAGGGTGGCCTCGAACTCACGGCGATCCTCCTACCTCTGCCTCCCAGTGCTAGGATCAAAGGCATGCGCCACCACGCCCGGCTTATATGATTTTTTTTTTCAGTGACAAATCCTAGAATTTCCAAGTGAAATTGGATTGATCAAACAGAGATAATTTATTGCCTGTTATCAAAGAGTGAGGGGTATTGATTTCAGGTCTGGCTGTATCCAGAAGTGCAGACAAGGCCATCTTTCTGTCTTTGTGGCTGTTTCCTTGGGTGACATTCATTTTGAGACACTCTCCCCATGTGTGGTCACAGTGTGTATGTATGTGTGATATGCATACATGTGTGTGCATGTTTGTATGTGTGGATGCATGTGAATGTGCAGTGCATATGCACGTGTGTGCACGTGCCTGTGGAGACCAGAGGTTGACACGAGGTGTCTTCCTCAGTCCCTCTGCTGGGGCACCCAAGGTCACTCTAGCAGCCAGGCCATTGCCAACCCCTATCAGCACTGCCAACTGAGACCAGCCCGGGCCACCTTCCTCTGTCCTGCTCAGAGGCGGGACGGAAACCTGACAAGCATGTTTTCACCAACCTGAGAGTTTCGGCCCCTCTCTGGGGACTGTTTGTGTTTCGGGTCATGTTATTAGCTGGCCCCGCCCCCTTCTTTCCTCTGCCAAGTTGACATTCCCCAGGCTGCCAGGCCTCCAAGAAATGGCAGTTCCTGCCCTGAGCTGCCCAGTGGGAATCTCCTGTTCCTGTTCCAGGCGCTTCCACAGCCTCTTTTACATTGCATCTGCTTGGCACAGTGCAGCACACGGGAGTGTCACTTCCTTTTTTATTGACAGCGAGCTGAGGCCCAGCAAGGAGCAACAGCTTACCTGAGCTCACACGGTGAATGAGGGCGGAGGTAAGATGAAAATCGACCTCCACGCAGCACGCGCTTGCCCTCCACCGGCCAGGGCTCAGGTGTGGTTAGCGGCCTCCCCTTCAGTACGTTCATGCATTCAGCAAACACTAGCTGTTATTGATTGCAGGGATTACAAACCAGGGTCCTCTGACCTAACCCATCCCCCCATCTGTTTTTGCAGAGTTCAGTTGATGCTTGACCACACCACCTATTTCTGTGTTGTCCGTAGCTGTGTCCTGCTACAAGGTAGTCTAGTTACAACAATGACCTTGTGGCCATCAAGCCTGAAATATTTACTATCCAGCTCTTTACAAAGTTTGCCCAAGATTGCATGAGGACTCTAGATACTTGTATTCATGAAGCACTTTATTTAAAATATATGTGTGTGTGTGTGTGTGTGTGTTAAACATTGGGCTGGAGAGATGGATTAGCAGTTAAGGCACTTGCCTGCAAAAGCCAAAGGACCCAGGTTCAATTCCCCAGTACACATGTAAGCCAGATGCACGTGATGGTGCCTGGATCTAGAGTTCATTTGCAATGGCTGGAGGTCCTGGCACGCCCATTCTCTCTCTGCCTCTCTCTTTCTCTCTCAAATAAATAAATAAAAGAGGGCTGAAGAGGTGGCTTAGCGGTTAAGGCGCTTCACTGCAAAGCCAAAGGACAAAGGTTCAATTCCCCAGGACCCACGTAAGCCAGATGCACAAGGTAGTGCACGTGTCTGGAGTTTGTTTTCAGTAGTTGGATGCCCTGACATGCCCATTCTCTCTCTCCTTCTCTCTGTCTCTTCCTCTCTCAAATAAGTAAATAAATAATAATAAAATGTTTTTAAAATAAATAAACATTTTAAAAAATTATGAACATATAATCATATTAATACACATTAAAATTTTTATTTTATGACTATATTCATATGAAAAGGAAATATAACATAGTCTGGATTGTATTCTTACTTAAAAAAAATTTTTTTTTTGGTTTTTAGAAGTAGGGTTTCACTCTAGTCCAGGCTGACCTGGAATTCACTATGCAGTCTCAGGCTGGTCTGGAACTCAGTAATCCTCCTACCTCTGCCTCCCAAGAGCTGGAACTAGGCATGTGCCACCACTCCTGGCACTTTCATTTGTTTATTTATTATTTATTTATTCATTTTTTTGAGATAGGGTCTCACTCTAGTCCAGGCTGACCTGGAATTCACTACGTAGTATCAGGCTGGCCTCAAACTCACAGTGATCCTCCTATCTCAGCCTCCTGAGTACTGGGATTAAAGGCGTGAGCCACCATGCCTGGCAAATTTTTCAATTTTAATTAGTTTTTTTGGAGTAAATAACAAATGTGGGGCTGGGGAGATGGTTCAGTGGTTAAAGGGACTTGCAAAGCCTGATGACCTGGGTTCAAATCCCCAGTACCCATATAAAGTCAGATGCACAAAATCGCACATGTGTCTGAAGTTCATTTGCAGTGGCAAGAGACTCTGGTGTGCCCATTCTCTCTCTTTCTTTGTCTTTCTCTACCCCCCCCCACTTGCAAATATATAATAAATAAAATTTTTAAAAGTAATAATAAATGCACATGGATTCTAAAATGTTTTGAGTGCCCCAAATGATTTGCAAAGAAATGCCACTGTCCCTCCCCCTCTGAGGCCCCATTCCCTTTCTGTCTCTAGCTGTGTTTCCTTCCAAGTAGGTCATGTGAGACAAGAAGAGATGTGTACACATGCGCTGTTCTCCCCTTACTTTTTTCCTCTTTTATCTATATACCCCTGTATAAATTCACCTTTGTCCTGCTTTCCAAACTACTCTTGGGTTTTCCATTAAATGGACATGCCCTAACTAGGACATTTGGGCATTTTCAGTCTTTTGTTGTTATTTTTTAATTAAGATTATTTTAATTAGTTAATTATTTGCATGCAGAGAGAGATAGAAAAGAGACAGAAAGAGAGAATGGACACACCAGGGCCTCTAGCCACTGCAAACAAACTCCAGATGCATGTGCCACTTTGTGCATCTGAAGGCAAGAGCCTTAATGGCTGAGCCATCTCCATCCCAATCTTTTCTTGTTTTAAAAAATATTTTGAGCCGGGTGTGGTGGCACACACCTTTAATCCCAGGAGGCAGAGGTAGGAGGATCACAGTGAGTTCGAGGCCACCCTGAGACTACAGAGTGAATTCCAGGTCAGCCTGAGCTAGAGTGAGATCCTACCTCAAAAGAAAAAAAAGTTATTTATTTGTTTAAGAAAGAGAGAGTGCTCATGGGCACACCGGGGCCTCCTGTCTCTGCCAACAACCTCCAGACACATGTGCCACTTTATGCATCTGGCTTTATGTGGGTGCTGAGGAATCAAAACCCTGGGCCATCTGGCCTTGCAAGCAAGCGCCTTTAACTGCTGAGCCATCTCTCCAGCCCTTCAATCTTTTCTTAACAACAGTGGGATGTAGAACACTTCTGTGCAAGCTGATTATGTTGGGATAGGAGGCAAGCTTTCCCCCACCCCTTTCAAAAAAAAAATCCTTGGAAAAGGGGGCATCCCTGATATGTACACATTCTGATACAGGCTCTGCCATTACCTGACACTTTCTGATTCCTGTATTTTAAACAAGGAAATACTATTTGGGGAAGACACAATAGCCCGAAATGACCTCAGTGAATTCTAATTTTGCATGTTGGTGGGCAGTCACCCAGCAGAACTCCTTGGGGAAAAAAAAGAGAGAGAAGGTATTTAATGCAGAGTTAGTAATTTCCCTGGGGATGTGACTTCACAATTGCAAGTGTTTAACAGCACTGTAAACACACCTTTGAAGACTCCTTGAGAAAGGATGCCTCCTCCCGGAGCCTCCACTCACCAGATGCCCTAAGAGATAGAAAAGTGAGTGTGAACGTCCAAACAGAAGCCTTCCACCCAAATATGTGAGGAACTTCTGAAAAACAATAAGAAAACCAGATGAGCATGGAAAATATGAATAGAAGACTTGGCCAGCACTTAATTTTAAAAGGATATCCCCTTGGCTAGTAAACAGATGAAAACACTCTCTATTTTGAAGATTTCCTGTCAGGCAAAGGTAAATGAAGACAAGAATCCAGCACCACCACTGGCCCACCAGGACGGCTGAAGTGCGAAGACGACAGTACCAAGTTATGGACGAGGAACAAGCCCACCTCACACCCTAGTGATGAGAAGTTGTATGACTGACAGCACTGCGACCACAGCTCAGCGGCAGAGCGTTTGCTTAGCACACAAGACCCTGGGTCTCATCCTCAACTCAGTAAGAAAACAAAATACAACAATGCAACAAAGAAATTGTACCACACTGGAGAGCCATTTGGCATCATCTGTCCAAATTAAACCCATGCCACATGCCCAGGAGCTTTATTCCACAAACTTCAGACACGTATTCATGAAAAGACAAGCACTGACTGGAGAACTACCATTTGGAAGAGCCAAGGGTTGTAAACAAAGTGACCCTCAACGGGAGAATGGTTACATTATGGTATATATGCCTACAAAGAAATACTCCACAATACTGAAAATGAACAAACTGCAGCTTCACACAGAGAATCTCAAACACACAAGCAAAGGAAGACGGAAGGAGGCGGTGCAAGTGGAAATGAGCCATCACACAGCAACTTCTTGGCTCTTGTAAGCTGTTTGAGTTGCTTTTCAGGGTGCAGGTGCAGAACCCCAGGACCTCACCCGAGATAACCTTTAGTCTGGGGGCACCCAAAGGCCCCCACAAGCAGAACATGAAAAAGGAGAACATGACTTTGCAACCCTCTATAAGAAGTGAGAAGGGGGCTGGAGAGATGGCTTAGAGGTTAAGGTGCTTGCCTGCAAAGCCTAAGGACCCAGGTTTGAGTCCCCAGATGCACAAGGTGGCACATGCGCCTGGAGTTTGTTGGCAGTGGCTGGAGGCCTTGGTGCATCCATACTCTCTCTATATATGCCTCTGCCTCTTTCTCTCCCTCTCTCTCTTTCTCAAATAAATAAATACAATTTTTGGGAAAAAAAAAAAGAAGTGAGGAGAACTGAAGAGATGGCTTAGCAGTTACGGTGCTTTCCTGCAAAGGCTAAGGACCTGAGTTTGATCCCCCAGTACCCACGTAAAGCCAGATGCACAAAGTGGCACATGCATCTGGAGTTCGTTTGCAGTGGCTAGAGGCCCTGGCATGCCCATATTCTCTCTCTCTCTCTGCTTGCAAATAAATAAAAAATATTAAAAAAATAAGATTTCTCAGAGAAGTGGGAGACAGTGACACTAAGACTCCTGGTTTCAACCATGGAAACCCCTATGCATGATAGCCAGCAAGCAGGGAAAGAGAGGAAGAGGGAGAGAGGGAGACACCACCATTAACTACACAGACAGGCAACCAAGCCTTTAACACATGGTCCTTTAGGGTGTATTTAAGATTCAAACTTTTTTCAGCCATCTTTCTGTGCCCCCATCATGGTACACATGAAGGGCCTGTTAGATACTCCTGAACATAAATGATGCTGAAACGAGAGGCAAACACCACGTCCTTATTAGGCCATGCTCCAGAGTCATTGTCCAGTTTCTAACTGTGACAAGGAAGCATGGTTACATTGGTGAATTTGAAATCACTGATGAGGGCTGGAGAAATGGTTCAGCCATTAAGACACTTGCCTGAGAAGTCTAGGGAGCTGGGTTTGATTTCCCGGTAGCCGCATAAAACCAGATGAACAAATGGTACATGCATCTGGACTTTATTTGCAGCAGCTAGAGACCCTGGTGCTCCCATTCCCTCTCTCTCTCTGCCTCTTTCTCTCTCAAATAAATAAACAAATTAAAAAAAGAAAAAGAAATCACTGATGATAACAAAGCTGAGAAAATCGTTTTTGTGACTCTCACAGGCAGAATAAACAAGTGTGTTCAGCTCCAGATTTGACTTAGTTCAAAGACTTAGAAAAATGGCAGAATAATCTGCCCATCAGTCAGTTTGGTTGCATTGTACTGACAGCTCAGCTGGCATACGGATCACGAGAAGAAGCAAGATGAAACCACAGAGGGAAGAGCCTGGGATTCTTTTACTTTGGTTTTTTGAGGTAGAGTCTCACTCTAGCTCAGGCCGACCTGGGTTTCACTGTGTAGTCTCAGGGTGGCCTCGAACTCACAGCAATCCTCCTACCTCTGCCTCCAGAGTGCTGGGATTAAAGCATGCACTGCCACACCTAGCTCTTTCACTTTTTAAAATTATTTATTCATTTATTTTTTATTAGAGTCAGATTATATATGTATAATCTCTCTCTCTCTCTCTCTATATATATATATAGAGAGAGAGAGAGAGATTATATATAAGACAGAGAGAGAGAGAGAGAGAGAGGGAGAGGGAGAGGGAGAGAGAGGGAGAGAAAATATGAGTGTGCCAGGACCTTTAGCCACTGCCAACAAACTCCAGAGGCACGTGCCACGTTCATCTAGTTTATGTGGGTTTGGGGAGTTAAGCATGGGTCCACGGGCATCACAAGCAAGTGCCATAACTGATAAGCCATCTCTCAAGCACTGGAATTCCTTTTCTAGGGATGTAAAGCATCCATAACATGGAAACATCTTGCTAAGTGAACTAAATCACACATGAAAGTGTAAACATCGCATGAACTCTGGAGTAGGCATAGTCATAGAAAGTCTATTAGAAGTTACAATTTGGGGGCTGGGGTCATGGCTCAGGTGTTTAAGGTCCTTGCTTGCAAATCATGCAGCCTGGGTTCAATTCCTAAGCTACCCACATAAGCCTGATGCAAAAAGTTATTATATTATATTATGTTTGTTTGCAGTAGCAAGAGACACTGGCATGTGTGCATGCGCACACACACACACACACAAACTTTTAAAAGTTACAAATTGGGCTGGAGAAATGGCTTAGTGGTTAAGGCACCTGCCTGCAAAGCCAAAGGACCCGGGTCAATTCCTCATGACCCATGTAAGACAGATTCACAAAGTGGCATATGCGTCTGGAGTTTGTTCACAGTGGCTGAAGGACCTGGTGTACCCATTCTTTCCGCCCCCCATCTGTCTCTAAAATAAATTTTTAAAAAAATTTTAAGTTACAGTTGCTAGACATGGTGGTGCATGCTTGTAAACCCTGTGTTTGGGAGTCTGAGGCAGGAGGATTACAAATTCAAGGCCAGCATTCCCCAAAGGGGAAAAAAAAAGAGACAGGTCATAATTTTTTTTTTTTACTGAAGTATGACAGAGAGAAAAAACTACATTCCTAAGGTTGTTTTGCTTCAAATTAATACATTATTATTTGGGGTGGCGGCTGAGGTAGGATTTCACTCTAGCCCAGGGCAACTGGAATTCAATATGTACTTTCAGGCTGGCCTGAATTCACAGTGTTTCTCCTACCTTGGCCTCCTGAGTGCTGGGATTTAAGGCACACGCCACCACACTCAGCAACATTATGTTTTCTATATGTGGTTGTAGGGATTGAACTCAAGCCTTGCCAGGCAAGCAGTCTACCACTAAGGTATATTCTCAGCCATCATCTAAACTTTTTTCATAGTTGTAGACATTTTTATTTATCTATTTTATTTATTTATTTGAGACAGAGCGAGAGAGAGTGAGAATGGGCATGCCAGGGCCTCCGGTCACTGCAAACGAACTCCAGACACATGTGTCACCATGTGCATCTGGCTTACATGGGACCTGGAGAATTGAACCTGGGTCCTTAGGCTTTGCAGGCATGTGCCTTAACCGCTAAGCCATCTCTCCAGCCCCATCTGAGCTTTTTTGAGGATGCAGTGTGAATACACTCATTTTACACAACCATCACCAACATCCATCTACAGAATGGACACTCTGTATTTATTAAACAATACCTCCCTTTCCCTCATATGCCCTGGCAACCACCATGCTAATTTCTTTCTTTATAAATATGAATTATTGCTCCAGGTTCATTATTTAAGTGAAATCATACAGTATTTCTCTTGTGATTGAATTATTTCAGTTAACAAAATGTCCCCTGGGTCCATCCCTGTTGTAGTATGTGTAAGAGTTTCCTTCATTTTGTTTTTCAAGGTAGGGTCTTGCTGTAGCCCAGGCTGACCTGGCATTCACTATGTAGTCTCAAGGCTGGTCTCAAACTCATGAAGATGCACCTTCCTCTGCCTCCTGAGTGCTGGGATGAAAGGCGTGTGCCACCACATCTAGCTAATTTCTTCATTTTAAAGGCTGAATGAAAGCCAGGTGTGGTGGTGCACACCTTTCATCCCAGCACTCGGGAGGCAGAGGTAGGAGGATAACCATGAGTTCAAGGCCACCCTGAGACAACATAGTAAATTCCAGATCAGCCTGAGCTAGAGTGAGACTATCTCAAAAAAAAAAAAAAAAAAAAAAAAAGCTGAATGCTATTCCATTGTATGGATATAGCACATTTTATTTATCCATTCATCAGTCAAAGAACATGGATTGTTTCCACTTTTGGCTACTGCAAATAACACTCCTTAACAACACTGGTGTACAAGTATATCTGAATCCCAGCTTCCAGGTCTCTCGTTATATAGCCGAATTAAATTGCTGGGTCATATGTGATGTCATGTTAAAGTCACCCAACTATTTCCATAAAGAGAGCCCCATTTCCCATTGCCACCGGTGCACAGTGTGGGAGAGAG
Organism: Dipus sagitta; assembly: GCA_036346955.1. Lineage (NCBI taxonomy): Eukaryota > Metazoa > Chordata > Mammalia > Rodentia > Dipodidae > Dipus > Dipus sagitta. Next base: position 239,461,575 of record CM070770.1, read on the forward strand.
CCTGTTTGCCATGAGTGCACCATTGCACTGTGGGAGTGAAGGCTTTCTTGGGGGAACGTGCCCTTCTAGCCTCCCTGGGCCCTGAGAGGAGAGGGAGGCAACCTCTGCTGTTAGTTCTAAGCCAGAGCCCTCCTCCCCCACCCCCAACAAAGCCCTGCTTAAGGTGCCTCTCCGTTCAGTCATCTCCACCCTGCCACCCTCCACAGAGGTTCCCAGAAAGATTTTCCCAAACAGCTGTACTCCAGGTTTGGAATGATGTTGGCTCCCTTTCACATAGTTGCATATGTTTCAACAGGACTGAAGGCCGATGAGTCACTTTGTGAAAATCCATAGAGCAGCTGTCACTCTATGCTGCAGTTTGGGTCTCCCTAGAAGGAGCCCATGAGGCAAGGATTCCGGTGGAAGTCCTGCTGGTGATTCAGGAAAACCAGGGCAGGAGTCCTGGAGCCAGAAGAGAGGGACTAACAGAAAACCCAGCTACCACTGTGGGTAACTATACTGCTGGTGTACCCTGGAAGGTGAACCAGTGGGGGCCTCCACTTCCAGGTCATGCCATCAGCTGCTAGAGCTTAGCTCTCATGTCCTGGTTCCTCTAGCTACGGCATGGGCAGAGCCTGCTTCTGTGGAGGGCACAGGAAGTCCTTCATAGAGAAATGCAGGAGTCAGCAGCTGGAAGTTGGGCCACCAAGTCTAAACAGGACAGGTGAAGGGCCTGACAGCTCTGCCACGCCTGATGGCCCTGTCTCCTGGAGGGATAGAAGACTATTCCAGAAGCTCATTTCATGCGAGCCTCGGGACTGGACCAGCATTTGTCTCACTGTGTCCTGCTATCCTGTTATGTCCTTTTCCATCCATACCTTCTGAAATCAGCATCCAGGCTTTCCTTGAGGAAATCACAGCCATGCCAAGGTCTTAATCACCACCACTGTCCCTGCCCCCTCAGATCTAGGGGCCTTCCCCACACCTTCCCATCCCCACCTGGCCCAACACAAGCATAGCCACTTTGTGAAGCGTGTCTGGACAAGACCTCAGTAGAACGACTTGTTCCTTCCGCCAGACTCCTACTGTACTGTTTTGTCCTTTTTAAAAAAATATTTCACTGGGCTGGAGAGATGGCTTAGTGGTTAACACACTTGCCTGTGAAGCCCAAGGACCCAGGTTCAATTCCCCAGGACCCACATAAGCCAGTCACACAAGGTGGCAAATGCATCTGGAGTTTGTCTGTAGCAGCTGGAGGCCTGGCATGCCCATTCTCTATCTGTCTCTCCCTTTCTCTTTCTCGCTCTCTCAAGTAAATAAATAAAAAAATGTTTTTAAGTTTATTTATTTAAGAGAGAGAAAGGGGTAGATAAACAGAAAGAATGGATGTGCCAGGACCTGCAACAACCGTAAATGAACTCCAGACACATGCATCACCTTGTGCTTCTGGCTTACGTGGGTGCTGGGGAATCAAACCTGGGTCCTTAGGCTTCGCAGGCAAGTGCTTTAACTGCTGAGCCATCTCTCCAGCCCTGTTGTGTCGTTCTCAATACAGAGCCTGGGGGCATAGGCTCACTGGTCCTCTGAGCTTTTGCTTATTGACCCAGGTCTCCCATCATTCTACCACCATTCCACTGGGAATCCATGGAGAACAGTGCAGTCAAAGGTCTGTCTTCATGGAGCTTATCTTCTGGTAGAGGAACAGACAATAAGCATCCATAAATGAATCAAGTACGCACATTAGCTGAGAGAAAGTGCTATCAAGGGATGAGGGTAAGGAGAGCTAGAGTAGGAGATGGGTGTGCTTCTAAGTGATGAGGCCAGGAAATGTCTTTGCTGAAAGACAATATCTGAGGAAAGGCCTAAAGAAGATTAGAAAGAGTAGAGAGGGGCTGGAGATATGGCTCACCAGTTATGGAGCTTGCCTGCAAAGCCTAACTAACAACCTGGGTTCAAGTCCTCAGTACCCACAGAAAGCCAGATACACAAAGTGACACATGCATCTGGAGTTCATTTGCAGTGGCTACAGGCCCTGGCATGCCCATTCTCTCTCTGTGTCTCTCTCTTTCTCTACTTGCAAACAAAAAAGAATATTTTAAAAAAGAAAGAGTAGAGGGCTGGATGACAGCAGTGCAGAGATGTCTCCATACCCTACTGTCCCAAACCTTATTTCTTAAAGGGCTTCGAAGGTGTTCTTACATGAAGGGTCTCAACACGAGATCATTCTAGATTAGCCAAGGACCCCCTAAACCCATGGCAAGAAATACATAAAGAGTGGTGTGATGGGTAGTCTTTTGTTTCTCCATGATTTTTATTAGCGTTGTGGTGGTTTAAATGTAAACTGTCCCCCATAGTCTCATGCGTTTGTGATTAATCCTCATACTTAATCTCTTGCAGGTGGAGACTCTGGGAGGTAGAGCCTTGCTCGAGGAGGCATGTCACTTGAGGCAGGCCTTGGGGGTATTATAGTGCAGTCCCACTTGCCACACTCAGCCAGCTCATTCTCTCAGCTTTTCTCTGCTGATGTGACAATGTGACACCCAGCTGTCGGGTCCTGCCATGCTTTCCCCATCATAATGAAAGTCTCCCTCAAGACTGTATGGCAGGAACAAACCATTTTCTTCTGCTGTTCGGGTGTTTCATACAGCAACGAGAAGGTAACTGCTACACAGTAACAGCAAAGCCAGCTTGGGTTGGAGGATTTCTGGGGATGTTCATAGGAAAATGAAAAAAGGAACCATGGGAAATGGAAGAAAGAAGACTCCTGGGGCTCACTCACCAGCTAGTCTAGCTGAATCAGTGAGCTCTGGATTCCATGAAAGATCCTGTCTCAAAAAATAAGGCAGAGAGGAGCCACGCGTGGCGGTGCACGCCTTTAATCCCAGCACTCGGGAGGCAGAGGCAGGAGGATTGCCATGAGTTCGAGGCCACCCTGAGACTCCATAGTGAATCCCAGGTCACCCTACCTCTAAAAACCAAAAAAATAAAAAAATTAAAAAGGTGGAGAGGACTAGAGGGATAGAGAGATGACTCAGTGGTTAAAGTACTTGCCTGCAAAGCCTAACAACCTGGGTTTGATTCCCCAGCTCCCACATAAAGCCAGATGCACAAGGTGGACAAGCATCTGACGTTCATGTGCAGTAGCTAGAGACCCTGGCATGCCCATTCTCATTCTCTCTCTCTCTTCCTCTGTCTCTGCTTGCAAATAAATAAAAATTAAAAATAATATAAGGTAGAGGGTGGTTGAGGGAGATGCCTAACATTGATCTCTGGCCTCCCCATGCATGCACACACCCATGCATGCTCACCTCCTCACACACATGCACAAGGACACATTCACACATGAGCTCACACCACACATATACACATACAAAAATTTATGCCTTGGCACTGATGTTTCAATTATAGCTCAACTTGCTATTTTTCAATATTTTATTTTATTTATTTGAGAGAGAAAAAATGGGTCCACAAGGGCCTCTTACTGCTGTAAACAAACTCCAGACACATGTACCACATTGTGTATCTGGCTTTATGTGGGTACTGGGAAATTAAACCCAGGCTTTGCAAGTAAGTGCTATTAACCCTTGAGCTACCTCCCCAACCTTCATACTTTTCCATTTTTTTAGAGGTATTGATGATGAATATGAGGCCACTGAAGAAACAGCTTCTTTAGTGTCATTAAAAGACATAACTGGAGGGGCTGGAGAGATGGCTTAGCGGTTAAGCGCTTGCCTGTGAAGCCTAAGAACCCCGGTTCGAGGCTCGATTCCCCAGGACCCACGTTAGCCAGATGCACAAGGGGGCGCACGCATCTGGAATTCGTTTGCAGTGGCTGGAGGCCCTGGCGTGCCCATTCTCTCTCTATCTCTCTCTGCTTCTTTCTCTCTCTGTCTGTCTCTCTCAAATAAATAAATAAACAAAAAATTTAAAAAAAGACATAACTGGAGAGATTGCTCAGCGGTTAAAGGCGCTTGCATGTAAAGCCTGACAGCCAGGGTTCAATTCCCCAGTACCCACATAAGCCAAGGTGGTGTATGTGTCTGGAGTTCCTTTGTAGTGGCTAGAGGCCCTTGCATGCCCATTCTCTCTCTCTCAATGTCTCTCTTACTCTCTCTCAAATAACTACATTTTTGTGTTTTTGAGGTAGGGTCTCACTCTAGCCCAGGCTGACCTGGAATTCACTATGTAGTCTCAGGGTGGCCTCAAACTCATGGTGACCCTCCTACTTCTGCCTCCCAAGTGCTGGGATTAAAGGTGTGCACCACCACACCCAGCTCAAACAACTAATTTTTTTTTTTTAATGACATAGCTCAAGAAATTTATACAAACCAGTAAAGAACTTGTTAAAGCAATTTCCTTTGTCCATCATCAATGTGTCTTGTATAGTTACTGATGGTACCCAAGTGACAGTGACGCAGGTCAAAGAGAGGGACTCATAAAATTCATAGAAAGTGATGCAATTGCTGCCCCAAATTCATGTTAATGAAGCATCATTGCATAATACATCAAGAAAATGTATGCTCTGCCAGTGATGTAGTGTGCTCGAAGGACTCTCCAACAGAGCTACCTGCAAGTGGTGCAGTGTGCCCCAGAGACTCCGCTTCCGAGAGTCCCCACCTCTGCTGAGGTGGGCTTGCTGGTGTTGCAGCTGCCTTCGAGTGGAAGCAGTTATGGGGGGTCGTCATTCAGGATGGGATGAGATGTCTCATGGTGTGGCTGAGCTTGAGTTATCCATTGCTCCTGTAAGCAACCCCTCACCCTGCTCTATAAGCAACCCCAATAAACTAATTGGTTCACAAGAAGAAAATTTACACTCAAAGAATTAAAAATGGATAACATCATTCAAATCATCAAGACAGTGAATTCCATAAGGGTCAAGGAATCAACACATCACTGGCCTCAGGAATTCTTTAAAAGTGTCAATGCTGCAGGGCGTGGTGGTGCACACCTCTAATCCCAGCACGCGGGAGGCAGACGTAGGAGGGTCACCATGAGTTTGAGGCCACCCTGAGACTACATAGTGAATTTAACTATCTGAGTTAAACATGTTTCTTCAAGGTAAAACCCGAGTTATCAATACATTGCTTCAAATCATAACAGTCTTCCAAATGAAGCTTAAATTATGGCAAGCTCAAATTAAGGCAAGGAACTTTATGCATTCAGAACGTTGACAGTCTGTGAATGGTGAAAAATATATGGCCTTGCTTTTTAAAAAATATTTTTATTTATATATTTGTGAGCAGTGGGGGAAAAGGGTGTGCCAGGCAAACTCCAGATACATGTGCCACTTTGTGCATCTGGCTTTACATGAGTACTGTGGCATTGAACCCAAACCAGCAGGCATTGCAGGCAAGTTCTGAGAAGACATCTCTGTAGCCTTTGTTTTTCAAGCAAGGCTTCCTCTAGCCCATGATGGCCTCAAACTGATTACGATTCTCCTACCTCAGCCTCCCAAGTGCTGGAATTAAAGGTTTGCACTGCTATGTCCAGCTCTGGCCTTGCTTTTTGATGTGATAAAAAAATTTGAAGGTCAGGCATGGTGGTGCATGCCTTTAGTCCCAGCACTCTTGAGTCCTTGAACTCATGGAGATCCTTCTACCTCTGATTCCTGAGTGCTGGGATTAAAGGCATGTGCCACCACACCCACCAATGAATTGTTCTTAAATTTTATTTATTTACAAGGAGAGAGAGAGAGAGAGAGAAAATGTGAATGGATGTGATAGGACCTACTGCCACCACAAACAAACTCCTGACACATGTACTGGGGAATGGAACCCAAGCCTTCAAGCTTTGAAAGTAAGTACCTTTAACTGCTGAGCCATTTCTCCAGCCTGAAGCTTTTTTTAAAAAAATATTTTTATTTATTTCAGGGATGAGGGAAATGCCAGGGTCTTTTGCCACTGCAAACTAACTCCAGACACATATGCCACATTGTGCATCTGGCTTTTACATGGGTGCTAGAGAATTCAACCCAGGCCGGCAGGCTTTGCAAGCAAGTGCCTTTAACCAGTGAACCATCTCCCCAACCCTTATAATCTCTTTTGAATGGGAATGCCTGTCCCACGCCTTTCCACCATAGTATTTTAGAAGCAAGTACTCTTTTTTAAAAAATATTTTATTAGTTTCTATTTATTTATTTATTAGAAATGGAGACGGGGGGGAAGAGAGAGAGAGAGAATGGGCATGCCAGGGCCTCTAGCGACTGCGTACAAACCCCAGACGCATGCGCTACCATGTGCAGCTGGATTACGTGGGTTCTGGGGAGTCAAACCTGGATCCTTAGGCTTTGCTGGAAAGCACCTAAACTGTTCTGTGTTGGGGCCATCTCCCAGCCCAGAAACATGTAAGTCTTTTTCTAGTTTCTCAGGTCCACAGGTGAAGAGAAACTTCACAGCAAGATGGATTGTACTCGGATTCTCACCTGTACATCATTTAGAAAATGTGATTTGAGGCTTTCTGAGAAGATAATTTGTTTAATGTTTTTTTCTTTGTTTGTTTTGTTTTGCTGTTTTTTTTTCTGAGGTAGGGTCTCACTTGAACTCAGGCTGACCTGGAATTCACTGTAGTCTCAGGTTGGGTTCCAACTCCCAGTGATTCTCCTACCTCTGCCTCCCAAGTGCTGGGATTAAAGGTATGAGCCATCACACCTGGCTTTTTATTTTTTATTTTTTTATTATTTTTTTGAGGTAGTATCTCACTCTAGCCCATTTGGGAGACTGAGGTAGGAGGATCACTGTGAGTTTTAGGCCAGCCTGAGTTTGCATAGTAAATTCCAGGTCAGCCTAGACTAGAGTGAAACCCTACCTTGAAAATCAAAAAAAAAAAAAAAAAAAAAAAGAAACAAAAACAAAAAAAACAAGGCTACAGGGCACAGACCACCAGAGAGGATACAGATCCTTGAGTGAGTGGAGCGGGAGAGTTTGGGCGGAGTGACGAGATCAGTCTAAATAAACAAAGCACACAAACAAAACACGCAGCGCAGCGCAGCCTCCCCATCCCAGCTCCCTCATGGCCCAGTCTATCTACCTTCCTAAACCAGGAGCAATTTTAGGTCAGAAATTAGGCCTTGATTTTTTTTCCTTTTTCTTTTTGAATCCATCACTAATAATCAAAGAGCTTCAACAAATGAACTAGAACAAACAAAAAAAGGCCAGAAGAAAGAAATTCAAGTGCCTAATAAATATGAAAAGAGGCTGACTCAATTGCATTCTTAGGGGAAAAATGCTCATGTTTTTTCTTAATAACGTGTCTCAAATCATAAAAGCTTTTCATCAGAAATGAAAGGATGAGGGCTGGAGAGATGGCTTAGCAGTTAAGGTGCTTGCCTGCCAAGCCTAAGGACCCATGTTCCACTGTCCAGATCCCACATAAGCCAGATTTGCAAGGTGATGGAAATGCACAAGGTCGCATGCAAACAGAAGATGACACATGCGTCTGGAGCTCCATTGCAGTGTGGATGGAGGCCCTGGGGTGCCAATTCTCTCTCTTTCTCTCTCTCACTCATAAAAATAAAATTTTAAAAAGGAAAAAGAAATGAAAGTGTGAACTCACAAAAACACTCGTACAGGAGCATTCATAGGAGCTGTGTTCATAAGGAAAACACAGACAGCCCAGGTGCTTGTCAACAGGACCGACAACCTGTGTACCCAGGTAATGGAACACTATTCAACAATAAAAATTAGGTGACTGCTGCAATGTCACAAATATTGTGGGGAATGAAAGAAGCCAAGTTGCTGGGTGTGGTGACACATCTTTAATCCCAGCACTTGGAAGGCAGAGGTAAGAGGATTGCTGTGAGTTCAAGGTCAACCTGGGCTAGAATGAGGCCCCACTTAAAGAAAAGAAAAGAAAAGAAAAGAAAAGAAAAGAAAAGAAAAGAAAAGAAGAAAGAGGAACTAAATATAAACATATGCAAACGATGTGATCTCATAAGAAATTCCAGATGGTGAGGTTAACCTGTGTCAGCCTTTGGGGCTAGGAGTATAGAGGTTGGCCAGGCAGGAACAGGAGGGAGTTTTCGGGGTCAGGGTGTTCTAGATCATAGTAGGAGACCGGGTTTCATAGGCATATCCATATATCATAACTAATCAAACGAGGCATTTACCATTGTTGTATTACTCTTTGTAAGGTTACCACCAATATTGAACTCAGGTTAATGAGGTGGGCTGCTGTTTAAGGGTGTAGAGTACTGAAGTCTGCAACTTACTTTGAAATGTACAAAAAAAAAAATAAGACTTAAAATTTGGGCGTGGTGGCACATACCTTTAATCCCAGCACTGGGGAGGCAGAGATAGGAGGATAGCTGTGAGTTTGAGGCTAGCCTGGGACTGCAGAATGACTTCCAGGTCAGCCTAGGCTACAGTGAGACCCTACCTGGAAAAAACAAAAATAAGCCTTAATAGATGGGTACATACATGCTAAAGGAAATCTAGTGAAATATTAATTGAGCCTATATGGTGGGTTGGCAATTTTCACTGTATAATTCTTTCTCCTTTCCCAGATATTAAAATTCTTTCATCCTAGTGTCGAGGGCAAAACAGGCTTAGTGCAATGCTCAAGTGCAAATTACAATCAGACTCTGCCTTGCCTCGTGCACATGGACTTGCCAAAGATGTCTATCAGTGCTGCTTGGTGTCCGCGGTGTGGGGGAGTGACCTGTGCCGTAGGTGAGCAGGACCATGTGACATCAGCACTTCCTTCCTGTCCCTCCTGCCCTGGGATCTCATCCTTTTTACATATAATGTATATATTTTGGTATCCTGTTTTCCCCTCAGCATTTTACCAATATTTTCTCACTTACTTAAAAGCTCATGATAAACACTGTCCTTTAAAAAGAAAAGAAAAAGGTCGGGCGTGGTGGCGCATGCCTTTAATCCCAGCACTTGGGAGACAGAGGTAGGAGGACTGCTGTGAGTTCGAGGCCACCCTGAGACTACATAGTGAATTCCAGGTCAGCCTGAGCTAGAGTGAGACCCTACCTTGAAAAACCAAACAAAAAAAAAAGAAAAGAAAAACACTGGTACTGAGCCAAGCGTGGTGGCACATGGCACATGCTTTTGATGCCAGCACTCAGGAGGCACAGGTGGGAGGACCACTGAGAGCTCAGGGACAGCCTGAGACTACAAAGTGAGCTTCAGGTCCAACTGAACTAGACTGAGACCCTACCTAGGAGCACCTCCCCCCCCTCCAAAAATAACTAGTATTTTAGGATTTGGATGTTTTTGTTTTTTAATGATCACAAAGTTCCCTGTAGAAAAAAAGAAAATTAAAGTCCCTGGCAACCTTACGAAACTGATGTTTTGTGGTTCCCTGCCTGGCTAGTCTGTGTCGTTACACTTAGTTCACACCACTATGTCTAGATACATTGTTAACACTGGGATCTTTAATAATGTGAGGTTTTGTTATTTATTTTTCTTATTAAATAAGATTCTTCTGGAACATGCATTTTCAGGCTGCGTAGTCCTCTAATGAAGGTTCACATCCCATGTCCATGGTTGGGGTACAGATAGTAACCCTGTTGCTTGTTAGGCCCCTTGGGAAACCCAAGGCAGAGGTGTTGGAGGATCTGGCAGATGTATCCAATGATCCTGGAGACAGCCACCCTCTTTCCCGGCCCAGCCCAACTGCCCGAGCAGCTTCCACCATTGCCTGGTGCCAGGGCTCTGCTGGGAGCCCACCAACAGTTACTATCCTCTTGGCATTCTACTACCCGTCCTGATTTCTCCTGGCTGGTCCAAGCTGCCCTCAGGGTGAGGTTGGACCCTGAGTGTCCGAGGGCTGTGGGAAGAGTGGGCTTCTATGGTCGGCAACCAGGGAGTGTTGCTTCAATAAGGCTTTTGGGCCCAGACGCATCCTCAGGCTGGTCCCCGGCCTGGAGGAAACCCCTGCACACCAGGCTTCATTGTGTTCCAGGATTTCCTGCTTCCTGACCGCCTAACCTATTTATGGGCCACAATGACTCCTTCCCCGGAGAGTTCTACTGTACTCAGGCCCAGCCAATGGAGCCTCTAGGCTCTGCCCACATAGAATGGGCCCAGCTTGGGCTTGGCCCAGAGCATGAACAATAAATGGCTGTCATTTTACTTGCCAGGGTAAGAATGATGATTGTGAGTCTCTCCTTGAGTATAACAGTCCAACAGAGACCAAGTGTATGCATGCAAGACAGAGGCATGGCCTCCCAGACCCTGGCTCACAGAATTGTGACAGGGACTCTGCCCTGACCCCAACTTCCTTTCTCATCTCGCTTCCTGCCTCCCTCCCCTAGCCTTGCTCTCCAGCTGCAGGCTCACTCCCTTCTTAGAATCTGCTTGCCCTTTCCTGACCCGGGGCCTTTGCTTGTGACACTCTTTTTGTCTAACATGTCCCCCCCGTGGCCCGCCCCCAACAGGAATTAAATCAGTCAAGACTTAGAGCAGAAACAGTACAGCTAAACAGTTCTTACTCAATCTTCAAGACCCTCATTCACCTATCACTTCTGAGAGGACTTCCTGTGTTCTCAGGCCTGGGCCACACCCTCACCTAGTCCTGATAGCATTCTAGGTGAATGTTGTGGGCATCCTGGGCATATTCTCCCAGAAGCAGAACCTGAAATTCTTAGTTTTTGTTTTGTTTTTGTTTTTCGAGGTAGGGTCTCACTCTAGTCCAGGCTGACCTGGAATTCACTATGTAGTCTCAGGGTGGCCTCGAACTCACAGCAATCCTCCTACCTCTGCCTCCCCAGTGCCGGGATTAAAGGCGTGCGCCACCATGCCCCGCTAGAACCTGGAATTCTTGCTCAAGTGGCTTGTTGAGAGTTTAAGGATCCCAGTAAGAGAGGAAGACAGATGGGGCAGGGAAGGGTTGGAACAAATTCCTATCCAGAGAAATCTTCCTCTACTGACCCCATGAGGGGCTCCAGAGCATGGGTAACACCCATAACATTATGGGATGTGGAGTGAGAGGAGAGGGCTGCTCTGCTCTCTCCTCCAGTACCACTGAGAACCTGCCAGACCTGTTCAGGGAATGAGGCCATGTTGGTCCACAGCAGTCCTTTGCCAATACCCACAACAGTTGAGAGGATGCCAGCCTGGGGACCAGAGAGACCAGAAAAGCATCTGCCATGGAACGTTCTGTACCCCACCACTTGAGAGCTCACCTGACTAAGTGTGTCATCCGGGCACTGGAGGAGCACACATCCCCCACCATGCCCAGAAAGCAAAGCTGCTCTGTTCAGGTCCTGGTGATGGATATAATGATGGCTCATTACAACCTTTGCCAAGTGGCAGCAGTAATGGCCAATAGTCCCCCAGTGCCATTGGCACAGTGTGGATTAGTTGTTATGGGCCAGATGGATAATGGCTGTTGAGAGCCTATATGCTATTGGGCAAACACATACTATTGACCAAAGCATAGCCTTTGTATGTGCGCTGTACTCATTTGAAGTCAAGGTCTCTAAAGCTCAAACATATGGTGTGGTGGTTTGATTCAGGTGTCCCCCATAAACTTAGGTGTTCTGAATGCTAGGTTCCCAGCTGATGGAGATTTGGGAATTAACGCCTCCTGGAAGGAGTGTATTGTTGGGGGCGGGCTTATGGGTGTTATAGCCAGTTTACCCATGCCAGTGTTTGGCACACTCTCCTGTTACTATGGTCCACCTTATGTTGACCAGAGGGTGATGTCCACCCTCTGCTCATGCCATCATTTCCCCTGCCATCATGGAGCTTCCCTCTCAAATCTGTAAGCCAAAACAAATCTCTTTTTTCCCACAAGCTGCTCTTGGTCAGATGATTTCTACCAGAAATGAGAACCTGACTACAACAGTAATGTTGGTACAGAGAGTGGCATTGCTGCTAGACACCTGACTGTGTGACTTTGGCCTTTTGGAACTAATTTTCAAGAGGAATGTGGGAGGATTTGAAATCTTGGCCTAAGAGATGCCTTGCAGTGCTGTAAGTACAGCTTGATGGACTTTTATGGTCAGAGTCGAAAGACCTGAATGCAGTAAGAACTGTGGACTGTGAGGTTTGGCGTATGAGGGTAAGAAAGAGCTTGGCCTGGACTGGGCTAGCAGTTTGTATGAGAAGCTTGCTGTTATGTCCATGTCCTGAGAAGTTGTGCAGGGTTTCTTTGCATAGAAATGGACTGGTGTGAGCAGAGGGATATGGCACAGAAAAAAAAAAAATGAAAATCTGTGGGTGAACTGCTGCCCATTCAGCTGCAATTGAGAGATTACAACCTTTGAGATTGGGCCAGCTGACTTGCACTGGGGCAACAGAAAGAATGCAGACTCTTTTGAAGGGGCCTGAGTGTTCAAGGAGTGTCCTGTTCTTCAAAATCTGCTTTATTCCTACCTGTTATTGTAGAGTATAAGAAATGCGGGAGAGGGCCATTCAGTTTGCAACGAGGTCTTGTGTTTTGGAGATGGCCATGGGCAGTGTGAAGCAGGTTTGGATGGATGGATCTGAACGAATGGGGAAGTGGCTGCTTCAGAAATGGGGAAATGGCAGATCTAAGAAATAGTGGTCGCATGGGAAATGTGGCTTGTGCTCATGGTCAAGAATAAACGGCAGTGCCTGGATTCCAGTTTAGCTCTGTTGACTCCAGAGCTGAAATGCCTAAACACAAGACTTGATTCAGGCCCTGCCCAGTTCCTATGCCACCCCAATCCTTGATATAAGTCCTATATTGTGAAGAACATTTCCTAAAGGAAGGAGAGGGAGAAATTCCTCTCGGAGCAGTGAGTGTGATGTGGATTCAGGAAAGGTGTCACTGGGGCGGGGTCCTGCACTCGCTGCTTTCTGGCCCCTGCTCATGGCACTGAGGTGACCTGCAGCCCGATCAACAAGTGCCCAGTCATCCAGCTACCAGGCAGGTGTTTGCACCAAGGGGCAAGCGATGGGGCTCGGGAAAGCTTCTGTCCCTTTCACCAGCTTTGGGCAGAAGGAACCATGCCCCCAAAAGGGGAGGGCAATGGAGGAGTGCTCAGGAGGGAAGCTGGTAGGTTTGGGACCCATGGAAAATAGGGGAAGGGAGGACTATCTGGCTGACAGTGCCTGGGAACCAGGTCTGTTTGGAGGGAGGAAGGACAGCCCACCGTCAGGGCCTGCAGACAGGAAGCTGAAAGCCCAGCTCTGCAGGTGTGTTTTGCAACCCTGAGCCCTATGCTGGGGCTTCAGTCTCCCCAAACCAATGACAAGGGTTGAGCCAGGTAGGCACAAGTGGAGATGCTTTGGGTTGGCACAAACAGCACAACGTGCCCATTCAGGTAAGGGCATCTGCTCCTTCAGCCTGAGGAGGAACAATTCCCGAGCAGCCAGGAGCTGAGTTTCAGAGTCCTAGAGAGAAGGAGGTAAGAGACTTCTGACAGTCCCTGGGATCTTGAGTTGGGGAAGATCCCCTGAAACTGTGTCATAACTTGAAGTCAGTCAGATCTGGGTTCCAGACTCAAGAGGGCCATTTGCAAGCTCTGTGCCAGTTTATCCCCCAGAGCCTCCAGAGGGGCAATAACAGTATCTGCCTTGAGGGTTACGACAGGAGCAGTACTAGGAGTCCAGGGACATGTTCCTGCTCTTCCTGCCCTGCCTTCCCTGTGACATCCTCCTCGGGAAGCAGAGCCAGTGCTGTTCTCATTTCTCAGATGACAAAACAGAGGCTCCAAGCTGGGTGCAGTGACGCATATCTGTAGCCCCAGCTACTCAAGAGGCTCAGGAAGGAAGATGGCTTGAGCCCAGGAGTTCAAAACCAGCCTGAGCAATATAGCAAGTTCTTGTCTCAAAAAAAAAAAAAAAAAAATAAATAAATAAAAGGCTGGAGAGATAGCTCAGCGGTTAAGGCGCTTTCCTGCAAAGCCCAATGACCGGGATTTCGATTCCCCAGTACCCATGTAAAGCCAGATGCACAAAGTGGCACATGCATCTGGAGTTTGTTTGCAGTGGCTAGAGGCCCTGGTATGCCCATATTCTCTCTCTCTCTCTCTGTGTGTGTGTGTGTGTGTCTTCTCTCTCTCTGCTTGCAAATAAATAAAAAAAAATATTTTTAAAAAAAGACCTCCAACAAGACAACCCCAGGCTCAGAATAACAACAAATCCTTAGGCTCAGGTGGTCAACTTAGGCCTTCTTCCCTGTGAGGCAGCTGCTTCAGTCCCAACCTTGGCATCCATGACCATGACTAGGTTGTCTCCATTTAATTTTGTTTATTTGAGCACAACAGAGAGAGAGAGAAGAGAGAGAGAGAGGGAGAGAGAGAGAGAGAGAGAGAGAGAGAATGAATGGGCATGCCAGGGTCTTCAGCCTCTGCAAATGAACTCCAGATGTGTACGCCCCCTTGTGCATCTGGCTAATGTGGGTCCTGGGGAGCTGAGCCTTGAACCGGGGTTCTTTGGTTTCACAGGCAAGTGCTTAGCTGCTAAGCCATCTCTCCAGGCCTTGTCTCTTTTTAAAAAAATTTGTTTGTTTATTTTTTATTTATCTGAGAGCGACAGACAGAGAGAAGAAGAGGCAGATAGAGAGAGAGAATGGGCGTGCCAAGGCCTCCAGACACTGCAAACGAACTCCAGATGCGTGCGCCCCCTTGTGCATCTGGCTAACGTGGGTCCTGGGGAATCGAGCCTCGAACCAGGGTTCTTAGGCCTCACAGGCAAGTGCTTCACCGCTAGGTCATCTCTCGAGCCCTCCATTTTTAATTTAATTTATTTGCAAGCCAAGAGATAGAGAGAACGGAGAGAGAAAGAGAGAACGAGAGAAAGGGAGGGAGAGAATAGACATGTCAGAGCCTCCAGCCACTGCAAACTATTTCCAGATGCATGAGCCACTTTGTGTATCTGGCTTTATGTGGGTAGTGGGGAAGCGAACCCAGGTGGTTAGGCTTTGCAGGCAAGTGCTATAACTACTGAGCCACCTCTCCAGCCCTCCATCCAGTTTTTACCAACACCTGGACTCTGTCAGCTGTAACTGTGTGTGTGTGTGTGTGTGTGCGTGCATGAACACAGTTCACAAATACACTTGCACAAGCTCTAATGCACACACACACTCCCACACACTCATAACTCTACCACATTTATACATGTATACAGCACACTCATGCACATGCATGCATGTTCTTACAAACATACTTTCACACACTTACACACTTAATTCACCTGTTGGTGCTCAGGTCCAGTGCTCAGGGAGGAGCAGGGCAGGAAGCCAGGTTTGTGAACTTGTTGGGCTCCTTCTGCCAGCAGGGGAAGGGGGTGGGGTGGCATGGAGGGGTGGGGTGGCATGGAGGGGTGGGGTGGCATGGCGGGGCAGGAAGTGGAGGGATGAACGGTAGTGGCAGCTGTCCACCTGTTCCATGGAAGGTTCAGTTTTTCCCTGGAAACACCCAGCTAGCTCTTGCCCTCTACCCCTCTTCTCCAGTGACCTTTTCCTGATTTTTCTGGAATAAAGGCAGGGGTGGGGAGTTAGAGGCCCCAAGGCCCACCTGGAAATGGCCACACATTGACCTCATCAGCCCAGCTCAGGTTGAAGAGCCCCTGCCCACCATGCTCACTAACCACAGCTCTGTCTTGCACAGGGAAACTGAGGCAGAGAGCAAGAGAATTTTCCTTCGCAGTAGGTGCTGTCAGCCCACAAAGGCAACATGCAATCCATGCCCTTTGAGGGGTCATGGTGGCTAATCCCCTGCCTGGGGCCCCTCTGGGGAGACCTCTTCCCTGTAGGCCTGCTCCACAGTTTGTCAGGAAATGTCTGCTAGTGTCCAGCCAGATCCCTCTCTCTTGCCTCCTTCTCCTCCTCAACTAGCACCAGCCTTGGCCAGGGTTCTCCCTGGCCAGCAGGGCCTGCAGCTGGCACCAGGCGGGCAGGCTGTTTCCTCCTGCCCTTTGCTCAGGCTCACCAGCCCGCTGGCTCTCCCCTGTCCCAGCCTTTCTGTCTTCTCCTCCGTGGCCTCTCGCTTTCTCCTTTCTCACTGCTTTCACACTCTCCTTTCTCCCGCCCCTCCCCCGCCCCTCGCACTTTCCTGCAGCTTCTCTTCTTCCCAGTGCTCAGCCCCCCGCTGGTTCCCACAGCTCCCATCCCACTGATGTCAGAACCCAGGTGTGTCCTGAGGTGATCCTCAGCCCTGGCCAGGCCCCAGCCTTCCTCACTTTATTAGGCACCCACTACCTCTACTTCCACCTGCTTCTTGGATCTCTCCCCTGCAGGCTCCTCCTATGGGTGCCCCCCCCCACCGTTCCACCGCAGCTGCAGGTTTGTCTCCTGCCCTGCCCACCCCCCTCCCAGCCTTGGCACTCCACCTGGGAGTGTCTTCCCTCCTCCCCATAAAGACTCTCCCCTTGGGACAACTTAACCTCAGGTCACTTCCTGACCAAGGGACTCCCCCAGTTCTGAGTGGAACCCTCTCTACTACCCACTTCCTGCCTGACTCTTCTAAGGGCAGGACTCTGTCTAGCACACGATGTGGCTGCCACTGCAGTGAGAGAGTTGGCACAGGGTGGGGTGCAACATCCAGGCCAACCCTGCTAGAAGAATTGCTGACACCCTAGAAGAGGCCAGTCCACATGACCCAAGACAAGTGACCCCTTCTCGCTACAGCTGGGAAGTTGTGGGTCTCTCCTCTCCTGGGGTACTAGACAGGGCCCCCACGCCCCAGTGAAGGGCTCTTTTGCCTACAGCTGAAGAACTGCTGCTGTTTGCTGCCACCCCAGCAGCCACCCAGCCCCCAGGCTGTAAATCACCTCCATTGTCTGGCCTGGCCCTGGTCTCCACATACTTTTAAAGAGAAGGACAGAATCTCTCTGCCCCCAGCTGCTGCCCCCGCCAGCCCAGAGCTGGTGCGGCAGAGGAGAAAGGGGGTCTTTATGCCCGCAAGCAGGAGGGCACCATGTCTCCTCTTGGTCCCCATACAATATCCCCTGGTGAAAGGGCCCTTTGTGATGGCTTCTGAGACTGGGCACAAAACCCTTCCCACTTAGGAGGAGGAGTCCTCCAGCTTAAGACCCTGCCCTGGATGGAGGTCACAGGACAGTGGGGGAAGCCTTGGGCCCAAAGACTCCAGGAAAGAGACCATGTAAAGAACACAACATAGCTTGAGGGGTGGCGATAGGGTCCGTGTCCTGTGTCCACACAGCCCGAGGTCCCACAGCTGATCACTTCCTGGTGGAACTGTCATTGAGGAAGCTAAGTCCATTCCCACAGTGACAGCTGGGTCTTTTCTCCCCACTCCCCAGACCCAGCACACACCAGCCCAGGGGTTGGAAAGATGCTGTGCCCTCAGCTTAGAATGCTGTTCCTGGAGATATTTATCTATGCCCCCACTGTCTTAAAGGGGCCAAAAGGGACCACTCCCCCCCCCACACTCACAATCTTCTGCTAGCCTCCTCCTAATACCCTGTCACTTCTGACCCCTTCGTATAATTACTGTGCCTATGTCATTCTGTTTTGGGCTCCCTAGCTAGGGGGGAAGGTGGACAAGGGAACTTGCATTCATTTACTTGATGATGACCCAGTGCCTTTCAACCAATAGGTGCACAGTGAATATTTGTTTATTTAGCCTTCCTCCCACCCTGAGAGACAGCCCAGTGATTCCATTTATAGATGAGGACTCTGGGAGCAGGGGGTTGTTTCCCAAGCCACACAGAAAGGAAGAGGTAGAACTGAGATTCAGAAACATTGTGCAGGGCGTGGTGGCGCACGCCTTTAATCCCAGCATTTGGGAGGTAGAGGTAGGAGGATCGCTGTGAGTTCGAGGCCACCCTGAGACTACATAGTGAATTCCAGGTCAGCCTGAGCTACAGTGAGACCCTACGTCAGAAAAAAAAAAAAAAAAAGTCCTTGCTAGTGTGTCAGCCCTGTCTTGTCACCTAAATTGGCCTCTGGACAAATTTCCCCAGCATGCCCTGCAGAGGCAGCTCTGAAGTTCCTGGTGACAGATCCTACCCTCACAGACTGGACAGGAGCCTATACCAGGATCTGGGCAGCAGGCCTCCATCCCAATGAGAATGGGGAGCTGCCCCAGTATCCCCCAAACTCCAACTCCTGTTGAGCTGTGTACTATCTAGCAAGGTTCCGAACCCCTTACCCTGGCCCCCATTCAGCACCCTACCTGTGACAGAAGGTACTCTCTCCTGCCCAGCAGATGCTTCTGTGGGGACATGTGCAGGAAAGGGCTCCTGGGATTGGAAACAAAGCTATGGGTACAAATGAGACTTTCAACGCTCTCTCTGCAAAGGAGCAGACCACAGAGTCAGCCTGGGCCCTCACCAACTCCCAGAACCCCTGCTGAGTCAGCCTCCTGAAAAGCCAGGCTGGGGACAGGAAGTCCAGGTTCGCCTTCATGGATGAGGGGTCATTTCAGGAGAAGCAGCATCGGGCCAGGAACCCAGTAGAATCTCTCTTCAGGCCTAATAGGAGGATTAAGCAGCTTTGATTCTGCCTTGGGACCCCCAGCTCTCCTCTCAGACTACTTGTCATGCCTCTCCCCATCCTACCTCCCACTCCCCCTTGTGATAGGACAGGGCATCTAGAACAGCAAGCTGGCCCTTGACTATGCAGGTGAGGCTGAGGAACCCTGGTGACCACGTGCCAGCAGAGACAGCCCTAGCTCCTCCCAGCCCAAGGCCTTGCACCTGACTCTGTTTTGAAGACAAGTCACCAGGTGCAGCTGCGCCCTGAGGTGCTGCTTGGATCTTCTGGCTCAGGGAAGATCCTTCCAATGCCACGCTACCTCCTTCTCCCCATGCTCCAGATATTCTTCACACTGACCACTGGCTAGCCTCCTGGTGTTGCCCACGCTATCCTTCTTGCCTGGAGTCCCTTCCCTCCGCTCTCCAGGGTCAACTTGCAGTGTTCCCTCCTCTCTCTGCACAGACTGCACTCATAGCCCTTCCCAGGAGCACACCTGATGTCGACCCTGCCTACTCATGCCCTGACTCCCATCAATATAGAGGTCCCTCTGTACAGCCCTGGCTCGGTCTGGCTCCACACCATGGCCGATAGCGGGTACACAGCTTACAGAGTGTGAGCCCCTTGCAGGCCCTTGGCTCCTCTGGGCACTCCAGGAAGCTAGGAAAGCTGAAAAGAGGCTGAGGAGCGAGCGCTGCCACTCCACAGTAGCCTCCTTCTCAGAAGGACTGACTCTATTCTCTGCCCAGTGGCTCCATTTCTCCCAAGTTCCCAGTGCTCCCTGCCCCTTTCTTAGCTCCTTGTTCAAACTCCAGAGAGAAACCAGATGGCCACATTCTGCTCACTGCCCAGCCCTGGAATCCACTATCCACTTGTGTTCAGTCAGTGGCTCGATCTAGTCCACACTCTGGGGAGCCATCATTCATTCATTCACTCACTCACTCATTGCATTTGTTCATCAGAACTGCTCTGAGCACCATTCCCGTGCCAGGCACTGTCCAGGTAAGATCCCTGCTCTCTCAGGACACATGGCGCAGCATGTCCTCCGTCTCTCTCCCTGACTTTCTGGGGCCCTCCATCTTCCTCCTAGCTGAGGTCATTGTCATTCTCCTCTCCTCATCCTAAGGCCCTCCAGGTGCCTCAGTGACAACGGTCAAGGCGGAAGAGCAAAGCCAATTACAGCAGCGCCCCAGGTGACAACTGCAGCCACCATGACCACACTCACTGCTCCCGTCCTAAGCATATCACCCACCCCTAAGGGAATGTGCACCCCTCCCTAGGAGGTCCTTGTTGTCCCCACAGTTCCCATTTCTGTAAGGGAAGGCTCAGTGTGGTGACCCATGCGTCCCATGGGCACACAGCTGTAAGTGCAGGATTCAGGTCCAAATTGGTACGCCCTAAGGGACGGGTTTAACTGCTGGGCCACTTGGCTTTTGCAGGCCCATTAGGTCATATCCGCTTGGCTCCCTCACCAGAAGGAAGGGTAGGCACCAGAGGAGGTGTTAGGTCTCCACCAAGCCTGCCTTCTGACAGGAAGGAGGTGCTGGGGAGAGCCAGTCTGGAAGTGGAGGACTGCCACCCCAGAAGCCAGTTCAGCCAGCCTGGTCCCTTACAAAGAGAGGCACACCCCTTCCCCAACTGCTCTGGTCTTGGCCACTACTGCCAGGGCGCAGGGGTCAAACTGGGGAGACGGAGTCCTCCTTACTGCCTACCCCAAGTCAATCCAGACCACACTGAGGACTCCAACTCCCAACTCAGTTACCAGTCTTGACACGGCCATGGCGTTTCCTGGTTGGAAGCCAGTGAGTGACCCACTCAAAATAACTAGTCCCTTTGCACAACTGTCTTCCCTGGGCCTGAGAACAGCTGCAAGGGATTAGGGTGGGACCGGAACAAGAGAACCCCCACCCAAAGACCCACACCCACAGAGCTGGAGCAGGTGGCGGTGGCGTGGGGTGAGGAGGCTGCACCAGCCGGGAACCCAGGATAGCCTGGTCCCAGGAACAAGGCCCCCTCTCACAGGGGCAGAGAAAGTGGGACGGGAACCCTTCAGCCCCCCAGCCTGGCCCATCTGTGGCTGGAATTGGACCACCTCCACGCCTGGAGCTGCTGCTTAGAAATCGGGCGGGCGTCAGAGGACCGCCTGTTCTACTCAACAGGAAGAGTCTGCACTCCCAGCCTCTGTGCTTGCTTCCCTCCGCCCTTTCCCGCAGCCTGGGGTCCACATCATCTAGTTCAGTCTGCTCCCAGGGATGGGGTTTGGTTACTCGTGGCTGTAGGGTGGTTTGTGCATGTAATCATGCTTCCCTAGCCCGCATGGCTGTGCACACGCCAGAGGTGTTAGTTAACTGTACCTCCAAGACTAGTGCTTTGGAACTCAACTTAAAGCAAGTACCTAAGAGCAGTTAAAGCTAGAGGCTTATTCAGGCGTCCCTTCGGTTTCAGGAGCATTTGAAATTTCACTGGTGTAATAGAACTGAAGTTTTAACTTTAATTAAAAAATATACTTATTTATTGTTTTATTTGCAAGAAGAGAGAGACAGATCGAGAGAATGGCCATGCCAGGGTCTCTAGCCACTGCAAACGAACTCCAGATAAATGTGCCACTTTGTGCATCTGGCTTTACCTGAGTAATGGAAAATCGAACTTGTGTCATTAACACCTTAACCACTGAGCCATCTCTCCAGCCCAACTTTATTTGATTTTAGTTAACAAAATATTAAGTTAAGAGCTGGAGAGATGGCTCAGTGGTTAAGCGCTTGCCTGTGAAGCCTAAGGACCCCGGTTTGAGGCTCGATTCCCCAGGACTCACGTTAGCCAGATGCACAGGGGGCACACGCATCTGGAGTTCATTTGCAGTGGCTGGAGGCTCTGGTGCACCCATTCTCTCTCTCTCTCTTTTCCTCTCTGTCGCTCTCAAATAAATAAAAATAAACAAAAAATAGAAAAAAAAATATTAAGTTAAAAATCATCACACAGGGCTGGAGAGATGGCTTAGTGGTTAAGACACTTGCCTGCAAAGCCCAACAACCCAGGTTCAGTTCCCCAGTACCCACATAAAAGCCAGAATCACAAAGTAACACACGTATCTGGAGTTTGTTAGCAGCAGCTGGAGGTCCTGGCACACCCATTCTCTCGCTCTCTCTCTCTTCTGTCCCTCTCTGCTTGCAAATAAATAAAATTAAAAAAAAAATCATCACACAGATACCACACTGGGCAATGCAAAGTTGAAATCTACCTTGTTTTCTAATGGCACACTAACCTAGAAAGTTGCCACCAGTCGGACCTCCTCTGTTCCTAAGGGGATTTGCACAGCCTCCCATTCCCTTGTTATATTGGTTGAACAGATGAGGCCCATGGACACGCCGGTGGGAGGGGAGGATGCCCACCTGATCCCCACTGGTGAGCTCAGTCTCCTTGGGAAGGGGTGGGGTATAGAGTGCACCACTCCCACAGGAAAGGCCGGGTCTCCTGAGGGCTCTCCTGCTTCAAGAGCCCAAGTGTCCTCATCTCCCTCACTTGAGGGAGAGCTTTCCTGGGGTGCAGTGCAGTGAGAGGATTTGAGTATAGCTCATCCCCCTCTCCTGCGGCTGAGTCCAGCACAAATGACCAAGGTGATCACACATTCTGGAACGAATCCCTCTTTCCCTATCATTAGTGCGGGGATCTCAGAAATACCTTCTCATTAGTGAAGTGAGTCAAGTTCAAAGTACGTACCTGACCAGAGACATTTGTGTCTCTGCTCCCATAAAAGCCAGCCATAAGAATTTGGCGAGCCCAGCCATGTATGGGATGCCTCAGTCCAGAATTCCTATGAGACCTTCAACCCCACCCTAGAGCAGATTTGCCATCATCCCACTTCCTCTGTCTGAGGCTGCTGCACTGCCAGCCAGGAGGGGATGCCAAAGCATCCTGACGAAGCAGAGCTTTAGGATCCGGGGGTATTGACTGGCTCTACCACTCACCAGGAAGTTCTGTGTCGCTCAGATTTGCTTCCATTCCAGTGCAGCAGCTGGCAGTCTGTTTAGGGGAAAGAAAAACTCCAGCTCTCCCCTGGTCATAGCTGCAAGATTAGTGAGGTTTCCAATGGCAAGAAGAGAGGCCCCAAGCTGCTTTCACAAGTGAACAGGGAAGCTCTGGAAGACAGCAAAGGCTTTGGAGTTGCCTTGGAACCTGAAGGATTGATCCTGAAGCAGCTATGATTTTACTGTTTCTCTCCCAAATGCCAGGGTTCATGATTTCACTGTGGAGGCAAAGGTTGAGGGAAACCAAGCAATGGGGGCTCTTGCTAATATTTATTACTCTCATGCAATAAAACAGCACAACATTTACACCCTTTGACAGGGATCTGCTCAATCTGTTCCGCATCCCACCCTTACACTGTTTTGCTTTGCTCTAACACCATGGATACCAAGAGGCACAACTTTCCAGAGGTCCATGCTTCATCCAGATGTTTAGCACCTTGAGGATTTACAAGTTGGGAGTCCCCATAACTGCCCAGAGGCAGTGCTGGTCATCTTGCAGTACCCCCACATACCAGGGCTTTCTCTCTCCTTTCCCAGGGCGCCTGTTTCTCTGCACTCATCTGCTTCATATCAAGCTGCTCACTCCAGCCTGGAGAAGCTCATGGGACAGAACTGCCCCGCACCAGGAGAAGGTGGCCTACAGGGTTCTAGGCTAGCCTCAGAGATAGAGGGAGATAGAGATGTATCTCTTGGGGTGACAATTAAACTTCATTTGAACAAGCTAAGTCAGGGCCAAGGAATCTGAATTTGATCTTCCCCTCCACCCCCAGGTAGGGTCTCACTGTAGCCCAGGCTGACCTAGAATTCACTATGTAGTTTCAGGGTGGCCTTGAACTCATGGCAATCCTCCTACCTCTACCCCCTGAGTGCTGGGATTAAAGGTGTGTGCCACCATGGCTGGAGAGAGAATTTGACTCTCTAGGAGCCATTTAAAGTTGGGCCTGGCCATGCACGCCTGCTAGACTTGGGTAGAATCATTTCTTTGTCTTGCCATTAGTGCCCTATCTGAGGTGAATAGACATCTGTTCACGCCTCCTCAGGAAAAGTCACACAACACAACTGGTGCCTGAACAGGGACTAGGAGGACCAAAGATGAGCTGGGGAGTAGTTGTGTGGCCTTTGATATCAGTGTTGATACATGCCTCTGAGGCTGATGTCTGTGAGCCCACCCCAATGTGGCTCCCTTCCCGTGCTGCGGGACGCTTGCTGTGCCTCCTTGTGAAGTGGCAGCTGCACGCTCCTGCCATGGGGATAGGACACACAGCCAAGGCTGAGCTGTCTGAGGGTAGAGTGCCCTTCGTGGTAACCCCAGGGTGATGGTTGTCTTCCTCTAGTCAGTATGGGGTGGCACATCTTGACAAATGGGCTCTGCCATGAGTTCGGGGATGCCCTCAACATGACTAATGGACTGGAGATCATGCTGTGATCCCTGAAAGTAGCACGCATGGGATGGGATTATAAGCACGCTGTGGCAGTAGGTGAGTGGCCTTTGCTATGGGTGATAAAACATGCAACTGAGGTTCATCTGTCTGCTCAGAAAGAAATTGCCCATGTAAGGGAGGAATTACAATGACAGAAAGACATGCAGATGCTATTCACTGCATTAGCCTTTGATTTGGCAGGAAACGTGGGTGAAGGGGGGGGGGGTGAGATGGAAGTGTTGGCTTGCCATTCTTAAAGCTGGGAGGATGCAAAAGAAAAGTACAAATTTGATCTGTGCTAAAGACCCCTTCCCGGAATCCAAAGATTTGGAATCCATTGCAATAATCAGACAGTGAAGAGGGAGCAAGCAAGACAGAATGACCAAAGATATTTTGACCTTCAATACAGAGAGAGGAAAAACCCTTGCCACAGTGTGT
The DNA here is from genome assembly GCA_036346955.1 of Dipus sagitta. Lineage (NCBI taxonomy): Eukaryota > Metazoa > Chordata > Mammalia > Rodentia > Dipodidae > Dipus > Dipus sagitta. Next base: position 239,485,798 of record CM070770.1, read on the forward strand.
AGGTGGGGTGTTAATAATGGCCTGGGGTAGGAAACTATGATACTCAGGGAATAATCTGAACTGAGTTGAGGAAGACTTTTTTTTATTATTATTTTGTTTGAGATAGGGCCTTGCTCTAGCCCAGGCTCACCTGGAATTCACTTTGTAGTCTCAGACTGGCCGTGAACTCAGCAATCCTCCTATCTTGGCCTCCAGAATGCTGGGATTAAAGGCATGTGCCACCACACCTGGCTAGGGAAGACTTAAAATTTTTTTTATTTACTTATTTGAGACAGAGAGAGAGTGAGTGAGTATGGGTGCACTAGGACCTCCTGCCACTGCAAACAAACTCCAGACACATGCACCACTTTGTGCATCTGGCTTTATGTGGGTACTGGGGAATCGAACCCAGGCCATCAGGCTTTGCAGACAACTGTCATTAACCACTGAGCAATCTCTCCAGCTCTGAGGAAGACTTTTTTTTTTTTTGATGAGAACACTAGCAAACGCGTTAATTTATTTTATGTAGCCAGCACAAGGGTAATGGAGTGATTATGATTGACAGTTATTGCCTGATATCGGTAAAATTCATTATCTGTGTGATGTTTCCTATATTGCAAGAAGATTTACTATGAACTGATTCTGTATAGACAGGCAAGTTGGGAAAATGTAGCAGCAATTTAGAAAGGGAAATGGCCTGGGATGATAGCCCAGCTGGAAGTAAGGATGTTCTTGATTTGAAGATCAGTGCAGTTAAAAGGATTTAGCAGCCAGATTATCACGTTAATAGCTGGAGGGCTTAATCATTGGCCTCAACATTTCCTCTGCTGCTGTGACTTAAATGGGAGGGATGATGACACGATCAAAACTCCCTGAATAAGTTTAGAATAGTGCAACTGAACATCATACAGGCAGCTTAAGACCTGTTCACTGTGGCAGTGCTGTGAGGTGGGAAGATATTGGAGGAATCAGGATCTACAAGAGGACACTGCAGATGGCAGGTTGTAATAATAGGAGCATTTGCTTTTGACAGACAAAAGTCTTAAAATTCTAGAGAATTCTCTGGATAGCTAGAGGTAGTTTGCTAGTCATGCTGATAGTATAAACTAAAATTATTTTTTGTAAAGTGAAGGTGGTAGGTGGAAAGGAGTGAGTTTTGTTTTTGGAGTCAGATTGTAGCAGGAAAATAGAATGGAGAATGAATTCCAAAATAGTATATACAAGAAAGCAGCTGGCAAAGAGAAAGACTAATACTTCCCCATCGAGGGAAAAAACACCCCTATACAAATGACCCACACAGGTCCCAATCCACTGGGCACTCTAGTCTAGGCTGAATTGAAACTCACTCTGTAGCCTAGGCTAGCTCTGAACTCACAGTGATTCTTTCTACTTCAGCTACCTGAGTGCTGGAACTAAATGCATGTGCCACCATGCCCAGCTGAACCTACTACTGTGAGCTGTGGTCTGTCTTCTTTTTTTTTTCTTTTCTCAATTTTTATTAACATTTTCCATGATTATAAAAAATATCCCATGGTACTACCCTCCCTCCCCCCACTTTCCCCTTTGAAATTCCATTCTCCATCATATCCCCTCCCCATCTCAATCAGTCTCTCTTGTATTTTGATGTCATGATCTTTTCCTCCTCTTATGATGGTCTTGTGTAGGTAGTGTCAGGCACTGTGAGGTCATGGATATCCAGGCCATTTTATGTCTGGAGGGAGAACGTTGTAAGGAGTCCTACCCTTCCTTTGACTCTTACATTCTTTCCGCCACCTCTTCCACATTAGACCCTGAGCCTTGGAAGGTGTGATTGAGATGTTACTCAGTACTCCAGTCACTTCTTTCCAGCACAATGATACCTTTTGAGTCATCCCAAGGTCACTGCCATCTGAAAAGAGAAGATTCTCTACCCAAAGTGAGAGCAACGTTAATATAAGGGTATAAATATTAAGAAAAGTACTTACTGAGCAGTTTGATAAGCATAGTATATACATTTTTCCAGACATCAGCAGATGTTACACCCCTAGGGCTCATGACTACCCCTGTTTTAAGTTTTCAGTATCAGGGATGTATTCCCCCCCCATGGAGCGGGCCTCCAGTCCAATTGGAGGGCAGTTGGTTTCCACCATGGCAGACGTGCCACTATTGCACCTGCTGGCTCATTTGGCCTGGCTGGCCAATTATAAGGCTTGCAGTGTCCACTGTTGAGTATCTTCACTGGTGGTATCTCTTTCTCCCATTGAATTACATGTAGAATGGCTGCTTCCAGCTTTCTGTCAGCTGGTCTACATGGAGGAGGTTATCAGCTCAGTTCCAGCAGAATTTCTCAGGGGCCTTGCCACCAAGTGTGTGGAGTCTTCAGCAATAGGGTCTTACCATCTATTCCTGGTGGGAAACCAAGGGCCTCGGCAATGGCCTATAATGTTTTGGGGGCATCAGGGACCTCCCCGGCCAACAACTCACTGGAGGTATTGAGGAAGACTTTTAAGCAAGTATTAAGGAAGTAGGACTTTGGGGCAGATGGGATCCTTCTAAGCACTGTGGAAGCAGAGGAGCTGAGTAATCTAACTGCTCATTTCTCCTTTAGACACAGGGGACATAGTCTGAAATGACATAAGGGAAGTCAGTCCCTGATGGGCTGGCTCATACAAGCCATAAGGACAGTTGGTTATTTCTAGCTGAGGTCCCCATGAATATGAGGGGCTGGAGGACAATAGAGCAATTTGATGCCCAGTTTACTGGGCTGGATAGGACTGTGTTCACAGAGCTTAAAAAACAGAAGATGGGGGCTGGAGAGATGGCTTAGTGGTTAAGCACTTGCCTGTCAAGCCTAAGGACCCCGGTTCGAGGCTCGACTCCCCAGGACCCACGTTAGCCAGATGCACAAAGGGGCATACGCATCTGGAGTTCATTTGCGGTGGCTGGAGGCCCTGGCGTGCCCATTCTCTATATAACTCTATCTGTCACTCTCAAATAAATAAATAATTAAAAAAAAAAACAAAAACAAAAACAAAAACAGAAGACGGCCAGGTGTGGTGGTGCACGCCTTTACCCAGCACTTGGGAGACAGAGGTAGGAGGATCGCTGTAAGTTCGAGGCCATCCCGAGACTACATAGTGGAAAAGGCACTTCTAGTGGTCTCTAAGGGTGTTGAATGAAAATCCCAATGCGAGGGGTGGGCTACCTCCCAATAAGTTATTGGCCCGGAAGGTCCCTGGCACTCTATAAACCACAGCCTCTGCTATTGATTGCATGGCAGAACTGGTTGATAAAGACTCTGTTGCTGAAGACACTGTACACTTTGGCTTCAGAAACATGAAAAAATCTTGCTGGGACTGAGTTGGAAGCTCCCTTCCCTATTGGATGGTTTTCCTAGTGTTGGGAAGGTACTATTCAGGCTGCTGGGGGAGGATTGTCACTCACAGCTCTGCTCAATTATGGAAGCTGTGTGCTATACTACCATCATGCCAGGCAAGATATGCCTGCTGGTACAATAGTGGCATGACTGGTAATGGTGCAACCAGCTGCCTTCTACTCAGATTTGAGGCTCATACCACAGCAAGAAACTCATGTCTGATACTGTAAGGCACAGCAAAAGCCTGTGACTAGGGAGACCATAGGTACTATTGTCTTGTTAACCAGATGTGGTGTCCCTATCAAATTGCCTTCCAAATATTTCTGTTTATGGCCTCAGAATCCTGCTATCAGCCTCCCTCATGCTCCCGCTCGGTGTCCATGTCTAATAGGGCCAGGGCGGGCCTCCATCGGGAAGTCACATTGCACTGCTCCTGCTCGGTGTCCATGTCTAATAGGGCCAGGGCGGGCCTCCATCGGGAAGTCGCATTGCACTGCTCCCGCTCGGTGTCCATGTCTAATAGGGCCAGGGCGGGCCTCCATCGGGAAGTCGCATTGCACTGCTCCCGCTCGGTGTCCATGTCTAATAGGACCAGGGCGGGCCTCCATCAGGAAGTCGCATTGCACTGCTCCCGCTCGGTGTCCATGTCTAATAGGACCAGGGCGGGTCTCCATCGGGAAGTCGCATTGCACTGCTCCCGCTCGGTGTCCATGTCTAATAGGACCAGGGCGGGCTCTCCATCGGGAAGTCGCATTGCACTGCTCCCGCTCGGTGTCCATGTCTAATAGGACCAGGGCGGGCCTCCATCGGGAAGTCGCATTGCACTGTTCCCACTTGGTGTCCGTCAATGAACACTCTCCTTTAGAAGGCAGCTCCTCCCTTCTAAAACACAATCAGACTTCCAGATAGCTCCGTAATGCAGCTCTGCCGCTCCAATTACAATCCCAGACACACTGGCCCTGAGGGACTCGTCCGCTTCAGAGGCCTGCTCTCCCCTTGCTTCCTCCGTTAGCCTCTCCACAAGCTATTTTCTGGTGAGCTGGAAACCAAAGGCAAGGCTGTACTGAGGTTGACGGCACTGTTCTGTTGGCCCAGCTCCAGCCTAGATAATTAATGTCCGTCATCTTCAGGATCCTCTCACTTCCTCTCAGATGGGTATGCGAAGCATCCTGGAAGTCAGCAGCTGTGGCCTGCCACCCTGAGGAGGAGGCTGAGCTGATGAAAGCGAGGAGTCGTACTGCTCCTCTGCACGTCCAGGAGCACTTCACTGGTATCGGGCAGCAAGAGATGAGGAGCTAACTCGGACTTCCTTGCCCCCACAAAAGCATTTCGTCCCTCAGTAGACTCCAGATTGAAGGGGAGGTTTCCCCACAGTGGCCAGTGAAAAAGTTCTGTTGAAGTCACTGACCGCCCCACCCCATGCATGTCAGGGATTCCCTCTGTATCCCAAAGCCAGGGAGACAGGAGCACAGCACCTTGCATGTTGCAGCGACCTTCACGTGGTGGGGACCAAACACTCAACCAAAGCTAGCTGATGGGAGGAAAGGATTTATTTGGGCTTAGTCTTGAGAGAAAGCTTCATGATGGCAGGGGGAAAGACGGTAGAGCAGAGGCTGGACATCACATCCTTGCCACACACAGCAGGTGGAAAACAGCAGCAGGAGAGTGAGCCAGTCTACAGCACCCCTAAGTCCACCCACAACAACACACCTCCAACAAGGCTCCGCCTCCCGAATTTCAACCAGCTGAGGACCAAGTATACAAAACACATGAATTTATGGGGGACATCTGATGCAGACCACCACACTGCATGTAAATGAAAGCTGATATGCCCAAGAGGGAAGTGGGACAACACTCTTACTTGACTCAGTTGTTACCTGGTTTCGGAGTGCTCAGCGATGGAAGCTAAACTGTCAGGGATTCTCCTAAGACGCAGCATCTGTGGACGGTGCCTCTGATCTCCATGGTAGCGCAGGAAGGGGAGCACTGTCATAACTGACCCTGAAGACCAGGACCCTGACAAGTGAGCACTTAGTGATGGGCACATCAGGTAGCAAAGGAGCGAGCACACTTTTGCCCACCTCCATTGCTCCTGTCCCCCTGCCTCCATTTGGCCATACTTGCCTCCAGCACTTTGGAGGATAAGGGCTTTTTTCCCCCCTCAAAAAACAGAAATAGTCTCTATTTAGAAATTAAAAAAAAAAAAAAGGCCGGATGTGGTGGCGCATGCCTTTAATCCCAGCACTCGGGAGGCAGAGGTAGGAGGATCGCCCCAAGTTCAAGGCTACCCTGAGACCCCATAGTGAATTCCAGGTCAGCCTGGGCTAGAGTGAGACCCTACCTCAAAAAGCCAAAAAAAAAAAAAAAAAAAAAAAAAGGGCTGGAGAGATGGCTTAGTGGTTAAGCGCTTGCCTGTGAAGCCTAAGGACCCTGGTTTAAGGCTTGATCCTCTAGGACCCACATAACCCAGATGTACAAGGTGGCGCACGCATCTGGAATTCCTTTGCAGTGGCTGGAGGCCCTGGTGTGCCCATTCTCTCTCTGTGTTGCTGTCAAATAAATAATAAACAACAACAACAACACAGAACTAGTAAGAAGAAATCTCAGAACATTTTTTTCTAAGTCAGGGTTTCCTGTAACCCAGATTGGTCTGAAAATTACTATGGCGCTAAGTATAACTCTGAACTTCAGATCATCTGAATCCACCTAGAGTACTGTGATTAGCAGCACACACCACCATGCCAGGTTTAGGCAGTGCTGGGGATCGAACCCAGGGCTTCATGCATAGTAGGTAAGCATGTTGTATCTCCAGACCAGAATTTTCACCATCAACCAAAGTCAAAATGGCTGGCATCCATGAATCAAGTCTCATTCTCGAGCAATGAAACCAAATCCAGAGGTGATGAGGAGCACAGGAGAATGGCTTCTTGCTTAGACTTTGAAATTTTGTTTATTTTCCAAGAGATAGTGTTGAGAGGTAGGGTCTTGCTCAGGCTTACCTGGAATTCACTATGTAGTCTCAGTCTGGCCTCCCAAGTGCTAAGAATAAAGGCATGTGACACCAAGCCTGGCCTGGAATTTTTATTATATATTAGCCTTTAACTTTTTTTTTCTTTCTTTTTTTAATTTTAATTCATTTATTTGCAAGCAGAGAGATAGAGAGGAGACAGAATGGGCACACCATGGCCTCTAGCCATTGCAAATGAACTCCAGATACATGCACCCCTTGTTCATCTGGCTATGTGGGTACTGGGGAATTGAACCTGGGTCCTCTAGCTTCACAGGCAAGTGCCTTAATCGCTAAGCCATCTCTGCAGCCCAGCCTTGAGAGGTGAGTACTTTGGCCACTGAGCCATCTCTCCAGTTTTCTTTATAAAGTATTCAAGGGCTGGAGAGATGGCTTAGCGGTCAAGCATTTGCCTGTAAATCCTAAAGGACCTACGTCTGATACCCCAGAACCCATGTAAGCCAAGATGCATGGTGGTACATGTGTCTGGAGATTGCTTGCAGTGGTTGGAGACTCTGGTGTGCCCATTCTAATAAATAATTAAAAAAAAATAAAGCATTCCAAGGCAGGTGTGGTGATGAACACCTTTAATCCCAGCACTCAGGAGGCAGTGGTAGGAGAATCACTGTGAGTTTGAGGTCAACCTGGGATTAGAGTGAGACCCTACCTCAAAAAAAACCTAAAATATTTGGGTGCTATACAATCTGTTCTGCTGAGACAAACAGCTCTGCACCAGTTCTGAGTCCTTGAAGATCCCCCAGGCACATTGGCATATGCTCTACTTTCCCCAAGTTGCTTTTCCTCCCCAGATATCACACACAGTAGAGTTGCATCATATAAAAGTGCTAACCCTTTTGCAAACTTAACAATTTGTGCCTATCCACATAAAAACCAAACCAAACCCCAAAGCAACAGTGTCCGTCATTCCCCTCAACCACCATATGCCCTAAACAAGTGGGAATGCTACAAGAGCTGTAAGGTTTTGGCTCGCCTGTGAGGTTCTAGTATTCTCTTAAGTCCCCACACTCTACATCTGGGCATCTGTTCAAATGCTGAGGAATCCTAGATTAGCTGAGAACCACACAGGGTTATGACACTCTAAAAGGGGTCTGAAAGCAATCTGGGCCAGATGTCATTTTGTGTTAAGCTCAACTTAAAATCTAACCCTTACTAAGATCATTCTACTGGTCACATCCTGTTTTGTTTTTTCATCAACATATTTTGAAGTTGTTTCGCTTATCTCTAAGGGTTCCAGGCAAGCTGCTTCATGCATGAAAAGTATGGCACAGGGGCACCACATGCCTTTAGTCTCAGCACTCGGGAGGCTAACATAGGAGGATCACTGAGTTCAAGACCTCCTTTGACTAGAGTGAGACTTGATGGGGGGGGGGGGGCAAAACAGAAACAAATTTACAAAGCAAGAATATAATATTTTATTCATTCTGATTATGAGTATTACACAACATATACATATATTTAGGTAATATATAAAAAAGAATAAACTGCAGGAAGAAATATTGGTCTGAACTGCCTTGCAGGACATATTGAATTCTGAGTTCATGGTAAATATATCTCCCCACACATCAGGGCAGGCAGCAGAGGAAACCCCAGAGGTGTGTGTCACTCAAAGCACTGCTTTTCTCCCACTTACAATGCAATTGACAGAGTTATGGTATGGTCACTGGTGTCTACAACATGGGACACTAAGTAGTATGAACCATAACACAGTGAATTAATATAAATATGGTTCTTTGCATTGTCTCCATATAGTTTCCTTGTAAAACTAAGAGTCGGCATCAGGGTCTATCTCCCTTGAGTTGCACTCCAGTTATTGCTGAAGGGGAAAAAACAAGAAGAGGCATTTGTTTAGGTTGTTAAAAAAACAGATGGTCAGTGTCATCAGCTTCCTACTTCTGGTGATACCTGGGTTATGGAGAATGCATGCATGTCTGAAGCAAGCACCCACCACTGTGCAAGGGGTACCTATTGCTCCTAAACACGTGGGGCTGCCCAGAGTGAGGACATTCTTGCAGCAGGAGGCCTTCAGAGGGGGAGGAAGGAGCACTGCAGTGGAGGGGACAGCGGTAACAGATCTCAGTCTCATCCCTGCCTTGGCGTTGATATGTTGAAAGAACATCTAAGAGGTTGTGGTGTAAAGGCATTTCCCCAAGTGTCTAACCAGGCCAGTGGCCGAGTTCTCTGACTAGAGGATGCTCAGAGAATCTGAGGTGCCTTACCTTGGCCTTATTCTGAACCGGGAGATATAGTTTGAACTCTGCTGGCAGCTCATCTTCTGAGTAGAGTCTGTCTGAGAAGTAAACCCGTCGGATCCGACAGTTTGCGTGGATCTGAGAAGGCAAGACTCATTTAGACAGGATCGACACAACTCCTCCTTTCCTAATATCCCAGAGTCCCTCCTATAACACATCATCTTGTTTTTTATTTTTTTTTAGGGGGGGGCACTATCCTTTGGTGTCTGAGGGAATCTGGGTCTTACTTCATTTATTTGAGTGAGAGAATGGGCACACCAGGGCCTTCAGCCACTGCAAATGAACTCGAGACACATGTGCCACCTTGTGGATCTGGCTTACGTGGGTCCTTTGGCTTTGCAGGCAAGCACCTTAACTGCTAAGCCATCTCTCCAGCCCAGCACATCACCTTTGCCAGCAGCTTGGCTTTTCTTTGGGGTGGATTCCAGCAAGTGAATTTACCCTATATCTGAGCAGATTTCTGGACTTTTTGAGGTGAGAACACTCTGGACAGTTACTTGGGAACTTTTAGCCTGAAACCCTCACTGTTCTGCCATTTGGGCCATAAGCCTACCAGGCAGAGTGCACTCAAAGTTCCCAGTAGGTAATGTGTGGCAGGCACAGTACCTGTACTCTCAGGGTCTCAATGTAGTTTGTGCCATATGCCCGCCGGGTGAAGTCGGATAAGTTGAACTGAATCTGGTTCCATCCGTCATCCAGCCGCATGGGCATGGTGCAGATGAAGGGCTTCACACGGGTAGTGCTCTGATAGTTACTTGCTCGAAACCTCCGACGAACATTCTTGTCATCTAGTACCTACGAAACACAGAGAAGAAGGGCCATGTTAATTCCATGTCAGCAGGACCATATAACCTTGTTAAGACAATAACCTGAACTCCCATAGCCTGCTTCCCAAGGCCAAACTCAGGTCATACAATAGTTGCAGATGGCCTGGAAGTAGAAAGTTTATCTTGTTTGTTGCCAAGAAAACACAAGCTGCTTATGACAAATAATACATCTAGCAGGATCTCTGACCACATGAAAATGATTTCATGTTTTCCCCCTTAAAAATTCAAAAATACTCAAGTAGAAGCAGTGAGTATTAAACAACTATTCCCCAAATAATGCTATCCTTAAGGTATGAGATCTAGCTGACTAGGTTGGACTTTCTAGGTACCGTTTCTCTAGAAACCTGACATTAACTTTTGATTATAAGCATCGAATGTTTACCATCGTAAAAAGAGCTGCATGGGGGCTGGAGAGATGGCTTAGCGGTTAAGCACTTGCCTGTGAAGCCTAAGGACCCCGGTTCGAGGCTCGACTCCCCAGGACCCACGTTAGCCAGATGCAGAAGGGGGCGCACGCGTCTGGAGTTCGTTTGCAGTGGCTGGAGGCCCTGGCGCGCCCATTCTCTCTCCCTCTCTCTATCTGCCTCTTTCTCTCTGTTGCTCTCAAATAAATAAATAAAAATAACAAAAAATATTAAAAAAAAAAAAAGAGCTGCATGGAGCTTAGCAGAGGTCAGGAGGAAGAAATGCAGAAGGATGATACAATCACAGTGCCATCCACTACTTCTTGAAGTAGAAAGGGTATCCGTTTGGTAGAGCCAAGCATGGGTGCAGTACTGTGCACCTAACTCACCTGTACTTCAAAGGTAAAATATTTCTTCAGGTTTTTGATAATCATAACAAGGAAAGGAAGTTTAATTCCCAGTGTCTTCTTAGGGTCTGCAGGACATGTGATATATGTGGTGCTGTCGAGAGGAAATACCAATAAACACATTACTTGTTTTTTTCCCCTTTGTGATATGTACAACACACAAGGTCCAAGGAGAAAACCTGAAAAGCCAATTTCAAAGATTCATGCATTAGCCAATGTGTCATTTGACCATTAAGTCAGTGAATGGCTTAAGTCAGAAGGCTGAGGCAAGAGGACAGCTGGAGGCCAGGAATTCAAGGTCAGTTTGGGCAACAACCAATAGCCAAAAAATGTTGGGCTCAAACAAAAGCTGATACCAACAGTGAATATCTAAAAAACAAAGTTAGATAGGTGGAAATTGGAAAGTCCTTTCCAGCAAAAGAAGTCTTCAATTCTGGTCCAACTCAACTATGAAATGATAAAAAAACAAAATGAGCCAGGTGTGGTGGCACAAGCCTTTAATCCCAGAGCACTTGGGAGGCAGCGGTAGAGGATCACCATGAGTTCGAGACCACCCTGAGACTACATAGTGAATTCCAGGTTAGCCTGAGCTAGAGTGAGACCCTACCTCAACCCTCCCCCCCCCCCAAAAAAAACCCAAACCAAACCAAACCAACAACAAAAAAACACTGGTTATTCACTGGGTGATTCCATACTCTAGGCTAATATTAATAACATGGTTATCACTTCCAATGTGCTTACCACTATGCTGAGCATGGTTCTAAGTGTTTCACACACAGTCACTTGTCTAACCTTCCTAATAACCCTCAATGAAGGCAGGTTGCTATCATATGAGGAAACAGGCAGGGGGAATAAGGAACAGCAGTGTCAGTAGCACAGCTGGACCCCACACAGGCAGTCTCTGTAGCCTGTGCTATTAACCTTGGTGGAGCACACCTGAAAGAACAGAGCTAGCAACCTACCTAACATTTGTCCCTTCAATCTCCAGCACCAGGGACTGTATATCATTGTCAGTGATTCTTTTGATGTGGCCATTCCGTACCTATAAGGAAGAAAATTAGTCAGTATTGAAATATTTGGCAGCAACCTTATAAAGATTTTGAAAGCAGAATGGGACCATTTAAAGAAAACCCCAGTAGCCCAAGGCACATAACATGTAAATTTGTGTCTCAGCATGTCAAAGCCTATATGTGAGGAAGCCATGATGTTCCCAGGTTCCCATCAATGACCTCAGGAATCCTAGGGATTCTGGCAATCTGCAAACCAGCATAAATATCTTTCTAAAGAAATCAACTCAAGCCAGGCGTGGAGGCACACGCCTTTAATCCCAGCACTCGGGAGGCAGAGGTAAGAGGATCGCTATGACTTCGAGGCCACCCTGAGAGTACATAGTGAATTCCAGATCAGCCTGAGCTGAGTGAGACCCGACCTTGAAAAACAAAACAAACAACAATAACAAAAAAAGCAAAACCTCAATTTAGATTCAGCTACTGTCTACTCTATATCCCCCTCCAGAGCAACACTAGGAATTATAAGGTAAGTGATATGACTGCCATAGTGCCCAAGGACTATAAAATGAGAGACCCTAAGTAGAAGACTCTGGAGTTAGCACACTTTGCACTAAAGATATCTTCTTTGGCCACAAAGGTCAACAAATACTGTGTGTGCCACTGAGAAGGAAAGTGGCTACAAAAGGGCAAAATGATTCTCCCAGTTATACACGGTGGTGCCCCCTGTAATCCCAGCTACTATGGAGCTGGGACAGGAAAAGTAGATTTGAGGCCAGCCTGGGCTACACACATACCCTGTCTCAAAACAAAACAAAACCGACCTTCCAGATTTACTCCTAATTCATGCTTTCTTTCTTCCTTCCTTTTTTCCATAATTTATACTTAACTTTTAAGTATGCATTTCTGTGCCACACACACATCATTATTTCCAGACCGGTGGTTTCTCTCTTCTGATTTCTTTTCCTGGCTCATGTTGCCTATACTGCGTTAACTTAGCACTTCATCTACCATACCTTTGCATATGGTTTGCTGCATATATACAAGAGGCACATGAGGAAGATTCATACTCAATATTGATTTCATCTCTCAAAATATTTAAGCTAAAACAAGTATTTCCAAGTACTGAGCACCTAGTGTGGACAGGGCAGATGTGTAAAGATACTTGGAAGCTGTAAGTGAGTGTTCTACCATGGAAATGATAACCAGACACAGAAAAGGAGACCTGACAAAGACACACGCCTTTTTCTAGGTACTATGAAAATAGCTGTGTTGGGCTATCATAATCAATGACTAAATCATACTGAATAATGCTCCCTTGTTCATTAATCAGCCTTTCATTACTGTTTCATTTTCCATTAGATTTGCATTACAGGGAGAGGGCACCAGGTTGAATCTGTCAGTATTTTTCCACACAGACAATCAATAATACAGTACTGTTTTACAGATTAGACTCTGGGCTCTGTCTACCTTGTTCTCCAACTACACAAAAGTAGGAAGCTCAAGTAAGAGGAGGACTCAAATACTAAGCATCCTTTGTATCTGCTACAGAGTACAGCATACTGTGCTAGGCATGAGCTAAGTGTTCAAGTATGCTGACTTCTGGGATCTGTCACCCTAAGAGCTGGCATATATGAGTAGGCTCAAGGAGGGATTTAAACATTCCTGGATAACGTATCCACCTCCACCGTGGGGTATTCATTGTAGGAAGCTGGAGATCCTGGGGAGTATCACAAAGCCCAGGAGGCTGCCAGCATGAAAAATGCCTTCCCACAAAACATCCTTTGGTGCCATTGTCAGAGGCAGAGTACTGGGCTAGATGGGCCTGGAATCTCTGCCAATGGAGCATTTCTCAGGATCTCAAGACACAAACGTCACATTGAAATGCTTCTCAAACAAAGCCGGCCACATTCATGCCCTCCTGCTTTGAATTCTTGGCCTCTTTCCAAGGGAGATTAAGAGCACAAAGCCTCAAGTCTGTGTAGAATATGCCCACACTGTCCACCTCGTTCACAATGCTCCCAACCAGAGCAGCAATCTCTCTCCTGTATCTTCTGTGGAAAATCAAGCAGACTTGTTGGTGAAGGAAGAACCAGCCAAGAAATTTAAGTAACAAGAGGCAGCTCTGTTGATAACAGCTGGCAGTAATCCAGTAAGACACAAACACTAATTTTATAACAGATCACAAATTAATCTCAGTAACATAAAGCGTCTTTCCTTAAAAGGTACCTACTGCAAAGGTAAACTGGAAGGGCTAAGAATAATTAAAGGCACCATGTTGATATTTGTCCAATATCATTTTAAATAAGGGCCTCAAACCTAACCCCTCAGAGAGCTCTGCAGCCAGAATCAACAAGAGGCCTGACCTTCAGCTGCTGGAAGACTACCCCGATTTCACAGGGAGGAAGTGTTAGGAACCTGCCCTCTGCCCATCTCCAAGTCAGCATAAGAGGCTGGCTTCACTAGAACACTCTGGCAAATCTGACCTACTCATCTTCACAGAAGGAAACAATGCTTTCCATCATATGCAGAGGCCAAAAGTGCATGGACTCTAGTAGTCCTAGGCTCTACCCACCCCAGAGGCAAGCCAACTTGATTGGTGAGTGGGTTTGATTTTCACCTTTATAAAGTCCTTTTCAAAGGGTGGCAAATACAAACTCACTGTAAGCAAGAGTGTAGTAGAGATGATGAATCAGGAATAAAAGCATTCAAAGATAGGAGACTTCCCACACCTCTTTTCTACAGCTCTCAAATGAGGAGCAAAGGGGCAAGGGGAATGGTTCTTGGGGGAATGCTTCTAACCATTCCAAAATCACCAAATTAAATTCCAGGGGCTGAAGTCAGGGTGTGGCACCACCATGTCAGTAATCCAAGCACTTGGAAGACAGGCAGGAGAATAGAGGCAAGTATGTTCTACATAGTGAATTTCAGGCCAGTCCTGACTACAAAGCAAGACTGCCTCAAACACAAAAACAAAACAAGACACAGGCTGTCACTGCCTTCCATTGTGCAGGTCCTTCCAGGAAGCAACCCCTCCCCCACTCTCATCAGAAAATGGGCAATTTCCTTTCCTAAGCTCCTTCTGGTTCACAGGTCACTAGGCAGGCCTGGTTTGGGATGAAGATAAAATGAGCTTGCTTGTAATTAGTCCACAAGATAGGTGCAGATTTTATTTAACTTCCTCTAACTGAGAAAGCAGTCTGCCTCTGGTCTTTCTCATTCATGACACAGTCTCAGTATCAAATGTGGCTTCTGAATGGTTTTTTCTTTGCTTTTCTTTTTCAGTGGCTGGTTAATCTTCATTGTGAATTGACTGGATTTGGAATTGCCTGGAGACATACCTCTGGGTGTCTGTGTGAGTGTTTTCAGAGAGGTTTCTCTGGGGAGGGAAGATCCACTGATTGTGGGCAGACAGCATCCCATCGCCTCCTCACTCACTGAATAAAGAAAAGAGTGAGTCTGCTTTCTGCTTCCTGGGCTGTCCAGATGTGAGAGTCCCAGCCACATGCCATGACCACGGTCTTGCCTTCCCCACCATGATGATCTTAAACCATGAGACAACATACATCTTTCTTCCCTTCAGTTGCTTCTGTTGATATCTGGTCACAGCAACAAGGACAATTTAAGTTTCAGCCAGGTGTGGATGGCTCATGCCTGTAATCCCAGCACTTGGGTGGCTGAGGCAGGAGGACTATTTAGGTCTCAGGCACTCTAGGCTATATCTTTAGTTCCAGGCTAGCTAGGGCTATAATGTGAAAACCTGCCTCAAAACACTAAAGTGGGGGAAGTAATGGGTTTCTTTATGGCATTTTCATTCATATACACCATTATACTTTGTTCTTAATCATGCACCTTCCCAACCAAATAATTTCTTACGTGGGTTCTCGGGACTCAAACCGAGGTCCCTAGGCTTTGCAGGCAAGTGCCTTAACCGCTAAGCCATCTCTCCAGCCCAATAGTTTTATTTCTTAAAAGGAAAGCTGTGTCCTGCCCATGAACTGGAATTATGTAGGAGCTTCCAAAGCCAGGTCACTGGCAGGAACAGATGATAATGGTCCTCAGCTCCAGACACCAACAGAATAAACCTCCAAGCCCATCTCAGTCACTCTCCCAGGCTTTCCACGGTTGCTGGGCAACTAATACAGAACACTGATTATTCCCCCTCAGTGTAAGCCCCAGGGAGGAGGGTCAAGTTGAGGGGGAAAATACTACAGCAATAGGGAGGAAGCTGGCCAATCTCCACATTTCTAGAGCACTTTAAAAATAACACATGAGCTGTACTGTCCCCTCCCCCCACTTTCATTTTTTTTTTTTTTTTGCTCCACCCACTCATCCTGGAAGGCAGCTGAACCCAGAGCCATCTGGCATTATGGTCTTAATGACACATGTTCCAATTTACATTAAGCTTTTATAGCTGTCCATTGCAGCAGGCAAGTGTCTGCTCAGGGTGAGGGGCCAGGATCCAAGTCAAAAAACAGGCACAGGGAGCCCTCTGTGGGGAGATAGGGGTATAGCTCTGACTCAAGGCTTTCCTCTACATCCACAGCTGACTGGCAAATAGCGTCACATCAGAACAGCTCCATAGTTAGCAGATATGCCTTGAAGGGCACAAATACCCGGAACTCATGGCCTTTTCCACTCACGGTAAAAGCTATTACTCAGACTAACAAAGATCAGCAATGGGCTGACACACAGAAAGCAAAAATCATTTTACTTTCTCTCCAAATGATATTCATTTAACATATACTAACACAGTGGCTAATTAAAAACTAGAGTCTAGGAACTTTTTTTTACTGGAGAGGGAGTTTGTTCATCCCTGAAATGAAGAAAGGGCAGAGAACTGTTAACACTATGTATTAACTAATATCTAGTTTGGAAATAGGGAGAAACAGTAGCAGATGAAGAAAAGATTAGGTGGGAGAAGAAAAAGAAATAGAATTCATGGATTACTTATCTCATGGAAATTTAAAGACAGTATCAGCGAAGACAAAAAATAAGCAGTGTTTTACACAGATCTGACTGGGAACAGAACTTCCCAGTACTCACCAGAAGTGATACTGCATTAAACGTAGCAGTGTTAAAATGTGTAAGAGCTGCTGGTCCCAGAGTTAAGAAACATTAATGTGGGCTGGAGAGATGGCTTAGCTGTTAAGCGCTTGCCTGTGAAGCTGAAGCCTAAGGACCCCGGTTCAAGGCTTGATTCCCCAGGACCCACGTTAGCCAGATGCACAAGGGGGCGCACGTGTCTTGAGTTCATTTGCAGTGGCTGGAAGCCCTGGATCGCCCATTCTCTCTCTGCCTCCTTCTGTCTGTCACTCTCAAATAAAAAATAATAATAATAATAAAAGAAACATTTAATGAATCCCCTAATTCTTCTAACCTCTTGGTTTGAAAACTTCAACCTTACCTTGGCTTGGAAGATCACTATCAGGAAGCTTAGTGTAGCCAGATCTTAAGCTAAATTCAAGTGTGCAGAGAATGAAGCAGAAGTTCTCTGAGTAGCTAATAAGCTTGCAGAGTCAAGCAGTCTGTCTCCTTTGAACTGTGACTTAAAACTACTAAAGACTTAGAGGAACGGGGATAAGGGCTAGGTAGGGACCAACAAATGCAAAGGGTTAGGTCAAAGAGAATGAGATTTTATGAAGTAGGAGGTTACTGCTAGGGGGAGAGGGAGTCTTGGTGAAGTGAGCCCGGAACATAGGCAATGAAGCCTAAGAAATGAAGAAATGGGGTTCTGGAGTGGGAAAGTCACAGGTCAATCATTATAATAACAAAACATATTCTATTTTCATATTTGACTTTCACAAGTCTTGTTTTTTTTTTTTTTGTTTGTTTGTTTGGTTGGTTGGTTGTTTTTGGTTTTCAATGTAGGGTCTCACTCTAGCTCAGGCTGACCTGGAATTCACTATGTAATTTCAGAGTGGCACTCACTGTGATCCTCCTATCTCTGCCTCCTGACAGCTGGGATTAAAGGCATGTGCCACCGCCACCATGCATGGCCAGAAGTCTTGTTCTTTTTTTTAATTTTATTTTAAAGAGAAAGAGAGAAATAGGGAGGGAGGGAGGGAGGGAGGGAGGGAGGGAGGGAGAAGAAGAGAATGAGTATACCAGGGCCTTTAGCCCTTGCAAAACAACTCCAGATGTATGCACCTCCTTGTGCATCTGGCTGATATGGGTACTGGGGAACTGAATCTGGGTCTTTAGGGTTCACAGGCAAGTGCTTTAACCACTAACCCATCTCTCCAGCCTGAGACACTATTATTAAAAAAGATATTATTCTTTCCTTTAAGGAATGTGCAGTCAGCAATGCAAATTAGGAAATTGCTATACAGTGGGATGTAGAGCGCTAAGGCAGCACAAAGGTGATCCCATTTGAAAATGACTATGTTTGAGATTGGAAGGAGATGGGATAGGAGAGGCTGCCAGTGTCCAAGTGGCTGATAAGCCACAAACACTTATGATCCTAGTGAAGTTTGCAAATTCAGTGGTATTGTGAATATAGCATGTGCTTCTCAGATTCCTAAATCCAAAGACTAAAGCCAAACCTCGTTTTTCAAGATTTTCATAGAAACCAAATAGACAAACTCAAAAGTCAAAATAGTAAATTCAAGTGCAACAGAAATGACTCAAAACAGATACCACAGGTAGTAGGTACTACCTAATAGCAAAGGGCCAAGCCCTGTCTAGGTCAATACAGACAGCCCCTTTGTGCCTCTACCCAACAATCAAACTTCGCCCTTATTCTAGGTCTGCCTTAGTTATTTCCTGGGAGCAGGGGAAGTGTTTTCGCTAATCTGTAGCTTTCCAGGTCTACACAGTGCCTGTCACTCAGAAACTGCTCATGAATCTTTCATAGGTCTATCAATTCCCAGAATTTCCTTAACTGGGCTGGATTCCCAGCCACTTTCTCAGAACTTCCTACTGCGGCTGGGGAAATGCATGGCACAAAAAAGCCAATGGCCTAAAGTGTTCCCTTTTCCTCCCTTTCCTTCTGTCTTAGGGGAGAAACTGCTCTCCCCTAAACACTCTTCAGTCTAGTCTAAATAAAAGTTAAAAACACATAATTAACTTTTGCTATTGGGAGTGTTCTTCTGAGTTTTCTTTGCCAAAATGTCTATTTAATTTGCTCCTTGTAACCCTGACAGTGGATCTAACAATGTTTCATATGTGTTTATGTCATCAGGGTACCATCGACCTCTAGTGGCCTGGCGTTGTTAAGGAACACAATGCACCATGGTTACTTTGCTTTCATATTCCATGTGTAAACATGTTGATTAGTCAAAAAGCACATTTGAAAAACCAAACACACCACAAAAGATCAAAACCAGCAAGGTTAATTGGGCCACTCTAATAAAACATCACTTCATAGGAACTGAGGCCTCCCTTGAGCAATTCTTTCAATGAAAGTTCTCTCTTAGGGCAAACCCCATCTCTATTTCAACTGCCTTATACTGACACTTCATGCAGTTCAATTTCCAAGTTCAACTCACACACAAGACTGTTCTCTCCATGTCTTCTGACTGCCCATACCTGAGGCAAGTGACCATGACTTATAGGCTATCATCCTTACAAAGTTCCCGAGTACAGACACTCACTCTGGGTTCTATTCGCAGAGGTACAATTTCAGTTTACAATGCTTCAAATTCATTGTGAACAAAACCACAGAACTGAAAATCTCAGGAACATAGTAAAAAGAAAGTTCAAAGGCCTACTTTCCCTATGTAATCCTCCACATTAACTCTAGCTTATGGACAGAACCCTTTTTAAGAGAAGTGTGGTGAGATTGTTCATGTGTCAAAGGCCCGCCTGTGTTATGTTCAGATCTTTCAACTACCTTACCCAGATGATGCTGAACATGCCTCCCTGAAAGCTGATCTCAGAGCACAGCACTGCCTCGTGGTGACAAGCAGAAGGCTGTCTGTGTGCTCTCCCAACCTTATGTAGCCCAAAGCTCTCATCTGTGGATAAGGGAAGACATGAAATTGTTTTGGCTTCATTTCAATCAATGTTACTCAGTTTAGCCTGTTCCACGGGTACCGCTATAAAAACCCCACTCTTATTTTCACCTGTCTCCATCCTTCCTTGAACTAAAGTGACTCTAAATCACCTGGCTTCCACATTAGAACGCTCTCTTTAATTCATATTCAAAAAATGGCACAAACTGGGAATTTTCATGAGAAATCAGACACCATGAGAATAAATGCAGACCAACTCAGACTTAACATCTCTGAAAAGTCGACAAGGTCATCATCTCCTGAGGGTGGTGAAAATATCATCTAGAGGATGAGGGAACACCCAGGAAGCCTGCAGTGGGCTCCGAGTTTATGACTTCAGACAAGACTTTGGCAATCACCACGTCGTAGTTTTCCCGATGGAGAAACCCAGCATGGAGGGACAAGTAGGCACGACTCTCAGTCCCGGAGGGTGGAGAAGGTGCCAAAGGCTGGCTGGTTCGGGACCAGCAAAAGGAAGACAACGAATGAATGAAAGCGCAAGCCTGGCCCGTGTGGCTCTGTCGGTGCGTCTGAGAGTCTGGAACAAAGGCACTGTGTCTCAGACACCAGCACACAGCCTGGCACAGAACAGAACATCGGTAAACACGTGTGGGTCGGGGAACAGGAGTTCCCTGCATCTGAACGTCCCAAAGCGTCCTCATTCGACTCTATAGCGCAGGGGACCCCTCTATGCCGATGGGGAACCCGAGGCTCAGAACTGACCCAGCCGGTGAGTGGCGAGGGACCGCCGGGCTGCCCACAGCGCGGCCACGCCCACCCCACCTGCAGCCCTCCCCCCGCCACGCCGGGCCTCGGCGGGCCAGGCTGGGGGACGGAGCGGCCTGCCTCGCTCGCAGGGTCCCCACTCGGCACAAGTCCCCGCGCCGCCGCCGCCTGCCCTGACCTTTTTGTCCCAGATCTGCAGGGGCTTGCTGCCGATGCTGTAGAGGATGGAGAGGAAGCCGCTCTGGAACGTGTTTTTGAACATCTCGCCGGCCGCCTTCCCGGAGGGAGGGGGCAGCCGCGCTAGGCCCGGGAGGAGTGGACACCGGCACCGAGTGGCGGAGGAAAGCAGGGGTCGCTGGTTACAGAGAAAGGACGCCGCGCTCCCGACCTGCAGCCGCCGACGCCCGGGCACGGCCGCGGGATGCTTGGATCCGCGAACTGCAGCGTCCACACAGCCACGTCTAGAGCGAAGCCACAGCAACTGCCGCCCGCGCCGCTCTCCGGCCTTAAGTGGAGGCGGAGCGCCGGCCGCGTCCTGACACAGATCCCTCCGCGCGCCCAGCACGCACCCCGGAAGCGCGGCGTCCAATCGGCTTCCGGTTCCTTCCTCTCGCACCGTTTCTCTCTGGCCCCGCCCCGGAGCGAGAAGAACTCAGTTGCCAAGGGACTAATTTTTCCCATCGACATCTCCAGATTTGTTTCACGAGAGCGGAAGGAGACACAGGATTATGGAACCTGTTGATAGTGCCTTCGCGGTGTCATGGGAACCCGGCGGGCTGGCGCCCGGGGAACACGTCACTCGAGGCCACGCCCCCTAGGGCGCGAGCCGGCGTTGCCAGCGCTCAAGAAAAGGGGAGGTGCCCCGGTAGGTAGCTTTGCTAAAGGGCTTGCTTGGAAGTAAATGCTTGTTGGCCTAAGACCGAATGAACTTGAAGGGAGCTAACAAACACTGAGCACTCACCTTATGCTCATCATTGCCTGTAATTAACAGGGCCACTATGAATGAGATGCAGTGAAAGCAATACTCTATGAGGAAAATGTATTGCCTTTAAAATACACTGATTAGAAAATTAGTCTGAGCATTAAAATAAAAGCACAAATTAATAAAATTAACGTTGAATAGGTTGAGTTGAGCCAACAGCTGACTTTATAAGATTAATATCTAGAGCATCTTAGGAAAGACACAAGGTATGATATTTCAAGTAAAAGGAACTCTCTAATGCGGGAGACATCTACAAGTAACTCTGCTTCTTCCTAAATAGTACATTGTGTCTGGGTCTGTGCTAGATTTTCTGACACACAGAAAAGCACTTTGCAGGGAACATAATCGTTTTAGCAATTTTTATCACTACAGCAGTAAATTAGATATTTACTATGTGTCCAATATATCAAATGCCTTACCCCGTATTAACTTATCGAATCCTGAATAATCTAGCCAGAGTGAAATATATATAAAAATCTTATCACTGCATGAAGATAAAACTTAAAAATGAAAAACCTTTAGTTATTTTTTAAAATATTTTTATATGCAAGGAAAGAGAATATGAGCGCACCAGGGTCTCTAGCCACTGAAACGAACTCCAGATGCACGCACCACTTTGCGTATCTGGGGAACCAAACTGGGGTTGTTAGGCTTTGCAGGCAAGCACTTAACCGCTGAGCCATCTCTTCAGCACCTATAAAACCTTTAATTTTAATTTACTTTTTGGATGATTTCTGAACTATATAGGTCAGAAAATGGTTTGTACCTTTTTATTATGACAAATAATTATATACATCTGTATATTGTCTACTCATGTCCCTGTCCTTCTTACATGTCCTTCTGAGTTAATCCATTTTCCTTTCTCATCCAATCATGTATAAATATATGCAGATAGCCGTAAGAATATTGCTTGTTCTAAAACAGACATGTATTGAGCACATCATTCAACATTATGGCTTTTAAGATCCATCGTAGGACCCATGTATATGGACTCCGCTATTCTAACTCTAGCAGTCCTCCCAGGCATGCTTTCTCTGTTTGTCTGTCTACTGTTCCAGTAGTGGGTGCATGTGTTTGACTAAATGGATCTTTAAGATCATGTACCCATCCACACACCTATCAACAATGCATGAATGTTTCCAGTTTCATCTGCCTCCCAACTCTTGGCATTTTCCCTTCTAAATTTTGCCATAAAATGAATTTTACTTATCATTTTTAGACTACCAATATGCTCATCTTTTCATGGGCATTTAAGTTGCTTTGTTTCTTATTCTGTGATCATATATGTGTGCACATGTGTGTGTGTGTGTGTGTACACGTTTGTAGAGGCCAAATGTCAGTATTGGGAATCTTCCTTGACCACACTCCAACTTATGCATGCATCACCTTCTGTATCTGGCTTTATGTGGGTACTGGGGATTCAAACCTGGGCCATTAGGCTTTGTAGGCAAATTGCTGAGCCATCTCTCCAGCCCCTGAATTTTTTTTTTTTAATCACAACATACATCGCTTTGCTCATCAGGAAAATGAAAATAAATACTAAACCAACATGAAAGGGCTATTATATGATTCTCTGAAAATCCAAGCCTGTTGTGGATGAACTACAAGTGGTTCTCAAGAGAACTGGCTCCTTATCCCTATCTCAAGGTCACACAACCCAGTAAAAACTATTTGCTTTTTGTTTGTTTGTTTGTTTGTCTTGAGGTAGGGTCTCACTATAGCTCAGGCTGACCTGGCATTCACTCTGTAATCTCAGGATGGCCTCGAACTCACGGCGATTCTCCTACTTCTGCCTCCCAACTGCTGGGATTAAAGGTGTGTACCACCACACCTGGTTTATTTGGTTTTGTAATGCATTTTTTTCTGTGTGTATGAGCAGATGCACATGCA
Source organism: Dipus sagitta (assembly GCA_036346955.1). Taxonomy (NCBI): domain Eukaryota; kingdom Metazoa; phylum Chordata; class Mammalia; order Rodentia; family Dipodidae; genus Dipus; species Dipus sagitta. The sequence continues at coordinate 239,508,646 of CM070770.1, forward strand.
TGTGTGGAGACCAGAAGTTGATCGGATGTCCTGGAGAGCTCTGCACATTACCCAGGCAGGGTCTCTTCACTGGCCATCTTGCCTCCAGGATTCCATCTGTCTCCTGAGTGCTGAGATTACAGGTGGGTCTAATACCTACTACCTGACATCTGTCTGCACGATGAGTGTTGGACTCAGGTCCTCATTCTTGTGTGGCTGCATCCACTGAGCCATCTCCCCAAGCTGAAAAAACTCCCTCCTAGTTATCCTCAAAACCCCAGTATCTAATATGCTTCGGAGATTTCTCTTTCAGAAAAACTTCCACACTGGGAAGTGAAGGAGAACCAGGGTTAAAAAGCAGGAGAAATTGAAGGTAACACTAGCATCCTAAATTCTTCATGAGTTCTAAAAGAGAATTTCCATGTGGATATATTTGGCCAAGACACACATTTGTAAAGGACCTTAAGTGCCACAACATCCGCCCAGAGCAGTTGCTGTGTAGATAAGCATACACATGCGAATGAGATAGATATGTGTGTGTGTGTAAATGAGGTATTGTGACAATGTCCCCGAGATCTGGAAGACCAATGGAAATTTATGTTATAGAGCCTTGAATCAAAAAGGGCCCCATGAGAGGCAGCTTGAGAAAACGAGGCAAGTGCTGAGGCTAAAAAACAATCCCATACCTTCCAGTGAGTTGTTGGCCAGGGAGGTTCCTGATGCCACCAAAACATTGCAGGCCATTGCCGAGGCCCTTGGTTTACCAGGAATAGATGCTAAGATGCTAAGACCCTATTACTGAAGACTTCAATGTACTTGGGCTGCAAGGCCACTGAAAAATCCTGCTGGAACTGAACTGATAACCTCCTCCATGTAGACCAGTTGACAGAAAGCTGGAAGCCATTCTGTATGCAGTTCAGTGGGAGAGAGAGAAATCACCAGTGAAGATACTTCACGGTGGACACTGCAAGCCAGGCCAAATGAGCCAGTGGGTGCAATAGTGGCATGTCTGTCATGGTGGAAACCAACTGCTCTCTAATTGGATTGGAGGCCCACTCCATGGGAGGGAATACATCCCTGATACTGAAAACCTACAACGGGGGTAGTCATGAGCCCTAGGGGTGTAATGTCTGCTGCTGTCTCGCTAAATGTATATACTATGCTCATCAAACTGCCCGGTAAGCACTTCTCTTAATGTTCATACCTATATATTAATGCTACTCTCATTGTTGGTAGAGAACCTTCTCTTTTCAGAAGGCAGTGACCTTGGGATGACTCAGAAGGCATCATGGTGCTGGGAAGAAGGGACAGGAGTGCTCAGCACTGCAATATCTATCACACCTTCCAAGGATCAGGGTCCATTGCGGAAGAGGTGGCAGAAAGAATGTAAGAGCCAAAGGAAGGGTAGGACTCCTTACAACGTGCTCCTCCAGACACAATATGGTCTGTATGTCCATGACCTCAGAGAGCCTGACACTACCTACACAGGACCATCATAATAGGAGGAAAAGATCATGACATCAAAATAAAAGATACTGATTGAGAGGAAGAGGGGCTATGATGGAGAATGGAGTTTCAAAGGGGAAAGTGGGGGAAGGGAGGGACTTACCATGGGATATTGTTTATAATCATGGAAATTGCTAATAAAAAAATTAAATAAAAAAAAAGACCCCAGCAGTTTGCATCCCACTGCCTTCAACCTGTGGTTCATGGACCTGTGGGTCACTTGCTGGCATCCACAACAGCTTCAAGCCCTCATGCCTTTAGAAATTACTGGGTATGATAGAAATTAGATCTAAAGGACACTCACATCATGGTGGCCCTGAAAGAGTACTTATTAGTTCCCCCCAGAGTTGCTATGAGTGTTCACACTTTGGTTCACACAACTAAGAATGAGCAGCAGAGGAAGGGGAAGGATGCAGAGCAGTCTGGTACTCTAGCCCAATGCCTGAGTTCCCAAATCTACCCATGCTTCTACTGTTCACGAAGCACGATGCAAGCCAGTAGCAAGGCTGGTTAGCCATCAGCTATTTTTACTTCCAGTGACAATGCTGTGCTGGGAGCATGGCCATTGTAAGCAAGGTATTTCGTGTTAACAACTACAATCACTGCTTCTATCCCAGGCTCTTCCAATCTGGGGGAGGGGGTCACCTTCTCTCCTGTTCCTGGGAGCCTCAGGTTGCAACCAAATAGCCTTGGCCGAATCCCTTCCCAACCACTGGGCAGCAGATTCAGCTGGCCTCCAGGACAAGGCATTTCATGTGTTGGGGTGCAGAATTGAGAGATGGAACGCATTAAAACACGATCCAAGAGACAGCAAAGATGTGGCATGTTTCTGGGCTTATCAAGACAGCATTGAACTCTCTCAAGCATTGCACGCCTTGTCTTGAAGAGGTCATGGTGGATACTAGCTGATGGGAATGCAGTCAAGGCAAGACCCAGCTATCCTGCTTCTCTAAGCATTCTGGCCTGGTTCATTCCACTATTTTTGTTTTTGTTTTTTTCTAGACAGTGTCTCATTCTAGCCCAAGCTGGCCTGGAATTCACTATGTAGTCTCAGGTGGGCCTCAAACTCAACAGCAAACCTTTGCCTCCTGAGTGCTGGGATTAAAGGTGTGTCACCACGCTCTGCTCCATTCTACTACTCTTAACACATTCTATCTTGGTGGAGCTCCTTAAAACTGACTCTGCTTCCCTCCTGTTAAAATTCTGTCATTCCATTCTCTGTGGCCACAGGTCTTGGTCAATGGCCCCTTCTATACTGAAAACTCTTCATCCATTTCTTTTAAAACCTTTTATTCAATAATATATACTTTTAAAATAATATGTAACTGCCCATCATGCCATATACTGCCCATGTCCCCAGACCAGAGTCTGTGGTCAGCTAGTCCTTGGGTTTTGCCAAACAGGTGGCCACGGGATGAGTCAAGGGGCGCAGGGAGCAACAGTAACCAACAACCATTTTGCATACCCTTCACATTTCCCATGCTTTCTGGGTCGGGAGGAAGTCAACAGGAAGCCAAAGGCATGTGAACCTTTTACATTCGGAAGTGAGGTCTGATTTACGGTGGTGGGCTGCCCTTCAGGTGATCTAGTTCGTGCTCGCCAAGCCTGCCACCGTTTTGTGTCTGCTCTCGGAACGTGATCACGCTACACACGTTAAGACGTTTGATTTGGTTCTTGTTCTGCTTATGGAAAAGTGGGAGGAACCGCAACAGACCTGGGGAGAGATGGGAGGAGGGGAAAGATGGCATTAATTAATGTGATCCAGTGAGGGGCAGGCCACCTGAAGAGGGCTGGGGACAGAATACAAACTTGACTTCTCCATGCCATTCTGTGGGACACCTAGTGAGAAGCTGCTGTGTGGGCTCAAGCTTCCAATAGTGCCCTCTTCCTTTAGCCTGGCCTCCTGGAGAGGAAGAGCACTGGAGAGTGTCATAGTCAATTTTCCTGCCCTGTCCCATGGGTCCAGGTGCTAATGGTGAAGCCTTGTGGCCATTCCTGCAAGCCAAGCTACAGGTCCAGCCCTAGATTTCCCTCAGACTTGACCCAATCTGAGGATGTCAGGACTTGGTATTTACTCAGGGAAAGGACTGAGTCCATAATAAACAAGGGCAAGAAGTGAGCTCAAGTATCTTCAATGTGTCTGCAAATGGCTAGTTATTAGCAGAGTCCTGAACAATCTCAGGACTCTTCCTACATTCAATAAAGTGGACGGCAAGGCCAGTGCAGACTTCTCAAAGTATCTCCCCAGACAATACCACAGCATGGAGGGAAAGCACTTGGCAGGCTGGAAGATGTCAGTCACTCTGTGAAAACTTTCTTTTGGTAAAGGAAGGGTTCTTCTGCTTAGTACTTGAAAGACTACACACACGATAAGAAAATACATTTGCCTTTAAGTATTTCAGCTGATTTCCAAGGGTTAAATCACATCTATGAAGAACCCCACATCTGCCAAACCATGGCATGTACTGCAAGGAATGGGGAGAGATTTTTCATCACCACACTAGACTCGTCTTCAAAGTTAGTCATTCAACAAAACAAGTTGGCTCAAGAAGCAGGTGTTTAGTGGAGCCACTCAGAACAGTCAAGAGAACACTCCCACCATGAATGCTCCATCCAGTGGGGTGACCTGCAGCCACCACCCAGGCTTTCACAGTTGCAGTTATGTGTCCCTCCCCCAAGACACAAGAGATGAAAGTAAAGGTCCTCATAGCAATGGCTCCACCTAGGGAGGCCGGGTATTGTATTTTTTATTTAAGAAGACATGACTGGACATGGCAGCACACGTTGGTCATCCAGTGATACAAAGGCAGCAACTGGGCTGCAGTATTCACTTGTAAAGATCACAACCCAGGCAGTGTTGCTTTTCTGCAAACAGAAGGCTCCACGATCTTGAAGATTATCCAAGCTCTCCACTGGATGTCAAGATTTCTGTTCCAAACTTAAGTCACCATTTACAGCAACAAGAGCCAGCAAGTGCAAAACTGTTAATTTATTGATTCAATCAAAGTTTTTTAAAAAATCCCCAATACATGCAGTTCAGGGTTGAGTATCACATTTGTAGCACATTGTTGCATCTTCACACAAAAGTATGCATCTGTATAACCCCATCACAAGTTTCCAGCCTCTACAGTGTTAGCTTGGGGTGTTTTCATCAATACATATTCCCACAGTGCAAAATGCATGTCATTACTAGCTTCCTTGCCACCTCTCCTCCCCACTTCCCCAACTTTGGGGTTACTGTTTAAAGGCAGGACACACTTCAGTTTTAATTTATTAAACTCCCTGACACACACACAGGTTCTTGTGTGCTTGTGAAACCTGCTTTGGCTTTCCTGAAGGGCTGGCATTGAACAACCTCTTCCAGCTCCTATCCACTCACATATGTGCAGGAGGGAGACTGTTCTCACTGTGGTCTCTGTGCAGGTTTCCCACACAGCTTTCTAAATCAATCACTTAATCTGTACTGGCACTAAAGGAACTGTTAACTAGGCTCTTTTAAATGTATCTCAATGCATATATTAAAAACTCTCCTTACCATTCCAAAGTAGCTCTGCTTTCCATCCTGCCAACCCAGCACCTGGAGAACCTAAGCCATTTCCCTGAGTAGGCACAGACCTCGAGACCCTTGGTACCAGCTTTGTGCCTTAGCACCACCTTTCAAGGGTCCTTGGACCTCCCCAGGGCACACCCTGAAACAGGAGTTTCATGTCTCAAGAAGTGTATTCCCTCAAATTCTACCTTTATAACATTGTTCTTATTGGTTCTTTTCTTCCACCCAACCCTCCCCCCTGGTACACTCTAGCCTCCAGGATGCTGAGTTCTTTGTTTCCTCTAAGCAGTCTTGAGACTACAGTTCACTCTGCAAGGAGGCACATGCCCTAAGCTTGGTGGGCATGGGCATGGTAAGAGAAGGTCTATGAGGGAGTCTGGCTGAGCATCTGCCATCAGATCTGAATGTGCCCAGGCACTCTGCTCATCCATGACAAGCCCCAGCAACACCGGCTCTCACTATGCAGGCAATGGCTTCTCTAACCTAGTCACCAACCACAGGGGTAGGACAGGAGCAGGCTCAGCTGATAGGAACCTATAGAGAGTGAACCTCCAATCAATCACTTCATTAGTTCTACTCTCACCATGGCTTTCTCAGCAAGGCAACCTTACAATCAGTCACACTCCATGCGGCCATCAGCAATGAAACACTGATCTGAGTACAGCCCAGGAGCCGCTGCTCTCACCCTACCAGGTCTACAGTCTTGAACACAGGCAGTACCTGAGATGACAGTGAAACACTACCCTGTTCCCCACTTTTTTGCTTTTCATTAGGAAATAATAAAGTCCTTGTCATAGGCACTTTTAACCTGTTATAAGGTAATGAAGCAAACAAATGAAACTTATTGAGATGAGTTTAGAAATAATATACTAACTGAAAAGGACACTGGGTGGGTAAACTTACCAATTTAGTCTAAATAAAGACTGACTCCCACCCCTACACACACACACACATTTACATTCTCCAAACTCAGGTAAACACTAAAATCTGAGCTGGGTCCAGGTCCACTGGACCCAAGGTAAATTTAGAGACAGGTAAAAGAAGTCTGGACTAGACTCATCTTAGTATGGGAAAGAACAGCCTAGGTGTCAAGTCCAGACCCAGAAGGGATTAAGCACTTCAAACCCAGGGATGCTCCACGTCTAAGGCATGGGAAGAGGTCAAGTACAGGTGCTGGGAAAGTAAGTCAGATGTTTCAAAAGGAAGGGCTCCTGCTGGGCCACAGCTGTGGCTACAGACCCAAGGATAACAGGCTGGCTGTGCTGGTCCTCAAAAAGTGTGACCCAAAGAGAGAGGGCTGGAGGCACATGGACCGATTCTTCTCCCACAGATGATTTTACTGGATCTGGAGGACCCAAGGCAAAGAAGGAGTTACTCCTCTCCCAAGACCCTCCAGTAGGCTCCAGTGCCTGGTCCACATGGGCAACTTAAAAAGAGGAAAAGGAAAGGGAGAGATGTGGGTAATTAAGGAGGAGTTGGGAAGAAAGGGGCAGGAAAGACACACAGTGACACATCTCTCTCCCTGACAACCAGAGTCCAGGCTGCCTGTGATAATCCTAAACATTTGAGCTTTGCTGCCTGACATGTTAATATAGGTTCTGATTTTTCAGGTAGGACAAATGTATACATGGATACACAGAATATGCAACGCAGGTACGCAGGTCTGGTATGAGAACCTTAGCTGAATGTATTTCCTGGCTTTAGGATCTTACTTTTCAATCTGCCAGTTCAACTCAATGTCAAGAGAAGAGTTTCATTTCCATTTTAAGTTCCCATAGACCAAAGGACAAAAATAGAATCTGGAGATAGGACCTGCTACCAATACCAATACAATTTTATTGGATATGGAATGTAAACAGATGTTTCAAACAAACAATCTAGCCTTATCAAAGTGTATGGCATTATTAAATAGTTAATAAGGAAATTCTAAGTATAATGGGGGTGGTAGACACCTCTAGCTCTAACCTAGGCATATTAAGTCCCCAGAGCTGAGGCACGGCTCTGCAGCCAGGGGGAGGGGCTGCTGGTAAACTATATCAATGACAAATCCCTTAATGAAATTAGCCCTATTTCCTTTCTCTTTTAAATAAAATCTAGCTTCCTTTGCTAATGTGAAGTTTAGCATAGTGGATCTAAAGCTTTGACACTTGCTCCAGGAGCCCCACTTCCTTTCCAAGCTCCCACCTATTCTTCTCCAGTCACAGGACAGCCATGCCCATGTCAGTGCCTGCATGCAAGGACTCCTTTGCCACCCCATTCATATACCATCTATCAGAGCTTAAAATGCATGTTACCCTGATTATAAAATCATTTGTCATGAAGATAAGAAGACTAGGTATACATTTTTCTCTCCTTTGACAAGTCTTTCCTGAATAAATCTTAGTAGGACATCTTCTCCCTCCTTAACCTGCCTGAAAACTGACTTTCCTACTTAAGCTATGGCTGTGAACAAAAAGGTCTACTTCAGAGAGCTTAACTAGGTGCACATACAGGGATGTGCTGGAAAATAATGATGGTTTCCTTAAAAGGCTGGGAGTGGGGGAAAGAGCTTAGAAAATAAAAAGAGCAACAAGATTCAACGGTTAGGCAAATCAACAAAAGTTACAATGAGCCCCAAGCTATGGCTGAGCCCATGGACCTGTTAATGGCATCGCAAGATTTACAGTGATGTCTTCTGACATCAGAGGAATATGTGAAAGTGACTGCAGTTTGCTTCCAAATGAATACACTTAGAGGAAAACTACAGAAATGAGGTACATTTCCTGGAGAGCTCATGTCATAAAAAAATACATAAAACGTGAATTTGTAAAAGAGCTTAAAAAAAAATACTGTCACTGTTTTCATATTTTTGTAAATGAGGCTGGTGTGTCAGAACAGACTGCTGACATTTTGCTAAAACTTGAGCCTGAATTCTCACAAAAGAAAACCAGACCACAATGGAATAGATAGGAAGTCAGATATTCAGAGCTTGTTGACCTTTTGAATGGGTTATTCAACAGTGGTGTTCCGTTAAACGCAGGTAAGCGTACAACAACTCCGAGTTTCTCATCTCCCATGCATTCCAAAGGGAGAGTCCCCTCAGATCCTGAACTATGCGCACTGCACTGCCACGCTGCACAGCGCAGCTCCCTGCAGACTAGTACTGGGGAGTTTCTTTGACAGACTTTTAGGTCTTTACTCTTCTTTGCCTTTAGAAGGAATGAATAGAATTTCTTTTTATCACACTGTAGTTTCCTTCAAGTTTGTGTTTGGTTGGTTGGTTTTATTGGCAAGCATCAGTGCCGCATTACCGTCGCTTCCCAGGCTTCATCGTGCTGCGGTGAGACCACTGGAAAGCACGGCATTCTCTGCACAAGGCTGTGACTGCTCCTTCACCACGGGGTCTGCAAGAGAACAGCATAGTCACTGGTCAGCATGAGCACTAGCACCAAAGGTGTAGCAGAAATGCCACAGCCAACATACCCCTTTCCCTTCTACAGAGGGTCAGGCATGCAGAACTCAAGGTACAAAAAGACCGGGCACTGAATGGGTCAGAGAACTTTCTTTTGTTTTGGTTGTTTGTAGTTTTTTTTTGAGGTAGAGTCTCACTCTAGCCCAGGCTGACCTGGAATTCGCTATTCAATCTCAGACTGGCCTCAAACTCATAGTGATCCTCCTATCTCTGCCTCCCGAGTGCAGGGATTAAAGGCGTGCAACACCATTCCCGGCTGTTCTTTTGTTTTTGCTCCCCAGTGCACAGAAGGGAACCCACGGTCACACACATCCTAGGCAAGCACTCTACCACTGAGTCATATCCTCAACCCTTTTTTCAAACTTTTGTCTTGAGGATGGTCTTACTAAGTTACCCAGACTGCCCTTGGGATCTTGCAGCATTAGCTTCCAGAGCAGCTGGGATTACAGGCATGTGTCACTAGGTCTAGCTGGGGAAATTATTCTTGGAATCTACTCTTCTACTTCCTTGGAATAAAGATTCAACTGCTAAGAGGTGCAGAAACACTAATTCCCCACTGCTCAAAATGCCCACTAATTTTATGTATTATTTTCTTTGCCTATAATCATATCCAGCCTCAAATTTCAAAGAATGGGTAAACAAAAACAACCAGTGGAAGCCCATCAATTGTCCACAACAGTTTAAATGAGCTGTGTATTCAGACCATGAATCATGCATAAGAAGTATCAATAATTTCATTGTTGAGATAGGGTCTCACTATGTAGCCTATACTGGGTTTTAAACTTGTGATCTTTATGTATTTGTCTCCTGAATTTACAACGGTACCCTTTAAGTGATCTACCTTGAAGGCTAAGAACAACTTTCTGGGATGGAAGTTAGAAAGCAGACATCTGGGTTGCACCTGTTTGGAGTTCAGAAGGCTGATAATAAGACCTGTCTCCTTAGACTTCTGGTGCTAGGTTCAAGATCAGAAAAATATATCCTTCAGGAAAGGATTAAACTCCAGAGGAAAAAAAAGAGAGGGGGAGATAGCAACTGATTAAAAAATAGATAACCTTAAGGGATGAGAATTTTCATCTTGATTCACAAGGTGAGTTGAGTCAGCCTTTCAAGTAACCTCATTTTCTAGCCTCTTTTTAAAATATTGTTTATATTTATTTACTTATTAGAGAGATTGACATGTAAAAACCCAGCCAGGTTCCAGCAAGATCACACCTATTCCCTCCCTCAAATTCCTCTTATTCACTTACTGTTTTTTTTTTTTTTTTTTTTTTTTAAGAAACACACTATGGTTATTATACTACCTTTAACTAATTGTTTTCTTGAGAAATAATCTTTCATTAGGTTTTCACACAATGTATACACTTGAAAACAAACCTAAGATACCTTCAATCTACAAGATCAGGGTGACAGGAGTGGACAGATAGCTGGGCATACAGGAGCTACCACTAGCAAAAGTAAATACCTTTAAGGACTAAGAAAGTGATCTAGGGCTGGAGAAATGGCACAGCAGAAGAAGATGCTTGCTTGTAGAGCCTGTCATTATGAATTAAATTCCCCAGTAACCACATAAAGGCAGACACACAAACTGGCACATATGTCTGAAGTTCATGTGTAGTGGCAATAGGCCCTGGAGCACTCATTCTCTCCTTCTCTCTAAAAATATTTTTTAAATAGTCCTCTTTAAAGCCAGATATGGTGGTACATGCCTTTAATCCCAACACTTGGGAGGCAGAGATATAGGAGGACTACTGTCGATTCCAGGTAAGCCTGGGCTAGAATGAGATCCTCCCTACCTCAAAAAAACAAAACAAACAAACAAACAAACAAAAGGTCATCTATAAAGTTGTCTCTGTAAAATGATTACTATGAATGACACTGGAGGCCAGATTCTTAGGAGATCCAATCCAAAATGCCCAGAATTTTCCTGACTAATCTCAAAGATAAAGAGTAAACTTTCTGTGCTTCAATAAAGCACAGCTTCTGGAACCAGTCCCTGCAGACTCACAGAAGTATGGGTGCTCCATGGCCTCTTTGGCAGTCAGTCTCTGTTGATGGTCGTATCGCAGCAGCTTGTCCAGAAGATCTAGGGCTTCAGGGCTGACAAGGTGTCTGTTCTCACTATGGATAAAGTTTTCCCAGCGTTTCCGTGAATGCCTGAGAAAAGTGAAACAGTATTCTGAGACAAAATACAACAAAAATCCTTCTCTGTTAGAGCCAAAGCCAATGAACCCTTAGAATCCAGCACTGATTGTAAATCAGCTAAATCGCATTCTTACTGGTCCTCAGCTAAACATGTCATACATAACCCCATAGTTTTGCCATAGCACCCTGAGACAAACTGCTGTGTGATAGACATAATCAGTTAAAACACCTATGTCTGATTGAAAATTTGTGGAATCTTTCCAGATTATTTTTTATGCTTCAGGCTTTCCTTTAATTTTGAATGAGGCTTAGGGGGTCAAAGAAAAATCTTATTGGTCTATTTATAGGGCTGATTTGCACAGGTGGTTTCATAAAGCAGTATTCAATTTCCGCTCTCCAGGAGCTTAAGACCAGCCATGGCTGTTATCAAGACCCTGTCTCAAACAAAACACGCAGAAACCGAAAAAAAAACAAACAAACAAAAAAAAAAAACTGCACTATACCTGAAAATTCAATATGCCTTAATACTTGTTACCTTACACAAAACCCTTCAAAAACTAAGAAAATACTGATTTTTTATTCAAAGAACCAGTTCCCCAAGATTTGGCATCAAAATAAGCACATGCTTTACTTAGGAAACTTTTCTGTAACATTGAGTTTTCCATTTTTAATTATGATTTTTATTGTTTGCATGTATGTGCACCTGTGTACAGATCAGAGGGCAATCCTAGGGGTAACCTCAGGAATGACATCCACTTTTTGTTTGCTCTTCAATGGAGGTTCTCAATCTAGCCCAGGCTGACCAGAAACTCTCTATAGTCTTAAGCTGGCCTTGAACTCATAGAGATCCTCCTACCTCTGCCTCCCAAGTGCTGGTAATCCCACACTTGGCATATGACAAGGCAAGGCAAGCACACAGGCAAGCACAAGGCATATGCCATTATGTCTGGTTGCATCCACCTCTTTTGTGACATCTCCTCTTGCTGGTCTGGAACTCACTAATTAGTCTAGACTGGCTGGTCAACGAGCCCAAGGGATTTACTTTTTTTTTTTTTTTTTCCTGAGGTAGTGTCTTGCTCTAGCCCAGGCTGACCTGGAATTCACTCTGTAGTCTCAGGGTGGCCTTGAACTCACAGTGATCCTCCTACCTCTGCCTCCCGAGTGCTGGGACTAAAGGAATGCGCCACCACGCCCAGCCCGAGGGATTTACTTTTATCTACACCTCCCCAGCACTGGGACAACTACACCCAGCTTTTTTTTTTTTTTTTCCAAAGCCGGGAACTGGGAACTGAACTCAGAGCTTTGTAACCACTTTACACTATTATTCCAGCCCTATTTTGTTTTCATCTTTTCTTGCAAGCAGAGCTAGAGAATGGGCACAGAAGGGCTACTAACCACTGCAAACAAACAAGATGTACGCACCACTTTGTATATCTGGCTTTATGTGGTTACTGGGGAAATGAACTTGGGTCATTAGGTTTTGCAGGCAAGTGCCTTATCCACTGAGCCATCTCTCCAACCCCCTATATTTTTTTGACGGGGAGGTAGAAGTTAAGATGGTCTAGTGATATAACCGAGGCTATCCTTAAACTCAATAAGCCTCCTGCCCCAGCATCCTAAGTGCTGGGATTACAGGCTTCCATTTTCACACATGGCTTATTTTCTTTCTGCTTTTTTGTTTGTTTTTCTTTTTCCAATGAGTGTGTGTGCATATGCATGTTCATGACAGTGGGTGGGGGAGAGAATTGGCACACCAGGGCCTCCAACCACTGCAATCAAACTCCAGACGTGTGCACCATCTTGTGCATATGTGCAACCTTGAGTGCTTGCATCACTTTGTGCATCTGGTTTATGCGGGATCTGGAGAGTCAAACATGAGTCCTTAGGCTTTGCAGGCAAGTGCCTTACCTGCTAAACCATCTCTCCAGCCCTTATTTTGCTTTTTTTTTTTTTTTTTTCGAGGTAGGGTCTCACTTTGGTTCAGGCTGACCTGGAACTCACTATGTAGTCTCAGGGTGGCCTCGAACTCTTGGTGATCCTCCAACCTCTGCCTCCCGAGTGCTGGGATTAAAGGAGTGTGCCACCATGCCCGGCTTTATTTTGCATTTTCTATTCAATGTATTTCAAAGTAAGTTTAAGAAAATACACACAGAAAAAACAGTCTTCAAATTTTGATATTATGAGAAAAGAGAAAATGATTTCAGCTAACTATCCTAAGAAATAGGGTAAGAAGTGTAGACTTTTATAGCCCCACCACCCTCCCTGCCCTCTTACTTACTGTCCCAGGATATCATTAAAATGTGGATCTAGGTCTATGTGATACTTCTTCAGATATCCGAACAGCTCATCTGTCCCCAGAACCTTGGCAATGCGAACAAGCTGAAACATAAAATAAGCTGACCAAACTACTGAGCTTAGAAGTTATTGTGAACGTACAAACACTCTACACCTGAGAACCAGAAGATTCTAAATGACTCAATCTCTGGGACAGAGACCTGATTTTCTAATAGGCAAAGAGACTCAAGGACACAGGCCTGTATGAATGCACATTTCCAAACTGTTTTTAAGGTCTACATATGACAATTATCTAGAAGTTAACATTTATGGGAACATCACAATCTAATGATTAGAATCTAGTTTTTTATTATTTCATACAAATTTATACATATTTATATATTTTATATTTACTATTTGAGAACAGCAGACAGACACAGAGAGAAAGAAGCAGAGAGAAAGAGAGAGAATGGGTACAGCAGGGCCTCCAGCCACTGCATGCGAACTCCAGATGCATGTGCCACTTTGTGCATCTGACTTACATGGGTACTAGGGAATTGAGCCTCAAACCAGGGTCCTTAGGCATCACAAGCAAATGCTTAACTGCCAAGCCATCTCTCTAGTCCCTAGAATCTAGTTTTATAAACAAGGAGGTGTCTAACTTCTTAAGAGCCATTATGGAAGTTAAAACAGAATGACATTTCATGGCTCATGGATAATATTCCTGTCCCAAGAGGCTTTTTTTGGGGGGGGGCATTCAACCACAAACAAGTAATAGCTATGTGGTGCTTGCTTACCTGGTCATAGTTGTCCTGTCCATGGAAGAAGGGCTCCTTTCGAAAGATCATGCTCGCTAACATACAACCCAAACTCCACATGTCCAAGCTGTAATCATACATCTGAGGGCAATAAGGACAGCCAACCAGTCAAGGATGTTACAAATTCTTCATAATGAACTTAGGCCCTAGTCTTCATTTGATCTTTGAAGATACTTAATTTTATTTTTTCTTTTCTTTTGGGGTATTGGGAATTGGATATAGGAGCTTGTGCATGCTAGGCAAGTGCCCAACCACTAAGCATATTATCCCCAGTCTCTGCAGATATCTTAGAATTAATTAAAGCCACTCCTTTCCCTTTAAAAAAAAAAAAAGTAGCTGAAGCCAGACATGGTGGCACACACTTTTAATCCCAGCACTTGGGAGGCAGAGGTAGGTGGATCGTCATAAGTGTGAGGCCACCCTGAGACTACATAGTGAATTCCAGATCAGCCTGGGCTAGAGTTAGACCCTATCTTGAAAAACCAAAAGTAGCTGAGAAAAATCTGCAATTAGTACTTTAGTACAGATGACTGGGTTTTGCAAGCTATACAGCAAAGCAGGAAAATCCTTAAGGAAATATAAAAACAATGCAAAGCAGCTTTGCCAACAAGTTCACCTGATAGTCCACAAGGAGTTCTGGACCCTTGAAGTACCTCGAAGCCACACGGACATTGTACTCCTGAGCAGGATGATAGAACTCTGCCAGACCCCAATCAATCAGTCGGAGCTACAAAGACAACAAAATAAACATGTGAAAGAAATGTTTCTAGATCCTGTTCTGAGGACACAGCCACACCACACTTCTGTGTAATAGCTATTTGGTCACACATAAAGTGTGAGCAGGTGTACCACTTAAAAAAAAAACAAAAAACCCTCAGGTTAAAAACTGTAAGAGAGTACTCAGAGTGCCCCCTGCCTTAATTTAAGTGATCTTGGTTTGTCACTTTCGTCATTAACAGTGCTTGATCTTTTTTCTGTCTTCATAGTACTTGCATATGGAGCACATTCTCCCATCATTCATACCTCTCCATGTAAGCTCAAGGTACAATTGAAGGGACTTGGGGTCAAATACCCCTTTCCAGAACTGAAGCACTATTCTAGTCTATTATTAATATCAGCTGATTCCTGTACTCACTGATCAGAGACAAATAAGAATTGCATATCAAAATTAGGAGAGACCCAAGTGTACTGCTAAGGCTAGGCAGATTAGTCTGAGGAAGTCTGAAGAAGTGAAGCAGAAACCACTGCTGAAGTCTCTTTCTGAGGCCTTTGGAAAACAAAGACCAACAATCAGGGTCACCTACTCACTTTACTGGTGGAAACCAAAACTGGAGACTGGAAAAATCATAGCAACACAATTCTACCATAGGCAACATCATGGTCTACAGAAACCATTTTGTACCTTTTTTTGTTGGTGATCTATCATGACATTGTGAGGTTTCACATCCCTGTGCATGATTCCTTTGCTGTGGCAGTAATCCAGAGCCTATTAAGTAAGAAAGCACACAGAAAAGTAAGCAAACCCTCTACCGCCCCCAATGCAAGCACATTTTTAAAAATTATTTTTTATTAACAACTTCCATGATTGTAAACAGTATCCCATGGTAATGCCCTCCCTCCCCCCACTTTCCCCTTTGACACTTGCAAGCACATTCTTGTTTTTGACACTTGAACTTCAATACCCACATAAGCCATAGGGGGTGTATGCATCTGGAGTTCATTTGCAGTGGCTGGAGGCCCTGACATGCCCATTTTCTCTCTCTCTCTCAAATAAATAAATTTAAAAACATTTTAAAAATTCATATTTTCCTTAAATATGAACCCAAGCCCAGAGGGCTTCAAGAATCATCATTATATTATTAAGGGGAAAATACTTCCTATATGATAATCAATACACAAGACTTTTTAAAAATATTATTTATTTATTTATTTGACAAAAAGGGGGAGAGAGAAAGAATGGTCATGACAGGACCTCTAGCCACTGCAAATGAACTCCAGACATGTGCGCCTTCTTGTGCATCTGGCTAATGTGGGTCCTGGAGAATCGAACCTGGGTCCTTTGGCTTTGCAGGCAAGCGTCTTAACTGCTAAGCCATCCCTTCAGCCCTACACAAGACTTTTAAGTGTACAAGTCAAAGATTTTTAGTAAACTGAGAGAGCACAACGCATTTCAAGGTTTTCCCATCATTCTTCTCATTTCTCTTGAGTTGGTCTGTAGTCATATCCCACTATTCTCCCAACTTCTCATCTGCTGTCTATTGCTAGAGATTTACCTTTCTGGAAACTAATATGGTGGCCTAAAGGTACAGCCCTTTGTCTACCATTTTTTACTCAGTGTGTTTTTGAGACTAATATATTTATGAATGCACTAGATTATGGACTTTGGGTAACACATCTCACTGTGGTTTTATTTCTATTTCCATAGTAGAGCTAAAGCTGAGCATCTTTAAGGAGTTCATGGGACATTCTTTCTTTTTGTGTGTTTTATTTGGCTTAAGCTTTACCCCACTTTCCTTGTTATGCAACTCAGGCTGGCTTGCAACTCAACCCTCGCTTTAGACTTGCCTCAAACTCCAGAGTGTTGGGATTATGGTTGTGCTCACCACTATACTCAGATAATCTTTTGATTTTCAAATATCAAAAAACTGCTAGCTGGGTAAAAATAGATTTACCATATGGCCCAGTGATACCACTCCTAGGCATATATCCTAAGGACTTGTCTCACTACCTTAGAGCTAGCCTGCTCACCCATGTTTATCCTGCTCTACTCACAAAAGCTAGGAAATGGAATTAGCCTAAATACACCTCAACTGATGAGTGGATAATGAAGATGTGGTTCTACAGATGGAGTTCTACTCAGTAGTAAAGAAAAAATGAAATTTGCAGGGAAATGGATAGATCTGGAAAGGATTATACCAACTGAGGTAACCCAGGCCTAGACAACCAAATGCCATATGTTCTCTCTCCTATGTGGATCCTAGCTATAAATGTTGGATTTGAGTTGTAGTAAAATTTAGTAGCAGAGGCCACTAAGCAAGAAAGGGGCTATAAGGGATAGAGAGGGGAGGACTTAAGGAGAAGGTACTATACAAATGAATAGATTATTGGGGGTGCAATGGCCTAAATGAGATGTGGTAGTTTGAATAGATGACCCCCAATATATTCAGTGTTTTATTAGTTTGTAGCTTGGATCTGCAGCCACCTGGCTGGAGGCAGTGTCACTGGGTGGATCTTAGGGTGCAGCCTGAAGGCGTGGTAGAGGGTTTGAAATCCTAATCTAAGGATATGCAAAGTGCCTAGCTGGAATTTCTGAAGTGTGCTGTGTGGTGTGGCTTTTGACTTTTTGCTTTTTGGATTGTGCTTCTCTCTCTTGTGTTTGGTCCTATGAAAGCAGGCCAGCTTCTTCTGCCATTATGAAACTTCCCCTGGGTCTGTAAGCTTCAATAAATCCCTTCCTCCCTAACTGTGCCTGGTCTAGAAATTCATCTCAGCGAAACTGAAGCTGTCTGCTACATGAGGTCAGGGGAAGGGAATGAATAAATGAAGTGTGGGAGGAGGGCTAATCAGAATTTAAGATATTATAGCCGGGCATGGTGGTGGCACACCTTTAAACCCAGCACTTGGGAGGTAAAGGTAGGAGAATTGCCTTGAGTTCAAGGCCACCCTGAGACTACCTAGTGAATTCCAGGTCAGCCTGGGCTAGAGCGAAACCCTACCTCTAAAAATAAAAACAAACAAACAAAGAAAAATAAGCTATTATGAATAAGCCATATGGAAACCCACTTTTTTGGATAATGGCCACACCCAAAAGTTATACATTATTACTAGAAAACTTTCAGTGCCAGGGAAGGGATATCTCCCAGTGAGGTCCCCAGTGCCCCCAAAACATTACAGGCCAAGGCTCATGGTTTCCCAAAGAAATAGATGGTAAGACCCTATTGCTGAAGACTCCAAATGCTTGGGCTGCAAGGTCACTGAGAAATCAAGCTGAAAACCTCCCTATGGACCAGCTGACAGAAAGCTTGAAAAAGCTACACTTCATGCAGCCCTATGGGAGAGAGAAGTCATCAGCAGTGATCAACAACAGTGTACACTGCAAACCGGCCAGGCCGAATGAACCAATGGGTGCAAAGTGGCATGCCTGTTATGGGGAAAACTAGCCATTCTCTAATTGGACTGGAGGCCTGCTGCACAGGAGGGAATACAAGCCTGGTACAGAAAACCTAGTCAAAAGCCTATGGCAGGGAAGTTCATGAGCCCTAGGGGAATAACACCTGCTGTTGTCTGGCTAAATGCATATATTATGCTCACCAAACTGCTCTATAAGCACTTTAAAAAATTATTTGTTTATTTGAGAGAGGGAGAGAGGATAAGAGGCAGATGAGAGAGAGAGAGAGAGAGAGAGAGAGAATATATGAATATGGGCGTGCCAGGGCCTCCAGCCAATGCAAATGAACTCCAGACACATGCGCCACCTTTTGCATCTGGCTTATGTGGGTCCTGGGGAATCGAACTGAGGTCCTTTGGCTTTGTAGGCAAATGCCTGAACCGCTAACCCATCTCTCCCACCCCTGTAAGCACTTTTCTTAATGTTCATACCCATATATTAATGCTACTCTCTCTTTTCAGGTAACAGTGACCTCTGGGATGACTCAAAAGGCACCACAGTGCTGAGAGAAGTGACAGAGGAGGGCTCAGCACTGAAACATCTCTATCACACCTTCCAAGGCTCAGGGTCCATTTCGGAAGAGGTAGCGGAAAGAATGTAAAGCCAAAGTTAGAGGATTGCTTACAATGTAATCTTTCAGATATAAAATGGCCTGGATATCCATGACCTCACAGTGCCTGGCACAACCTACACAAGACCCTTATAATAGGAGAAAAAGATGATGACATCAAAATAAAAGAGAGACTAATTGAGGGGGAGGGAATATGATGGAGGGTGGATAAGTGAAGGACAAAGGGAGGGGGGTATTATCATGGTTTATTGTCTAATTATGGAAGTTATCAATTAAAAAATAAAATTTAAGGCTTGGTGAGATGGCATAGTTAAGGCATTTGCCTGCAAAAGCAAAGGGCCTAGGTTTGATTCCCCAGGACCCATGTAAGCCAGTGCACAAGATGGCACATGCGTCTGGAGTTTGCTTGCAATGGCTGGATGCCCTGGTGCGCCCATTCTCTTTCTCTCTCCTTCTGTCTGACTCTGTCTCTCTCAAATATATAAAAATATTTTTTAAAAATAAAAAATTAAATTAAAAAAAATTTCCAGGCGTGGTGGCACACACCTTTAATCCCAGTTCGAAGCCACCCTGAGACTACATAGTGAATTCCAGGTCAGCCTGGGCCACAGCAAAACCCGACCTTGGAAAACAAAAACAAAAACAAACAAAACGAAAAAGCTAGCTGGTCATGGTGGCATACTATGGGGATAGAAGGAAAAATATAATATCCAAAGGAGGGAATACTGAAGTGAAGGCAAATAAGGGAACTTTTGGGGGACATTAATCATTTTCTTTACCAGCCCATATGGATAGAATGTTATGTGATCTATAGCTGCACTGTAAAATACAGTAGTCTCTAGCTACATGAGGCCCTGAGCACATGGAATGTGACTAGTATGACATGACTAAAGAACCAAATTCTTAGAGGGTTTTTTTTGTTTTGTTTTGTTTTGTTTTGTTTTGTTTTGTTTTGTTTTGTTTGTTTGTTTGAGGTAGGGTCTCACTCTAGCCCAGGATGACCTGGAACTCTCTCTGTAGTTCCACACTGGCCTCAAATTCAAGTGATCCTCCTACCTCTGTCTCTCAAGTGCTGGGATTAAAGGCATGTACCACCACACTTAAGTCAAATTCTTAGTTTTGCTTAATTTAAATTGCTACTATAGGTCCATGGGCACCTGAGTAAAGGTTTTATATATGTAAAATCCAAAATATGTATACTGAAGATTTATTTATTTCACTTACATTCTACTTTAATTTTTTTCTCTTTGCTTTACAACAGTTTTTACAAGATTTCAAAGCACCTTTGTGACAAACCAGGAGTCTATAAGGACACACTGCCCTGATTCTGAATCAGATGAGACCAAGCCTTAGAAGGTCACTAAGCAGTCACATGCAGTCCTCAGCCTGTTTCTTATTTTAAAAAATTCAGTAAATATTTCATACTTCCTACTCAAAGAAATTTCCCCCACAAAGAAAATTCAGTATTATTAATCCAGCCATTTTGCCTAGTCTCTGCCAAAAAGCTAATTGGAACCGTAATACCTGGAATGTGCAAAACACTTCATGACAGCAAAGGCTGAGCAAATACTGCAAGGTAATTAATTCTTTGGCAGAATTCATTAGCCAGATGCCCTGTGGAGTTATTGACATGCTTTTAAATTCCTTGAGGAATTATTTCAGTTTTAAAAGCTTCTGACCATTTACCACAAAAGATTTTCCAGGTTTCAGGTGAGATTCCATGCCTCATTATCTGGAAGAAATATGCTGCTGTTCAACTTCTGAAAGCAGGATGGTCAGTAGGCAGTAAAGCCATCTACCCTCTTAACACCTCTGCTACTGGGATGACTTTACTTGATCTGAGGATGAATGTGCTAGGTTATGTCTTTAGCTAAAAACTGCAAAGCCTCAATACTGGAGTTAAAATACAAGCACTTGTGAGATGTAGATTGCAGCTCTCATGGGGTGGGTGCATGGGACTTTCTGGGAAGTCCTCCAGAAAAGGGATAGCCTGCCACTGCAAACCTCTTCCACGCTATGCTTTGATTCTAGTATAGAGAGGACAAAGAGAATGGTCAGCTCAATCAAGCTCTACATCTCTTTACCAACAAAATGGTTCAGTAAGCTGGGCGTGGTGGCGCACGCCTTTAATCCCAGCACTCGGGAGGCAGAGGTAGGAGGATCACCATGAGTTCAAGGCCACCCGGAGACTTCATAGTGAATTCCAGGTCAGCCTGGGCTAGGGTGAGACCCTACCTCGCAAAAACCAAAAAAAAAAAAAAAAAAAAAAAAAAGGTTCAGTAGACATCAGGTGAACCTTAGGCCCACCAGCTTGCTCTCTTAAGTAAATGGCTTATATAAGTAAACAGAAGAGAAAGCATTCATTACATAGAGCTAATTTTTCAAATCCATTCTCTAAGATTTAACCTGCTACTTTTTTCAAACTATTCTTCACAGTCCCAACCAAATCCCATCATAGCGAACTTCTTTTCTTTTTTATTTTTAAAGAGAAAGAATGGGCATGCTAGGGCCTCTAGCCACTGCAAACAAACTCCAGACACATGACATGAGCCACCTTGTGCATCTGGCTTATGTGGGTAGTGGGAAATCGAACCAGGTCCTATGGCTTTGTAGGCAAGTGTCTTAACTGCTAAGGCATCTCTCCAGCCCACGAATTTCTTTAATTGAGATCTACAATCCCTGCCCCCAAACGTTAAGCAGTATTATATTATTTATACATGTCAGGTTCTTAGCAACCATGACTCTAAAAGCTACATGTAATCTTTTTAGAACTTTACCAAGTATTTACACAGACAAAGTAAAAAAGATTATTCCACTATCAATTGGTAAAGCTTCTTTAAACATTCCTAGTGCCTGGATGCCTAAGTCACTCAGAATGTCAATTCATCACTTCTTATATCAAAGTAGTCAAGGTTTAAGGGGAAGAACAGATAGTACATCTAATACAAAAGGGAATATTAAAAGAATAAGAAAAAGATGGCTTTGAATGTCTGCTATTCCTGTACAGATCCCTCTAAAAACACAACTTTCTCATCAAGAAATGGCCACATGATTCACTTTGGTCAGCAGGGTATAAGCAAACCTAGCAATGTGTCTACAACACTGAGGCCTGCGGACCCCAAAACTACCATGGGAAGCATCCTGGGCTAAACCTTGAGGATGAGACCTCAGCTAAACTAGTAGTCCCACGTGAGGTGCTAGACATGTGAATGAAGCCAGCCTGGACCATCCTGCCCCAATCAAGTTGCCCTGGGCCTAAAAAAGGCAAAGAACACCAGGCTAACCCATGGAATTATTAAAAACATAAGCCCTTACGTCTGAGGTGACGTTTAATACAGAAAAAAGAAAAAAAGCCTAAGAGCCAATGAGCCATAAGAGGTTATCCTCTTCGGTATAATGACACCCACCCTTTGTGTTGGCTATCTTTCCCAGTTTCACTGGAAGTTTTTTGCAAAGCCCTCCCCAAAAAGGCCTCAATGTAATCTAAGTCTCTGGGTGTTAAAAAATATTCCACATGAATTCTCTTGGTCCTTCCAAAAACTTCTTTAATGGAATGAGCCTGAAAAAATTCACTGTTCATGCATGCTACTTACCTTAAGTAGTTCATACATATAAAACCGGATATCAAAGTCTGTCAGGATCTGGTAGAGTTGCTGAAACAGATTTTAGAAAACAAAGTTAATTTAGTCTGATTGTAATTTGTTAACCTAAGTACTGACCTTCCTCGGCTTAAACTTACTTAGTGCTTCAGTTACTCAAAAGTTACATGACTTCACTACGTGATCTGAAATAAATGGTAAAGATAAAAGTCCAACATTTTCATCTTGAGAGAAAAAGGGATTCCAAGGGAGGGAAATATCTAGGTAGATCTAAGCAGTAACAGACATTTTAAGAGCTTCAAGAGTGTTGGAATGAAGAATTTAAAACAAGACAAGAGTGCCAAACATGATCACAAGCCAAACTGACACACAAATGAACTTTTAGTCCTGATAATGCAGAGATCTACCTACTGGGGTTAAAGAAATTTAAGTTTGTAGGAGTCAAGAGTACAAGGTTTATTAAAAGTACCATAAACCCCATCAGACATTATACATCGCATTTAATATGCAATCAATTCCAAGTAAATCTCTTTTCCCATCAACCCACCACTTTCCATAAAATTAATTAAATGGCTTTATCAATTGCCTCCTTTTCCTCTATTAGAGGAAAGATTCAGGCAGCATAAAGAAGCTCCAAGGAGCATATAATGGTGCAGACAATGTATCTGTATAAAAGGGGAAAAATAAAACCACACATCCCTATCTTTTGAATCACCAAGAAGGACATAGAAGAAACTAATAAAAAGTGATTTTCACATATATGTAAAAGCTGTGGCCTGTGGATCTCATGCATTCAAGGACAGCTATTAACATGTTGCATCATGTACAACATCCCAAGGTTGGACACTATTAAGGAATAGGTCACATTCCTCTTCCTTCTCCCTTTTGGGTAAGAGCAGCAGGCCCCTGCAGCTTAGTAGGAATCTGCAGTTCTATTGGCCTCAAACAGCTGCTGGTTCATGGCCCACAGGGAATGAAAATGCACAAGCTGCTCTAGGGCTGGGGGCTGACCCCCAAGGGGTTGAGTTGTACTTGTGCAACTACAGCCACCATTTCTGCTAAGGAGAATTTCAGCTCCCTAACAACCAAATCCCAGGTTTTCTCCGCTCTGTTCTTAGCCAACACTTAGCCACAACTGGCAGCTGGAATGTTCAAGCACAGGCTTCAAATATCATCTTGGGTGTAAAGGACATCACTCACAGAGGCTGTGCTAAACTGAACATCAAGTTAGTAAATAGCCTGGCAAAGAGAAAAGATCAAATTTTCTAACCCTCCAAGCACTAGAATATTTTATTTTCAGGAAAATAAATATGGGCTATCTTATGAACTTTTATCTATATGAGAGGCTTTCCTTTATATCCTGTGCCATCTACACCAAGCACCTCTGTAAAGGGCATACAGTATAAAAACAAGTATCTTGGGACCACCAACATAGTGCTTCTAGCTATTCCAACCAGTACCATTTTAATGAATACAAGAGACACCACCCATGTAATAGGGCTCAGACCTAATCCATTGTAATGTCCTGAATGACTGGCTACCATTCACCCTCTTTTCTCAGCAGTTCTGGGGGAGGAAACAGCAAACTACATCTGGGACAGCTTAATCTCTTGAGCCTAATATTTTGGTCCAACCTAGCTACCTCTAACTGCTATAACCTGATCTCCACTGTAGCCTCCAGGAAGCTCTTTCTGACCACACCAGCCTGTGCCTGCTGAGTCACTTTCCCTCTCCAATGCCCTTCTCTCAACCCATCTCAAGTTATTTCATCTCATCCCATCAGTTTTCTACAAAGCAGACAGTGGCCCCTCCCTTCATTGTTTGTTTACCATCGGGGGTATTCACTGGGCACCTGAGGTTAATTCTCATTCTGTTGTAAACATGAGCCTTCCTCACTGCTCCAACTTCATGTCAACACTCTCTGAGTATCTTACAGGATGGAAGGAAACCATCAGTTGATGGTGGCCACTGTGTGGTGATTCAGGATCTCTGAACTTTCCCTATCCCTCAGGTATGTCACCAGCCCATTTACAACCAGGCACTACAACAATCTTCTCCACACTGAACTGTGAAGCCACATTCTTAAAAATAAAATTATACACATTTATTTATATCTTTGAGAGAGAGAATGATTGTGGGCCTTCTGCCATTGCAAATAAACTCCAGGCGCATGTGACACTTCATGAATCTGGCTTTATGTGGATACTGGGCAATCCAAACCAGGTTGTCAGGCTTTACAAGCAAGCAGCTTTAACTGCTGAGCCATCTTTCCAGCCCCTTCTTTTTTTTAAATTTAAAATAAAAGCCACATTTTTAAGTCTTTATATAGCAGGGCAGTACATGATCTGTCTCCTCATACAAAGTGCTTACCTGTCAGTGGAACAAAACAGAACCTATCTTCCAAGACACAGCAGAGTCCAAGACAAACCAGAAAGGGAAACTTCACAAAAACCACACTTTCCTTCCAGCTATATGGAGAATATTACTAACCAACCAACTACAAAATGTTGGCAGGAAGTCAGCTTTGCTCACATCTACATAAAGCCAGTGACCTAGCAAAAACTAAACAAGGGGCTGGAGAGATGGCTCAGCGGTTACAGGTGCTTGTTTGTAAAGCCTGATGACCAGTACCCATGTAAAGCCAGATGCACGAAGTGGTGCATATATCTGGAATTTTTTTTGCAGCAGCAGCAGGAGGCCCATATTCTCTCTCTCTGTGTCTTCCTCTCAAATAAATAAAACTAAATAAGCCTGTGCTTTCCAGAAGACGACAAGGGTAGTGAGGAAATTATTTACCACTGCAGTTTAGCTGCAAAACCACACACACTGGTTTTTCCCTAGAAGTCAGTTCTATTACAGGACTATTATAAAGGGCCTGGAGTGGACATGCTTTGGGCCTATAAATAAACCCCCAAATGGGCCAAGTATGGGGGTGTACACCTTTAATCCCAGCACTCAGAAAGCAGAGGTAGAAGGATCACTAGGAGTTTGAGGCCGGCCTGGGACCAGACACTGAGATCCACGTCAGCCTTGGCTAGCACTGGAAAAAAACAAACAAAAAAGCCAAACCCCAAAACATCTGAGGGAAATAGCAGAACACTGCAACCCAATAATCAGACTCAGAGCCTCCTGGGCCAAAGTCACAGACACGCATGGAACATCCACCATGGGCTTCACTTATTCCTGCTACAAGCAAAGACACTGGGGTAGTGCAGTACATCACATCCAGTCTGACCCCACAATCCTGTCCCCAAGAACTCCCACTGAAGGACTTCATGTTTTACAGACTCTGACCCAGCATACACCATGAGCACACACAGCACATTCTATGTCCAGCAGCCCTAAGACTCCCCACAGTGGTGGAAGTGGGGGGAGGGGCAGGGATATAAATGGAGGAAAAGGTGTTGAATGTCATAGTCATCAATTTAGACTCTGCTAACATATAACCTCCAAGATGCAGAACAAAACATACATTTCTAAAAATTTAAGGAACCAGACAAATCTTTAATAGTAAATAAAAAGTTAAATCAACTGACGGTTTTACTTAAGTTTTATAATAAGGAACTAAATGCTGATAATTTATAAATGTAGTTAGTTATGTTCACCTCATGAAGGAAACTAGTCCACAAACTCAAACCTCAGTAGAACTGACAAAGCCTCAGAAGACAGCCAATGTAGGGGCTATTTGAGTGGCTGAGAATGTCTGCCAGTATTAATGTGCCTCTACCATCTTCTCAGAATGGAGCCAGGAGCCATTCAAGCTGGGCGTGGCGGCGTACGCCTTTAATCCAATCCCAGCACTCAGAAGGCAGAGGTAGGAGAATCATGGTGAGTTCTAGGCCAGGCTAAGACTACATAATGAATTCCAGGTCAGCCTGGGCTAGAATGAGACCCTACATGAAAAAAACCACAAAGAATGGAGTCATTCAATATCTTTTTTTAAATGTCAAAATAATGTATTTTACTTAATATGCATATTCATTATTATTTATACCATTTTTTTCAAGGCAAGGTCTTGCTCTAGCCCAGGCTGACCTGGAATTCACTATGTTGTTTCAGGGTGGCCTTGACAGCAATCCTTCTACCTCTGTCCTCCCAAGTGCTGGGATTAAAGGCATGCGCCACCACGCCCAACCCTATTTATACCATTCTTTTTTAAAAAGTATTATTTTTAGCTGGGCATGATGGCGCATGCCTTTTAATCCCAGCACTTGGGAGACAGAGGTAGAAGGATTGCTATGAGTTCAAGGCCACCATGAGACTACATAGTGAATTCCACATCAGCCTGAGCTAGAGTGAGACCCTACCTCAAAAAAACAAAACAAAACAAACAAACAAACAAAAAAAACCCAAAGGAAAAAATATACACACACACACATACATATATTCTATTTATTTATTTGAGAGACAGAGGCGGGGAGAGAGAGAGAATATGAATATGGGTACACCAGGGCCTCTAGCCACTGCAAACGAACTCCAGATGCACGTGGCCCCTGTGCATCTGGCTTACATGGGTCCTGGAGAATCAAACTGGGATCCTTGGGCTTTGCAGGCAAATGCCTTAACTGCTAAGCCATCTCTCCAGCCCAGAAACATATTTTTAATTTTTATTTAGTTATTTGAAGAGAGAGAGGGAATGGGCATGCCAGGGCCTCCAGCCACTGTAAGTAAGCACCAGATGCGTGCATCTGGCTTTATGTGGGTACTAGGGAACTGAACTCAGGTCATTAGGCTTTGCAGGCAAGTGTCTTAACCACTGAGTCATCTCTCCAGCCCTATACCATTCTTTTTTTTTTTTTTTTTTAATATTATTGATTTATTTGCAAGGAGGTAGAGAGAAAGGAGAGCAAGAGGGGGAGAATACAAGTGTGCCAGGGCCTCTAGCCACTGCAGACGAACTCCAGATGTATTTATCACTTTATGCATCTGGCTTTACTTGGGTACTAGGGAATTGAACTCTGGTTGTTAGGCATTGCAGGCCAAGTCCCTTAATCACTGAGCCATCTCTCCAGACTCCTATAACATTCTTAAAGCACAGAAAATTGAGGACACATGTCTTAACAGGAACTTATCTCTTGAGACTTTGAGATCCAGTCTTTTTTATGTAGCCCAGACTGGTCTCAAACTCATAACCTTCTACCTCAGCCTCCTGAGCACTAGTATTACAAGTGCTACAACACCTAGCTCCCCTTGAGAAACAATTTTAAAAATATTTTATTTATTTACTTGAGAAAAATAGGCATGCCAGGGCATCTAGCCACTGCAAATGAACTCCAGATGCATGTGCCACCTTGTGCGTTTGGCTTTACGTGGGTACTGGGGAATAGAACCTGCGTCATTAGGCTTTGCAGGCAAGTGCTTTAAACACTAAGCCATCTCTCCAGCTTGAGACACTTCTGAATTTAAAAGTGTACTGTAATGAGTTATTCTGTTAGAGGTTGACCTTCCCATTCATTTGTTTTGATTAATGTTTATTTTTAGGTCTAAGAGCCACTCTCCTTTTACTGTAACTGACCATATGTAAAACATAACTGCTGGTTTCAAGGAGAAACTGACCAAACTATTACGTCTACCATGAAGTGAAATATGAAGGAAAAAATTAATAAGGCCATCAAAGATCTGAATTAACAATCACGAGTTTAAAAAGTGACTACACATAGGGGCTGGGGAGGGGGCACAGCAGTTGAAAGCACCTGCATGAAGCCCGCTAATGCTGTGCTTCCTCAGTGCCCACAGGAAGGCAGACACAAAGTGGAATATACATCTGTAATTCTACACCTATGGCAATTGGAGGCCAAGCCAGGAGAATCTGACAACTTTCAAGCAGCAGCAGCAGCAAGATAGAACTCTGTCTCAGAAGGGGAGAAGAGGAGAAACTCCTAATACCTAGGTTCTCCTCTGACCTCCACATGCACACACATCACACAGTAAGAATGAATAGTTCCCCTATAATCAACATTTTATAGGTAGAGTATCTCTTATCTGAAATGCTTGGACTAGAAGTGCTTCCAATGTCAGTCTGTGTTCAGCTTCTAGAATATTTGTATATGCATAATAAGGTATCCGAGTGGTGGGTCCCACAAAAGTCCCTTCAGGTATGCTTTGTGCTTTTCTGTTGTTTTGTTTGAGCTAGGGACTCATGTAGCCCAGGCTGACTTTAAACTATGTAGCTAAGGATGGCCTTAAACTGCTAATCCTCCTGCTTCTGTCTATCAAGTGCTAGGATTACAGGTCTGTATTACCACACCAAGCCAAAACTCAGACACGTTTCATATACACAGATTCAGAAGGTAATTTAACACATTAAAAAGCATTTGTGTGTGTATGGGCATGCCACAGCCTCTTATTGCTATAAAAACAGCAGAGATCTGTGCCAATTTTTGTGTCCAGCTTATGTGGGTGTGCCCCCCCCTTTGAGGCAGGGTCTTATTTTATAGCTCAGGCTGTCCTTTAACTAATGGTAATCCTACTACTTCTGCCTCCCAAGTGCTAGGATTAAAGACATGAGCCACCATACTTGGCTCTATTCAATATTTACAATAATTCTAGACATGAAACAAACTTTCATAGTATAGTTTTGATTTTCTACTTGTGGTAGGAAGTTTTGAACTGTGAAGCATTTCAGATTTTTGGACCAGGGACACTCAGCCTGCATAGATTACGTTTTTTGGACACATGTGCATTTACATTAGGAATCAGTAATAAAAGAAGTTTCTAACAACACAATTGGATCCTGGGCCATATACTCACAAGAACACAACTACAAAGGACATTATTAGATTAGCAGTTACTAGGATAGTTTGAGTACAGACTCACTATCAAGACACCCATAGACAGCAAAGGGAAAGGATGGAGAAAAATAACTGCAAATGTGACAAAATATCAGCAAATGGTTAAGTCAAACTGAAGGACTTACAGGTAGCTTCTATGTTACAACTTACAGTAGTTTTCAAATTTTAACAAGTAAAATGTTTGGGGAGAAAAACCCTACTCCACAAGTTTGGAATTTGCATTTCTAACAGAAAACTACTGGTGAAATTCTACAACCATGGAATGCAGCTCCAATAGTGGTTGTGGTTGTAGAGATATAGTACATGTATTATCAATCAGGAAATATAGATAAATTTAATGAGTAAGAAAATAAGTTGGGGAGGGCACAGAAAATGTCCAAGGAAATTGAAAGAGAAACAATCAAGCCTGAAGCAAAAACAGAACTAAAACAGGAAAGGTAAACAAAACAACAGCTGAATCAAAAGCTGCTTCTTAGAAAGGATGAGTACTAGATCTCCAGAAAGAATGATTAACTACAGACATGTTAGTTTTTAAGCCCTAAAAGAATTATATCAACAACTTTTGTCTCATTCAGTAGCCCAGTTGGCCTAAACTTGTGGTTCTCTTGCCTTAGCTTTTTGATGTTGGAGATTAAGGCATGTGCCACCTCACCTGGTTCTACCAATAACTTTATGCCACCGGACATGGTGGCAGATGCCTTTAATCCCAGCACTTGGGAGGCAGAGGTAGTAGGAATGTAGTGAGTTCAAGGCCATCCTGAGACTACATAGTGAACTCCATGTCAGCCTGGGCTAGAGTGAGACCCTACCTCAAAAAAAAACCCAAAACCAAAACAAAACAAAAAACCTTTATGCCAATAAAAACTGACAGCTGGACATGGTATCACTGGCTTTTAGTCCTGGAACTCGGGGGGCTGAGGTAGGAAGTGTCTCATGAGTTTGAGGCCGGCCTGGTGCTTTAGAGTGAGTTCCAGGTCAATCTGGGCTAGAGTTGAGACCCTGCCTCGATACAAACAAACAACCCTCCCCCCTGCAAAAAAAAAAAAAAAAAAAAAAGACAAATCAGAAATTTTAGAAGTTTGTCACTATCCAAAGACTCAAGAAAAAAAAAACAATAAAGCCAGGGAAAACCTGTGACTTATAACTATAAGTATGCTTTATAAAAAAGGAGTGAAGCCAGGTATGGTGGTGCATGCCTTTAATCCCAGCACTCGGAAGGCAGAGGTAGGAGGACTGCTGTGAGTTCCAGGACAGATTAGGACTACAGAGTGAATTCCAGATCAGCCTGGGCTAGAGTAACCTTGATAGCAAAATCAGAGCCTCTGTAACTACTGATGGGAACCAGGGCCTTGTACACACTACTTTGCACTGAGCCACAACCCCAGCTACATCACTGCTGATTCACCTTAATATTAATCTGGAATAAACTCTCTTCAAATTTTACCTTAAAGTCAGTCTGCAATACATTTTAAAAGGGAAACAATAGAAAAAAATAAACAAATAACTTTTCTAGTAAGACAGATACAGGAAAAAATGAAAAACTTGTAGCACATTAAAGCAAGTGATGGCCTTGCTTGTGACTTGTCATACTTATTATTCAAGAACCATGATTCTTTCAAAATATACACATACCACTGAACATTTCATGATTTTTTTAGGTTGAACAGTTCAGTTAAATGTGGCAGAGCAAACCCCTCTACTCCACCTGAAGCTTCTCTCAAGTAACTGTAAGAGACTCCAGAGGAAGATGAGTGTGGTGGTATATGCCTACAATCCCAGAATTCAAGGCTAAGGTCGGAGGGTCACTGTGACTTTCAGCCTACTGTGGGCTACAAGCTGAGTGACAGGCCAGCCTGGGCTAGAGGAAGACTCTGCTTCAAACAAACAAACAAGGCCTGGGAAGGATGGCCTCATGAACTGAGAGTAGGAGAAATAATAACTTTAAGCCATAAAAATAAGTTCATGGATTTCAAAGACCCCAAAAGCCAAAAATTGGGCTGGAGAGATGGCTCAGGGGCTAAGGTGCTTGCTTGCAATGCCTAAGGACCTGAGTTCAAATCCCCAGTACCCATGTACAGCCAGGTGCACAAGGTGACTCATGCATCTGGAGTTTATTTGCTATGGCTAGAGGCCCTGGCACACCTATTGTGTCTGCCTGTTTCTCTCAAACTAGTGTGTGTGTGTGTGTGTGTGTGTGTGTGTGTGTGTGTGAGACAGAGCTGCGTGTGGTGGCTCACACCTGTAATCCCAGCACTCGGGAGACAGGAAAATCGCTATGAGTTCAAGGCTACCCTGAGACTACATAGTGAATTCCAAGTCAGCCTGGGCTAGAGCCAGGACCCTACCTCAAACTCCCCCCTTCCCCAAAAAAGCTGAAAATTTTATCAGTAGTGAACAAGTCCACAGCACTCATCTTCAAGAACTACAGAGGCTCAAGAATGGGCAGACCCACATTAGCACTGTAGAAGCAAACAGCAAGCTGCGAACACCATCCAAGGTTAGAGTCTGCATAAGCCTTCATACTCTGCTCAAGTGGAGAATAAGACACCAGCAGCCAAGGGCATATCCTTAAAACAAGAGCTGACCACCCTCCACAGTAATACTCTAAAGTATGAGCACACTGACAGACAAGCACACAAACAGAAAGAGAAATGTCATGGAAAGACTGCAATATTCTCAATAAGAAAATAGATATTACATAAGTCATAGAACAGGACACTGAAATGACCTTTTGAGATATGAAGACTAGCATTTGAGTAAGTTCTAGAAAGCAAGAGCAAAAAAGAAAAGGGAAAGGAAATCAAAGTACATCAAAAATATTTCCCAAATGGAAGGACAGGAATTTTCTGATGGAAGAAGCCCAGCAAGTATCCAGAACAAAAGATGAAAGGGTCCACAGGGAGGCATACCACTGTGAAATTTCAGAAGACTGGCAATAAAGAGAAAATCCTAAAAGCTTCCGGGGGGGGGGGGGGGAGAGTAGGATCAAACAGGAGTGCTAATACTGGAACAAGATCCTCAAAACTAAAAAAAAATTATGAATTTTAACCTAAAATTCTATATCCAACAAAGACAAAAATTGGGAAGATCAAATATACAGGCTTCTAGGCATCAGAATTTCTACTAACTCATTTTGTGTATCAATCTGGCAGCCATCTTCCCCCCCCCCCCAATCACATGTGCATGTGTGGTCTATGTGCAGCTGTGGGGCACTCCGTGCAGCCTAGTGATGAAGTCAGAGAATGGTGGGTGTACCTCTCCCATCACTTATCTGTGTCTTTCTTTAAGAAGCAGCCTCTCATGGATTTCAGGGCTTGCCCTTTTTGTGAGCACCAGAGATTCTTTGGTTTTTGCTCCCCACAGGAGTTATAGATGTGCAAGTCATGTTGAGCTGTTTATGTGGATGATGGTGAATTGAAGTCAGGTGGTCTCATGCCCTCCCTCATGTCTGTGTGAGAAGCATTCTTACTTGCTGAGCCATTTCTACAGCCCCCACATATTATTTTTTAAGAAATACAAAATGCTGAAGTGAAACTTTACATGTATGGCTAGAAACTTGTTAGTGAAGCACAGATATTTAAAGCTTGGGGCTATAATATGATGTTCCACTGAGACCGACCTTTAAACTTCTGCACTAGGAAAACATCTGATTTTATTAAAGCCTCATTATTCTATTAAGGTACATGACATTCTGATACCTTGATATTCCTGGGTGATTCAGAGACAAGCTACAAGGCACAGTGATCTATGAACTAAGCACTACTATGTTATACAAAGGAAAAACTTATACCCCACTTTTATAGTCTGCTGTTGATTTTACCTATGAGGAGTTTCATTAACAGGGGTATTTATTACATATGGGAACTGTATACTAGACATTTATAAGTAGCTTATTTTCCATTAACCTTAAAGTGACTACCTAAGAAAAATTAAATGTGAAAATAAGGTTCTTTTATTTCACCCAAAGGAAAAACAATTTTGTTTTGTTTTGTTTTTGTTTTTCGATTCTAGCCAAGGCTGACCTGGAATTCACTATGTACTCTCAGGGTGGCCTTGAACTCATGGTGATCCACCTACCTCTGCCTACCCAGTGCTGGGATTAAAGGCGTGCGCCACCACACCCGGCTTCAAAATTTTTTTGTAATTTCACTAGAACATCAACATTTTTAACTTCTGGGTTGGTTTTATGTCTAGCTTTTATCTCAACAAAATCACAAATGTCTGTCACTGCCAGAGTCATGATTAGTTAAAATCCTCCTGAAAACCAACACCACTATTTTTTTATATTGGCTTTAAAATTGTATTAAAAGGGGCTGGATTCTTCTAGTATGTCTAACACTGTAAACCTCACTGGAAGGTTTCAGGTTTGAAAAACAGCAGCAACAAAATCAAATTCATGAAAATGTTTAAAGTAGGCCATGTTGTCTCATGCCTGTAATCCCAGCACCCAGAAACCTGAAGTAGGAGGATCACAGTGAGTTCCAGGATAGTCTGGGTTGCAGTTAAGATCCTATGTCTCAACAAACAACCCATAAAAATTGTTTAAAACCATGCTTTTAAAAGAACACTTCAGTCAGGTATGGATGCATACACTTGGACTCTCACTACTCAGGAGGCTGAGGTAGAAGGGTAGAATTTCGATGAGTAGCCTAAGCTGAGTGAGACCCTGTTAAAAAGCAAACAACTCTTCAATCTAAAATAATAATTCATGATCAGTATTAGTCAGCATAGACACCCCAGGACTGGGTCTTCCAAAGCAGTGACTCTGACTCTTAGCTAGGGTTTTGGTAACATTTGCTTTGTACATGGTGTCACTATTGGGCAGCTTCAATGAAATAGACTTCTCCTTTCACAGGAGTCCTGTCTTGTATCACCTGACCTTTTTCTACCAGCACTGCAAGATTTCATATGAAAATCAAAGTTAACATTCACTAAAGCTGTGTTGTCGAAAGCAGGAATGTTACAAACCCAGCAGAGCAGTTAGTCCTAGTGCAAGCAAGGTAATGGGCAATGAATAAACTGTACCAAATGCAAAAACTGCAACCAGTTTCTGCACCCTGCACTCATGCTACAAGGAGGCTACGTTGTTATTTCCTGACTGCTTTGACTTAGGAGTTCCAGCAGTACTTGCCTCTACCTCCCCACCCTTCATTAACCCCATGCCAGAATGAAAAAGTTATACGCACCTTAAAATCTGTATTATTGATATATTCAAATACCAAAGCTGGTGTCTTTGACTGCAAGAGAGAATAGTAATTCTTTTAGGTAGTCAATAATAAATGTAATTTGCTTCTGTCACAATGGTCCACCCTCAAATTCTACTTAGATGAAAAAGGAATTCATTCATCAGGGACAAACTGATTTTTTGAAAGTATTGTCTTGGTCGGGCATGGTGGCACACACCTTTAATCCCAGAACTTGGAAGGCTGAAGTAGAAGAATCAACCTGAGTTCAAGGTCAGCCTGTGCTATATAGTGAGACCCTACCTTGAAAAAAAAAATTCACAAAAACAATATTTTCTTGAAATTTTATGTCTAGATTTGCTTCAAAATAACTGGAGATGGTACGGGATGGGGGAAATGGGCAACGGTATAGGTGAAACAAGGTCAGCAACAAGGTGATCAACTGTTAAAAGTTTGGTGATGCTACAGAAGATTCATTGTATTGTTCGCTTTACTTCTGAGAATGGCTAAACCTTTTCATAATAAATTTTAAAAAGGATAGTTTTCTCTGACCAACCCAGCAATGGTCTGGAGCAACTTGTCAATGGTTATACGAAGATTTTTACTATGCAGTATTCCAAATGCCATCTACAAAAGGAGTGACACATTTTCATGTTGGTCCAGCAAGCAAGATGCATTTGACAAAATTTTCACTGGTCTTTTCTGGGCTCCTCCAAACAACCATGATCTGGGCTTGGTGGCACTCACCTATAATACCAGTACACAGAAGGGTGAGGCAAGTGGACAGACAGCAAGTTAAAGGCCAGCCTGGGTTACATAATGATACACTATCTCAAACAATCAAAAATAAAAGTCTACGTACTATGTATGTAAAATTATCTGTAGAATTATCAAGAAACTATACTATGAAACCCTGCCGTGGTAAAGATCATTAAAGGCTATCTTACAAGGTAGATACTCCCCCCCAATCATATATAATCAATTTTTAAAGCATAATTTTTAATGCACAGAGTATAAAATGTACAACACTTTCATGTAGAAATCTGGATCTCCATATGTCAAGTTCATGTAAGTGAAGTAAAATAATGCTAGCTGGCAGAAATAAGCTTTCTAAACTGGGAGAAAAGAAGGGGCTTACAGAGCTACAGAAATTAAAAAACAACAACAACAAAAAACTCATCTTAGAATCTTTACTGCTAAACCTTGCTTAAAGACTAAGTTCACAGGGAATGGGGACCCCAGCACATACGTGTACACAGGTCTTTGCCAGGCCAAGGCAGAGACCCAACAGTAGCCAGTTTCATTAAGAAACCAACCTTTCCAGACACTGTGAGGTAAACCTGATTCTCTGAAGCTCAGGGATAAGAATTCCCTCTTGATTTTCATCTACTTCAATTTATTCAACTCATATATCATACAGACAATGGAATAAACTCTAAATAAAGAAGCTATCACTAAGTTCTGTTAACTTAAACAAAAAATATGTTCCTAGTATACTATACAGGTTTATATTTTAAAAAGTTCTTCTATCCCAGCATGGGGAGGCTGAGGCAGGAGGAATGCCAAGTCCAAAGCCTGTCTGGGCTACAAGAATGTGTTGAACACTAGCCTGAGCAACTTAGTGAGACCCTGTCTCAAACAAAAAATTTAAAGCAATGGGGGCATGTAGCTCAGTGGCATGCTACTCGTCTAGTATGTGGAAGGCTCTAAGTTCAGTCCCCAGTACCATTAAAAAAAGGTCTTAATGTTTTGTTGTTTTTTTTCCTTTTTGAGATAGGTTCTCTAGCCAGAGTATGGCCTCAAACTTTCTACATAGCCAAGGATAACTAAATTTCTGATCCTCCTGCCTCCACTTCCTGAGTTCTAGGATTACAGTTTATTTGATTCTGGTGATCAAATCCAGGGCCTTGTGCATGCTAGGCAAGCACTCCATCAATCGAGTTGCATCTGCAGCTATGAGATGCATATTTTCATTTATGGTATTCTTTTTAAGTGGACATTCATTTTTTTAGTGCAAGTCATCTTCAAACATTAGGTAGTCCAGAGCTAATCATTATTACATTAATCTGAGCTAAACAGGATGGGATATATTTTTAATAACAAATATAAACTGGCATCTATCTATCCCTTCTCAGTTTTATCAGGGTCCAAAAGAAAAATCTTCCCTCATTCTTCAATACTGCCATGCAGTCTTGGGCAAATTACTTCACCTTTGCAGACTTGCTTTCTCACTGTACAATGTAGACAGTAACAGTAGTGATCCCCTTCCCACTCCTAGATTGCTATGAGGAGTAAATGGTGTGATATTAGACACTCAGAATACTACCTGGCCTGTGGAATGCACTCATGTTAGTCATTATAGTAGTAGGAAGATGTCTTTAACAGACAGAAGCAAAGACATGCACTTTAAATAAAAACTATCATGGAAAATAACAGGGAAATATTAGAGGTAAATAAGGAGGAGAATTGGTGGGTGTGGTGGCTCACATACTTTAAATCCCCCCAGCACTCCAGCAGCAGAGGTAGGAGGATTGCTGTGAGTTTGAAGCCAGCCTGCAGCTGCATATTGAGTTCCAGGCCAGTCTGGAGCTACAGAGTGAGTTCCAGGTCAGCCTGGGATAGAGAAAGACCCTATCTCGAGAAAAAAAAAAAAAGTGGGGGAGGGGGGGTAATAGAAATAGGGTAGGAAGTGGTATAAAAGTTTATGTTGTAAGGAATCCAAGCCTAACCAATCAAAAAACATTAGGTTAAGTCTGGCATGTGGTGCACACCTTTAATCCCAGTACTTGGGAGGCAGAGGTAGGAGAATCCCTGTGAGTTCGAGGCCAGCCTGAGACTACAGAGTGAATTCCAGGTCAGCCTGGGCTAGAGTAAGACCCCACCTCGAAAACAAAACAAATAAAAATAAGGTCATTAAAGCAAATTAAAAAGCATTTTGAGTGCAAAACTAAGCAAAAACATTTTAGTTATAAAAATATTTTAAGCTGGGCATGGTGGTACATGCCCTTTAGTTCCAGCACTTAGAAGGCTGAGGGAAGATCACCATGAGTGTGAGGCCACCACCCTGGAGCCACAGAGAGTTCCAGGTCAGCCTGGTCAAGCGTGAGAACCTGCCGCAGGGCCACCATAATTACTTTCTGGCTTTCAAAACCATTTAGAAGTAAATACTAATGCCATCAGCCCCACTATTCAGCATCATGCAAGGTGCTGGTGTTAAATCAGCCCATCCCCCCAGTCCACTAGAACACACTCCCCAGCCACCAGGCACCTACCACGGGGTCCTTTACAGTGTCAATCAGCTTAATGATATTTGTTCCACCACGAAGGTTCTCCAGAATCTTAACCTCTCGTTTTATCTTCTTTTTCTTCACTGGCTTAAATACACAAGAGCAATCAGAAGTGAGACTCCTTTTGAATATAATAAAATTGTAAACAATGTAAGACAACCACATGGATTGTTTGCTATTTATGTGAGTTGTATTTAAGAATTTGCCTAAAAGAAGAGAAAAAGTGGGATAAAATGGGCTCACAATAATCTTTAATGCTAAGTTAAACAATTTACAGATTCATATAGATCATGTGTCAAGATCTTTAGTTACATGTAGGGTACTTAGAAATCTGAAAACCCAGGAGCTAGAGAGATGGCTCAGAGGTTAAAGGAGCTTGCTTGCAAAGCAGGACAGCCCAGGTTCAATTCCCCAAAACCCATATAAGGCCAGATGCACAAAGTTGTGCATGCGTCTGGAGGCCATTTGCAATGGCAAGAGGCCCTGGCATGCTCATACTCACTCATTCACTGTCTCCCTCTCTCAAATAAATAAAATTAAAAAAAAAATGAATGAACAGGGTGAGAGAGATGGCTCAGCAGTTAAGGCGCTTGCCTGCAATGCCTAATGACCCAAGTTCGATTCCCCAGTATCCACGTAAAGCCAGATTCTCAAAGCGGTGCATGCATCTGCGGTTCATCTGGAGTGGCTAGAGGCCCTGGCCCACACCCATTCTCTCTCTCTCTCTCCTTGCAAATAAATAAATAAATATTTTTAAAAATGAACAATTAAAATGTGCATACTAGATTACTGCCAAATGTGTTATAACTCTAAATCAGTCACAGCTGTAGATCATGGACTGAGAAAGGGAAACACTAAAACAAATGGCGAGACACCTTCTCTTCCAGGGAGTTTCATGCAAGTTTGTCTTCTAGGAGCAAAGATCAGCTAGTTCACTGACATCAAATTATAA
The DNA here is from genome assembly GCA_036346955.1 of Dipus sagitta. Taxonomy (NCBI): domain Eukaryota; kingdom Metazoa; phylum Chordata; class Mammalia; order Rodentia; family Dipodidae; genus Dipus; species Dipus sagitta. The sequence continues at coordinate 239,546,920 of CM070770.1, forward strand.
ATGTTTCCCAGCTGCTGGCTCCCATTTCCTGTTGCCACTCCCATTTCCTTAATATCTAGAATTAAATAAGCTCAGAGCCAGTTATGTTTCCTGACAGATCCCATTCCTAGAGAGGGAGCTATTGGATCAGCAAAGAAGAAAACTGATCTCATACTTCAGTGATGGAAAACCTCTGCTATCTGCTAAGCTACGGATCAATGAGGTGGAAAAATTAAATGACTTACTCAGAAACACACACCCATTACAAGTATCACTTCCTGACTGGCGTGGGCTACAGAATTTAAGAATAAAAGCAGTTCTGAAAGTGTTTCATGGCCATGTGTGGTGGAGTACACCTTTAATCTCAGCACTTGGGAGGTTACTTTGAGTTCGAGGCCAGCCTGGGACTACACAGTGAGTTTCAGGTCAACATGGGCTGGAGTGAGACCCTACCTCAAAAACAAATCATTTCATAAACAAGTATGCTTTGTAAGTCACTCAGAACAGTAACCAACACACATAAGCATGCAATATACATTAGCTTTAGTACCTTCCAATTTCTATAAATTAGATTTCACCCACAAAAATTCAGTGTAGGAGAGTTGGTAGAGGAGCTATTACCCAAGATCACAGCTAAAGGAAGAGAAGGGTAGGAGTCAGGTCTGACAGTCACACTGCAAGGTGCCCTCTTCTGTATCTTGGTTCCCAAGTGTGGCTAAAAGGCGAGATGGAACTAAGGAAAAGGAGTATTCACATGCTGAAACACTAATAAATAGCACAGATATAGAGGCCAGTGAGTTTCTATGAAATGAAAAACAATATCTAAAGGTGTAGCATACATATTTGCCAGAAAAACTGTCATTTTTATTTGGCCACTGAAATAGCTCTAAACAAGACAGGAAGGGAAAGATGAAAAAAAGAGCACGCAGCTAAGTGCTTGTAAGCCAGCAGCCATATGACCACTCCCCACTGTGCCGGGTGCCAGGGTTCTGGGGAGAGAAGATCTGGATATTGTGCCCCTTTTTTCCTCATCTCTTCTAGGAACTTTACTTCCTTAGTTTCTTTCTTTTCTTTTTTATGTAATTAGGGAGTTCAATACTATGGGGAAATGAAGCACTGTACAACCTGATCAAAAAAACAGCCAAGGGCTAGAGAAATGGCTTAAGGGTTAAGGCACTTGCCTGCAAAGCCTAAGGACCCAGGTTCGATTCTCCAGGTCCCATGTAAGCATGTATCTGGAGTTCATTTGCAGTGGCTAGAGGCGCTGGTGCACCCATTTTTGGTCTCTCTCTCTGCCTATGTCTCTCTCTGTCTCAAATAAAAAACAAAACAAAACAAAAAACAGCCAGGAGCCTGGTGATGGTACACACCTTTAATCCTAGCACTAGGACTAGAGCAAGAACCTATCTGGAAAAAACAAACAAGAAACACAGCCAGGGAAGGACACACTATATAACTAACCGGAAAGCCTCAAGAATGCCAATGTCATAAAACAGACTAAGAAACTGTTCCAGATTTAAAAGATACGACAACTGAATATAACACATGGCCTGAAAGTTTCTTTCGCAACAGAGTATTTTTATTTATTTATTTATTTATTTGGTTTTCTGAGGTAGAGTCTTCCTCTAGCTCAGGCTGACCTGGAATTCACTATGTCATCTCAGGGTGGCCTCGAGCTCATGGCCATCCTCCTACCTCTGCCTCCCGAGTGCTAGGATTAAAGGTGTGTGCCACCATGCCCGGCACAATACAGTATTTTAAAAACAACTGACACATCACATGTGTCTGAAGTTTGACTGCAGTGGCTGGAAGCCCTGGTGTACCAATTTTCTCCCTCATTCTCTTGTATAAAAAAAAGCCAGTCTGTTGGACTTGCTTCAAAAACGCATGAACGAAAGAAAGAAACTGTTCTTGTTTTAAGGGAAATACTAAAGTTCTTGGGGATGATTACCATTTATTCTCAACCATGCCAGGAAAAAAAGTATACTGTGCATATATATACACACACACATGAAAACACATACATCTCTAAACCTAAATGTGGTATATGTATACATATGTAGTATACAGCATGAGAAAAACAAGAAAAAGATAAATTCAAAGAAAAGACAAAAGTTGGCTATCTCCAAGGTATAAACTCAGCCAACACCACTAGTATATTCAACGCCTTCCAGTTTAAGAAAAGCCAGAGTTGTCTATTATTGGAAAGTAGCTACAGACCTATGTGAGCAGTTCAGAAACAGCTGCAGCCAGAACCCCCTGCATGCCAGGAAAGCCCCTCTGTTCCTGACAGGGTCCTAAGCAGTATACAAGTTGCTTTATGCCTTTGCCATGTAATTGAGCCTTTTGTTGTTCTCCTGCTCCCCAGCCACAGGTCAGGCAGGGGTGCAACTCCTGTACAACCCAGAAGACTGAGCTGTCTTTCAGCATGTTTAAAGGGAACTCAGAGAGTAACTGGAGCACATTCTACCACCCAACAACTGCCCAAATCAAAGGCAGGGAAGAGCAGGGCAACTGGGAAGTGACACAGCCAAGATGCTAACATTAGACCAAGTAGTGTTAGGAGGAAAGTGACCCACAGCAAAACAGAACCAGAAGTCTGGCAGCTCCCTGAACCTCAGTATACTTCTGAACCTAGGAAAGAGTCCAGAAACTAACCATCAAAGAGCCTGCAGGGTAAAAGGGATCACTTTAATTCTGCAATGGAACCAGTAAAGAAATTTAGCATTTGTAAGGGAGTATCTCCCACACCTTAAGTGATGACTTTTATAGAGATGCTGTGATTCTTTGGTGCAGATAGCATCACCTTGAGTAGGCTAAAAAGTCTCTTGCCTAGGATCCCATTTATTTTAATTCTGAGGGCTAAAAGATTCAAACTGGGCTGGAGAGATGGCTCATCAGTTAAGGTACTTGCCTGAAAAGCCTAACAACCCAGGTTCAATTACCCAGTACCCACTTAGGCAAAAGCACAAAGTGGCACTTGTATCTGAAGTTCGTTTGCAGCAGCTGGAGGCCCCGGCACGCCCATTCTCCCTGTCTCTCTCCTCTCTCTCTGCTTCCAACAACTAAATAAAAATACTTAAAAAGATTCAAACTGAATCTATGCTCCCCCCCCCCCAATTCTTTTTTTGCAAGTGTACACATGTGTTAGGCATGTGTGCATGTACATGCTGAGGCCAAAGCTCATTGGATGCCTTCCTCTATACTCATTTTTTTGAGACAGGGTCTCTCATTGAGACCCAGAGCTCACCACTGGGCCAGAAAAGCTAGCCAGCAAGCTCTGTCTCTGTCTTCCCTCCCAAGAATTTTATTTGAGTGCTGGGATCCAAATTCAGGTCCTCATGCTTGCAGAGCAAATTAGGGCTGCAGAGATGGCTTAGCAGTTAAGGTGCTTGCCTGCAAAGCCAGAGGACCTCGGTTCGATTCCCCAGGACCCATGTAAACCAGATGCACAAGGTGGTGCATGCATCTGGAGTTCGTCTGCAGTGGCTGGAGGCCCTGGTGCACCCATTCTCTCTCTGCCTGTTTGTTGCTCTCAAATAAACAACAAATATATATATATATATATTACTTATAATATATGTTTATGCATATTTTATATAGAATATATATTATATAAATATACTTTTATATTTTACTTATTTATTTGACAGAGAAAGAGGGGGAGAGAGAGAATGGGCACACCAGAGCCTCCAGCCACTACAAATGAACTCCAGACACATACGCCCCCTTGTGCATCTGGCTAATGTGGGTTCTGGGGAAATGAATCTGGGTCCTTTGGCTTTGTAGGCAAACACCTTAACTGCTAAGCCACCCCTCCAGCCCTATAAATATAGAAATATGTATATATATATATATCCACCTGAGTTCAATTTCCCAGCACCAGCACAAACTGTGTATTGCCACAGGTAACTCCAGTTTTGTGGGAAGCAGACTGGGGAATCCCTGGGGTTCACAAAACAGCAAGCTTTGAAATCAGTGAGAGACTCCTACTCAAGGAAAAACACGGTGAGCTACAAAGGAGTACAGTAAATCTGGCTACACTTGATGCAAATGGGGGACACAAAACTGCAAGCAAACAAGCATACACCACAAACAGACCATGCATACTACTATACATGCCCCCCCCAAAAAACAGTTAGCATTTATTTAAATTTTTCTTATTCATGAGCTCTGAAAATAAAAAAATATATATTTCTATCTATGTGATGGTCAGTTTCAGCTATTTGGGAGACCTTTGTTCAAAATACTTTTTCCTGTTTCCAACTTGCCAAAACAGTTAAGTATAAATTTTGTGACAGATTACTTATAAAAGTTAGCAAAAATCATTAATATACCCTGATTATTTATCCACAGTTTTTCTTATTCTTCTTGTAAAGTAGATTTGAGGAGGACTTTAGTTAGCATTTAATTGTTATTCAACCTACAAGCTTCTGCCTACCAAGACCCAAGAATCAGGACCTCAATAATTCCAGCACACAGTAATGGGAAGTCCCAGTTAAATTTCTTTCTATGGATTGATGAATTCAAGACAGACAGGAATTATCTCTTAACTTCAAAACTTGGGCTTATTTTTATTCTACTACCAAATCAATGACTGCCCCCACTACAGTATTAATTTTACTACCTGCAATGAAGAACTAAAAACAACAGGTATGAAGAATGATGGGAGAGGGAAGAAAGTTTGGCCTGGCTACTAGCATTTATTTTCTTTCTTTTGCACATCTCTGAAATCTATTGCTCTTGACCTAAATATAAATATTAGCTGAGCACTGTTATTCACATCAACATTTCTTCCAAGCTTTCAGTCAGTCTCATCATTTTAATTACACTACCAATTCCTTCAGGGTAATCATTCCTTTTTAGAATTTTTTTTTTTAATTTAAAAAGACAAAATATAAGACTGGAGATGGTTCAGCATTTTTCAATGTTCTTGTTTGCAAAGCCTGCCAGGCCTGGTTTGAACCCCTAGCACTCACATAAAGCTGGTTGCAAAAGTGGCAAGAGACCTTGGCTCACCTATACACTCATGTGCAAATTAATAAAAATATTTTTTAATGTTTTTTATGGGGGGTGCATACAGAATGGGCACTCCAGGACCTCTAGCTGCTGCAAATGAACTCCTGATGCCATGCACCGCCATGTGCATCTGGCTTACGGGGGTCCTAGGAGATTCAACCTGGATCCTTTGGCTTTGCAGGCAAGTGCCTTAACTGTTAAGCCATCTCTCTAGTCCTAATAAAAATATTTTTCAAATTTTTTAATATATTTTAATTTATTTAAGAGAGAGAGACAGGGAGGGAAGGAGATAAAAGGGCACACCAGGGTCTCTAGCCACTGCAAATGAATTCCAGTTGTATGTGCCACCTTGTGCATCTGGTTTATGTAGGTACTGGGGAGTTTAACCTGGATCCTTTGGTTTCATAGGCAAACGCCTTCAACACTAAGCCATCTCTCTAGCCCCTGATTTTTTATTTTACTTTTATTTATTTATTTGAAAGAGAGAGGGAGAGAGAATGGGCACACCAGGACCTGCAATCAATGCAAATAAACTCCAGATGCATGTTCCACTTTGTGCATCTGGCTTATGTGGGTCCTGGGGAATTGAACCTGGGTCCTTTGGCTCCGTAGGCAAGTGCCTTAACTGTTAAGCCATTTCTCCAGCCCCCTAATAAAATATTTTTAAGAGACAAAAAAGCAATATGATACCCCTTGTGACCATAGAAGCTCATGGAAAAAAAAAAAAAAAGCAAAATGACGTGATACCACATCATACCTATTGGGATGAATATTTAAAAATATACACAAGCTGGGTTTGGCTCATGCCTTTAATCCCAGCACTTGGGAGGCAGAGGTAGGAGAACTGCTGTAAGTTCAAGGCCAGCCTGGGAGTACAGAGTGCACTCCAGGTCAGCCTGGGTTAGAGAAAGTCCCTTTCTTGAGAAGAAAAACAACACATAAATACAAAACAAGCCAGGTGGTACACACCTCTAATCCCAGCACTTGGGGGGCAGAGGTAGATGGATCAATGTGAGTTTGAGGCCAGCCTGAGACTACACAGTGAATTCCAGGTTGGGGAAAAAAAGTTAGTATGGTGGTATAAGCCTGATACCTGTCAACCCAGGACTTAGGAGGGTAAGTCAGCAGGACTAAGGGATCACAAGTCAAGGGCAGCCTGGGTTAAGACTGTCTCTCCAAAAATAATCACCACCATCACCATCAACACAAAAAATAAGTGTGGTGTGGATGAGGGCAGAGAAATAAGAACCCTCACATTCTGCTGTTGGGACTGTAAAAACAGAATAGGATAGCTACTGCGGAAAGTTCCTCAAAAAATGTTAAAGAGCCAGACATGGTGGCAAAGCCCTGTAATTCCACCACACAGGAGGCTGAGGTAGGAGATTCGTGAGTTTGAAACTAGCCCGGGCTATGTATAGAGATGCTATCTATAAATAAATAGATAAATTACCTTATAAACCAGCAATTCTACTTCTGAGTACATACCCAAAAGAAGTGAGTCATGGTCTCATAAGGTATTTACACAACCATGTTTCAAAGCAGCTCTACTCACAGCAGCTAACATGTGGGAGTGACCCCAGCCATTGACAAATGGATAGACAAAATGTGCTATATACACCGGACTATTACTTATGCTTAAATAGGAGGCTGGAGAGATGGCTCAGCAGTTAAGGTATTTGCTTGCAAAGCCTTATAGCCTGGGTTCAATTCCCCAGTACCATGTAAAGCCAGATGCACAAAGTGGCACATGTGCCTAGAGTTCGTTTACAACAAAAGGCTGGCACACCCACTCTCTTCCCTTGCAAATAAATTTTAAAAAATATTTAAACATAAAAAAGGAGGCTAGAGAGATGGCTCAGTGGTTAAGATGCTTATATGCAAGGCCTGCTGGTCTAAGTTGTATCCCAGTACCCATGTGAAACTGGATGGCCAAAGTAGCACATGAGTCTGGATTTTCTGCAGTGCTTTCTCTTTTATATATGCATAAGTGTGTGTGTGTGTGTGTGTGTGTGTGTGTGTGTAGAAGGTGGTTTATTTCCCCCAGCATTTTGTTGTTGTTTTATGAAAGACAGCGTGCATGAGAAAGAGAATTGGCACACCAGGGCCTTCAGTTACTGAAATCAAACTCCAGATGGTATGCCATCTTGTGCCCATGTGTGACCTTGCACACTTGAGACACCTGTGTGTCTGGCTTACGTGGGATCTGGTGAGTCAAACATGGATCCTTAGGCTTCACAGGCAAGCACCTTAACCACTAAGCAATCTCTTCAAGCCCTCCCCAGGTTTTTTGAGCAGGGTCTCACACTGTAACCTAGGTTGGCCTTGAACTCATAGTGATTCTCCTTCCTCAGCCTCCTGAATGCTGGAGTTACAGGCATGAATTACTAGTCTGGCAAAAAAAAGAAGGAAACTGTGGCATATAACATGGATAGATTTATAGACAATATGTTAAGTGAAAAAAAAGTATCACAAGATAAATGCTTTTTGATTCCTCTTACATGAGGTATTGGGAACAGTAAAAACCATAGACACAGAAAGTGAGATGGTGGTTGCCAGGAGACAGGGAGAGAATCAAGGAGCTATTGTTGAATGGATAAAGTTTCAGTTTTACAAGATGAAAAGAGCTATACAGACATATGATGGTAATGTCGCACAGCATTATGAAATGTCCTTAATGCCACTGAACTGAATGCTTAAAAATGGTTATGACGTTAAGTTCTATGTATTATGTATATTACACCATTAAAATGGAAGGAAAAGTAAAGCCTTTTAGTCTCATTAAGTGAATGTCACAGCCTTTTTGGCTACTGGTTTTGCATCTACAACTGTTCATTTAATACAAGTGTAACACTGTTATCAAAACTATATTATTTGCTTTCTCAGAGTTAGGCATATTAAGCACATCTAATCCTCTGAGGCAAGTACTCTAGTGGCAGTTTTATACTGAGGCAGTAACCATCCAATGCTACAGTGCTCCTAAGTGTCACACTTGATACCAGGGAATCTACTTCCTGGGCTCACTTTGGAAAGAAGACTCTGAGTAATGAGAATAGTATTAGCTTCCTACTCATCTACATCTGTACTATATATGATGCTACTGTGCTGAAGAGAAAATAGTCAAAAGCTTACAAAAGAAAAATCTAGTTCTAGCACTCCAGACTTCTGTTCATTTATCGCATGCCTTACTCTGTACCACTCTGACGATCAAGTGGCAGATCTGGAAACTGGGTTCTAAAAAACTACATGGAGGCTGAGAAGATAGTTCAGTGGGTTAAAGTGCTTGCTTGCAAAGCCTGCTGGCTATGGTTCAGTCCAAAGCCAGATGCACAAAGTGGTACATGTGTCTGGAATTTACTTCCAATGGCAGGAGGCCCTGACACACCCACCCTCAATCTTTCTGCTTGCAATTAAAAAGAGAGAGAGAGAGAATGGGTACTCTATATCAAGATACTCTCTCAAATAAACTCTAATATGTCAAAGAGATAAAACTGTAAACCCAGGGCTGAGATGGCTAAGGAGACTTGTTGGCTTGGGTTCAATTCGCCAGCACCCACATTAAGCCAGATGCAAAAAGTGGCACACAAAGCTTGTTGCACACGCCTGGAGTTAGGGTTTGCAAGAGCATGAGATCCAGGCATACCGAGTCTTCTCTCTCAGTTAAATAATAACAACAACACAGAGAACACCTGCCTCAAACTCTCTGGGTCTGCATCAATCCAAAATTCCACCGGTGACCATCAAAATCAAATCTTTCTCTGAGAGAAATAACCTCAAAACTCAATTTCTTCCAGTACAATTCAGTATATCAAGAAGTCAGGCCAGCATGGTGGCACATGCCTTTAATCCCAGCACTTGGAAGGCCGAGGTAGGAGGATCTCTGTGAGTAAGAGGGCAGCCTGAGAGTACAGAATTCCAGGTCAGCCTGAGCTGGAGTGAGACCCTACCTTGAAAAGCAAAACAAAAAAAAAGAAGTCAAATACCCAGCAAATATCTTGTGTTTCTCACATCTACCAAGGCTGTGACAGGTAGAGTTTTACATATAGTGCTTGCATTCACTGGGACCCTACACAAACTGTATTCTTTCTCAGGATACTGGCTCATCTGCATAATGGATTTTGGTCCTAATGGGCTCTAAGCACCCACATTCTGTGATTTTGTTGGACATAGGTTAACTACTCTCTCCATCTGTTACTCTACAATGTCAGTATTAGAAAAAGCACTGACTAGTTCATTCATAAAACATTGTATTAGTTTTAATGCTACTAATACTTTAATACTATTTTACCTACTATACTATGAAACATTGGTGAAAACTAAAATTTACAGAAAATGTAAATATGGGGCTGGAGAGATGGGTCAGTGGTTAATACACTCGTTTGCAATGCCTGACATCCTGGGTTCAATTCCCCCAGTTTACAAAAAATGTAAACATGGGACTGGACTCAGTGGTTAAGGTGCTTGCTTGCAAAGCCTGATGGCCCGGGTTTGATCACCCAGTACCCACATAAAGCCAGATGCACAAAGTGGTGCATGCATCTTGAGTTCCTTTGCAGTGGCTAGAGGCCCTGGAATACCCATTCTCTACCTCCCTCTCTCCTTGCAAAAAAATTTTTTTAAAAAATGTAAATACCACTGATGTGTTTGCTTTATGAAATGTAAGAAAGCTGTCCCCAGACAAAGAAAAAGCATTTCATCAGCATGAAGACACCACCATTTTGATAAAACATAAAGAGCATCAGCTGACCAGGAAGCCACTAAGAAGGATCTGTCATCAGAATAGACCCCCCTTCCAATGCCACCTCCTGATAACTCTGAATTTTATTTTACCAATTTATTTGTTGTTGTTGTTGTTTGGGGGGGGGGATGCCAGGGATTGGACCAGGGCCTCATACTTGCTAGACAACTGCTCGACCCCTGACTAACAATCTTAGCCTCAAAAACACATTTTTCAGAAGATTTTTTAATAATCTTTTAAAGCCGGGTGTGGTGACGAACGCCTTTCATCCCAGCACTCAGGAGGCAGAGGTAGGAGGATCACCAAGAGTTTGAGACCACTCTGAGACTACACAGTGAATTCCAGGTCAGCCTGAGCTAGAGCGAAACCCTTCTTTGGGGAAAATATGTATATATATATATATATATATATATATCTGAGACAAAGAGGTAGACATGCACAGAGAGAGTATAGGTGCATCAGGATGTCCCGCCACTGCAAAGGAACTCCAGATGCATGTGCCACTTAGTGCATCTGGCTTTATGTAGGTACTGGGGAATCGAAATCCTGGTCATTGGGCTTTGTAGGCAAGCACCTTAGACATTGAGCAATCTCTCCAGTCACCAATAACACATTTTTAAAAGTCTACAAATTCACTGGACATGTCTATAACACAAATTTTAGGACCACAATTGTTTTAAACTCAATACTTAATTTTGAGGGGGGATGGTAGGTGGGTAACCAAGCTGTTTATAAAATAAAATACTATCATTAACAGGAAGCCTTACATGGGAATTTCCAAGCCATTGTAGCACTAGTTAAAAAAAAATTTTTTTTAATAGAACGTACGGTTCTTGACTATGACTCAGGAAACAGCTATTTAATTTGAAAACTCAAGGACCCCAAGAACTACTAGAATTTATGTATACAAGCAGTGTTCACAAAATGTTAACAGTTGTCCTGATTGGGCCAGTGCTTGTCCTTCCGTGTATATCTTTCTAAGTACTCGTGCAAAGGAGCCAAGACCTAAATTCTCAGGGCCAAAAGATGAAACTTTTGACACTGAAGTAGCTTTCTGCTGGACATAGGGACCTTTAACAACCACTCCCTTCTTTTCCTCCTTTATCCTTAAAATGATTTCTGAGGGGAAAAAAGACAGAAACAAAGCAAAACAACAGAAACACCTCCACTGGTTAGTTTTAAGATTTAACCTCAGAATTATCACTTTATGACAGAAATAAGACAATTTTCTCTACCCGTTTTGAAATTTGTACATCTCTTAATCGTCTTAATATACTGTGATCAATAAAATATTTAGAAATCTTAGATGTAAATGAAACGAAATAAAAGCCACAGTGATCTCTCGACATCCAACCATTATACACAAGGGAAAGATCGATATGAAATGTTATTGATCAATGGGACATCTGGTCCTTAAGGAATGTACCCTGTGTTTTGGTCACTAACACATTAAAGTCTTTCCTGCAGCTGAAATACAGTAGGCTTATATGAAAAACAGCCTTTTTAAGATCCTTAGTAAGAGCTGACACTTACTGTGAAGGATTTAATTTTCTACGACCAAATGCCACAACAGAAGGTATTAGTCCTACCTCCAACTTATTTGAATAAAGGAGCATAACTCTGGGTAAGGAGCCTGTACTTTTTGAAAAATAATACTCTTAATCCATTACAGCAAGAAAGCCATAATCGTATCATTAGTGGTTTCTTACTCCCTCCTTCAAATGAGACCTGGACAGACATGCCACAGGGCTTTGAAAAATAAGAGTGCAGTGTTCACAAGTGGAAGCATGGTGGTTCAGGCTACACTGTGAAAAGAAACCTTGTCAAAACACACACACACACACACACACACACACACACACACACAAGAAACACTTCATTAACTAGAGTATCAAAAAGGTGTCCCAAGCCTCATGCCAGAACACTAGAACTTGCTCTATATTCAGTGCTAAGATCCTACAGTCCAAGGCTAAACCAAATAGTCAGGGACAGGGACATGAAGAAATAGGAAAATAGGTCTGTGAAGGGTCATTTTAACACAGTAATACCAGGTAGGTTTCTTTGTGCATTTAAAAGCCACCTGTAGCATCTTCTACATGGGGCTCCCCAAGCATATGCTGAGACTCTTTGCAGTAGAACAAAACTAGCAACTAACCCTATAAAGTTTTTACAAGGATGAGACGCTCTCTTAAATGAATGCACAGGTATTTACACACCTGAAAGAACAGCAAGCAGTTCCTTAAAAAATACAAGCAAAAAACTCCCTACAGGAAACTGCACTTATTCTATGGCTTCAATCAACATCCCTGGAGGAAGTAAAATTTCTCTCTCTCTCTCTCTCTCTCTTTTTCCCTGAGATAGGGTCTCACTCTAGCCCAAGCTGACCTGGAATTCACTGTGTAACCTCAGGGTAGCCTCAAACTCTCTGGAGTGCTGGGATTAAAGGCATGTGCCACTACGCCTGGCTCTCTCTAAAAAAAAAAATACAGGGCTGGAGCAATGACTCAGGTGCTTGCTTGCAAAGCTTGATGGCCTCCGTCAGATTCCCCAGTACCTATGTAAGGCCAGATGTACAAAGTGGTGCTTCCATCTGGAGTTCATTTGCAGTGGCAGGAGGCCCTGGCGTACCCATAATTCACTCTGTCTCTGTCTCAAATTAATAAACACAAACACACTCAACTCAAACCAGACATGGGGCTGAATACCTTTAATCCTAGCACTCAGGAGGCAGAGGTAGGAGGATCACTGTGAGTTTGAGGCCACCCTGAGACTAACTACAGTCTGAGTTCCAGGGCAGCCTGGGCTAGAGTAAAACCCTACCTCAAAAAATAAAAAAGCCAGGTGTGGTGGCGCACACCTTTAATCCCAACACCCGGGAGGCAGAGGTAGGAGGATCACCATGAGTTCAAGGTCACCCGAGACTACATAGTGAATTCCAGGTCAGCCTGGACTAGAGTGAGACTCTACCTTGAAAAACAAAAACAAAAAACAAACAAACAAAAAATACAACTCAAGACCTTAAAGGTACAACCTATTTTTAATGAACAGGAGAGCCAAGCTCCGTGTCTTCAATATCACTCCTCACTTCTCCCATGTTTTGGGCAGGAGAGACAGCTTTACCTACCTGTCTCGACTGTAAGTCTGCTCTTTTATCACTAGACTAGGATGGCACTGAGTTGCCAGCATTGGTCATTCTTCTGAAAGATGATTTATACAATGTGAAGTGTGACCCCACATATTCAATGGGGGGTACCTACACAGCTGTCCTAACACTCAAGGGCAGCTTTTCAACTCCATTTTTATTCCAAAGAACCTTAATAAAGCCACAGTGAAAATCATGTACATGTGAAAGCACTGCCTCTTCAGCACTCTTTATCTTTCACCAAGACATGTACACGCACTAAATCATTTGGCAACAAGGATTCCTCTCAGAGTCTAAGGATGACTTTCCACGATACCCTGTAAGACGTTATTAAACCTCCAATCCCCTGAAGGGAAACTTCTTCATGCTCATTAAAATCACATCATCATCTGAGTGATAACAGGCATATCATTATCAAACCAAGACTCTGGACCAGATATGAAGACAGTTTTGTTCCAATTATTACTTTAGTGACTTGAAATGTACTCTTCTGTTGCTCCAAATTTCACTTTTACTAGCTGATAAGAGATAAAGACTTCCACACTATCCATCCCACCTGAAATTTTATTGCCAAAGGAGACATGATTATTTCCCTGCATTTAGACATGAAGCAACTTATCTATGAAGTGACACCATTGTGGGTTTTGTTTTTTGTTGTTTGACAACTTTCTAGAGTAATTCCAAGCAGAGATTTACAACACTCACAATGCTCAAGGAGCTCCGTACTGATAAAGAGTCTCTATTAAAAAGCTTTTCTTTCTTGGAAATTTTGTTTTGGGAGTCCATAACTTACACTTTTTTTGTTTGTTTGTTTTTGTTTTTCGAGATAGGGTCTCACTCTAGCCCAGGCTGACCTGGAACTCACTATGTAGTATCAGGGTGGCCTCGAACTCTTGGTGATTCTCCTACCTCTGCCTCCTGAGTGCTGGGGTTAAAGGCGTGCGCCACCACGCCCAGCCACAATTTACACTTAAAACAAAGATGTTCCTGACCTATTAAACTTAAGTTTGAGGTGCTGGGGTGTAGCCTAGTGGCAGAGCATTTGCCTAGCATGTATGATGCCCTGGATTCAATCCCTGAACTGAAAAAAAAAAAAAAAAAGTTCAGATTTAATACCAGTCTGCACATTTCCTCAGAAGTACACTTCAGGAAAATGGGCTGGGAGGAGGAGTAAAAATACTAAAATGAGAGCTTGCTCCGTTCATTCCTGGTCCTTTTGACCTGTGGGGGAAACGTGGCATGCCACTCATGGGACACTCACCTTGAGAATTTTCACAACCACTCTCTCATTGTTGGTGATGTTAATGGCCTCAAATACTTCACTATACTTTCCCCGACCAAGTTTCCGAACCAGTTGGTAATCATCTTGATTACTGTGAAAGGCAAGACACACACATAAATGCCAGGATTTAGGATTAATCAAAGCCTAAGCCCGCTGTACACCCCTTCCATGAATCAAGAATTTGGAAGTATCTACACATCACGCCACCACTCATTCTCTAAACGCAAGCCACGGCCAGCCTAAGCTTGAGGCTCTCTTCACTCTGCAAAGGTCCTAACCTAACTGATCCCTCCTAACCTGAGGGGCCCCCCGCAGGTAGGTAGGTAGGTGGCCCTCTGGGGCAAGCATCCCCCAGGGAGGCCCAGGGGGTGTCTCCCGGCCTGCACCTGCCTCTCCCGTCTCACACGAGGATGGGAGCCAGTGCTTGGGGAATCTGGACGTCTCCAAAAAAAAAAAAAAAAAAAAAATGTTCCTCCCACCCAGCCGCATTTGAGAAAACTAAAAAGGCTGAGAATTTTAATAGCTCCAGAGGACAGCTGTTGACTCCCCACCCCGACAGAAAGCCAAGAGTGCGAGGAGGAAGGCTAGCTCCCTCCCTCCCCGCAGGCTCGGGGGTGGGGGGACCCCCGACCCCCTTACACTTCTCGTCCCCGGGGGTGCAGAGCCCGGGCCCGGATGGGGAGGTAGAGCAGAGGAGGACGCGGCGGACACGTGCGGAAAGCGGACCTCGGACCCCCCACCCCCCACCCCGACCCCCGGGACCCGAGGCGGCGGCCCCGCCGAGCGGTCGACCGAGCGCGGTTTGCGCGGCGGCGGTGGCCGGCGAGGAGGGGCGCGGGGCCGGCGGGCGACGGCTTTACCCCCAGCTCGGGACGTGGGCTTCGTAGTCCCAGTAGTCGCGGCTCCTCAGACTGTTCACCTCAGCGTAGACCCGGGCCCGACTGCCCGCGGCCGGGCCGGGCATGGCGGGCGGGACCAGGGGGCGCCGCGGGGCGCCGAGGGCGGCGGCGGCGGCGCGGTGGGGGACGCGGGGCGGCGGGCGCAGGAGGCGGCGGGCCGCGGGGCGCCCGAGCAGCAGCAGGAGGAGCGCGGTGGCGGCGGGCGGCCGCGCCAGGCCGGGCCCGCGGGGGCGGGCGGGCGGACGGACCGACGGACGGGCGGGCGGGCAGGGGGCGCGGGGAGGAAAGGGGGGAGCGCCGGCCGAGCCGGCCCGGCCCTGGAGCGGCCGGAGGAGCGGCGGGGCTCGCGCTGCGCGGAGGCCTCCGCTCGGCTCGCGGCCCCCGGGAGGAGGCGGTGGCACCGGCAGCGGCAGCCACCGGCCGGGAAAGGGGCAGCGGCGGCGGCGGCGAAGAAGGAGGAGGAGGAGGAGGAGGCGGAGGAAACCCGGAAAAGGGGCCGCGCTCACTAGGAGCGGCCGCCGCCCAGCCCGGGGCCGCCCAGGCCCACAGCGCCCCCTGCAGCGCGGGGGGACCCGCGGGCGCCCCCGCCGCCCGACCCCGGGGCGAAGCTGACCCGCCTGGCTTCCTCCCCTCGCAGGCCTGTGGCCTGGGACCTGCTGTCTTTCAGGACCGCCCCGGAATCCGGTCGGTCACTCGGGGTTCACCCACCAGGACCTTCCATACTGACCCAGTCCGACTTTCCTGCCACCAAGTCCCTCCCCAGTGACTAGCGCTTAAGCTTCAGAACACCCTCGGCCTCAGGCTAGCCCCCTTACCTTCCCCCTTCTCCCTCCCCTCCGGACCCCGCCCTCGTCGTCCACAGCCCCAAAGATGCCCAGTTCCCTCTGCATCCAGAACCCATCTTCTACTTCACGTTCCCCTATAAATTCCCTTCCTGACGCTTCCCTAAAAGCCCTCTGAGTCCAACTCTTGGGTCACTAGGTTAAACTGGAATCTACAGGTTGTTCCATTATAAATTAGTTTGTCCCCCTTTGTAAGTCATAAATATATTGTGGGAGATACTTTGAGACTAAAAATATCTGGGCTTTGCATGGTAGCAGGGAGAGGCAGGAGACTGGAAAGTCTAGGCTGGAGGGACAGGCTAGGGGTTGGGGATGGCTGAGGGCAAGGTGGACATCCAGACTGGCTCTGAACTAATGCTATTACCTTCTAACCTGAATACTTTGCTCCCCTTGATCTTCTGTGCCCCTCATCTGTCTTGCATTTTTACCCAAGTTACTTGTCAACAAAACCTCCTCTCCCTGCCCACACTGCTTTGACTACTCCTTTCTCACATTGTTTTCTAGATGAGACCTTGTTTCCTCCTTCATATATCTAACTACCCAGGTTTGAATCCCTATTCCGCACTTTATATGCTGGCTGCATTTAGGCCAATGACTCAACTTTTCTGTACTTCACATTATATAGCATAAATCTAGTAACAGCACCTACTTCATAGGGCTGTGTAGACAAATAATATAAACAGGGCTGGAGAGAGATGGCTTACAGGTTAAGGCACTTGCCTGAGAAGTCTAAGGACCCAGGTTCTAGTCCACAGAACCCACGTAAACCAGATGCATATGGTGGTGCATGCATTAGGAATTCGTTTACAGTGGCTAGAGGCCCTGGCATGCCCATTCTCTCTCTCTCTCCCTCCTCTCTCTCTCTCTCTCTCTCTCTCTCTCTCTCTCTCTCTCTGAAATAAACAAAATAACATAACAGTGTAGAGCACTTAGGACAACATTCAACATTAAGGCGCTAAATTGTCGCCGGGCATGGTGGTGCACGCCTTTAATCCCAGCACTGGGGAGGCAGAGGTAGGAGGATTGCTGTGAGTTCCAGACCACCCTGAGACTCCATAGTGAATTCCAGGTCAGCCTGGGCTAGAGTGAGAGCCTACCTTGAAAAACCAAAAAAAAAAAAAAAAAAAAAAAAAAAAAAAAAAAAAAAAGTCTTCCTGCTATTATCTGATAGGGTTTCCCTCTCTGACATCATCATACACCCATTTTTGAGTTTCTTCCCTCCAGTGGCTGACTCAATTTCCTTTTTCATGCTTACCTTAAAGTTCCCTTTATCTGGAGTTGATACTTCTGTGTCTTAGAACCCTGTCCACATCCCATGAAAATGCATCTTGAAATGATTTCTTTCCTGGTTCATGGTCCATTCCCTCCCCTGTAAAGAGGCTGGAGAGATGGTTTAGCAGTTAAGGCACTTGCCTGCAAAACCTAAGGAGCCAGGTTAGATTCCTCTGTACTCTCATAAGCCAGATGCACAAGGTGGTGCATGCATCTGGAGTCTGTTTGCAGTGGCTAGATTCCGTCTCACTCAAAACATAAAATAAAACACGTTTAAAAACAGAGAGATTTTGAGGCTAGCCTGGACTACAGAGTGAGACTCTGTCTCAAAAAAAAAAAAAAAAGTAAGGCCATATGTGGTGGTACATGTCTATAACCCCAGAACATGGAAAGCTAAAACAGGAGGATCACTAGGAATTAAATATCAGCCTGGGCTATAGGGTGAATTTGAGGCCAATCTGGTCCTCAAACAAACCAACAAAATCCCACATTACAAAATCCCACATTGTGTTGCCCAGGATGTCTGGAAAGACATAGATTTGACATTTCCATTGCCCTCATCACTCATAATCAGCAAAGAAGTAACATTAAAAGCACACACATGGAGACTGGAGAGAGATGACTCATTGGTTTAGGCACTTGCTTGTAAAGACTAAAGGCCCTGGTTCGATTCCCCAGTACCCACGTAAAGCCAGATACAGAGTGACACATGTATCTGGAGTTCTTTTGCAGTGGCAGGAGGCCCTGGCATGGGCCCCCTCTGTCTCTCTCTCTCTCTCTCTCTGTCTCTCTGCTTGCAAATAAATAATATTTAAAAATATAAAACAATGCCCCCCCAAACCCTAAGCCAGGAATGGTGCTGCATACTTATAAATCCCAGTACTTCAGAGGCTGAGGAAGAAGGAACACCATGAGTTCAAGGGCAGGTTAGGCTCCACAGTGCATTCCAAGCCAGTCTGAGATACATAGCAGAACCCTGTATTAAAACAAAACAAAGGGAGCTGGATATGGTGGCACATGCCTTTATTTTTTTATTTTTTTTTTCTTTTTTTTGTTTTGTTTTTCTTTTTTTTTGTTTTGTTTTTCGAGGTAGGGTCTCACTCTAGCCCAGGCTGACCTGGAATTCACTATGGAGTCTCAGGGTGGCCTCGAACTCACGGCAATCCTCCTACCTCTGCCTCCCGAGTGCTGGGATTAAAGGCGTGCGCCACCACGCCCGGCTACATGCCTTTAATCTCAGCACTGGGGAGGCTGAGGTAGGAGGATCACTGTGAGTTCGAGGCCACCCTGAGACTCCATAGTGAATTCCAGCTCAGCCTGGGCTACAGTGAGAACCTATCTTGAAAAACCACAAAAAGACCAAAACCAAATCAAAACAAAAGGGTTAGAGAGATGGCTTAGTGGTTAAAGTGCTTGCCTGCAAAGCCTAAGGACCCAGGTTCAATTCCCCAGTACCCACATAAACCAGACACATAAGGTGGTACATATGTCCGAAGTTTGTTGTTTGCAGTGGCTATAGGTCCTGGCGTGCCCGTGTTCTCTCTCCTCTCTCCACCTCTTTCTTTCTCTCTCAAATCTATATCTATATATATATATATATATATACATATATATCTATGTGTGTATATATATATATAATATAATGTATAGATATTATATATGCATATATAATATAATGTATATATTATATATAAGAAATATATAATATATATATGTATATATATGTATAAGTGCTGGAGAGATGGCTTAATATGTGCTTGCTTGCTTAAGCCTAATGACCTGGGTTTGATTTCCCAGTATTCACATAAAGCCACATGCACAAAGTGGCATGACCTTGTATGCCTGTACACTCTACTCTCTCTTTCTCATATATATGTATGTATTAGGAAAGAAGAATGTGTATGTCACAGGAAGGTAGAGAATATAGCTAACACAAGGACCCCATTGGCCAGGTGTGTGGTGTATGCTTTTAATCCCAGAATTTGGGAGGCAGATATAGGAGGATTACTGTGATTTCAAGGCCAGCCTGGGACTACAGAGTGATATCCAGGTCAGCCTGGGCTAGAGTGAGACCCTACCTGGAAAAAAAAAAAAAGAGGGCTGGAGGGATGGTTTAGTGGTTAAGGCATTTGCCTGCAAAGCCCCAGGACCCATGTTAGCCAGGTGCACAAGGGGGCGCACACGTCTGGAGTTTGTTTGCAGTGGCTGGAGGCCCTGGTGCACCCATTCTCTCTGTCTCTCTCTCTCTCGCTCGCTGGCTCACTCTTTCTCCCTCTTTGTCAAATAAATAAATAAATAAAAATTTTAAAAAATATTTAAAAAAAGCAAAAAGAAAAAGCAAAAAGGACCCTATTGTATGTCTGAACATTACATAATACTATTGTGTCAATATTAGATTTTGAGAGTGTGATAATTATATTGTGCTTATACAGGGGAATCTCTGGGTTTTTAAGAGTTACATGGCAAGTGTTTAGCATAATCTCTGCAATTTATACTTGTTTGGTTTTTGCTGAAAAAACACAGGTTCCCAAGAGCATGAGCATACAAGGGGAGAAAGGAAGCACTGGTTGTCAGTAAGTGAAGACAGGAGAGCACCTGACAGTGTGTGTGGTAATACAGGACTGTAATGCCAGCACTTGAAAAGCTAAGATGGGAGCATCAAGACTTCACGGTCAGGCGCTCGCTTCCACAGCACCTATACTAAAATTGGAACAACACAGAGAAGATTAGCATGGCCCCTGCACAAGGATGACACGCAAATTCGTAAAGACTTCGTGGTCAGTCTGGACTACAGACTTTGATGCAAAACAAAGTGAAACAAACAAACAAACAAAAAAGTGAAACAAAATTCTCCAAGAGCACATGAATTTGCAAATTTTGTCAAATCTGATCTTTTTCAAAAGAAAAGTTTGAAAGAAAGGAAGCACTTATAGACTAAGTGGGCTTTGGCATTCATGCCCCAAACCACCAGCCTCCCTCAATCTCTTTGACTTGAAAAGATGCATTCTTGCCCTGGCATGGAGGCACTCACCTTCAGTTCCAGCACTCTTGGAGACTGAGGTAGGAGGATTGCTGTGAGTTCAAGGCCAGCCTGGAGCTACAGAGTGAGTACCAGGTCAGCCTGAGCTAGAGTGAGACTCTACCTTAAAGAAAAAAGGAAAAAAATTACACATTCTGGAGATCTCTCTTTAAAATTTTTTTTTCTTTATGAGAGAGAAGGAGAATGGGTGCACCTGATCCCCTTGTGAACAAACTTTCTATATATATATGTGTGTGTGTGTGTGTGTGTGTGTGTGTGTGTGCCACTTTGTGCATCTGGCTTTACGTGAATACTGGGAAATTGAATCTGTGCTATCAGGCTTTGTAAGCAAGTATACCTTTAACTGATGAGGCATCTCTCCAGCCCACATACTCAATATCTTTTTTTTTTCTTTCTGTCTTTTCGAGGTAGTGTTTCACTCTAACTCAGGCTGACCTAGAATTCACTATGTAGTCAGGATGGCCTTGAACTTGTGGCAATCCTCCTACCTCTGCCTCCCAAGTGCTGTGATTAAAGGCATGAACCACTACACCCAGCCCACATACTCACTATCTTAATGCTGCTTTTGAGATTTTTTTTCTCTCACAAAGTTCTGATAAACTAGTCCAGATAAGACCTTTATATGGGCTTCCCCGATCTGTGTGTGTGTGTGTGTGTGTGTGTGTGTGTGTGTGTGTGCACCTGCGCATGTGCATGCATGATGTACATTCCTTCTTTAGCATACATCAGATTCTCAAAGAAGGCTATGACCCGAAAAGGATTCCAAACCATCGGTCTGTGTCCTAGCCCAGGCAGGGCCCCATTCCTCACCTCCACCCTTGCCCACTCTGGCCCCACCTACCCTCCCTGCTTCTGCCTCTCATCCTTCACCACCTAGCCCACACCCATCTCTCCTAACCTGCTTCCACACCTGCGGACGCCTGCGGACTCACCCACACACCTCTGGTGTAACACCCTGCGGACTTGGCTGATGCTTTATATTGGCTGAGCCCTGAAACCTGCAGTCAGCCCTCCCATGGCCAAATGGAAGGTTATTTCTATTGCTTGTTGGGAGGTGGGGTGGGTACCTCCCAGAATTGGCTGAGACCCCACTACCACCAGCTCCTGCAGCCTGCCATGTGGCCAGCACGGCGAGAGTTGACATGAGATGGTACCCCTGCAACTTGAGCTGAAGGAATTTAGCTTGGGTATGTGAAGGGCTTGGGCAAGTGGCTCCACAGGGATGGGTGGCAGGGTATGGAGAGCCCATGAACCAGTACTGACTTCCTCTAGTTACTCTGTGTGTACCATTTGGAAGTAAGGGTAATCCAGGGAATGCAGGAGGGCACCTTGAACCATACTGTGCAAAGATTTCTTAACAATTCTTCCTATGCACTACAATTTTACCCAACACCAAAAGCACCCCCAAGCAAAAATAAATACATTTTGAAGAACTTACAGTGCCTTCCTACTCCTTCTGGTGCTGGGAATCTAATCCAGAGCCCCGCATTCACCTTTTCTCTTGATCAGATCTATTGCCAGAACATTTGAAAGATTTCAGGCTTTTACTCTGTATTGCTGCTTCTTAAAAAACCTACCCTAAGAGCTGGCCATACTGGCATGCACCTGTAATCCCCAGTCGTCTTGTGGCTGAGGCAGAAGAATCACTTGAGCCTAGGAGTTCAAAATCAGCCTAGGTAATATAGTTAGATCCCTGTTCTTAAACAAAACAAAAACCCCTAGCCCGTGAAAATTATGAACAAAGAATTATAAATTGTGATGACAATTTATGTGTTCTCTCACTGAATCTTACAAAATAAACCCACAAAGCAAAAACAAAAAAACAAAACAAAACAAAACAAAAAACATTAAATTTATACTTTAAATGAGTGGATTGTAAATGTGAATTATGTCTCAATGGAACTGTTTAAAAAACCTATGGATTGGGCTGGAGAGATGGCTTAGTGGTTAAGGTGCTTGCCTGGGAAGCCTAAGACCCATGTTCAATCTATATCCAGATCCCACATAAACCAGATGCACAAAGGTGATGCAAGTGTCTCGAGTTCGATTATAGTGGCTGAGGCCCTGGTGCCCCAATTCTCTCTCTCTCTGTCTCTTGTGCATGCTCTCACTCTTGCTCTCACTCTCTCTAAAAAAAGTATGGATTGGGCTGGAAAAAGGCTCAGTGGTTAAAGATGATTGTTTCTGAAGCCTGATGGCCCAGGAAAGCCTAAGGACCTGGAATTGATTCCCCAGTACCCACATGAGCCAGATGCACAAAGTGGCACATGCGTCTGGAGTTTTGTTTGCAGTGGTAAGAGCCCTTGGTGCGCCCATTCTCTCTCTCTTTAATTATATAACAAAGAGAGAGAGAGAATGGGCGCACCAAGGGCTCTTACCACTGCAAACAAAACTCCAGACACTTGTGCCACTTTCTACAAGGACTTTATGTAAGGAATCGAATCCCAGGCCATCAGATTTTGCAAGCAAGCACCTTTAACCACTGAGCCATATCTCTCCAGCCCTAATTTGCATCTGTGTGGTGGTGGGGGGGGTTGGGAGGGGCGTGCCAGAATCTCTTGATTCTGCAAATGTCTGACTTTATGTGGGTGGTTAGGAAATTGAACAAGGCCAATGGGGTTTGTAAGGAAGAACCGTTTCTACAGCCTGGTATGTATGTGTTTCTATATGTGATTGTAGGTCACAAAATTAGAAAGGGACTTATGAGAAGAGAGGAAGAGGTTTTAAGGGCGTGGGGAAGCAGAGAGACTAAAGTAATACATTTAATAGTAAAACAGAAAGAGGGGACTAACTGGTGGAAGAAAGGGAACCAGCTGGAGTGGGGGAGGGGATGGACAAGGAAAGGGCAGTGGGGGAGGGGACCGAATGAGAACAATGGATAATGAGGGTACCATTACAAAACCTAATACTTTGTGTTTTAGCCTTAAAAAATAAATTAATTAAAATAAAAATCAATCTATGGGTTGGAGCAGCTGGGAGGATCTCATTTTCCGCAGGTTAGGAAGTTGGAACTCAAATGTCAATGATAACTTGAGGCAGACTTCATTTGAACTGGTAAAGTCATTTCCTTAGCCCCTTTCTGATTTAGAACGCCCTTCCCCCAAAGGGTTCAAAGGTGTTCATCATGGCAATTACCTTGTAGTGGCGGGAGGAGAGGGATAGAACAACTCAGATATGACAAACTAGAGCCCAGATAAATAGATTATTGTACATCCCTATAGTGAAATGTTAGGCACCATTAGAAGTGATGATTATAGGACATTTTCAGTGGTGAGAATGAAATAAGTTTTTTTTTTTTTTTTTTTTTTTTACTGGTATCAAAAGGTTGCAAAAGTAATCATAGTAAAAAAACAATGACCCCCCCCCACTTTACTCAAAAGTTACTTCCTATTTTCCAGAATCTGTGATGATTATGTTACCTTGCATGGAAATAAAGACTTTGCAGATGTGGCTAAACTAAGAACTTTGTTATGGAGATATTATCCTGGGTCATCCCAGTGGGCTCAGTGCAATCACAAAGTGCCTCAGAAATGAAAGAGGGAGGCAGGGTGGTCAGAAGTGGGTGTGTTGATGGAAACAGGGATCAGAATGATGTGACCGCTGACCTTGAAGGTGGAAGAGGGCCATGTGCTCAGGCGGATGGAAAAGCGAAGGCAACAGATTCTCCCTTGTAATAGAAATAAAATTAAAATGCAACCCTGTCAATACCTTGATTACCAATGAGACCATTTCACATAAAGCTGTGTTGTTTGAAGTCTGTGGTCATTTATTTCAACAGCAATAGGAAATGCACACATTATTAATGACAAGACACTTTCTTCTTTGACCGAAACTTTAGTCAGACTCTTGAGTCTTCTAACTAGCCTGATCATGAACTTTCCTCTGTGTCCTTATTGAATTCAGTTTGAGTGAAAATCCTGCCAAGTCATGTTAGCATAAATCCTCCACTTTGGTATTTTTTCTGCCCTTGACATTACATCCTCCTCTCCTGTCTTCAGCAATAATCCCATAAATCTCTTTGCCAAAACCCCTTGTTCTCAATATTTTCTCTCAGTCATTTTCCATTCACTGACTCTATCTCTAGCTGCCTGGTTAATACCCCCATTTTTCTTTGTTGGAGTGAGACTGGAGCTCTCTCCCACTCTCTCATCCTGGCTATACTCTATTGCCATGATTCCCTTTGAACAAAGACTACTTTTTCCATCTTCAACAAATGACATGAATATTTTTCTCTTTATAATAAATAAAAGCCATCACTTTATGTATTAACTTGAAATTAACTTTTCCTTAACAGTAATAGACATTTTTCAGAGAATTCAGAAGTCATTATAATAAGAAGCAGAAGTTGTTCCTTATTACCTTCCACATTCCCAAAATTTAGTGTGGCCTTTCTCTACACAATTAGAATATATGTTTTAATCTGTGCTCTTCTGGTTTGCTTGGCTTGGCTTCAAATGTATGCATATATTTAATAGGTAAAATTATAGTCATGGAACAAATGCATAGGAAGTGGAACTAAAAGGAACTACATTAAATGCTTTTCAGTCTTGGAATAATACAATTTTGCATTTATAATCTGGAAAAAAAAACACAAGCCATACATGCTGTTTACCAATCTAGCCCTTCCCTCTAATAACTTGAGGGATCATGGGAAGAGGGTTGAAAATGAAATCTTGAATTCTTTCTTTGATGCAAACAGTCCATAGGTACTTTCATCTAAAGGTATCTTTGGGTTCCAGAAAGCTGGATAAAATGTGTTAAGTATGGTCCAACTATCCACCTTCTACCTTGGTCCCTTGCACACATATAACTTAGATCTTTGTTGTCATCATCCTTGGACCATGACCCACTGTGTCCTCCATCCAGACAGTGCCCTGGAGAGGGGTGGAGAGGACATGGTACAGCCTGGCCCAGGTAAGAGAGGCATAGAAAAAGAAAAGTTCTGTTGGTATACCAGTGGGGATCCCATTCATTCATTCAGCCCGTCTGGCTGGGAAAGAGGGCCCCTGAACTTGAACTCTCCAAATAGTCTCAGAAATATGGATGAATTCACTCAGTCTAAAATGTAAATAAAAGAACATCCCTAAATCAAAAACTCTGCCTTCTAAATTCTCCAAAATTCAAAACCTTTTGAACATTGACATGATATCACCAATGGAATTCCCATATAGTCTTTCTACTTAGAATTACAACCAAAGAGCACACTCAGCAGACATATTGTACAGAATTGCCTCTAGGCTATATGCATAAGGTACTTGTGAGACATACATGAATCTTATGTTTAGACTTGGGTTTCATCTCTGAAGATATCTCTGAAGATATGTGTATGTAAATATTACAAAATATGAAAAAATATAAAATATTCCTGGCCTTAAACATTTTAGATAAGGGACTCACAACTGGTCAATACTATCTCAAAGGATTTGCACATTGAGCAGGGTCAGGATGAAGTCCAAGAGCAGATGTATCCTCAAGGCTGGATTTTCAAGTACAGGGAGTACTGCAGTCTTTCCTAGGGATGATCCTGCTGTACTTGGTTAGGGTGGGCATTTGGAGAGGCATAAATAGAACTCTATAAACACTCAGTCCCTTTGAACTTCTTCCTGCCAGTGGCTCTTGCCTGGGATGTCTTAGTTCCACAAAATTGTCAAGGATCACCATCTACTTCTTTGTCCCCCTCCATCACCATTTCCAGTTGACTTTCTGTGCACATGACAGCTCAATTCCACCCTTGTGCTAATGTTCCATTGCATTGGGACCACCCATAACCTTTGTCTCAGTTTAACTCCATATCAATTCTGAATGAGCCCTTCTGGCAACGTCTAGACTTTCAGACTTAACCACATGCCAACTCAGGAGGTCTTAACTCAGGCTGGTCAGGTTAGAACTCAGCAGGTTCATGAACTTAGCCAAAAAATTACCACATCATTCACTAACCGCTAAGAAAAAATTTACCTTTTCCTTTCATTCTGGATGTAGGAGAGAAATAGAAAGAGAAAGGTGGGGAGGGAGAGAAAGACAGAGAGAAAGAAAGAAAAGAAGGAAAGAAGAGAAGCCACAATTTTGTTTTAGGAAGCACACCATCTGCATGATTTCAGGCCTTCACCACTGACTGGAAGATGACAGGAAAGCCCAGATACTAGCAATGGGCCACAAGGACCTAGGGACCTGTCCTTGTACTGCCTGTAAGTTTCCTGGGATGATCTGTCAACCACAGAAAACACAATCAAGTCCCAGAAGAAAACCTAAGGTGATGACCAAATTCTTCCATTGAGCAAATGGAGGAGACACAGGTGCCAGGGGAGAAGGGTGGTGGGCAGAAGGTGGCACTGTTGCAACCACACTAGCCACTGTTGTCGTGGTGGGAACCATCAGTGAGTCACGCGGGGACCCACCCTAATTCTCCAGCAAGCGCAAGCATTGCGCCATCCTGCCACCACCTCCACACCGCGACGTGTGATTCTAATTTGAATGTTGTCGTCTGCCCCGGCCACATACTGTAGAGTGGAGGGAGCCGCCCCAGGACCACGTGGAGCTCCAGTCGCCGTGTTTCTTTTAGCTCTTTCTATTTACGACAGTTCCTCAGCATCTTTTGAAGATAGAAGACCAATTACTTTGCAGAACACTCCTTACTTCTTTGTGGTTCAATTGAGATTATGTGTCCTGAGCAGAAATAGCACAGAAATAAAGCTGTGTTCTTCTCATTGTGCCAGGTGCCATACAATTTTCTTTGTCCTGATATTAGAGATGGTGGTTTTAATCAGTTGGTTATCAGGTGGACTCTGCTAGATTTCTCCACTGGAATGTTACTCTTTTTCTTAAACCTTTTAAATGAATACCTATGGGGGGGACATTTTGAAAACTGTATGATTTTCCTATTCTTCATCAAACATTGTTTTTACTTATATAATTATAGACTCATGGATTCTTATTTTATTCAGTAAGTTACAACCAAATATTGTTATGAGGCCAAACATGATGACACACACCTGTTATCCTAGACTTGGAAGGATGAGACAGCAGGATTGGGAATTGAAGGCCAACCTGGGCTACATAGCAAGATCCTGTCTCAAATAAACAGTATCAGCAGTTATTTTAATGTTCAAATTGTACCTTATTTTGTCCCTTCTATCTGGCTCCTGTGCACTTCTGATGCATCCCATCATCCTCTGTGTACCATTTGTTTTTTTCTGAGACAAGGCCTTACTAGGTAGCCCAGGCTGGGTTTGAACTGGTAATCTTGCTGTGTTAGCTTCCCAAATGCTGGAATTACAGTTGTGCACCACCATGCCCATCTATACTTTGGTATGAAAGATACTCCAGGCTCAGGTTGTATTTTTCCCATCCCAGCTTCGGAATCAACAACTGTTTCTAGGGGTCATGATTCCTTGTTGTAGATAATATTATTTAGAAATCAAGATCTGGCCATGAGGTGTGCTCATTGTTACTACATATGGTTGCCAGGAGGCCCTCCCAGCTACACTGTTAGAAAACACACACCTTTAATTCTACATTTATCTCTATATTAAAAACCATAAGTTCGCTCTATAGCTCCAACTTCAACCTAACACCATAGAATTCATTCCAGTTTTCTCTCTATATTTGTTTCCGTCTTTTCAGGCAGGAAGGCACTCTTTCAAGTGGAGGAAGGATTGTTCTCTCTTCCTTCCGAGGAGCTGTGAAGGAGGTGAGAGTATCCACCATGCAGATTTTGGCGTAAGAGTGTTGTAGGCAGAACATGACTTTATCTGCAGTGGACTTGAGCAGAAAGATGCTGGCGTGTGGGAGGAACAGCAGGAGTCTCATGGCTGGATCAGCAGGCAGGTGACAGCAGCCAGATGACAGGGAATATTGGAGGTAACAACTTATGGGCCCTTGTAAAGACTGATTCTTTTTTTAAAAACAATATTTTATTTTTATTTATGAGGGAGAGAGAGAAAGAAAGAGTGTGGCAGAATGGATTCACTAGGGCCTCTAAGCCACTGCAAACAAACTCTAGATGCATGTACCACCTTGTGCATCTGGCTTAGGTGGGTACTAGGGAATTGAACCTGGGTCCTTAGGCTTTGCAGGCAATTGCCTTAACTGCTAAGCCATCTCTCCAGCCCAGGACTCTGATTCTTATACTGAGCAAGATGGGGAGCTTCAGAGTAATGGAAACAGAACAGATACATAGCTTTAAAAGGCTTTGAAGTGTGGGGACAGGGGGACCAACAGTAAACTGGGTAAATGAAGAAAATGGTCTGCAGAGTGTAAGAAATGCTCGGATCTGGGTATCAGTTTTCAGGGCTAGTCAACTGGATGTAGCCTGTGCAGTAAAAGGCAGGTGGTGGTACACCGATGTCCCAATACCTGTGGAAATACACAAGCAAACAAATGCAAGCTCTTAGCAATATGATGAACAGATTAACTTCCATGGTCTGTCCACAGGCAAACAATGAAGACCTTCCCTGGTTTCCATCACCCTGATTCTGGCTCCATTCCTGTGTCCTGAAATGTGCCCCCTTGAACAGAACTACCCCCTTTCAACCCAAGCTCTTCCACATCCCTCCCTGCCCTTCCCAGTGAGTCAAAACTCCTACTTCCTCCAAGCCCTGTCCTCAAAGGGTGTGGGTCAGCATCTGATAAGCTAATTAACAATAAAGTATTAACTTCTTGCAAGATGTCTACCCCTCCCAGAAGGGTTCACATTTTAAAAAGGTGGCAACTTATTTACTGACTTCTGGGAACATTTTAGAATCTTTTCTAGTATGGAGATCATTTTGTTCTGGGCAGCTCCTCAAATGATACCTTACAGAAGTCTGGGACCTCCTTAAAAGGGCTCAGCCTAGGGCCAGGCTGCGTTCTTCTCTCCCTTGCCCTGGACAGCAATCCTGAGCATGAACCTCCTCCGTGGCCCACAAGAACTCAACCCCTGTATGGCCCAGAGATCATGGGCAGGACGTTCATGTGCAGAACTTGTCAACAAGCAAGGCCATAATATCTCAGTGACACATCACTTCATCTCTATGAGGACAGCTATAGTTAAAGAGATAATGACAAATGTTGGCAAAGATATAGAGAAGTTAGAATCCTTATACCTCGCTGGTGGAAATGTAACATGGTGCCAAGTTCCTCTAGAACACAGCTTGGATATTGTTAAAAGGCATAGAACTACTCCTAGGTATATTCCCAAGTGAAATCAAATACTCAGCTGTTCATCATGGTGCATACTTATAATCCCAGCCTCTGGGAGGGAGTGGTGGGAAGATTAGAAGTTCAAGGGCAGCCTCACTACTGTGTAAACTAGGGTCAGTCTGACCTCAATTTCCAAAAAACAACAACAAAAATATTGTAGCCGGGTGTGGTGTTGCACGCCTTTAATCCCAGCACTCAGGAGGCAGAGGTAGGAGGATCACCATGAGTTCGAGGCCAGCCTGAGACTACATAGTGAATTCCAGGTCAGCCTGGACTAGAGTGAAACCCTACCTTGAAAAACCAAAAAAAAAAAAAAAAATCTTGTAATAAATGTTTATAGCAGCATTTTTCATAATGGCTCAAAGGTGGAAATAATTCACATATTCCCCAAGTGAATAATGGATAAATTCAATGCTGGACATCTCCCTCCAATGAAATAATTTTTGGTGATAAAAATGAATGAATGACTGATACATGCTACAACATGAATGAACTGTGGAAACATTAAGCTAAGTGACAGAAACCAGACAAAAAAGACCCACATATTTTATGAGTCTATTTATAGAAATTTCCAGAACAGGCAATTTCATAGAGACAGAATGTGGATTACTGGTTGCTAGGGAAAGGGAGGAAAATGAGGAGCGACTTTGACTGAGTATAGGTTTTCTTTTTAAGGTGATGAGAATGTTCTAAACCTGCCACACAACTGTGTGAACACACTAAAACCCACTGAATGATATTCCTTAAATATGCTATAGGAATCATGTCTCACTCAATAAAGCAGCTGCATTTTAAAAAATGCAAGTAAGAAAGAAAAGAGAGACCATATGGAAGAGGAAGCCTGGCCAGGTGTGGTAACGAACTGACCTTACTGTAGGTCCCTGGGGACTGGTCTCACTTTAGTAGAGTGCAGGTAGAGAGAAAGACGATGGGAGGACAAAGAGCCATGGAAAGTTTGTTCCCTGTCTTGTGGAGAAATACTGAATAGGGATTTCTTATTGAAGAATGAGAAGTGGGTCTGAAGAGGTAGCTCAGCAGTTAAGGCACTTGCCTGAAGACTCCAACGAACAAGGTTCAATTCCCCAAGCCAGATGCCCAAATTGATGCATGCATCTGGAGTTCACCCATTCTCTCTCCCCCTCTCTCTGCTTGTAAATAAATTTAAAAAAGAAAGGAAAAAGAATGGAGAATGTGTTTTTTAAAGTCTCAAATTTAGAAAAGCAAAAAGAGAAATGCATATCTTTTTGTTGTTGTTTTTAAGGCAGAGTCTCACTCTAGCCCAAGCTAACCTGGAACTCACTCTGTAGCCCCAGGCTGGCCTTGAATTCATGGTAATCCTCTTACTTCAGCCTCCTTAATGTTGAGATTAAAGGCGTGTGCCACCATGCCTGGCACTGCATGTCTTTTTAGTGCATGCTATGGCATTGTCTAACAGGTATCAGGGTTGTTTCACTTCTGGGGGTGTACCTTAGCTTCACTTGAACTTGACTACCCACTGAGGCCTAGAATCTAAGCCCCCCCTTTTATTAGACAGGGTCTCATGTATCTCAGGCTGGTTTCAAACTCACTGTGTAGCCAAGGATGCCCATGAACTTCTGATCCTCCAGCCTTTGCCTCCTGAGTACTGAGATTGTAGGTGTATACAAACATGCCTAGTTTATGCAGTACTGGGGCTCAAACTCAGGGCTTCAAGCATGCTAGAGAAGTACTCTACCAACTGAGCACTTCCCCAGCCTGGGGCCTAAATTCCATAAATTATATAATATCTTGTGTTTTTTTTAAATTTGTTTATTTATTTATTTGAAAGTGACAGAGAGAGTGAGAAAGAGAGAGAGAGAGAGAATGGGCACACCAGGGCCTCTAGCCACTGCTAATGAACTCCAGATACATGTGCCACCTTGTGCATCTGGTTTATATGGATACTGGGGAATTGGACCTCGAACAGGGG
Organism: Dipus sagitta; assembly: GCA_036346955.1. NCBI lineage: Eukaryota > Metazoa > Chordata > Mammalia > Rodentia > Dipodidae > Dipus > Dipus sagitta. The sequence continues at coordinate 239,578,255 of CM070770.1, forward strand.
TCCTTAGGCTTCACAGGTAAGCACTTAACCACAAAGCCATCTCTCCAGCCCTGTGCTAGTTTGTAAAAAGAATTTCATTCAATAGTCAGGCAAATTAACTTTGTCTGTAGAAAAGATAACCCCACGCTGGCCATGGTGGCGCACACATTTAATCCTAGCACTCTGGAGACAGAGGTAGGAGGATTGCCAAGAATTTGAGGCCACCCTGAGACTACATAGTGAATTCCAGATCAGCCTGAGCTAGAGTGAAGACCCCACCTTGGAAAACCAAAACAAAAAAGAAAAGACAGCCCCAGTTGAGTGTGGTGGCACGTGCCTAAACTCCCAGCTCTAGAGAGGCTGAGGCAGTAGGACGGTGGGATTGAGAGCTTGAGGCCAGCTTGGGTTACACTGTGAGATCCTGTGTTAAGAAAAGAAAAAGAGCCGGGCGTGGTGTGCACTCCCCAGCGCTTGGGAGGCAGAGGTAGGAGGATCACTGTGAGTTCAAGGCCAACCGACTACATAGTGAATTCAAGGTCAGCCTAGGCTACAGCAAAAGCCTACCTCGAAAAACAAAAACAAAAACAAAAACAAAAACAAAAACAAAAAAAAAGGAAAGAAAAGAAAAGAAAATAACCCCAAAGGGTATAGTTTATTATCCTTTGGCCACTAACCTAGCAACCTGCTTTTGCCTTTCCTTCACACCATCTAATGTTCCTCCATTAACACATTAAACGTATCTTGAGTGCATGCTCATGCTCATTTAAATAAGAGTTGGGTTTTAATGTTCCTAGAGTTATACTTTAACAGGGAATAAACGTCATTTGCTGTATTTCTAATGATCCTGCAAAGCAATACCCTTACAGAGAATGCACATCTGAACTTGAGCTGCAAGAGGGGCCCCACCCCTACCCCAAAGCACCAAAAAAAGGTACTTCAAAGGACTCTGGGTTCTTAAAGCAAGGAGAGTTTTTCAATGTTACATATGAAAAAGAGTTTTACTTAAAATTCTTATACACACATGTAGGAGAAATAGGCAAAAAACAATGCATCTTTTCCTATTCTCAACTGCCATCCAACACTTTGGACACCAGGTCTGTGGCATTTCCCCTTCCTTCCACACAAAGCACATCTCCAGGAGATTGGCTAAGCCACCAGCTGGGAATCCTCTAGTTTAATTCAACTCTGACACTGTCTAACTGGAGACAGTATCCTCGCAGACAGGTTGAGGGCCTGGTCCCCAGCTGCAGATGCTAGTCCCCAGTGCAGATTGTGACCTAAGCTTCTGACCAAGTGGCACTGAAGTAGAAGTTCCCTCAGCCCCTCGTTGGGGTCAGTACTTTTGCTAGGGCGGATCTGGGAATCAGACTGTTAATCTCCTTTCATTTGAGTATTTACTAGGGAAGATACAACGAAAGGTACTGGGAACAGCCAGATGCAGGGGCCAGATGAGGAGGCACAGAGCAAGCTCCATGATCCACTGAGTGCCCCTCTCTTAAAACTTCCATGGATTCAACTGTCCCAAAGCTTCAGGAACTCAGCCCTTTAGTTTATTTTGTGTGGAAATTTCAGGAGGTAGGCATGACTGAGAGAAATCACTGACCATTAGTTCATTGCCTCAGCCTTTAGCCCCTCTCCTTTCCCCATTATCACTCTAGAGATTCCAAGGATTCTTTTTTTAATTTATTTTTTACTTTTGATTTTGAGAGAGAGAGAGAGAAAGAGACAGACAGAGAGAGAGAGAGAGAGAATGGGCCCGGCCTTCAGCTGTTGCAAACAAACTCCAGACATGTGCTCCCCCTTGTGCACATGTGTGACATTTCACTCTTGATTCACTGTGCATCTGGCTTAGGTGGGACCTAGAGATTTGAACATGAGTTCTTAGGCTTCACAGGCAAGTGCATTAACTCCTAAGCCATCTCTTCGGCCCTTAAAAAAAATTTTTGTTTGTTTGTTTTTTGGTTTTTTTGAGGTAAAGTCTCACTGTAGCTCAGGCTGACCTGGAATACGCTCTGTAGTCTCAGGGTGGCCTCGAACTCACAGTGATCCTCCTACCTTTGCCTCCTGAGTGCTGGGATTTAAGGCATGTGCCACCATACCTGGCCCTTTAAAAAAATTTTTAAGGTAGGGTTTCACTCTAGCCCAGGCTGACCTGGAATTCAATATGTAGTCTCAGGGTGACCTTGAACTAATGGCAATCCTCCTATCTCTGCCTCCTGAGTGCTGGAATTAAAGGCATGCACCACCATGCCTGCTCCCCCCCACTGCCCAAGGATTCTTTTAAGTAATTTATTTATCTATGAGAGAGGCAGGTAGAGAGAAAGAGAGAGAAAATAAGCACTCTAGAGTCTGTACCCACTAGAAATGACCTCCAGACGCATGCGCCACCTTGTGCATCTGGCTTTATGTGCGTACTGGGGATTTGAACCTGGGTCCTTTGGCTTTGCAGGCAAGTGCCTTAACCACTAAGCAATCTCTAGATTCCAAGGATTTTAGATGCTCTCTGTTAGGAAACAAGGATGGAGACCAAATGCATATGCTATGGTTTGAATGTCCCTACTGCACAAACATATCAAAATCAAATTTCCAAAATGTTGATTGTGCCAATGCTGAGATATCCTTGTTCATAGAAAAAGTGCCAAGACATAGAAAGCAAAACCTGAGGTGATTACAATTATGTGAAGATAGCCAAGTATATGCTGAAAAGATGTGTACTCCATATCCCCCAACCCTACCACTTTTCAGCCCCCACTTTTGGGGAAGGAAATAAGTAGTGACAGACAGGTGTTTGTTTTTTTTTTTAAATATATTTTATTTGCTTATTTATTTAAGAGAGAGAGAGAATGGGTGTGCCAGGGCATCTAGTCACTGCAAACGAACTCCAGATGCATGCACCCAGTTGTGCATCTGGCTTACATGGGCCCTGTGGAATCAAACCAGGGTCTTTTGGCTTTGCACGCAAATGCTTTAACTGCTAAGCCATTTTTCCAGCCCCAGGTTTTTTTTTAGTATTATTTTTATTTTATTTATTTGAGAGAGAAAGAGAGAGAGATAGAGAGAGAAGAAGAGGTAGATAGAGAGAATGGGCATAGCAGGGCCTCCAACCAATGCAAACGAACTCCAGATGCATGCACTATCTTGTGCATCTGGCTTACATGGGTACTGGGGAATCAAACTGGGGTTCTTAGGCTTTGCAGGCAAGCGCTTTAACCACTAAGCCATCTCTCCAGCCCTGGTTCTGTTTTTCATCTCTTCTAGAATAGAATTCCTGTCTTTAAGAGAAGAGGATATAAAGTGATGTATACATAATTTTTTTTTGTTCTTTTCTCTCTTCTGGGTTCAAATTCCTGCCTTAATCCTGGAACATTACACAGATATAATCAGGAATGAGGAGGATTTATATACATTGACATTGAGGATGTCTAGAATATATTTAGTGCAAAAAGTAAATTGCTAAACCATGTATTTAGTGTGATTTATTTTCATAAGAACAAAATTACACAAAGGGGCATGAACAGCTGCTGATGTGCATAAGGAGACCTCAGCTCAGCAACGATACCAGGAGAAAAATGGAAAGCCTGGCACTTTCACGTAGAATGACAGATTAAGAAGGCTGGGAAGATGGCTCACCAGTCTTGCCCACTTGCTTGCAAACCTGCCAGCCCAGGTTCAATTCCCCAACCACACCCACCTAAGAGACTAGCAACACACACACACACACATACACACACACACAAATACATTGAGGAAATCCTCCATCTCATCTCAAAAGCCAAGCAAAATAAGAATAAACAATCTCAAAGCTATCAACCCAGAAAAGATCCTTATTTATTTATTTATTTATTTGGTTTTTCAAGGTAGAGTCTTGCTCTAGACCAGGCTGACCTAGAATATACTATGTAGTCTCTAGGTGGCCTCAAACTCTCCACAATCCTCCTACCTCTGCCTCCCGAGCGCTGTGATTAAAGGTGTGCACCACCATGCCCGGCAAGATTAAAAAAAAAAAAAAAAAAAAACACCCAAGAGGGGACAATTTCTGATGAGGGACGCTGGCAGATTTTCGGAAGGCGGAAAGCAGCTGAGTTAGCAAAGCTGAAAATGTTTCAGAGATGCCCACAGGCAGCTGGCTGTCTACTAGCCTGTAGTCTGTGCATGATTTCCCTGGGGTGGAAAATTGACTTATTCTGATGCCCCACCCCCACCATATTGACATCTGCTGAGAGATGATAACAATCGATGCACAAGGTGGTCACATTACACAATAAGTGTCATCCCTAAGATGTGGGTTTTCCTGTGTATGTCCAGCCTACATCTGGGTGCATAAGAGTCTGGCCCACGAAGCAGGAACATGCACAGACTACAACCCCCAAACGCTAGAAATTGAGCCAGAGTGATGTCCTGGAGGTGGAGTGGGGTTGCAAACAGAAGTATGGCAAAGGAACTTGCATAGAGGCAGTGAGATTGCCTTTTCCAAAATGGCCACTACGGTATTTCCTAGTTGACATGCTATTCCATAATGTGGCTGTGACCTCCTCCGACTGAGAGGTGGAGTCGCTGTCCCCGTTCCTCAATGCAAATGACTTATTGGTGAAGACAGATCCCAGTGGTAGTGATGCTGCATGAGGTCCTAGGCTGGAGCTCTTCTTGTGCCAGGCCCTTAAACCTCCTCGTCAGCAGTGTTGCTTCCCGAGACCACCCTGCTGCGAAGAAGCTCAAAGTAGGCCACTTGGGAAAACCTCAGGGCAAAGCTCGACGCTACAGAGAGAGACGGTGGCCTGGCCAGCTCCCTGCTCGCCCAGCTTCAATCACTGTCTGGCTGGAGCTGCATGACAGATAGTGAAGAAGGAGAGCTGTTGTTTCCATTACTTATGGGTGATTTTTACATGACAATTATGCTTGGAGTAACCATTTGGACCCCTTTCAAATCTGGTATGGCCAGGCAACTACCCCTGTGAACCCTGGCACAGGTTTGATTCTTAAAAAAACAAACAAAGCCAGGAGTGGTGGTGCACACACACCTTTGATCCCAACACTTGGGAGGCAGAGGTAGGAGGGTCGCCATGAGTTCGAGGCCACCCTGAGACTACATAGTGACTTCCAGGTCAGCCTGAGCTAGCGTGAGACCCTACCTCAGAAAACCAAAAAAAAAAAAAAAAAAGAGAGAGAGAGAGAGAGAGAGAGAGAAAGGCTGGGCGTGGTGGCACACACATTTAATCACAGCACACAGGAGGCAGAGGTAGGATGATTACCGTGAGTTCAAGGCCACCCTGAGACTACGTAGTGAATTTCAGGTCAGTCTGGACTAGAGTGAGACCCTACCTTGAAAAACCAAAAAAAGAAGAAAGAGAGAGGGAGAGATGGAGACAGAGAGAGGAGGAAGTGGGAGGGAGGGAGGAAGAAGGAAGGGAAGAAAGAAAGAAAGAGAGAGAGAAAGAAAAAGAGAAAGGAAAATATGGCACAAGGGAGGATCCTAATGTGAAGACACAAGCCATGGCTGAAGGGAAGAAACATGATACTGCAACAGGTACTGTGACAAAGTCCATTGGAACCTCATCTCTTCCAGCCATTTGGCTCCAAGGATTCTGTCACTCAAGCACAAGCCCGATAGTATCAGGAGACTACAGACCCACAACAGGAGCAAAGCTGGGAAACTAGCCTGTGGATGAGGAGTGCCAGCTAAGTCTCCCACATAGCAGCAAGGATATGCCTTTTTTAAAGATGCCAATGACAGGCGTGGTGGTGCGCACCCTTAATTTCAGCACTTGGGAGGCAGAGGTAAGAGGATCAACATGAGTTCAAGGCCACTCTGAGACTACATAGTGAAGTCCAGGTCAGCCTGGGCTAGAGTGAGACCATACCTCAAAAAAACAAAATATGCAAACAACAAAAAAAACAACAGAAAACAAAACAAACAACAACAATAAAACAAACAATGGCAGAGCATTGTATCCTCAGAACCACAGAATACAAAGAATCAATCTGTGTTAGATTTTACCATAAGGCGTATCCTTAGATGACTAGGTATTTTATCCACAGACTCCACATAAAATGGGGTTGAGGAGTCGCTCCATTTGGGTTCCCCAAGGCAGACTCCAAGACAATGATTCTACCACAAGTAATTGTTGGCAGAGAATACTGGTTGAGGACTGAAGAAGTGAGACAGGAAAAGGAATTAAGTAAACAAGAAGGCATGTTATTAAGTCATTTACCACTGTGAGGAACTGAGCTTGATCTTGCTGAGGGATTCTGAGAGATCATGCAGAAAGAAGATGCCTTAGAGGTATCCCAACCAGTAAGATAGGGTCCCACCAACCACTTTCAAGTGAGTTGACCATTGAGGGTCCCGCCCACCACTTGCAAGTGAGTTGACCGTTGTTTCTTGCAGCCTGTCCCAGGGTGCACATAGCGCTTGGAGGAAAATAACCCTGGGGAAGATATTTAAAGTAATCAGCTATATAATACTTTGCAAAAATAATTTGGAAGTAATTATTTAGAAATAATTTACAAGTCTAGAATTATAAACCAAGCAAAAATCCTAATCCATCAAATTTGAAGACAAAACAACAAACAAAAAACCCCACATTTTAGGTGCATAACATCTCCAAAAATACATAGTCAAGCGCCTTTTCTCAGAAATCTACTAGAGGATGTGCCCCACAAAGCAAAAGGAGTACTTCAAGACAGAAAGGACCCAGGAAGTAGGGAATGCAGCACTGAAGAACACGCAGGCAGAGTGGTAGAATAGGGTACTGGGACCTCTAGAAGGTTCTTACTAGCCAGTTTGTTGTTATGGTTGACAGTGTAGACAAAAGCCTTCAAACAAGTTTTACATTTCTGTTGGAGAACTCAAGGAGAATTAGTGATAGGCACAGAAAACTAAGCATATTCAGAGAGAGAGAGAGAAAGTCACAATTTCTTGAACGAAATACCAAACAAGGAAAATAATGTAATCATCATACTTAGCTTAAGAACAGTGGCTCTTGTGCTGGGGAGATGACTTGGATGTTAAAGACACTTGCTTGCAAAGCCTTCTCATCTTCGTCTGATTCCCCAGTATTCATGTAATGCACAAAGTGGTACATGAATCTGGAGTTCATTTGAAGGGGTAAGAGGCTCTTGCACAACCATACTCTCCCTTCCTTCCTTCCTTCCTTCCTTCCTTCCTTCCTTCCTTCCTTCCTTCCTTCCTTCCTCTCTCTCTTTGCTCACAAATAGATACATAAAAAAGATTTTACAAAAAGAACAGTGGAAGCTGGAGAGATGGACCAGTGGTTAACAGGCACTTGCCTGTAAAGCCTAACAAACCAGGTTGGATTCCCCAGTACCCACATAAAGCCAGATGCACAAAATGGTGCATGCATCTGGAGTTCATTTGCAGTGGCTAGAGGTCTTGGCATGCCAATTCTCTCTGTGTCTGTCTCTCTTCTCACTGACTCTCTGTTTGCAAATAAATAAATATTTTTTTAAAAAAGAACAGTGGTTCTTACTCTTAGCTAAATAATGGAATCACTTTGAAAGCATCAAAAGGTGTTGATGGGGGCTGGAGAGATGGCTTAGCTGTTAAGTGCTTGCCTGTGAAGCCTGAGGACCCCAGTTCGAGGCTTGATTCTGCAGGACCCACGTTGGCCAAATGCCCAAGGGGGCACATGCGTCTGGAGTTCGTTTGCAGTGGCTGGAAGCCCTGGCGCGCCTATTCTCTCTGTTTCTCTCTCTCTGCCTCTTTTTCTGTCTGTCTGTCGCTCTCAAATAAATAATAAATAAAAATAAACAAAAAAAAATTTTTAAGTGTTGATGCCTGGTCCTTACCTCCAGATAGCCTGGCTTCGAGGATCTGAGGTACAGGCTGGGCTTGTGAGCAAAGCTCCCTGGGTGATGTTGTATATCGTGAGAACCACTGCTTGGCAGGAAAAAAAATACTTCTCTGATCATAATAAAGCAAAGACAGAATCTGGTTTAGCTAGAAAATTGTAACTGTATGGGAAGAATGGAGAGAGGGATGTGGGTGGAGATGGTGGATGTGAAGTGTGGCATGAGCAGTCAGTCATGTTGGGGGTCTCTTGATGAAGGCAGCACAGATGAGCGTCTTCTTCAGAAACATGCTGGTAGCTGCCAGAAGGCACCACGGAAGGAGTGGCCCGTGCTCAGAGAAGCAGAGTGCTCAGGTGGAAAGTCTGTGCGCAGGTGGAGGTGAGGACATTACTGACATTGTCTATGAGCCTTGTAATATCATTTGACCATGAGCATGCATGACTTTGATCCAGAAAGTTGAAAAGATATAATTTTGATAAAGGACAAGAGAAAAAATTGGACACAACCTAAATATCCACAACAGGAAAGGTAAGGATATCGTGATACAGTCATCTAATCGAATACCATGTTGTGCTTAGAGCGAGGAATCTGGGTTGCTCACTAGGCACAGGGGTTTTCAAGACCCTAAGATGGGTTTGAGTTATCAGTATTTTTATAAGCCACAGGAAAACAGACATATGCACAAATGAAAAGAGAAAGATGGAGAACGCTAACAGGCATAACCAGTGGGCTGTGGCAACAGTAGACTCAGATTGCTGATAGAGGTCAGGGTAGATTTCATTCTATTTCCCAATTTTTTTCCTCAAGGAAGATAAATTTCTGGATTATCATTATTGTTATTATTATTATTTTAAAAATTTTTTCGAGGTAAGGTCTCACTCTAGCCCAGGCTGACCTGGAACTCACTATGGAGTCTCAGGGTGGCCTCAAACTCATGGCGATCCTCCTACCTCTGTCTCCCGAGTGCTGGGATTAAAGGTGTGCGTCACCACGCCCGGCTTTATTATGATTATGTGTGTGTGTTGCTTAGGCTCAAACCCAGAGCCCTGCACATGTTAGGCAATTGCTCTACCACTGAGCTACATCCCAGCCCCTTTCTATTACTTATAAAATCAAAATTTAACTTAAAAACTGAATATGCATAGACAAGGTCCGGAATGTCCCACACCAAGCTATGAATAATGATTTCCTTTTGGTTGTAGACTGTGTTAGAGAGCATGGAGGGATGGTTTTCTGCTTTTACATTAGTTGTCCGATAATAACTGTTTTTGTTTACAGACTATGAGAGTCAGGGAGACTTTTGACTATGAAGGGGTTTGGAAGTCCGGTAGTCCTGGCCTGGCAGAGTCCTGCTTCTGACTGGGTCAGGGATGGGGAGCAGGCAAGGTTTGGCAAGGGCAAGGACAGGCCCCAGCTCCAGGGGGATCTGGTAGAACCAGCTGTGATGTGGGAAGGGCATGTTGACAGGGTGACTCACTGTTCAGGAGGGGTGGAGATGGCTGGCTCCTCCCCCCCCCCAGCCTCCTGCAGCTGGTGCTTACACAGTACCCTGTTTCCACAGTGCTAAAGGAGGGGTCCTTTCCAAACCCATAGAAACGAAGAACCATCTTGAACCAGGCCTTCGAGCCAGGCCGCACAAGTGGAACAGGCTCACTGATTTAGTGCATGAGAGAGTGTGAGAGGAAGGGGGCGCGCTGGAGTTGGGGACCTAGGGCCTACTGCATGAAAGTTACCATAAAAGCTTTAAATTGCCATTGGAGTTTCCTTATCACCTTTTCTTATCCAAGCATTCCTAATTCTATTTGACCTGCAGGGACCATTTGTGGGGCAAATAGAACGAGTACAAAAATATCCCCACTTTCCAGAAGAGACTTGGGGCCCACAACATTTAGAACAATTATCATCCTGCTTTTGTTTTTGTTCAGTTCATTGAAACTGAAATTCACTAACCCAGAATGCCCACATATTCACAGTAATCCTCCTGCCTCTGCCTCCCAAGTGCTGGGATTGGAGGTGTGAGCTACCACACCTGACTCGAGACCATTTATCTGACAGGCAAGCTAGTGATTGAGGCCAGCAGCCTTCCAGCCCAGCTCCCAGTCTTTCTCTGCATTTGTGTGTGTGTGTGTGTGTGTGTTCCTTTTTTGAGACAGAGTTTCCCCATGTAGCCCAGGCTGGCTTCCAACTGGACATCCTGGTACCTCACCTCAGCCTACCTAGTACTGTGATTACAGGCATGCACCACCATGCTGGATCTCTTTGCTCTTTCACCAGCCACAAGGTCCTCCTTGAGGGAGAAGCAGAGAGACACACTGCCCAATGCAACACTTGGTCCCTCCTTGGCTTCATAGCTAGTGCCAGACTGGCAAGAGCAGAGGGACCAGCAGCCCCCCGAGCTCTCAAGCCAGCAGCGGTAGTTTCCTGGGGTCTCATCAGTCCACCAGCACTGACCCAGCACCTGCAGTCAGTGGGTGCTGCACACAGGCCTGACCCATTGCAGTCTCAGAACCAGCCTCCAGTGACGGGGCTCCATTATCACCCATGGAAAGGCTGGCCATCCAGGCAACTTCCGTTTTACTTCTTATTTCTTTGCTTATTTATTCCTGTGTTAAGGATCAAACCCAGGGCTTTGTACATGCTAAACAAGCATGGTATCACTAAGCTATATTCCTAGCTTTCAGTTTTTTTGGAACTCATTGATCTTGCTATATAGCTTCAACTGGCCTCAAATTTGTGATCCTCCTGATTCTGCATCCCAAGTGCACTTATTACAGGCTTGTGACATCACGCCCTGCTTCTTTTGGTGTATGTATGTATGTATGTATGTATGTATGTATGTATGTATTTAGGACAGGGTCTCTAGCCCAGGCTATATAGCTAAGGATGACGACCTATAACTTCTGATCCTCCTGCCTTTACCTCCTGTGTGCTGCACACTCGCTGCATTTTTTTTTTCTTTTTGGTTTTCTGAAGTAGGGTTTCACTCTAGCCCAGGCTAACCTGGAACTCACTCTGTAGTCCCAGGCTGACCTCGAACTGACAGCAATCCTCCTACTTCTGCCTCCTGAGTGCTGGAATTAAAGGAGTGTGCCAACACGCCCAGCTTTACATTTTTAAAAGAATATTTATTTATTTATTTATTTGAGAGAGAAAGAGAGAAAGAATAGACATGCCAGAGCCTCTAGCCACTGCAAACAAACTCCAAATGCATACGCCACCTTGTGCATCTGGCTTACGTGGGTACTGGGGAATCAAACCAGAGTTCTTGGGCTTTACAGGCAAACACCTTAATTACTAAGCCATCTCTCCAACCCTGCATTTTGTTTTTAACAACAGCAATGACCCAGGTATTTTTCTGGGTTTCCATCTCTTTCTGTTCATGCAGTGCTGACTCTTGAAGGCCCTAGTCTGTGCTGGTCTCTGCTAGGAATGGGGATTCCACACACAGCTCCTCTGTCTTGTGGGTCAGGATGGGATGGGGACCATTCTTTTTCTCTAACTTTTTTTTTTCTTGACAACCTCCATACATATAGACAATACACCATGATCATAATCCCCTTCTACCCCCTCCCTTTTTACTGTCACAAATCCCTTCCTCCACTGAATCACTTTTCTTTTTCTTTTTTCCCCCTAAGTAGTCTCTCTTCTATTTTGATGTCACCAATTTTTTCTCCCTCCTATTATGCAGGTCTTGTGTAGGTAGCACCAGCCACTTTGTGTCTGGAAGGCAGTATTAGAAAGGACTCCTCCCCTTCTTTTGGCTCTACATTCTTTCCACCACTTCTTCCACAGTGGTCCCTGAGCCTTGGAGGATGTGGTAGAGATGTCTCACTTAGTACTAAGCACACAACTGTCATTTCTTCTCAGCACTTTGGTGAGTTTTGAGTCTCTCCAGTGGTCACCGCCATCTGAAAAGTAAAGATTCTTTAACCAAAAGTGAGAGTCGGTAGCATTAATATATAGGCATAATATGTCCATTTAACTATAACATATCCATTTAACTACACAAAAGTAGTCGTTTCCCTCCTAGGGCTTATGACCATCCCAGCCATAGAATTTTGACTAGGTCTTCAGAACCAGGCTAGAATTCCCTCCTGTGGAACAGGCCTCAAATCCAATCAGAGAGCAGTTAGTTTCCCCATAACAGACATGCATCATTGCACCAGTTGGTACCAGTTGGCTTGGCTGGGCAGATGTTAAGCTTGTGGATCCACTGCTGGCTAACACCATTGATGATTTTTCTCTCCATATAGGCTTCATAGCTCTTGCCAGCATTCCTGACAGCTAGTCAGCAGGGAAGAGGCTTCCAGCTCAGTTCCAGCTTAATTTATCTGTGACCTGCAGCCCAGGCATGTGGTGTCTTAAGCAATAAGTCCTTACCATCTAGCTCTGGTGGGCAACCAAGGACCTTGGCAATAGCTTATAATGTTTTGCTGTCAATCTGACGAATTCACTAGAAGGTTTACCACCCCTGGCACTGAAATTTTCTTGTAACAACCTGTGGCTTCTGGACACAGTATTATCCACCTCCATAGGGTACTTCTGCCCAAACTCTTTTTTAAATATATATATATATATATATAATTTAGTTAGCAAAGAAATAGGTTTCCATATGGCTTATTCGTAACTTTAATTTTGATTAACCCTCCTCCCATCTCCTCTTCTCCTCCATCCCCTCAGCAATCATTCTTTTTTTAAAACTATATTTATTTATTTGAGAGAGAGAGAGAGAGAGAGAGAGAGCATACCAGAGCCTCCAGCCACTGAAAATGAACTCCTGATGCATGTGCCTCCTTGTGTATCTGGCTAACGTGGGTCCTGGGAAATCGAACCAGGGTCCTTTGGCTTTTCAGGCAAATGTCTTAACCTCTAAGCCATCTTCTCCTGCCCAGCAATCATTCCCTTTTTTATTTTTATTTTTTATTTTAGAGAGAGAGAGAGAAGAGAATTGGCACACTAGGGCCTCAGCCACTGTCACTGCAATAGAACTCCAGATGCTTGCGCCACCTACTGGGTATGTGTGACCTTGAGCTTGTCTCATCTTTGTGAGTCTGGCTTACCTGGGGTCCTGGAGAGTCAAACATAGGTCCTTAGGCTTTGCAGGCAAGTGCCTTAACTGCTAAGCCATCTCTCTAGCCCTTAGTGATCATTCTAGATCTTCATTACATGCTGGTGGATTTAATCATCACTGAATCCTGTGGGAAGTGATTGGTAGGGCTGAAGACTTCTGTGGCCAATTGCAAACAAATAGAAGAGAGGGCCCCTAGGGATGCCCAACACACTTAGGCTTTAACAAAGTGGATGGGGAATTCTGGATGTCAGCAACTCTTCCTCAGTCTCCTTCCTCTCCCTACAGGGTCTCATGTATCCCAGACTAGCCTTGAACTCTCAGTATAGCTGAGGATGTTCTTGGACTTCTGATCCTCTTGCTTACATCTCCTCAGTGCTGGGATCAAAGGTGTGCACCACCACACTCAGGTTACATTGTTTTGTTTTATTGTCTTCAGTCAAGGTCTCAGATTCTGCTTCTACAGAGCGGGCATTATAGCATTGATCACTGATTCAGACAGTCATAATTTTGTGTTATTAGCAGCCCCTTGGGGGAGGCAGACATGTTTCTACATCTAGGCAGGCTCAGAGAACTGAGTCACTTGTTTAGGTCATACAGTTAGTGGAGGTACATATGACAAAGGGGGATTAGTTGGCCTTGGACTCCAAATCCAATCCTCTTCGCCACCCATCACTCACAGACGCTCAGAGGGAGGAAGATGTAGCTGACACCAAGGGCCTCTGGCTGGACAGGCCGACACCCCCAGCCTGGTGTGATGCTCTGGCATTACAAAGTGCTCTGACGCTCACATCTCTGTTGCATGTTCCTATCCTTCCTGTTTCCTCCCTTTGTAAAATCAAGGTATAAATTCTGCACAGAAAGGAACCAGGGCTGTTTGGAGAAATAGCTGACCCCAGATTGGGGTAAGAAAAATACACAGGGACGTCTCCTTTGCCAGGAAGTAAAGAATACACAAAAAATGATGAGGGTGTCTCTGAAGGACACAGATACCAGCTCAAAGGGGCTCCCACTGGTCAACTCTGGAGCAGTTTGATCAAATAAGATAACAATAGCAAGGAATTTAAACCGAATAGAATAAGACTCTCAATATAAATAAACAAAATAGCATATAGACAGAGAAATATAAAGGGAATAGTGGAATCTGAAAAAAAAAACACCATTTGGCAGCTGTCATAGTAACTGGGCAAGAATCACTAGTGCTAAAACTGGTGGGTGAAAGAAAGGTGAGAAACAAGTTATTTACACAGGCTCAAAGTACCTTCCAGTAAGACACACAAAGGGAAATCACAAAGGGAAAAACAGCAACTGCAGACCTGAAGATGCCATCTTAACCCCAGGACCCAATTTAAAATCGTCACATAGACAGGACTTCCTGACTTGCTGCTCTTAGAATGGCACTCCATTTCTCTGATATTTCTGTCTGAATTGAATCATGGGGGAAAACCAGATAAGTCCAAATTGAGGATGTCCATTCAGAAATGAATGGCATTTGCTCTTTAAGAATGTCAGGTTTGGGCTGGAGAGATGGTTCAGCAGTTAAGGCACTTGTCTGCAAAGCCTAATGACCTCGCTTTGGTTCCCTAGTACCCACATAAGGTCAGATGCACAAAGTGGTGCTTGTGTCTGGAGTTTGTTTGCAATGGCTGGAGGCCCTGGTATGCCCATTTTCTCTCTCTGTCTCTCTTCTATCTTTCTCTGCTTGCAAATAAGTAAAGGACTGGAAAGATGGTTTAGCACTCAAAGCCTAAGGACTCAGGTTCTACTCCCTAGAACCCATATAAACCAGACCCACAAGGTGACGCATGTGCACAAGGTGGCACACACATCTAGAGTTTGATTACAGTGGCTGGAGCCCCTGACACACCAATTCTCTCATAAAATCAATCAATCAATCAATAAATAAATATTAAAAGAATGTCAAAGCTGGGTGTGGTGGTGTATGCCTTTAATCCCAGCACTTGGAAGGCAGAGGTAGGAGGATCATCATACGTTCAAGGCCAGCCTGAGACTACATAGTGAATTCCAGGCCAGCTTGGACTACAGCAAGATCCTACCTCGAAAAACCAAAAATGAAAAAAAAAAATGTCAGGTTTGGGCTGGGTAGCTGGTTCAGTGGTTAAAGGCAAAGCTTGCTAGCCCAAGGCTTAATTCCCAAGCCTCCCACATAAACTGGACACAAAAAGTGGTGCAAGCATCTGGAGTTTGTATGCAGTTGCAAGAGGCCTGGGGCAGCCACCCAACCACCTACTCCCCCCCCCACTCATTTATATGACTTCATTTATTCATTTATGTGAATAAATAAAAAAGATTTTTAAAAAATGTCAAGGTTGCTGGGCATGGTGTTGCACACCTTTAATCCCAGAACCTGGGAGGCAAAGGTAGGAGGGTCACTGTGAGTTTGAGGCCAGCCTGGTATTACACAGTGAGTTCCAGGTCAGCCTGAGCTAGAGTGAGACCCTACCTCAAAAATAAATAAATAAATAAATAAAGTCAAGGCCATAGCTGGCAAAGACTAAGGCAGTATTTGATGGTAAAGCAAAACAAAGAGACCTGACTACTCAGTGAAATCTTGGGATAGGAACATTCATGTATTTATCTTACTGTGAAGGGCACAAACAGAACAATGAACATACTTTACACAAGAAGTGTATATAGGCTGGAGAGATGGCTTAGCGGTTAAGGAGCTTGCCTGCAAAGCCAAAGGACCTTGGTTCAATTCCCCAAGACCCATGTAAGCCAGATGCATAAAGTGGCACATGTGTCTGGAATTTGTTTGCAGTGGCTAGAGGCCCTGGTGTGCCCATTCTCTCTTTGCCTCTTTCTCTCTCATAAATAAATAAATAAATAAATAAATAAATAAAATATACAAAAGAAGTGTACATAAGAAATCTTAACCTCTTGATTATTATAATTTATTAAATTTTATTTATTTATTTATCCTTAGGTTTTTTGAGGTAGGATCTCACTCTAGCCCAAGCTGACCTGAAACTCATTATGTAGTGTCAGGGTGGCCTTGAACTCATGGTGATCCTCCTACCTCTGCCTCCTGAGTGCTGGGATTAAAGGTGTGCGCCACTATGCCCGGCTTAAATTTTATTTATTATTTTTTAATGATTTAGTTATTTATTTGTTAGAGACAGAGAGAGGGAGAGAGAGAGAGAGAGAGAATGGGAGCGCCCAGGCCTCACTGCAAACGAACTCCAGACGCATGCACCACCACGTGCATCTGGCTTACGTGGGACCTGGAGAATCAAACTTGGCTCCTTAGGCTTTGCAGGCAAGTGCCTTAACCGCTAAGCCATCTCTCCAGCCATAAATTTTATTTTTTATTTATTTATTTTTTGTATTCATGGGGATTGAATCCAGACCTTGTGCAAGCTAGACAAGTGCTCTACCTCTAGACTACATCCCCAGCATACCCTCCCCCATCTCCTTTTAAACTTTTTATTTTGAAATGGTCTCACTATGTTGACCGTGTTGCCTAGGCTGGCCTTGAACTCAGTATGTTGTTCAGACAAGTCTTGAATTTTCAATCCTCCTACCTCAGCCTCCAAAGTAGGTAGCTGTAATTACAAGCCTGCATAACCAGGCCTGGCTACATTTTATAAATAAGTTTCTCTATCTTATAATTTATCACAATGTCCTTGTTTCTAGGCAATGTACACTGAAGTACTTAGGGATAAAGAGGCATCAGATTTGCCAGTTGCTCTCGATTATTTCAGAAAAATAAATTCATGGAGAATGACAAGACAGATGTAGTAAAATGTTAGTATTTAGAGAGCTTGCAGAACCTAGGTAAAGGATACATGTCAACTCCGCATACTATTTTGCAACTGAAAATATTGCAAGATACAAAGTTAAAAATAGTGCAGTACTAAAAATAGACTTGAAATATCAAGATTTTAATGTTATAGCCAAAGGGATAAGTTCTAACCTGAGGGCAGTGTCTAGAATAACACAGGCAGATTCATAACATGTCCGATTTTATCAGATAAAATAAACTAATTGTTGGTTTTTTTTAAGTCTGAAAATGACAACTTGTTTTCAGACTATCACTTGTCATAAATAAGCACATGACTGAAGAAATTGAAGGGTAATATACATGCAGTAAAGCACAATCTTACATGCTGTGGGTAGGGTATACACACATTCATGCAATCTCTACAACCTCACTGGTGCTCGATTGCTATCTAGTATTCCCAGAAGCAGGCCGCGGACATCATCACCTTCATTGTACAGCAGAGGAAATGGAGGAGAGACATGCTTACCAACTCCAGATTCAGACATTGTCTTTTGAATTCCAAAGTCCGCGTGCTCGAGGCCTCTGCTATGCCGGCAGTTGATGCCGCTGCGGTCAGCAAACATGGATTGGGTAGCAACTGCTCTACCGGCGAGAGCGCCTCGTTTCCACATCCATAGCATGGATTGTAGCTCCACACGCTTAGTGAGCTAAGACACGTCAGATGCTGAGCACGGTGTCTGCACATAGCAAATGCCATCTTCTCAGTTACGATCTAATCAGTTATGATTGCCCTTTGTGCATAAGGCCCAGGAAATACCATCTGCCCTAATGTGCCACTCTCCGCTCCTGGGACTGCTCCCAAGCTGTATTAGCAATGGCAGGTAACTAATGCTGACGACTGGCCTGTGGAGCGCTGGTCCGTGGAACCAGATGAAGGGATGTCTTCGTGGGCGCAGCCTTGGCCGGTGGGATACTAAAGCGGGCATTCCAACAGTCCTTCTGGGAGTCCCCAGGCAATCTGGAGCATCACACCCCCTCCCATCACAATGCATCTGTTCTACCATGGTCACTGCAACAGCCTTGGTGAATAAGATGTGTCCTTTTTGGTCAGGAGATCCCCCCACTAGCTCTGGAGTTGCTACCCAGGATCAGCAAGGCTGCAAAGGGAAAAGAGAACCCTCCTGAAGCATTTAAAGGAGACACCCTGTGGGAATTATATGCACAGGTTCCAGAAGAGTGGAGAAGCCAAAGTCACCGCCAGTTGGAGAGGCAAGGGAGCAAGTGGTAGTCCCGGAGCCCATGGACATGATGTGACCACAGCCAGAAGTGTTGCTGAGACAGAGAGAAAGGACAATCAGCCAAGCTTCTTTCCTTCTGCCCACTGAACTCAGGTCTGTGCCTTCCAGCTGACCCAAGGGCTTGGGAACACAGCTGTCTGCCCTCTGGAGGAAGGGGCTGAGGAGATGGCTCAGGGGTTAATAAAAAGTGCTTTTAACCAGGTGTGGTGGCGCATGCCTTTAATCCCAGCAGCTGGGAGGCAGAGGTGGGAGGACTGCCATGAGTTCAAGGCCACCCTGAGACTACATAGTGAACTCCAGGTCAGCCTGTACTAGAGTGAGACCTTATAAAATAAAAAATTTTTAAAAAGTACTTTTTGTGCAAGCCTGACAATTAGAGTTTGGATCCTCAGAAGCCATGTAAAATCCAGACACAAATAGTGTACACATCTGTAATCCCAATGTGCCTAAGGCAATGGAAGGTGGAGTCAGAAGAACCCTAAAGCTTACAACATGTGACAGCCTGTCTCAAATAAGGTGAAAGGCCAAGACAGACACCTCAAGGTTGTTTTCTGACCTCCATACTTGTGTTGTGGCACACACACACACACACACACACACACACAGTTGAGGACTATATCTCAGGACCCAGGGGCCAGCCATAGTCCGTGACCTTTCCATTTGGCATTCAAGTGCCTTATCCATGTCTGGCACAGGTAAGGGTTTCATGTGTCTGATGAAATAATTGGCTGCTTTATTTATTTTTAAATTTTTACATGTGTATTTATGGATGTATGGATGTGTTGTGTGTGTGTGTGTGCATGCACTGTATGCTTTGGTGTGTGTGTGTGTGTGCGCTGTATGATATGGCTGTGTGTGTGTGTACACTGTATGCTATGGTGCATGTGTGTGTGTGCATTGTAGTCTATGGCATGTGTGTATGTGTGTGTGTGTACATTGTATGCTCTGGCGCGTGTGTGGAGAGCAGAGGACAACCTCAGCGTGTTTGTCTTCTTCCACCTTCTTTATGAGTCAAGATCTCCATGGCTTTTTTATTTTTTTGTTTACTTTATTTGTTTATTTATTTTCAACGTAGGGTCTCATTCTAGCCCAGGCTGACCTCGAATTCACTATGTAGTCTCAGGGTGGTTTCAAACTCACAACAGTCCTCCTACCTCTGCCTCCCAAGTGCTGGGATTAAAGGTGTGCGCCACCACACCTGGTGGCACCATGGCTAGTTTTGCTGCTACCTCTGTGCCATTCTAGCTAGCCTTCAAAGCTTCTGGATTCTTCTGGATCCATCTGCCATTGCCACAGGCATGTTGCGATCACAGATGCATGCACCTGGCTTGATGTGGCAAATGGGCGATCCAACTCAGACTGGCAGGCTTGCAAGTAACCACCTATCCCCCTGAGAGGTCTCCCCAGCCTTGGCTTGTTTTGTTTGTTTGTGACAAGTTCTCACTATGTAGCCCAGGCTGCCCTGGTACTTACTATGTAGCCCAGGCTGGCATTGAATTTGTAGCAATTCTCTTGCCTTAGCCTTCAAAACACTGGGATTATAGGCAGTTATCACCAAACCCTACCTGACAAACAAGAAGAAAACAGTGTTCCCATGTTCCTGATCAGATTTTTTAAAAACCTTATTTCACACACACACACACACACAGAGAGAGAGAGAGAGAGAGAGAGAGAGAGAGAGAGAGAGATTGGGCACACCAGGGCATCCAGCTGCTCACTACAAACCTGCCACCTTGTGCATCTGGCTTCTATGGGTTCTGGAGAATCGACTCTGGGTCCTTTGGCTTTGCAGGCAGACACCTTAACCACTAAGCAATCTTTCCAGCCCCAGATTTTATTTTATTTTGATTTTTTGAGGTAGGGACTAGCTCTAGCCCAAGCTGACCTCCTACCTCTGCTTCTTGAGTGCTGGGATTAAAGACATGCACCACCACACCTGGCCAGATTTCTTTTTAACTTTTTGTTTTGTTTTATTTTGAGAGAAAGCTCCCTATGTAGCCCAAGCTGAAATTGAACTTACTACATTGCCTCAGATGGCCTTGAACTATGTAGCCAAGAACTGGCTTCTTTCTCATGATCTTCCTACCTTAGCCTCCCAAATGTATACATATGCCTCCATGCTTTGCTTCTTATGGTAATTTTTTAAAGGTAAATATCTGGTATAAGCATTCTGGAAAAGCATTTGGAGGGAACTATTAAAGTTGAACATACTATGTGTGGTGGTTTGATTCAGGTGTCCCCCCACAATCTTAGGTACTTTGAATGCTAGGTTCCCAGCTGATGGAGATTTGGGAATTAATGCCTCCTGGAGGCAGTGTATTGTTGGGGGTGGGCTTATGGGTGTTATAGCCAGTTTCCCCATGCCAGTGTTTGGCACACTCTCCTATTCCTGTTGTCCCCCTTATGTGGGCCAGGGGGTGATGTCCACCCTCTGCTCATGCCATCATTTTCCCCTGCCATCATGGAGCTTCCCCTCAAGCTGGTAAACCAAAATAAACCCTTTCTTCCCAAAGCTGCTCTTGGTTGGGTGATTTCTACCAGCAATGCGAACGTGACTGCAACACTAGGACTTAGAAATTCTACTCCCAAGTGTATACCTAGCAAAAATAGAATGTTCAGAGTAGTGCTTATTACAACACCCCCAAGCTAGAAACAGCCCAAGTAGTCATCAGTAAAGGAGTGAATAATCACAATGGAACACTGTGTAATGACGAGAATGAGTAGCTTATGATCACCTATGCTGGGGTGGGTATCTCTTTTCAATATGCGTGAAAGGAATATGGCTGCACAATTCATTCAGCACAAATAGAAGAGGCAGCACTAACACCTGGCTTCAGGAGTCAGGATTGAGGTTACCCTGGTGGTAATGATGACATTTAAGGGCTCTTTGGGAATAGGGGAGGGTCTGGTCATGTCTATTTCTTCAATCACATGCTGGTTGCACAAGGGTGTTCAGTTTTGAAGCTATGTCCAGCTGTATACTTATGATTTGTGAATATTTTCTTGTGTGTCTTTAATGACAAGGAAACACATTGGGACTGGGGAGGGTGGCTTACTGGGTACAGTAATTACAACACAAGCTTAAGGACCTGAGTTTGGATCCCCAGCACTCATGTAAAATTCAGGCATGGTAGTGTGTGCCTGTAAGGCCAGTGTTGGGGAGGCAGGAACAGTAGGGTCCCTGGGGCTTGCTGGCTAGCTAGTCGAGCCTAATGAGTGAGTTCCAGGTTCAGTGAGACAGCTTATCTCAAAAAATAAGAGCCGGGCATGGTGGTACACACCTTTAATCCCAGCATATGGGAGGCAGAGGTAGGAGGATCCCTGTGAGTTCGAGGCCAGCCTGGAAGTACAGAGTGAGTTCCAGGTCATCCTGAACTAGAGTGAGACCCTACTGAAAACAAAACAAAGCAACAATAACAACAACAGAAAAAAAATCAAGATGGGAAGCAACTGAGCAACATACTCAAGGCTGACCTTTGGCCTCCACATGTGCACACATGTGCATGTATGCCTCTCCATATGCAAATGCTTACACACTCAAACACACATACACACATACGCACAGAAAAAAATAGAGAAACTATTTTCTTTTTCCATTTTCTGTTTTCCCCATCTCAATCCAGAGAGCTTCCCTGAAAATGAGATGAAGGAAGAGGCTGGGTTTATGGCCAAAAGTAAGAAAGAAATAGATGCAAAGACAGAGCCCTGCCCAGGTGCCAAGGCCTGTGCTGAGCTGTTGTGGGAATGGTGTCACGAGGCCTCCATTATACACAAGGACATGCAGCCCTAGGGGCAGTACTCTGATCACATCACTGAGGCGCACGAGTAGTGAGTGGCTGAGGAGGGTTTGAGTCCAGATCATGTTTGATCCAGAGCACAGGCGTATAATCCCATTTGTTCTTCTCTGATGCAAACAGAGCAGATGACACAAGTCAGGCTGACATGGCCACTGCCCCTTAAGTATGTGCACCTGATTCTGATTTTCAAAATGGAAGTTACCTTGGTGTTAAACAGATGCATGAGAGTTTAGAACTTTCTGGAGACTTTATGTCTTGGTGTCTCTCTTGGCTGGGACAAAGCAATTTCTTGACATCAAAGATATCTGGGCTGGGGAGATGGTTCAGTGGCTAAAGTGCTTGTAGTGTAAGTATGGGTACCTGAGTTTAGATCCCTAGCACCCACGTACAGCCACACAGCAGGCACCTGTAATCTCAGCAGGCCTATGGTGAGAAGGGAGGCAGAGGCAGGAGAAGGCACAGGAATCTCACAGGCCAGCTAACCTGGGCCAACAGAGTAGTGGACAAGAAAACACTCAAAAATTGTCCTCCAACCTCTATACACACACCATGACAATGCACATACACATACAAAATAAATAAAATAAAAAGAGGGCCGGGGAGATGGCTTAGTAGCTAAGGCACTTGCCTGTGAAGCCTAAGGACCCACGTTTGATTTCCCAGAACCTGCATAAGCCAGGTACACATGATGGAACATGCATCTGGAGTTTGTATGCTGTGGCTAGAGGCCCTGATGCATCCACTCTCTCTCTCTTTCTTTCTCTGTCGCTCATAAATAAATAAAAATAATATATTTTTTTTATTTTTTGAGGGAAGGAGAAAGAAAGAGGCAGAGAGAGAGAGAGAGAGAGAGAGAGAGAGAGAGAGAGAATGGGTACGCTAGGGTCTTCAGCAGCTGCGAACAACCTCCAGACACGTGCGCCCCTTGTGGTGCATGTGCAACATTGTGGACTTGTGTTACTGCATCTGGCTATGTGGGACCTGGAGATTCAAACATGAGTTTTTAGGTTTTGCAGGCATCCACCTTAACTGTTAAGCCATCTCTCCAGCCCCCAAAATGAAATATTAAAAAAAATAAAAATAGGACTTCCAGTTAAGATGGCAGCTTAGGAACCACACCAAAGCAGCCTAGGAGAGAAAAAACCAAAGAATACTCAGCAAAATACACACTTTTACTAAAAAGTGAGGTGTATAAGAAATTAAAATGGCAGCAGAGAAGTAGGAGAGGTCCAGAGCATCCAGAGCCCACACAGGCAGGACGAAGTGGCTCTGGCAGTGGCGGCTCTGGCTCCAGCTCCGGCGGCTGCGGCTTTGGCTCTGGCAGTGGCAGCGGAAGCGGTGGCTCCTGCTCCGGCTCTGGCATTGGCAGCGCCGGCTCTGGCAGCAGCGGCTCTGGCAGCAGTGGATCCAGCAGCAGCAGCAGCAGCTCCAGCTCCAGCAGCAGCAGCTCCAGCTCCAGCTCCAGCAGCAGCAGCGGCGGATCCAGCAGTGGCAGCGGCAACAGCAGCGGGGGCGGGGGGGACTCCAGCAGCGGTGCCAGGTCTGTGGGGCCACAGCTGCCAAGCTCGGCTTGCCCCACAGGAAAAGCCAGTGCCCAGCTCCAGAAAACAGAACAGTGTTCCAGCAATCCTGCCAGCCTACTTGAACCCACAGAGCACCAAAGAGAGACGCAAGCAGAGCACAGCATAACAGAGACCAAAATCATCCAAAAAGGTAACTGGGATTGGGAAGGGTCTCACTTGGTCACAAGCTGACTTGGAACCCTTAACAGACCAGAAATCTTAACCTCTTTGTTGATAGAGGATCTGGTTGTTATAATACCTACTCTTGCATAAATAATTGGTGCTGTTTTTCATTGAATGTGTACATTGTTTAGTTATATTTTAGAATCTATCTGTATTTTGTTCCACTCAGCCTACTTGAATACTCCCATAGCAGGCAAACCCAACCCCTAGGAACACCCTTGTAGATACTCTGAGAGTCTTAAGAGCCACACCTAACACCTTAAGCTCCTACCCTGAAGATATATAACATCAGATCAACTGATACAGCTAAGAATACCCAGCTAGCTAGAAAATACAAGCATTAACTTAATCCAAGATGCAAAAATATATACATTATAACACAAGAAACACTAAAAAGCAAGACAATATAAATCCACCAAGAAGTATTAATGCATCAGAAATGACCTCCAGTGAGAACAAGTTAGAGGAAATGCCTGAGAAATATTTCAAAAGAATGATTGTAAATATGTTCAAAGAAGTCAAAGAAGAAATCAAAGGAATCAAAGAGGAAATCAAGGAATCAAAGAAGACACAGGACGCCAATTTAGTGAAATAAAGAAGTCAATACAAGACATAAATAAGGAGATAGAAATAATGAAGAAAAACCAGTCAGAATTACTAGCAATGAAGAACACAGTTAATGAAATAAAAAACTCTGTAGAAAATCTCACCAGTAGAATGGATGAAGGAGAGGACAGAATATCTAAACTAGAAGACCAGATGTTAGATCTAATACAGTCCAACAAAGAGAAAGACAAACTAATAGAAAAGTATCAATGGGAATTTCAAGATATTTGGGACACTATGAAAAGATCAAACATAAGAATTCAGGGTACAGTAGAAGGAGAAGAATTTCACTCCAAAGGTATAGTAGGCATCTTCAACAAAATCATAGAAGAAAACTTCCCCCAAATTGGGAAAGAGGTGCCAATGCAGATACAGGAAGCCTTTAGAAACCCAGCCAGACAAAACCTGGAAAGAACCTCTCCTCACCATATTATAATCAAACTACCAAACACACAATCCAAAGAAAAAATATTGAAAGCAGTTAGAGAGAAAAATCAAGTTACCTACAAAGGCAAGCCCATCAGGATTACAGCAGATTACTCAACACAAACTTTAAAAGCCAGAGGGGCATGGAGTGATGTATTCCAAGTTCTGAAAGATAACAACTGTCAACCAAGGTTACTTTATCCTGCAAAGCTACCCATCCAAATAGACAGAGAAATAAGGACATTCCATGACAAAAGCAGGCTAAAAGAATATTTGAAGACAAAACCAGTTCTACAGAAAATACTTGAAAGAACCCTCCATGCCAAAGAGAAGGAAAAGCACACATATAAGGAACCTGGAAAAACAAACAATACTCAAATACTATTTAACACAAGAGAGCAAAGGTAGAACCGGAACTACAAAAAAAAAAAAAAGGCAAACATAAATACACACCTTTCAATAATATCTCTTAATATCAATGGCCTCAATGCCCCAACCAAAAGACATAGGTTTGCAAACTGGGTTAAAAAGCAGGATCCTTCAATTTGTTGTCTCCAAAAAACTCACCTTTCTACAAAGGATGGACATTATCTTAGGGTGAAAGGTTGGAAAATGGTGTTTCAAGCAAATGGGCCTAGAACACAAGCAGGGGTTGCTATCCTAATATCTGACAAGGTAGACTTCAGTCCAACGTTAGTCAAGAAAGATAAGGAAGGTCACTTTATTTTGATTAAGGGCACCCTCCAACAGGAGGACATTACAATCCTAAACATATATGCACCTAACATGGGGGCTCCCAGATTCATCAAACAAATGCTATTAGAACTAAGGTCACAGATAACAACAAACACAGTGGTAGTGGGGGACTTCAACACCCCACTCTAATAAATTGACAAGTCATCCCAGCAAAAAATAAACAGAGAGGCATCTGGACTAAATGAGGTCATAGAAGGAATGGACCTAACAGATATATACAGGACATTTCATCCAAATGCTGCAGAATATACATTCTTTTCAACAGCACATGGAACATTCTCTAAAATAGAGCATATATTAGGACACAAAGCAAATCTTAACAAATACAGGAAAATTGAAATAATTCCTTGCATTCTATCTGACCACAATGGAATCAAACTACAAATCAATAGCAAGAAAAACTATAGAGCATACACAAAATCATGGAAACTAAACAATACATTACTAAATGATGAATGGGTCAATGAAGAAATCAAGAAGGAAATCAAAAAATTCATAGAGTCAAACGATAATGAGAACACAACATACCAAAATCTCTGGGACACAATGAAGGCAGTTCTAAGAGGTAAATTTATAGCTTTAAGTGCCTATATTAAGAAATTAGAAAGGTTACAAGTAAATGACCTAATGCTTCACCTTAAAGCCTTGGAAAAAGAAGAACAAGGCAAACCAAAAATCAGTAGACAGAAAGAAATAATAAAGATTAGGGCAGAAATTAATGAAAGAGAAACAACAACAACAACAAAAAATCCAAAGAATCAATGAAACAAAGAGTTGGTTCTTTGAAAGGATAAACAAGATTGATAAACCCTTAGCAAATCTGACCAAAAGAAAGAGAGAAGAGACACAAATTAATAAAATTAGAGATGAAAAAGGTAACATCACAACAGACACCAGAGAAATTTAAAAAATCATAGGGACATACTATAAAAACATATACTCCACTAAGTATGAAAATCTGAAAGAAATGGATGATTTCCTTGATTTATATGACCTACCTAAATTAAATCAAGATGAGATTAATAACTTAAATAGACCTATAACAAGTATGGAGATCCGAGCAGTTATCAAAAATCTCCCAAATAAAAAAAGTCCAGGCCCAGATGGATTCACTGCTGAATTTTACCAGACCTTCAGGGAAGAACTAACACCATTGCTTCTTAAGCTTTTCCATAAAATAGAAAAAGAAGGAATCCTACCAAACTCCTTCTATGAAGCCAGCATCACCCTGATACCAAAACTAGGCAAAGATAGAACAAAAAAAGAAAATTACAGACCAATCTCCCTCATGAACATAGATTCAAAAATTCTCAACAAAATATTGGCAAACAGAATACAAGAATATATCAGAAAGATCATTCACCCAGACCAAGTAGGCTTTATACCAGAGATGCAGGGATGGTTCCACATATGCAAATAAATAAATGTAATACATTATATAGATGGACTGAAGGACAAAAATCATATGATCATCTCATTAGATGCAGAAAAACCATTTGACAAGGTCCAACATCCCTTCATGATAAAAGTCCTACAGAGACTAGGAATAGAAGGATCATATCTCAATATAATAAAGGCTATTTATGACAAGCCTACAGCCAACATATTACTAAGTGGGGAAAAACTGGAAGCTTTTCCACTAAAATCAGGAACAAGACAAGGGTGTCCACTGTCCACACTTTTATTTAATATAGTACTGGAAGTTTTAGCCATAGCAATAAGGCAAGAGATGCACATAAAAGGGACACAAATTGGAAAGGAAGAGATCAAGTTATCATTATTTGCAGATGACATGATTCTATATATAAAGGACCCTAAACTCTACCAGCAAACTATTAGAGCTGATAAACACCTACAGCCACATAGCAAGATAAAAAATA
The DNA here is from genome assembly GCA_036346955.1 of Dipus sagitta. Lineage (NCBI taxonomy): Eukaryota > Metazoa > Chordata > Mammalia > Rodentia > Dipodidae > Dipus > Dipus sagitta. The sequence continues at coordinate 239,605,364 of CM070770.1, forward strand.
AATACACAGATATCATTAGCATTCTTATATGCTAACAACAAACACACAGAGAATGAGATCAGAGAATCACTCCCATTCACAATTGCATCAAAGAAAATAAAGTACCTTGGAATAAACCTAACCAAGGAAGTGAAGGATCTCTACAATGAAAACTATAAAACACTCAAGCGAGAAATTGCAGAGGATACTAGGAAATGGACAAACATCCCTTGTTCCTGGATTGGAAGAATCAATATTGTGAAAATGGCAATCTTACCAAAAGCAATCTACACATTTAATGCAATCCCCATCAAAATTCCAGCGGCATTCTTCAAGGAAATAGAAAAAACAATCCAAAAATTCATTTGGAATCACAAAAAACCTCGAATATCTAATATAATACTGAGCAACAAAAATGAGGCTGGTGGTATCACTATACCTGATTTTAACCTATACTAGAGAGCCATAGTAACAAAAACAGCATGGTACTGGCACAAAAGCAGACATGTAGATCAATGGAACAGAATAGAGGACCCAGATGCAAGTCCAAGTAGCTACAGCCACCTGATATTCGATAAAAATGCCAAAAATACTCATTGGAGAAAAGACAGCCTCTTCAGCAAATGGTGCTGAGAAAACTGGATATTTATCTGTAGAAAGATGAAAATAGATTCTTCTCTCTTTCCATGCACAAGAATTAAGTCCAAATGGATTAAAGACCTTAACATCAGACCGGAAACTCTGAAACTGCTAGAGGAAAAAGTAGGGGAAACCCTTCAACATATTGGTCTTGGCAAAGTCTTTCTGAATATAACCCCAATTGCTCAGGCAATAAAGCCACAGATTGACTGCTGGGACCTCATGAAATTACAAAAAATTTGTAATGCAAAGGACACTGTGAATAAAGCAAAGAGGCAACCTACAGAATGGGAAAAAATCTTTGCCAGCTATACATCTGATAGAGGATTAATATCTAGGATATACAAAGAACTCAAAAAATTAAATAATAAGAAATCAAACAAGCCAATTAAAAATGGGCTATGGAACTAAATAGAGAGTTCTCAAAAGAAGAAATACAAATGGCGTATAAGTATCTAAAAAAATGATCTACATCCCTAGTCATCAGGGAAATGCAGATTAAAACTACATTGAGATTCCATCTCACTCCTATCAGACTGGCTACCATCATGAAAACAAATGACCATCAATGCTGGTGAGGATGTGGAAAAAGAGGAACCCTTCTACACTGTTGGTGGGAATGCAATCTGGTCCAGCAAATCAGTGTGGAGGTTCCTAAGACAGCTAAAAATTGATCTACCATATGACCCAGCTATAGCACTCCTAGGCATATATCCTAAGGAGTCATCTCAGTTCCTTAGAAGTACATGCTCTACCATGTTTATTGCTGCTCAATTCACAATAGCTGGGAAATGGAACCAGCCTAGATGTCCCTCAACTGATGAGTGGATAATGAAGATATGGCACATTTATACAATGGAGTTCTACTCAGTGGTAAAGAAAAATGAAGTTATGAAATTTGCAGGAAAATGGATGGATCTGGAAAGGATTATAGTAAGTGAGGTAACCCAGGCCCAGAAAGCCAAACATCGCATGTTCTCTCTCATATGTGGATCCTAGCTACAGATGACTGGGCTTCTGTGTGAGAAGGAAAACACTCAGTAGCAGAGGCCAGTAAGCTAGAAAAGAGATAGAAAGGGAAGAGAAAGGAAGGGAGGGGGGTACTTAATAGGATGGTATTGTATATATGTAAGTAGAAGAATAGATTAATGGGAGTGAAAAGGCCCAAAATGAGGTCTGGGGAAGAGATTGAGTAAAGGAACGGTGGAGGGACAGCTAATCAAAATCTAAGAGGTAGCCGGGTGTGGTGGTGCACCCCTTTAATCCCAGCACTCGGGAGGCAGAGGTAGGAGGATCGCCTTGAGTTCGAGGCCACCCTGAGACTCCATAGTGAATTCCAGGTCAGCCTGGGCTGGAGTGAGACCCCACCTCGACAAACCAAAAACAAAACAAAACAAAATCTAAGAGGATATAAATAAAACATATGTAATCCTCCTTTTTTGGACAATGGAACACTCAGGAGCCGTAGATCGTTGCTAGAAAATTTTCAGTGCCAGGGATGGGATATCTTCCAGTGAGTTGTTGGCCAGGGAGATCCCTGATTCCCCCAAAACATTATAGGCCATTGCCGAGGCCCTTGGTTTCCCACCAGGAATAGATGGTAAGACCCTATTGCTGATGACTCCATATACTTGGGCTGCAAGGCCACTGAGAAATCCTGCTGGAACTGAGCTGATAACCTCCTCCATGTAGACCAGCTGACAGAAAGCTGAAGAAGCCATTCTGCATGCAGTTCAATGGGAGAAAGAGAAATCACCACTGACGATACTCACCAGTGGACACTGCAAGCCTTATAATTGGCCAGCCAGGCCAAATAAGCCAACAGGTGCAATAGTGGCACGTCTGTTTTGGGGGAAACCAACTGCCCTCCAATTGGACTGGAGGTCCACTCCATGGGAAGGGAATACATCCCTGATACTGAAAACTTAAAACAGGGGTAGCCATAAGCCTGAGGGGTGTAACGTCTGCTGTTGTCTGGCCAAATGTATATACTATGCTTATCAAACTGCCCAGTAAGCACTTCTGTTAATGTTCACACCCTTATATTAATGCTACTCTCACTTTTGGTTGAGAATCTTCTCTTTTCAGATGGCAATGACCTTGGGATGACTCAGAAGGTATCATGGTGATGGGAAGAAATGACCGCAGTGCTCACTACTGCAATATCTGTATCACACCTTCCAAGGCTCAGGGTCTAATGCGGAAGAGGTGGTGGAAAGAATGTAAGAGCCAGAGGAAGGGCAGGACTCCATACAACATGCTCCCTCCAGACACAAAATGGCCTGGATATCCATGGCCTCACAGTGCCTGATACTACCTGCATAAGACCATCATAAGAGGAGGAAAAGATCAAGACATCAAAAGTAAAACAGAGACTGATTGAGATGGGGAGGGGGTATGATGGAGAGTGGAGTTTCAAAGGGGTAAGTGGGGGGAGGGAGGTTATCACCATGGGGTATTTTTTATAATCATGGAAGTTGTTAATAATAAAAAATTAAAATTAAATTAAAAAATAAAAATATAAGGGTGGTTAAGGCACATGCATGCGAAGCCTAAGGATTTATGTTTGATTCTCCAGATCCCACATAAGGCTAGACACACAAAGCGATGCAAGGCCACAAAGTCGCACATGCACACAAGATGGCGCACACATCTGGAGATCAACTGCAGTGCCTAGAAGCCCTAGCATGCTACTTCTCTCTCTCTTTCTCTCTCATACAAAAAATAATTAATTAACGATTTTAAAAAATACAAACATGTCTGGTCATGCCCAATACCCCCAATGCTTCAAAGTGAGCTGAAAAGACTTTGTATGGCCTGGAGATGATCCCAGACAAGCCCAGGTAGCTCTGAGAAGAGTCAGGTTTGACATGGACCCCAGGAGAAAGCACCTCAGCAGCTCGCACTAAGTGGCAGGGAGGAAAGGCTCTCCCTTTTGTGCTTGTGAAGAGCTGGAGTGCACACTGGCCTTCCTCCAACTCCCTCACTGTGCTTTCTTCTCCGCCTGGGCCTTGCATAGTGCTTTCCCTTGGCCTTGGTTCGAGAGCTAAGGTTGTGGTTAGTTTTCTGGATCACCTAGATTCAAATTCAACTCCATGTTCACATCTCAGCTAAGACCTTACTTAATCCAGGAGACCTCTGCTGAAGTCTTTAAATCTGGGGCCCTGTACATCCCCTCTGGACAGTCACCACACTGGATTGTAGTTGGTTATATCTTGACTGGAAGCTCCAGGTGACAATGAACACCACTGGCCTTCTCCGTGTGCAGGCTTGGGGGTCATGCTCACAGTAGGCACCCGGTGAACATCTGCTGACTGAATGAAGACTGATGCTCTGGAAGTCATTAGATGAGGGTCTACCTCACACAGTTAAAGAGTCTTGTGTCACTTGTTCAAGACCTTGAGTTCCTTGATCTGATTTTGGAGCATCTTCTCCTTTGGGGAGGAAGAGGCCCAGCTTAACACTTAGGTAGATAAAAACCCAAAATCAGCTGGGGAATGGTGGCTCATGCCTGTAATCCTAGCACTTGGGAGGGTGATGGAAGAGGATCACCATGAGTTCAAGGCCAGCCGTGGGCTCCAAAGTGAGTTCCATGTCAGCCTGGGCTACAGTGAGGTCCTGCCACAAACACAAACAAATCCCGAAGTCCTGCAGAAATCCAGGCAAGGGGCAGCATCTGCATGGAGACACCAGAGGACAAGTCAAAGCAAGGGTCTCCGCAGGCAGAGCGAATGGGAAGGCGGGGGCCGGGGGGGATCTGCACATGGGGCAACTCAAGACACAATTGTCTAGGCTAGCAAAGGTTCATTCTCCTTGCTTCTTAACATTTTCTCAACCTGGACACTGCTTACATCTGAAGCCAGATACATGTTGGTTGTGGAGCTTGTCTTGTTCATTTCAGAGTGTTTGGCGGTGTAGGGGGTTGAAGAGTTGCCTTGCCAAAATCCATGCCCACCTGAAATCTCCAAATGTGACCCCTTAGACCAAGGGTCTTTGTGGATTATAATTACTCAAGATCCAGAGATGAAACAATTCTAGATTTAGAGTTGGATCTGAATTTAATATTCTATGATTTTTATGTTTCAATTGGAAATAAATTAAAAGAGAAAAAAATAAGCCTTTTTACTTACACACAGAGACACGGGGAATGAGGCACATGCAGAGAAAGGAAAGATGGAATGATATAGTCACAAGCCAGGGGCACCAATGTTCACCAGGTACCACTGTAAACCAGGAAAGGTCGGGGAAGAATTCGTCCTTAGAGACTTCACTGGGAAAGCTGCCTTGCTGATTTTGATTCCGGATCTCTAACCTTCAGAACTGTGAGAGCACAAGTCATTTGTCAAGATGGCTCTAGGAAACTAACATGAACTGTTGCCACTGCTGCCCTGTTGTCACCACCAGATGCCAAGAGCATCCTCAGCTATGACAAATGAAAATAGCTCAGATATTTTCAAAAGTCCCACCCATCCACCAAGGACCCCTGTGGTAAGAGGGTAGATAGGATGAGAGGACAGAGCAGCATGAGATGAACCTAGATTCAAATTTCAGTCCCACCCAGAAAGAGCTACGTGACCTTCAGCAAGTTGCTTAACTTCTCTGAACCTCACTCTCCTCATGAGTAAAACAGGGGCACAACAGGGTGCCCATATCTCACAGAACTATCAATGCTGATGAAACAAGATGACTGTAGAATGTGCCTTGCACAGCATCAGACGTACAGGTAGCATTCAATAAATAGTAACTGAGACAATGCTGTAAGTGGATTTTATTAAGCAATAATAATATTACCTAATGGGTAATAAATACATTAAGAACTAACAATGGTAATGACCACTATTATTAAATCCTTTGATCTGAGTCACTCTGTTATGCAGTAATCTACTAAGAGCTGCCTCCACACTGGGGCAGTGGCTCCTCTGGAGGGAGGAGGTGCTGGAGTGCCCATCTTTGTGTCATACTTTCCACACACTACCTTTTCCTTACTCCATCTCATGCGAGCCTCATAGTAGTCCAGTAGGCAATTAAAATGTGTTGTCCCCATTTTACAGAGGTGGAACTTCAGGGGCAAAAACACCAGGAGGTTTATCCAAGTTTAAGCAGTCCATAGCTAAGCCATGCCAGAACCCTAGGCCATGAAAACAATCTGCTTCTTCTTCCTCTTTTTTTAAGTATTTTATTTTTATTTATTTCTTTGACAGAGAAAGAGAGAGAGAGAGAGAGAGAGAGAGAGAGAGAATGGGTGTGCCAGGGCCTCCAGCCACTGCAAACGAACTTCAGACACATGTGCCCCCTTGTGCATCTGGCTAACATGGGTCCTGGGGAATAGAACCTAGGTCATTTGGCATTTGCAGGCAAATGCCTTAACCATAAACCATACCTCCAGCCCACAGTCTGCTTCTTGTTCCACTCCTGCTGTTCCTCACTTCTCCACATGAAAGCTAACCCCTGGTAAGAGCCCGCTGCTAAGAAAATAAACTGGCTATCTAGGCTTCAGAATGACTGTATTTTCAACAGCTCTTTCTTGAAGGGTTCCCTGCATAGTCCCAAGGCTATGGGAGGAGGAGGGGGACAAACATAGATCTGGACCTGGGCTGAAATCCTCAGGTAAATTCTGGAGGTATTTATTAGTTAAGGCTCTACAGGAAGCAGAATTCCACTCCATGCAACCTAGGAGACCTGGGTGGAAAGCTGTTCATACTCCCGGGGCAGACAGAGTACGGGGATCCACCAAGCACGGGGAGGCAGCATCCTAGCCATGATGGGAAACAGAAAGATGGCGGAACCAGCATCCAGTGAGGGCTGGTGGGGTGCGGCCAGGCGAGGGCCACCTAGACAGGAAGTGGAACTCTGGTGCCAGGGGTGAGAGGAAGCAGGGGGGCGGGCCCTCATGCTAGCCAGTCTTTGGCTGAAACCAGCAGGCAAGTCACCAGCAAGGAGGCCTCAGAAATTCTCAGCGACCTCTAGGATGTGTTCTGTGAGGATAGAAAATACTGGAGAGAATGCCTGAGATAATCAATGTATAAAGAGAAATGTTGCCAGGAATGGTGGCACCCACCTTTAATCTCAGCGCTGGGGAGGCTGAGGTAGGAGGATTGCTGTGAGTTCCAGGCCACGCTGAGATTGCATAGTGAATTCCAGGTCATCTTGGGACTAAAGCAAGACCCTACCCTAAAAAACCAAAACAGGAAGAAAAAAAAAGAGGAAATGTTGATTTGGGCTTATGGTTTTGGAGGTTTTAGTTAGTGACCAGTTGTCCTGTTGCTTTGGGCCCGTGGTGGGCAGCACATGCCGGAGGAAGTGTGTGATGGAAAGACGCTGCGTGGCCCCTGGCCAGGCAGTGAGTGAGCGGAAGAGAGGCCGAGAGGCCGAGGGTTCCAGCCCCTCTCTGAAGGCACTCCTGCAGCCCTCTCTGCAGGCCCCACCACTTAAAGGTTCCACCACCTCCCAGTAGCACCATGCTGGGGACTGTATCATACCAACCTTTAGGGGATGGAGCAGTTACTTGCTTGCTGTCGGGACCAAATACCTGACCAGAAAGCAGCCTATGGAAAGAAAAGGTTTATTTCCAGCCTACAGTTTCAAGGGGAAGTTTCATGTGCCAAGGAAAGTGTGGCAGGAACAGAGTCAAAACAGCAGGGAGAGCCGGGCGTGGTGGCGCACGCCTTTAATCCCAGCACTCGGGAGGCAGAGGTAGGAGGATCGCCGTGAGTTCAAGGCCACCCTGAGACTCCATAGTGAATTCCAGGTCAGCCTGGGCTAGAGTGAGACCCTACCTCGAAAAACCAAAAAGAAAAACCAGAAAAAATAAAATAAAATAACAGCAGGGAGGAAGTAGACAGAGTGAGCCCAGTGCAGCACATGGGCTGGGCTGTAACATCCCAAGGCCCACCGCCCAGTGATATACCTCCTCTAGCAAGGCTCCATCTCCACCAGTATGAGGCTTAATCACAAACACATGAGGTTATGAGGGACAATCTACACTCAAATCATCACAGGGCGTAAAGTCCTAGAGACAAGATTTGAGGGAGTATCACTTGCACAGAGATGGCTGGCTATGGTGACATGTCTGTAACCCCACAATTTAGAGGCAGAAACAGGAGGATCATGACTTCAAAGCCAGCTTTGCCTACATAGGCGAAGTACTACAAAGCACCATGTACTTTGCCCACATAGTTCAAGACCAACCTGGGCTACATGAGATTCAGCCTTAATAAAGGTGTGGACGGGTGCTGGAGAGCTGATTCAGTGTACAAAATACTTCCACTTAAACCTGAGCATCTGAGTTTGATCCCCAGATCCCACATAAAGAGCTGGAAGCTGTGGCAGGCTTTTGGAATCTCAGCAAGCTGGGAGAATTTTCTGGAAGCTTGGAAGCTTGCATGAAGCACAGCAGTCAACAACAGCAAGAATGGAGGAACTCTGCCTCAAACAAGGCGGAACAAGGACCAACCCTGCAATTTGTCCTCTGACTTCCACACATGCATCATGGCACATGTGTGCTCACATTCACACACGAAACACTCACACACATATGCCCATCACACAGACACACACACACACACATACATACACATGTGTATATATATATATATATATATATATATATATATATATATATATATATAATATATATATATATATATTTTTTTTTTTGCTTGTGTTTCGAGGTAGGGTCTCTCTCTAGCCCATGTTGATCTGAAACTTACTTTGCAGTCCTAGGCTGACCTCAGACTCACAGTGATCCTCCTACCTCTTTCTTGAGAGTGCTGAGATCCCACCACACCCAGCAATATATGTCTTTCCAGGTAGGGTCTCACTCTAGCACAGGCTGACCTGGAACTCACTATGTAGTCTCAGGGTGGCCTTGAACTCACGGTGATCCTCCTACCTCTGCCTCCTGAGTGCTGGGATTAAAGATGTGTACCACCATGCCTGGTTGGGGAGAGATGGTTCAGTGGATCAGGTGCTTGCTGTGCAAACATGAGGACCAGAATTCAGATCTCCAGTACCCACTCATGGGTCAGGTGGATGTCCCAGCTGCCTGTAATCCCAGTGATCAGGAGGTGGAGACAGAGGATCCCTGGGGCAAGCTGGCTAGCTAGACTAGGCCAGCTGGGGAGCCCTGGGTGTAAGTGAGACCCCGCCTCAATAGATAGGGTGAGAGTGACCAAACAAGACACCCAGTGTCAATCTCTGGCCTCCACATGTATGTGCACACATGAGTACATATACATGCATATGCACACATACACACACACACACACACACACACACACGTGAGCGCAGGCAAAAAAAAAAAAAAGCAAGATTGGGGAATGGTTTGAAGGAATGAGGGAAGAATCTGCAGCCTACGGGTTGATGCAGCAATGGGCTCTATTGGTGCAAATTCATCTGCAATGCAAAGGAAGCCTGAAAACATGGAACTCAGGCCCTGTACTCTAGGTGCTCATTTCAAAAATCACCCAACATGCTTGCTTAGCTGCCATAATTGAGAGAGGAACAAAAAGGAGAAAACATCCTTGAAAAAGAATTGAATCTGAGGAGACAGAGGAAGAGGAATTGCCAGGGCAAAGGCCCGGAGGCAGATGTGTCTGCCCTGTTTGAGTGACAGCCTGGAAGCTACTGTGACCAGAGAGAGTGAAGTGAAGGGGTCTGGGTAGGAGCTGAGGCCAGAGAAGATACAGCAGAAGCATTGGAGAGGGTGCACCTTCATAAAGGACTCTGGATCTTATCCTGAGCTGAACAGGAGGTCTCTGGAGGGTTATGTGTCAAGGGGTCATGATCTAATTTGTTTTTAACCAGTCTCTCTGTTGTGTGGTGAGTACACTGCATGGGGTGGAGGGGAGAACAAAAGGGGATCTGGAGTTGGCAACATTTCCTTCCTTCCTACCTTCTTTCCTTCCTTCCTTCCTTTCTTTTCTTTTCTCCCTCCTTCTATCACTCTCTTCCTCTCATCCTTTGTCTCCATCTTTAGTTTTCTCCCTTCCCTTTCTCTCCCTTCCCTATCTCCTTTCTTCTTCCCTCCCCTATCTCCTCTCTTCTTCCCCTTCTTCCTGTCATTCTGCCATGCTGTTTTTATTAACATGTAACAAAGTGCGGTAGCCAGGCAAACGATAACGACGTGGAGCCTGGTGGTTGCAACAAAAAGAGGTCAAGTTCTGGATTTATTTTGAAGGAAAAATAAATAAATTTTAAAAAGCTGCCACAAATGTTCCTAATTTGTACATGGGATCTTTAGATTGACTTGGGTTCTCCTTTCTTTTGAGTGAACATCTTGGGGTAGAATAGCTGGGTCATACCATAGAAATATTTTAGCTTTTTAAGAAACTGGAGAGATAACTCAGCAGTTAAGGCACTTTCTTGCAAAGCTTGATGACCAGAGTTCAATTTCCCAGTACCCATGTAAATCCAAGTGCACAAAGTGGAGCATGTATCTGAAGTTTGTTTGCAGAGGCTGGAGACCCTGTCATGCCATTCTGTCTCTCTTTTATCTTCTCTACTTGCAAATAAATAAATAAAAATATTTTTATATTTTTGTTTTATTTATTTATGTGCACGGAAAGAGATAAAGGAGAGAGAGAGAGAGAGAGACAGAGAGAGAGACAGAATGGGTGCACCAGGGCCTCCAGATGCTGCAAATTCCAGACACATGCACCACTTTGAGTATCTGGCTGTATATGGGTTCTGGAGAATTGAGCCCGGATTTTTAGGTTTTGCAGGAAGGCACCTTAACTGCTAAGCTATTTCTCCATCCCCCCACCAGAAAAGAAAAGAAAGAAAACATATGTATATAAAGTTTCTTGAGGTAGGGTCTCACTGTAGCCCAGGCTGACCTGGAATTCACTATGTAGTTTCAGGGTGGCCTTGAACTCATGGCAGATCTTCCTACCTCAGCCTCCTGAGTGCTGGGATTAAAGGTGTGCACCACCATGCCCGGTTTTCCAAATATATATATATATATATATATATATATATATATATACATATACACATTTTTTTTTTCGAGGTAGGGTCTCACTGTAGCCTAGGCTAACCTGGAATTCACTATGGAGTCTCAGGGTGGCCTCGAACTCATGGCGATCCTCCTACCTCCGCCTCCCGAGTGCTGGGATTAAAGGCATGCGCCACCACGCCCGGCAAAAATATATATATATATTTTTTTTTTAAAAGAGAAGAATCCACCAAAATGTTTTCCAAATGGGTTGGACCATTTTACATTTGAGCCAGGAGTGGGAATCTTCCCCTACCTCTTGGTATGACCAGTCCTAGTAGGTGTTTATTAATAAGTTACGGCTTTGATGTTCATTTCCGGAAGGGCTGGGAAAGCCAAGCACCTGCTGCTCCCCGTCCACACAGAGCCATTGCTGCATAACGAGGCTGGATTTATGACGGTGGTTCCATAAAACCATAAAAGAGCTGGCTGTGACACCTGACCTTCCCAGCACCACAGTGCCATACGTGGCTCCGGTTTATGGTGCTGCTGGTGTAAACAGTCTTGTGTGCTTGCAAGGTGAAGAAAAGTACAGCACATATAATTTGCTGGTTAGAGTATCTGCTGCCCTGTGCTTTTGACCATTTTAGAGTAGATTCTGCTTACATAAAAAGGTGTACAGTACAAAACAATGCCAATTATGCCAGCAGTAGCTCCCTACATTTTGTTTACCACATCTCTCCACTGCATCATTTTCTCTGCTGCCTGATTCAATCTTGTGTAGTTTTGTTCATTGTGGCCCTGGGAGGGAAAGACAGAGTATGAATATTTATGCTTTAATAGCCTAGGAGTGTAGTAGGCTACACCTCTGAGGTTTGTGTAGGTATACTCTGTGATGTTTGCACGTGACACAATAGCTTAACAAACCCCTTCTCAGAATGTACCCTCACCCCTAAGCCACACATGACTGTGTCTTTTATTTCTTTGTTTTTGGTATTGCTTTAAAGTTTTGGTGTGGATGTGTGTGTTTACATATATGAGTGCAGACACATGTGTGCCACTGCATTGGTGGGGAGGGAAGGACAACCTTGGGGGTGTCTTCACCTTATACCTCATTTGAGGCAGGCCATCATTGTTCACCATTTTAATTTTTTTGTTTGTTTTTTCAAGGTAGGGTCTTAAAGCCCAGGGTAACCTGGAATTCACTATGTAGTTTCAGGCTGGCCTTGAACTCACAGCAATCCTCCTTCCTTAACATTTTTTTATTGTCTTTTTTTTTTTGGTTTTACAAGGTAGGGTCTCACTTTAGTTCAGGCTGACCTGGAATTCACTATGTACTCTCAGGGTGGCCTCGAACTCACGGTGATCCTCCTACCTCTGCCTCCCGAGTGCTGGTATTAAAGGCGTGCGCCACCACACCCGGCTTTTTATTGTCTTTTTAACTAGCTATGGGCTCTGAGGCTATGGTTCTCATTCTAATTGGTAATTTGCTCCCTCTTTCCCATCCCTGGCCATCCTGGCTAAATGTTATCTATTTTGCAAAGAATTGTCCTTTGCCTTCATTGATGTCTTTCTCTGCTATTTATTGGGACTGGAGAGATGGCTTAGCATTTGTCTGCAAAGCCCAAGGACCCAGGTTCGATTCCCCAGTACCTACATGAGCCAGATGCACAAGGTGGCACATGTGTCTGGAGTTCTTTTGCAGTGGCTAGAGGCCCTGGCATGCCCATCCTATCTGCCACTTCCTCTCTCTGTTTCTCAAATAAATAAATAAATAAAAATATATTATTAAGCTGGACGTGGTGGCACACACCTTTAATCCTAGTGCTCAGGAGGCAGAGGTAGAAGGATGGCCATGAGTTTGAGGCCACCCTAAGACTACATAGTGAATTTCAGGTCAGCTAGAGTGAGACCCTATCTCAAAAACCCAAAAATACATGACTTCCACTTTGATATTTACTGTTTTGTTTTTCTGTTTACTTTGGATTTCTAACCTTCTTTTCTGTTTTTAAAATGAAGTATATACTTTGTATGGACACATTATGTGTTGGTACCGTCATTTCCCTTCTCCCTGCTCCCATTCCTCTGAGGGCCCTACTTAGTGGGATTGCTAGTATTTACAATGGGGTGGGTTGTGGGCGATGAGTTGTGAGCGTGGCAGTCAGTCATCGTGGGGAGTGGGGCAGTGCCTCTGGACACTCCTTCCCACCCTGTGGCTCTTACAGTCTTTCCACCCCCCTCTTCCATAAAATTCCCTGAGCCTTGGTGGATGTGTTTTAAATCTATTTTAGTGTTGAGCTCTCAGCAACTTCTGGATTTCTACTTTAGTAAAATTTGAGTGTCCTCAGTGTCTATTGCCATCACCCTGGCACAGGTTGTCAGGTTTGCTGCAGAAGTGCTACTTTTGGTCACCTCACCAGTTCCTCTGTGGTTACACCTGGGTCCGGGCTGATGAGCCAGTAGGGGTTCATCTCCTGCCAGGGAGTCAGCTGTCTTTTCTTGTCACGTTGATTGATTTTGGTTGTCTTCAGTTTTCACTGCCTTCTGTAAAAGAAAAACAGATTCTCTAATGGAGAGTGAGAGCAGCAGAGGCTAAAGGGGATAGGCATAGTCAATTAAGAGAGCCTTTGATGGGTGTAGCCTCTCTTTTGGCCAAAGTCTACTGAGAGCTTCTCATTGGAGATAATAATCTTGGTTTCCATAGGATTCTGACTCGGTTCCTAGTACCAGATATGAGTTCCTTTCCACTGAGTGGGTCTCTTAGCCAACCAGAAAGCCACTAGTTACTCATCTAGGCTAGGTGACAGTATTGCACATGTGTGTACATCTTGGCCAGCTAGTTGGTTTCATATAGCAGGGTACCCTGTTTGCTCACAACATAGTGGCCATTTTCCCCCAGCAGCTCATGTAGCACTTTCCAGCACTATACGGGCTAGCCCTCTGGGAACTGGCTTCCTTCTAGATTCCAGCATGATCTCTTGATGATTTATGTCAGCAGCTTGTGGTGTCTTCAGCAATGGGATCTTACCTTTTACTTCAGGCAAGTAATCAAGTGGTTTGACAGAAGCCTGTATTGTTTTGGGGACCTCATGGGTCTCTCTAACCAACAGCTCAATTTGGGGAGTAACTGATTTCTGGTACTAGGAGTCAAAGGCAGAGCAAAATTTTTTAGGATTAGGCTTCATCTCACCCTCTCCATGGCCTTTCTTACCAGACAATGCTTCTGCACTCCTGTTAAAGGTTGTATCTTTTAGTCTGCTATCCAGGAGGAAAGTTCCTATGGTACTAATTCATTTTGGCTTTAGTTTTGTGTTTATCTCTCCCAACCCTCCCCTACTCCTCTCCCCAAACCCTTCCATCCCTATTATCTGTCCCTCAAGTTGCCTGTCAGGTATGCCTGCAACTCAAGCTGTCATTCAACCAGTAGGATCTCATGAAACTAAAGTTTTTGTACAAACATACATACCATAAACAGAGCCAACAGACTACCCACAGAATGGGAGAAAATCTTCACCAGCTATAGCACTGACAGAGGCCTAATATCTAGACTCTACAAAGAACTCAAAAAAACTCAGCATAGCTGGGCGTGGTGGTGCATGCCTTTAATCCCAGCACTCAGGAGGCAGAGGTAGGAGGATTGTGGTGAGTTCAAGGCAACCCTGAGAATACAGAGTTAATTCCAGGTCAGCCTGAGCTAGAGTGAGACCCTACCTTGAAAAACCAAAAAACAAAACTTCAGCATAAAAAATTAAGCAATCCACTCAAAAAATGGGGCAGAGAACTGAATAGAGAATTCTCAAAGGAAGAAATACAAATGCCCAGTACTCACTTAAAGAAAAGTCCAGGGCTGGAGAGATGGCTTAGTAGTTAAGCGCTTGCCTGTGAAGCCTAAGGACCCCGGTTCGAGGCTCGATTCCCCAGGACCCACGTTAGCCAGATGCACAAGGGGGCACACGCGTCTGGAGTTCATTTGCAGTGGCTGGAAGCCCTGGTGCGCCCATTCTCTCTCCCTCTCTCTATCTGCCTCTTTCTCTCTCTGTCTGTCGCTCTCAAATAAATAAATAAAAATAACAAAAAAATTAAAAATATATATATCTCAAAAAAAAAAAAAAAAAGAAACGTCCAATATTGGGCTGGAGAAATGGCTTAGTGGTTAATCACTTTCCTATGAAGCCTAAGGATCCCGTTTCAAGGCTCGATTCCCCAGGACCCACGTTAGCCAGATGCACAAGGGGGGTGCACGCATCTGGAGTTCGTTTGCAGTGGCTAGAGGCCCTGGCGCGCCCATTCTTTCTCTATCTCTCTCCCTCTTTCTCTGTCACTCTCAAATAAATAAATAAAAATTAAAAAAAAATAAAAAAAATTTAAAAAAAGAAATGTCCAATATCTTTAGGCACCTTGCCAGCAAGAAATGCACATTAAAACAGCTACAAGATTCTACCTTACTCTAGCCAGGATGGCAACCATGACAAATGAAATGACAGTAAATGTTGTGAGAATGTGGGGTAAGAGGAACACATATTCACTGCTGGTGGGAGTGCAAACATGTACAACCACTATGGAAGTCAATGTAGAAACTCCCGAAAATGATGAAAATAGATCTACCAATAGACCCAGCTATTTCTCTACTAGGCATCTACCTTACAGGCTCCACGCTTTACTTCAGAGGTATCTGCTCAACCATGTTTATAGCTGCTTTATTCACAATAGCTAAGAATTGGAATCAACCCAGATGCCCATGGTCTGATAGATAAGGAAGATGTAGTACATATACACGATGGAATTCTACTCAACACTAAGGAAAAATGAAATAATGAAATCTCTAGGAAAATGGATGGACTTGGAACAAATCATACTAAGTGAACTTAAACAAGAAAGACAAATGATGCATGTTCTCCCTCATGCGGTTCCTTCCATTTCTGATTTCTAGCAATTGTTTTAAAATTATGATAACATTTAGTATTTTAACTAAGTTTTTGTTTTGTGAAATTAAGCACAGTCACCTTATTGTGCAGCTGTCCCCCTTACCCATCCCCATTTTCTACTTTCTAAAAGTTGAAGGTTAAGGTCATTGATAGGAAACCTCCCTCCACATACTATAAATTTTAATATATTTTGATCCATTTTTAATTCAGTTAAGTTCTTTTTCTTTCTGTATTGATTTCTTTTTGACCATTTGTGATTTAAGTGTTTCATCTTGTCTCCAAACACCAGAAGACTTCCCAGGGATCTTTATGTCATTCATTTTTAATTTAGTTCTGTTGGGGTGTGAGATTTGTCTGGCTTGAATCCATTGAAATTTATTGTTTTATGTACATGGTCATGTTAGTAAGTGTTTTTTTTTAAATATTTATTGAATAATTGAATGGTTGGTTGATTATGTGTGTGAGAGAGTTTAGACATGACAGAGCCTCGGGCCATGCAAACAAACTCCAGATGCATGTGCCACTTTGTGCATCTGGCTCTACATGGGTACTGGGGAATTGAATCAGGGCTGTCAGGCTTTGCCAGCAAGAATCTTTAACCATTGAGCCATATCTCCAGTCCCTTCAGTAAGTTTTCCGTGTGCACTTGAAAAGAGAATGAATTCTGCCTCTGTTGGATGAAGTCTATAAAAGGTAGAACAAGATGATTATCAAAGCTATTTCCTTACTGATATTTTTTTTCTTTATTAGTCAGTTCTGTATTCAGCAAATACAGTCAGTTTGGTACCATTATTAGGCTCATCCGTGACCTACCCCCTCCCCTTGGCCCCTCCTTGTTGAGGTATACGGGTCATGCATTGTGGAGTTAGCCCACAGTTATGGGTAAGCTAAATGTCTCTGCATATCATGACCCAACATGTGACTCTGACATTCTTTCTGCCCCCTCTTCCGCAAAATTTCCCTGAGCCATGTTGGGTTCATTTTTGGTCTGCTTCAGTGATGAGGTATTGGGGGCCTCTGAGGCTCTGGCTCTCTGATTTGGTAGGAGTTGATTTTTCTCTGTGTTGATCTCCTTCCCCCTTGTGCTGGTATCCGGTTCATCAGGAAAACAGCCCCCTTGCTTGTTTCTCCAATTTTTCTTAGTTTCAGCCAGGGCCCTTTTGGGGTATGATGGGGTGGCTCTCTCCTTAGGATCTACATCTATCTGAAAAAGAGAAGCAGGTTCTCCAACGGAGAGTAAGTTAGCATCAGGACAAATGAGATAATCCTTACTTTTTTTTTTTAATAGAGAATTTAATACGTGTAGGCCCTCTTGTAGCCCACAATTAATGGTAGCTTGATATTGGAGAGTGGGTTTACGTTTGGATGTGGTTCTGACTTGTTTCCCAGCTCCAGCTATGGGTCCCATACCAGTGAGGGGATCAGTTAGCCAAATTGAGAGCAGTTGGTTCCCCACCATGGCTGTGTGCCACCACTGCACTTGTGTGGGCATCACAACAAGTTATTTGCTGCTCAGTAGGTTAGACCATGCGTTGCTTCGACAGATATTGGTCAATTTCCCCCAGTCGCCCATGTAGCACCATCTGGCACTAGACACGCTGACTGTCTGGGGACTGACTCTCTTCCAACTTCCAGCCATGCCATTCTAATTTGCCTGTCAATCACATAAGGTATATATAAATATATAAAGCAGTAGGGTCTTACCACTAGCCTTTGGTGGGTCATCAAGTACTCTGACAGAAATCTGTCTGTCTTTTAGGAAACCTTGTAGGTCTCTCTGATCAAAAGCTCATTGTGGATGATAGCCCCATGCTGGATCTGGGAGTTACAGGTCAGTGCCCACTAAGAAAATGAGGTAAAAGATAACTAATATACAAGAGTTAGAGATAAGAGAGAGAGAGACAGGGAGAGGGGAAGTGAGGGAAGGAAGATGTAGGAGATTAAGGTTAGTCTTAATCTTACCCTCTCCAGTGTCTTGTGGTTCAGGTGTTCCCTGTAAGGGCCTGGTGAAGGATCAGCCATTTGGTCTGTCTTTTAGTAAGTAGAAGATTATGGTACCATTGCCGTTTGGGTCTAGATTTGTGTTTCCCACCCCTTTGATGCCCTCCTCTCCCTCCCCTTCCATCCTAGTGTCTAGTCTAGGAGATGCTTGCTGGGTATGTAAGGTATCTTGGGTAGATTCAGGTTAGGTGCTGTAGATGAGTGAGACTATGTGGTGATTTTTTTTTCTGTGATTGGGTAAGTTCATCCTTACTGATTTTTAGGTCTACTATCGATTGTTGAGAGATTGGCATTGATACTTATAAATCTGGTCTATTCTTGTAGCGCTACTAGATTTTACTTCATGTAGTTTGAAACTTTATTTCTGTTTTTAAAATGTTTTTTTTTTTTTTTTTTTATTTGAGAGAAAGGGAGAGGGAGAGAATGGGCATGCCAGGGCTTTTAGCCACTGCAAACTGCAGATGTATGCACCCCCTTGAGTGCATGCATGACATTGCGTGCTTGTGTCACTGTGCATCTGGCTTACATGGGACCTAGAGATTCGAACATGAGTTCTTAGGCTTCACAGGCAAGCACCTTAATTGCTAAGTCATCTCTTCAGTTCATTTATTTTTTAAAAATGGGTCTATGTGTGTGTGAGCATTCATGAGTATGCGGGTGCATGTGCATTTGTATATGGAAGCCAGTGGACTTTAGGAATTGCTCCTCAGAAATGCCATTCACCTTTGTTTGAAATATGGTCTCTCATTAGCCTGGACATCTCCAATTAGTCCACACTGACTAGCCACCAAGCCCCAGAGATCCTCCTATGTCTGCCTCCCCAGCACTAAGATTATAAGCACTAACCACCATGCTGACCATCTTTATGTGGGTTCTGAGAATCAAACTCAGTCCTCATGTGTGGCAAGTACTTTTCCAGCTGAGCTGTCTCACCCAACTCCCATTTGTTTCTTTAAATTCAAAGTATATTTCTTATAGGCAGCATATAGTTTGGTTTTGCTCTTATTAATTTTTAAAATTTATTTATTAGAGACAGAGAGATTGAGAGAGAGAGAATGAGAAAGAGAATGGGCACACTAGGGTCTCTAGCCACTGCAAACTCCAGACACATGCGCCACCTGTGCATCTGGCTTACATGGGACCTGGAGAATCTAACCTTGGACCTTGGTCCTTAGGCTTCGCAGGCAAGCACCTTAACTGCTAAGCCAGCTCTCCAGCCCAGGTTTTACTTATTTATTTATTGTTGGTTTTTTCTTTTTTTTTTTTTGAGGTAGGCTCTCACTCTAGCTCAGGCTGACCTGGAATTCACTATGTAGTCCCAGGGTGGCCTCCAACTCATGGTGATCCTCCTACCTCTGTCTCCCAACTACTGGGATTTAAGGCGTATGTCACCATGTCTTTTTTATTTCAGTCATATCATCTTTGCTTTTTTTTATTTTTCCTTTTTTTTCAAGGTAGGGTCTTGCTGTAGCCCAGGCTGACCTGGAATTCACTATGTAGTCTCAGGGTGGCCTTGAACTCATGGCAATCCTCCTCTGCCTCCCAAGTGCTGGGATTAAAGGCATACGCCACCACACCTGGCTTCATCTTTGCTTTTTAGTAAGATTGGTTAGACCAAGCACCCACTGATACAATTGTTGATAGGGCTGGATTTAGATTTGCTATTTTGGTGTTTGTTTCCTTATTGTTCTTTTTATAAAGCAGCTCAAGAGGCTGGAGAGACGGCTTAGTGGTTAAGGTGCTTGCTTGCAAAGCCAAATGATTTTGGTTCAACTCTCCAGGACCTGCGTAAGCCAGAAGCACAGGGGGGCACATGTGTCTGGAGTTCGTTTGCAGTGGCTGGAGGCCCTGGCACACCCATTCTCTCTCCCTCTTTTTCTCTCTCAAATAAATAAATAAATTTCTTTTAAAAAAAAGTAGCTCAAGGGGCTGGAGAGTTTGTTTAGTGGTTAAGGCACTTGCCTGCAAAGCCTAAGGACCCAGGTTTGATTCTCCAGTACTCACGTAAGCCAGATACACAAGGTGTCCCATGCATCTGGAGTTTATTTGCAGTGGCTGGAGGCCCTGATGTGCCCATTCTCTCTCTCTCCCTCTTTCTCTTCCTCTCAAATAAATAAATAAATAAATATATATATTTAAAAATATTTTTAAAAAATCAGTTTGAGGGTCTAGAGAGATAGCTTAGTGGTTAAGGCTCTTGTGTGGTAAACCTAATGACTCAATTTGATTCCCCAGTACCCATGTAAGCCAGATGCACACTGTGGCACGTGTATCTAAAGTTCATTTGCAATGGCTAGAGACCCTGGTACACCCATTCTCTCCCTTTCTCTTTCTGTTTTTCAAATAAATTATTTTTAAAAAGCAGTTTGACATATCAACATACTATATAATTCACCCATTAGAACAGACAATTCAATATTAATAGTACAATTAAATTTTCAATACAATTTTATATCTTTTTCTCCACCCTTAGCCATCACTCCTCAACAATCCTTTCCCCTCTCCAACCCTAAGCTACGGCAAATCTTTCTGTCTCTATAGATTTGCTCAGTTTGGACCTTTCATGTAAATGGACTCATACAGTCTTTGGTCCTTTGTGATTTGCTTCTTTCACTTAGCATATTGTCTTCATGGCTCATTCACGTGTGGCATGCATTAGTAATTCATTTCTTTTTATTTCCAGCTGATATGCCATTGTATGAATGTATCACTTTTGTTTATTCAGGGCCCAGCTGATGGACATTTGGGGTGGTTTTACTTTTTAGTTATGATGAATGCTGCTGCTATGAACATTCATGTACAAGCTCATGGATGAACGTGTTTCATTTCTCTAGGGAATATATGAGGAGTTGGCAGGTCATATGACACCTCTGTTTAACCTCCTAAGGACTACCAAACTGTTCTCCAAAAAGTGACCATTTTACATGCTCATCAGAATGTGAGAATTTGCCATTTTTGTTATTGAGTTGTAATAATAATCTTTGTTTATTCTGAATACAAGTGCCCTATCAAATATGATTTTCAAAAATTTTCTCATTTCATCTTCTCCTTTTCTGGGTCTTTTCTGCTTTTATTTGCTCGTTTTTAAGACAGTGTCTCACTGCCCTAGAACTCGCCATGTAGAGCAAGCCCACTTTGAACTCCTTATTCTCTTGTCTCGGCCTCCTAAGCGTTGGAATTATAGGGATGAGCAGCATGCTGGGCTCTTTTTACTGTCTTGCTTGCTTGCTTTGTAGAACAGGCTGGCCTGGAACTTGTTGAGCTTCTCATGCCTCTGCATCCTGAAGTGTTCTTTGAAGTACAAAGGTTCGCAATTTTGATGAAGTCCAATTTATTTTTTCCTGTGTTGACTGTACTTCTACATGTTTGTTATATTTCTCCTCTCAAAATCGCATTCTTTCAAAAGAAAATTATTATACCTTAAAACTCACACTGCTTCACCTTAAAAAAATGTATTTAAAAACCACAAAATGACTGGGGAGATGGCTCAGCAGTTAAGGTGCTTGCCTGCAAAACCTAATAACCCAGGTTCGATTCCCCAGTACTCATGTAAAGCTAGATGCACAAATTGGCACATGCATCTGGAGTTCATTTGCAGTGGCACTATGCTCTGGTGCGCCCATTGTGTCTCTCTGTCTCTCTTTCTCTGCTTGAAAATAAATAAATAAATACATATTTTTTTAAACACCACAAAACAGGGGCTGGAGAGATGGCTCAGTGGATAATGGGCTCCCTGCTCAAGCACGTGTACAGAGTTTGATCATCCCCAGGCCCCACATTTTTAAAAAGCTGCTTGGGGGCTGGAGGGATGGCTTAGCAGTTAAGGCATTTGCCTGCAAAGCCAAAGGACCCAGGTTCAATTCCCCAGGATCCACATTAGCCAGATGCACAAGGGGGCGTGCACATCTGGAGTTCTTTGGCAGTGGGCCTTTTGCAGTGGCTGGAGACCCTCTCTCTCTCTCTCTCTCTCTGTCAAACAAAATAAAATAATTTTAAAAGAAAGGTGCCTGGGGCTGGAGAGATGGCTCAGGGATTAAGGGTGCTTGCTTGCAAGGCTTGTTGGTCTGAATTCAATTCCCAATTTAGCACCCACATAAAGCCAGATGCACAGAGTGGGCAAGCATCTTGGGTTCATTTGCAGCTGCAAGAGGACCTGGAACATTCATCCCCCGCCCCGCCCCACACACAAATAAAAACTCTGTATATAAAAGCTGGAAGCTAAGGTGGCTTCCTGTAATACGAGCACTGGCACAGCATGATAGGAGGCAGAGACAGGCGAATTCCCCCAAGCTCTTGAGAGCACAACTAAATAACAGCAGAAGATTCCAAAAAGAAACCTTGGCTCAGATAAGGTGGTGAGGAGAGGACAGGAAAGACGTCCTCTGACCTCCACATGTACACACCAGCACTCACAAATGAATTTGCACGTAGACATACACACACAAAATGAGTACGCATTGCTTTTGAACGCCCCACAAAACATAACATTTACCATTATACACACTTCTAAGCGTTAGTGTGCTGCTACTATCCTCACCTCAGGCTGCAACAACTTTGAGGGCTACTTCTCTAACAGGACTTCTCTAACAGGAAGCCCTTCGAAGGCTCAAAGGTCTTGACCATGCATTTTCCCAGGATACTATTAGGAACGTAGCAATCAGTCCCAATGTGAGGCAGGCATGTCTCTTGAATTCATTTTATTTCTTTGCAAGAAGACAGAGAGAGAGAGAGAGAGGAGGGGAATGTGTATGCCAGGGCCTCTTGCCATTCCAGATGCATGCGCCACTCAAATGCAGCTGGCTTCCGTAGGTACTGGGGAATCGAACCAGGGCCATCAGGCTTTCCAAAGCAAGAGCTTTTAACCGCTGAGACATCTCCCCAGGTCATGTGTCATGAAGTCACACCCATTTTCTAACCAGCCACTTTTTTCTTTTCCCAGCAACGCACGATGTTTCTCGGTGAGAGACTGCAGTTGGCCCGTGTGAAGCAGCAGAGGGGCCTCACGGTGCCCTCGGGTTCCTTGTTGGGAGAACGGCTGGAACAAAGGCATCAATCACATGGTCGTTTTATAAAGCAAGCTTAACACGGTGCCCAGGACACAGCAGTGCTGAGCAACCCGTAGCTGCTACTATGACTATGACTTGAAGCGGTACTGTTAAAGAAGTCAACCTGCTGCAGCACCGACGATCCACGAGGCACAGGAAGGGGCGGAGCTTTGGGACCCGGCGCCCGGAAGCCCCGCCCCTCCACGCCGGCGCCCGGTTGTCCGGGCAACGCGCCGCCGAGTCGCTTTCTGATTGACGCGAGGCAGCTCTCGGTGGGCGCTCTGGGACACGCTAGGCCGACTCATGACTGAGGATGAGTCCGAAAGCGTCCTCACCGACTCCCAGGGGGAGCAAGGGGGCCGGGCGAACCCGCTGCCCGTCATCCAACTGTGCGGGCTGGTGGAGGAGCTCAGGTACCGGCCCCGGCCTGGCGCAGCGTGGAGAGCGTCCGAGCCCACGCCGGGCACTGCGCCCACCGAAACCCCCGACGCGGAGCGGAAACTTGTGGCCTCCTCACTCCTGCGTCTGCCCGGCCACTCCGCCAACAGCTGTTGATAGAGCCGGGATAGTGGAAGGGCGGGGCGGGGGGGGGGCGGGGCGGCGGGCGGGGAAAAGCCCCGAGGGCTTCATTGGTTAAATCTGGTGCCAAACCGTTTGCCTAGCAGCTCCCCTGTTCTGCATGATGTGGCCTCCGAACCCCTTTTCAGTGTTTCATCTTACGATGAAGGGCTGGAGAGATGGCTTCGTGGCTAAGGCGCTTGTCTGCAAAATCTAATGAGGCCGATTCACTTCCCCAGAACCCGCGTAAAGCTGAGTGCACAAGGTGGCACAAGCATCTGGAGTTCGTTTGCAGGGGCTAGAGGTCCCCGCGTGCCCACTGTCTCCCTTTCTTTCTCTCTCTCTCCTTGAAAATTAAAACATTACAAAAAAAATAAGTTAGATGATTAGAAAAATTACCACTGAAACTATTTGAGCTGAATGAGGATTTGCACAAGGAGATGGGCAGTAAAACAGTCATTCTTTATGGTTCATTATTCTGTAATAGCAGACACTACAGTACATCAGATACCAAAATTCTATGATGTAGCCCAGGTTCATTGTAAAATTGATTAGCTTCACACTGAATACCCTAGTTCTGGCAACTGAAGAGATGTTGCTTCTGTACATGCATATGTAGTTTATACCAGAATTGAGTGATTGTTATCATTATTTCCCTGACCTTTACTTGAATGCTGTGCTACAGCCGGTCACAATATTTCTGCCCTCAAGATACTCTTTCCATTTATATATTTTCTGCCCATTGGCTACCATTTTGAGTGTCTATTATTTGCATGACCTTGCATAGTAATACAGCAATCCTAGGGGTTCACAGGTTAAGTCACTTCCTTAAATTTACACAACGCAGCTGAGATTTAGACTCAGGGTCATATTCACAGGCTACATTACGAACATGTTGAAAAGCAAGATGCCTTGATATTTTGTATTTTCCACTAGCTTTCCCTATTAATCTTAAAATTCGGAAGTAATGCAGTAGTATACAAAAACATCAAAGGCATTCTATCTTGAATATACATATGTAGGTGTGTATTTTTAATACAAACCTCTTAAATTAGATGTATAAGATGTGAATAAATTAGGAAATTCATACTTGGCATATACACGATAAACTAGATCTATCCTTTCTAGATGTTTAAACCCATTGGTTAAAGTTTTTCTTCACTAATGTCAAAGTTCCAGTGTACTTTTTTCGTCTATTGGGTGCTGGAGAGAAAAAAAAAAAAGCTGAGAAACATAAACTAAAGGGCACATCTGAAGATGGTGGGTGTGCATAGCTTCAAAGAAGTATTAATTGAGAAGGAATTTTACAAATGAGTTAGATGATACTTGAACATAAAACCAATAACAATTTTCAGCATGGTACCAGTGCTCTGAATTTGTAATTTGTAACATAATGAAGATATTGAGGGGCTGGAGAGATGGCACAGTGGTTAAGGCACTTGCCTGTGAAGCCTAAGGACCTAGGTTTAACTCTCCAGAATCCATGTAAGCCAGATGCACAAGGTGACACATACATCTGGAGTTCATTTGCAGTAGCTAGAGGCTCTGGCATACCCATTCTCTATCTCTATCTGCCTCTTACCCCCCCATAAATAAATAAAATATTTTTTAAAGATTAAATATTTAAGTAGGACTTAATATGTGGCCAGGCACTGTCCAGAGGTCTTAACATTCTTGTAACTCTAAAAGATAGGCATATTATTGTGCCCGTTTTATACATGAAGAAACTCACCTGGAGACTGCATGTTGTGCAGAAGGCCACATGTGGGTAAATGTTAAGTACTGGTTATTTGGGTTGCAGACTCCCATTATCAGAACTTACTTAGGTACTGTGTATCTTTCAGCTATGGAAACTCTGCTCTCAAAACAGAAACAGAAATGTTTGAGAAGTATTACTCTAAATTGGAACCCAGGGATCATCGACTGCCACCATTATCAGAACTTAAATTATCTGCAGCAGAATTTTCACAGGTATACAGTGGGGATCTGAAGGTTATTATATCCCATTTGTCCCCTTAAATGCAAGAGGCATTTGGACCTGCTTTTGGTGTGCTCTCCTTCACCAACTGGCCATATGATTTTTCTCCTTGACTTTCTTTTTCTTACTTCCCCTCCAAAGCATCTCTTTTAGTTAGTAGAGAGTTGACCCATCCAAAATACGGGGAGGCTGAGAAAGGAGGAATACTAGTTCAAGGCGTGGGCCATATAGCCAAGAATCTATCTCAAAAAGAAAGAGGAGGAAGGAGAAGGAGACGAGAAGAACTCAAAGGGCTGGAGATATAGTTCAGTGGTAGAGTTCTTGCCTAACAGGCACAAGGTCCTGGGTTCAGTCCCTAGCACTAAACACTTTCCCTTAAATGAGGGACTCTGAGTTACTGGGTCTGCCAGCCTCATGAATGAGAGAAGTGGTCTTCCCGTCTTAAATGAGGGGCTCTGAGTTACAGAGTCTGCCAGCCTTACAAACGAGAGAAGTGGTCTTCCTGTCTTAAATGAGGGACTCTTGAATTACAGGGTCTGCCAGCCTCATGAACGAGAGAAGTGGTCTTCCTGTGGTCCTTTAACTTGAAGGGTTATCTGTCTAGGTTTATCCTTTGAGGACCAAACAAAGCCATTTTGAAATGTATACACTTCCTGGACCACCCACTCTAACTATTGCCTAAACTGACTAGGAAACCTAGGATTTTTATTTATTTGTCTGTTTATGTACATACTATGCCCCTAGTTGCCATTTCTTTTCTGTGTTCATTTCTGGGAGCATTGAACCCTGGGCTTTCCCTGACCTTGACTTGAATGCTATGCTACACCCAGTCACAATATTTCTGCCCTCAAAATACTTTTTCCATTTATATATTTTCTGCCCATTGTCAAGCATAAGCCTTTGAGATATTCAGAGCATGGCCTTGGGATAACTTGTGAAATAAATGTCAGGTTAATATCCAGCATTCTTTCCCCATGATTGTGTTCTTTCTGGCTTCATTCAGGGCAAAATGTAGTAGATGTAAGAGCTAATTTTTATGCCCACCTTGGGCTGCTGCATTCCCAATTCTTCTTTTGATAATGACTTTATTTTCCTTGGGTTACAGTTACGAGGTAGGCGTAAATCCAAGTCCCGTGCAGGTCTTGACCGTGCAGGACTCAGTGTAGAGCAAAAACTCGAGCTTGTACAAAAGGAGCTGGAAGACACGAAAGATGAAATAAGGCACATGAGGGCTAATGCTGAGCGGGACTTGCAGCACCATGAGGTATTCCTTTCTTTGGGTGTCATCTTCCCACCTGGGCTCCCGCTTCTGCCTCATCAGGAAGTACCAAGGAATGTCCATGCTATTGTTGGTGCTTTGGAAGAAAAACAAGGAGGATGAGAGAAATTGAAGGCTTGCCTTTACTGAACTTATGGACAACAAATTTAAGAGTGTGTGTGTGTGTGTGTGTGTGTGTGTGTACATGCATGTGTATGTGGAGACCAAATGATAACCTCATGTGTCATTCCTCAGGCACAATCCACCTTCTAATAATAAAATAGAGCAATTAAAATATACTGAAATAAAGTTGTTGGCATCATTATTACATAAAATAGAGGTGATTTGAACACAAACACTGCAGTTCCTCCAGAGTCAATCTACTAACTGAAATAACTATTTTGACTCATGGGAGGATAACATATAACAAGGTTACACTAGATAGAGGAGGACCCATGTTCCAGATGGGACACAGAGTGGGACAGTGTGAAATTGTGCCACACTGTGCAGAATGATGAAAGTTTAAAACATGAGTTACTTCTTGAATTTTACATTATTTTCCATTTAGGTGGCAGTTCTGTAGAAAGCAAAAATGCAGATCCAGGGGGACTTCTGTACCTGTATTTCATTTGTGACATAATTTTTCAAGCTATGTAAGCATATGATGAATGTTTCACCTCCTTAGTAACTTATCAGCTCTGTACATTTAACTGTGCACTGGGCTTTGCATTATATCCTCTGGATAGTGTTTGTTTGAATTAAAGTCTCACTGTAATCCAGGCTGGCCTCAAACTCATGGCAATCCTCCTGCCTTGAACACCCAATTATAGGCCTGGACCACCATGCCCAGGTTTTCCATATTTTTTATTTTATTTATTTGTTTTGTTTTTCGGGGTAGGGTCTCACTCCAGCCCAGGCTGACCTGGAATTCACTATATAGTCTCAGGATGGGCTTGAACTCATGGTGATCCTCCTACCTATGCCTCCCAACTTGTTTTCCATATTTTTTATATAGCTTATTTTAAAAAATATTTTAATTTAATTTATTTATTTGACATAGAGAGAATATGAGCATGCCAGGGCCTCCAGCCGCTGCAAACGAACTCCAGACACATGCACCCCTTTGTGCATCTGGCTAATGTGGGTCCTGGGGACTCAAACCTGGGTCCTTTGGCTTTGCAGTCAAATGCCTTAATTGCTAAGCCATCCCTGCAGCCCTATATAGCTTAATTTTTAACGAACAAATCACATTTCCAATATAGAAACATTTAACTTTTTTATTTAACCTATTTTTAACATTTTCATGCATGTATGTAATATACCTTTACCTCATTCCCATCTCTTACCTTTTCTTTTTTATAATTTTTTTGTTTTATTTTTATTTATTTATTTGAGAGTGACAGAGAGAGAGAGAGAGAGAGAGAGAGAGAGAGAGAGAGAGAATGGGTGCGCCAGGGCTTCCAGCCACTGCAAACGAACTCCAGACGCGTGCACCCCCTTGTGCATCTGGCTAACGTGGGTCCTGGGGAATCGAGTCTCAAACTGGGGTCCTTAGGTTTCACAGGCAAGCGCTTAACTGCTAAGCCATCTCTTCAGCCCTCTTAGCTTTTCTTATCCCTTCCTCTGCCATTAACACCCTTCCTTGCTATTAATCCCCATCTTACTTTCATGTTTTTTTTTTTAAACCATTGGGTTAAATTAGGAATGCTTGATCATGAGTAGAAGGTTATTTACAATGGAATGGACAACTTACCAGTGGCTGCACCTCTGATGGGCCTGACTCCTCCTCTCCCAGAAACAATTAGCTGCCATTAGATACTCTGGGAGGTCTGAAGTCTCATGTATCTTTCCACCATCCAAGGTGATATGTTGATAGGCTCGATCTTGTGCAGAAAACCACAGATGCTGTGAATTTGTAACAGCCATGTCATACCCAAAAGACAGTGCTTTGCAGCCCTCTTCCCCATCCTCCTGCTCATATATTCTTTCCATCTCCTCTTTCTTGAGGTTCTCTGAACCTTGGAAAGGATAGTTTAGATTTGCTGCATGAGGCTGAGCACACAGTAGTCTCAGCAATTTTGTTAGCTGTGCCTCTCTGCATTAGTTCTGCCCATTAGCAAGAAACATCTGTGCTGAAGGCTTCAAGCAGTACTAATCTATGAGAAAAAATACAGATATTTAGAAGGCAGTTTGATATGATGTCCACTAGTATAATCAGGTAGTAGGTTTTCCTCCTAGGGCCTCTATCCCTAGTCATAGGCTTTTGGCCAGGTGTACAGTACTAGGCATGAAATTCCTTCTATATAGTGGGCCTCAAATGCAACCAAAAAGTGGTTGGTTACTCCTATAGCATTATTGCTACTATTGTACCAGCAGGCATATCATTTCTGACAGGTCATTTGTGGAATATATAGGTTCCATGGCTGGGTAGGATTATTGATGACTTTTCTCACTCAGCAGCTCACCTGGCACCTTCTGTCATGAGGAAAGCTAGCCATCAGGAGAAGTTAGGGCTCATTTCTCTATAACCTGCAACTGGAAAATGTGGTTTCTTTAGCAGTCAGGACTTACCATCTAGTTTTGGTGGGCATCCAAGAGCAAGGCCAATAGCCTTTATTGTTTCAGGGCCTCTGTAGCATCCCTGACCAACAACTCTTTGAGAAGTTTCTCATCTTTGGCACTGGTATTTACAGTCAATTACCTATGGCTTCTGGAAGCAGCTTTATCTGCCCATATAGGGGACTTTCATTCAAATACTTTTTAAAAAATCATGGTCCTTTTCTCTTATTTATTTGAGAGAAAGAGAGAGAGTGGGTGCATCAGGGCCTCTAGCTACTACAAATGAACTCCAGACACACATGCCGCCTTGTGCATCTGGTTTACGTGGGATCTGGGTCCTTAGGCTTCAAAGGCAAGCACCTTAACAGCTAAGCCATCTCTCCAGCCCCAAATGTACAATGTAATTGGTTTATCGAGTAGTAGATTTCCATATGGCTTATTCATGTATTCTTAGTTTTGACTCATCCTCCACTATCCCCTCCTCTCACTCATTCCTCCACCCCATGCCTGCCCATGACTACCCTCCTCTACTTTCATGCCTCATCTGTTTAACTAACCCCCCACAAAACTTTCCCTTACTGACCCCTTTCTAGCTTACTGGCCACCACAGACATTCCAATTTATAGCTACTAATCTAGAACCTGGAAGCTAGGATCCACATATGAGAAAGAATATGAAGTGTTTGTGTTTCCGAGTATGAGTATGAGTATGAGCTTTTCCATCCGTTTTCCTGCAAATTTTATAATTTTCTTTTTTTGGTTGTTGTTGATTTTTTTTTTTTTTTTTTTTTTTGTGGTAGGGTCTCGCTGTAGCCCAGGCTGACCTGGAAATTCACTATGTAGTCTCAAGATGGCCTTGAACTCACGGTGATCCTCCTACTTCTGCCTCCTGAGTGCTGGGATTAAAGTAATGCACCAGCACACCCAACAATTTTATTTTATTTTTTTACAGCTGAATAAAACTCCATTGTGTATAGTACCAAATCTTCATAACCCACTCATCAGTTAATGGGCATCTAGACTGATTCTATTTCCTAGCTGTTGTGAATAGAGTAGCAATAAATATGACTGAGCAAGTATTCACAAAGATGACTGAATATATTTATAGAGATAACTGAAACCTTGCTCTTGATTGCCTCCTTTTAAGGATATCATAACTTCTCTAAATAATACTAGTAATTTGTTATATTAAATATTATATTATTATTATAGCAAATAATATAATCAGGTTCATACCTTAAGGATACCTTTCCAATACTAGGAAGAAACATTCTGCATTGAGACATATAGGTGGGGACATAGTTATCTTTAGAGTATGTGTCCTTAAGAGTTTTTGGAAACTCTTCTCTCTTATACTAATTTTTCTAGGCTATCATTCAGGAAGCTGAAATTCGATGGATTGAAGTCCAGAGGGCAGTGCATGAGTTTGAAAAAGATATTCTGAAAACCATTTCCAAGAAGAAAGGGAGTATTTTGGCCACTCAGAAAGTGATGAAGTACATCGAGGATATGAACCGCCGGAGGGTGAGTTGCA
Organism: Dipus sagitta; assembly: GCA_036346955.1. Taxonomy (NCBI): domain Eukaryota; kingdom Metazoa; phylum Chordata; class Mammalia; order Rodentia; family Dipodidae; genus Dipus; species Dipus sagitta. The sequence continues at coordinate 239,635,773 of CM070770.1, forward strand.
GGCACTCAGAGTACAGAAAGGGAGAACCAATTTATAGTGTCACAGAAATTGTCCATATGAGGCAGCTTCACTCTGTCTGATCCACCATCAATGTCTTCCACATATCCAGATTTTTTTCACCTGTAAAAGTGTTTGTTTTAAGCCAGGCATGGTGGGACACACCTTTAGTTCCAGCACTTAGGAGGCAGAGGTAGGAGGATTGCTGTGAGTTTGAGGCTACCCTGGGACTACAGAGTGAATTCCAGGTCAGCCTGGGCTAGAGCGAGACCCTACCTTGAAAAACCAAAGGGGGAAAAAAGAAAAACCACACACACAGAAATAAAAATTCATGTTTATAAAGGCAACAACCAAAATGAACCATATAAACTAGTCAGGATGAATATTTGTAGTATCTCAGAATGATTTCCTCTTTGGTGTGACTTGTTTCAAGATCTATGTTTTTTGTCTGTTTGTTACGTTGTTTTTGAGGTAGGGTTTCCACTCTAGCCCAGGATGATCTGGAACTCACTCTGTAGTCTCAGGCTGGCCTCAAACTCATGGTGACCCTCCTACTTCTGCCTTTCAAGTGCTGGGATTAAAGATATGCCCTAGCATGTCTGGCAAAATCTATGTATTTTTTAAAAATGCATGTGCCACATTTTGTTTGTTTGTTTTTGTTTTTTGAGGTAAGGTTTCACTCTAGCCCAGGCTGACCTGAAATTCACTATGTAGTCTCAGGGTGGCCTTGAACTCATGGTGATCCTCCTACCTCTGCCTCCTGAGTGCTAGGATTAAAGGCGTGTGCCACCATGCCCGGCTCATGGGCCATACTTTGCATCTGGCTTTATATAGGTCCTGGGGAACTGAACCTGGTCCATTAGGCTTTGAATTCAAATGCCTCTAACCACTGTGTAATCTCCCCAGCCCTATTTTTTTTTTTTTTTTTTGAGAAATGTGTGAAGCTGTGATAGTCAGGCTACTGCATAGGAGCGAGACAGGTAACTAGAGTTCTTTCAGGTCCCTTCCTTTAAGGAAATGGATGCGGGATGGCATGAGGAAAGAAGGGGGGGACTGGAGAGATGGCTTAGCAGTTAAGGTGCTTGCCTACAGAGCCAAGGACTCAGGTTCAATTCCACAGGACCCACATAAGCCAGATGCACAAAGTGATACATGCATCTAGAGTTCATTTGCAGTGGCTAGAGGCCCTGGCATGCCCATTCTCTCTCTCTCTCTCTCTCAGATAAATAAAAATAAAATATTTTTTAAAAAAGAAAGAAGGGGAAGTAGGGTGTGTGTGTGTGTGTGTGTGTGTGTGTGTGTGTGTGTGTACGCTTTGGGAGGGGGGACGGTGTGCCTTCAGTTGTAGCCATTTTAGAGCATGTCAAACTTTGGACCCTAGGGACAGTTAAGCAGAGGTACAGATCATAAGATGCTATGAGTGACAGAAGTTCTGAAGACTAATGCAAGAACAAAAGACCAAAGAATCATAAGATCATTTTGTCAGGAAAGTCCCCTGTAGTAGCACCACACCCAAACACTGTGGACTAGGAAAGCAACATAAGGGTTTCACTGGGCAGACCCAGTTTCCTGTGCATCTTGGCCACAAGTGAAATGCCATGCCAATATGGGCTTGGGCAGAGGGAGCAGGGCTGAAAGGACATGACTGACTGCTAGGGCTCAATGCTGGCTTCAACAAGGGGAAAACAAGAGAAATTGATTAAAATATGCTTTTATGTTTTAGGACAATATGAAGGAGAAACTATGTTTGAAAAATGTTTCTCTCAAAGCTCAGAAGAAAAAAATGCTATTGCAACTGAGGCAGGTATGTGTATTTTTTTCTTTCATTTTAAAGGTAGGCTGGCTAATATTCTCCCCTGTCCTCCAATATTCCTGTCCTACTCCCTGGAATCCAAACAAGTTACTTTACATGGCAAAGGACTTCGCATATGTTAATTATTTAAGAGCCCTGAGATGGGAAAACAATCTTCAGTTCCTGGCTGTGCCCAATGTCATTTCCCTCCTCATGACAGGGAGAAAGAAGGGTGGAAAAGATACAAGGAAAGACCAAAGTGATGAGAATTATGAAATAAGAAAGGGTCATGAGCAAAGGCATACAGCAGCTTCCAGAATCTGGAAATGACAAGGACATGGGCTTAAAAGTCTAATTTTAATCCCCACATGTGTGCCAGGTGTTCAGTCTAGAGAATGGTAAGATAATGTACTTGCATGATCTTTTTGTTTTGTTTTGTTTTCTGAGGCAGAATCTCACTCTAGCCCAGGCTGACCTGGAATTCACTATGTTATCTCAGGGTAACCTCTAACTCATGGTCATCCTCCTACCTCTGCCTCCTGAGAGCTGGGATCAAAGGCGTGCGCCACCACACCCAGCTACTTGCATAATTTAAAACAACCAATTTGTGGCAATTTGTAGCAACAACCCGAAGAAACCAATTCTGCTACTATGCAGGTAAATCAGAGGCTTTCTGTAGACAGAATTGGCTTGAAATTAATATTCCCGAAACATATCTACTGCACTTTTAGGGAACGTGGCCTGGGTAGCATGGTTATACTGTGCACTGGGGAGTGTTTCAACAGCTGACCTCAGGGCTCCTCTTTAAAGGCAGTAAGGGAGATGTGGCCCAAGGCCTCCCGATCATGATCAGTGGCTCCGTCCTTTCTTTGCTCAATGTGTTTATCATTATAGCAACCATGAGCACTGGTGGCATGTGTATCAGGGATGGCTGTGGACAATGACACCCAGTTGGGCAGGAGAATGATCATGTCAGGCAACTATGGTTCGATTGATTCAGGATCCAGAAAGACCTCAACAGGCTGGGACAGTTTTAACCATGTGACTTAGGACAAATGCAAGATTCTCAAAACACCTGCGCAGGCCCAAGCTGGCTTAGATGCAGAGTATCTGATAATCAACTCAACCAGAGGCAGTGCTGGCCCAGGCTGTCCTACTAGAATAGAAACACAGTGCCCAGATCAAGGAAGGGCTGACCTGGAATTTTGTGTCCCCATGGAGCTCTGCATTTGGCAAAATCAGAATGGACGATGATGATGGCAAGGGCAAAGATTGGGTGCTGCATGCACCAGGCTGCTTTGGGTTTTTTCCTTTGGAGGTAGGGTCTGGCTCTAGTCCAGGATGACCTGGAATTCACTCTGTAGTCTCAGAGTGACCTCTAACTCATGGTCATCTGCCCACCTCTGCCTCCCGAGTGCTGGGATTAAAAGTGTGTACCACCACACCCGGCTTATGCTGTGGGAAGAGAGAGAGTGAACCCCATGGACTGGGAGGCACTGGGGGCAGAGTTGGGTTGGTGCCAAGGTGTCAGGGAAGAAGAGTGCAATGCTAAAAGGAACACTACTCAGAGAACACCTGCTGATGGCAAGCTCCTGGTCTCTAGGGCTTCAAGCACACGCAAGTGTCTTGGCCATGGCTGCTTGAAGTGGGGAGTCGATGGAAAGCCTTTGTCTACAGGCCATTGCTGCACAGAGGTGACACGGACATGGGCCCCGCCCCCTGAGCTCACAGACTAGTGGTGTGGTATTGTGATAGACGGGAAGACACAATACTCTACAGCGGGAACGGGGTAAAAAGGGCCAAGAGCTAAAGCTTCCAGAGGCTCAGTGGAGAGATGGATTATCCTGAGGTGTGGAAAACAGGTTAGGCATTGGATCTTATGGCTGGGCAGGATCTGGGCATACAGAAACTGTTTGGTTTCAGAAGCAGCAGCACCCCAGCGTTGGTCAGCTGTACTGGGCCTGCAGCAGCCCCCAAGTTGCTTACTTCAACTACAAACAAAAGATAGCATGGGTCCATCCGGTTCTCCCACCGTCCCCGCCGCGGGTCCTAGCAGTTCGGGCGGCGGGCGGCGGAGCGGCGGCGGCGGCGGCGGCGGCTTCGGGGGAAGGTTCTTGCGCGCCCCTGCCCGCAGCATCCGCACGCGCCGCCAAGATGCCCAAGAGGAAGGTGAGCTGGGCCGACGGCACCAAGCCCAGGTCGGCCAGGCTGTCCGCGAAGCCGGCTCCTGCGAAAGTGGAAGCGAAGCCAAAAAAAGCAGCGGGAAAGGATAAACCTTCAGACAAAAAAGTGCAAGCAAAAGGGAAGAGGGGAGCAAAGGGCAAGCAGGCTGAAGTGACTAAGCTAGAGACTAAAGAAGACCTACCTGCAGAAAACGGAGAAGCAAAGAGTGAGGAGAGTCCAGCCTCTGAGGAAGCGGGAGAGGAAGACGCCAAGGCTGAGTAGTCATCCACCGTGTCCATCAGCATCCCTGTCTCCTTCTTGTACAATCCAGAGGAATATTTTTTATCAGCTATTTTGTAAATGCAAGTTTTTTAGTAGCTCTAGAAACATTTTTTAAAAGGAGGGAATCCCACCTTATCCCATTTTTTAAGTGTAAGTGATTTTTTTTTAAGAGGTGAAATCATTTGCTGGTTGTTTATTTTTTGGTACAACCAGAAAATAGTGGGATATTGAATTATAGGAAGCTTTGACTGTCTTGGGTGTCAGCTTAACATTCCATAGGTGGGGGGTTAGTTTTATATCCTACAATACAAAGCATACTAAATGGCAATTTGGAGTCACATTTGTGCATTTAATATGTCTTGAATATTTTCAATTATTCCTAGTCTGTGTTTTTAGTAGAGCTGTTTCCTAAGGGAAAAAAAAAAAAAAAAACACTCCTTGGTCACTGCCCTGTTGTCAGCACTGTGTGCCTCTGTGACATCTCTAGTTGGGGTAGTCCACTGTTCCTAATAATTTTGATAACGTACTATGAAAGATGAAAAATTTGCGTTTGCAGTGTATATGATACTAAAATTGTGAACCAGTGGGAGTTGAGTAGAGATTGTGAGCATTTGAAGATGTTTGTACACGAGAGCCTAGTAAGGAAAAATGCCTTTCTAAGATTGAAGCTGGGTGTCACTGGAATAACTTCTAAAGAAACAATACATGGTGGTTAGATTTTCGGTACGTGTGTTAAGACTTGTGTACAATTGAAATGTTTGTGTACTGTTCCTCAGCACCAATAAAAGTATGAAAATAAAAAAAATAAAAATAAATAAAAAAGATAGCATGGGCTGGAAAGATGGCTTAGTGGTTAAGGTGCTTGCCTGTGAAGCCTTAGGATCCATGTTTGACTCCCCAGATCCCACGTAAGCCAGATGCACAAGGTGGCTTACATGTCTGGAGTTGAATTGCAGTGGCTAGAGGCCCTGGCACACCAATTCTCTCTCTCTCACTTTCCGTCTCTCATTAAAAAAGATGGAAGCCGGGCGTGGTGGTGCACGCCTTTAATCCCAGCCCTCGGGAGGCAGAGATAGGAGGATTGCCATAAGTTTGAGGCCACCCTGAGACTACAGAGTGAATTCCAGGTCAGCCTGGGCTACAGTGAAACCCCACCTCGAAAAACCAAAAAAAAAAAAAAAAAGATGGGAGCCAGGCACTTGGGAGGCAGAGGTAGGAGGATCACTATGAGTTTGAAGCCAGCCTGAGAGTACATAGTGAATTCCAGGTCAGCCTCAGATAGAGTGAAACCCTACTTAAAAAAAAAAAAATGGTATGGACCCGGCTGCACAGGTCAGGGAGGAACTCCATACACTAAAATACCTGCTCTGCAGAAACAGAGAATCAAAGGAACGGGACTCAAAGGCAGCTTTTTGGGGGATTTCCAGGCATAAAAATCACGTTTATTTATTTTTTGAGACAGAGTAGCACTATATAGTCCACAGTGGACTTGAAGCTGGAAGTCCTCCTGCCTCAGCCTCCTGAGTACTAGAGTTATAGGCATATGTCACCCAGTTTGGCTTTAAAGAATCACTTTTAAACGACCTGCTTCTTTACTCTTTCCCAGAGGGAAGTCTCCCTTAGCCTGGTCCAGTGTGGCCCCATCCATCTCCTTTTCACCACACTGTTGAGCCAGTACCTTCACCCTGTGAACCCTCCTATGGGCATTGTGTTAACCTAAAATATCCAGCCCCAGTGCCTAGGACCAAGCCAATGCCCAGGATGTTTGCTGAATGAGTTATGGCTGAGCTGCAAAGCCTGACCAAGCGGCCAGGTGGGAGCCGAAGTCAGCAACCAAGCCTGACCTTACCCTCTTTTCTTTTTTCTGAGCCGTAGAAGGAAGAGGTGGGTGAAGCCCTGCACGATGTTGACTTTCAGCAGCTGAAGATCGAGAATGCTCAGTTTCTAGAGACCATTGATGCGCGAATAAAGAACTGATCCAACTGAAGCTGACCTCTGGAAACACCATGCAGATACTCAACACCTACAAAGTAAGGCCCACCCCAGGACCCAGGCAGCTCACCAGGTGCCTGTGGCCCCCGGCCTGCCACAAGGAGCTTCCTGAGCACACCACCAAACACTCACCCAGCATTTAGGTCCCTCACTTCCCCTGACTTCTTTTGACTTGACAAAGACACTCTCTCTCTCTCTCTCTCTCTCTCTCTCACTCTTGTTTATTTTTATTTATTTATTTGAGAGCAACAGACAGAGAGAGAAAGAGGCAGAGAGAGAGAGAGAGAGAGAATGGGCATGCCAGGGCCTCCAGCCACTGCAAACGAACTCCAGATGCATGCGCCACCTTGTGCATCTGGCTTACGTGGGTGCTAAGCCATCTCTCCAGCTCAAAAACACTCTCTTAAAATTCCCAGAATGCTTCACAATCCTGGCTGCACTTGAGGCCCACCTGGGGGTTGCTTTCCTTTTAAATACATATGCTTGGGCTGGAGAGATGGCTTAGTGGTTAAGGTGCATGCCTGTGAAGCTTAAGGATCCAGGTTTGATTTTCTAGGTCCCCCGTAAGCCAGATGCACATGGTGATGCATGCATCTGAAGTTCGTTTACAGTGGCTAGAGGTCCTAGCATGCCCATTCTCTCCCTCTCTCTCTCTCTCTAATAAATAAATAAATAAAAATAAATCTTTAAAAAATAAAAGCTATGCCTATGCTCCAGTCCCACCCTGACTAATTGAATTAGGGGGTGAGGGCTATGCATCTTGCTTTATTTTGAATTCCCAGAGTGATTTTTATGCAGGATGTTTTGAGAGCTAACCACATTTAGGGACCCATTTAATTGAAGTATATATTAAGCACTTCACTTAAAACCCTTCAAAAGAAAACAGTCTCAGCTATAAATCAGAAAGCTAATGAATTATTTATCAACCAAATGCAATGCTTTTGGGAGAGAAAAGAGGCACTATTAATAATTAAGTAGGGACTATGGGCATGAATAGGGCCTATCCCCAGCAGACCAAGCCATCTGGTCCCTCTGCTAGTGACAGTGTACTGTACTGAGCAGCAAGCTGGATGAGTGTATCTTACCCCCACACCCACCCGCCTTGAGCTCAGAATGGAATTCACAGAAAAACATGTGCAATGAATGGGATGATAGAGAATCCTTACTGTGAAACCCACTTAAGCAAAACTGACTTCTCCAGAAATTCCAGTCTTCTCTTTAGTGGACCTGTATTCCAAAATATAGTCAGTTATTATGTATTTAATCTCATCCAACAGAACACTTGTAGGAATTTAGGGGCTTTTCTCTTGTTGGTATAAGTAACTATATGATGTGCACAATTTTGTTTCTAGACCTAAAGCCTAAACTATTTACTATCTGATTTTTTACAGAAAATATTTGCCAACTCTTGGCCTCATGACCAGATAGCAATGTTGGCTACACCTGGGTTTTATTTGGCCCCCAAAATGTGATTATCAATTTGAATTCATAGCTAGGCTTGGTGGCACATGCCTATAATCCCAGCACTCAGGAGGTGGAGGCAGTAGTATCATAAGTTTGAGGTTAGCCTGGACAATATAGGGAATTCCTATCTCAAAAAACAACAACAACCCCCCCCCCAAAAAAAACAACAACACCAGGCTGGATAGATGGCTTACTGGTTAAGGCACTTGCCTGAAAAGTCTAAGGACACATGTTCAACTCTTCAGCTCCCACATAAGCCAGACATACAAAATGATGCAAGTGCAAAACAACACACATGTGCAGAAGGTGGTGCACACATCCTGAGTTCAATTAACCATGGCTGGAGGCCCTGGTGTGCCAATTCTCTCTCTCTCTCTTTCTCTTTCTTGTTCTCTCACTTTCTCTCTCACTCTCACTCTCACTCTTGCACATAAAAGGGGGGGGGGAAGGCCAGTCTGTTGGGCTTGTCTCAAAACAAACAAATAAACAAACAAACAAAAAAGCCCCAAAATGTAAACAAGGTAAATTTGAATCTATATAGACCAGGCTTCCCAGCATTTTTCTCTACAAGTAAAAGAACATGCCAGGTGTGGTGGTGCACGCCTTTAATTCCAGCACTTGGGAGGTTAAGGTAGGAGGATCGCTGTGAGCTTGAGACCAACCTGAGACTACATAGTGAATTCCAGGTCAGCCTGGGCCAGAGTGAGACCAACACAAGCAAAAATAAGCTGAGGCTGAAAGACAAGCTCCAAATTAGAGAGAGCCCAGTGTGTGTCCTCTCTCCCGCCTTCGTCTGGCACAGGATACAGAGGAGCTGCTGTGCCAGCATTCTGATGATACTTCTGTGTCACACCTGTCCAGCAGATCATCCCACTTCTAATTTATGTCATCAGAACTTGTATCTTGTCGCTGTTACTTCAGGATGAAGCCAGTCCTGGGACTGCCAGGCCCCTGCTGCCTGAAGAGCTAGGTAGGATGTGCCTGGCTCCCACTGCACCTGATCTTATCCTGCGGAGTCAGTTAAGCATCAGGAGTCTTGCCCAGACTTGCCAGTTCAGGTTCAGGAAGTGGAGCAACTGGTTTATAAGGCGAAGCTGCCAGGTTGCAGGGCCTGAGCTCTGTAGAATGAATGTAGCTTCACAGCGCACGTGGCTGGCAATATCAGAGCAACAGCAAACAAGGCCACCATGGGCTGAACAGGAGCCATTCTGGTGGGAATCCCAGTGGCCATCCTGCCCATCGCTGTTACATGTGATGGTGAAGAGATGGCAGAGCTTAGAGAAGATGCTGCACAGGGGGCTGATGGTGAGCCCAAGCAAGGGGGTGAGGGAGGAGCCAGCTAGCTTCTCCCCCCGTCCCCAAGGCAGAACAACTGTGACCTGGGGAAGCTGACCCCACCTGGGATTGGATGGCAGCTCCTCTGGAGGAGTTACCTTATCTGATCAACTTCACCTGCCAGAGGCAAGGCTTTTTATCCTGCCCCAGGTTTAGCTGTGTCCTCGGCACACCAAACAGGGCCTGGCCAGAGCAGGCAGTCAGCTAATATCAATGAGTGGCCAGCAGTTTGGGTGTGTATTTTCTGGTCAAGGGAGAGTGACAGGATTAGCTACTTTGACACAAATATCAAACGCTCAAGTGCTAGGGAGGTGACTCAGTAAAGTGTGCTCGCTGTGCAAGCATGAGGACCTGAGTAGGGAGCCTCAGCACCCACTTAAAAGCCAGGTGTGCCTATGGTACAGCATTAAAGAAGCAGAGAAGAGGATCCCTGGCTTGCTGGCTAGCTTGTATAGCCAGTCAGTGAGCTCCAGGTTCAGAGACAGGCCCTGTCTCAAAGAATAAGATGGAGAGTAACAGAGGAAGACACCAGACGTTGACCTCAGGTCTCCACATGCGTGCTCATCCTCCTGCCACATGTACTCACACATACACACGTGCAAGCATAACACACACACACACACACACACACACACCCCATGTAGAATAATTCTCTCCTGTACTGGCAAAAGTACCGATGCCTATAGCATATGGAAGGCTGAGGACCAAGTGCTTAGGACACAGATAGACACGTCTTCTTTTTTGTGACTTTCCTAAGTGAGCTTGAGTCTGGATGCTGCCTTTTCCTCTGACTTCATACCCTCAAGTCTGGTGGGTTTGGATGGTCATGGCCCTGCTGTGAGTCACTCTTGACTGACATAGTATTACATTCCAGTGCCCTGAGGAAGGTAGAATTAAGATGTCCTCAGCCCTGCTCACAAGTGTGCACACCCTGTATAATTGCAGCCAGGACTGCAAATGTCATGGCTTTGGGCACTGGGCTGTGTCCAGAGCATGACGAAGGTACATTATATGACATAGTTGACCCTAAGATGGGGGGTATCCCGGTGGGCCTGACCATATCACATAAGCTCATCATTGAAAGCAATTTTTTTGTGCAAGGATGTCAGAGGTGTGAAGTACTAAAGAAATCTCCTTGGGCTAGAAGTTCTCCATGACACCTTGAACATGGAGGAGGCCACTTGAAAGGTCTCATAGTGGCCTCTAGGGAGAGCAACCTGCCACCACTTCAAGGAAGTGCGTTCTGTCAACAACCACTGAGCCTGGGAGAGGTCCTGGAGCCCCATGACAGCCACGCTTGACCTTGATTTCATTCTACTGGCAACATGGGCAGAGAACCCAGCCACACTGTGCCCAGACTTTGCACTACATAAACATAGATGAGAAGTGGCTATTGCTTTAAGCCACAGATTTGTGGCCATTTTTTTTTTTTTTCGAGGTAGGGTCTTGCTGTGACCCAGGCTAACCTGGAATTAACTTTGCAGTGTCAGGGTGGCCTTGAACTCACAGAGATCCTCCTACCTCTGCCTTCCGAGTGCTAGGATTAAAGGCATATGCCACCACACCTGGCTGTTTGTGGCCTTTTGTCACAGTCCCTTAGAAAGCTGTGCATGTCTTTTTAGAAGTGGCCTCAAGCCGGGCATGATGGCACATGCCTTTAATCCCAGTACTCGGGAAGCAGAAGTAGGAGAATCACTGTGAGTTCAAGGCCACCCTGAGACTACAGAGTGAATTCCAGATCAGCCTGGGCTAGAGCAAAACCCTACCTCGAAAAATGAAGAAAAAAAAGAAAGAAAGAAAACAGAAGTGACCTCAAATCACTGGCATTTCAACCAAGCCTCACTCTGGTTTGCGCCACCTCTATGAAGTCCTTGCCCCAACAGAGCCAATGAGCATGTTTCAGTGGCCCTTGCAGTCCCATTCTGTCTTCCTACATCTCCAAGTTGTTGGGATATGTCTTCCTTTGGTACTCATTCCTGCCTGTACGTGTCCTGCCTCCCCGACCACAGCTGACCAACTTAGTCTGGTCTCTCTTTCACATGCAGGACATAGAACAGAAAATGAGCCTTAAAGAAGCCAGGTATGTGGGTCCTGGGGAATTGAACCAGGGTCCTTAGGCTTTGCAGGTAAGTACCTTAACCACTAAGCAACCCTTCCAGCCCTAGACAGGCTTTTATAAGTACCTGATTGCTTTATTTTTTTTTTTAACATGGACTCTGAATCCACTATCTGTTTTCAGCCAGAAGAATTCCTTTAGTGTTTCTTATAAGGCAGATTTGCTAGGTCTCTGATTTTTTGTTGAAGTGAGAATCTTTATTATGCTTTTATTTTTTAAGAAAGTCTCTTATTTTATTAACTTATATAGTTACAGTAAAATTGTGGATAGTTTACATTCCTTGTTCTGTTTCTTCAATCTTAGCATCTTACGTTAGTATAACAGTTACCATGACTGAACCAATACTGGTTCATGATTATTAACTGTAGTCCATATCTTATGCGTGCTTCCTTTGTTTTTACATAACGTCCTTTGACTGTTCAGATCCCATCCAGGATGTCATTACAATGAGTGTCTTGTCTCCTTAACAAGGCAACACAGACTTCCCTTGGTAAGCAATGGGATAAGGCTTAGGTCCTGGTATGTTGGACCCCTTTGCCTCTTCAGTTAATAAGTCCCAAAGGCCCTTCCCCACTCCCCACCCATTCTCAGATAGCAGATCAGACCCTGCCTCTCTCTGTCCTACCCTTCCTGCAGTTCCAGGATGCTCTGGGAGCCCCTCTTAGCTCCAGACTTCCCACATTATTGTTTTAGAGCAAGCTTCATCAGACGATGGACATCTATGTCAACCTGGACAAGGAGATCTTGCTGAAAAATGAGCTACTTGGAAAAATTGAAAGAGAAACCATACATGTAGATGAGGTAAGAGGGATAAACATGGTATTTCTGATGTTTGTTTCCTTCTGTCCCCAAGGGTCAGTGTCCACTAAGATCTCAGGTTCTTGGTTGTTGATTTAGAGAAGCCTACACCACAAAAGTCAAAGTAGCTCTGAGCCATGAAAGTAGATACTGGGCATAGAGCCCAGCAGTGTTCCAGGTACTCATAGGTGAGGTTCTAGAGACAGCTCATTAAAAAAAAACTTGAGAGCTGGAGAGATGGCTTAGTGGTTAAAGTGCTTGCCTGCAAAGCCTAAGGACCCATGTTCAACTCTCCAGCTCCCATGTAAGCCAGATGCACAAGATGACGCAAGCAGGCAAGGTCGCATATGTGCACAAGGTGGGGCACGCATCTGGAGTTCAATTGCAGTAGCTAGATACCCTGTCATGCCAATTCTCCCCCTCCCCCCATAAAAAAATACAGAAAAGAAAATCCAGCTGGGTGTGGTGGCACACGCCTTTAGTCCCAGCACTTGGGAGGCAGAGGTAGGAGGATCGCTGTGAGTTCGAGGCCACCCTGGGACTAGTGTGAATTCCAGGTTGGTCAGCGTAGGCTAGAGAAAGACCCTACCTCGGAAAAACAAAAATAAACAAACAAAAAAAATTTGAGTCCAAAGAACACAGCAAAAATCAAATTATTCACAGAGCACTACTTCCAAATTTTTGTGTCCTTAGTTTTATAAAAATACATAAAGCATACAGACATGTAACTCATGTGAGGCAAAGCACACATACCAAAATAAAAAATGCAACATTTTGGCCAGGCATGGTGGCACACACCTTTAATCCCAGCATTTGGGAGGCAGAGGTAGGAGGATTACTGTGAGTTTGAGGCCAGCCTGGGCTACAAAGTGAGTTCCAGGCCAGCCAGGTATAGAGACCCTGCCTCAAATATATATATATAATGTTTTACATACAGGAGAGAGAAAGAAAGAGGGGGGTCTGTAAAAGCATAGCTCTCCCTTGATGTAGTGGATGTTCACATTGTAAGTAGTCTGTAGCAGAGACTGACCGCTGGCCAGTGCTCACCCCAAGGCTTGGGGTCACTGTGTGGAAGGGTGGCAGAAGTCCATCAGAGCTGCCTACATGTGTACTTTTCATGTGAGGTGGTGAGCAAGCACATGATGTTATCCACAGGGAGCCTTTAGGCAAGGTGGAGGAGGAAGACCACTGGCCTCCTAGGGAGGACTAGCCTTGGTTTTGTGCTGCCAGCTTCTAGCCTTGAAGCCTTTTAATGAGACAGAACTGTATTCACATGTATAACATAGATATCGCAGCCCTTGTTGTGATGAGATTGTCTTAATGCTTTGTCAAGTTTAATCCCATGAGCACAATTATTAGTGTCATTATTTTGAGCAGGTCTGAAGTGTCCCTATTAGTACATATATGACCCAAACCTGCCCACAATGGCCAAATGCCATAGGATTGCTACATCTTCATTTGGTTTTGTCACGTTATCTGCATTGTATCCTCAAAGGAGAATTGGCATCTGCAGAAGGCCCAGCCTCAGCACAGGGTGGCAGACAACAACACTAACACAGCCTGGGCACCTCTGTCAGGATTTTTGAGGCCTTTGTTTGTTTTTTTCTATGGCCTGATAGCGATTATGTTACAAGTATAACTTAAAATTGATTTCCAGTGGCTTGGCATTCACTGCTTAGTATATTTTAGTTTTCTTGTTTGCTTGGTTGGGTTTTGTAGTGTTAGGGAGTGAACCCAGTGCCTTCCACATGCTAGGCAAGCACATAAACATAGATGAGAAGTGGCTATTGCTTTAAGCCACAGATTGTGGCCATTTTTTTTTTTTTTTTTTTTTTTTTTCGAGGTAGGGTCTCACTCTAGCCCAGGCTGACCTGGAACTCACTATGTAGTCTCAGGCTGGCCTTGAACTCTTGGTGATCCTCCTACCTCTGCCAAAGGCATGCACCACCACACCCGGCTTTTGAACACTTTTTTTGTGTGCTTTGTAGCTATTAGCATACCCTTTTTTAGAGAAACATATACTTGAGATATTTACTTGATTTTTAGTTGATGTTTTTATTGAGTTGTAAGAATTCCTTGTATATTTGGATTCAATCCCTTATTAGATGTATTATCTGCAAATATTTTCTCTCATTCTATGGATTTTTTTCCTATTTTCTTAGTGGTATTATTTGTAGCAAAAAGACCAATTTGTGTTTTTCTTTGGCATTTGTGCTCTGGGTCAGAGGCTCTAAGAAGCCTTTGTCTAACCTAATGTCATGAACACCTCTCCCTAGCTACATAGCCTGCTCATGGCTCCTTTAGCTCAGAATAATTTTTTCAAAGTTTATGTTGTAGCATATCTCAGTATTTTGTTTCTTTTCATGGCTGAATAATATGCTGTTATGGACATATTTATCCATTCTTCAGTTGGATAGTTGGAATTACATTTAGGACATAAAGTAAAATCATGAGTTACATATGATCACTTCATGTTTAACATTTAGAGAAACTACCAAATTGTTCAGCAAAGTGGCTATGCAACTTTATATTTTCACCAATAATGTATTAGGATCTAATTTCTGTGCATTCTTGCCAACATTTGGCTATTTTGTTTCATTTTAATGGTCATCCAAGTTGGTATGAAGTAGTCTTGTGGTTTTTGTTTTAATGTTTTTTATTTTTCATTTATTTGAGAGCAACAGACAGAGAGAGGCAGAGAGAGAGAGAGAGAGAGAGAGAGAGAATGGGCACATCAGGGCCTCTGGCCACTGCAAACGAACTCCAGATGCATGCGCCACCTTGTGCATCTGGCTTATGTGGGTCCTGGGGAATGGAGCCTCAAACTGGTGTCCTTAGGCTTCATAGGCAAGCGCTTAACCACTAAGCCATCTCTCCAGCCCCAGTCTTGTGGTTTTTATTTCAATGTCCCTAATGACTGAGCACTGAGCACTGAGCACTTAGCACTTTTTTTTTGAGGTAAGGTCCCTCTCTAGCTCAGGCTGACCTGGAACTCACTATGTAGTCTCAGGCTGGCCTTGAACTCTTGGTGATCCTCCTACCTCTGCCAAAGGCATGCACCACCACACCCGGCTTTTGAACACTTTTTTGTGTGCTTTGTAGCTATTAGCATACCCTTTTTTAGAGAAACATATACTTGAGATATTTACTTGATTTTTAGTTGATGTTTTTATTGAGTTGTAAGAATTCCTTGTATATTTGGATTCAATCCCTTATTAGATGTATTATCTGCAAATATTTTCTCTCATTCTATGGATTTTTTTCCTATTTTCTTAGTGGTATTATTTGTAGCAAAAGACCAATTTGTGTTTTTCTTTGGCATTTGTGCTCTGGGGTCAGAGGCTCTAAGAAGCCTTTGTCTAACCTAATGTCATGAAAATTTGCTTCTCTTTTTTTTGAAGTTGTTTTTTAAAATAATTTTTTTATTTATTTGAGAGGGAGAGGAAGATAGATAGACAGAAAGAGAATGGGCATGCCAGTGCCTCTAGCCACTGCAAATGAACCCCAGATGCTTGCTCCACCTTGTACATCTGATTTATGTGGGTCCTGGGGAATTGAACCAGGGTCCTTAGGCTTTGCAGGTAAGTACCTTAACCACTAAGCAACCCTTCCAGCCCTAGACAGGCTTTTATAAGTACCTGATTGCTTTATTTTTTTTTTTAACATGGACTCTGAATCCACTATCTGTTTTCAGCCAGAAGATATTCCTTTAGTGTTTCTTATAAGGCAGATTTGCTAGGTCTCTGATTTTTTGTTGAAGTGAGAATCTTTATTATGCTTTTATTTTTTAAGAAAGTCTCTTATTTTATTAACTTTATAGTTACAGTAAAATTGTGGATAGTTTACATTCCTTGTTCTGTTTCTTCAATCTTAGCATCTTACGTTAGTATAACATGTTACCATGAATGAACCAATACTGGTTCATGATTATTAACTGTAGTCCATATCTTATGCGTGCTTCCTTTGTTTTTACATAACGTCCTTTGACTGTTCCAGATCCCATCCAGGATGTCATTACAATGAGTGTCTTGTCTCCTTAGGCTGCTCTAGTGACTTCCTGGCTCTAGAAGATGCTTTAGGCTCATCTTGAATGAGTCTTATCTAAGAATCAGCCATTTCTCCAAGGAGTCTTGGTCCCCTTAGACAATGGCATTAGAAACCAATGTCTATATGCATATCTTGTTTTTATTTTTGGAAGATCATTTTGCTGAATATATTTCTTGGGGACAGTTTTTCTCTCTTTTTTTTCCAACACTTAAACTGTGTCCTCTCATTGACTTCTGGCCTCCATTATCTCTAACGAGGTTAGCTGTGTCATCAAACTTGCACTGTTATTATACATGGTAAATTTTCCCTTGCTGCTCTCAATATTTTTTCTTTGCCTGTTATTCAGCATTCACTATATGCTGTGTTTGGGTGTAGATTTCTTTACATCACCCTAGTTAGAGTTTGTTGAACTTTATGTAATTTTTATAATCAAAATTGAGAAGTTTGGGGGCTGGCGAGATGGCTTAGTGGTTAATGTTTTTGCCTGCAAAGCCTAAGGACCCAGGTTCAATTCCCCAGTGCCCATGTAAGCTAGATGCACAAGGTGGCACATGCATCTGGAGTTAATTTGCAGTTGCTTGAATCCTGGCATGCTCATTCTCTCTCTCTGGTTGTTTCTCTCTCCAACCCTCTCCTTCTCTCTATTAAATAAATAAGTAAAATGCTTTTAAAAAATTGGAAATTTTTAACCATTTAGTATTGAACATTTTTCTTTTATTTTATCTGTTATATCGGTATAGTTAGTGATATCTGCCTCTCTCTGAGGCTCTTGTTAATTTTTGTTCTTTCATTCCTCTCCCCTTTATATTGTATAATCTCTATCAAAATATCTTCAAGTCTACTGATTATTTTTCTAATGGCTTAACCTTATTATTTATTACCCTCTGTTGAAATTTTAATTGTATTGAAAATGATCCTGATTTTCCATTTTTTAAATAATTTTTTACATTCTCTATTTGATGAGACATTATCACCCTGTATTGATTTGAGGTTTTTTTTTTTTTTTTTTTTTGAGACAGAGTATTGCTATGTAGTCTGATGTAGTTACCTTCTCCTTGCTGGGACAAAACACACAACCAAAAGCAGCTGATGGGAGGAAAGTTTTTATTTTGGCTTCAGTCTTGAGGGGAAGCTTCATGATGGCAGGGGAAAGCATGGCACGAGCAGAAGCTGGACATCACCTCTGCCACAGCAGGTGGAAAACAGCAGCTGGAGAGTGATCTGAGCTCTGGTAAAGGGGGACTAGCTATAATACCACTAAACACATCTCCAACAGCACACCTCATCCAGCAAGGCTTCACCTACCAAATTGCCACCATCTGTGGTCAAGCACTGAAAACATGAGTCTATGGGGGATATCTTATTCAAACCACCACATTCTGCCCCTGGCTCCCATAAACCAGGACCATCCATTATGTAAAATGCATTCAGTCCAATTTTAAAAGTCCCCATAGTTTTTATTAATTCCAACACTATTAAAAGTCCAAAATCCAAGGTTTCATCTGAGCTTTAAGACAGTCTCTTAATTGTAAGCCTGTAAAGTTAAACACAGGTTATATACACATTTGGCACAGAGTAAACATTCACGCTACAGAAGATGGCATAACATGATTGTACCAATGTAAGACATAAAACAAGCAGAGCAAATGTCAAAACCTGAAGCTCTGGTGACCAGTGATAAAGTCTTTGGGGTTTCAATCCTACCTCTCCAGCTGGGCTGCCTACAGCCTGAGGAAATGTCCATCCCAGGGCAGCAGCTCTCATCAGTAGCTGTTTGATAGTCCTGGTATCTCAAATTCATGACTCTCCATTGCAGCCTTCAGTTCATCCATCCTCATGGCTCCGTTGGCTCTCCATGCAGGGACTTCAACATGTCTACCTCATGTTGCTCAGTGGCCATTTCCAAAACCTCATGTAAGTTGCAAATCCAATGAGCCCCCCCCCCCTTCCTACATTTGTTAACTTCCATAGTACCAGGCAGGCTGCTAAATTTGTTAATTCAGGGTGTAACAAAGCTGACTTTATTATTTATTTATTTATTTATTTATTTATTTTGAGGTAGGTCTTGTTCTAGCCCAGGCTGACCTGGAATTCACTATGTAGTCTCAGACTGGCCTTGAACTCACAGTGATCCTCCTACCTCTGCCTCCTGAGTCCTGAGATTAAAGGCGTGCGCACACCCAGAATAAAGCTGACTTTAAAGAGAAGGAAAACTACTTCAGTATTCTTCCTACTTGTTGCAGTCAGGTTTTCACTGCTGGTAGCAATCACCCAACGAAGAGCAGCTTTTGGGAAAAAGAGGTTTATTTTGGCCTATAGACTTGAGGGGAAGCTCCATGATAGCATGAGCAGAGGGTAGACATCGCCCCTGGCTCACATAAGGTGGACAACAGCAACAAGAGAGTGTGCCAAACACTGGCAAGGGGAAACTGGCTATAACACCCACAAGCCTGCCCCCAATAATACACTGCCTCCAGCAGTCGTTAATTCCCAAATCTCCATCAGCTGGGAAGCTAGCATTCAGAACATCTAAGTTTATGGGGGTCACCTGAATCAAACCACCACATTCCGCCCCTGGCCCCCATGAACTGATATATACATGATATAAAATACAATGCATTCAATCCAACTTTAAAAGTCACCGTAGTTTTTATCAATTCCAATGATATTCATACATCCCCATAGTCCATGTTCTTTTAACTGAGCCATATTACCAAAAAATAACCTCAAAAAACCCATAATGACACAGAATAAACGTTCACACTGCAAAAGATAGCATTGGGCAAAGAAATATTCAGCCAATACAAGATTTAAAACAACCAGGGCAAACATCAAACTCTGTAGCTTCAAGTCCAACAACTCTAGCCAATGACAAATCTCCAAGTCCGATAATTCTAACCAGCAAAAAGTCTCTGGCATTCCGATTCTGCCCCTCAGCTAGGCTACTCACAGTCCTGGAAAACTTCATCAGGCCGGCAGCTTTCCTTAGCAGCTATCCCGTGGTTCTGGCATCTCCACTGGGTTTCCACTGCAATCCACGGTTCATCCTCATGGCCTCATGGGGTCTCCATGCAGGCATCCAGCAAACCTACTTCACACTGCCCATGGCCATTTCTAAAACGCAAGACCATGTTACAAACTCAATGACCTTATCTTCCCTGCATTTCTTATATTCCACAATGCCAGGTAGGATGCCAATTTGTTAATCAAGGGGTGAATAAAGCAGACTTTGAAGAACAGGACACTCCTTGATCACTCAGGTCCCTTCAAAAGAGTCTACATTCTTCCTGTGGCCCCAGTGCAGGTCAGCTGGCCCGATCTCAAAGGTTATAATCTCTCAATGGCAGCTGAATGGGCAGCAGTTCACCCAAAGATTTCATTTTTTTCTGTGCCATATCCCTCTGCTCACACCAGTTCATTTCTATGTAAAGCAACCCTGCACAACTTCTCAGGAAATGGGCATAATAGCAAGCTTCTCACATAAGCTGCTAACCCAGTCCAAGCAAAGCTCTTTCTCAACCTCATAAGCCAAACCTCACAGTTCTTATTGCATTCAGGTCTTTAGACTCTGACCAGAATAGTCCATCAAGCTGTACTTAGAGCACTGCAAGGCATCTCTTAGGCCAAGATTTCAAATCCTTCCACATTCCTCTTGAAAATCAGCTCCAAACGCCGGGCGTGGTGGCGCACGCCTTTAATCCCAGCACTCGGGAGGCAGAGGTAAGAGGATCGCCATGAGTTCAAGGCCACCCTGAGACTACATAGTGAATTCCAGGTTAGCCTGGACTAGAGTGAGACCTTACCTCGAAAAACTAAAAAAAAAAAAAAAAAAAAAAAAAAGAAAATCAGCTCCAAAAGGCCAAAGCCACGCAGCCAGGTGTCTAATAGCAACCCCACTCCTCAGTACCACTTTACTGTTGCAGTCAGGTTCACATTGCTGGTAGAAATCACCCAACCAAGAACAGTTTGTGGGAAAAAGAGGCTTATTTTGGTGTACAGGGGAAGCTGCACAATGGCAGGGGAAAACAATGGCATGAACAGAGAGAGGGTGGACATCACTCCCTGGCCAACATAAAGTGGACAATAGCAACAGGAGAGTGTGCTAAACACTGGCAAGGGGAAAATGGCTATAACACCCATAAGCCTGCCCCCAACAACACACCACCTCCAGGAGGCGTTAATTCCCAAATCTCCATCAGCTGGGACCCTAGCATTCAGAACACCTAAGTTTATGGGGGACACCTGAATCAAACCACCACACTACTGTTCCAATGCAGAAGAGTTGGCTCAGTGTCAATGGTGGTAATCTCTCAAACTCAAACAGTTGCAGCTGAAGTGAGCACCAGTCTCTAGCCCAAAACTTTCATTATTTTTTGTGTTGCATCTTTTTGCTTGCACCAGTCCCTTTCTTCTAAATTCAACCCTGGTCAAGTTGTCAGGACAAGGGAAGAGCACAGCTAGTCTCTCACACAAACTTCCTCTAGCCTAGTTTGGACAAAGTTCCTCCTCCTCATAATCCAAGCCTCCACAGTCCACAGTTCTTTCTACATTTAGGTCTTTGACCTCTCTGACCAGAATGGTCCATCAAACTCTGCTTACAGCACTGCAAGGCTCTCTTAGGTTAAGGATTCAAATCCTTTCATGTACTTCCTGAAAATCAGTTCCAAAAGGACAAAAGCCACACAAGTCAGGTTTCTAGCAGGAACAACCCAATCCTCTGACATCAATTTTCTGTTATAATTATCTTCTCATTGGTGTGAGAAAACACCCAACCAAAGGCAGCTGATGGGAGAAGCGTTTTTATTTTGGCTTACAGTCTTGAGAGGAAGCTTCATGTTGACAGGGGAAAGCATGGCATGAGCAGAGGCTGGACATCACAGCAGGTGGAAAACAGCAGCAAGAGAGTGAGCCAAGTTCTGGCAAAAGGAGCTGTCTGTAATACCCCAAAGCCCAACTCCCAAAACATACCTCCTCCAGCAAGGCGCCACCTTCCAAATTGTTACCACCTGGGGACCAAGCATTAAGAACACATGAGCTAATGGGGGACATCTGATTCAAACCACCACAGCAGTGTACGTTGGTTTTAAACTCTTGATTCTCCTGCTTCAGCCTCCAGACTGATGCAGTTACTGGCATATGTAACATACCCATCTTTCCTTCAAGTCTTTAAACATGATTTACTGTTGTTCTTTGAATAGCTACTTTTAAGTTGTGTACTGAGTCCACCATCTGGACTCCTCCCAAAGCAGTTTACATTGCCTGTTTTTTTTTTTTTTTTCTTTTCTTTTCTCCATGTGTGCGTTGTACTTTCCTGTTTCTTGGCCTATCTCATAAGTTTTGTTGGAAGTTGCATATTTTAGATAGCATCTTATAGCAGCTCCGAATGATTTTCCTGGCCCTTTCTTGGACTTGCCACTGTTTCGTGATTTGGCTGGAACAGGTCAGCAAATTCTGCCTCCTGTATTGCGGGTGTCCTCAGATGCTGCACTCAAGAAGGTGCAGCTTTGCTTTATATGCAGACTAGACTCCCTGAAATCAGATATGGTTGGTGATTCAGCTGAGCACTCTGACTTTTTCATCTTCCTACAAAGCTCTTGGCTGCCTCTACTGGCATCACACTCAGCTGTTAGCTTCTATTAATTGCTACATGGCTTCTCTGTTGATTTCAACAATACTCTGAGTCATTCATTGTCCCACATTCTGATCCAATTTAGTCAGGCCCCTTTGTAGGGGGCAAAGTGTTGTTAATCTCTGAGGTTTGCTCCAAACCCAAGGAGGATCTTGGATCTTCTGGATCTTCCTGTCTGGTTCTGTTAAACATTTGGCTGGTGTACAGATTCATTTCTTGCTACTCATATTGTTGAACCACCAGGATCCTCTAACTTGGACATCCCAGATTGTCACTGTTCCCTACAAAGTCCTTAGGCATGAACTCGTCATATTCTGTTCCAAATAAAATCAGTTGCAAGACTTGGAAGTAAACTGTTTGTCTCTCAAACATGAGGACCCAAGTTCAGCCCCTAGACCCCATGCAAATGCTGGATGTGGTGGCACACCTGTAATCCCAGCACTAGGGAGGAGGAGGCAAGCAGATTTCCTACAGCTCCCTGACTGGCCAGTCTAGCCTGAGCAGTGAGCTCCAGGCCAATGAAGAACCTGTCTCAAAAAAAGAGGTAGGCATATCTGGAAAGATTGCTCAGTGGTTAAAGACACTTGCTTACAAAGCCTGACTGCCTGAGTTCAATTCCCCAATTCCTCTATAAAGCCAGATGCACAAAATTGTGCATACATCTGGAGTTTGTTTGAAATGGCAGGAGGCCCTGGTGTGCCCATTCTGTCCATTTCTTTCTCCCTCTCCTCTGTCTCAAATAAATAAATATTTTTAAATATTTTATTTATTTGAGAGAGAGGAAGAGGTAGATAGAGAGTGGGTGCATCAGGACTCCTATCACTGCACATGAACTCCAGACACATGCGCCACCTTGTGCATCTGGCTTACATGGGTACTGGGGAATTGAACTTGGGCCCTTAGGCTTTGCAAGCAAATGCCTTAACTGCTAAGCCATCTCTCCAGCCCCTTAATATATATATATATATATATATATATATATATAGTTTTATATATATAATATATGTTATATTATATTATATTACATATAATATATATATATATTGTTTTTTTCAATGTAGGGTCTCACTCTAGCTCAGGCTGACCTGGAATTCACTATGTAGTCTCAGGATGGCCTCGAACTCATGGCAATCCTCCTACCTCTGCCTCCCGAGTGCTGGGATTAAAGGCGTGAGCCACCACGTCCAGCCAAATAAATATTTTTTAAAAAGAGGTAGACAAGATACCTGAGAGTGACACCAGAAGTTGTCCTCTTGTCTCTACATGCACCCACATACATGTGTGCTTAAACACATATGAACATGTTTACATACATGGATGCACACCACACCCATAATGAATGAATGAATACAATAAAATCAGTTGCCTTGGCAGCTATCCAAGGCTCTCTGATGTCAACCTCTTCCCTGGCCAACATTCTGCTCTGGACATAGGGATGGAAATAGTGGGCCACCTTTCTTGTGGTGATTATACAAATGGATTGCCCCATGGGGATTTTGGTTGCAATTCTTCTCAACATGACCCTCATAGCTGTAGTGCATATATTTTAATGCCTCATGATGTTTTGATGTTTCCCTTCCTCCCTCCCTCCCTTCCTTCCTTTCTTTTTTGTTATTTTTCAAGGTAGGGTCTCACTCTAGGCCAGGATGACCTGGAATTTACTCTGTAGTCTCAGGGTGGTCTTGAACTCATGGCAATCCTCCTATATTGGCCTCCCAAGTGCTGGGATTAAAAGCATGTACTGCCACACCTGGCTTCCCTCTTTTCTTTTGGTGTTATTGTTGAAGATGGGCTCTTACTATGTAGTCCACACTTCTGCCTCAGCCTCCTGAGTACTGGGATTACAGGTACCCATCATCTATAATCCCAGGCCAGCCTGGGTTACATAGAAAGACTTTGTCAAAAAAAGAAGAGGAGGAAGGTGAAGGATATGAAAGAAAAAGGAGGAGAGGAGAAGTAGTAGTCTAATTCATTTTACTAGTTCATAATTTAAAAAGGTAAACTAAAAAGATAAGAACGCCTCAAAAATATAATTACCATATGCTACTTTTTGGATGTATAATAAAGAGAAAACAGGGATTTGGCCAGATAGATAGACAGACAGACAGACAGACACACACACACACACACACACACATATATATATACATAATTTTTTGTTGTTTTTCCATGTGGGTCTCCTTCTAGCCCAGGTTGACCTGGAATTCACTATGTAGTCTCAGGGTAGCCTTGAACTTATGGGTGATCCTCCTACCTCTGCCTCCCAAGTGCGGGATTAAAGACATGTGCTACTATGCCCAGCCTGTACATTCATATTTTTAAAATATTTTTATTTATTTGCAATCAGAGAGAGGAGAGAGAGAGAGAGAGAGAGAGAGAGAGAGAGAGAACAGGCACACCAGGGCCTCCAGTCATTGCAAATGAATTCCAGATACTTATGCCACTTTGTGCATCTGGTTTTACATGGGTACTGGAGTCGTTACTAGGTCATTAGGCTTTGCAGGCAAGCACCTTAACCACTGAACCATCTCTTCAGCCCCCATACATTCATATTTAAAGTAGCTTTTTTTTTTCATAATAGCTAAGAGGTGGAAGTAACGTGGTGTTCATTGATGGTGAATGATGAACAAAATATGTATATTTATACAGTAGAAAATTAGACTTAAAAGGGAAGGACATTCTGACACATGCTACATCATGGGCAAACCTTGAGGACATGATTCTGAATAAAATAAACCAGGCACAAAAGGGTACATGTTGTGTGCTTCTATTTCCATCATGTACCTACAATAGTCAAATCCATAGAGAAAGAATAGTGGTACACAGCAGCTGTGGGGGGTGAGGACAGGGAAATCGCTGTGTGAATGTGTACATGTGTGTCATATGCATGCATGTGCCACAATTCATGTATGGAGAGCAGAGGACAACCTCGGATGTCAGTCCTCACATTCTACCTTGTTTGTGAGGCACGGCCTCTTATTCACTGCTGTGGTCATGAGGCTAGCTGGCCCACAGACTTTGGGAGAGACATCTGTCTCACCCCCCACCTCCCTGTAGGCATGCTGAGATTACAGACACCCACTACAGCATCCAGTCCAGCATCTGGGGATGGGGTTTTAGGTTCTCACACGTGCACAGCAAGTGTTTTATCCACCGGCCATATCCCCGGCCCAGGAGTTATTGTTTAAAGGAGATAGAGTTTAAGTTTGGAAAAATTATATAAAAGTTCAGAAGGTAGATGAGGATGATACTTGTAAAACAATGGAAATGTGCTTAATGTCACTGAACTGTGTGGTTAAAAATTGCTAATAGGGCAAACTGCAGGTGGATTTTACAATAAAACAGGACAGTGAAATGAAATCAAAACATATGTAAGTACACAATTTTTCACACACATGAGCGTTGAAGAAATAAAAATAAGAAGAGTAGGGTTGGAGAGATGACTTGGTGGTTAAGGCGCTTGCCTGCAAAGCCAAAGGACCAGGTTCAATTCCCCAGGACCTATGTAAGCCAGATGCACAAGGTGGTGCATGCTTCTGGTGTTTGCAGTGGCTGAAGGCCCAGGTGTGCCCATTTTCTCCCTATCTGCCTTTTCCTCTCTCTCTCTCTCTCTCATAAATAAAATAAATAAATAAAATTTTAAATAAAAGTATGGGCTAGAGAGATGGCTTAGTGGTTAAGGTGCTTACTTGCAAAGCCTAAGGACTCATGTTCAACTCTCCAGGTCCCACATAAGCCAGATGCACAGTGATGCAAGCATACAGTGTCCCACATGTGCACAAGGAGGTACATGCATCTGGAGTTTGATTGCTGTGGCGCACCAATCCTCTGCCCCTCCTCGCATAAAAAAAATCAGTCTGTTGGGCTTGCCTCAAAAAGAAGAAGAAGAGGAGGAGGAGGAGGAGGAGTATGTGCCTTAATAAGAGAGAAAGAAAAACCAGAGAAATCAATATAAGTATATTCCACAATAAAGGAGAGAAAAGAAGAAAGAGGAAAAGGGAAAAAATAGGAGGGAAAAGAAAAGTCTAGTGTTCTTGAGCTTGGTTAAAACATTATAATCTGTTAGTGAGGAAAAAAAAAATCAGACTTTTGGGCTGGAGGGATGGCTTAGTGGTTAAGGCACTTGCCTGCAAAGCCTAGGATCCAGGTTTGATTCCCCAGGACCCACATAAGCCAGATGCATAGGTGACACATGCTTCTGGAGTTCATTTGCTACGGCTAATGGCCCTGGAGCACCCACATACTCTCTCTGTGCCCCTTCCCCCTCAAATAAATAAAAATGAAGAAATAAAAAATTACTCTTGAGACCCCCTGGCCCTTTGAGAATGTGACTATTGTTCATGAGACTACATTGAGACTGTGGGGAGACGTGGCAGAAGCCCTCAAGATTACATGGGGTAATGCAGTCCTTCCCAATCCAGGACCGAGCTAAAGCTCAGGCTTTAAACAACAAGCTGAGGAAGCAGCTGGCTGAATTTCGAGCTCCTCCAGTGATGATGTATGTCCATGAGAAGACCTTGAATGGGGAACTGGAGAAGACCATCAAGATGTGGGAAAGGAAGGTGGAGATTGCAGAGGTGAGCCTCAGTTCCCAAGATGGGGTTGAGCCTTACTGACTCAGCATCAACTATTGGATTGCCAAGCCTTTCATGCCCTTAACATTTTCCTTTAGGATTTTATCAGACTAAGGTTATAGACATGTTTATGTCTGTGAGAAATTCCCACAGTTGCTTCAACTATGAAACTAAAACGAATAGGGTTTTTCTTTTCTTTTCTTTTCTTTTCTTTCTTTCTTTCTTTTTTTTTTTTTTTTTTTTTTTTTTTTTTTTGAGATAAGGTCTCATTCTAGTCCAGGCTGGCCTGGCACTCACTCTGTAGTCTCAGACTGGCCTTGAACTCACAGTGATCCTTCTACCTCTGCCTCCTGAGTGCTGGGATTAAAGGTGTGTGACACCATGCCCAGCTCAAATCGTTTTGTTTTTTTTTTTTAATTCTTGTTTCAGGCTGGAGAGATGGCTTAGTGGTTAAGGCGCTTTCCTGTAAAGCCTAAGGACCCACGTACTACTCTCCAGATCCCACGTTAGCCAGACTCACAAAGGTGAGGCAAGCACAAGATTGCACATGCCCACTAGGTGGCACAAGCATCTGGAGTTCGATTGCAGTGGCTGAGGCCCTGGAGCGCCAGTTCACTTTCTCTTCTCTCTCCCTATCTCTCTTGCTCTCTCGCTCACCCTCTCAAATAAATAAAATAAAAATAAATAAATAACATAAAAAATAAAATTCCTGTTTTATTGATAAGGACATGCTTTAGGGGTAGGGAGGATTCTAATACTAATGTGTTTTTAGTTATTTGCTTCCATTATGAAGCTTCTGAGTCTCTGTACACCACAAGTAATTTAGAAGCTGCCTCTTGGGCTGGAGAGAGGGCTTAGTGGTTAAGGCGCTTGCCTGCAAAGCCTAAGGACCCAGGTTCATCTCCCCAGTACCCAAGTAAGACAGATGCACATGAATCTGGAATTTGTTTGCAGTAGCATACCCATTCTCTCTGTCTCTCTCTCTCTCAAATAAATAAAAATAAAATTATTAAAAAGAAACTGCCTCTTACTGGAAAAGCCAGCTTTAAAAAAAGAGAAAAGAATGAATTTTGAATGGCACTCAGAACCAGATTCCATGTGTTTCTATAGGTGTCATGGGCCTTTGCACTTATAACTAATCCCGCAGCCTGTGAGAGGAATGGGTCACGTGGAAACCACATGCTGTTGTTTCCCCCACTACTCCAGCCCTTGCAAACATCATTAGCATAGCTTAAAAATCCAACAGGCTGCTTGGGGAACAGGAACTTTTCACTTCTAGACCCAAGTTCTACTTTCCCCGAGTGGTCACTTGGTTTTTGGGTCCATCACAGTTGGAACTGAGAAGCAACTCAGAATCCCAACATCTCCCTTCCCTGGTCAGAAACACTCTTTAAACAAGCATTTTGGGTAGATGCTACCCCATGGTGCCCTCTGCACAGTAGGGCCCTATCACCCCTCAGGGTCATCTGTATGTCAGCATGGTGTGGATGAGGTGATGTTTGAAACAAAGACGCTCAGTTTTCCTAAGTGACTTTGTCCCCCTCCCCATTTTTTCTGTTTTGCAGATGTCCTTAAAAGGCTACCGCAAGACTTGGAATAAAATGAAAACAAGCAATGAGCAGCTGCCGACGACTGATTCCTCTGAGAGCTAACCAGGGACAGAGCACAGTGTGTAGACCAAGAAGCCATCTATTAAAGTACTCTTGCTCTTTTCTAGTCATGGGGTCTGTTCACTATTCCCTGTACTGCCTGGTGTCCCCAACAGCCAAGCCGATGGCCACACCTTCAGGTTCCCATCTGCCTGTGGAGAATGTCTTCTCAGCCTGGTCCCCTGGAGCCATTAATACTGAAAGAACCACAGGGCACGCTAAGGGTTTGACACTTGTTAGCCTACATTTAGTTCACAGGCACAAATGAAAGTGACTTTCCCACATGTGGGAGTGGGAGAGAGGAGGGACAACCAGCCCAGTGTGTGCCAGGGGCTTGCCTGTGGCAGCTCAGGTGGCACCTACCAAGAGCAGACACCAGAACAGGACAGCCAGTGTCTGACACTCTATGCTCTGAGCCTCCTCTTCAGCGTGGTGGTAGGTTAGCTCCTAGCTACACAACGCTGAAGAAAACAAGCACAAGGGACCCCAAGACCCTTTCTTGAGGCCAGTGCAGTCTGTTCTGACCTGCCATAGTCCTGACCGCCCCTACCTCCCCACCATAGTAGTCATAGTACATGGGCGGGACAGACATATCCTCAGGCCTGTCTGATTCCTGCAGACCCTTTACCCTAAAGTCTCGCCCATCTCTAGAGCCGTCTGCTGTCCACAGGTTCCCAGTGGATCTCCTTTGTCCTTGGGAGTAGGATTGGGGCTGTTCAACATGGCGCAGTTCAGAATACATCTTCCGTGTCACCGTAGTATGTGATTCATAGTAGGGGACAGGGACCAACTTCTCCCAGGGGTGAAGTGAGGTCAGCACAGGGCCAGCCTTCTTAGCCTGGGACATGATCCAATCACTGAAGTCTTCCACCTTTGTGTACAGAAACAGGCCAGGACATATATCACCACCATAGGTTACGATGCCTCTGAGGACCCAGAGATCCAACTGCTGCAGCTGGCACATCACGGGACTTCCTGGTTCCCCCTGTGGCAGAGGACAGAAGGGTTTAGGTCTCAGAAACACTTCTTTTTCAATAGGGTCTTGTACAACTTACTGCCCATTCTAGGAGGGTTTGCATGGTTCTCCCTGGAAATGTGGTAAATTATAGGGTACTATTCCAAGTCTAGATGGCCATCACCACAAATTTCAGCAGGTGACTTTTCCTTTCATTATGCAAATGATGGCCAAACTGGGCAGGTTGCCCATAGCTTCCTTGTTCTTGTTTTCATGTCCTTTGACTAAACTCTTCCCCCTCTTGGCAGTAGCTGAAATGTTCTTATTTGTCCGGGTTAGACTACTCTTCTTTCTTAACTTGCTTCCCATCGTGTAGAGAAGACAGAGAAGGACCGTGGTTTCTAGAAACCTTCCCTGGGTGACTCCCAGGGTTTCCACCCCACCTGGCTTCTCCACTTGCTCACTAGCCCTGCCATACCATGGCCTTCCCCACTCTGGAAAGAGCAGTCCTCTGGAACTCAGGAATTCTGCCACACACACCTTATCTCGTGCAAGGTGAGTAGGCATCTTGGCATGCTTAGCTAGCTGTGTGACTCTGGGCAAGTGACCTAGTTCTGTCTCAGCCAAAGGAGGGATGTAGTGAAGGCCTGTGGTGCATGCAGAGTACAGGGTGCACTCAATGAAGGGTTAGCTATATCCCCTTGAAGTCAATAAAAGGCCATCCTGTTTCTTCAGCAAGTTGAGGAAAGTGGGGGAAAGTAATAATGATAACCACCAGGTATGACTCTCCCTAGCTGTCCCACCTCAGGCCTCTGTGGGAATGCCCCACCCCCACCCCCTGGTCCATCTTGGTCAGAGAAGGGAGGAAAGGCTACTTATACTCTGACTGGACGAGTCAGACATGTCTGGCGGTGACATGCTGCCCTTGCTATTTGGACGGAGACAGGAGTGAGAGGGGTGACAGCAGAAGCAGGAAACGGTCTGAACAGACGCAAGAGTGAGTCTGAGACCTGGGTGTTCGGTCTGCCCAGGGTGTCCCTTCCCAGTGCACGTCCGTCCCCTTGCTAAGGAAGCTAGGGCCGAGCAGAGACCATGGTGAATAGCAGGAGGAGGAGACTGTGTAAGCAGAGCAGCCAGGGGGTACATGTGTTTCGCAAAGCCACCATCATGCCTGGGAGCCTCTCAGAAGGCCAAGGCCAGGCTCAGGTAGGGCATTCTGACTTCATTTCGTGCATCTCACTCCAGGGAAGCAGCCCACACAGCACTCAGGACTTTTTAAGTTTTTCACAGTCTGCTGTGTCAACCTACACTACCAAACAGCAGAGGGTAGAGATAGCATTTTAGAGTTCTTGGCTGGTTACTCGGGATTGATGAACATCCTTGTCCATGCCCATTAGGTCTGCCTCAGGCATGGAGTGTTTGGGTCTCTGAATGGTGTGGTCTCCAACCTTCCACCAGTCCCATCCCCAGCTAATCTAAATAGTGCTTGAGGAAGAAAAAGAATTTAGGACACAGTTTGATGGCCCTGACACACAGTAGTAGGTGTAGGTGGCCCTGGCTTTGTGGGTTACTGTCACCCAGTGGAGCTGTGACATCTGAAGCAAAAGCAGCCCAGCCCAGGACTAGGAGCCCCTGGAATGGCTCTATCTTCCTTGGGGGCAGCTACCACACAGGAGTTTTTTATTGAGTTACTGTCTTCCTTGACATACCACAAAATCTCTAACAGTTATAAAAAAAAAAACTATAAAAATAAAAAGGGGTGGAGAGATTGCTCAGTAGTTAAAGGCACTTGCTTATAAAGCCTGTTGGCTGAGGTTCAATTCCCCTGTACCCACTTAAAGTCAGGTGCATAAACTGGTGCATGCATCTGGAGCTTGTTTGCACTGGCAGGAAGCCCTGCTGCATCTATTCTCTCTCTCTCTCTCTCAAATATATATGTTTTAAAAATCCATGACAAACATGCTTAATTACATTAAAATAGCAACTGCATGCAAGCATACAACCTACCAAACATCTTTCCTTTAATTTCTTACAGATAGTCCATTCAACAGACTTTTGTTTTGAACTGTTTTTGTTTTTCTTTGTTTTGTTTGTTTTTCCGGGGTGGAGAGTTAAGACAAGATTTCACTGTGTAGTCCAGGCTGGCATTGAACTCATGATCCTTCTGCCTCAGCCTCTGGAGTGCTGGAATTACACATATGCACCACTATGGTCAAGCAATCAGTGGGTTTTTTTCTACTGAGCACTTGCTTTCTGCCAAGTGTTATTCGCACCAGAAACAGCCTTAAATCCCAAGTCATTGTCCCTGCCTACATGGAATTCTCCATGCAGTGAGGAGTTCGAGGACCCCTTGACACAGCCAGTGATGACTTTCAGGATTTAACTTACTTTATAACATTCTTACCAAGCAGACTGAGTCGGTTTCCTGTTCTGTGTGACTGCCGCATCCTGTTTTCCGGAGTTTGTGAACAGGACACAGTTCAACATCTTTGACGGAGATTCTCCTCAGGATACTCATTGTCATGTAATTTCCTGTCTGGACCATGCAACAGAGATCCCAAGAATTATTAACAAGAAGGCAGTCCCCCAGACAACAGCACGGCAACTCACATCCAATCAGGAGTGAATGGAAAATAGTCCTATAGCTGCCTTTTCTTCATAGAAATCAGAACCTGTGTCTGAAGTCTTACTAAAAGCTAACTTGGCTTTGAGCTTGAATGTGTCAACAGGCTGAGAACTGACCTTTCTTCCACATCTAAAGAACATTCATTTCCTTGTTTCATTCAGTCTCAAAAATGACAGAAACAGCTTAGCCAAGTGGACAGTCAGCTCTCGTTCAAGGAATCATGTCCCCTCACCCTCCCTGCCACCTTGTCAGGCAGGCTGCCAGTTCTGCCCTTCAGGGTTGGGTATAGCGCTAGAAGAAAAAGGCCCTGAGGAATATATTACAAGAAAAGCCCCAGAAAGGCAAGCACTGGGAATCTCAACCAATTGGGTAATGCTTCCACACACAGCACACACACAGCCTCCTCTAGGAGAAGGATTGCATTAACTGCAGATGTGGGGTTCCATCCTGACACCCAGCAGTTCTTCAAGACAGGCGGTATATCCAGCTTTGTGCCCAGGAAGCAGATGGGCTGGACCAGGTTGTCGAAACTTATGGCCGAGTCTGTCTGCAGGAGGGCTATGTTGTTTCTCATTGAGTAGTTATCAAAGTCCTCATGAAGGATGATGGTGCTAACTGGGTACTCGGTGTGAACAATCTTTCTGGGGTCCATGTTAGCTATTCCAACCACTACGATAGCGTTCGTCCTGCAGGGAACACAGCAAAGGAATCTAGAGAAGCGAAAGCATCAAAGGACCTTCACATTGACCTCTTCTCCCACTGACCATGTTTCTCAGATCCAAACGCTCACTCAGCTCATCTTCTCTGAGTTATATTTTAAAATATTTTTCATATTTTATTTTTATTTATTTATTTGAGAGAGAGAAAGAGGCAGAGAGAGAGAAAGAATGAGTGCATCAGGGCCTCCAGCCATTGCAAACTCCAGATGCATGTGCCACCTTGTGCATCTGGCTTACATGGGTCCTGAAGAATTGAACCAAGGTCTTTTGGCTTTGCAGGCAAGTGCCTTAACCACTAAGCCATATCTCCAGCCCTCGGAGTTAGTTTTTATCTATGCTTTTGGACTTGGTCACCAGGAAACCTTTTCCAAAGCTCTACACTTCTGTTCTCTCTTGTGAGCCCAGGGTCTCTTGCAAATTCTTATCTTAACAGCATTTGTCCCATCATTCAGAAGTTGTGTGTTAGAATGTAATTGCTGGTTAACCTTTTCTCTATGAATAGTTCTAAAAATAATTAACAGAGAGAAAGAAAGAGTGGAAGAGAAAGAGTATGGGCACATGAGGGCCTCTTGCCACTGCAAATGAACTCCAGATGAATGTTCTACATTGTGCCGCTGGCTTACAAGGGTACTGGGGAATTGAACCCAGACCTTCAGGCTCTGCAAGCAAGCACCTTTACCTACTGAGCCACCACTCCAGTCTGAATAGTTTTTTGTAAGCATAGCTGTAATTATACCAAACATGTAACCATGACTCCTGTTCTTAGCACTGAACATTTTAATACAAGCATCTTTCCACATCATATGCTTTGCCAGTACTTTAGAGAAGTTTGGTTGTAATAGTGATGGAGTTAAGTTGGGTATTCTCTGTTTCTTCTCTTAGGAATCATTGAACTATGAGAACTATGAGGATGAGAAGTAAATGCAAACACCATAAACCATGAGACATGACAGAATCCAACCCTCAGAGAAAGGGCTGACAAAATCAGTAAAGGAGTTATAGATGACACCTACTTCCACCCAGCTCAGAAAAAGCTGGTTGAGATGGTTCTCAGCAAAGAAGTAGATAGAAGAGAAAACCATCTCCCACCACCAAAATGAGGGCCAAGTTAGAAGCAGCTTAATGGAGAGCAGGGACCACAGAAAACAAATTAGAAGCATAGAAGGTAATCTGATAAAAATGACCAAAATGAACTGGAAATTTGCAAATATTTTTAAAGGATAGAGAAGAAAATGACAGAGAAATCAGTACAAGGGCAGCCAGTAGACCACAAGGAAGGTAGCCAAAATAATGAAACCGGAAAATACTCCATGAGAAAATATGTTTCATGAGTATATTTCAAGATATAACTTAAGAAAACTCTTCAAAAATAAGATGTAAGGGGCCGAGGAGATGACTCAGCAGTTAAAGGTGCTTGCCTGCAAATCCTGCTGGCCTGGGTTCAGTTTTCTAGGACATGCATCTGTGATACGAATGTGCCTGCAACAATGGGAGGCAGAGCCCAGAGAACCCAATGCTTGCAGGCCAACTAGTCTGGCGTTTGTTTGCAGCCTGGCAGTTCATTTGCAGTGACAAGAGAGTGACCCTATCTCAAAGAAGGTGGAGCACGGACTTCTCAGAGTTGCTTTCTGATCGCCATATGCACTGTGGCATGCACATCCATACACACAAATCTATTTTTTTAATGTATTTATTTGAAAGAGAGAGAATGGGCATGCTAGGGCCTCCAGCCACTGCAAACAAACCCCAGAGGCATGCACCACCTTGTGCATCTGGCTTACATGGGTTCTGGGGAGTTGAACAGAGGTCCTTTAGCTTTGCAGGCAAACACCTTAACCATTAAGCCATCTCTCCAACCCCACAAATCTATTTTTAAAAAGAAAATTTGGAGCCAGGCATGGTGGCACACACCTTTTATCCTGGCACTTGGGAGGCAGAAGTAGGAGGATCATCATGAGTTTGAAGCCACCCTGAGACTACATAGTGAATTCCAGGTCAGCCTGAGCTAGAGTGAGACCCTACCTCCAAAAACCAAAAAAAAAAAAAAAAAAGAAGAAGAAGTTGAAGAAGATGATAATGATTTGGGCTTGAGACATGGCTTAGCAGTCAAGGCACTTGCTTGCAAAGCCTAAGGATCCAGACTCAATTCCCCAGTACCAATGTAAGCCAGACGCATAAGGTGGTGCATGCGTCTGGAGTTTGTTTTCAGTGGCTATAGACCCTGGTGCTCCCATTCTCTCTATCTGTCTCTTTCTCTCTCTCAAATAAAAAAAGCAGATTTGACTACAGTTTGAAAGGATAGTCTATCCTGGGGGTGGGGAAGGGGAATGATAAAAAATAATCAACACTGAGACACATACTCCTCAGGCCCAGGCAACAGATGACATGCTCAAATAAAGTAGAATGAAGAGAGCTTAGTAAATGACTCTGCAAAGGTTTTTGGCAGGTCACAGGACAAGTACTGTATGGCACAGACTAAAGTCACAACAGGGCACTGACACCACGTCTGGGCTCTGGGTGAAGAGAAGGGGTGGTCAGATAGAACTATGTGGAATGAGCTACCTAGCTCGAAGAAAGAAGCAAATCTGCAGTATATCTCAGGGAGCAAAAACCCTGACCTTACTCTTCCCTCCTTCTCATCCTCTCTAAGTGCACCCATTGGAAAAACCCAGCTGTAACCAGAATATAAGAGAAACCTCAAGTCAACCTTTTGGGACCCCGCAGATTGAGAAGAGTAGAGAGGAGATCTGGGGGGACAGATGGGGAGAATCCAGCACAGCTGGATAGTCAGACCAAGAAAGATGAGGTCATCCTGAATTTGGCTGTGTAATTTATTATGTAACTCAGGGAACTTGTGAAAATGAAAGGAGGTGACAACAGGAAGCTGGGATTACAGTGTAGACATGGCATCTGGGCATTCAAGGATTTGTCACCCTGCCTATAGGGAAAAAATCAGAATGATGTCAGTTTTGCCACAGCAAGATTTAACACCAGGAGCCAGGGTGGGAGTGAAGTGGGGTGAAATGATGACTAGAAAGTCCTCAAAAGGAAAAAAAAAACATATGAGCTATAAACAGAACATAAATTTGGGGGTGCGTATAGCATAATGTTATAGAATGAATCGTGATCCTCCAAAAACTGTGACACTATTGAGCATAGGGTCTTTACATGTTTAGATTTAAAACTAACTAAAGTTACAGGGGTGGGGCTTAATTCAGTTGGACCTGTGTCCTTTTTGCAGCTTGCTTGTTGCAGTTAACTTTCTTGTTGCTGGGACAAACACCCATCCAGACACAGTTTATGGGAGGGAAGGGTGTATTGCAGGCTTATAGGTTCCAGGGAGCACTTCATCCTGGCGGAAGAAGCTGACTCAGTTCATCAGACATCCACAGCAGAGAGAGAACACAAACTGATGCTGAACACACCATAAGCTGGACTTAAGATCTGCCTCCAGTGACACACCTCCTCCAGC
The DNA here is from genome assembly GCA_036346955.1 of Dipus sagitta. Taxonomy (NCBI): domain Eukaryota; kingdom Metazoa; phylum Chordata; class Mammalia; order Rodentia; family Dipodidae; genus Dipus; species Dipus sagitta. Next base: position 239,671,383 of record CM070770.1, read on the forward strand.
AGGACTCTGACTGATGGAGACTAAGTAGGAAGCTTAATCAAAATACCTGAGGCTGGGCTGGAGATATGGCTTAGCAGTTAAGGTGCTTGCCTGCAAAGCCTAAGGACCCAATTCGACTCTGCAGATCCCACATAATCCAGATGCACAAAGGTGAGGCAAGCATAAGGTTGCACATGCCCACTAGGTGGTGAAAGCATCTGGAGTTCAATTGCAGTGGCTGAGACCCTGGCATGCCAATTCTCTCTCTCTCTTTCTCTCTAAGATAAATTTTAAAAAAGAAATAAAATGTTAATAAAAAAATAACTGAGGCAATGGGGCCATATACATTCAGACCACTTACATGGCTTTACATGGGTGGCTGGGGAATTGAGTCCAGGCTGGAAGGTTTGTAAGCAAGTGCCTTTAACCATTGAACAATCTCCCTTTATTGCTTATTGAACAATCTCCCTTTAAAGAGGATGAAGGGACAGTGGGTGTACTCACATACAGAAAAGACCAGGTGAAGAGACAGTAGAAGGTGAAAGGCTGAAAGACAAGGAGAAAACAAACCTGCCAGCATTCTTTTTTGTTGGTTAAGCCGCCTAGTCTGATATTTTGTTATGGCAATATGAGCTGACTAACACAGGGAAGGAAAGAAAATGCTCTATCAATAGATATAAGAATCAGCATAGCTAGACAGCTATACATGTGAGTGTGTACTTACCCAGGAATGCACTATTTAAGAAAACACCCAAGAAATTGGTGACAGGAAATGGCACAGGGGAAGAAAACTAATGACTATTGGGGTAGAGAAGAGGAGCTATTTTCACTGTATAGCTTCATAACTGTATCTGTATATACTCATGAATATGCATCTCTATACATGGAGTTCTAATTAAAAATATAAATCATGGGGCTGAAGACATGGCTCAGCAGTTGAGGCACTTGTCTGAAAAGCCTAATGACCTGAGTTTGATTCCCCAGTACCCACTTAAAGACAGATGCACAAAATGGCACATGTGTCTGGAGTTCCTTTGTGGTGGCTAGAGCCCTGATGTACCCATTTCTCCCTCTCCCTCCCCCCTCTTTCTGTCTCTCTCTCTGCTTGGAAGTAAAATAAAATGATAAGTTTTTATATAAATGATAGGGCTGAGGAGGCAGCTCAGTGGTTTAAACTGCTTACTGTACAAACCTGATGACCAGAGTTTGAATCTCCAGAGCCCACACAAAGCCAGATCCAAGTAGCACGTGTATCTATAATCCCAGTGCACCTATGGCCATGGGAGGCAGAGTCAGGAGAATCCTGAAGCCCACGGGGCAGCTACTCTGGCATTTATAGTAGCAAAACATAGTGAATGCGAGGACTAACACCCAAGGTTGTCCTCTGACCTCTACACACATGGAGGTGGCTTGGCATGTGCCTGTTCATACACACACCATACCCACACATACCCACATAAAATATATAAATCGTGATCAGCAGGAATGTGGAGCAGGGGCAAGAAAGGGTAGTGGGAGGATGAGTGTGAACAAAGTACAATTATATACATGTGTGAAAATGTCACAGTGAAACCCATTATTTTGTATGCTAACTAAAACAAAAAAAAATTAAGATGGGTTCTAGGGAGCCAAAAGGCAAGCACTGTCACAGACTGAGCCATTTTTCCATACCCTTACATTTTTTTAATTAAAATTTTAAGGCTGGAGAGATGGTTTAGGGGTTAAGGCATTTGCCTACAAAGCTTAAGAGCTCATGTTCAAATCTCCAGGTCCCATGTAGCCAGATACACAGTGATGCAACTGCTCAACATCACACATGCACACAAGGGGGCGCACGTGTCTGGAGTTGGTTTGCAGCAGGCTAGGTCCTGGCACACCTGGTCTCTCTCTCAAAAACAATTATAAATAGGTGTCTGGGGAGATTGGTTCAGGGTGCTTGCTTTGATTATCTAGCCACCCATGTAAAGCCAGACCCCAAAAGTGGCATTCATTTGCAGGGGCAAAAGACCCTGGCTTACCTATACACACACACACACACACACACACACACACACACATAATTTTTAAAAATCAGCAGCTAAGAATATTTTATATTTTATCAGGGGTTTACATTATAATTTCTTTAGTCAATTAACTAATTATACTTTCTTCTTCCATCAAATCTACCTATATATATATATATATCTTACTTATATATTATAGTATGTACAGTATTCATAATAAGAAATTATTCCATAATTTAGATACGTGTGATAATTGGACATTTACTTTTTAAGGTTATTTATTTATTTGTAAGCAAAAAGAGATAGAAGAGAGACAGAGTGAATGGGTGTGCCAGTACCTCCAGCCATTTGCAAACAAATTGCACTTGCATGTGCTACCCCATGCATCTGGCTCTACGTGGGCACTGGGGAATCAAACCCAGGTTGCTAGGCTTTGCAGGCAAGTGCCTTAAATGCTGAGCCATCTCTCCAGCCCAACATTTACTTTTTGTTGTTTGTTTTGTTTGACATAGGGTCTCATGTAGCCCAGTCTGGCACTGAACTTGCTATGTAGTGGAGGATGACTTAAATTTATGATCCTTGGCTGGGCGTGGTGGTGCTTGCTTTTATCCTTGCACTTGAGAGGCAGAGGTAGGAGGATTGACGTGAGTTTAAGGCCACCCTGAGACTGAATTCCAGGTCAGTCTGAGCTAGAGCAAGACCCTACCTTGAACAACCAAAAAAAAAAAAAAAAAAAAAAAAAAATTGGTGATCCTCCTGCCTCCACCTCCCAAGTACTGGGATTATAGGTATGTGCCACCATGCCCAGTCTTGACATTTACTTTCTTTATGACATGTGTGTCATTTCCTTAATGCTGATTCTCAAAAGTGAGATCACTGGGTCAGATGAGGAGTATTTTATAAAGATTTATAAAAACATTTTAAGAAATATCTATCAAAATAGCCATTCCCTTAATAATATTTATGCTTCCCCCCCCACACTCATTTGCTAACTAATGGTGCAGAATTTTGGGAACACAGAGACATTCATTTGAGAATAGAAGTCCTGTGTGTTCTGCGCTTCCAAAGAAAACATTTGCAAAACTTATCTATTTCCTTCCTCTTTTCTCTCTCTGTGACAATTGTGCTGCTGAAGGTTGGAGTCTTAAGAAAGGCTTCTCCAGATACTCTTAGGGGCCCTTGCTGGAGAGAACCATTGCCCTATGTGATGACAGCAAAATCACAATGGAGGAAGACTCAGCTCGTTTGAGCCGCCCTCGGTCCCCTGAGCAGAGGAGCCTCGGAAAGTGGTGACTGCAGGACTGCAAGGCTCAGGAGAAGCGAGGGGGCTCTGAGAAGCAGTCGGCCTGGCCCCCAGGCGGCCCCACTGACCTGTGCTGAAAGGCCGAGGCGATGCTGAGGATCCAGTACTCGCTGAGGATGCAGCCGAACGCCAGGTGCGTGTACAACATGTCCTGCACCGACACCACCCAGGGGAACTCCTCGTTGCCCACCAGGTTCTCCTCTGACTGGTCCACAAGGCTTGGCTTTTTGTATGCCGCAATCTGCAAGAAGGGCGCAGGCCTCGCTGCCAGGCAAAGAGCTAACCCCTGTGGGCACCGCCGTACCCTGGAGCCCTCTTCTGCTGGCTCTCTGTCTTGCTGGTCGCTGACTCCACTGTCCTGACTCTTTTCCCGGTCCTAAGGGACCTTCCACATAAAAGGTGCTTGATGGCATCTTTGAACCGAGAAGGCCCATTAGACTTTTGATGCCAGTGCCCATTTGCTGAGTGGGTAGACTATGTGCTAGGCCAGGTCTGGCATCTTTCAGTACATGAGCAGACCCAAATCTCTTGCTTTGTTCCAGACCCTTTCTGCAAAGGTAAAACCGTTACTCGCTTTCCCTGCTCTCTTTCTGTCACTAGTGTATGAAGGAATTTTCCAGATTTATAATATCATCGCCATTCTGATGGTCCACAGAGTGTGTGAACTTGTGGATCCTTCTGTTTAAATGTTTCTTCATTTAATTTCTACTATGATAACTATGAACAATATGGCCCCATAAGCAAATCCTCCTGGGGGAGGGGGCATACTTTTTAAGAGAGTAAGAGGGCATTGAGGTCCAGCAGTGTGAGCAGGACCAGCATTCTCCCAAGAGCCCCTGAGGAGTGGGCACTGTGCTCTCAGCTCTGGGCCAAGAGACTCGCTTTTGAGCAGGCGGCACTTGTCCAGGTCACACAGCTGGTGGCATATGGGGGCTACTGCAGAGGAGTCCAAACTCCATCTTCTTGACTTGTTACCCTCTGTGTTCCAGTCACATTACCAGGCCTCAAATGTACCCTTGCTCCCCACAACACCCCCCCGCCAAGCTGCTGGCATGCATGGGTCCTCCCACCAGGTCTCTTGTGCTTATTAATGTGTCCCTAGCAGCTAGCATGGTGCCTAAATAAATGACCTGATTCATAAGCAAAAGGGCTTTGCCAGTTCATCATCCCCTGTCTTCCTGATGGGGAGGAACTAATAGGTCCTTCAGGTGAAGGTTGTCTCACCCCCACCCCAGCCACCCTGCTCAGCCTCTGCCCTCCAGACTACCCAGCTGAGCTATCTCCTGGGCCCCCTGGACTTTGTTTCCTGTGAGACTCCCATGTTGATTGGGGTTTTGACTGACATGCTTCCTCTGCCAGCCTGGGATTGGTCCAGAATAGACCTGTTTTGTCCTGCATTTTAATATTTTATTTATTTATTTACTTATGGGAGAGAGAGAAAGAGGCAGATAGAGAGAATGGGTGCACCACTGCAAATGAACTCCAGATGCATGCACCACCTTGTGCATTTGGCCAAGTGGGTACTGGAGAATCCAACCTAGGTCCTTAGGCTTCTCAGGCGAGTGCATTAACCACGAAGCCAACTCTCCAGCCCCTGGCCTGTGTTTTTAAAAGTTCTATAATCATGGAGCATAAAGACTATTAGAATAGGAAGACCCTGAGCCCCTCAAGTTGGGAAGGAGTGGAAATAATTTTTATGCATGCTGGGGAGATGGCTCAACAGTTAAAGTACTTGATTACAAAGCCTGACGACCTGGGTTCAGTCCCCCAACACCCATGTAAAGACAGGTGCACAAAGTGGTGCATGTGTCTGGAGTTCATGTGCCACAGCAAGAAGCCCAGTGCACCCATTCACTTTCTCTCTCTCCCCCTGCAAATAAATAAAATTTTAAGAAAGTAAAATGTACTTGATGAGGAAGGGAGGGAGGAATAAAGGGAGAGAGGGGGAAGGAGGGAGGAGAGAGAAGAGAAAGGGAGGGAGGAATGGAAAAAAGGAAGGAAGGAAGGAAAGGGAAGGCACTTGGCTCCTTTAAAGTTCTGGAAGGGCTAAGCCTCCACTTTCTAGGCACTGTTGTAACAAGATGGTAACTCCATGGGCCATTTTCCTCTCCACGTCCCTGTGTCCCTCCAGTCGATATGTCTGGTTCTGACGAGTCCTTAACCCACGGGCCTCATTCCCAGGCTCCCTGTCTCCTTACCCAAGCAAAGTCAGATGCAGAGACTCTTGACCCTGACAGCGTATCTCATCTGTCAGAATCCCTGGGCACTACATTGGCTAAAAGTTCCCTAGGGTGAACCCTAATGTGTATTTGGGAGGGGCAGGGATATAGATCAGAATCCAAAGTCAAGTTAGCCTGCATAAAGATCACATTGTTCAAAGGTCACGAGGTGAGATGATTGGAAAATGTTTTGCAAACTATATTTTCATGACTGACAATGCTAAGCCCCAGGTCAGGACAGATGAGTCTGCAATCCATTGTTCTGGAAACCCCAAACTGCAATTTCCCATGAATGTCTTGCTTCTCTATCTGTGGCCCTGTGTCATAGATGTCACATGCTGGGTGTTCCAGCAGCCTGGCACCTGCTTTTAAGTCCATTCAGTCACCTAGGCACAGCGTTGCCAGGTACTGGGCTGGGACTAAGCTTGTAGGGATGTCATGCAAACTAGTGATGGTCACAGAGGAGACATGACTCAGGGAGTATGTGTGCCCAGAGTACACAGAGGAGGGGGCGTGAAGCTTGGGAGGGCCTCCCATGGTGGAGACCTTTGGCGTCAGCACCAGACAGAGTTTCCAAACCATGATACCGTAGAGTCCATTGCCACCTACAGTATTGTCATTAGAAGAATTCAGGGGACTTCATGCTTTATGGGGTATCCTATAACTAAACATCTCAATTCATGGACCCTCATAGACTTTGCTAAAACAATGACAAGGTGATTTGTCAGCAAAGTGATGTGCCTAAGGCCACAAAAGTATTTCCGGGACCGCCAATGACAGGTTTCCTTCCCTGTGCTTAGATTTTTCTCTTGGGACACTGGCCACCTACAACTTGAGGTATTAACCTAGGAAAGTTCAACATTTTAAAAATAGTTTCTCCCTCTCTTTTCTTATTTTTTTTATTTATTTGCAAACAGACAGAGATAGAGAGAGGAGAAAGAGAGGAGAGAATAAATGGGTGTGCAATGGCCTCCAGCCACTGCAAATGAATTTCTGATGCAAATACCACTGTCAATCTGACTTTACGTGGGTACTGGGGAATTGAACCCATGTCTTTAGGCTTTGCAGGCAAACGCCTTAACCACTGAGAAATCTCTTGAGCCCCCTTTTGAAATTGTGCCATGCATTGTTATCCACAAATGTATTGGACTGTGGGTTATGGATATCCTGGGATATATGTGGCTTGTGGTCCACAGGTTGGACACACCTAGATTAAATGATCCTACCCAACCCAAGAATATGTGTGATGACATTTTTTTTTTCCCTAAAGCTCCACTTAGGGACAGGGGATGTAGCTCAGAGGTGCCAGGCCCAGGTCCTATAGCTAATACTACAATGAGAAATCTGTCCCAGAGGGCTCCCTTGGCTGTGGCTTGTTGAGGGGGGAAAGACCCTTTCTGTATTTTTGAACATTCTTTGGTCTTCTGGGCATAGGGGTGCAAGAAGCTGGGGTAGGCACAGGGCCTTTGCACCCATGTGTGCATCTGTGCATTCTCATCTCCCATCTAAGCCCAGGCAGGCAGGTGGAGCCGTGAGAACAGCGGTGAGTTGCACAGGACCTGTGAGGTCAGCTGTCCCCTCCCCACCTGCCCTTTTCTACGCTGGAGGTTAGTCCTCAGCAGCGTGTAGGCTGGAGAGGAGGCACTGTGGCAGCTACTGCCTGTACCACAAAGAGGCTTGCTCTACTTCTGGGGCCGACCCTGGGTTCAGGGTCACAAGCTGCCGACCAGCAATGTTCCCTAGGCAGGTGAAGGGAGGCCTCACATTGACCCCTCTGCCCAACAGGCCAGTCAGCAGCCTAAGGCTGATTTTCCTAACTGCATTTTGTCCTCACAATGAGCCCTGACATAAGGTTCAGAACCAGTTTCCCATATGCTCATGTCCCACATTATCTACCTTGCCTGGTAATACTCCACCACACGGAGTAAAGAGCTATGAACTATCCTCCCCCCCCCCCAACCACCACCCTGAGTTCTCTCTCCAAACATTAAGGGCCACTTCATTTTCCCGGATGACCCCCTGTGTGGCCCTGAAAGGCCCGGGGAAGAGAGCCGCGCACTCACTGGTCGACGACGAGTGGGACGCGGAGAGCAGCAGCAGCAGCCACGCCATCACCGCCATGCCAGGAGAGGAGCGCAGCCCGCACCATGGGCAGCTGGGAGGACACAAGACCGGGGACTCCGTCACCTGTGCGCACACCGCCCTGTCTCCCGTGTCAGAGTCCCCGTACAGATTCCCAAAGGCCGGAGACTGACCTGTCACATCTTCAGCACTCGGTCCAGTGCGGCAAAGGAGGCAGAAAGTAGCTAACTCTGCGGTTCGGCTAGCAGCTGGGGAGGTGGCCCCCGGTCAAAAGGCAGCCTGCTTTTTCCAATGTTCCTTTCAAAGCAGCCCACAGCCCTGGATGCTCCAGAGAGTTAGGTCTCTAAAAAGGGTTGGTTTTTGATTTCATAGAACCCAACCCTTGCTGTGATTCTGTAGCCATAAAACACTGCTGAGAGAAAACGGAGGGCTTGGGTGGAAGCCCACCCGGGATCTAATGTCTGTACTGTGATTTCACCTCTCACGTTAAAAACTGCTGGATGAGATCATGCTGGGATGTCTGTTCACTAGTAACAGCCCTGGTGTTGAGTTCACTTCACTCGTACACTCATTTTAGGACGCAGACACACTCATAACCCCCATTTTACAGATTCCGAAACTGATGCACAGAGATAATTTACAGGCCCAAGGCCACACAGCAACCAAATTGTGGAGCTGGAATTTGAGTTCAGGACCGTCATACCTAGCCAGGCTAACACCTTGGTGACCTCAACCTCCACCCCCATGACCTCAGGAGCCCCTGAACGCACTTCTAAAGTCACCATGTTCCGCTCATGACACCGGATGTTTCTCTTGTCCTCAGGATGCTTCCCCGAGTTCTTCCGTGAACTTCTTCCACGAGAGGGAAAATGGACTCACTGTGTCCTGACACGGCAGAGCTCTGCAGAAGAGTTTCTTGTGTGCCTCAGGAAGAGTGTTCCATTGTGGCATTGTGGTTACCATGGCACCTCCAAGCAAACAGCTAAAAATGGGGACATAGAAGCTAAGACGAAAGCCTGTTGTTACCTAACCTTGGCAGAGTATTCTGGAAGGCACTCTCCAGGATGCCTTAGAAGGCATCCCTTTTGCCAGATGACAAAGTTTTCTTCTATTTTGATTGTGATCGTGGTCTGTGTCCTGCTCGGCACCCACGCTGGGTCTACACCAGCTGCCTGATGAGGGTGCACTTGGAGTTCCCAGCTCCTGTTAGCTCTCACCTTCTCAGCTGGGTGGGGCGGGAGGGCCGTCTTTGAGACAGGCAATGACAGACCAAAGGAACTACTGCACCCAAGTGTAGCTTAGTGAGCCGGTGAGTTTACTGGGGCTGCTTACAGGAGCAGGGGCGAGGTGTTCCAGGAGCATGGGTGAGAAGTTACTCACAGGAACATAATTGGCCTGGGCAGCTACATACACAAGAAACCCATTCAGTGTAGGAGAGGTTGTAGGAAAGCTGCATCCCTGGAGTGGTCTACAGCAGGCAACCTCCCACCTTCTAAATACTTTAGCGCCTCCCAAGACCATGGGCAGCTGGAGGAGAAGGCATGAGGGAATATCTGGAACCACAGTGAGGGCTGGTGACCTCCCCTCCTTCTGCTACATTAATAGGTTCCATCTTGTGAGGGTCCCGTGTGGCTAATCACAGTTGCTCTGACTTCAGTATGGCAAAGGCCACATCTTTCCCCCAAGGACAGATTTCCTCAATAGGGATGCTGAGGTCAGCACACGACAACCTTTACCTCCAAACTTCTCTTTAAAATTTTCCATTAAAAAAAAAAAAAGCCTCAGGAAACCAGTGGAGAATGTTCTGGGTCAGACAGGAATGATCCAGCATCACATATGGTAAGGAAGACTCAGAATTGTACAGGGACCCAGCAGACCTAGGGAGCAGCAGTCCACACAAATGTTCAGCCTTCTCTAGACCACCTAGTAGAGACCATTAGCTTCATGTAAATTCTTGAAATACACACATCATTTTAAATATACTGTTTTGTTTTGTTTGTTTTTCGAGGCAGGGTCTCGCTGTAGCTCAGGCTGACTTGGAATTCACTCTGTAGTCTCAGGGTGGTCTCAAACTCACAGTGATCCTCCTACCTCTGCCTCCCGAGTGCTGGGATTAAAGGCGTGCGCCACCATGCCTGGCTCAAATACAATATTTTTGTTGTTGAAAAATATCCATGGGTGGAGAGATGGCTCATAGGCTACGCCCACCTAGACACCATTCTTGAATTTAATTCTGTAGGTCTTGTGGGTGATGTTCCAGCATTTAAAAAAATATGGATCAGGTTATTTTGTTAGAAATTGTACTTCTGCAGGATGTCAACAGACTACAGTTAACAGAATTTTATTAAGAAAATGAAAGACACAATTAAGAGAAAAAATAAGTGCTTGCTAAAGTCACTTTTCATAAGGTTAATTGTAATTTTTTATATTTTATTTGTTTATTTAAGAGAGAGAGAGAATGGGCACACCAGGGCCTCTAGCCACTGCAAACGAACTCCGGATGCATGTACCACCTTGTGCATCTGGCTTACATGGGAACTGGGGAATTGAAACTGGATTCTTAGTCTTCTCAGGCAAGTGCCTTAACTGCTTTTAGCCATCTCTCCAGCCCAGTTGTAATTTTTTTTTTTTTTTGAGGCAGGGTCTCATTTAGCTCAGGCTGGCCTTAAACTTACTACATAGCTGCATAAAGTTTTTGTTTGTTTGTTTGTTTGTTTGTTTTTTCGAGGTAGGGTCTCACTCTGTCCCAGGCTGACCTAATATTCACTATGTAGTCTCAGGCTGGCCTTGAACACACAGCGATCTTCCCACCTCTGCGTCCCAAGTGCTGGGATTAAAGTCATGTGCCCAAGTGTGAGGACCAGAGTTCAAATCCTCAGAACCCACATAAATGTCAGTTTGTGATCCCAGAAGTCAGGAGGCAGAGACAGGGATCCCAGAGTAAATTGGTAGATTAGCACAATCAGTGAGCCCTGGGTTCAACTTGTCATTAAGGAAGACACCCAACATCAGTCTCTGGTCTCCAAACATACATGTGCACATGCATACATACACACACACACGAATAATCATGATACTATTAAAGCCGGGCATGGTGTCACACACGCCTTTAATCCCAGCTCTTGGGAGGCAGAAGTAGGAGGGTTGCCATGAGTTCAAAGCCACCCTGAGACTACTTAGTAAATTCCGGGTAAGTCTGGGATAGAGCAAGACCTACCTCAAAAAACCAAGGGGGGGGGGGGAAGATACTACTAAGAACATTGAACACACTACCAATTCTAGTTTAATGGGCACTAGCTTAGTAATAGTTCTCCTAAGCCTTGTATTTTGGAGGGCTTATATAAGAAGGACATAAATATATTCAACGTATGAAGGAGCCTGAAACAACTAACACAAAGCTACAAAGAAGCCACACATGCACACACACATGCACACACACACACATTCACATATAAATTTAACTTCCACTTTGAAAGCAAAATTTAGAGTCCTTGGCTATGTAAAATAGTAGGTCTTGAGCAGTGGCAAAAATCAAAGCTTTATATCTATTAAAAATTTAGGGAGGGCTAGAGAAATGGTTTAGCATTTAAGGCATTTGCCTGTAAAGCCAAAGGACCCAGGTTCAATTCCCCAGGTCTCATGTAAGCCAGATGTACAAAGTGGCATCTGTGTCTGGAGTTCATTTGCAGTAGCTGGAGGGCCTGGTGCACCCATTCTCCCTCCCCCATCTCTCTCTCTCTCTCTTTCTCTCTCTCTCTATGCTCTTTCTTGCTCTGAAATAAATAAATAAAATATATTTTTAAAACTTAGGGAATAGGGTGGACATACTGCCACCCCAATGGGTATAAAATCATTTCTAATCATTAATTCGCATCTTCCTGATTACTAATCAGGATGAGAATATTTTCCTGTATATTTATTGGCTATCCCAATGGATGTTTGCATCTTCTGCTTTTGAGTTGGTTTCTTGTAATTGACATGAAGGGATTGTTAATATATTCTGAATATTGTTCACAGTATTTATTATGAATATATACTACCACTTTGCAGCCTGTTTTAGATTTATGTATAATGTTTTTAAATAAACACAGTCTTGATTTTAATGAAGTATAACGTGGGGCTGGAGAGATGGCTTAGCGGTTAAAGGCACTTGCCTGTGAAGCCTAAGGACCTCAATTTGATTCCCCAGGACCCACATTAGCCAGAAGCACCAGGTGGCGCATGCGTCTGGAGTTTGTTTGCAGTGGCTGAAGGCTCTGTCTCTGTTTCTCTCTCTCTCTCTTTCTCTCTCTCTCTGTCTCAAATAAATAAGTAATAAAATATTTTTTTAAAAAAATGAAGTATAATGCATTTATCTTATACACTCAAAGCCTTTTGTGTTTTTAAAAATGTCTTTTTTATTATTTTATTTTATTTATTTGAGAGAGGGAGAGAATGGGTGCACCAGGGCCTCCAGTCTCTACAAACGAACTCCAGACATATGTGTCACCTAGTGCATCTGGCTTATGTGAGTACTAGGGAATCAAACCTGGGTCCTTTGGTTTCCCAGGCAGGGACCTTAACCACTAAGCCATCTCTCCAGCCACCCCCCACCCCATGTTTTTCTTTCTTTTTTTTGGGAGGGGTGTTTCGAGGTAGGGTCTCACTCTAGCCCAGGCTGACTTGGAATTCACTATGTAGTCTCAGGGTGGCCTCGAATTCACGGCAATACTCCTACCTCTGCCTCCCGAGTGCTGGGATTTAAGGAGTGAGCCACCACGCCTGGTTTAAAAAAAATTTTTTTTTTAAAAAAGAAAACCATGGGCTGGGGAGATGGCTTAGTGGTTAAGGCCCTTACCTGCAAAGCCAAAGGACCTAGGTTCAATTCCCCAGATCCACATAAGCCAGATGCACAAGGTGGTGCATGTGTGTGGAGTTTGTTTGCAGCGGCTGGAGGCCCTGGCATGCCCATTCATTCTCTCTCTCTCTCTAATAAATAAATACAAATAAGAATATTTTTAAGAAAAGAAAATATAAGGTTATGATTTATGGCTTAATTAAAATAGCATAATGAAACTTTTAAAAAGGGGCTGGCAGTAAGCACTTCTCTTAATATTCATATCCCTATATTAATGCTACTCTCACTTTTGGTAGAGAATCTTCTCTTTTCAGATGGCAGTGACCTTGGTATGACTCAGAAGGTATCATGGTGCTGGAAAGAAGTGACTGGAGTACTCAATAATATCTCGATCACACCTTCCAAGGCTCAGAGTCTAATGTGGAAGAGGTGGCAGAAAGAATATAAGAGCCAAAGGAAGGGTAGGACTTCTTATAACGTGCTCCCTCCAGACATAAAATGGCCTGGATATCCATGACCTCACAGTGCCTGACACTACCTACACAAGACCATCATAAGAGGAGGAAAAGATCATGACATCAAAATAAAAGAGAGACTGATTGAGATGGGGAGGGGATATGATGGAGAATGAAATTTCAAAGGGGAAAGTGGGGGGGGGAGGGTATTACCATGGGATATTTTTTATAATCATGGAAAATGTTAATAAAAAATAAGAAAAAAGGGGGCTGGAAGGATTGCTTAGTGGTTAAGGCGTTTGCCTGCAAAGCCAAAGGACCCTGGTTTGATTCCCCAGGACCCACGTAAGCCAGATGCACAAAGTGGCACATGTGTCTGGAGTTTGTTTGCAGAGGCTGGAGGTCCTGGCATGCCCATTCTTTCTTTCTCTCTCTCTCTCTCTCACTCTCTCTCTCTCTCTCTGTCTCTCTCTCCCTCAAATAAGTAAAAAACAAACAAACAAACAAAAAAACTTAAAAGAAATAGCATAAAAGTCAGGCATGGTGGCACACACCTTTAATTCCAGCACTTGGGAGGCAGAGGTAGGAGGATTGCCATGAGTTCGAGACCACCTTGAGACTACATAGTGAATTCCAGGTCGGCCTAGGCCAGAGTAAGACCCTACCTCAAAAAAACAAAAAAACAAAAAAAAAAAAAGAAAGAAAAGAAATAGCATAATACAGTGATATTTGAGCAGATGGGTATTTGTCATTTGTGTTTAATATTTAATAGAGTAAAATTTTAGAAAGAGATGTTTTAACTGTCTGAGGAAATATGCAAGTGTTTTATCACATGAACTCCACTCAGTATGAAATATGCATGCTTACCTGAGAAAGCAAAGCAAAACACAAATGAATTTTAAGGAAGAGATGGTTAAAGAGAGTCAGTTGCATGTAGGAGTTGGATGAAAGTATGACCCATTTCGTCATCTGCGTCTGCGCTCTACTGAGATTATATGTCCCCAGAAGAAGAGTCCCCCCATCACTGTGGATAAACTGATCACAGTAGTAGAATGGACTGTAGTTAAAAGGTCACCCCTCCACTAAGTGAAGGAGGGTGGTGCTCCACCATGTGGGAGTTTCAACCCACTTCCCCTTTGCCATGCACCTTAGAATAAGTTTTTCAGTCAGACTTTAGCCAGAGAAAAAATAGATATTTATGTCTTGGTGGAGAGAAGGAAACCCAGGAAAGAGGGAAAGTGAAAAAACAAACAACAGCTGAAGAGATGGCGTTGCATTTAAGGCACTTACCTGCAAAGCCTAAGGACCCAGGTTCAATTCCCCAATACCCACGTAAGCCAGATGCATATAGGGGTGCATGTGTCTGGAGTTCATTTGCAGTGACTAGAGGAGAGGCCCTAACATGCCCATTCTCTCTTTCTTTTTTTTCTTAAATTTATTTTATTTATTAGAGAGAGAGAGAGAGAGAGCAGATACATAGAGAGAATGGGCATACCAGGGCCTTCAGCCACTGCAAATGAACTCCAGAAGCATGTGCCACCTTGTGCATCTGGCTTTCGTGGGTTCTGGGGAATTGAACTGAGTCCTTTGACTTTGCAGGCAAGCACCTTAACTGCTAAACCATCCCTTCAGTCCCTATTCTCTTTTTCTATCTGCCTCTTTCTCTCTTAAATTATATATAAACAAACAAGCAAAACAAAACAGAGGGAAGGAGGAAGGATAGTTGGAAGGAAGGAAGAAAAAGGATTTCCATTAAGAGCCAGGGTCTGTCAGCTTTGCTTTACTACATTAAGTTCCTGAAGCAATTAACTTACAAGGAGTAAAGATTAGTGTAGCTTGTGGCTCCAAGGATTTGAGTCCCAGATCAGGAGCCATGGGTTTGGGCCTCTGCTGAGAGCACATCATAGCAGAGCTCAGGTCCATCTCTAGCCAGGAAACAGAGACATCAAGACGCTGGGATCCCACAATCACTTTGAAAAGTGTGTCTCCAAATGACCCAAAGACAGCTCAGTAGGCACCCCCTGTCTCATTGCACTGCCCCCCAGAAGCCCCATCCTGGGAACCAAACCTTTCACACATGGGCCTTTGGGCGCATTACCCATCATCAAGTCACAGGAACCAGATAGTAAATATTTTAGGTTTTGTAGAGCTGAGAGGCAAAACTGGAGATATGATGTATTTATGTAATTTTTTAAATTCTGCAAATTTGTTTGAAAAAAATTAAAACATAATAATGATCAAATTTGTTTTGCAGTACATATCTACTGGGAAGAATGAAGTTGTTTGGGAGGGAGATTATGTTTCATCAAGATGAAGGACTTTGCTTTAGCCAGTAAGGCTCACTGCCTCTGCCCTCTCCAACCAATCCTAGCTCTTGTCTTTAAAAACAGTGGCAACAGGCTGGGCTTGTCCCATTGGCCGAGGTGTTACTGTGGAGCTGGCTGGGTGATGAAAGCTTTCCCCAGTTAGAAGGACAGAAGGACAAGATTGCCTTGGTGTCATTCCTGTTCTTTTCTTTCTAAAATAAAAACTTTTCTTGGGGCTGAAGAGATGGCTTAGTGGTTAAGGCACTTGCCTGCAAAACCAAAGGACTGAAGATCAGTTCCCCAGTACCTACATAAAGCCAGATGCATAAGGGGACACTTGTGTCTGGAGTTAGTTTGCAGTGGCTAGAGGCCCTGGTGTGCCCATTCTTATTCTCTCTCTCTCTCTCTCTCTCTCTCTCTCTTTCTCTCTCTCTCTCTCTGCTTGCAAAAAAAATATAAATAAAAATATTTTTTCTTGGGCTGGAGAAATGGCTTAGCAGTTAAGGTGCTTGCCTGTGAAGCCTAAGGACCATGTTCAACTCTCTCCAGATCCCATGTAAGCCAGACACACAAAGTGAGCACAAAGTTGCACATGCCTACTAGGTAGCACAGGCATCTGGAATTTTATTGCAGTGGCTGAGGCCCTGGTGCGTCAAATCTCTTTTTCTCTCCAAAAAAAAAAAAAAAAAAAAAAAGAAAGAAAGAAAGACTTTTCTTAAAAAAAAATTGGCAAAAATATTTGAACACAGTTTACAGTAGAGCACACAAGCACACAAGCACACACACACTATGATAATGGTTTCATTCATTCACTTTATTTATCCCCTTTGAACATGTAGAGGACCGGAAGTTGTACACACTCTAATGGGCAGGCAAGTTAGCAGCTCCTAACTGTGACCAAGAGATGAGATGGGTATTCCCTTGAAAAACCATAAAGGCAGAAAAAATTCATACTTGAGAGCATTATAATACTTTCTCATACTTGATTTATTTTATTTTTATCTGAGTTTATATCTTAGTGTGGTGGTGTTGTTTTTTTTTTTTTTTTTTTTCAATTATATAGGCAGCCAAAGGAAATATGTATCCCATGGTCTCCAAAGACCTTAGGCATGCCAGGTTTACTTCCAAGTTGCTGGTTCCTGAGAAGTGGCCCCTTGGAGAGGGAATGACTTTGGGTAACTTGTTATCTGTTGTGTTGAATTAAAATTCACCCAATATATTTGGCTGCAGAGATGGCTTAGCGGTTAAGGTGCTTGCCTGCAAAGCCTAAGGACCCAGGTCCGACTCTCCAGAACCCACGTAAGACAGACACACCACGTCACTCATACATACAAGGTGGCACATGTGTCTGGAGTTTGATTGCAGTGGCTACAGGCCCTGGCACATCAATTCTCTCCCTCTCTCATTCTCTCTCACACAAAATAAATAATAATTTAAAAAACTAAAACAAATTTCATACAATATAAAACTAACCATTTTAACCAGTTTCAGCAGCTCAGCTGTTTCCTGGTGTCCCAGTGTTGCTCAGCCCTCACCACTGATTTCAGAACATTTCCATCCTCTCAAACAGAATACCCGTGCCCCTGACCAGTCAGTTGTTCCCATTCCCCCAGCTCCCCAGCCTTGACACTCATCCATCCACTTTGCATCTCTGCATTTCTCTATTATGGGCATGCATCTAAATTGGATCATATAATTGGTGACCTTTCGTGTCTGGCTTTTCTTATTTTGCACAATAATTTCAAGGCTCCTGTAGCACATACGTGTTTCTCCCCTTAGCTGGCTGTGTGCTATTGCATTGTATAGACGTACTCATTTATCTGTTCATCCAAGTAGTTTCTGCTACTATTCGGCTTGTTTTCCTTCACTAAGTATTCTCCTGGTTGCATTAAGACTGGTTTTGCAGGGTGCGGTGGTGCACGCCTTTAATCCCAACACTCAGGAGGCAGAGGAACCCCCACGTTCCACTCTCCAGGTCCCACCTAAACCAGATACAAGTACGCAAGTACACAAGGTCACACATGTGCACTAGGTGGCACACACGTCCAGAGTTAGATTACAGTGGCTGGAGGCCCTGTCGCGCCAATTGTCTCTAGCACTGTTACTGTCGCTCCCACTCTCGCTGTCTCACATAAAAAAAAGAAGGCCAGGGCTGGAGAGATGCTTAGCGGTTAAGTGCTTGCCTGTGAAGCCTAAGGACCCCCGCTCAAGGCTGGATTCCTCAGGACCCACGTTAGCCAGATGCACAAGGGGGCGCATGCATCTGGAGTTCCTTTACAGTGGCTGGAGGCCCTGGCGCACCCATTCTCTCTCTCTCTCTCTCTCTCTCTCTCTCTCTCTCTCTGCCTCTTTGTCTGTCACTTTCAAATAAATAAATACAAATAAACAAGAAGATAAACATGGATATTAAAACAATCTGTTGAAAAAAAAGAAGGCCAGTCTGCTGGGCTTGCCTCAAAAAACCCCACTTTTTTATATTTTGGTTTTTCTTTTAATTTTTAATTTTCTGATTTGTTGAGGTAAGGTCTCACTCTAGCCCAGGCTGGTTTTTCAAGGTAAGGTCTCACTGTAGCCTAGGCTGACCTGGAACTCACTCTGTAGCCCCAGGATGGCTTTGAATTCTTACCTCCTACCTCAGCCTCCCCAGTGCTAGGATTAAAGACATGTGCCACCATACCAGGCTCTAAACTTTTTTGCATGTGTTTGTGTGTGTGGGCACATGCATGTGTGTGTATGCATATGGAGATCAGAGGTTGACATCAGATGACTCCCTCTATCATGCTGCATCATACATATTGAGACAGGCTCTGTGGCATTTACCTCCATGTTGCTAGGACAAAACGCCCAATCAAAAGCAGCTGATAGAGGAAAAGATTTATTTTGGCTTACAGTCTCAAGGGGAAACTTCATGTTGACAGGGGAAAGCATGGCACAAGGCAGAGGCTGGACATCCCTTCTATCACAGCAGGTGGAAAACAGCAGCAGGAGACTGAGCTGAACTCTGGCAAGGGGGAGCTGGCTACAACACCCTAAAGCCCAGCTCTGGCAACACACCTTCTCCAGCAAGGCCTCGCCTCCCAAATTGCCACCAGATGGGGACCAAGCATTCGAAACACATGAGCTTATGAGGGGTATCGATTCAAACCACCACAGGGTCTCTAACTGAACCCAGAGTTCATTGATACAAAAAGCAAAACAATCCCCAAATCATTCTGGAGATAGACAGACGGTGGCAATGGTTGTTCAACAACATCAGTACTCTTAGTGCAGCTGAACTGGATGCACTAAGATGTTTAAATGAGGCTGGGGAAATGGTCAGTGGGCAAACCACCCAAGTGTGTTCTATTTGCAAGAATAAAAGCCCTGCCCCCAACCAAATGACTGACCACTGCTATCATTAAGTATGGCCTTCAGTGGAGCGGGGGGTAGGGAGGAGGGGAATGATGGTGTCAACATATGATGTGTCCATACAAAGTTTCTACTTAATAAAAAAAAAAGAACGTCAGGCGTGGTGGTGCACGCCTTTAATTCAGCACTCGGGAGGCAAAGGTAGGAGGATAGCCATGAGTTCAAGGCCACTCTCAGACTATAGAGTGAATTCCAGATCAGCCTGGGCTAGAGTGAGACCCTACCTCCAAAAACCAAAAATAAATAAATAAATAAATAAAAGAGAGAGAGAGAGAGAGACCATTGTCACCAAAGAAACATCACTCATCTCTACTGAGAAGCATGCAGCCATTCATTTTTCTGGCAGAAACTTTTCCTAGACACAAATCAACTTACACTATATTAACAGGAAAGCCCTGGAGGTCATGGAAAATGCATCTGAACATGTTCTGCTGGGGCTCTTGGGGTTTACTGCAGTAAGAATTGGGCCTAGCAGCACCCTTTTCTTCTCTAGGTCTCTGGGCCTGGCCGCCGTCCAGTTCCACTTGGGATCTTCTTGTTCCCTGGGGAGGTTTGGTGTTTCCATAAGTGAAAGGCAGATGGCATCCAGCCACAGCTAATGCTTTATGAAGGACAAAAACTACCCTCCCCTCTCCCAAGCATCCCTTTGTAAATTAAGTTGGTAGCTTTGAGATCTGCTTTTTGTACTAAAGATGCCAGGCTCAAGAAGGCAGACCCTGGAAGAATGTTATACAATGCTGTACAGAAAGGGACTCTGCATCCCAAACACACATGGGGTGCAAGTCAATAGCCCGACTTCAAAAAAGCCATCCATTGTAGAGAAAAGCAAACTACAAAACATGAAACAGAGCTCATTTCTGGTTTTTTTTTTTTTTAATTAAAGTACATTATGGAATGATGCACTTGGAAAATGTTGGGTAGACCATACATATTCACACCTCTTGGGGGCTGAGAATGTGGGGGTGCTAGAAAGAAAAAGGGCTCTTTTATTTTTGGTTTTATTCAATTTTGTACTTCTTTAATAAGCTTGTGTGACTTTTATATAGTAAGGGACATTTACAGAATGCAGGCTGTCATCCTGCAGCATTTCTGTGGTGCTCAGAGCAGCCTAGAGAATTTTAAGAACATTTTAATATAAATAACTAGTACTGGAGGTTATCGTGTTTCAAAAAAAAATACATGTCTTTACCACTGATCAGCCAATAAGCGCTTTTTGAAAAAAAGAGACTGCGAAGATATTTTGAGGAGAACAAAGTGTCATGCAGAGATACCAACAGACCATCTAAGGAAGGGCTCCACACATCCTTCAACTTGCTACGGAACAAAGCAGTGTGGGAGACTGGGGACCATTAGTCAGCCAGCTGCTGAGGTCCTCTGCCTCATTATGAAAGCAGACATCTTGGATAACAACAGGAAGGGCTGGGCACCAAATCCCTCAACTGTCAGTCACAAGAAGGGCTCCTAATGGCAGCCCAGCTTGCAGCATGGCACCTCAGCCTTCTTCCTCAGCCTCTTCACTTGCCAACCTCACCTCTGGCCCAAGCCACCATGTGCATCTTGCCCTCTCACTGGGCCCCTGCCTTCTCCTGCGCTCCTAGGTACAAGGTTCCCTACCCTGGACAGCTTAATCTAGGGCCTTCCTTCTTGCCTGCAGGCAAGAAACCCCAGCACCTCAGCGTGGCCACCAAGTCTTCTGCCACCTAGCTCCTGTCAATCTGTCTAGAGTCATCCTGATGGCTCCCCACTCTCAGTCACCCACCTCACCAAATCTCACCGAGTCAGTGTGGTTTTGGCATGGTCTCAAACTCCTTCCATCTGGGAGCTCCTCTACCCTGATTCTCTGGTGAATTCTGTGTATGTTTATTTTAAGCCTAACTCATGTTCCATCATCCCACCTAAAAATAGCTACTATTAATAATCCATATTTGGGCTAGAGAGATGGCTTAGCAGTTAAGGCGCTTGCCTGCAAAGCCAAAGGACCCAGCTGCTATTGCCCAGGACCCACATAAACCAGACACACAGGTGGCACATGTGTCTGGAGTTTGTTTCCACAGAGACGTGCCTCTCTCTCTCTCTCTCTCTCTCTCTCTCTCTCTCTCTTTCTCTCTCTCAAATAAATAAACTAAATACATCAATAAATATTTTTTAAAAATCCATATGCAAAATGTGGTTATTAGCTCACTTAATGTCACCAAACTTGAGGGGTATGGACGCTGTTATTGTTGCCATTTTACACGTGAGGAAACTGAAGCTCATAATGGTGAAGACCCGGGATTGGAAGCCAGGTCGTCATCATTTGAAGTCTGGGTGATGCACCGAATGTCATCAGAACCATTGTGGAGGCTCTGTGTTGAAACAGAACAGTCCTGAAGGGAAGGCTGTGTGTGTGTGGGTGTGTGTGGGTGTGTGCTCCCAAGGCCAACACAAGGTCTTGCACAAAAGCACAAGGAAGTACAGACTAAATAACAGACAGAGGGACAGAGACAGGAGAGTCCAAGGTTTGGCAGGGAAGGTTTTTCTGGACACTGACATCCTGGGCATTCATGGTTTTCTTTCCTCCAACTCATGTTTACTGAGCAGCTTCTATGTGCTGACGTGGCTCCAGATGTATGAAAGATGAAGGAGACCCACCGTGTGTGTGCACGTGCATGTGCCAGGCCTGGTGGCATAAGCCTGTAATTCCTGTTACTTAGGAGGTCAAGGCAAGAGGATCACAAATTCAAGGCCAGCCTGAACAACTTAGCAAGACTGTCTCAAAATGAAAAATGTTTAAAAAGAAGTTTGGGGGCTGAAGGGATGGCTTAGCGGTTAAGGCGTTTGCCTCCAAAGCCAAAGGACCCAGGTTCTATTTCCCAGGACCCACATTAGCCAGGAGCACACGTGTCTGGAGTTCATTTGCAGTGGCTGGAAGCCCTGGCACACCTATTCTCTCTCTCTCTCTCTCTCTCTCTCTCTCTCTCTCTCTCTCTCTCTCCCTGTTTCTCTGTCAAATAACTAAATAAAATACAATAAAAAAAGAAGTTTGGAATATAGCTCAGTAGTAGAATACCAGACTAGCACGGACAAGGCTCTAGGTTCAATTCCTAGTACTTCAGAAACAAAACCCACATACACATACAGGTACAACACAACGTCCACGTTAAGTGCTAGGAAGACAGGGGCATGCATGCCATTTTAGATCGAGTGGTGGGAAGGGGTGGGAGGCTGTGGAGAACAGACCAGAAGAGCTACAGCAATAGCAAGAGTGTGCTTAGGAGCCCTCTGCAGTGATCTAGAACAGTGGCAGGGCACAGACCAGGGAGGTGACAGTGGAGCTTTGAGATGTATTTAAAAGTAAAATAAACAATAAGGGAACCAAAACTGAAGCTGGCTGGCTCCTCACCACTACGCATTCATGCTGGCCAAGAGTGGGGACAGTTTTGGTTACTAATGTGTTGGATGAAATCATTGAAATGATCAGTTTTCAATAGATTTTTTTTAGGTTGGGTTTCATCATGGCACCTTTATAAATATGTGCATTTATACTTTGTTCTCAACGTTCCCTCCTTCACTGCCCTCTGTGTGTGCCCCTCCTTCTCCCAGTTAGTCCCGTCTTCTGCTTTATCATTCCACATATTCCACTACTATTTCTCTTTTCTCTCTCAAGCTCTCTTTCTCTCCTCTCATGATCCCCCTTTTAGTTTCAAGACCTACAAACACACACATGTATCTATATAAACATACATATATATGATTTCCAGTTTGGGTTCCACATGAGCGAAACCATGCAGCATTTGTCATTCTGAGTCTGGGATTCTTTTCCTTAGCATAAGGATTTCCATTCACATCCCAGGAGGCAGAGGTAGGATCGCTGTGAGTTCAAGGCCAGTTTAGGGCTACAGAGTGAGTTCCAGATTAGCCTGGACCAGAGTGAGACTTTACCTCAAATGCCACCCACCCGCAAAAGATAAAGTATTGGAGCAGCTTCCTCCGGGTCCCTCAAAATTGGAGACTGCTAGCTGTTTACAGGGACTGAGGGAGTTGGCTGAACTTGCATGCTCTCGTCTTTCCTTTGGTGAGTGTGTATTGGACAAGTGTCTGATGTCTACCAGAGCCGTCTTCACAGTACCCATTTTCCTTCTTCGCTTTTATTAAAGGCCTCTGCTGACCACACTCGCTTTGTATTCTGTGGGTCGGGCAGATTCCCTCACCACTCCCTGCCCCAACACTCCCCAGATCGTACATCCTGAGGTGAGTGGGGAGCGTGGAAAGCAACCCCAGCACTGAGACTGGCACAGGGGAGTACTTGCCTTCGTACTTGGAAAGCCTCTTGAGTATTAATCACCAGGCTGGGGGGATACTGCTGTGAGTATCGTGCACACCCCTGGACCTTCAGAGTCCTCAGGCCACCTCAGCAATGAATGACAGACAGCTGGCTCCAGAATTTGATGTACCCGCTGGACCCAGGCTCAGAGCTGTGGAGCTCTAGTGTAACTCTCAGCTGAAGAGGTCTGTTCCTAGCCACTGAGGGCGGGGCTTTCTCTCCTCACACACTTTCCAGGTTGAGCCAACCTCCTGCTGCCCGCACCCTTTAACCACCAGCATCCAGCTTCTCCACAACTGCCTCTCTGGACCTTCCCTCACCCAAGGGCTGTGGCAGGCCAAACTGAGGCTCCCTAACCTGCGGGCGTTCGCTGCTCTCAGGCCAGCTCAGTTTTTAACAACAGAATCTCTCCCAAGATGGCCTCTAGCCACTTCCCTCCAAGTCATGTAGTGTGACAAAATAGAATTTGTGTTCATCGGCAGCACGTATACTGAAGTTGGAACAATCCAGAGAAGATTAGCAGGGCCTCTGCACAAAATGGGATTTCTCTCTGTTGCTAACCTATCCGCTTGAGAAATCACTATATCATCAAAACCGAGTGATTTGAGGTGTCTGAGGTCTGTGAACCTGAGCCTGGGACAGGGCTGCCTGTCTCTCATCTGGGTCACCTTTTCAAAGCAGCCCAGTGCCCCTCCCTCACCCAGGAACCGCAGAGCTGCTGCTTGCCTAGTCTGCACCACACGTCTTTGGTTTTACTTTTTGCCAGTATTCTTCCACTTCCTTTGTGGATTTCTAACACTTCCTCCATTTCTTTCTTTGGGATAAAATCTAATTTTTTTTTTTCTTATTCTGACTCTTCCCACCACATTTCACAAAGGCAGCCTCTAGTCTATCATGTTATCTGGAAGTCCATTAACAGTATTGATTCTGGGGGCTAGGGGGATGTCTCTGTGGGGAACTTGCTGCACAAACGAAGGCCTGAATTTGATCCCCTAACACGTAAAAAGCCAGGCATGGCCACACATGCCTGTACCTTCAGTGCTGAGGGGGGCAAAAACAGGAGAATCGCTGGGGCTCAGCAGCCAGCCAATCTGACCCAAAAACGCGGCTCTGGATCCAGCGAGAGACTCTGTCTCAAAGAAATAAAGGGGGAGCAATGGAGGAGGATGCAAGATATTCTCCTCTGGCCTTCACATGTATGAGCGAGCATGTGCGCACCTGCACACTCATGCACACACCGTAAACACACCACATGCACCCAAAACATACTGATTCCATTAGATCCTGACTTTCTAACAGTGACTCCCAGAAACCAAAGACCAATGGTTATCTCAAGGCAAAGCACTTTGTCCTTGAGCTGTGAACCAAACCAGCTCCCTGGGTCATGAAATGCCATTGTCACCTGAAGGAGTGACAGACAACAGTCTGGTGGCTGCTCAGACTTGAGTGGTTGGCAAATATTTTCATGAAAATCAATGAAGTGAGCCTATTGACTCAACAGGCGGAAGGGTAGAGCGCATCAGCCCATCTTGGTTAAAGCAGCTCCACAGTACTGGCGCTCTACGCCTCTTATTTGCGGATACATGTTCTGTTCAAAGGATGAATGAACAAGGCCTTGCTTGCTATAGCCCAGATTCTGGTGTGCGACCTGGGGCATAACGGGGACACTGTGATTTATGAGAACGCTTCACATTTCAAGCCGCGCAGATTTCACTATAGAATCTGTTCTCCATCTGGACGTGGTGGCCTACATCTGTAATCAGAGCATGGGAGGCTGAGGCAGGAGGAAAAGGCCAGCCTGGGCTACATAGTGAGACCCTGTCTTAAAAAAGGAAAAATAGGGCTGGAGAGATGGCTTAGTGGTTAAAGCACTTGCCGACAAAGCTAAAGGACCCAGATTCGATTCCCCAGGACCCATGAGAGCCAGATGTACAAGGTGGCCCATGTGTCTGGAGTTTACTTGTAGGGCTAGAGGACCTGGCATGCCCATTCTCTCTCTCTCTCTCAACCTCTCTCTCTCTTTCTCTCAAATAAAATATTATTTTAAAACTTTAAAAAAGAAAAAAGTAATCTATTTCCAAGCATATATGAAACAAGGCATTGCTGTGTGGAGGAAGAGGCAGGTATACCTTATGACTTCACTTCACCTCTATCTTCTTTGTGCAGAATGGAGAGAGACGCGAGGGACAGAGAAAAGGAACTGAGCCACCTTTTTCCTGGAACCCCTTTTCACCCCCTCCTTTCTGAGTAAAAGGCAGGATGCAAATAGGACTTTTTGTCTTGGGAGGAACTGTGCAAGTTAGAGAGGCCCTGTGTGCATTCCGGGATAGTTCCAGAAAATAAGTTTTAATGATGAGAAAAGAAAGAAATGATTGTCAAAATATAAGGTCATTAGACATGGTCCCTGGGGGCCTGTTTTGGCAGGAAAGATAATTAAGCTTCCGTTTTAAAGGTCAGTTTTAACCAGCACATGGGGCACAAGCAACAGTCCCATCAGCCTCATCCTCCGTGTCTATGGCAACAGGATTTCCAAGCCAGGATCAAACATAAAGTAGACTTGCTGCCCAGCCCAGCACCAGCTGCAAATAGACATACAGAAACACGAGGCAGGCAGAGTCGCCACGTCCGTTTGGGAATTCCGGTCACTTACTGGGAAAACAAGCCAACAGAGATGCTGTCTGCTAGTGAGGCCAGGGCCCCTGCTTCCTCCGCGCCCCCATCTTGTGTAAGAGGAGCAATGATCTCCAAATCAACTACTTTTCAGTCATGTTTTGCTTATGAATTAGAGAAAAATATAGCAAAAGGAATTTACTATTCAGGTTTGGCATTTTTTATTTTTTATTTTATTTCATTTTTCAGGGTTGGGTCTCACTCTAGCCTAGGCTGACCTCGAATTCACTATGTAGTCTCAGTGTGGCCTCAAACTCACTGCGATCCTCTTACCTCTGCCTCCCGAGTGCTGGGATTAAAGACATGCACCACCACGCCCAGGTGGCATTATCTTTTTTAAAAGATAACTTTTTTCCTCATCACAAAATAATGATTTTGTTGTTTAGAAATTTAAAAATATCTAAAATTCAGACAAATATCAAGGAGGAAAAAAATGAAGCACCTGAAATTCTAGTTGGGTTATTTCTTTCCTATCTTTTTCTTTTCTGTAAATGTATTTATTTTATAACATTAGACTTAAGCACATAATTTAAGTCTTTTTCCCCTTAATAATCTGCTGTGATCTTTATGCCATTGTTTTTCCGAAGTACAACTTTCAAAGACGTGAACCTACTGCAAGTTATTTTTACACTATACTCTCGTGTAATGCTAATTGTGAGGTTGGTCTTATTGGGTTGGATAGATTGCTTGGTGGCTAAAGGCACTTGCTTGCAAAGCCTAACAGCTGGGGTTTGATTCCCCAGTTACCCACGTCACGTAAAGCCAGATGCAATAAGTGGCACATGTATCTGGAGTTTGTCTGCAGTGGCAGGAAGCCCTGCATACTCACTCTCTCTGTCTACCTCTTTCTCTCTCAAATAAATAAATAAATAAAATATTTAAATTTTTATTTATTATTTTTTAGTAGGGGGGCTACAACCCAAGGTTTTGCCCATGCTAAGTACAGGCTCTACCACTGAGCTACACTCCTACTGCCAAAGTTAGGCTTAAGAACATTTTTAACGGCTGAGACTGGACTTATTCAGGGAAAGCCTGAGAAGGGCTCTGAGCAGGCCTGTCAGAAACCAGTTCCCTTGCAACTAGGAGATACTGATGGGGACATCGGAAACCTTTGGTTGCAGGGTGGCCCTCCTTGTCTTCGGGCCTGGGCACTCTTCAGGGAAGTAATCAGACAGGTGACTTGGGCCATTCCAGGAAAGCGACAACTGGGATGGGTGGTCTGGGTGATTCTTGGGAAACACAGAGTTATGATTGTGAAGTAGCAATCAGAATAGAAAATGGAGACATTCTAACAGAAACTACTATGGATATTTCTCAAAAAAACCCACATAAATAAAAAACTTCCATATGACCCAGCTAATGCATGCTCGGGCATGCACCCAAAGGACTGTTAGTCAACTCACCACAGAGATACCTGCACATCCATGATTATTTCAGCACTTCACAACAGCCAAGTTATGGAATCAGAATAGGTGTCTGCCAACAGATGCATGAAGGAAATGTGTTATATATACTATATGCAATGGAGTTTTTTCAGCCATAAAGAACAAAATTAGATCCAGGGAGATGATGGCTCAATAGGTAAAGCGCTTGTTGTACAAGCATGCAAGCAGAGAGAGATAGAAGAGTGACAGAGACACAGAGAGAGAGAGGGAGAGAGGGAGAGAAAATGGGTGCACCAAGGCCTCCAGCTGCTGCAAACTCCAGATGCATGCACCACTGTGCATCTGGCTTTTCGTGGATACTAGAGAATCGAACACAGGTTGTTAGGCTTTGCAGGCAGGCACCTTAAACTCTGAGCCATCCCTCCAGCCCCAACTAGTCATTTATTTATTTATTTATTTTTGATTTTTTTTTTTTTTTTTTTGAGGTAGGGTCCCACTCTAGCCCAGACTGACCTGGAATTCACTCTGTAGTCTCAGGGTGGCCTCGAACTCATGGCGATCCCTCTACCTCTGCCTCCCGAGTGCTGGGATGCCAGGCTTCCAATTAATCATGTTTTATTGCTTGTGTTGCATTAGTTTTCCTGGACAGACATGAAATATTCATCCCAGATAGAGCACCAACAACAGACCAAAAAAACCATCCCACCCAAGTCTATGAGTTGATTGGCTTACTTAGGAGCCCAGTGGGTGAGGGGTTCCTTATATGAGTGAGATAGATGAAATAACAGCTGCATCACTGTGAGGTCACCCTAGTACAGGTGATGACTTCCTCATAGACGCATAAAGGTGTCCCCCCTTCAGTGAACTTTCCACCCTCAATATGTATTCTAGCATTTTCAATATCATGTGCAGCTGAGGCAGAGTTATATGCAGCTGGCGGAAGGAGTGGCTAGCTGAACCTCCTGACTCCCTCCTTCTATGAGGGAGCCTCAACAGGCTCAGTCTCGTGAGGGTCTCGGGTCAGTCGTCACAGCTGCTCTGATGAAGATGATAACAGTTGTGCTGTGCTCAGAGGACAACGTTCCACAGCAGCCTCTGATCGTTCCTGCATCAAAGGTCATTTATTTTCAGCCCCTCCCTGTAGGAGCGGGGCTTTTGGCATCAGTGGCATTGATCTCACTCCACTCTGGGGCCTTAGCTGAAGCTGAGCAAGATTCCTCTTTCATGTAAAGATACGTTGTAGGGAGTAACTCAAGACAAGTCAATAGAAATACAGAAATAGAACAGCGGTGGTACACTTTCAGCCACTTATTTCAACCCTTTTTGGACAAGGGAAAGAAAAAAATAAGGGTAGTGAAGATAAGAAGGATATAATTCCTATATACTTTAAGTTCTATTTCCTAGAAAGTATAGACTTTTCAGATATGATTGGACAAAGTCTCCAGCAATGGATGAAGGGGCAAACAAAATGTGATATGTGCATGCAATGGAACATCATTCATTCAGCCTTAAAGAACAAGGAAATCCTGGGCTGGAGAGATGGCACCATGGTTAAGGCACTTGTCTGCAAAGCCTAAGGACCCAGGTTCTGTTCCCTAGTACCCATGTAAGCCTGACGCACAATGTGGCATATGCATCTGGAGTTTGTTTGCAGTGGTTAGAAGCCATGGCATGTCCATTCTCTATCTGCCTCTTTCTCTCTCTCTGAAATAAATAACTTGGTTCAGCATTTGGGAGGCAAAAGTAGGGGGATCACCTCAAGTTCAAGGTCAGCCTGAGCTACAAAGATGACTCAGTGGTTAAAGGCACAGTATGCCTGCTGACCAGAGTTTGGACCCCCAGTACCCACATAAATAAAGCCAGATGCAAAGTGGCACACACATCTGTAATCCCAACACACCTTTGGCAATTGAAAGCAGAATCAGGAGCATCTTGAAGTTCATAGGCCAGGTAGTCTGGCATTCGCAGCAGCAAATAACAAGAGACCCTGTCTCAAATGAGGTAGAAAGAAAAACCAGTGCCCCAAGGTTGTCCTTTAACAACCACATAGGTACAGTGGTACACACACACTCATACACAAATAAAAACAAAAAGGCACTTAAAATAAGGAAATCTTAGAAGGACAAATACTGCACGATTCCACTTAGATGGGGTGTCTGGAGTAGTGAAGGTCATAGAAACAGAGACTAGTACGATGGCTGCCAGGTCTGGGTGGAGGAGAGAATAGGAATTGCTACTCACCATAGATTTTCAGTGATGCAAGACGACTATGTTCCAGAGATCTGCTGTTTAACAGTGTGCAGGTAGAGAGCACTATTTTGTTTTATGCTTTAAAGTCTCATGGATATCCCATGCTAAATGTTTTTACCACAATAAGATAAAATAGAACTAAAAGAAAAATTGATTGCACACAAAAAAAACAATAATAGTATAAATCACACACTCTGATCATAATGCAATCAACTTAGAAATAAAGACTAGGAACACAAAGCCAGCCACCTGGGAATGTCAAAACTTTCTTTCAAACTACTCATGAGGGCTAGAGAGATGGTTTAGCAGTTAAGGCATTCGCCTGCAAGGCCAAAGGACCAAGGTTTTATACCCCAGGACCACTATAAGCCAGATGTACAAAGTGGCACATGAATCAGGGGTTTGTCTGCAGTGGCTGGAGGCCCTGGCATGCCCATTCTCTCTCTCTCTCTCTCTCTTTCTCTCTCTCTCTCTCTGTCTCTCTTTCTGTCTCTTAAAAAAAAGTAAGAAAGAAAAGAAAAACTTTCTTTCAAACTGCTCATGGACAAACAATACATCTGTAGAACGCACTATGGTTGGAACATGTTCTCCAGACATATGTCTGAGACCAAAATCCATATATTAATGGTCTTGGCTGGTAAGGCCTTTAGGAAGTAATTAGGACTGAGGATGTCATGAGGTCAGGGCAGCTTTGATTTACAAGCAGAGGAACGAGATATGAACTCTGTGTTCCCATGTGATATCCTATGCCGTGTTATGATGCGGCACGAGGCTCTCTCCAGTGGCTGGGCAGAGGCTGGGCAAATGCTGGCTGTGCCATGCTTTTAGCTATCCCAACCTCCAGAGTTCTAAGCCAAATAAACTTCTATTCTTTATAAATTACCCAGTCCAAGGTATATTTTTTTAAATTTTTTAAAAAATATTTTGTTATTTATTTGCAAGGAGAGAGAGAGAGAATGGGCATGCCAGGGCCTCCTGCCACTGCAACCAAACTCCAGATGCGTGTACCACTTTGTGCCTCTGGCTTTATGTAGTACTGGGTAATCAAACCCAGGCCATCTCTCCATTTCTCCATTCCCCCTGGGTATTTTGTCATAACAAACAAACAAAAAAAAGGAACAAAACCAAGCATTTTAGCCCACCTGTGGTGGTGTGCATTTGTAATTCCAGCACTTAGGAGGTGGCGGCAGGAGGATCTGGAGCATGCGGTTATTCTTGGCTATGTCACGAGTTTGAAGCCAACCTGGGTATAGCAGAGAGCTTCAGGTTCACTGAGATGAACTTCCAGACCAGGCACAGTTACGGAGGAAGGGATGTTTATTGAAGCTTACAGATCCAGGGGAAGTTCCATAACGGCAGAAGAAGCTGGCCTGCCTTCACAGGCCCAAGCAGAGAGAGAAGCACAAGCCCAAAGCCAAAAGCCACAGCACACTTCAGGAACTCCTTCTAGGCACACTTTGCATATCTTTATATTGAAACCTGAAACCCACCACCACACCTTAAGATCCACCCAGTGACACTGCCTCCAGCCAGGTGGCTGCAGATGCAAACTACAAACAATAAAGAACTCAATATATTGGGGGCCATCTATTCAAACTACCACACTGGGCTACAGAAAAAACTCAACAACAACAACACTAAATATTTTGGAAATAGTGCAAAAGAAAACACAAGATGCCAAGATCTGTGGCTAGAGCTAGAGTGGTACTCTGAGGAAAATGCCTACTCTTAAAACACTTTGCTAAATAGGAAAGAAAAATGTGGGCTGGAAAGATGGCTTAGCCATTAAGCGCTTGCCTGTGAAGCCTAAGTACCCTGGTTCGAGGCTCAATTCCCCAGGACCCATGTTAGCCAGATACACAAGGGGGCGCATGCCTTTGGAGTTCATTTGCAGTGGCTGGAGGCCCTGATATGCCCATTCTCTCTCCCTCTCTCTATCTCTCTCTGTCATTATCAAATAAATAAATAAAATATTTTTTTAAAAAAAGAAAGAAAAATGAAGCACAGCTGGCAGCAAGCATGCTCAAGAAGCAGCAGTGAGGACTCTGTGTTTGCTTTGAGGGTTCCCCAAGGTAAGGGGTCCCATTTTCTTCAATGCCTCAGAATCAAACCTTTTAGTTAGGTAAAACACTTGTCAAAACAAACCAGCAAATGTCACAACTCTGAGGCTTACTCAGAACTCAGCAAATTAGACATTAGGTGTTCTGTTGGTTTGTAAATATACATTTATACATATATTATGTAAACACAGCCAGGTGTGGTAGTGCATGCCTTTAATCCCAGCACTTGGGAGGCAGAGGTAGGAGGATCACCATGAGTTCAAGGCCACCCTGAGACTACATGGTGAATTCCAGGTCAGCCCGGAGTAGAGTGAGGCCCTATCTCGAAAAACAAACAAAATATATATAGAAAGAGGTATAAATCACATACCAATAAATTCACTCATGTAAGGTGTAGGATATACATCTTTATTCACATATCACCATAACCAATTTTAGAACATTTGGGGCTGGAGAGGTGGCTCAACAGTTAAAGGTACTTGGTTGCAAAGCATGGCAGCCTGGGTTTAATTCCCCAGTAACCATGTAAAGCCGGTGCACACAGTGGTGCATGCATCTTGAGTTTGTTTGCAGTGGTCCTGGTGTGCCCATTCTCATTCTCTCTCTCTCTCTCTCTCTCTCCCCTCTCTGCTTTCAAATCAATCTATATATATGTACATATATATATATTTGGTTTTTCGAGGTAGTGTCTTGCTCAAGCCCAGGCTGACTTGGAATTCACTATGGAGTCTCAGGGTGGCCTTGAACTCATGGCGATCCTCCTACCTCTGCCTCCCGAGTGCTGGGATTAAAGGCGTGCGCCACCACTCCCGGCAAATTTTTTTAAATGGTTGAAATGGGCTGGGGAGATGGCTTATTGGTTAAAGATCTTGTTTGCAAAGCCTGCTGACCTAGGTTTGGCCAGGGTTCAAATCCCCAGTACTCACATAAAAATCAGACGCACAAGGGTGTGGTGCATGTATCTGGAGTGCAAGAGACTCTAGTGTGCCTATTCTCTCTCTCTCTCTCTCTCTCTCTCTCCTGAAAATAAACTAAATATTTTTTAAACTTTAAAAAATACAATGGTTGTAATGGTCAATCTTATGTTAAGGATACTTTAACATAGTAAATTGAAAACTCAAACTAAGGTAGCTAATGTTGGTGAAGTCATTGAACTGAAACTGTATTTAAATTTAAGGACTTGTTATGAGTATTTAAGTAACTAATTTTTGTTACCTTGTAATTATGGGAAACCAGCATAAGTAAATTACCAGCAAAATAGAACGTAGAGGGCTGGAGAGATTGCTTAGTGGCACTTGACTATAAAGCCAGAGGACCCAGGTTCAATTCCCCAGGACCCACATAAGCCAGATGCACAAGATGGCACATGCATCTGGAGTTTGTTTGCAGTGACTGAAGGCCCTAGCATGCCCATTCTCTCACACTCTCTCTCATAAATACAATAAAAATTTTAAAAAATAGTACCTAGAATAGTAAATATTTAAACTTACTTAACTAAAATAAGAAGATAAGGCATTTTTGTTTATTGAAAAGCAAGGTATAATAATTTTAACAAAACATATGGAGTAAAACATGTTTGGGCTATAAATATGAAATGTCTTGGCACTGGGAAGATGGCTTAGCAGCTGAAGGCACATGCTTTTAATTATAAAATATCATATTGCCTTTTTTTGCATGTGTGTGTGGTGGACAGGTGCACATGTAGACCAGAGCTTGACTTGACCCCAGGGATCCCCCTATTTCGGCCTCACCAGACTACCTTGCTTTTACTCATGGGCATTGGGATTTGAACTCAGGTTCTCATGCTTGTGGGTCAAGCCTTCTTAAGATATATATATATATATATATGTATAATGTTTGTTTGTTTGTTTTTATGAGGTAGAGTCTCACTCTAGCCTAGGCTGACGTGGAATTCACTATGTAGTCTCAGGGTGGCCTCGAACTCATGGCGATCCTCCTACCTCTGCCTCCCGAGTGCTGGGATTAAAGGCGTGCGCCACGATGTCTGGCTAAGCCTTCTTGTAATATTTTAATATACTTATTTGGGAGTCTGGGAAAGGCATTTGTCATGAGGCTGGCTTGTCTCTGTGCTTCTATTGATTTACAAGCTGGAAAAGAGAGATAATCTGCAGCTTTTTCAGTTAAACCCTAAAATGTTTCACTTCCGGGGCACTAAGATACATGGGTGTGGTGGTTTGATTCAGGTGTCCCCCATAAACTTAGGTGTTCTGAATGTTAGGTTCCCAGCTGGTGGAGATTTGGGAATTAATGCCTCCTGTAGGCAGTGTATTGTTGGGAATGGGCTTATGGGTGTCATAGCCAGTTTCCCCTTGCTGGTGTTTGGCACACTCTCCTGTTGCTATGGTCCACCTTATGTTGGCCAGGGGGTGATGTCTACCCTGTACTCATGCCATCGTTTTCCCTGCCATCGGGGAGCTTACCCTCAAGCCTGTAAGCCAAAATAAGTCTCTTTTTCCCACAAGCTGCTCTTGGTTGGGTGATTTCTCCCAGCAATGCGAACCTGACTGCAACAATGGGCTAACAGGAACTGCTTCCAAGGCAGTGCCATCTATCCTCTGTCATCTCCATGGGGGCAGGGGAGTGCACTCACTGACCCCGGGGCTGCAGAAAGTAACACGCAGGAAGCAATATCTGATTCTAGAACTGGTTCAGTGTTTTTCTTGTGGCTGCTCTATGCCTTCTTGTATTTCCAAATGAGGGAACATTGGGACCTGCTTGGGAACACCTTAGGATTTAAAAAGAAAAAAATCAACCGACTGGAGTCACGGCTTAGCATTAAGGCACATGCCTGTGAAGCCTAAGCACCCTGGTTTGAGGCTAGATTCCCCAGGACCCACATTAGGCAGATGCACAAGGCAGTGCATGCTCCTGGAGTTCTTTTGCAGTGGCTGGAGGCCCTGGTGCACCCATTCTCTGTCTCTCTCTCATATAAATAAATAAATAAATAAATAAATAATTTTTTAATCAAGCAATTCAAGTATATGACACCTAAGTTTTAAGGCAGACTCCTGTGAGAATTTAGCTCCTGGAGCTTTAAAAAAAAAAAAAAAAAGCCCAGGCTGGGACGTGGTGGGGCACACCTTTAATCCCAGCACTTGGGAGGCAGATGTAGGAGGATCACCGTAAATTTGAGGCTACCTTGAGGCTACAGAGTGAGTTCCAGGTCAGCCTGGGCCAGAGTGAGACCCTACCTCGAAAAACCAAAAAAAAAAAAAAAAAAAAAAAGTGGCGGGACACTGGAGAGACGGCTTAATGGTTTAGTCACTTGCCTGCAAAGCCAAAGGACCCAGGTTCGATTCCCCAGGACCCATGTAAGCCAGATACAAGAGGGGGCACACACATCTGGAGTTTGTTTGTAGTGGCTGAAGGCCCTGGCTTGCCCATTCCCTCACTCTCCTTCTCTACCTGCCTATTTCTGTATATCTCTCTCAAATACATAAATAATAAAATAAATAGTTTTTTTTTAAGCCAGGCTAGAGAGATGGCTGCGGTTAAGGCGCTTGCCGTCAAAGCCTAAGGACCCAGGCTCGATTCCCCAGGACCCACGTAAGCCAGCTGCACAAGGTGGCGCATACGTCTGGAGTTCATTTGCAGTGAGTGGGAAGCCTGGCACACCCAATCATATTCTGTCTCTCTCTCTCTCTCTCTCTCTCTCTCTCAAATAAAATGTTTAAAAAAAAAAAAAAAAAACTCTGCTCTTGTTGCACCCTGGACGATTGGATCGGATGCTGAGTGTAGGACTGGACATCGCCTGGCTCCAGGGCGGCCCATAAGACTCCAGCGTGCAGAGGCCGGGTGTCATAGCAAGAGAGCTTGACAGTTCAGAGCCTGGAAACCGTCCATCCTGGGCGGTGAAGCTTCTGCCTGCAGAAACGATGCTGCAGGAGGAATCCGAGTCCTGCTGCAGGAGAAACCCGACACCAGTTGTGATGAAAGCACTGAGCAAGCAACGTGGATGGGAGAAGCGCTGTGGGGCCCATGAACCTCATTCACCCGCTCGCCCGGCGTCCTTCATTCATGCTTGCAGCAGCTCGCTCCGCCCCGCCACACAGGCGCCACGCGGCAGTTTGCGGCCGTGATCCTTTTGGCCGGTAGGTGGCGATGCTGCTTGCAACATTCCGTGCTCCAGCGCTCTGCAAAGGCACCCTGAGCGCGCGCGCCCTCCAAAAAACCGAGCGCAGAGAAGCTGCTCTTGTCAACTAAGAAAAGCAAACGCGCTCCCCGCTGGCTCCTGGTCACTGTTTTAAGAGGAGCTGCTGTGAAAAGCAGAGAAAGGGGCAGGGACGGGGCGGGGGGGCGGCGCCGGCTGAGGGGAGGGGAGGAGAGGAGTGATGTTTATGTCAACTTGCGACAACATTAAAACCTTAGTAATGTCTGTTTTTCTATCTTCTCTTCATGGGTGGAGGATGGCTTTTCTCCTGTCTGATTTCTATTGAGGCAGTGGCATCTTTCCCGTGCAAGGTTCATTTCTGAGTAAAACTCCGAAGAGACTGACCTACAAGAGAGCATCTGCTTGTGGCTGCCGGAAACCAGCTGCCAGCCACACTTGACTTCCCTTGCAACATCTTAGACCAGAGTGAACAAAGTCTGAGTAGTGCCTTTTTCTGTCCCAGCACCCGTTTTTGTATTGAGCTGAAAGGTAAGATTTCATTTGGTGGGAATTCTGTTACTATAAAAAATAAAAATAAAAAAACCAGACCCTAACCGGGGCGTGGTGGCGCACTCAGGAGGCAGAGGTAGGAGGATCACCGTGAGTTCAAGGCTAGCCTGAGACTACATAGTGAATTCCAGGTCATCCTGGGCTAGAGTGAGACGCGACCTCGAAGAAAAAGAAAGAAAGAAAGAAAAAAAGAAAGAAAGAAAGAAAGAAAGAAAGAAAGAAAGAAAGAAGAAAGAAAGAAAGAAGAAAGAAAGAAAGAAGAAAGAAAGAAAGAAAGAAAGAAAGAAAGAAAGAAAGAAGAAAGAAAGAAAGAAAGAAAGAAAGAACGAACGCACAGACCCTCCAACTATTAGCCATCCAGGGGTATCAAGTAGCACAAAAGGGCAGCTGGGGATCAGATGCCTCTAGTAAAACAAATTAAGTCAGCAAAGAGGAAGCTTTCTACGGACATGCATTTAAGGCACGTCCTTTTTTTCAAGGCATGTCCTGATTAATTTGAGTATGATTTCAAAAGTTAGCATCAATTCTTTCTTAATACTTTATTGATTTATTTGAGAAAGAAAGAGGCAGAGAGTGGAGAGAGAATGTGTTTGCCAGTGACTCCAGCCAGTGCAAATGAACTCCAGACACATGCACCATCTTGTGAATCTGGCTTACATGGGTTCTGGGGAATCGAACCTGGGTCCTTGGGCTTCACACACAAGTGCCTTAACTGCTAAGCCATCTCTCCAGCCCAAGTGGCAATTCTTCATGGAAGCTCAAGAAACCCAACCTTCAGAGTGGAAAGTTTTCAAAGATGACCACCACACGAGCCTTTTCACTTTCCACAGGTGAGTTTCGAGGAACACACTTGACATGTGAGTGCACAGCAGGAAGCTGGAGAAGTGTGAGAAGCCAACACCTGGCGAGGCTGAGACTGTCCAGGTGAGCAGACCAGCACCTGCTGGTCTCAGACTTTCCTCCTGGGAGAGGATTCTGCTCTGGCCTAACCAGCAGCTGAGCTCCTCCGCACTGCTTGTCTCTCTTACCTCTCTCCAACACTGACTGAGCTCCATTCGGTTGCTTCACGGAGAAGCATGGTGGCTGTGTTCCAGCTAGCTGATAAAGACCAGCAGGAAGCATTGCGAGGTGGAAAGGACACAGTTCAGAGGGACGAACCCTGGCTTCCAGAAGCAGGGAGAGGGGCTTGTTGGCCATACCTTTGGTAGCACAGCTGGGGAGAAAGGCAGCATGTCTGATGTTGATCTAGCATCCCATGGGACTATGTACAGAAATTGCATTGGGACTTAGGACTCGGGGCCCAATGTTTTTTGATGGCCATTGACAAAGTTTAGTTCCCATGATTGGAAAACCAAGAGTATTCTGTGTGTTTTTTTTTCTTCCACGTGGCCATAATCAGTTTAATAAGACTTTTCAATATTGCTGCCTAATTTAGTTGATGAAAATGTAGTGCATGGGCTGCAGAGATGGCTCACAGTTAAAGGTGCTTGCTTGCAAAACCTGGTGGCCTGGGTTCAATTCCCCAGTACCCATGTAAAACCAGATGCACAAAGTGGCACAAAAGGCCCTAGGGTGCCCATTCTCTCACTCTCTTTCTCAAATTTGTAGTCCTTAGGGTAGACATAGTTTCAGTTCCAGAAATCCTCCACATCCAAACAACCTGCCCATTTTCAAGGCCCTTTTTGCATTCAGTTTTCTGTTCTCTCTCTCTCTCTCTCTCTCTCTCTCTCCCTCTCCCTTTCCCTCCCTCCCTCTCTCTCTCTCTCACACACACACACACAAAACACAACACAAAACACAAATGCTCATTTTTCCCTTTCAAAGAGAGCTTATAAGCTACTTTCTTGCATAAGATATCATAAGTGGGGATGGAGGAATAGCTTAGCAGTTAAGGCATTTGCCTACAAAGCCAAAGGACCCAGATTTGATTCCCCAGGACCCACGTTAGCCAGATGCACAAGGGGGCGCACGCGTCTGGAGTTTGTTTGCAGTGGCTGGAGGCCTTGGCATGCCCATTCTCTCTCTCCCTCTCCCTTTCTCTGTCTAATAAATAAATAAATAAAAATAAAATATTTTTTTAAAAAGATATCATAAGCCACCTTTGCTTCTTTTTCTGGGGCTGCCTGTTCTTGTCCTTTGTCCATTTTTCTATTCATTCATCGGGCTTCTTCTTTTTTGGTGGGAACACTTTTCTATATAAATCAGCTCTTTAAAATAGGTCATGAAGCCAGTGATCCCAGCTACCCCAGAGGCCAATGGGGGGGGGGGGCTCTGAGTCCAGTACCAACCTGGGAAACATAGGGAGATGTCATCTCCTTTTTAAAAGAAGATGGGTTTGGGGGCTGGGGAGATGTCTCAGTGGATAAAGCACTTGATTCACAAGTGTAAGTATGTGAGTTTGGATTGTCAGAATCCACAGAAAGCCAAATGCTGTAGTTGGGGTCTGAAGCCCAGCTAGCCTGGTAGATGCAGCAGTGGGCAGTGAGAGACCCCGCCTCAAAGCAGATGGACCGTGAGGACTGACACCCAGAAGTTGTCATCTTGTTTCCATGTGCATGCTGTGGCACACATGCCCACACTCACACACATGAACACACACACACACACCTAAAAAATAAATAAAAATTATTTGGGGCTGGGCACTTGCTTATAAAGCCTGCTGGCTCAGGTTCAACTCCCCAGCCACTCAGGTAAAGCTAAACAGGCATTCAGTGCAGTGCCAAGAGACTCTGGTGCATGCACACATACATACACATAGAAATAATAAATGAAAAAAATTTAATTAATAAAAAAGTCATGCCATATTTTTTCCCAACTGGCTATTTTATTGTTGTTTCTGATTTTAGTTTTTCCTGTACAATGTATTTTAAGCTTTATATGGTAAGATTTATCATTCTTTTTATTTTTTTATTTTTATTTATTTGAGAAAGAAAGAAAGAGAGAGAGAGAATATGGGCGCGCAAACAAACTCCAGACGCATGTGCCACCTTGTGCATCTGGCTTACGTGGATGCTGGGGAATCAAACCAAGGCCCTTTGGCTTTGCAGGCAAGTGCCTTAACTACTAAGCCATCTCTCCAGCCTAAATTTATCATTCTTTAAAGCTCCTTGATTTTCTGTCTAGCTCAGAAAAATCTTCCTCCCTTCAAAATTTGTAAAACATCTTTTAGGTGGCTGGGGATATAGCATATGGTATAGTGAAAATGTCCTAATTTCACCAAGGCAAAATTAGATAAGTAAGTAAATAAATAGCATCTTTTACTGTAGTTTCTCAGATAAGTTAGCGATTTTATTATAGATTTTTATTTTAATATTTTGTGTGTTCACATACATATGCCCATGCGTGTGAGTGCTGGTGTGTGGTGTGTGTGTACACCATGCACCTGTGGAGGGCAAAGGGCAACGTTACGGTCCATCCTTGCCTCATGTGAGCAGGGTTTCTCTCAGTCTCTCTGCTATTGTTCTTCGGGTTGTGCTCACCAAGAGCTTCAGGAAATCCTCCTGTCTCCACCTCAGAATGCTGGCATTACAGAAGCCGTCTACGGCTTCCAGCTTTTTACATAGGGTTGGAAGAACAAAGTTGGGTGTTCAGGCTTGAGCCATGAGCACTTTACCCAGAGTCATCTCCCCAACCCAGTTTTATACATTTAAATTGTTGATCCATTTGGAATATATTTGGGTATAAAAGGTGAATTGGAGCCAGGTGTGGTGGTGCACACCTTTAATTCCAGCACTTGGGAGGCAGAGGTAGGAGGATCACCATGAGTTTGAGGCCACCCTGAGACCACATGGTGAATTCCAGGTCAGCCTGAGATAGAGTGAGAACCCCTTCCTTTTTTTTTTTTTTTAAACAAAATAACAACAACAACAAAAAGGTTAATTGGGAGCCAGGCATGGTGGTGCACACCTTTAGTCCCAGCATTTGAGAGGCAGAGATAGGAGGATCGCCATGAGTTCAAAGCCACCCTGAGTCTACATAGTGAATTCTAGGACAGCCTGGTCTGGAATGGGACCCTACTTTGAAAAACCAAAATAAGTAACTAAATAAATGGTGAATTGGTCTGGAGAGATGGCTTAGCACTTAAAGTACTTCCTGCAAACCCAAAGAACCCAGTACCCACCTAAGCCAGATGCACAAGGTACATGTGTCTGGGGTTCATTTGCAGTGGCTAAAGGCCCTGGCACACCTATTTTGTCTCGCTCTCTCTCTCTTTCTCCCAAATAAATAAAGCAAATTTTTTAAAAAGGTGAATTGGAGTCAGGTGTGGTCTTGCTCCCAGGTAGCAGCAGCACGAAGGAAGATCTTAAGTATGAGGCTAGCCTAGGCTGCCAAGTGAGACCCTGTCTCTAAATAAATGAATATAAAACTATATGAAAAGTAAATTGGATCTGGAGAGATGGTTTAGTGGTTAAGGCACTTGCCTATGAAGCCTAAGGACCCAGGTCCAATTCCCCAGTACCCACATAAGCCAGATGCACAAAGTAGCGCATGCGTCTGGAGTTCGTTTACAGTGGGCAGGAGCCCTGGTGCACCCATTATCTGTCTCCCTCTCTCTAATCTCCCTCTCTCAAATAAATAAAGTAAATTGGAATTCAATATAATAATCTCGCCAACCACGTTTATTAAATCGTGTGCCTTCCTTGTCTCCCCTGACCTGAAACACCATCACAGACAGAGCTGCGCCTGTTGCCGTGCCTTCCCTGCCTTGCAGTACTGAAATCCTGCAGACGCCGTGAACCAGAGTAAGCCTTTCTCAGGAGCAGGCTTGGGAGGTGGAGGGCTCACATGGCAGCCAGTCAGGCAGCAGAGGATAGCTGGAACTAGGGCCAGGCCATCAATTACTTTCAGAAGCCACCTTCCAGTGGCCTATTTCTGTCAGCCAAGCCTAACCCCTAAGAGCTCCAGAGCCTTCAAAATACTGCCACAGGAGGCTGGGAAGATGGCTTTCATGGGCGAAGTGCTTGGCATGCAAGTGTGAGGGCCAGAGTTCAGGTCCTGTGAAAGCCAGGCCTGGTGGCCCATGCCTGTATCCTGGTGCTGGTGCTGGTGCGGATAAGGAATCCCGGGGCTCGCGGGCTAGCTAGTCTAGCTGAGTCAGATGAGCTCTAGGTTCAGTGAGACATCCTGTCTCGAAATATAAGGTGAAGGATTGTTCAGTGGTTAAAGACACTTGCTTGTAAAGCCTGACGGCCTAGGTTCATTTCCCCAGTTCCCATATATATAAATTCAGGTGCACAAAGTAGTGCATGTGTCTAGAGTTGGTTGACAGTAGGAGGCCCTAGTTCTCTCTTCTGTCCCTCTTTCTCTAAGTAAATAAATAAAAATATTTTAAAAAGAAGTTGGAAAGTGACTGAGGAAGACGCCTGGTGGTGACTTCTGGCCCCACATACCTGCACACACATGTGCCCCCCCACACACACAGCACACACTCACACACACCACATACATGCTCCAAAAAAAGAAAGTGCCACAGCTGAGGACCAAGTGCTCAAAAAACAAGTCTGCGGGAAGGCTCCCAACTCAAACTGCAACAGAGCATATTTGCATGTTGTGTAACTGTCACGTCCACCCACCTCCAGAATGCTCCTCACGGCTGAGTGTGCTGCTTCAAGCTGTCATTCGAGCAGTGGGAGTGGGGGCTGGAGGGTCAGGAGTGCTGCTACAGAGGACCCTTTCTCAAACAAACAATAGCAATGAAAAAAAAACCCCTCTGGCCAGGCATGGTGGTAGCACGCCTTTAATCCCAGCACTTGGGAGGCAGAGGTAGGAGGATCATCATGACTTTGAGGTCACCCTGAGAATTCTACGTCAGCCTGAGCTAGAATGAGACCCTCCCTCAGAAAAAAAAACAAAATCCCTCTGAAACTGTACCCATTGAGCAACTCCCTATGTCTCTCTCCCCAGTCCCTGATTACCAATCTTTAATAAATAAATTAATTAGTTATTAATTAATCTTGGTTGCTATGTAGCCCAGGCCAGCTTTGAACTCATGATTCTTCTGCCTCCAGAGCGCTGAGATTACAGGCATGTGGTGCCACGCCTGGATTTACTATTTATCTCTGGTGACTGGTTCACTACACTTCGTATCGTGTCTTCAAGGACCATCTATGTTGTAGCATGTATTGAATTTCCTTCCTTCCTCTGCAAGGCTGAATGCTATCTCCCTGTGTCAATGGACCGTGTTCCGGATGTCTGCTCTTCTGCTCAGAAACACGTGGGTGCCTCCACCTTGTGGCTGTTGTAAGTGATGCTGCGGTGAACACGCCTGTGCGCTCATCTGTTCCAGCCCCAGCTTTCAATTCTCTGGGGTATGACTGAGAGGAGGGCTTGCTGGAGCATATGGCCGCTCTAGCCTTCTGTTTCCTAAGGAGCTGCCTGCCATCCACGCTGCTTTCCATAGAGCTGAGCCATTTTACAGTCCCGCCATCAGTCCATAGCCTCTTGAGCGACTATTATTTTCTGGGACTTCTTTGTTTTCTGATTTTTCTTTCTTTCTTTCTTTCTTTTTTTGTTTATTTATTTATTTGAGAGTGACAGAGAGAAGGAAGCAGAGAGAGAGAGAGAGAGAATGGGCGCGCCAGAGCTTCCAGCCTCTGTAAACAAACTCCAGATGCGTGCGCCCCCTTGTGCATCTGGCTAACGTGGGTCCTGGGGAATTGAGCCTCGAACCAGGGTCCTTAGGCTTCACAGGCAAGTGCTTAACCGCTAAGCCATCTCTCCAGCCCTGATTTTTCTTTTTTTAAAAAAATTATTTATTTATTTATTTTAGACAGAGAAAGGGGCAGAGAGGGAGAAAAAATGGGGTGCATGAGGGCCTCTAACCAATGCAAACGCACTCCAGATGCATGCGCCACCTCATGCATCTGACTTTACATGGACACTAGGGAATCAAACCTTGGTCATTAGGCTTTGCATACAAGCGCCTTGACACTGAGCCATCTCTCCAGCCCTGTTAGATTTTCATTGTTGTTAGTTTTGCTTAATACCCATGCCAGTAAGTGTGGTGAAGTATAGCTTTGACTGCACGTCTCTGATGTTAGGTGATGCTGA
Source organism: Dipus sagitta (assembly GCA_036346955.1). Taxonomy (NCBI): domain Eukaryota; kingdom Metazoa; phylum Chordata; class Mammalia; order Rodentia; family Dipodidae; genus Dipus; species Dipus sagitta. The sequence continues at coordinate 239,714,374 of CM070770.1, forward strand.
GTGTCTTTTCTTGCAATATGTGTCCATTTCCATTTTTTCTTTAAAATTTTTTTAAATATTTTTAAATTCATTTATTTATTTGACATAGAAAGAGAGAGGGAAGGAGGGAGGGGGAGAGAGAGAGAATAGGCATGCCAGGGCCTCCAGCCACTGCAAATGAACTCCAGACGCATGCCTCCCCTTGTACATCTGGCTAACGTGGGTTCTGAAGAATCGAACCTGGGTCCTTTGACTTTGTGGGCAAGCGCCTTAACCATTAAGGCATCCCTCCAGCCCCATTTCCATATTTTCTTTGGAGGGTTGTCTACTCAAGACTCTTACCCATTTTTTTTTTATTTGCTGACAGTGTTCTACATGTATATAATGTACTTTGATCATGATTGCCTCCCATCATCTCTGCTTCTCCTCCCACTCCCAGTGAAGTCCTTCCTTCTCTCAGCTATTCCTTCTACTTTGATGTCGTGTGTGTGTGTGTCGCACAGAGTTTAATTATGGTTCCTTGCACAAGCATAGGTGAGGAGTTATAACCAGAACACATGCAACTTACTAGTGGGTATGCCACTGAAGAAAATGTCTCTCCCACCCCCAGCAGTCCTTAATTACTACTACTCCTGGGAAGGTATGGGAGCCCCATGCGCTCCTCCACCAGACAGGATGGAGTGTTGATGGGCCCACTATTGTGCAGGTCTTTGTGGGTAACACAGCACTGTGTGCTCATGAGTGCAATGGCCAAGTCCTGTCCGGAAGACAGCATTCCACCGTGTTCCTCCCCATCCTCTGTCTCTCACTTTCTTTCTGCCCCCTCTTCTACAGGGTTCTCTGAGCCGTGGATGCAGTGGCAGAGGTGTCTCACTTAGCTCTGAGCACTCCACAGTCACTTATTCTCAGCACTGTGATGAGTTTTGAGTCTCCTCAGTAGTCAACACCAACTACAAAAAGAAGCTTCACTGATCAAAGCTGAGAGCACCATTAATCAATCTATGGGCGGGCATGAACATAAATATTCAGAGGGCATTTTGATGAGCACAACATCTCTATAATCATACAGCAGTCGTAGCTTTCCACCTGGGCCTATGACCTCCCCAGCCTTAACTAGGTTTTTAGTATTAGGCATGAATTCTCCCCCATGGCGTAGTCCTCAACTCTAATCAGACAGCAGTTGGTTACCCCCATAAAAGTCATGCCACGCTTACACCAGTGGCCATATTTTCACTGGCTGGTTGGTTATGTATTATACACAAGGTCTGCTGCTGTTTTACCTATTTTTAGTTAATTTTTAAAGTTAGCATACAAAGTAATCTATCAGCCCATTTTTATCCAGTCCTGATTCTTGGTTTTTGTTGGGCTATATGATGTTTTAAATATTCTGGATATTAACCTCTTTTCAGTGAACTGCAAATATTTTCTCCTGTTCCATGAGTTGCTTTTCACTCTTGTCCATGTCATTTGGTGAACATAAATTTTAACTGTTTCATGTGTGTGTGTATTCTATGTGGTATAGAATGTGTGTGATGTGTGTGCACATGTGTACACCCCATGCATGTGTGTGCACAGGCCAGAGGAGAACATCTGGTGTCTTCTATCCCTCATCTGCATATTTCCTTAGGGCTGAGTCTCTCACTGAGCCCAGAGCTGCCATTTTGGGTGAGACTGCCTGACCAGCTAATCTTCACCCTCCCCCAGGACTGGGGTTACAGGCATGCATGGCCCTTGACAGCTGTTTACATAGGTGCTAGGAAATTGAGCTCAGAGCAAGTCAGGCGCTTTGCTTACACAGTAAATGCTCTTAACTGCAGAACTATCTTCACAGCCCCAGTTTTAACCTTTTATTTACTTTCATTTTTTTGAGGTAGGTTCTCACTCTAGCCCAGGCTGACCTGAAATTCACTCTGTATCCTTAGGGTGGCCTCAAACTCACAGCCATCCTCCTGCCTCTGCCTCTTGAGTGCTGGGATTAAAGGCATTCACTACCACACCCAGCTTCAATTTGCCTATTTTTCTTCTGGCGCCTGTATTTCTAGGGTCCTGTCCAATAACAACTTGAGAGTCTAACAGTGCAACAGTCATCCAAAATGCGCTAAAATCATAAAAAATTAGAAGTCCTACAGCGTCTATAAGCAGGAAGTTAGGTTGTTAGGTTTTGCAGGCAAAATTTTGAAAAATTGAGATGCATTGGTAAGCGTTGTGATCATTAGAAACATTTGCATAGTGTGTTTGGGTTGTTTCCTGATGAGTGATCAGAGAGCACCAGCCAGTTATGAAAGTTCTAGAAGATGCAAAAGAATCTGTGCAGTTTTACTCTGGGGCTACCTCCCTTCCTTTTAGAGTTTGTGAGGTGCACAGGGTGCAGACACATCCCAATAGACAAAAGTAACAAGAAAAAAGTGTTGGGAAGATTGTTTCAGAAAAGATTTGTTGCTCTTGGAATTTTAATGGGCCGACTTGTACAAACTATCTGAAAGATGTGCACATGACTGCTATTAGAACACAGTTTATTATTTAGAAGACAGAGAAGGATTAAGAGAAAGAAACTGGAGCCAGGCATGGTGGCACACGCCTTTAATCTCAGCACTTGGGAGGCAGAGGTAGGAGTAGAACTGTGAGTTCCAGGCCTCCCTGAGACTACATAGTGAATTCCAGGTCAGCCTGGGCTAGAGTAAAAGCCTACCTCAAAAAAAAAAAAAAAAAAAAAGAGAGACAGACAGACAGAAAGAAACTGTAATCACTGGACAGGAAGGAAGACCAGAAACATTGTTCTGGTGGCAACTTTGATTTATCCTACTATCAAAGCCATTGAAAACTTCAAGTATGATTTCCAGAACATTGTGCTTAACCCAAAATGTATTTATTCTTGTCATTCTTTACATTATCCATAAAGTTGCCTATGTCTCCTCTTTGTGACTTAAAGAAGTTTGAAAGCATCACTTTTTTGTGGGTTCAAGTAAAAATGCTGAGCTTATATGAACGTGAGAACTTAAGGTATAGGAAAAAATTTGAAGCAGCCAGGCATGGTGGTGCAAACCTTTAGTCCCAACACTGAGGAGGCTAAGTTAGGAGGATCATCATGAGTTCAAGAACAGCCTGGAGCTACAGAGTGAGTTCCAGGTTAGCCTGGACTAGAGTAAAACCCTGTCTTGAAAAAAACAAACAAAATTTGAAGGGCAAAAATACATTTTTGAGGGCTGGAGAGATGGCTCAGTGGTTAAGGCACTTGCCTGAAAAACCTAACAACCAGAGTTTGATTCACCAGTACCCATATAAAGCCAGATGCACAAAGTGGCACATGCATCTGGAGTTTATAGCAGCTGGAGGGTCTCTCTCCTTCTCTCTCTGATTGCAAATAAATAAATAAATAAAATTTATTTTTTTGCTTAACCTTAACCACTAAGCCCTATTTTGGTTTTTTGAGGCAGGGTCTCACTCTAGCCCAGACTGACCTGGAATTCACTATGTAGTCTCAGAGTGGCCTGGAACTCAAGACTATCCTCCTACCTCTGCCTCCGGAGCACTGGGATTAAAGAGTGTGCCACAACATCCTGCGTCCTCCCCCACCCCAGGTAGGATCTCAGTGTAGCTTAGGCTGACCTGGAAGTTACTTTGAAGTCCCAGGCTGACCTGAAACTCTGTAGTTCCAGGCCGACCTCAAACTCACATGGCTTCTCCTACCTCTGCCTCCTAATTGCTGAATTTAAAAGTGTGTGCCATCAGCCAGGCCGGGCTTTTTTTTTTTTTTTTAAACAGTGTCTCCCTAAATTGCTCATTCAGGTTGCCAAGTAAATTTGTAATGCTCTTGCCTCAGCCTACTTCATATTGTCATTGCATACCTCATGAAGGCTGTTTTATTGCTTTTTATTGCCGCTCAATTCACAATGGCTGGAAAATGGAACCAGCCTAGATGTCCCTCAACTGATGAGCGGATAATGAAGATGTGGCACATTTATATAATGGAGTTCTACTCAGCGGTAAAGAAAAATGAAGTTATGAAATTTGCAGGAAAATGGATGGATCTGGAAAGGATTATTCTAAGTGAGGTAACCTAGGCCCAGAAAGCCAAGCATCACATGTTCTCTCTCATATGTGGATCCTACCTACAGATGATTGGACTTCTGTGTGAGTAGGAAGCAAACTCAGTAGCAAAGGCCAGTCAACTAGAAAAGAAATATAAAAGGAAGAGAAAGGAAGGGAGGGGGGTACTTAATAGGATGGTATTGTATATATGTAAGTAGAAGAACAGATTAACGGGGCAGAAAAGGCCCAAAGTGAGGTCAGGGGAAGAGATTGAGTAAAGCAAAGATGGAGGGAGGGCTAATCAAAATCTAAGAGGATATAAATAAATCATATGGAAACCTACCTTTTTTGGACAATAGAACACTCAGGAGCCATAGATTGTTACCAGAAAATTTTCAGTGCCAGGGATGGGATATCTTCCAGTGAGTTGTTGGCCAGGGAGGTCCATGATGCCCCCAAAACATTACAGGCCATTGCCAAGGCCCTTGGTTTCCCACTAGGAATAGATGGTAAGACCCTATTGCTGAAGACTCCACATACTTGGGCTGCAAGGCCACTGAGAAATCCTGCTGGAACGGAGCTGATAACCTCTTCCATGTAGACCAGCTGACAGAAAGCTGGAAGAAGCCATTCTGCACGCAATTCAATGGGAGAAAGAGAAATCACCAGTGAAGATACTCAACAGTGGACACTGCAAGCCTTATATCTGGCCAGCCAGGCCCAATGAGCCAATGGGTGCAATAGTGGCATGTCTGTCATGGTGGAAAGCAACTGCCCTCTAGTTGGACTGGAGGCCCCCTCCATGGGAGGGAATACATCCCTGATACTGAAAGCTTAAAACAGGGGTAGTCATGAGCTCTAGGGGTATAACGTCTGCTGCTGTCTGGCTAAATGTATATACTATGCTAATCAAACTGCCCAGTAAGCACCTCTCTTAGTGTTCATACCCTTATATTAGTACTACTCTCACTTTTGGTAGAGAATCTTCTCTTTTCAAATGGCAGTGACCTTGGGATAACTCAGAAGGCATCATGGTGCTGGAAAGAAGTGACAGGAGTGCTCAGTACTGCAATATCTCGATCACACATTCCAAGGCTCAGGGTCTAATGCGGAAGAGGTGGCAGAAAGAATGTAAGAGCCAAAGGAAGGGTAGGACTCCTTAGAGCGTGCTCCCCCCAGACACAAAATGGCTTGGGTATCCATGACCTCACAGTGCCTGACACTATCTACAAAAGCCATCATAAGAAGAGGAAAAGATCATGACATCAAAATAAAAGAGAGACTGAGAGGGGAAGGGGATATGATGGAGAATGGATTTTCAAAGGGGAACGTGGGGGGAGGGAGGATATTACCATGGGATACTTTTTATAATCATGGAAGTTGTTAATAAAAATTTGAAAAAAAAAAAAACCAGTGTCTCCCTAATTGCTCATTCAGGTTGCCAAGTAAACTTGTAATGCTCTTGCCTCAGCCTACTTCATATTGTCACTGTATACCTCATGAAGGCTGTCTTACTGCTTTGTTTTTATATAGTTTTTCATCTCTTTTTGGCTTAAAAACACCAAGAGAAGCTGGGCATGGTGGAGCACAGTTTTAATCCCAGCTCTTGGGAAGCAGAGGTAGGAGGATCACTGTGAGTTTGAGGCCAGCCTGAGACTACATAGTGAACTCCTAGCTAGCCTGGGCTGCAATGAAATCCTACCTTGAAAAACCAATTAAATAAATAAATCCACGATGAGGCTGCCCCAGGCCTGGCTCCGCTCTTAGATGCAGCTCAGACGCCAGCCGCTCCAGGAAAGCTCTCAGGCTCCGGCCATGGCTCCCACGAACCTCGGGTCTTTTATGGCGAGGGCAGGATGGACTCAGTGCTCCGTGGAACTCTTCCTTCTGTAGTCCTGCATGACCGAGAGGTGCACCCCTGTAGACTGCTATCTGCTGGCCTGTGGTTTCGTAGTCCTCGTGTTCTGGAACTCCTCAGTGGATCTCTTCTGCAGCCGGTAGCTCTGATATCCAGCCCAGGTTTTCAGAAGGCATTGCCCCCACCCCTGATGCAGGACATCTGTCCACACACTTAAGGCTCTGTCATAAGTCTGTCATGACCAAGGACCAGGACCCAAGAATCACATCTGCTTTCCTGCCAGTAGCACTTCTAGGATTCTCTGGAAGGTGCTTGGGTCAGTCACATAGCAGGGCACAGTAAAGTGGCCCCTTCTGTGGGGACTGTGTGGAGAAGACCGACCCCACGCACGAAGCCCCTGGAGGAGATGGGTGGGGTCTGTGCCTGTGGTGTGGAGTCTGCATGACCACCTGAGTCCAGGCTCAGAGCCTTGGGCTTTTCACCCCCAGGAGCTTTCAGGGGCTGTCAGCTGAAACACTCCACCTTCGCAGACTTCATGCACAGGTCCCTTTAGCGGCCTCAACTGCTGGTACTCAGCAGGGTCAGGCCCTTGCAGTCAAATAATTAAGAAAAAAAAACAAACACATTTTGGGGCTAGAGAGATGACTTAGTGGTTAAAGCACGTGCCTGCAAAACCTAAGGACCCATGTTCAATTCTCCAGATCCCACATAAGTCAGATACACAAAGGTGAGGCAAGCACAAGGTTGCACATGCCCAGTAGGAGGCACAAGTGTCTGGAGTTTGCTTACAGTGGCTGAGGTCCTGGCATGCCAATTCTCTCGCTCTCCCCCTCTCTCTCTCTAAAATAAAAATAAATAAATAAATATTTTAAAATGCAGTTTTGAACTGAGTGGGGTTGGCACACACCTTTAGTCCCAGCACTCAGGAGGCAGAGGTAGGAGGATCACTGTGAGTTCAAGGCCAGCCTAGGACTACAGAGTGAGTTCCAGGCCAACCTGAGCTAGAGTGAGACCCTATCTTAAAAAACAAAATTTTTTTAGTTGGGCATGGTGGTGCACCCCTTTAATCCCAGCATTCGTAAGGCAGAGGTAGGAGGATCATCGTGAGTTCAAGGCCACCCTGAGACTACATAGTAAATTCCAGGTCAGCCTGGGCTGTGTAGGCATGCACCACACCCAGCTTAGAAATTATGTTTTTAAACATTTTATCTATTTTGAGAGAGAAAAAGAGAGAAAGGCAGATAAACAAAGAATGGGTGTGCCAGGGCCTTTAGCCACTGAAAACAAACTCCAGACAAATGCGCCACTGTGGTGCTTTGATTCACGTGTCCGCCATAAATTAGGTGTTCTGAATGCTAGGTTTCCAGCTGATGGAGATTTGGGATTTAATGCCTCCTGGAGGCAGTGTATTGTTGGGGGCGGGCTTATGGGTGTTATAGCCAGTTTTTCCTTGACAGTGTTTGGCACATTCTCCTATTGCTATTGTCCACCTTGTGTTGGCCAGGGGGTGATATCCACCCTCTGCTCATGCCATCATTTTCCCCTGCCATCATGGAGCTTCCTCTCAAGCCTGTAAGCCAAAATAAACCTCTTTTTCCCAGAAGCTGCTCTTAGTTGGGTGATTTCTACCAGCAATGTGAACCTGACTGCAACAGTAAAGTGGTACCAAGGAGTGGGGTTGCTGCTAGACACCTGACTGTGTGGCTTTGACCTTTTGGAACTGATTTTCAAGAGGAATGTAGAAGGATTTGAAACCTTGGCCTGAGATGCCTTGCAGAGCTGTAAGTACAGTTTGATGGACTATTCTGGTCAGAGTTGAAAGGTTTAAGTGCAGTAAGAACTATGGACTGTGAGGTTTGGCTTATGAGGGTGAGAAAGAGCTTTGCTTGGACTGGGCTAGCAGTTTGTGAGAAGCTTGCTCTTATGCCTGTGTCCTGAGAAGTTGTGCAATGTTGCTTTGCGTAGAAATGAACTGGTGTGAGCAAAGGGATATGGCACAGAAAGAAATCTCTAGGCCAAAATTACTGCCTATTGAGCTGCAATTGAGAGATTACAACCTTTGAGATTAGGCCAGTTGACCTGCACTGGGGCAACAGGAAGAATGTAGACTCTTGAAGGTGCCTGAGTGCTCAAGGAGTGTCTTATTTATTATTTATTATTTATTATTTATTATTTATTACCCCCCTGGATTAACAAAATGGCACCCTCCCTAGTATTGCGGAGTATAAGAAATGCAGGAAAGAGAGGGTCACTGAGTTTGCAACATGGTCTTGTGTTTTGGAAATGGCCATGGGCAGTGTGAAGCAGGTTTGCTGGATGCCTGCATGGAGACCCCATGGGGCCATGAGGATGAACTGTAGGTTGCAGTGGAGACCCAGTGGAGATGATGGGACCATGAGATGGCTGCTAAGGAAAGCTGCTGGCCCAGATGAAGTTTTCTGGGACTGTGAGTAGCCTAGCTGGAGGGGCAGAATTGGAACTCCAGAGACTTGTTGCTGGTTGGAATTATCGGACTTGGAGATTTGTCACTGGCTAGAGTTGTTGGACTTGGAGTTACAGAGTTTGATGTTTGTCCTGGTTGTTTTAAATCTTGTATTGGCTGAATGTTTCTTTGCTCTGCCCAATGCCATCTTTTTTTGCAGTGTGAATGTTTATTCTGTGCCACTGTGGGTTTTTTGAGGTTAATTTTTGGTATTATGGCTCAGTTAAAAGATCTTAGATTATGGGGGTATATGAACATCATTGGAATTGATAACAATTATGGGGACTTTTAAAGTTGGACTGAATGCATTGTATTTTATATCATGTGTGGATATCAGTTTATGGGGGCCAGAGGTGGAATGTGGTAGTTTGATTCAGGTGTTCCCCATAAACTTGTGTGTTCTGAATGCTAGGTGCCCAGCTGACAGAGATTTGGGAATTAACGCCTCCTGGAGGCAGTGTATTGTTGGGGGCGGGCTTGTGGGCGTTATAGCCAGTTTCCCCATGCCAGTGCTTGGCACACTCTCCTGTTGCTATTGTCCACCTTATGTTGGCCAGGGTGTGATGCCCACCTTCTGCTCATGCCATCATTTTCCCCTGTCATCGTGGAACCTCCCCTCAAGCCTGTAAGCCAAAATAAACCTCTTTTTCCCACAAGCTGCTCTTGGTTGGGTGATTACTACCATCAACGTGAACCTGACTGCAACAGCCACCTTGTGCATCTGGCTTATGTGGTTATGGGGCAATCGAATCTGGGTCCTTAGGCATGGTAGGCAAGTGCCTTAACAGTTAAGCCATTTCTCCAGCCCTGGAAATTAGATTTTGCTTGTGTGTTTGTGTATATGCAATATAAGGTGTGTGTGTAGTGTGAGGTATATGTCGCATCTATGTGTCCTTGCAGAGCCCCATGCACTCCCTGTGGTGGAGGGCACTCTGCTGCCGTGGCTGGCACACAATGTCCTGTGTCCTGCTCCATCACTCTCTGCCCAGTCTTGTCTGAGCCAGGTCTCTTACTGATACAGGAACTAGCTGCTTTTTTGTAAGCAGACTGGGGTTACAGGCGCTCATGACCACACCCAGCTGTTTACGTGGGTTTTGGGGATTCCAGCTATGTTTGCACACTTAACCATTGAGCCATTTCTTCAGCCTTGATTTGGAATTTTCTTTTGGAGGGGGTTTTCGTGGTAGGGTCTTACTCTAGCTAACCTGGAATTCACTCTGTATTCGCAGGGAGGCCTCAAACTCACAACAGTCCTCCTACCTCTGCCTCCTAAGTGCTGGGATTAAAGGTGTGTACCACGATGCCCAGAATTTTTGTTGTTGTTGATTCGAGGTACGGTCTCACTCTGGTCCAGGCTGACCTGGAATTCACTATGTAGTCTCAGGGTGGCCTTGAACTCCTGCCTCTGCCTTCCGAGTGCTGGGATTAAAGGCATGCGCCACCACACCCGGCTATGTATTTTTTTTTTCCAAGGTAGGTCCTCACTCTAGCTCAGGCTAACCTAGAACTCAACTCGTATTCCCAGGTTGGACTCAAACTCACAGCAATCCTTGTACATCTGCCTCATTTATGCTAGTATTAAAGGCTTGTGCCACCATACCTGGCTTGGAATTTTTAAACTTTGAAAAATTCTGAGTCTTTAGAAACAATTTCACTTTTTTCAAACAAATTTAATATATAGAACAGAGACTGTAATGAAATTTATGTTCGTTGTATCTAGAAATTTATATTAGTAGAGAGTTCTTAGATAAATAGCAATGATGCAAGTAACTTTTTAGGGTTATTACTTGTTGGGTTGGAAATGAAATTATGAATTTTCTTCATGGTGCAATTTATCAAGGAAAAAAATAATAGCGTAGTATATTTTCTACCTATAGGTGGTGATGTTTATACAATCGACATCATCTTCATGAAAAGATTTTTAGAAACAACCATCATGCAAACACCATGGAGCGTTTTATTATGGAAAACTCCAAGTGCACACAAGGCAGAGAGCGTCACGTGGGGAGCGGCCTGTCCCCACCAGGCACTTCCACCTCCACCACCATGCTCAGGCTTGTTTCATCCACCTGCTTCCCCTTCCCTCCATCTGGATCGTTGTACAGCTAACTCCAAACTACTACAGAAGCGAAGCAGAAAAAAAGTCATGATATCACCTATAAAATGCCCCCTAAATATTCTAGTGTGACACACATGGAATTCTATCAAATAAATAAGACACAAACAACATGGGCTGGAGAGAGGGCCTAGTAGCTAAGGTGCTTGCCTACAAAACCAAAGGACCCATGTTTGATTCCCCCGTACCCACAAGGTGGCGCATGTGTCTGGAGTTCATTTGCAGTGGCTAGAGGCCCTAGTGCACCCATTTCTCTCTCTCTCTCTCTCTCAAATAAATAAGAAACAAACAATAGGCAACCCTCCTTCTATGAAGATGAAAAGCTTCAGACATGTTATTTATGGTATGATAAAACTCAATGTCTTTCGCATAGTGCCTGGAGGTTTATATATGTAGAGTGTGTACAGGTAAAAAAAAAAAAAAAAAGGTGCTGTTTTAATTTTTTTAAAGAGTGATTGCTAAGTTCCAGGAATGGTAATAAATGGCGAAAGAGACGTGCATCCATCCTTGAGGTGAAAATGATACGCCAAGCTAGAAGTGTTTGCAGAGTGAATGACTAACTATATGGTGGGAATAAGAATAAGCAAGGGGAATGGAAAATTACTGACTTGATAGAACAAAGCAGTGACAGCTGCTTGAGCTAAAATTAGGAACAGAGACAAATTTTCAGAGCACCACCAAACAAATCACAAAGGCCCAGTTCACCTTGCACCTTCCAGAAAGATGTCAACCCCTAAAAGAGTATAAAACAAGCTTCTGCGAGGTCTAGGACTTGCCCTCACTTCACCTCCCAGACATTTGCTGCTCCCTGCCTGCAGGGCCAGGCCTCTCGGGAGGGCTGCCCTTGAAAGATAACTCACATGAAGACGAAGGGCAGGGCGCTTGCAGCTCTTTGAAAACTTTGTGCTCTCTGTGCTGCACTGAGATGTTTCCGTTTTCACAGACAATCCAAAAGCCAGTATATAATATTTACAATTCACCTTTCCCAGATTCAGGAAGCATGGTAGTTACCATAGGACCCTAGTTGCACCCCAAAGGCCTATGAGCACTTTCAGGCAGCACTGTGCTAGATTATTTTTTACCTATCTGGAGGAGAAACTGAGCCAGAGACTTAAAACACAAATCCTGAGCTGGAGAGGTGGCTCAGCAGTTAAGGCACTTGCCTACAAAGCCTAATGACCCGAGTTTGATTTTCTAGTACCCACATAAAGCCAGATGCTTCTCCAGTACCCAGGTAAAGCCAGATGCACAAAGTAGCACATGCATCTGGAGTCTGTTTGCAGTGGCTAGAGGCCCATTCTCTCTGTACCTGGGCATGGTGGCGCACGCCTTTAATTACAGCACTCAGGAGGCAGAGGTAGGAGGAATGCCATGAGTTCGAGGCCACCTTGAAACTACATAGTGAATTCCAGGTCAGCCTGGGCTACAGCGAGACCCTGCCTTGAACAAACAAACAAATACACAAGATCCTACAAATGGTCTATACCCAGAGCACTCTTGTCCTTGGGATGAAGAGAAGGCAGCTGCAGAAGCCCAGATCCAGTTTCTAGTCAGGCCTCTGTGTCAGCTCTGAGGCTGTTCTGTAATGTCAGTCTAACCCTGTTTCCTTTGAGCTATGTGAGGCTGAGTGTTCTGAGAGAGGGAAACAAGAATCCTCCCTGACACTCAGTAACTTGGCATACACTATTTAGCATCACACAGAATGTTAACCACATCGCTAAGTAGCTAACTAAAATTCAGGGATTCATTTGGTCACCAACTAGCCCACAGACTTGGAAGTTCCTCCTGACTGCTTCAAAGTGAGAACTCTTAATGCTTAAAAGTCCTGTTTTGGTTCCTCTTCTGGAAAATGATAGAAGTACCTCCTCAATTTACACTGGGGTTGTATCCTGATAAGCTCATCATAAGTTAAAAATATAAGTGAAAATGCATTGAATGCACCTACCCTGTTACACATCACAGCTTAGTAACATGGTATGCTGTAGCATATCGAGTGACTGGGAGCTATAGTCCTTTGTCACAACCTAACACTGCAAGGGAATGCCATATCACGACTGTATCAGTTACCGTCTCATTGCTGAGACAAAATACCCAACCAGAATGAGCTTATAGAATGAAAGGGTTTGATTTCACCTTACAGTTTTGAGGGGAAGTGTCCACCATAGCAGGGGAAGCATGGCAGGAGCAGATCGGCAAGTATAACATCTTCATCCCAGCAGGGAGGAAGCAGGATGTGCAAAAGCACCAAGCTGGGCTGACTAGAACATCCCGAGGCCTGCCCCCAGACACACTTCTTCCAACAAGTCTCCACGTGCTCTTCAAACAGTGCCGCCAACTGGGGATTAAGTACTCAAACACATATGGGGGACATTTTACATTCAAACCACCACACTAGCCCAGGAAAAGATTCAAATTTAAATTCAAAGTATAGTTTCCACTAAATGTACAACACTTTCACACCATTGTAAAGTCAAAAGATCCTAAGCTAGCAGCAGGTAGTGCTTGCTGTGGCAGGCAGATCACACATTCATGTCCAACTGCATAGCAAGCTCAAGGCCAGCCTGGGCTACATAGTGAGACCCTGTCTCAAAACTCCCTCTGTTGCTGGGCATGGTGGCACACACCTATAATCCCAGCACTTAGGAGGCAGAGGTAGGAGGATTGCTGTGAGTTCAAGGCCAGCTTAAAAATCCTTAAAGCCAGATGTGCAAGGTGGTGCATACATCTAGAGTTCATTTGCAGTGGCTAAAGGCCCTGGCATGCCCATTCTCTCTCACGCTCTCCCTCAAAAATAAAATAAAATAAATAAATAAATACAATATTAAAAAAAAAAAACTTAGGGGTTTGAGGCTGGCCTGAGACTACAAAAGAAAGAAGAAAGACAGACAGACAGACAGTACTGCTTTGCAGGTAATGGTGGCACATGCCTTTAATCGCAGCACTTGGGAGGCAGAGGTAGGAGGATCACTGTGAGTTGAGGCCACCCTGAGACTACATAGTGAATTCCAGGTCAGCCTGGGCTACACTGAGATCCTACCTTTAAAAAAAAAAAAAATTTAGGGGCCTGGCAAATAAAAGTGATTTAAATATAAAAGATCCCAAGGAAGTCCCATCAGTGGTGGAAGAAGCTGGCTACCATTCATAAATCCAAACAGAGAGACACCACCAAGCAGCCAGCACCAAAATCAAGCACAAAACCAGCAGAAAACAGCAGGGATTCAGAGAGCAGACCTTGAGGCTGGAAATAGATCTGCCCCCAGACACACTTTAGGGCTGTACCCAAGGGTCTGTCCCCGCCCCGTGACACCTCCTCCAGCCAGGCGGCTGGATATCCAAGTTATTTTTTTTTAATTTACTTTTTAGAGATAAAAAAATAAAAATAAATAAATAATTTTTAAATCTATTTTTAGAGAGAGAGAGAATTTGCACGCCAAGGCCTTAGCCACTGTAACCAACTCCAGGCGCTTGCGCCGCCTGTCGCACATGTGCTACCTTGCGCTTGCCTCACTTTCATGTGTCTGGCTTATGTGGGCTCTGCAGAGCTGAAGGTGGGTCCTGAGGCTTTGCAGGCAAATCCTGCAAAGTGCCTTAACCACTAATCCATATCTCTAGCCCCTAAGTTTTAATAAAACACCTTAGTCTATTGGAGTACATACATTCTAACTACCACCCCCCCCCAAAACTCGTAAGTCAGGACCCATATGTTCTTAGAATTTCTAAGGCTTCTATCATAGGAGATTAGTTGCCAAGTGGGCAGAATTATCCTAGTACCACAGATTCCTGATTCACTGCTGCGTGGTAGTACTAATGTGGAGATTGTGGCGGGTCACATCCACTGTCCAGACCACCTGACAGCCAGGAGACTCACCAAGAAGAGTGCTGGTCAAGAAAGGGAAGAACTGGCATGATCTGCACTTTCTCTTTTTAAAAAAAAATTATTTATTCATTTGAGAGAGAGACAGAGAGGGGAAAGAAAGACAGAGGCAGAGACAGAATGGGCATACCAGGGCCTCTAGCCACTGCAAATGAACTCCAGATGCATGAGCCACCTTGTGCACCTGGCTTACATGGGTACTGGGGAATCGAACCCGTGTTCTTTGGCTTTGCCAGCAAGCGCCTTAACTACTAAGCCATCTCTCCAGCCCTGGTCTGTGCTTTCTATTGTAAGATGCCAAAGGTAATGTAAGAGGGAGAAGCTTATGCAAACAACATGAAGGTCTTTTTGGAATTACCAAGCAGGAAGGGACAACTCAAAAGTAATTGGGGGCCGGGCATGGTGGCACACACCTTTAATCCCAACTCAGGAGGCCAAGGTAGGAGTTTGAGGCCACCCTGAGACTACATAGTGAATTCTAGGTCAGCCAGGGCTAGAATGAGATCCTACCCCAAAATCAAAAATTAAATAAGCCGGCCAGGCATGGGGGCACACACCTTTAATCCCAGCACTCAGGAGGCAGAGGGAGGAGGATTGCCATGAGTTTGAGACCACCCTGAGACTCCATAGTGATTTCCAGGTCAGCCTGAGCTAGAGTGAGACCTACCTCGAGAAACCAAAATAAATAAAATAAATGGGCTGGAGAGATGGCTTAGTGGTTAAAAATAAGAAAAAAATTAAAAAGGTAAATGCTAATTCATGTGCTGGTTGGAAGACCGTGGTTAGAATGGAATAGGGAGAGACCACTCCTATGAAGATCAGGGGTTCTCAACTCTGATACCATGGGCATTGGGGCCAGGTAATTCCGTGTCATGGAGACCATTGTCATGTCCCTTGTTGTGGAATGTTTAGCAGCATTCCTGCCCTCTACCCACTAGATGCCAAGGTACCTGTCCCCAAGTTGTGACCACCAGAAATGTCTCCAGATATTTCTATATGTCCCCTAGTGGGGATACATTACTCTCAGTGAAGAGTCCAGCCATTGAAGCAGGGCTGTCACAAGTTTGACACAGCTGGCTATGTCCAGAAGGATTTAGGAATATCTGGGGCAGTCATTACAAAGATTAATGAGGAAGCTGTTTACAGCGGATCATTAGGGAAATTTCAAAAAGTAAAATGAGCTAACATCCTTCAGTGGTTAAAATGATCAGACTACAGTATGTTCTCAGTATTTACATGCTTTGAGAAATAACAGTTCAGTACAATTTCTTTTTTATTTATTTATTAATCTATTATTTATTTTCAAGCAGAGAGATGAGAGAGAGTATAGGCATGCCAGGGCCTCTAGCTATTGCAAATAAACTCCAGACACATGCTCCATGTTGTGCATCTGGCTTACATGGGTACTGGGGAATTGAACCCGGGTCATTAGGCTTTGCAGGCAAGTGCCTTAACCACTGAGCCATCAGTCTAGGCCTCAGTACAGTTTCTTTAACTCACTATGGTAACACAAAAGAGTGCTATACATTTTTATATGAGGTAACTAGATAAGTCAAATCTTCTAGACAGCAAGCAGATGGTGGTGCCAGGGGCTGAAGAAAGAGAAAATGAGGTTGTTGTTTAATGGATAGAGCTTTCATTTTGCAAGATGAAGAGAGCTTTCTCTAGGAGTTGTTCACACACTAATGTAGTGTACTGAATTGGACACTTAAAATGATTAAGATGGACTTCAGAGAGAAGCCCTTACTGCTCTCTGGAGAAGAGTGGGCTTGCACACCAAAAACCTCTCAAACAATTTTGCATACCCCCTTTGACCCATGCTGCTCTCACTCTTGGTTGGAGAATTTGTTTTATTTTACAGATGGCAGAGAAAATGAAGGAGAGTAGAAATCTATTTATAAGACAAGAAGAGAGCCAACTGCTTTCCAGGAGATGTGCCACCTCTTCCACATCTGCCAGGGCCCAGGAGAACTTGCAGAGGAAGTGGGGACAGGAATGCTGCTCTTGCTGCTAGCCTGACAACCAGCTCCAAGGTGATGACAGACATGGTGATTAATGCAAACCTACCAAAGCAGACATCCAGAGGCTACAAAGAATTCAACACTAAATCAGACTGCCAACAGGTCTGCCATGGCTCAGGGAACATTGCAGAAGAGAGGGCAGAAAGATTGTAAGAGCCATAGAGTGGGTAGGAATATCCTGAGGCATGGTCCCCCCCACTGTCCCATAGGGACTGACTGATAGGCCTTCATGACCCCATAGTAAATACCATAACCCCATTGAGGAGGGCCCCCCAGGACAATGTGAGCCAGGGTGAGGGCATAAAAGAATATAATCTGTTGTATATACAATAGCATATTTTTTTTAAAACATGGTCAAGATGGTAAATCTTACAGTACATGTATTTTACCACAATTTCAAAAAGCTACAGAGTTCACCTCATTGTTAGCAGAGGAAATTAACATTCTCTACATGTTTAACTATCCCTTAGTTCTAGGTCGTTAACCTCAGAGGAAGGTTCTGGTTGGCCTAGCTTTGGACCTGCCCATGCCTAGACTAGTGAAAACAGGATGAAGGCACCATGATATTTCTTGGCTGCAGGAGAGCCAGACAGAGCAGACACCTGACCCAACGAACTCCCGCCAGGAGTACGGAGTCTGTAACTGCCATCCCTCCTTCAAAACCACATGGCAGATGTGGACAGAGATGCATATTCCACAAAAAATGGAGGTCAGGAACAGGCAAGAGGCTCAGACAAACAAAACAATGACTGATACTCAATCACCACACATGTGATCTCGTGTTTTCTGCCTTGGCTGCCTCCTGTTATCACTGTCGCCCAGTTGAAACTAAGCTGGCTGCCGGCACACAGGATTTGGGGAGCCATCTGGTACAGTCATTGTGAAGTTCAGTGAGGCTTCTGCAGGGGAAAGCCATGATTTATGGAAGCAGGAAGAGCCTGCTTGGAAGGGGGCCGGGCTTGACAGTTGCCTTTGCACAGTGTCCTCGCAGCTCCTGAGCCTGGGGTCACCATGCTGCTTCGCCACCTCTGGAGCCTCCACGTCCTGGTGAAAATTAACCCAAGTGGCAAAGTTCTGCAACTGTATCCAGCAGAGGAACAAAGACACAAGCACAAGCAACTTTCTCTCTCTCCCTCCCTTCCTTCCTCTCTTTGAAACAAAGTTTCATTATGCACCCTAGGCTGGCCTTGAACTTGTGATCCTTCTGCCTCAGCCTCCTGAGTAACCACCAAGCCCAAACTTTGACTTCTTTAAATTCTTATTTATTTTTGTATATGGGGTGCACATATGCCACAGCACATGTGTGGAGGTCAAAGATCAGCCTCGAGGTATTTATGTTCCATCTTCTTTGACACAGAATCTTGACCCTGAAAACAAGTATGACCCATGAGCTGTGGATTCTCCCGGCTCTTCCTCCCATTGTCATAGATGCTCTGGGGTCACCGACCAGATTGTGGCAGGCTTTCTGTGGGTGCTGGGGAATTGAACCCAACTGGCAGGCTTTGCAAGCAAGCCTCTTTAACCACTGAGCCATCTCCCTAGCCCACTACATTTTTAAAAAAAAATTTAGAGATGGTGAGACAGAGAGAGAGAGAGGGAGAGAGTTGGCGCCCCAGGGCCTCAGGCACTGCAATCAAACTCCAGATGTTTGTGCTACCTAGTGGGTATGTGTGACCTTGCACTTGCCTCACCTTTGTCCCTCTAACTTAGGTGGGATCTGAAGAGTCAATCATGGGTTCTTAGGCTTTGCAGGCAAGTGCCTTCACTGCTAAGCCATCTCTCCAGCCCCCACTACATTTTTTTTTTTTTTTCGGTTTTTCAAGGTAGGGTCTCACTCTAGTCCAGGCTGACCTGGAATTCACTATGGAGTCTCAGGGTGGCCTCGAACTCACGGCAATCCTCCTACCTCTGCCTCCCGAGTGCTGGGATTAAAGGCGTGCGCCACCACACCCGGCCCCACTACATTTTTTAATCAAGGGTTTTCATGAAGGCATCTGCAGCAGTGCCATCAGTCAGCCCCTCCCAGGACCCCTCCACACTGACAGACTACCGATCAGCTGCCAGCCAGGCATGATGGAGACCCATGGAGAAGAAAGAATGCAATCTGGCTCTGACACCAGTACTCTGCTACCTTCCATGGTGGGTGTTTCTTTATCCTCAACATCACTGTCTCCTCTCTTTCCCTGGCTTTTCTGAATTCCTTCCCACCCCATCTCCCCACGAGGCAGTGGGGAGTTCTCTGCATTGCTACTGTTTATTTGCAGCTATCAGTCAGTGTCTGATAGCCTCTTGCCATTGATTCTCCCTTGAACTTCCCAGCTAAATTCCCAGAAGAGAATCTTAGGGACGCTGCTAATCACCATCAGCCCTGATCAGGTGGGGCTTTTTCAGTGTGTCCCTTCTCAAGCTGCTGATCTCTGAAGATGCGTCATGTCTGCTCTCCTCTGGGCATCCATGGTGCAGCGTGGGGTTTCATGGTGTGGCAAGTGTCCACCTGTGACTGCTGCCTCTGCAGGGACTAGGAAAGAGCTGCTTTATGGAGAGAGGGTCAGCTGGGTGTGGTGGTGCATACCTGTGGACCCAGCTACTTGTGGGTGGAGGTGGGAGGATCCTTTGAGCCCATAATAGATCTCTTGTCCTTCAGACATCCTTCTACAGTGTTGCAGCCACTGCGCCAGACAGAGACATAGATGGAAAAGATTGTCTCTATCTACTGAAGCTTACTCTCAAGCTAGAAAATCACTTTAAAAGCTCCACACAGGTGATGGGGAGGGTGGTGGAAATGATAAGGGACAGAATGGCACACAAACTACAAAAGGAATGTCAGATGCTCAGTCAGTCAAATGCTTTTCTTACAAACATAAGGACATGAGTTCCATCCTCAGAACCCATGTTGAAAAAAAAAAAAAAGTTGGGTGTGGTGGCTCACACCTTTAAACCCAGCACTTGGGAGGCTGAGGTAGGAGGATTGCTGTGAGTTCAAGGCCACCCTGAAACCATATAGTGAATTCCAGGACAGACTGTGCTACAGTGAGACCCTACCTCAAAAAACAAAAACAAACAAACAAAAAAAGCTGGGCTGGGCTGGGCTGCAGACATGGCTAAGTGATGAAGGCGCTTGCCTGCAGACCCTAATGACCTAGGTTCGATTTCCCAGTATCCATGTAAAGCCAGGTGCACAAAGTGGTACATGCACCTGGTTTATTTGCAGTGGCTGGAGGCCCTGGCATGCCCATTCTCTCTGTCTGTCTCTCTATCTCTCTCTGATTGCAGATAAATAAAAATAGTTTTGAAAAACTGGGCACAGTGACATGCATTTGTAATCCCAGGGCTGGGACTATGAGGAGACATGGAGTCCCTGGAGATCACTGACCAGCTAGTCTATCTTAGTTAGGCAAGTTACAGACCAGTGAGAGACTCCACTATCATATGCCAGGTCCTGGGTTTGAACTTCAGTACCAAATGTACACACACACACACACACACACACACACTCTCTGACTAAAAAACAAAAACTAAGGTTGTCCTTGAGCCTCTGCACATACATGTAGGCATGCACACACACATGCACACACACATACACAAAAGGAAAATTTTGCATGAGACAGAGCAAGATTAGAGAGGCCCTGGAAAGTCATAGATATGCTCCTGCAGACATTGGAGGGATTTAAAACAAGGAGCGACATTTTGATGTAGTCAGGACAATGTGGATTGAGCAATCATGGTGGTGGGGTTTACAGATGTGTGACTTACTTTAAAGACCAAAAGAATATGAGCTGGGCATTGATTCCGTGGGTAAAGTACTTGCTGCGCAAGCATGAGATCTGGGTTTGGACCCCAGCACCCTGAGACTACATAGTGAATTCCAGCACAGCCTGAGCTAGAGCAAGACCCTACCTCAAAAGAAGAAAAAAAAAAAGATGGAAGGAGAGAAGAAACGACCTTCCCCACCCCAAAGTTTTCTTCTGATCTTCATACATGCACCATGGCAAATGCATACCCATACATACACATCATACACACGCTCATATACATACACATACATACATAAATGAAAATTTTTTAGAAAACTAAATAAGTAATTAAGGTGAAAATAAAACTTTAAAACATGCATTAAAAACAAGACTCTTTATCCAGGTGTGGTGGCACATGCCTTTAATCCCAGCACTATGTAGAAGGATTGCTGAGAATTCGAGGCCACCCTGGTCAGCCTGGGCTAGTGTGAGACCCTACCTCAGAAAAAAAAAAAAAAAAAAAAAGACTCTTGGGCTGGAGAGATGGCTTAGGATTAAGGTGCTTGCTGGCAAAGCCTAAGGACCCAGGTTTGATTCCCCAGTACCCACATAAAGCCAGATGCACAAGGTGGTGCATGCATCTGGAGTTCATTTTCAGTGGCTAGAGGCCCTGGCACACCCATTCTCTCTCTCTCTCTCTCTCTCTGCCTTTCTGAAGTAAATAAAAGAGGTGCAGGAGAAATGGCTTAGTGGTTAAGGCACTTGGCTGTGAAGCCTAAGACCAGGATCAATTTCCCAGTTCCCATGTAAGCCAGATGCACAAGGTGGCACACGCGTCTGGAGTTCATTTGCAGTGGCTGGAGGCCCTGGCACACCCATTCTATATTTTCCTCTTCCTCCCTCTCTATCTCAAATAAATAAATAAACTCACTTTTTAAAAAGAGTCGAGCTGGAGAGGTGGCTCAGCAGTGAAACCTAGCCTAATGGCCTAGGTTTGATTCCTCAGTTACCCACATAAAGCTAGAGGCAAAAGTGGCACATGCATCTGGAGTTTGTTTGCAGTGGCAGGAGGCCCTGGTGGGCCCATTCGCTTCCTCTCTCTCCTTACCAATAAATAAATAAAAATAGTTTTAGAAACAAGAGTCTTAAACTTTGTGGTAAAAGATGAGGGCTAGAGAGCTTGCTCAATGGTTAAAACGTTTGCCTGTAAAGATTAATGACCCAGGTTCAATTCCCCAGTACTCACATAAAGCCAGATGCTCAAAGTGGCACATGTAGCTGTAGTTTGTTTGCAGTGGCTGGAGGCCCTGACATGCCAATTCTCTCTCTCTCTCCTTGCAAATTAATTAATTAATTTTTAAAAGATGAGAACATTTTCCTAAAACTCAAGGAGAGAAAATATGAAGAACAGAGTGACAGATATATCAAAGGCTGCAGGGAAGCCAGCCCAGGTAAGATGTGCAAAAGCTGGAGAGAGAAAGTTTAATGACACCAAGGGACAGAGGCCAGAAAGCTCATTGCTGGTGACAGAGGAGTGTGGAGCAATAGGCAGGGACAGTCAGAACAGGATTCACTTCTGAGACAATTCACTCAAGGTGATAGGCAGGTGAGGGAAAATGAACAGTGGTTAAGTTCATATGGAGTCATAAGATAATTTTGAATTTATATTAATGTTATATAGAGAGATGAGAAAATCCAAGTTCAAGCCGGGCGTGGTGGCACATGTCTTTAATCCCAGCACTCAGGAGGCAGAGGTAGGAGGATCACCCTGAGTTTGAGGCCACCCTGAGACTCCATAGTGAATTCCAGGTCAGCCTGGGTTAGAGTGAGACCCTACCTCAAAAAAAAAAAAAAAAAAATCCACGTTCAGAATCCTCTGCAGTTTTATAACATCTAGTTTGTCAAGTTAATGAAGTTTCCACAAGTGAGTCAGGCCCCGTTAGAGCATATGCCATTTGGCTGTAATAGGTACCCAGCATGACTCAGAAGTGCTTACAGAGAGACACGTGGTGCAATATATTATTACTAAGCAGCGCCTATGCGTTGTCAAACAGTGACTTACGAGGTTGAGCTGTGCACATGGCAAACAGAACAGCCTGGAACTGTAGAAGTTACTTCCCTTTGTGGAGCCTTAGGAACCTTGTGAGTATGAATGCTAATCAGACACAGAAAACCTATCACATTCTTCATACTGAAACCTCTGTTAGAAAAAAAAAATCACTCAGAAATTTATTCATTTAATTCCACACATTTGTCTTGTTCAAGTCATTAATTTTTCTAAAAAGCAGATGGCAATATGGTATGGTAAGAGCAGAGACAAAGAGACTGCTGGGAGAGAGGGGGTGGTGTTAGCTTAGTGATAGAGGCCTTTCCTAGCATGTGTAAGGCCCTAGGCTTAATCCCCAATGCTGAAAAACATAAAAAGAGAGGCTGGAGAGATGGCCCAGTGGTTAAGGCATTTGCTTGCAAAGCCTAATGACTAGGGTTCAATTCTCCAGTACCCACATAAAGACAGATGCACAAAGTGGTGCATGTATCTGGAGTTCATTTGCAGTGGCTGGAGGTCCTAGTACATCCACTCTCTCATTCTTTCTCCTTGCCAATAAAATGTTTAAAATAAAAAAAGAGAAGGGCTGGAGAGATGGCTTAGCAGTTAAGGCACTTGCCTCCAGAGCCTAAGCATATGGGTTCAATTCCCCGGTACCCATGTAAAGCCAGATGCACAATGGCACATGCTTCTGGAGTTTGTAGTGGCTGGAGCCTGTGGTACACACATTCTCTCTGTGTGTCTCCTTCTCTTTATCTCTCTCTGCTTGCAGATAAATTAAGAATACTAAAGAAAAAAAAAAAACACAAAAATCAGTGCAGTCTTCCAGACACAAAATAGCCTGGATATCAATGACCTCACAATGCCTGGTACTACCTACACAAGACCCTCATAATAGGAGGAAAAGATGATAACATCAAAATGAAAGACTAATTGAGAGGGGCAGGGGATATGATGGAAAGTGGACTTGGGAAGGGGAAAGTCGGGGAGGGGAGAGAATTATCACAGTTTATTGTCTATAATTATGGAAATTGTCAATAAAAATAAAAAAGAACACAGACAATAAAACAGAAGCAACCTGAATTTTAGATCCTATGCCAACCTGTTATGAGCTGTGAAATCTTGAATAAGTTGCTTATTCATAAAACCAGAAAAATAATAGTACCTACCTCAGAAGGTGGTTATGCAGATAAAATGAAGCTGTGCATATACAGCGGTGGGTGTGGCATATGAAACTTAGGGGTTTAGTTAATGCAAGCTGGGTTTGGTTCACTGGCCACCTGGTGGGCCCTGATAGAAAGGGAATCACAGGCCGAAAGGACTGAAGGCAATAGTGACCATGGTGGTTTGATTCAGGTGTCCCCCATAAACTTATGTGTTCTGAATGCTAGGTCCTCAGCTGGTGGCAATTTGGGAATTGAAGCCTCCTGGAGGTGATGTATTTTGGGGACAGGCTTATGTGTATTATAGCCAGCTTCCCCTTGCCAGTGTTTGGCACACTGTCCTGTTGCTATTGTCCTCTGATGTTGGCCAGGAGGTGATGTCCACCCTCTGCTCATGCCATCATTTTCCCTGCCATCATGGAGCTCCCCCTTGAGTCTGTAAGCCAAATAAACCCCTTTTCCCTACAAGCTGCTCTTGATCCGGTGTTTTCTGCCAGCAATGTGAAACTGACTGCAACAGTGACTGAGATTCAGCTAGATAAGGAGAAAGTGAGATAGAGAGGGTGGGAGTGAGTGTTACAGGGCTTCTTTTCAGAAAAAAAAAAAAAAAAAAAACCAGTAAAGCAAGACTCTAAATGGTATTAGCATTATACATACATATATACATATACATATACATGTAGATACATTATATATACATGTATTAATATACATATCTGCATGTATACACACACTACATATTCCCATGAAGTCTCTCTTATGCATTGCTAAACCCATGACAAGTATGATCTGAGCCACTGTGGCCGTTAGTATCAAGTGACAGAAACCCAACTTTGGTGGCTTAACTCAAACATAGACTCTTCTGCTTCACCTTAATATGAGCTGAAGGGTGGCTTTGGCATGGCCGTGTCCAGGGCCTCAGTGAGGAGCCAGCTTCACTCGCCCCACCTCTCAGCTCAGCATCCCTGTGGCTCCCGGGTTAGGTCTGTGGTAGCCAGCAGCAGAGTTACGTTGGCCTCACATCATCGCTCTGGAAGAGCAAGCTCGCCAACTCAGGACAGATCTGATTCCTATAACACAATCAACACTAAGAATAGGGAGGAGAGCTGAGCATGCTGACACACACACCTGTCAGCCCAGCACTCAGGAACCTGAGGAAGGAGGATGGAACATTCAAGGCCAGCCTGGACAACATAGCAAGACCCTGTCTCAAAAACAAAACAGGGCTGGAGAGATTACTTAGTGGTTAAGGTGCTTGCCTGCAAAGCCAAAGGACCCAGGTTCGATTCCCCAGGATCCACATAAGCACAAGGTGGCATGTGTGTTTGGAGTTCATCTGCAGTGACTAGAGGCCCTTGCATGCCCTTTCTCTATTTCTCTCTCTCTGCTTCTGTCTCTCTCACTCACTCTCTGCCTCTCTGTCTCTCTCAAATAAATAAAAATAAATACAAAAAATGCCATGCATGGTGCCACATGCCTTTAATCCCAGCACTCAGGAGGCAGAGGTAGAAGGATAGCTGTGAGTTTGAGGCCACCCTGAGATTACATAGTGAATTCCAGGTCAGCCTGGACTACAGTGAGACCTTACCTTCAAAAAACTAAGTAAATAAACAAAACTCTCTCTCTCTCTCTCTCTCTCTCTCTCTCTCTCTCTCTCTCTCACGCACACACACACACACACACACACACAAGCCAAGTGTGGTGGCACAGGTCTTTAATCCCAGCACTCAGGAGGCAGAGATAGGAGGATCACTGTGAGTTTGAGGCCAGCCTAGAACTACAGAGTGAATTCCAGGTTAGCCTAAGCTAGAGTAAGACCCTACCTCGAAAACAAAACAAAACAAAACAAAAACAAACAAACAAAGCAACAGAGATTGGTTTTAAATGTTTTGGACTTTAGAAATTAAAGATCTGGGACTGGAGAGATGACTCAGCACTTAAGGTTCTTGCTTGCAAAGCCTAGTGACCCAGGTTTAATTCCCTAGGACCCAAGTAAAGCCAGATGCACAAAGTGGCACATGCGTCTGGAGTTCATTTGCAATGGCTAGAGGTCCTGGTGCACCCATTGTCAATCTCTCTCTCTCTCTCCCTCTCTCTCCCTCTCTCTCTCTCGCATGCACACGCTCAAATAAATAAATTTTAAGAAAAGAAGAGATTTCTCCTTTTGAAAAGCAGAGTAATATTGCACATTTTGTTATCCATTTATTTGTCCATAGACATGGGTTGATTGTACCTTTGGCCATAATGGATGGAACTGACAATTTTTTTTAATTTTTAAAATTTTGTTTATTTGAGAGAGAAAACACATGGGCATGCCAGAGTCTCTTACTGCTGCAAGTGAACTCCAGATACATGTGTCACTTTGTACATCTGGCTTTATGTGGCTATTGGAACCTGGGCCAGCAGGCTTTGCAGACAAGTGCCTTTAACCACTGAGCAATCTCCCCAGCCCAGAACTGACTCATTTCTAACACTGAAATTCTGTGCTCTGAGAAACTCTTAATTCCTGGGCAAACTGGGACAGTTGGACACCCTCAACATGGACACAGCTAGTGTGTCAGAAACCAGGACATCAGCGCAAGGAGGCAAACATGTCACTCAGCAGGGGAGCCCCATCTGAACAGAGCATGATTATGATGTTCCGGGAAAGACGGTCCTTTCAGAGAGCCCCTGAGGACAGAGCAGGCTAAGGAGAAGCTATTCTCAAAGGTCTCCCGTGGACCATCCAATTGTCAGTGACAGAATCCATTGCCCAAATGGAGCGCCAAAGATAGAACATCAAAGATCTGACTCCTACAAAGCTAAGAGTTTTTCATTAACAGAAAGCTTTATACAAGTCATGCATATTCAGTAAATGTGAGAGCTGTCTTCCCTCATGTTCCTGTGCATTATTTCTTAAATGTTCTAGCTGCCAAAGGTACCACTTTTTTAAAATGTATTTTTTTTAACACTGCATTACTTGCAAGAAAATAGAATGCTCAGTTTCTGGCATTCAGCATGCAGATTTGGTATTTTCTGTTAGTCTAACAGGCCAGCCTTCTGTTTTTCAAGGTCTGCAGCATGGCTTGTTGTGTGATAAGATCAGGAACAGTAGGTTTTGGGGAGGTGTAATGTTCTATTTGCATTGGTTTCCCAACTGCTAGTGCTGACAGATTTAAGCATCTTTCAGGTCTGAAATATTTTAGATCTTTGGTGGCACTGGAGATGGATGGAGGGAAGGGGAATTTAAAAAAAAAGGTTTTGGTCTGTTTATCATGAATTATACTGTACTTTGGGTCCCCCCACTTTAAATGCTTTTATTTATTTATTTGCAAGAAGAGAGAGAGAACACAAGGCCAGGTGACAATGGAAGCAAACTCCAGACACATGTGCTCCTTTATGCATCTGGCTTTATGTGAGTACTGAGGAATTGAACCCTGGACCAGCAGTCTTTACAAGCAAGTACCTTTAACTGCTAAACCATCTCTGAAGCCCATTTTTCCTGTTTTAAATCTCAGATTTCAAATTTCAACTAAGAGACGGTAGGGTCTCACTCTAGTCCAGGCTGACCTGGAATTCACTATGTAGTCTCAGGGTGGCCTCGAACTCAAAGCGATCCTCCTACCTCTGTGTCCCGAGTGCTGGGATTAAAGGTGTGTGCCACCATGCCCGGCAATACTTTTGTTTTCTGATTGGACTGCAGGATTTTCAAAAAATATTTATTTTATAATATTTTATTTTTATTTATTTATTTGAGAGAGCAAAAGAGTCAGAGAGAGAAAGAGAACAAGAGAGAGTGAGAATGGGCACGCCAGAGCTTCCAGCCACTGCAAATGAACTCCAGATGCATGTGCCATCTTGTGCATCTGGCTTGTGTGGGTACTGGGAAACTGAACTGAGGCCCTTTGGCTTTTCAGGCAAGCACCTTAACCACTAAGCCATCTCTTCAGCCCTCAAAAATATTTCTATTTGCTGGGTGTGGTTGCACATACCTTTAATCCTAGCACTTGGGAAGCAGAGGTAGGAAGATCACATGAGTTTGAGGCCATACTGAAGCTACAGAGTGAGTTCCAGGCCAGCCTGGGTTAGAGCGAGACCCTACCTCACAAAAGAAAAGGAGGGGGCACTGGAGAGATGGCTTAGCAGTTAAGGCACATGCCTGCAAAGCCAAAGGACTCAGGTTCGATTCCCCAGGACCCCTGTAAGCCAGATGCACAAGGTGGCATATGTGTCTGGAGTTCATTTGTGGACTGGAGGCCCTGGCACACCCATTCTCTTTGTGTCTATCTTCCTCTCTCTCTCTCATAAATAAGTAAAAATAAATAAAGTATTTTAAATAAATATTTATATATGTGTGCAGAGAGAGAATGCATGAATAAATTAGGGTGCATCAGGGCCTCTTGCCACTGCAAACAGACTCCAGATGCACTGGTCACTTTGTGCATCACCTAGCTTTACTTGGGTACTGGGGGGCAGTCTTTATAAGTGCCTTTAACTGCTGAACCATCTACCCAGCCCACCTTTTCTATTTTATTCATTTATTTCTTATTTTATTTTTATTTATTTATTTATTTATGAGGGAGAGAGAGAGAGAAATAATGGGTGCACCAGAGTCTCTAGCCACTGCAAATGAACTCCAGACTCATGCACCACCACGTGCAACTGGCTTTATGTGGGTTCTGGGGAATCAAACCTAGTCCTTAGGCTTTGCAGGCAAGTGCCTTAACTGCTAAGCCATCTCTCTAGCCCACCTTTTCTATTTTAAATCTCAAATTTTAAATTTCAAGTGTGAGATATTATCTTTTGTTTTCTAATATTGTAGACTACAGCATTTTCAAAAACTATTTTTATTTATTTATTTATTTATGAGCAGAGAGAGAATGAATGAATGAGAGTGTGCCATGGCCTCTTGTCACTGCAAACAGACTCCAGATGTATGGTGTACTCTGCACATCTAGCTTTACACGGGTACTGGGGAATTGAGCACAGGCCATCAGACTTTGCAAGGAAACACCTTTAAAACCACCAAGCCATCTCTCCAGCCCCCTGAATGCAGAGTTTTTTAAAAAGTCTTTTTTTTTGTTTGATTGCTTATTTTATTTTTGCTCTTCAAGGTAGTGTCTCACTCTAGTCCTGGCTGACCTGGAATTCACTATGTAGTCTCAGGCTGGGGTCAGACTCACAGCAATCCTACCTCTGCTTCCCAAGTGCTGGGATTAAGGGAATGTGCCACCATGCCAGGATTAAAGTATTTAAAAAATATTATTTATTTATGTATGTATTTGAGAGAGAGAGAGAATGGGCCTCTAGCCAGTGCAAAGAAACTCCAGAAGCATGCGCCACCACGTGCATCTGGCTTATGTGAGTTCTGGGAAGTCAAACCTGGTCCTTAGGCTTTGTAGGAAAGCACCATAGCCACTAAGCCATCTCTTCAGCCTTCTATCGTCATTTTTAAATAGACATTTGAGTTAGTTTTTTGTTGTTGTTTTCATTAAATAAAAACCTTTATCTCCAGGCGTGGTGGCACATGCCTTTAATCCTAGCACTTGGGAGACAGAGGTAGGAGATCACCATGAGTTTGAGACCACCCTGAGACTACATAGTGAATTCCAGGTCAGCTTGGGCTAGAGTGAGACCCTATCTTAGAAAACAAAACAAAACAAAAACCAACAACAACAAAAGAAGAAAAGAAACCTTTATCTTCTACAATGATGTTTTACCAATTGGGTGAACAGGATAAATTATAAGGAAGTTGGGGTAAGCCAGTAATAATGATTGCTGTAAATAGAGTAAACAGGTAGGGGATCCATGTGTTTTGGGATCCAGCTGTGGTATAGAGAACTGTGCTTCAAGGTTCATCACTGTCAAACCAGTGTTCCTGGCTCCTTCTGGAAGCGTGGGCCTACCTTAACTTCAGCACTCCCTCCCCACTCAGCATGTTAATACATAAGAACACCTACGTGGCTGGGACTGACGAGTGACTTAAAGGTTTAAATTATGTTTAATGATATTTTAGAAGATAGAAGCTCCCCTGGGGCTGAGCCACCTGGGTAGTTTAAAGTCGAGTCCCGGGGGCTGTCTACACACTGCAGCTGAAGGCTGGCAAATGGTACCTTGTCAGTTCAAGGGGTGACATGAGGCCAAAATACACTAGGAACTTATAAACTGACTCAGGTGGCCTTCCCCGCCCCCCTTTGCTTCCATTTTTCTTTCTTCTACACAAGGTCTTGTTAGGTAGCCCAGGCTGGCATTGAACTTAAGGTCCTTCTGCCTCAGCCTGGGATTACAGGGCACACCATCACAGCTAGAATTCAGGCAACATTTTGAGGGGCATGGGTGAGACTGGCTGTGGCCCAGGACCCATTCCCCTCCTCACAATTAAAGCTTTGGTGTCCCTCTATGAAAGAGGCATAGAATCTTTATGCTATATCATCTCTGCTGTCAACTCCAAAAAATTATTTAAATTTCACATTTGCTTTATTTTAAAATTTCTTAGCATCTTTTTTTTTTTTTCAAGGTAGGGTCTCACTCTAACCCAGGCTAACATGGAATTCACTATGTAGTCTCAAGGTGGCCTTGAACTCATGGTGATCCTCCTACCACTGCCTCCCAAGTGCTAGAATTAAAGACATGCCTGGCTTAGCATCTTTTTTCTTTTTTATTATTTTCTCTCTCTCTCTCTCTCTCTTTTTTTTTTTTTTTTTTTCGAAGTAGGGTCTTACTCTAGCCCAGGCTGACCTGGGAGTCACTATGGAGTCTCAGACTGGCCTTGAACTCACAGGGATCCTCCTACCTCTACCTCTCGAGTGCTGGAATTAAAGACGTGTGCCACCATACCTAGCTAGTGCCTTTTTTTTTAATGTAAAAGTAATACCAGCAAAAATTAAAACTTCAGCAGAGTGTGGTGGTGCACACCTTTAATCCCAGCACTCGGGAGGCAGAGGTGGGTGGATCGCCATGAATTCAAGGCCACCGTGAGACTACATAGTGACTCCCAGGTCAGCCTGGGCTAGAGTAAGACAACCACTTCGATAAATCAAAAAAAAAAAAAATTAAAACTTCAAACTGGGCTGGAGAGATGGGTCAGAGGTTAAGGCACTTGCTTGCAATGCCTGATGGCCCAGGTTCAGTTCCCCAGTACCCATGTAAAGCCAGATGTACAAAGTGGTGCATGTCTCTGGAGTTTGTTTGCAGTGGCTAGAGGCCCTGGTGCGCCTATTCTCTCTCTTTCTCTCCCTCTCTATCTTTCTCTCTGTGCTTGCAAGTAAATAAATAAATATTGTTTTTAAAAAAACTTCAAACCATGCAAAAAGATATGTGATGAAAGTAAGTCTCCCTCCTCCCTTGACCTTCAGTCTCCTACCCATCCTCCTCTCTGGAGGAAATCATTGTTGCCATTTCAATTAATCTTTCCAGAAGCATTATGTGCAAATATAAACATATTTATAAATATACAGCTACCATGTTATATTCATTCTTCTAGACCTTCAATTTTTTTTTAATTTTAAATTTATTTGAGAGAGACAGAGAGGGAAAGAGGGGGAGGAGAGGGAGAGAATGGGCATGCCAGACCCTCTAGCCACTCCAAACGAACTCCAGACACATGTGCCACCTTGCACATCTGCTTATGTGGGTCCTGGGGAACCTGAGTCCTGAGGCAAATGCCTTAACTGCTAAGCCGCCTCTCCCAGCGCTAAACCTTCTTTTTTTTGTTTGTTTTTTTTTTGTTTGTTTGTTTTTCAAATTAGGGTCTCACTCTAGCCCAGGCTGACCTGGAATTCACTATGGAATCTCAGGGTGGCCTCGAACTCATGACAATCCTCCTACCTCTGCCTCCCAGGTGCTGGGATTAAAGGCATGCACTACCACGCCCAGCTTTAGAACTTCATTTTTAAATTTAACTTTTTAAAAAAGGTTTATTTTTATTTATTTGAAACAGAGAGAAAGGGAGAGAGAGAGAGTAAGAATGGGCGCGCCAGGGCCTCCAGCCACTGCAAACGAACTCCGGACACATGTGCCACCATGTGCATTTGGTTTATGTGGGTCCTACAGAATTAAACCTGGGTCCTTTGGCTTCGCAGGTATGTGCCTTAACTGCTAAGCCATCTCTCCAGCCCCTTAAATTTAACTTTTTTGTGAAGATATTTGTTGGCTCACATACAATTACAATGAATAATGCAGAGAGAACAGCGTACCTTTTACCCAGTTTTCTCCAATGGTAACATTTGCTTTTCTTTTTTAAAAAAAGATTTTAAGGCTGGGCGTGGTGGCATATGCCTTTAATCCCAGCACTCAGGAGGCAGAGGTAGGAGGATCTCCATGAGTTCAAGGCCACTCTGAGACTACATAGTGAATTCCAGGTCAGCCTGAGCTAGAGTGAGACCCTACTTCGAAAAAAAAAAAATTCTTTAAGAGAAAGAGGCAGACAGACACACAGAGAGTGGTAAATGGAGACAGTATGGGCACACCAGGGCCTCCAGCCACTGCAAACAAATTTCAAATACATGTGATACTTTGTGCAGCTGGCTTTAAGTGGTACTGGAGAATTGAACCCAGGCTGCTGTCAGGTCTTGCAAGCAAGCACTTTTAACTGCTGGGCCATGACTCCAGCCCTGTTTTTCTTTTTTAAAGATTCTGGAGAACAAATCTAGGGCTTCATACATGTTAGGCAAGTGTTCCACCACTGAGCACTATGCTTGTTTTTGACGTTTTTAAAAAAGTACTTTATTATTATTATCTATTTATTAGAGAAAGAGACAGAGAGACAGAGAGACAGAGAATGTGCACACTGGGGGCTCTAGCCAATGCAAATGAATTCCAGACACATGCACTACCATGTGCATATGGGGAATCAAACTTGGGTCTTTGGCATCGCAGGCAAGTGCCTTGACCACTAAGCCATCTCTCCAACCTTGTTTTTTTTTTTGTTGTTTTTTTTTTTACATTTTTTAAAAAGTAGTTTCAGGCTGTAGAGATGGCTTAGTGGTCAAGGCACTTGCCTGCAAAGCCAAAGGACCCAGGTTCAATTTCCCAGGACCCATGTAAGCCAGATGCACAAGGTGGTGCACACATCTGGGATTTGTTTGCAGTGGCTGGAGGCCCTGGCACACCCATCCTTTCTCTCCCCCACCCACTTTCTCACACATACTCCCAAATTAATACATTTTTTTAAAAAGTGAAAAGATGGGCTGGAGAGATGGCTTAGTGGTTAAGCGCTTGCCTGTGAAGCCTAAGGACCCCGGTTCAAGGCTCGATTCCCCAGGACCCACGTTAGCCAGATGCACAAGGGGGCACACGCGTCTGGAGTTCATTTGCAGTGGCCAGAGGCCCTGGCGCACCCATTCTCTCTCTCTCTCTATCTGCCTCTCTCTGTCACTCTCAAATAAATAAATAAAAATGAACAAAAATTTTAAAAAAGTGAAAAGAATATAATTTTTCTCAAGAAAAAGTAATTTCTAGCTGGCAATGGTGGCACATGTCTTTAATCCCAGCACTTGGGAGGCATAGATAGGAGGATCACTGTTGGGCACTGCCTGGCACAGGCTGGAGCCTTCAGGAGAGGGGCCTGAGCTTCCAGGAATGGCTAAGGACTCCCAGGCTACAGGAGGCCACTCCCTCTCCAAGCCCAGCACACCTGAACTTAGGCTCTGCCCATAGCCCTTAACCTTTGGCCAGTTGCCTAGGAAACTCCTTATCAGCTGGCAGCCTTCACACAGGCCTGAGACCCTAGCTCACCTGACCCCCTCCCTATTGCCTATGTGCTGGAAAGAATGTCTGTAGGCATAGGCTAGCAACATTTAAACCCACCAATCCCCTTAGGGTCCTCCCCCACACCCTCAGATGCTTATAAACCCATTTCCCTGACAATAAACTGAGAGAGCTGTTCAACTATCTCCTGGGAGTGATTCCCTCGTCATGCACTCACCCACCCTGGTTGCCTGGGCGCTTTTGGGAGGGACCACAGCCAGTCCCCAGAGGTCCCAGGAACTGGCGCCCAAACAGGGACCCTATGAGACCGACAGCGTAGGTGAGTGATCTCCCAGAAGGACTGAGAGACATTGGCCCATGTGGCCTTGCCTCCACATTTTTGAGGGCTGGCAGGTTTCTCTTTCTCCTCCTTTATTTTTGGTTTGTGCCACCGCATGGGACCAGACACGATAAGCTGGCAACTGACGTCGCTTGGCCAAGGCCAATCTTCGGTGTTGACTGAAGGCCAGCCGTCCTCTGCCTGGACCCTGACAGCCCATTGGGTGTTTGCAAAAACCCTCTATCTATTTCTCTTTCCTCCATCAGACGGAAGCTATTTTTCTCTTTTTCCTCCTTTACTTTAATATTGTCTCCCTCCAAAAGGAATCACAGATTCGTATATTACAGGCTCTCCTGAAAGTTAAGGAAATTAACATCCCCCAGAGGGAAGCCGGCTCCTTTTGGGAAGTCCTCCAGGTCGCCCCCTGGATGATTTCTGGGCATCCATGTTGCCCAGACTTGTGGACCCACGTATCTTATCTGGCTAGGAAAAGAAAAGTTCAGGAAGGAAATTTTCCCTCACTCCCTTCAAGTGGTGAAACTGCAAGCCAGCTTTGCAAGTGCTCCAAAGCAGCTCAAGTCAGAGTCAGAGGGTGGGTTCACACGTGCCCAGACAATGGCGCCTCGGCCCATGCAGGCTCCATGTCTCCACCTCCTCTCCCACCGGCCCCCTATGGGCCCCCACCTTCTTCAGCAGCCTCTCTGCGGTCCTGGAGGCTCCCAATGGTCCCAGGCACCCCCCCTTCTTTCCCCTTCAGGTAGCTGGACTCAGACTTTGGTAGTTGTCTCAGCCAGTCTCGGCCATTACCTCTGTGTGTACTAGACTGGACCCCAGTGAGTGCCCGGGAGCAGGGCGGCGCTGAAGCTGGGCAGAGATGATCTAAGGTGTATGCCAGCCCCACCCAGCCTCCACAGAGCTGTCACCAAGAAGCAGCAAGAAAGAAAAAAAAAGTCACATTTAACTAAAGCCTATGGTGAACTGAAGTTTTACATAAACAATGCCATATTTTGTCACATGATATCATCAGTATAATTACTGAGTTTATGTTCTAGGTCAATTTCAACTTACATAGAGGATTATTGAAAACAACAGAACTCTCTCAGAAGTGGCAACTTATAATTTGTCAGGGATTTTAAAATAATAATAATAAAGATTGTAATGTTCTGTTACTTAAAAGGAGGAGGCAACTGACCTGACTTCTGGGCCAGCCTGTCTCAAGATAGCAACAAAATTTGTCTTAGTTACTCCTAAAAACTCATTTCCAAGTGTGTTATTGGTATTAATGATATAAAACTGTCTTTAGACTACTTGCTTGTCAGTGAGTAATAGGATTAATCAATTTGGTGTAGTTTGTCTTAATAGTCTTATAAGAAAGAAGGTTAATAATGGGGTGAGATGAATTGATTGAAGGAACTGGGAAGGAAATTTTCAATGTTGAGCCATAGAATGCTCATTAAAAATGCCTTTTGAGTGGTACTTAGATCAGAATGTTAAAGTATGTGGATAAAGATGTGCATGTGTACAGTCTGAAACAGGAGAATCACAATTGAGGAGCAATCAGTCCTCCTGACTTCCCAAAGAAGGGAAAACTACTTGGCCAGCACAGCCCTGACTCATCCTAACAGACAGAAAACACCAGTAAGCTATAGGGCTACTCCTGGGTCCCTAAAGTCTCTTTGGAGAGCCATTAGTGACCTCCAAAATTAATCCTTAGTTAAATTTTGGCTGTCTGCTTGGTCTTAAACACTCAGAGAGAAATGTATAACCAAAGATTAAAAATACCTTAAATATACAAATGGCCTATTAAGTACTACAACAAGAGTTTCCCAAGAGGGGAAACAAATAAGACCTTAAGACATCTTTTCCCCATAGTTCTAATTCTATAATAAAGAAAAACAACTATAGATGTAAAGAGGGTTATTTTCAATGTAAAATATGTAAGTTCTGAGACCAAAAATATATTTGTACAGCCTTTAATGACACCCAATGGCTCTCTATTATCAAGGTTAAATGTTGTGTATATGTTTCTGCTAACTCTGCTAATATCTCATCTGTTTTACAAGGCACATTGAATACTACTGTGCCATTTAATGAACAGTTCTGGAAGAAAATCTCAGCCAGTTCATCCTTGATGGTCCTGAGACAATCCAAGCCTGTCTACCTGGATTCCCTCAACCTCAAAAAGGACCAGTTTGCTGTGTGCTCACTTCTCATTAACTCCTTACTTTTATTCTTTCTCCCCAATGTTCTCTTCCAAGACTATCTTCCTACACTCCAGGGTCCATTACAATAGTTCCCCTCTCTGGGAGAGACTCTCTAACTGCAACAAGTAACCACTTCGTGTCCCATTCAGCAGGAAGTGGTAAGGTCTTTGTCCTTTGCCATCTAATAGCAGTTAGAGTATCATCTCATGAGAGGGAGAAATAAAGGGGGATAGAATTAGGGTGAATGGACCTAGAATTAGGGTGAATGGACCCCTGAAGGTAAAAAGGACAAGAAAAATCTCTTGCCCGGTTCCAAAGAACTGTTTTTCCATGTGTGCTCTGAGTCCCTGGCTCCGCAAAGGACAGGCCTTGCCCTCTTTGATGCCGGTCAAGTTATGTCTCTTTGCCTGTCCAACTCTAAGCTGACCAGAGCTGAATGCCTGCTCAATATTTCCATAATCAGGACCAGTTGTGTCAAGATACCTGCTGTCCTTTGGTACAAAAGGAGTAATCACCCCATGCATAAATATTTCCTCTCCCACTTATTGCTCCACAGTCTTGGTTGCTTCACAGGTGCATCTCTACAAAAAAAAAAAAATCTACAAACTCCGCCTGCACAAACTGAAAGAGATCTTTATCCCTCTGCTGGTGGGCCTCAGTGTGATGCTGTCTCTGGGTGCCTCCAGTGACCAACAGCCTCTAATCTCTCCAGAGACAATTGAACTTTCTCCCGGGTATGGTACTGCAAAACCATCTAGCCTTAGACTTCAGTACTGCTGAACTGGGGAGGCATGTATGGTCTTGGGACAAAAATATTGTTTTCTTTGTTAATGAATCAAATGTTGTTAAGCTTCTTGACTGCTACAAGCCTGAGGACCCCACCACCTGGTTCTCTAACTCTTTAGTTACTTGGCTTCTCCTTAGCCCCTTCCTTATTATAGAAACCCTATTGCTTGTAGCCCCCTGTCTCATCAAATTCCTCAGATAACAAATAACTAATACTGCTAAGGTTGTTACTAATCAGGTCCTCATACACCACCTAACTGTATCTGAACCTATGGTAAATTATAAAGAACTCATTCAGAATGACACTGCCCCATTATAAAACAAAGGGGGAGTTGTCGGGCACTGCCAGGCACAGGCTGGAGCCTTCAGGAGAGGGCCCTGAGCTTCCAGGAATGGCTAAGGACCCCCAGACTACAGGAGGCCACTCCCTCTCCAAGCCCAGCACACCTGAACTTAGGCTCTGCCCATAGCCCTTAACCTTTGGCCAGTTGCCTAGGAAATTCCTTATCAGCCAGCAGCCTTCACACAGGCTTGAGACCCTAGATCACCTGACCCCCCCCCCCCACATTGCTTACATGCTGGAAAGAATGTCCATAAGCATGGGCTAGCAACATTTAAACCCACCAATCCCCTTAGGGTTCTGCCCCCCACCCTCAGATGCTTATAAACCCATTTCCCTTACAATAAACTGAGAGAGCTGTTCACCTATCTCCTGGGAGTGATCCTCTCATCATGCGCTCACCCACCCCGGTTGCCTGGGCACCTTCAGGGGGACCAAGGCCGGCCCACGGAGCAAGGACCCAGGAACCCACAGAGCACCATGAGTTCAGAGCCACCCTGAGACTGAATTCCAGACAAAATTGGGACTCTCTTTTTTGTGAAATTCTACATCAAATTGTGAAACTCTACATCAAAAAAAGAAAAGTGCTTTTCCGGTGTGGGCGCCGCGCGGTGAGGACCTAGCGTGTGGTACGCTCGCTGCCATGCCGTCCAAAGGTCCGCTGCAATCGGTTCAGGTCTTCGGACGCAAGAAGACGGCCACGGCCGTGGCGCACTGCAAACGTGGAAACGGCCTCATCAAGGTGAACGGACGCCCGCTGGAGATGATCGAGCCGCGCACGCTGCAGTACAAGTTACTGGAGCCTGTTCTGCTTCTGGGCAAGGAGCGATTTGCTGGTGTGGACATCCGGGTCCGTGTGAAGGGTGGTGGTCATGTGGCCCAGATCTATGCCATCCGGCAGTCCATTTCCAAAGCCCTGGTGGCCTATTATCAGAAATATGTGGATGAGGCTTCCAAGAAGGAGATCAAAGACATCCTCATCCAGTATGACCGCACCCTGCTGGTAGCCGACCCGCGGCGCTGCGAAGCCAAGAAGTTTGGAGGCCCTGGGGCCCGAGCTCGCTACCAGAAATCCTACCGATAAACCCATCGCAAGGATTAGGTTTACGTTTGTAATAAACATTGGGTTTTTAAGGCTAAAAAAAAAAAAAAAGAAAAAAAAAGAAAAGTAATTTCTAGCCAGATGTTACCACCCTTTAATCTCAGCAGAGGCAGAGGTAGGAGGATCACTGTATGTTGGAGGCTAGTCTGGGACTACAGAGTGTGCTGTAGGTCAGCCTGGGCTAGAGTAAGACCCTACCTTGAAAAACACCAAAAAAAAAAAAAAAAAAAAAAAAAAAAAGAAGTAATTTCTAAATGGGCTTATGTGCTATATTTTTCAATTTAGTATACAAAGTGATGAATTTCCTTATGCAATTTTCAGTCATACATTGTTTTGGTTAGCCTCTTCCCCTGCTCCTCCTCCTCATACTCTCTCACCCCCAGTATTCCCCTTTCCACCTTCTTGTTTCACGCATTCTGTCACCCTCCCCACCCCATCCCTTAAAACCTCTTTTTTACTTCTCATGGTCCCCTTGTAGTTTCATGACCTTTACTCACATTTACTCCCACATAAATACATATTGAAAGTGAAAATTGGGGGGGGGGGCTAGAAAGGTAGTTTAGTGCTTAAGGTGCTTGCCTGCTAAGCCTAAGGACCCAGGTTCGATTCCCCAGTACCCACATAAGCCAGATGCACAAGATTGCACATGCATATGGAGTTCATTTTCAGTAGCTGGAGGCCCTGGCACACCCATTCTCTCTCTCTCTCTCTCTCTCTCTTTCTCTCTCATAAATATATTACATAAATAAAAATATCTTTAAATGAAAATCCGATTTGGGCATGGTGGTGCATGCCTTTAATCCCAGCACTCAAGAGGAAGAGGTAGGAGAATCACCATGAGTTCAAGGCCACCCTAAGACTACAAAAAAAAAAACATAAAAAATAAAAATGAAAATTGGACTGGAGAGATGGCTCAGCAGCTAAGATGCTTGCTTGCAAAGCCTAACAACCTGAATTCGATTCCCCAGTACCCACAAAAGCCAGATGCACAAAGTGTATGCATGCATCTGGAGTTCATTTGCAGTGGCTAAAGGCCCTGGCACTCCCATTCTCTATCTGTTTCTCTTCTATCTCTTTCTGCTTGTAAATAAATAAATAATAAATAAAATTAAAAGGTAAGATCTGTACACTTCATGTATTTATTTGAAAGAGAAGGAGAGAGAGAGAGAAAGGGTGCACCAGGGACTCCAGCCACTATAAACAAACTCCATATGTATGTGCCACCTTGTGCGTCTGGCTTATGTGGGTATTGGGGAATTGAATCTGGGTGCTGAGGCTTGGCAAGCAAGCTCCTTAACCACTAAGCAATTTCTCCAGCCCAGGATCTGTATATGAGAAAGAACATGAGGTGTTTGTCTTTCTTTCTGAGACTGGGATGCCATGTTGATAATAATTTACAGATGTATCCATTTTTCTTCAAATTTCATTTATCTATATGGCTGAATAAAATTTCATTGTGTAGCTATGCCACCATTCCATCATTCATTCTTCTGTTGATGGACATTTAGTAGGACTCCATTTCCTTGTTATTGTGAATACAGAGGTAATGAACATGGTTGTGCAATGTTGCAGTCAGGTTCACATTGCTGGCAGAAAACACCTGACCAAGAGCAGTTTGTGGGGAAAAAAGGGGGGCTGTTTTGCCTTATAGACCCAAGGGGAAGCTCCATGATGGCAGGGGAAGACAATGGCATGAGCAGAGGGTGGCCATCACCTCCTGGCCAACATCAGATGGACAGTAACAACAGGAGAGTGTGCCAAACACTGGCAAGGGAAGCTGGCTGTAACACCCATAAGCCTGTCCTCAACAATACACTGCCTCTAGGAGGCTTTAATTCCCAAATTTCCATCAGCCTGGGACCTAGCATCCAGAACACCTAAGTTTATGGGGGACACCTGACTCACACCACCACAGACAAGTATCTCTATAGTAGGAAAGAGTCCACAGTGGGTCATATGATAGTTCTATTTTAGTCTCTCAAGAAATCTCCACACTGGTTTCCATAGTGGCTGCACCAGTTCACACTCCTACCAGCAATAAATAAAGGTTCCTTTTCCCCCATAGTCTTACCAGCATTTATTTTCTTGATGATAACTATTCTGGTTGGGGTGAGATGGAATCTCAAAGTAGATTTTTAAAAAATTTTTTTGTTTGTTTATTTTTATTTATTTATTTGAGAGTGACAGACAGAAAGAGAAAGAGGCAGAGAGAGAGAGAGAATGGGCACGCCAGGGCCTCCAGCCATTGCAAACGAACTCCAGATGTGTGCGCCCCCTTGTGCATCTGGCTAACGTGGGTCCTGGGGAATTGAGCCTCGAACCAGGGTCTTTAGGCTTTACAGGCAAGCGCTTAACTGTTAAGCCATCTCTCCAGCCCTCAAAGTAGTTTTGATTTGCATTTCAGTTTCTCCATTAGTCTTTTATTTTGAAGTCATCATCTTTTTCTCTTATTATGAGAGTCCTGTGAAGGCATTGCTAGGCACTGGCATGAGGTCATGGATATTGAGGCCAATTTCTGTCTGGACAGTTGCATTGGAAGGAGTAGTACACTTCCTTTGGCCCTTACATTCTTTCTGCCACCTCGTCCACAATGGACCCTGAGCCTTGGAGGGTGTGATAGAGATGTTCAGTGCTAGACGCTCCTCCGTCACTTCTCAGCACTATGTTGCCTTTTTATCATCCCAGTGGTCACCACCATCTGAAAAGAGAAGTTTCTCTAACCAAAAGTGAGAGTAGCATTAATATATGAATATGAACATTAATTATAGTGCTTTCAGGGCAGTTTGGTGAGAATAATCTATGCAGTTAGCCAGACAAAAGCAGGCTTTATACCCCTAAGGCTCATGACCTCCCCTGTGATAGGCTTTTGATTAGGTTTTCAGTACCAGGCATGTATTCCCTCCCAGAGAGCAGGCCTCCAGTCCAATTAGAGAGCAGTTGGTTTCACCTAGAGTAAACATGCCACTATTGCATCCATTGGCTCATTTGGCCTATCGGACCAAACTTGAGGCTTCCAGTGTCCACTGTTTTCACTACTGATGACTTCTGTCTCCCGTAGGGCTGCATGAGGTGCAGCTTTTTCCAGAATTCAGTTGGCTTGTCTACAGGGAGGTTTTCAGCTCAGCCCCAGCTTGATTACTCAGTGACCTTGCCACCCAGGTATGTGAAGTCTTCAGCAATAGGGTCTTACCATCTGTTTCTCAAGGGCCTAGGCAATAGCCTATAATGTTTTGGAAACAACAGAGACATCCCTGCATAGCCCATTTTTAATTAGGTTGTTTTTTTCTTGTTTAGTTGTTTGAGTTCTTTGTATAGTCTAGATATTAACCCTCTATCAGATGAAGAGCTGGCAAAGATTTTCTCCTATTCTGTATAGGCTGTCTGTCCATTTTGTGTATAGTTTCCTTTCCTGTGGGGAAGATTTTTAATATCATGGAAACCCATTTGTCAACTCTTGGGGTTATTTCCTATGCTGTTGAAAACCTAGTATTAAGATTCCTATATTCCTTTTTCTTTATTTTTCTTTTTTTTAAGAATGGGTCTCACATAGCCCAGGCTGGTCTCAGACTATATAGCTGAAGATGACCTGTAACTTCTGATCTTCCTGCCTCCACTTCCCAAGTGCTAGATTTATAGGCATGCACCACCACACAGTTTGTGGGGACTGAACCCATGCTTCCTGAATGCTCTACCAACTGAGCTGTGTCCCCAACTCTACCTAGACCTATATCTTAATATGTTTTCCCTATATTTTCCTCTAATAGTTTCAATATTTCAGGCTTTAAATTAAAGCCTTTGATATATGTTTGGGTTGGTGTTTGTGCAGAGTGAGAGATTTGGATCTAAATCCATTCTTCTACAGGTAGATAGCCAGTTTTGCCAGCACCATTTGTTGAGTAGATTGTCTTTTATCCAGTGTATGTTTTTTACACTGTTGTCAAAAATTAGGTGGCCATAGCTGTGTGGGTTTCTGGGTCCTCTACTGATATCTCTCTTAGTACCTACTGCAATTCATTCAGAAAGAGGTAGGGGCTAGTGGGTCATCTTAGATTACTGGGACATGCCCTGAAGGAGCTAGTGAAAACCCAGCCCTTCCTTCTTCCTCTGAGCCGTGATGTGAGCAGCCTTGCTCCTCTATGCACCGCCATCATTTTACAGCGTCATCACTATGCACTGACATCATTGTGTGCTGACATCACAGCCCAAAACAAAAGGACCAATTGGTCACAGACCAAAATCTCCAAATTATGAGCCAAAATAAACCTTTTTTTATTTTTTGTTTTTTGTTTTTTGTT
Source organism: Dipus sagitta (assembly GCA_036346955.1). Lineage (NCBI taxonomy): Eukaryota > Metazoa > Chordata > Mammalia > Rodentia > Dipodidae > Dipus > Dipus sagitta. The sequence continues at coordinate 239,756,410 of CM070770.1, forward strand.
TTTTGAGGTAGGGTTTCATTCTAGTCCAGGCTGACCTGGAATTCACTATGTAATCTCAGGATGGCCTCGAACTCAACCATGATCCTCCTACCTCTGCCTCCCAAGTGCCGGGATTAAAGGTATGCTGCACCACGCCCAGCTTTAAACCTTCATTCTTTAATAAGATGATTATTTCAATTATTTTTATAATTGTGGAACAGAAAGCTGACTAATATTCCTTCAAAGTTTCATCCCATAGTGACATTAGACTCAGTATCTTTGACTCTTTTTTTGCTTGTTTTGTTTCTCAGGTAGGGTCTTTCTCTAGCCCAGGCTAACTTGGAACTCACTATGTAGTCCCAGGCTGACCTTGAACTCATGACAATCCTCCTTCTTCTGCCTCCCAAGTGCTGGGATTACAGGCGTGTGCCACCATGCCCAGATTTTCAGACTTACTATCTTTGAGATATTCCCTTCTTTTCTTGGGTCCTTTGTGAAGCTAAGAAATGACTACACCCTTAGAAGCCTGGCAAGTTTTACTGTCCGTTTGAGAAAAGCTATGAGATGTGCCCTAGGATTCTGCCTTCACACAAGCTCCACCCAGTGCTTGGGATGCAATTCATGATCTGTACAAGGCAAAACATCTACCACTGAGCTATACCCCCAGATCTTTAGTCTTATGAGACAAGGTCTTGTTATGTAGCCCAGGCTAGCCTCAAATTTATATTCCTTCTGCCTTCAGGCATGTACCACCACATTTAAATCCTTCAGACTCTTAGAGAGATTTTTGTATAATTTATATATAGGGTCCCAACTTTAGAGGTAAGACTTGACTAATACCAATTAGCAACATTTACAATTTTTTTTAGTTTATTTATTTGCAACGAGAGAGGCCAGGACCTCTAGCTGCTGCAAACAAACTCCAGATGAATGTGCTACTTTGTGCCTCTGCCTTTACATGGGTACTGGGGAATCAAACCAGGGTCATTAGGCTTTGTACAAGACCTTTAACCACTGAGCCATCTCTTCAGCCCAGCATTTACAATTCTTTTAAAATATTTTATTTATTAAGTCGGGCGTGGTGGCACATGCCTTTAATCTCAGCACTCAGGAGGCAGAGGTAGGAGAATCGCCATGAGTTTGAGGCCACCCTGAAACTACATAGTGAGTTCCAGGTCAGCCTCAGCCAGAGTGAGATCCTACCTCAAAAAAACCAAAAAAAGAAAAATATTTTATTAAATTATTTATTTTTGAGAGACAGAGAGACAGGCAGGGAGAGAGAATGGGCATGACAGGGCCTCTGGCCACTGCAAACAAACTCCAGATACATGCATCACCTTGTACATCTGGCTTATACGGGTAGTGGGGAATCAAACCTGGGTTTTTAGGCTCCTCAGGCAAGTGTCTTAAGTGCTAAGCCATCTCTCTAGACCCCATTAAATATTTCATTTATTCATTAGACAGAGAGAGACAGAGAGAGAGAGAGACTACACCACCAAAGAATGTATTCTTTTTTAAATTTTGTATTTATTTGAGTGAGAGAGGCAGATAGAGAGAAAGAATGGGTGTGCTAGGGACTCTAGCCACTGCAAACTGCTTTATATGGCTACTGGGGAATCAAACCTGGGTCCTTTAGCTTTATAGGCAAGTGCCTTAACTGCTAAACCATCTTTCCAGCACCCCATTTACAACTCTTAATCCAGGAGCAGAGTGAGCATGTGATCTGAATTTACCAATCAGTGTCAAGCTCAGAAGTCTTGGGACTACTGAGAAGTAAGTACCGGAAGAGTATAGAACTGATTTCATTGGCAATCAGCCTGTGACCCCAGGGGAACAGACATAGACTGGAATAAACCAGTGCTGTGTACAGACCAAAGCAAAGACAGATCAGATCCTCTGGGACATCCTTGAGCTGCTGGATTAGCCAACCACAAAATCCTGAACTTCTACTGTTGTAGAATTTGGAAGTTCCCAGGTTGTTTAAGCCAGTTTGAATCAGGTTTTCCTGTTACTGAAGATACGCTAATCATATGCACCATGACACCATTCATCAGGACAAGGCAAAGCAAAAGGAATGGCTGCTGTAAAGTGAGAGGTGTTTTGTCCTGAACTTTCACAGTGTCATAATCTTTGCTCCAGGCTCAACCTTGGCCTTCTTTATTTTGTGGGCTTGCTACAAAAGTTCTTACTCCAAGGCTGTCTTCTGGTGGACCTTCTCTAAAGCCTTTGTCAACACCTCTTGGGTCTAAATCAGTATTCACCGTGCCTTCTGAGCTCCCACCACATTGTCGACATCACACTGTCATTGCTTTTATCACCACCACTTGGTACTGACAGACCTCCTTAAATCCAGAACTTGTCACACATATCTTTGTGCCCAAATCTGCAGCCCCAGCCTATCTAACAAGCTACTGGACATCTTGATAAGCAAAAGCCTGTAGTTTACTGGGCGTGGTGGTGCATGTCTTTAATCCCAGCACTCGGGAGGCAGAGGTAGGAGGATCACCATGAGTTCAAGGCCACCCTGAGACTACATAGTGAATTCCAGGTCAGCCTGGGCTTGAGCAAGACCCTACCTCGAAAAACAAAAACAAACAAACAAACAAACAAAAAGCCTGTAGTTCTCCTCCGTTTTATTTATTTATTTGAGAGAAATAGGCTGGTAGACAGAGAGAGAATGGTTGCACTAGGGCCTCCAGTCACTGCAAACAAACTCTAAGTGCATGTATCTCCTTGTGCATCTGGCTTACGTGGGTCCTGGAGAGCTGAACCTGGGTTCTTTGGCTTTACAGGCAAGTGCCTTAACCGCTAAGCCATCTCTCCAGCCCCTCCTCTGTTTCTTTTCAAACTAATGAGTCTGCTCACAACCTTTCCCCTTTTGACTGAGAAATGCAGGCTACCAGATCATGGTTTAAACTATATAATAAGTTACCACCAAAAGGTGAATTATAGAAGTGGTAGGAAAAAGTATTTAGGTGGCACTACAAACACAGAAAAAGAAAAGTTGGATTAACAAGTACCTCTGTTATAATGAAGCCATAGCTGCTTCTTTGCCAAGTTGAGAGGGTGACACACCAAATCTCTCTGAATAAATAAGACGGGTTTACAATTTCGTTAGGACTGCTGAAGACTGTGGGAAGAATCTAAACTTGGCACTACCCACATGCAAGGTCGCATCATGCCCATCAATTTATTTTGATCTCATGGAAGGCGTTTTGGAGCGGGTCTTAAGAAATAGCTCACCCAAAAGAACATTCTAATTATGTAAAAATGAGCCCCAGTGATTTCAATCCATTAACCTTACATAATAAGATTTCAAACATAGTAATGTAATTTTACAATACTAAAAAAGAACTCTTAATACAGACATTTGATCTAATAGGTGATAAATTCTACCTGATATTTTGCAAGAAAAAGTTGAATTAGAAAAAGTAACTTATCACCTTCAAGTACATGTAGAAACACGAACTGCACAGGAAATGAGAACAGCCAAGCCTAGGCCAATGATGACAATCAGCGGTGGCTACTTAACGAGTGCTTGCTGCACGTCAGGTGTTATTTAAGTTGTTGAGGATGCAAGGGTGAACAAGCATGGATGATGATGATGATTTGTTAGCTCCCACTGTGGCTGGGAAAACTGGCTCACGCGTGCTACCCTTACCAACCACTCTGTGAGCTACTCTCCGTACCCTTTCTGTTTTGTTTTGTTTTGTTTTTTTCGAGGTAGGGTCTCACTCTAGTCCAGGCGGACCTGGAATTCAGTATGTAATCTCAGGGTGGCCTCAAGTTCACAGTGATCCTTCTACCTCTGCCTCCCGGGTGCTGGGATTAAAGGCGTGCGCCACCACACCCGGCTTGTATCCCATTCTTACAGTTACAGCAGCATCTACAGAGTAACTTATTGGTTACGAAGCCAGTTAAAGTGGTGAGGACCAGCCGGGCGTGGTGGCGCACGCCTTTAATCCCAGCACTTGGGAGGCAGAGGTAGGAGGATCGCCATGAGTTCAAGGCCACCCTGAGACAACAGAGTTAATTCCAGGTCAGCCTGGACCAGAGTGAGACCCTACCTCAAAAAACCAAAAATAAAAAAATAAATAAAGTGGTGAGGACTAAACACTATGTGGCCCAGAAGTAACACGACAAGTGAGCAGAAACAGCTGCTGGAGATGTTCCACGGGACATTTTCAAATGTATTCATTTTACTTGCTCAAACACTCCATTTTCATAGTTGATATAAAGATAAAATTCAAAATGATCCTATTAAAATTCCAACAGAGTAGGCTGGAAAGATGGCTCAGCCACTAAAGGCACTTGCTTGCAAAGACTGATGGCCCGGGTTTGATTCCTCAGTGCCTGTGTAAAAAGCCAGATGCACAAAGTGGTGTATGCCTCTCAAGGTCGTTTGCAGTGGCAAGAGACCCTGGCACACCCATTCCCTCTCTCTCTCTCATAAATAAATTTAAAAAAATTAAAACAAAAAATCTTGAGGAAGAGAGGAGGATCACTGTGAGTTTGAGGCCAGCCTGAGACTACATAGTGAATAGCAGGTCAGCCTGGGCTAGAGTGAGTGTGTACCTCAAAAAAAAAAAAAAAAAATCTTCAACAAAGTAGAAATTAGTCAAGACCAATCAGTTTCCAATGACATTAATGACTTATACTCACGGATCTAGAGAATTATATGAGACTTAGCCCGTACCTTGGCTCTTTTTAAACCCCTTGAACTCAGTGGTTTTAGTTTCCCTGCTGCATTTTCCACCTACTATAATATTTATATGCAATTTGGATTACTTAAAATGACTCATTACTTTTACTTGATAGTTTAAAGGAAAGTTAATATTATTTAAAGGATATTTAATATTAAAAAAGAGACACTAATCCATTCAACAAATATTTATTAAGTGCTTAAAATACACTAAGCAGTAGTGTCCCATTTGGCCCCAACACCCAACATTTTTGCAATGGGGAGTAAGTTTCCATCCCATGAATTTTGAGAGACATATTCATAGTAGGAGGGGATATCAAATATGTGTGAGGAATAGTTAAAATGTTAGCTAGGAAAGGCCTCGATGAAGCAGTGACTTATGAGGAGAAATGTGAGTGGGGACCAGTTATGTGGAAGTGTAACAGAAAGGCAGGAACAGACAGTGCAAAGCCCCGAGGAGCAAGTGAGCCTGGATGTCCAGGGATAAGAAAGAGGTCACAGGCAGAAGCAAAGAGACAGACAGCAAGAGTTGATGGTGGCTTGAGCTAGATGCAGGGTGTCCAACCTTTTGACACTGCGAATGATGTTGTCATCTACACATGTGTAAGGCCATGTTCATAGCTGTCCTTGTGATGCATGTGGCCTGCAGCCACAGATTGGCCCCACATGGAGAATGATGAGAAACTATTAGATTCAGGAAAAAATGGAGAAGGTAGGGCTGGAGAGATGGCTTAGCGGTTAAGGCGTTTGCCTGCAAAGCCAAAGGATCCCGGTTCTACTCTCCAGGACCCACAAGCCAGATGCACAAGGGGGAGCACGTGTCTGGAGTTCGTTCAGTGGCTGGAGGCCCTGGCATGCCCACTGTCTCTCCTTTCTCTCTCTCTCTTCCTTTCTTTCTCTCTCTCTCAAATAAATAAATAAAATATATTAATAAAAAAATTAAAAATGGGGAAGGTAAAGCCAATACTGCAGATGAGATTAAGAGCTGGGGAGGGGGAAATCAAGGAAAACCCCAAACTCCGAGGACGGAATCCAGGACATGTGCTTTCTCTTGCTCTCCTGCCCTCAGGTCCTCCTAACCTTTCAGATTGGGATTTCCATCGTGTGCACCACAACCTCCCCATTCAATGAAAGAAATCAGAAAGCTCTGGAATTCAAAAGAGCAGGTTTAGTCAGGTATGGTGGTGCAGCGCTCTGGGGGGTTGAGGCAGGAGGATCTCAAATTTGAGGTCTACATGAGCTACATAAATCTTTCTCAAAGAACAAAATCAGGGCTGGAATGACGGCTCAGTGGTTAAGATGCTGCCTGCAATGCCTAACGACCTGGGTTAGATCCTCCAGTACCCACGTGTGGTGGTTTGATTCAGGTGTCCTGCATAAACTTAGGTGTTCTGAATGCTAGGTTCCCAGCTGATGGAGATTTGGGAATTAATGCCTCCTCGAGGGAGTGTATTGTTGGCAACACCACATAAAGCCAGATACACAGGGTGGCACATGCATCTGGAGCTTGTTTGCAGTGGCTAAAAGCCCTGGTGCACCCATTCTCTCTGTCTCTCTCCTCTCTATTTCTCTATGGTTTCATTAAAAAAAAAAAAAAAAGATAACAAAGCTAAAATGGGAATGGTGGCTCACAGCTTTAATCCCAAAACTTGGGAGGCTGAGATAGGTAGATTGCTGTGAGTTTGAATCCAGCCTAGGCTACATAGTAAGTTCCAGGCAATTTGGGCTAAAGTGAGACTGCTTCCAAATAACAACAACAACTAAATTGCAACAAAAAAGCAAATTTAGAGCTGGGAATGTGGCTCAGTAGTAGTGTGCTTGCCTAGCATGCATGAGACCCTGAGTTCAAGCCCCAGCTGGCCAAAAAAAGAAAAGGCAAAACAAGATTAAGAGATCAATCTGTTTGTGGTTTTGCACATCTGAAGCTCATGTCTGCTCCCGAGGCTGTGACTTCTGAGGTCACAAAAGAGACGGTGTCTGTCCTGTTCACTAAAACACCGTGTGCTGTGCTCTGAAACACTGCTGTTCCGTGATTCTGCAATTTTGAAGTGATCACGTAGAAAACACTACTTTCAGGGATCCAGCAGGCACTTCTCAGGATGTAGGACTTGTATCCAGTAAAATGAATGCATATTATCAAGAGGCTTTGTTAGACTGGCTTACATGTTACCACCCAAGCCATCCAAAAATGGCTGTCTGCAGGCTGGAGGGTCTGAGAACCTCGTAGCTGCTCAGTCTATGAGGCTAGATGCCTCAGCAGGCCCAATCTGATACCGAGGGCCTGGAGGATTCTGGGTAGCTGCTGGTCATTGGTCTGTGTTGGCTGGCTGAAGAAGCTGGGTTCTGGTGTCGGAGATGTAAAGCAGCAACAGGGCAGATGCACATACCAGCTCTTAGGATGTCTGCCATACACAGCTTCATACTTGATGGACCATGTGCTACTTTTGTCAGAGGAATGGATGTGTCTCAGCAGTGTAAACACAATCTTTTTCATTTGTTTCATTTTTTTTTCTGGTTTATTTCCTTATTATTTCAAGAAGAGGAGAGATTGGGTAGCATAGCAATAAACAACTGGTCAATAATACCTTCAAAATGAGCCAAGACATTAAATTTAAAAAGGCAAAGCCTCCTGGTTTCATCTTAAATATTGGCCTGTTACTTTGGTATTACAATAACAGAGGTATTTGCATTTAGAGTCAATATTCTGGTCTCTACACAAAAATTATACTCTTTTGGCATTGTTAACTCATTAAACATTTTTCTTAGTTATTCCTACATAAAAGTAGCTTATTTGGACTGGGGAGATGGCTCAATTAATAAAGCACTTTGGCTCTCTAGAACCCACATAGATGTTGGGGATGGTGACATGCTCTGTAGTCCTAGAGTTCACATGGCAGAGACAGGCAGATGCAGGACAAGCTAGCTAAACTAGCTAGAATAGCCAAATCCATGAGCTCTGTATTCAGTAAGAGACCCTTTCTCAAAAAATAAGGTTGAGAGTGAGGAAGATAGCCAACATCAACCTCTGGTCTACACATGCACACACCCACATACAAACAAGCATATATACATGCACACTCCCACACACGTACATACACATACAAAAAAGTAACCTGTTCCAAGCAATGAACAACTCTATTGCTTTCAATTAGACACATTAGTTTTCTTTCTTTTCTTTTTTTTTTAAACTTTGAGGGGGGGCAGATAGAAAGAGAACGGGCGCACCAGGGCCTTCAGCTGCTGCAAATGAACTCCAGATGCATGCACCATCTTGTGTATCTGACTTACTTGGGTCCTGGGGAATTGAACCTGGGTCCTTTGGCTTTGCAGGCAAGTGCCTTAACTGCTAAGCCATCTCTCCAGCCCTAGACACATTAATTTTTTATTCCAAGTTGTATCCAATTTCATATATCCATTTCAGCAGAGAAATTCTATATCATCACTGTGGATCAAGTTTACTTCTGTATAGGACTTTGTAGCAAATCATTCTTATCTTTTCCTTACCTTCCCCTTCCTTCCTTCCTTCAGTCCTTTTCTTCCCTCCTCTCACACCCCTTACGGTTTTCCCTTTCCTTCCCTTCTTCCCAGACAGGGTCACCGTATGTCGTTTCAGGAACTCACAATACTCCTGCTTCACAACCACACCCAACTTGGGAAAACTTCTTTGTGTCCTGTTACAGTGCTAGAAAGAGGTTTGTAAGCATGCCAATAGTAGCCGTGCTACATTTTAAGACTACACTTAACAGAAGAGAGTCCACTTCTCCCTTGTTTAGGTAGGACACCTCTTCTGAGTGATGCTTCCTGAAGGTTATCACTGGCTCGAAACTGCGCACACCTCTCTTCCCATGCACGCTTTGCCCGCAATTCTGGTAGCCCCAAAAATGTTCTACAGTAAATAAATTCCATAGCACCTCTCTCAACAATCTGCCTCCAGACATTGCCTAGGCTGATAAATGCAACAAGGATCCTTCTGTGGGCCACCCCTCCCCAACTACTGGACCAGGGACAGCACCTGGTCTAGACACCCCCGTCTAGAAAGTGAATGTCAAAAGACTAAGGGCTGGGCATGATGGCCCACACCTTTAATCCCCAACACTTGGGAGGCAGAGAGGGAGGAGCAAGGATCGCTGTGAGGTCGAGGCCAGCCTGAGTCTGCATAGTGAATTCCAGGTCAACCTGGGCTAGAGCAAAAGTGACTAACTGGACCGGTCAGATTTCTTTTAGGGGCCTAAATTAAGGGCTACAAAAGGAGATGTCAGTTGGTGTTAAGGCAAACTTGCAGACCCTGAGAAACTTATAGACTGTCCCAGCCTTGGGATATCTAGTCTTCCTCCCATTCCGGCTGTCCCCATGTCCCCAGCAAAATACTACATATAGGGCTGGAGAGATGGCTTCGCGGTTAAGCGCTTGCCTGTGAAGCCTAAGGACCCGGTTCGAGGCTCGATTCCCCAGGACCCAAGTTAGCCAGATGCACAAGGGGGCGCACGGGTCTGGAGTTCCTTTGCAGTGGCTGGAGGCCCTGGCGCGCCCATTCTCCCTCTCTCTCTCTATCTGCCTCTTTCTCTCTCTGTCTGTCGTTCTCAAATAAATAAAATAAAATAAATACTACATATAGTTCATAATCTAATGTATAATAAACACTGAAGCCAGTCCTCGGGTTTTTGTTTCTGTAAATGTTGCCTTCATTGATTAAAAGAAATAGAGATAGTGAGAATATTGAGTAAGCAGACTTAATTCGTCCTGGAGTGGATGGTGTAATGATGCCTTCATTTGAAGCCTGCAAATGTACGGTAATTTTTTGAATCTTTTAAAAAAATATTTTTATTTATTTATTTGAGAGAAAGAGAGAGAGAGAATGAGCGCGCCAGGGCCTTCAGCCGCTGCAAACGAACTCCAGATGCAGGTGCCATCATGTGCATCTGGCTTGCATGGGTCCTGGGGAATCGAACTTGGGTCCTTTGGCTTTGCAGGCAAGCGCCTTAACTGCTAAGTAATCTCTCCAGCCCTGTTTGGATCTTATACATGCATTAAAAGGCCCATAGGAGCACGAAACGCGCGTTGTCGCTTCAAGGGACGTTCCAGTTTCTAGATACCTTTGAGAAAGAACGTCCGGCGGGTCCTGGGGCCACATCGTATCGATTGCTTCTGCCTGGGCCGTGGCGGGCCTCCGCGATCGACTGCTCAGGCCTGGCTAGTGCCCGAGCGCGGGAAATCGAGTCTCTGGCGGCGAGGTCGGCCTCCCACTCCGCTTCCCACGGGCCTCTGGCCGCTGGGGCCCCGCCGTCATGTCCGAGGCGTATTTCCCGGTGGCGTCGGGCGCGCTGGGACCCGAGGAGAACTTCCTGTCCTTGGACGACATCCTCACGTCCCAGGAGAAGCTGCCGGTGCGCACGGAGACGGCGCTGCCGCGCCTGGGCGCCTTCCTTGTGGAGCGGGGCGCGGGCGCCGAGCCGGACAGCGCGCTCCCGCAGGTGAGCCTTCCGCCGCGCTTTTCTCTCTTGAAGTTACCCAAAGCCATCAGTGGCTTCCGGAGTGCCTAAGGATTGACTCTAAATGAATACCTCAGGATCGCGGTGTCCCTTAAAACCGCGTTGAGGGGCTGGAGAGGCGCATCAGCCGTTAAGGCGCTTGCCTGTAAAGCCTAATGATCCGGGTTCGATTCCCCAGGACCCACGAAAAGCCAGATGCACAGTGTGGCGCATTCGTGTGGAGTTCATTTTGCAGTGGCTGGAGGCCCTGGCGCACCCATTCTCTCTCTACCTGCCCTCTCTCTCTCAAATAAGTGACTATTGGTTGTTTGTTACTGCTGTCACTTCTTAGGCAAGGATCATAAGACACTTTAATACCATTTTCATGTTACTGTCATATTATTTTAAACTCTATAAAATATGTTTGCTTATTTTCTTATTCCACTACTCTTTTTAGCTTATGTGGGTACTGGGGAATTGAACCCGGGTCCTTAGGTTTTGCAGGCAAGCGTCTTGACCGCTAAGCCATCCCTCCAGCCCCTCCATTACTCTTTTTCCATCCTGTTTCCAGATTTCTCTCTGGAATCTTGTTTTACTTCAGGATTTCCTTACTCTATGTCTTCTGGAGGTTAAAATGTTAGTTTTCTGTCTGTCCGGGGTTCCCCAGACCACCAGGTGTGATGCATCACCTACAGGGATGGGACCCAGCCTAGAGGCATACCCAAGGTTAAGATTTACTGCAGGGGGCTGGAGAGATGGCTTAGTGGTTAAGGCATTTGCCTGCAAAGCCAAAGGATCCCGGTTCAATTCTCCAGGACCCACATAAGCCAGATGCACAAGGGGACACACGCATCTGGAGTTCCTGACTCAGGAATGCAAAGCAAAATCAGCAGGAGGCAGAGTCCATGCTCAGGATTGCAAGAGGTCCTCCCACTGCTCACACTAAAATTTTCCAGTAGTATGCAGAATATAGTATTAATGGTGAATACTCCTATGTGAAAGTTTGTCAAAGTATCAGTGCACATGGTTTTATTTAGGGGGCTGGTCACATAAGCACTTTCTTTCTATCATAACCCAAAACTAAATGCCCTGCCTCAGAAATAGGTCTTCAACCTGAATTATGTATTACTTCTACAGTTAAGACACAGTGACTCTGGAGGGACATTCCACATTCACATTTTTCTCTTTGAAACGCCTTTATTTCAACTTTTCTGAAAGAGCTCTTCAGTGAGCATGGAATTTTATATTAGAAATTTTTAAATATTTTTGTTCATTTCTATTTATTTATTTGAGAGCAACAGACAGAGAAAGAGGGATAGAGAGAATGGGCTCAACAGGGCCTCCAGATATATATATATATATATATATATATATATATATATATATATATATATATATATATATATATATATATATATATATATATATATATATATATATATATATATATATATATATATATATATATATATATATATATATATATATATATATATATATATATATATATATATATATATATATATATATATATATATATATATATATATATATATATATATATATATATATATATATATATATATATATATATATATATATATATATATATATATATATATATATATATATATATATATATATATATATATATATATATATATATATATATATATATATATATATATATATATATATATATATATATATATATATATATATATATATATATATATATATATATATATATATATATATATATATATATATATATATATATATATATATATATATATATATATATATATATATATATATATATATATATATATATATATATATATATATATATATATATATATATATATATATATATATATATATATATATATATATATATATATATATATATATATATATATATATATATATATATATATATATATATATATATATATATATATATATATATATATATATATATATATATATATATATATATATATATATATATATATATATATATATATATATATATATATATATATATATATATATATATATATATATATATATATATATATATATATATATATATATATATATATATATATATATATATATATATATATATATATATATATATATATATATATATATATATATATATATATATATATATATATATATATATATATATATATATATATATATATATATATATATATATATATATATATATATATATATATATATATATATATATATATATATATATATATATATATATATATATATATATATATATATATATATATATATATATATATATATATATATATATATATATATATATATATATATATATATATATATATATATATATATATATATATATATATATATATATATATATATATATATATATATATATATATATATATATATATATATATATATATATATATATATATATATATATATATATATATATATATATATATATATATATATATATATATATATATATATATATATATATATATATATATATATATATATATATATATATATATATATATATATATATATATATATATATATATATATATATATATATATATATATATATATATATATATATATATATATATATATATATATATATATATATATATATATATATATATACACACACACACACACACACATAATTTTTTTTTTTCCGAGGTAGGGTCTCACTCTAACCCAGGCTGACCTGGAATTCACTATGGCGTCTCAGGGTTGGCCTCGAACTCACGGCGATCATCCTACCTCTGCTCCGAGTGCTTGGGTTAAAGGTGTGCTTTGCAGTGCCCATTCTCTCCCTCTGTCTCTCTCTCCCAAATAAGTAAATAAAATATATATATTTTTAAAAAGATTTACTTCAGTGAAGGAATGCAAAGCAAAATCAGCAGGAGGAAGAGTCCAGGCTCAGGATTGCAAGAGTCCTCCCCACGTGCTCACACTAAAATTTTCCAGTAGTAATGCAGAATATAGTATTAATGGTGAATACTCCTATGTGAAAGTTTGTCAAAGTATCAGTGCACGTGATTTTATTTAGGGGGCTGGTCACATAAGCACTTTCTTTCTATCATAAACCAAAACTAAATGCCCTGCCTCAGAAATAGGTCTTCAACCTGAATTATGTATTACTTCTACAGTTAAGACACAGTAACTCTGGAGGGGACATTCCACATTCACATTTTTCTCTTTGAAACGCCTTTATTTCAACTTTCTCTGAAAGAGCTCTTCAGTGAGCATAGAATTTTATATTAGAAATTTTTAAAATATTTTTTGTTCATTTCTATTTATTTATTTGAGAGCAACAGACAGAGAAAGAGGGAGAGAGAGAATGGGCACAACAGGGCCTCCAGCTACTGGAAACGAACTCCAGATGCATGTGCCCCTTTGTGCATCTGGCTAATGTGGGTCTTGGGGAATCGAGCCTTGAACCAGGGTCCTTAGGCTTCTCAGGCAAGCGCTTAAACATTAAGCCATCTCTCCAGCCCTAGCAATTTTTTTTTTTAACATTCAAAAAAAGTTACTTTAAGCCAGGCGTGGTGGCGCATGCCTTTAATCCCAGCACTTGGGAGGCAGAGATAGAGGGATAACCATGAATTTGAGACCGCCCTGAGACTACACAGTGAATTCCAGGTCAGCCTGAGCTAGAGTGAGACCCTACCTTGAAAAGTCAAAAAAAAAAAAAAAAAAAGTTACTTTATTCCTGTTTGGCTTCCATAGCATCTGTAGAGAGGTTGCCTTTAACTTTTTTCTTTTAAAATACTTTTATTATTTACTTGCAAGGGGAGAGACAAAGAGAGGGAGAAAAAGAGAATGGGCACACCAGAGCCTGTTGCTACTACAAACTCTAGACACATGCAACATTTTATATATCTGGCTTTTTGTGGGTACTGGGGAATTGAACCCTGGCAGTCAGACTTTGCAAGCAAATGCCTTTAACCACCAAGCCATCTCTCCAGTCCTGGCTTTAACTTTGAGACTGATTTTGACTGGGTAACTCAGGCTAGCCTTTTATTGTTGATCTTCCTGCTTCCACCTCTAGAGTGCTGGTATTAGAGGGTTATGCACTCACACCTACCTCATTCCTTCTTAAAAGCAGAGGGAGGGGCTGGAGAGACGGCTTAGCGGTTAAGCACTTGCCTGTGAAGCCTAAGGACCCCAGTTTAAGGCTCAATTCAAGGACCCACGTTAGCCAGATGCACAAGGGGGCGCACGCATCTGGAGTTCATTTGCAGTGGCTGGAGGCCCTGGAGCACCCATTCATTCTCTGTCTCTCTTTCTTTCTCTGCATCTTTCTCCCTCTCAAATTAAAAAATTCGTTTTCATAATAATAATAATAATTCAGGGCTGGAGAGATAACTCAGCAGTTAAGGTGCTTGCCTGCAAAGCCTAACAATTGGAGTTCAGTTCCCCAGTGGCACATGCATCTGGAGTTTGTTTGCAGTAGCTAGAGGCTCTGGCATTCATAAATAATTTAAAATATGTATGTATATATATGTGTATATATACATATATATATATATATATATATATATATATATATACACACACACACACACACACACATAATTTTTTTTTTTTCGAGGTAGGGTCTCACTCTAACCCAGGCTGACCTGGAATTCACTATGGAGTCTCAGGGTGGCCTCGAACTCACGGCGATCCTCCTACCTCTGCCTCCCGAGTGCTGGGATTAAAGGTGTGCGCCACCACGCCCGGCTTCACACATATAATTTTTAAAAAATAAGTAACAGCTTGGGGTATAGCTCTCTGGTAGAATAGCTACTCTCTAGTATTACATGGGGAAGGAATGATAGAGAGAACTACATTTCCTAAGTTATTTAGTTACTATCTTTTTCAATTTGGAACTTTCATTTGATTTTTTTTTTTTTTTTTTTTTTTTTGGTTTTTCGAGGTAGGGTCTCACTCTAGCCCAGGCTGGCCTGGAAGTCACTCTGAAGTCTCAGGGTGGCCTCGAACTCACTGCGATCCTCCTACCTCTGCCTCCCAAGTGCTGGAATTAAAGACGTGCACCACCACGACCAGCTTGCATGTAATATTTTAAAAGGCTGCAAGAGGGTTGGGGAGATAGCTCAGCACTTAAAGGTACGTACTTGCAAAGCTTGCTGTCCTGGGTTCAGTTCTCCAACACCCACATGAAGCCAGATGCAAAAATGGCACAAGCATCTGGTGTTCATTTGTAGCAACAAGAGAATTATTGTGCACCAGTATGTATGTATGTACCTAGTGTTAGGATCAAAGGTGTGTGCCACCATGCCCGCTCGGCGCTTTGGTTTTTAAATTCTACGCTCTTGTCCGCTGCAGGGCTCCAAGCTTGAACTTCCCTTGTGGCTGGCAAAAGGACTTTTTGACAACAAGCGCCGCATCCTTTCTGTGGAACTGCCCAAGATCTACCAGGAGGGCTGGAGGACAGTGTTCAGTGCCGATGCCAATGTGGTGGACCTCCACAAGATGGGGCCACATTTCTATGGGTTTGGCTCCCAGCTCCTGCATTTTGACAGTCCAGAGAATGTAGACATCTCCCAGTCTTTGCTGCAGGTAAGTACTTTGAGAACAGCCTCAGCCGCTAGCAGGTTTGCCTATGGAAATGTATGGTTCATAAACTTGGCTTGTTACTACTCTAGATTGGCCTACAATTACAGTGTCTCTGACAATGATTATTTTTTAATTTAAATTTGGTTTACATGAAACATAAAAGTTGTGCTGGGGATGGAGGTCAGTGGCAGAACACTTACCTAGTATGTATAAGACCAAGTTTCAACCCAAGCCCCACACAAAAATAAAATGAAATCTATAAAAATTTTGCATATTAATTGGGCCCCATGTGATGTTTTCATGCATGTATAATATTTATGTCAAATAACTGTCTCTTCAAACACAAGTCATTTCTCCATGGCAAAATGTTTGAAGTACTACTTTTTTTTTTTAAGCTTTATTTATTTGAGAGAGGGAGATGCAGAGAAAGAGAGAGAGAGAGAGAGAGAGAATGGGCATGCCAGGGCCTCTATCTACTGCACACAAACTCCAGACCCATGCACCACCTTGTGCATCTGGTTCACATAGGTACTGGGAAATCGAACCTGGGTCCTTAGGCTTTGCAGGCAAGTGCCTTAACCGCTAAGCCATCTCTCCAGCCCCTTTTTGAAGTAGTGTGCCCATTATTGTCATCTGGAGCCACTCCATTGTACAGCAGCACTGCAGAACTTCTTGCTCCTTAAAATGTGACATGGCTACTACTTTTCACATTTGCTTCCAGAGAACTGGAACCAGCAGGAAGTTGGAGAAATGAGACAAAGGTGATATAAGTGACAGATACATGGGTAGACCATCCTGGCCCAGTCACAGGCCCGTTCTAGAAGCTCATTAGAAATACTTGAGTTGCTAGCTTACTTCTTTCCTTCCCTCCTACGGTTACTATGTGGCTGTCCCATTAATTACCTCAAGCTACTTGGTCAATTTTTCACCTGTGAGATGGAGTTAATAACAGTATCAAAATGATAGTTATGGGCCGGTCGTGGTGGTGCACACCTTTAATCCCAGCACTCGGGAGACAGAGGTAGGAGGATCACCATGAGTTCGAGGCCACCCTGAGACTACATAGTTAATTTCAGGTCAGCCTGGTCCAGAGTGAGACCCTACCTCAACACCCCCCCCCCAAAAAAAAATTATAGTTACGGTAAAAACTATGTAGTGTCATGTCAACTTAATACGTTCAATACACAGTAACTTTAATTTGTTCAGTTTTTTCGAAGTAATGTCTCACTAGCCCAGGCTGACCTAGAACTTACTTTGTAGCCCTAGACTGGCCTTGGACTCACAGTAATCCTCCTACATCAGCCTCCCATATGGACAAAATAATGTTACAAGTATACTGTCATAAGTTTTTTTTTAACTTCATTTTTATTTATTTATTTGAGAGAGAGAAAAAGAGGCAAGAGAGAGGGAGAAAGAGAATGGGCATGCCAGGGCCTCCAGCCATGCAAACAAACTCCAGATGTATGCACCCCTTTGTGCATCTGGCTTACGTGGGACCTGGGGAATTGAACTGGGATCCTTTGGCTTTGTAGGCAAGTGCCTTAGCCACTAAGCCATCTCTACAGCCCCCCCCCTTTTTATGTTAGAAGAACATTAAAACATAAATAGTCAAAAGTGGGGCTAGAGGTATGACCCAATTGGACATAAATAGTCAAAAGTGGGGCTAGAGGTATGACCCAATTGGAAGAGTGCTTGCCTAGCCTGCATAAAGCCCTGGGTTCAACCCCTAGCTCTACTATAAGTTCGTGGTCATCTTTGGCTACATAGCTATATATAGTGAGTTCCAGGCCAGCTTGGGCCATGTGAGACCTTATCATTTTTGGTTTTATAAGAATCGTTGGCTCAAAACAGAAGAACTATGGTGAAAGAAATATCCTCAGTATATTGGGGGAAGTGGGTGGAGGAGGGGGTGCAAAAAGAGGATATATGGGCTGGGTATAGTGGTGCACGCCTTTAATCCCAGCACTCAGGAGGCAGAGTTAGGAGGATTGCTATGAATTCAAGGCTAGTCTGGGGCTACAGAGTGAATTCCAGGTCAATCTGGGCTAGAATGAGACCCTACCTCAAAAAAAAAAAAAAAAAGAAAGAAAAAAGAAAAAAAGACTATATGATGCAAACATGAACAAATTTTGTGATATTCATATATTAAAGTTCCTAAAGAGTTGGAATAAAAAAAAAACTCTTCAAGACATGTTTGTTCCCTGGGCTATGTTGATGTGTGGCATCCCACAGACTTAAGGGTTCTTTGGTCCCCCATATGCTAATGCTGTTTTTTTGTAAACTAAAGAAAAATACTGCTATCCATTTGGAAAAAGAGTCAATACATAGACTGTAAACTAAACACCTGATCTTGATCAAGATTATGAAACTCTTGAATAGAAAGCTAAAAATGAGGAAAGCTTAATTTGTCTTACCATGCACCAAGAATTTTTTTTATGTTTTCTCTTTATTCTTTTTTAAAATTTTCTCTTCTGATTTATTTTTATTTATTTATTTATTAGAAAGGGGAGGAGAGAGTGGGCACACCAGGGCCTCTAGCCACTGCAAACGAACTCCAGACACATAAGCCACCATGTGTACGTGGGACCTGGAGAATTGAACCTGGATCCTTAAGCTTTGCAGGGAAGTGCCTTAACACTAAGCAATCTCTCCAGCACCCCTCCCCCCCTTTTTAAAATAAGACCTCTCAGTTACTTGGGCTGGCCTTGAACTTGCTTTATAGCCTTGGTGTGGCATAAACTACAATCCTCAGCCTTTCAAATAGCTGGGAGTACAGGTGTGTGCCAACAGACCTGGCTACCAGGACTTGTGCTGTTTCTTACATTTTGTTTTTTGGGTTTTTGTTGTTGTTGTTGTTGTTGTTGTTTTCTAGCTCAGAGTGACCTGGAATTCATTGTGTAGTCTCAGGCCAGCAATGAACTCATAGCAATCCTACCGCTGACCGCTGAGTGCTGTGATTAAAGGCATGAGCCACCATGCCCAGCCAAGTGCTTTTACTTTTTTAAAATCAGTTATATGGTTTCTTTTTCCATCACTGTCTTCAGATGCATTAAGAGTTGCTTCTAGATGAAGTGCTTTGCCGTGAGACAGTTGAAGAAACTGGAGCAGGGGCTTGTGGTTTGTGCTCAGAGCCTGATGGTAAAATGGTACCCCTAGCTCTTACATCCCCATCCTATCTCAGAGAAAAGTAGAAACTGTGTTCCAGTCAGTGAGAGCTTTGTTCTGGTTGAAAACTGTTGGCATGTGGCTGCAGTACTTACTATGTGCTTTGTCGCCTGTAACAAATATGTAATGCTTTTCCAGAAGTCTTCCAGCCCCCTGCTGAACTCTTTATACATGGTACTTCACTATGTTTCATAACAATCTATTGGGTTTCCTTAACAGTTCATTTCTTGGTCAGAAATCAAGGCTTGGCAATGTGTAGTAGCTTACTTATGTAGTAGAGGGGCACTGAGGCCTCCTGATTGAGTTCCAAGACCAAATTCCTTCAAGCCATTTACAGGTTTCATCATAATAAAAATGAATCTGGGCATGGAGAGGTGGCTTAGTAGTTAAGACACTTGCCTGCAAAGCCCAAGGACCCAGGCTTGATTCCCCAGTACCCACATAAGCCAGATGCACAAGTTGGCAGCATGTGTCTGGAGTTCGTTTACAGTGGCTAGAGGCCCTGGTTCACTCACACTCAACTCTCTCCCCTCTCTCTCAAATAGATAAAATATTTTAAAATGCATCGGGATTTATGGGATGTGATATTTACCCTAATTTCTCTCACTCCCCTCTTCAGACTTTCATTGGACGTTTCCGCCGCATCATGGACTCCTCCCAGAATGCTTATAATGAAGATACGTCAGCACTGGTATCTAGGCTAGATGAGATGGAGAGGGGCTTATTTCAAACAGGACAGAAAGGATTGAATGACTTTCAGTGTTGGGAGAAGGGTCAGGCTTCTCAGATCACAGCTTCCAGCCTCGTTCAGAATTACAAGAAGAGGAAATTTACTTTCATGGAAGACTGAAAGCAGAACGCAGAGTTGTTGCTGGTGGACTTGTCCTTTGTGTGTTCTTGCTAAGACCTAGTTCACCTCATATAAGATCAAATTGTGACCTGTTGCAGGCCGTATAACCTGCAGCAGTTTCAAGGCTCAGCATCTCAGGTTGGGGGAACATGGCATGGATGCCCAGAACTGTCCTACCTTGCTGACCTACCATCCCTGCATTTTGACCCAAAAACACAAGGCCAAGGAGAAGTCAAATTCCATCGTAATTAAGGATCATGGACATAATACATTGCAGTGGAGTTGGAGCTTGGACAACCTCAGATGTCTAGTTTCACTGGCTGCAAAGGACAGGTACAAAGTGGGTCATGTTTGCCGCTCACAAAATGTTCTCTTGGGCTTATTTGCCTCATCGTCCCTTCCTCATGGTTGAACAAAAGACAGCATCCCCATGATGCTGGCCTGACTTACAAATAACTCCTGCTCCTACCCACCTGCAGGGAATTACCCCAATTCCAAAACAGGAAATTGAGAGAAAGGGGGAAAGTCAGATGTATGGCAAGGTAGAAAAGAGAGGATGTTGCTTTTGTGCCTGGAATCAGGGCCGTGTGAATTGGAATCATACACTGCAGTCACCCAGAAGGTCATGGTCTGGTTGTGTTGGCAACATACGGTCCATCTCTTCCACCACCACCACCACCACCACACACACTCACTCTTCCATTCCCTATCTAGAGAAGCTGTCAGGAAGGTGTTAGGATTTGCAAAGTAGTAATTAAAGGGTGTTAACCAGCCTTTGTTACATCTGGGAATCTGGGCTAGAAGTTGCAGGGTGTGAACAGCCCAAGCTGAGCAACTTAACATGCAAGTGTTAAGTGGAAAAAGCACCTTGATTATATTTTTTTCTCTTCAGGAAATTTTGCAGCATGAATGCAAAGAGAACTCTTGACCACTTACTGCCAGGCTTTAAATGAGTACAGGGTCTTCTGGGAGAGTGAGGAAGAAACCTCTGGCTGAGTAAGAAATAGCATTTCCTGGGAGCCTTGGACTGTCCGTTGTGCGGTTTCTCCATGACATGTCCTCCTTCGAAACCCCGCAACTAGTGTAAAATGCCTGTGCTGTTTACAGACAGATTTGAGTGTCTAGATCACACAGGCCTCTTGGCATAAACTTGGAATGATACATGAGCTTAAAATATCTGTTTTAAGATGAAATTATTGTTTTTACAATTTGATTTTAGTTCTAAATAAATGGTGGGCTTTGCCTATGTTGTATTCTGCATTTCTGTACCTACTTTGCAGATGATCAGCAAACCATTTTCTTTCTTTGGTCGTATTTGACACCAAGAATCAAATCCATGTTTAGCAACTGCTCTTTTGTTTATACAATTTGCAGATATGAAGTACATTTTGTCTCAATTGTGTCTTAGGAAGGTGACACTTCAGTTATTACCACAGCTTTTTCTTTTTCTTTCTTTCTTTCTTTTCTTTTCTTTTTTTTTTTTTGAGATAGGGTCTTCCTCTAGCCCAGGCTGACTTGGAATTCATGTGCAGCCCCAGAGTGGCCTTGAACTCACAGCAGTTCTCCTACCTCTGCCTCCCAAGTGCTGGGATTAAAGGCCTGCACCACCACACCCAGCTACCACAGGTTTTATACATAGTTACAACCTAGAAACCATCCTGAGAGGGAGAGAAGCATATCTTTACTTTGTGTACTTTTGTGTCTCTACTTTAACAGAGGTTTGTTTTTTTACAAAAAAATACAAAGGTTACTGATGTGTGTTTTGTTGTTGTCTTCCTAAAAAGAAAACAAAGCTAGGTGTGATGGCACAAGCATTTAATCTCAACATTTAGGAAGCTAAGGTAGAAAGATCACCATGAATTCAAGGCCAGCCTGGACTATAAATGAGGTTTAGGTCAGCATGGAGCTAGAGTGAGACCCTACCTGGTGGGGGGTGGGGGGAGCAGGAAGAAAGGAGGAAGAAAAAAGACAAAACAAATATCCCTAGGTGTCACATGCTAGGAAATTCAGGGTATACATATAAAGAATTTGTCTTAAATTTTGAACAGTCACAAGTAAGCTTTTAAACCCATTTTAGTTTTCTATTTCTCTTCAAACCTGCCAGACACCTCCCTGGTCAGTTTTTTACATTACTGTTTAGTTCCTTCAAAAAGGTGAATTTTTGGAGCCAAGCATGTGGCACATGCCTTTAATTCCAGCACTTGGGAGGCAGAAGTAGGAGGTTTGCCATGAGTTTGAGGCTACCCCCAATACTAGTGAATTCCGGGTCAGCCTGGGCTAGAGTAAGACCCTACTTCAAAAAAAAAATTATTGCCAAAATACAGGGAGTAAATATGCATCTTTGCTCTTTAAGAACTCTGTTTCCCAGTTAAGGACAAAAGAGCACCTCTCTCCCCAAGGACCATAGGAGCTGCAAGAAGGGGTAGGGCAAGGCTCAGTATCTGGGTTCCTCAGCTGTCTCTGACCTCTACACTTTATCCAGTACCAGGATTAGCTGTGGATCTTCGTCTGTATGCTGAGGATTCCTAAGCTCAGATATCCAGTGCACCTCTTTCCTTCTAGTCCTACATTATACCCAGCCACCTGCTTGGTGTTTCCACTTTAGTGTCTGACCCTTCCTGGCAAAGACTGGGCTCCCAGCCTTAAACCAGTCTACTCCTCTGACCTTCCCACACTGAGAACTCCATCTTTCCTTGTTGGCTCAGGACCTTGACTTTTCTTACTCTCCATCTCTTGGGCCTGCCTTTGACTCATTTGTAGTCTGTCTCTTGCCTGTCTCCAGTGCTGTCACATGGGCCCAGGCTCCCACCATTTTCCTGGATTGTTGCTGTCACTGCCTAACTGCCTCCCCACATTCTCTCTGTACCCCTCCACCTTCAGACTTCTCACCATACCAGCCAGAGGACTCTGAAAAGTCAGATCATATCTACTCTTGTCTCAGAATCTTCCCATCTCAGTGAAAAAGGCCACCCAGCAAAATCTAGTGCTGTATGTTTAAAATTTTGTCATTAGGGGGCTGGGGAGATGACTGGGTAAAGTGCTTGCTGATTCAGACCCCCAGAACTCAAAATGCCAAGTGTAGTGATGCATGTCTATAATTCCACCACTGGGGAGGTGGAAATGGGTAATCCCTGGTGCTCACTGGCCATAGTCTAGATGGATTGGTGAGCTCTAGTTCAGCAAGAGACCTTGTCTTGAATACAGTGGAGAGCAATACAGTGACACCCATGTCAACCTCTGACCTCCCTGTGCTGGTATGAAAGGCATGTGCCACAATGTCCGTCTACATCCTACATTTTGTTCTAACAAGTTCCTTGAAGTCGTTTTCTCTTGAACCCACAACATACAAAAGAATCTGCCCTCAGAAAAACACACACAGTTTCTGCACATTTTTCTCTTGTCAAGGTCATGCACACACACAAAATGTTTTTTATCTGGTGATCCAGTCATCACTGTTCTTAATGCTTCTACAACAAGAATAATTTGCTTCTTATTTTAAATAAACATTCCACTTTCTCAAGAAATCTGAGTACTTTACCGAGCTTCTCATTAAGCACTCAGCACCATTAGGCCAGCTGAATACTGTGAAGTAGTCAGTGGGAAACAGAAATATTGAGCAACTCATTCAAGTTTACATAAAAGTCCTAGATATGGAATGTTCATACCCAGAAGTTAGGGGGCCCAGAGTTCAATTGCTAGAAGTTTCACCGTTTGTTTTTTCGACATAGGGCCTTGCTCTAGCCCAGGCTGACCTAGAATTCATTACGTAGCTTCAGGCTGCCTCAAACTCACAGCTATCTTCCTACCTCTGCCTCCTGAGTGCTGGGATTAATCAGGTGACCGGCCCAAGAGAACTTTTTATCTTTACACTTAAAGTACTGCTGTGCAAGCCGGGTGTGGTAGTGCACGCCTTTAATCCCAGCACTCCAGAGGCAGAGTAGGATCACTGTGAGTTCAAGGCCACCCTGAGAATACAGAGTGAATTCCAGGTGAGTCAGTACTAGAGTGAGACCCTACTTCGGAAAACAACAACAGCAACAAAAAAAAAAAAAAAGTGTGCAAATGTGCCAAGACTGACCTTGACAAGAGAAAAATGTGCAGAAGCTGTGTGTGTTTTTCTGAGGGCAGATTTTTTTTTGTGTGTTGTGGGTTCAAGATAAAATGACCTCAAGGGACTTGTTAGAACAAAATGTAGGATGTAAACGGGCATTGTGGCACACGCCTTTAATCCCAGCCCTTGGGAGGCAGAGGTAGGATCATCATGAGTTGGAGGCCAACCTGGGACTACAGAGTGAGAGCCAGGTTAGCCTGAGCTAGAGTGAGATCCTGCCGCAAAAAAAACAACCAAGGCCTGGAGAGATGGCTTAGCAGTTAAGATACTTGTCTACAAAGTCAAAGAACCCAGGTTCAATTCCCCAAGACCCCAGGATTACATGCTTGTGCTCCCATAACCAACTTGTTTTTACATAATCGCAAACTGAGGCCCTCAAGTTTGCAAGGCAAGCGCTTTACCAACTGAGCTATCTCCCCAGCCGGTCTAACATGAAAATGCCACTATGCAGTTACTTTTCTCATCTGTGAAGACTGCGTTTTGGTTCACAGTTTGAGGGGATACAGTGCAGTCATGCAGGGGAGGACATAGTGCAGGCAGCTTCACTGCAGCAGGAGCTTGCAGCCGGGACTCCGTACCAACTCACATCTCAGCAGAGGAGAGACCAGAAGTGGAGTCCCTGAGCAATCAGCCTCAAGGCTTGCCCTCTTCTTCCAGCAAGGACCCTGAGAGCAAATGAACTTTATAGAACTGATGGGCCTAGCTTGCTATGGTCTGATCTCATTTCCTGGGTTTAGGCTTTTTTTTGTAATTTTATGAGAGAGGGAGAGAATTGGCATGGCTAGAGCCTCCATTCACTACAGTCCAACTCCAGATGTGTGCCCCTCCTTGTGTGCATGTGCACCCTTGCGTGCTTGTGCCACCTTGTGCATCTGGCTTATGTGGGACCTGGAGAATTGAACATGGGTCCTTAGGCTTCACAGGCAAGCACCTTAACCTCTAAGCCATCTCTCCAGCCCAGCCTTCTTTTCTGCCTGGTTAGTTGGGGCAGTGAGGTGCAATCTAACACAGATGAGTTGGCTTGGTGAGTACTATAGCATGGAAGGATTGTTCTTCCTGGTTCTGAAACAGGGTAGAAGACAGAACGATAGGGATATGAGAAGGGAAAGAGCCCCTCACCCTGGAGTCTGGTTGAAGTCTCTTGCCCATTGAGTGTCAAGATTTGATACAACTAATAAAGTTGCCTATAGAGACAACATTACCTTTTCTAAGGCTCAAAGATGTTAAAGAAAAAAAAAAGTCATGGTGGCTCTTGGAAGGCTCAGGTAGTTCAAGGCCAGAAAAGGGAAATCAGGTGAAATAACATATGAACTACACTTGTGTAGAATCATTAAGCTAAATAAGGGCCTAGGGAGATGGCTCTGGTTAAAGGTGCTTCCTTGCAAAGTCTGCCAGCCCAAGTTCATTTTCCTAGTACCCACATAAAGCCAGATGCACAAAATGGCAAGAGGCCCTAGTGACCCATTTTTTTGTCTGTCTCACTGCAAATAATTTTTTTTCTTTTCCAATTTTTTTATTAACAACTTCCATGATTATAAAAAATATCTCATGGTAATGCCCTCCCTCCCCCACCTTCCCCTTCGAAACTCCATTCTTCATCATATCCCCTCCCCCTCTTAATCAGTCTCTCTTTTATTTTGATGTCATGATCTTTTCCTCCTATTATGATGGTCTTGTGTAGGTAGTGTCAGGCACTGTGAGGTCATGACATTTTGTGTCTGGGGGGAGCACGTTGTAAGGAGTGCCACCCTTCCTTTGGCTCTTACATTCTTTCTGCCACCTCTTCTGCAATAGACCCTGAGCCTTGGAAGGTGTGATAGAGATATTGCTCTCACTGCAAATAATTTTTAAACACTCATTTTTTAAATATATTTACTTGCAAGCAGAGAGACAGGCAGAATGGGTGTGCCAGGGCTTCTACTGCAAATTCCAGACACATGTACCACTTTGTGCATCTGGCTTTATGTGGATACTTGGGAATCAAACTCAGGTCATTAGGCTCTGCAGGCAAGAGCCTTACCTGCTAAACCATCTCTCCAGCCCAATAAAAATATTTTTAAAAGGTAAGGAAACCAACTCATTTATATACTCAATTTTTTATTTAAGATTTTTTTTTAATTTTCTTGTTCATTTTTATTTATTTATTTGAGAGTGATAGAGAGAGAAAGAGGCAGATAGATAGTGGGCACACCAGGGTCTGCAGCCACTGCAAACAAACTCCAGACGCATGAGCCCCCTTGTACATCTGGTTAATGTGGGTCCTGGGGAATAGAGCCTTGAATCTGGGTCCTTAGGCTTCACAGGCAAGTGCTTAACCGCCAAGCCATCTCTCCAGCCCTATTTCTAAAATATTTTATTCATTATTTGAGAGAGAGAGAGAGAGGCAGATAGAGAGGAATAGGTGTGTCAGGGCCTTTAGCCACTACATGTACCACCTTGGGCATCTGGCTCATGTGGATACAGGGGTACTGAACCTGGGTCCTTAGGCTTCACAGGCAATCACCTTAACTTCAGTCCACGCTGGAAGGCAGCGAGCAGCTCTGGCATCCAAGTGGCAAGAAAAAGGGGCACTTCTCACCTAGAGCTTCCTTATATAAAGTCCCCGCTCTGGGGCAGGGCTCACTCTAGGGGAAGGACTTCCTCCTTCAGTTGATCCTTCCTGGAAGCGACCTCCGAGACCCACCCGAAAGGGATTTCTGTGGATTACTAAACAGATTGACAACACCTTAACCATCACACCTGGGTTGAGGGCCCTAAGGGGGAAGCTTCCCAAGCTACTTGCAACAGTTCTGGGCTATGTCCCCCTGCTTCTGCTGATAGCTCTGTTGTCTTGCTGCCCTGTGGTCTGGAGAAAGGTACATGGGTCCACCTGTCCCCAGAAACTAGTCTCTCTGTGCCTGCTTTTCGGGAGATTAGAGTCAAATCAGCAAAAGGGGCATAACTTTATTATAGAACAGTCATAAAAGTAGGATCGAGAGTTCCCCTGGGTCTGTCAACTACCTTCTCCTGACACTCTCCACAATCAGGGTACGTATATCCAAACCAGAAACTAACATTGATACAACCAGAGGCTTTATTCAGACTTCAATTGATTTTCCCACTAGTGTTCTGTTTCAGAACCCAATCCAAGATCCCATGTTGTATTTAGGGGTCCACCTTTTTTTTTTTTTTTTTAAGAGCAAACCAGTATCTATGTCTTCATGGCCATTCAACAGTTTCTTTTATTGGAGTGGTTCCATTGCATGGGTTGGTGGGGTATCCAGGGCCAACAAGGCGTATTAGAGTATGCAAAACAAGAAGCCGCTGTTAAATACATCAAGAATGGAAAAGCCTATTTATTTTTCACTTACATCCATCACTTTATCAGATTTTTCCCATCCAATTGAAATACACTATGATTCTTAAAACTCCTAAGATTTCATAAGGTGGCGCATATGTCTGAAGTTCTTTTGCAGTGGCTAGAGACCCTGGTGTGCCCATTCTCTCTCTCTCTCTCTCTCATGAATAAATAAAGATACTTATTTAAAAAAAAAAACAAAACACGCCTACCATCCTTTCCCTTTCTGACAGTAACTTGTCTCTCCCTTTGTCTTCAGGCTCCCTGCAGCTAACTTCCCTTGTGTCTAAATGAGTTTAAAGTGAGCACGACTTTATACATCAACATTATTAACAAGTGTCAGCACAGCTCTGAAAATAGTGCCTGGGAGCTGCTGGTGTTTCGGAATTGAGCAGAACAGAGAACCAGCTCCTGCAAACTCCCACCAATGGCTCATTATAAAAAAAGCCATAGTTCCAAACACATATGACATTTTCTGCCCCAGTTTCACCCTTGACAGAAGTTGACTTGATGGCCACATGACTTGCATGTGTCCCTTTATACAACTAAAACTTCCCTGGGACACTCCACCCCAAAGTGTGGCACAGGTGGCAGATAGAGGAGGTTGGCATGATGAGTTGAAGGAAAGTGTGGTGGGGATCTGTTTAGACTTGAGGAAAGAAAAAGAAACCAGCTGCAGTGAAGGGGAGAAAGGTCTGGTTATTCCAGAGTGGCCTTATCTTAATGGTC
This sequence comes from Dipus sagitta, assembly GCA_036346955.1. Lineage (NCBI taxonomy): Eukaryota > Metazoa > Chordata > Mammalia > Rodentia > Dipodidae > Dipus > Dipus sagitta. Next base: position 239,784,367 of record CM070770.1, read on the forward strand.
CTGGCACTAGGCTATCTCTGTTCAGGAGCAGAATGTTTTTAAAGTGTGTCCAAGAATACTATCATTTCTAATTTAGCACTTCATGTTCACTCTTATTATTTTCCTACTTAAAAAAAAATAAACCAGTAAGATAGAAGCTAGGCAAGTACTCTACCACTGTATCCCCAGCCCCACTTTTTTTTTTTTTTTTTTTTTCAGGTAGTACCTCACTCTAGCCCATGTTGACCTAGAACTTATTCTGTACTTCCAGGCTGGCCTTGAACTCACGTGATCCTCTTACCTCTGCCTCCTGAGTACTGGGATTAAAGATGTGCACCACTACACCCAGCCCACTCTTCTTAATCCAAAATTCTAGGTAAATATTAAAGTGTTGTGATTCTTCTCAAATAAGGGACTAGTCCAGGAAATATTTTCTCGGTTTTAAATCAGCCCAGGCTTGATCGACATTTTAAAGGATCACACCAGTTAGATTTCTACATCTTTCCAAAGATTTTAAGAGGGGAAAGAGCCATATACCATGTTCATGTTAACAATATGACCAGATGTGAAAAGTTCTCTGATTTTAAGGCTTAAAAATGAAATCAATGGGGCTGGAGAGATGGCTTAGCAGTTAAAGGGTATGCCTGCAAAGCCAAAGGATCCCAGTTCAATTCTCCAGGTCTCACTTAAGTCAGATGCACAAGGGGACACATGTGTCTGGAGTTCATTTGCAGTGGCTGGAGGCCCTGGCATGCCCATTCTCTCTCTCTCTCCTTTTCTCTCAAATAAATAAAATATATTTAAAAAAATAAAATCAATGAAAATTTTAAGACTCACTTCACTGAAATGTGGTTATTTCCATAGACCATTGTGATTTTTAGAAGTGTTTCTGCTACTACAAAACAAAACATATAATATGAGCCAGGCATGTGGCACATGCCTTTAATCCCAGCACTAGCAAGGCTGAGGTAGGAGGATCACTGTGAGTTCTAGGCCAGTCTGAGACTAATTCCAGGTCAGCTTGGGCTAGAGCAAAACCCTACCTTGAAAACAACAAAAAACTGTGAGCCTTGGGCAATTGTATGTGGGTCTGTAGAGAAAACCAAGTGTTTTGCTAAGCTAACTGGAGAGGAATGTGTTGCTTTGCCTAATTACAGCTCACACATACCACCTCCTTAATATCATGTTTTGATTTACAGGACTCACAGTTAAGAGACATTCTTGACTCTCAGATGAGAATTTGGACTTTGAAAACAGTCTTATAGTTGGTAATGAATATGGGGACCTTTGAATTTGGACTGAATAAGATTTACTATGTGAGATGGTCACAAGTCTATTGGGGATCATGGGGTAGAATGTGGCAGTTGGAATTTATGTCCCCCATAGACTCAGGTGTTTTATTAAAGCTTGTAACTTGGGTGGGTCTCCAGTCACCTGGCTGGAGGAGGTGTCACTGGGGGCGGATCCTGGGGTTCAGCCCTAAGGTGTGTTTGGGGGTGGATCTGATTTCCAGTCCAAAGGTATGCAGGGAAGTTTGAGCTCTATGGGGGTCCTGCTTGTTGCTTTTTAAAAATTATTTTATTTTTATTTATTTATTTGACAGAGAAAGAGGGAGAGAGAGAGAATGGGTATGTCAGGGCCTCCAGCCACTGCAAACGAACTCCAAATGTGTGCACCCCTTTGTGCATCTGGCTAACATGGGTCCTGGAATCGAACCTGGGTCCTTTGTCTTTGCAGGCAAACACCTCAATCACTAAGCCATCCCTCCAGCCCTTGCTTTTGGTTTATACAGGCTGTTGGGTCGCCTCTCTGTACTTGGATGTATGGAAGCAGCTTCTGCCACTGATGGAACTTCCCCAGGTTCTGTAAGCTTGAAGTAAATCTCTTCCTCCCATAAACTGTGCCTGGTTTGGATGCTCATTCCAGCAACATGGACTGTCTACAACACTTGGCTTGTCTGGAGTAGCATCTTCCAAAGCTGGGGTAAATTGCCTGGAGCTATCATGACTATTGCAAGGTCTCCTGAAGCACAAATGGAGTTCCTCAGAGTTCTGTGGAGTAACTCATTTTGTCCAAGAATTTTGTCAGCTGCTTAGCTGGCAGTTCCCTCCTCAAGTCAGCATACAAGGTCAGGGTTTGTCAGATGACATTTGGGGAGGGGCTGAAGTACTGTTCCCAACCGTTTGGCTCTTTAAGAAAGCTTTGCTCATGTAAAGTACCAAAAGGTACTTACAATAAATACCTAACACAAAATTAACATTCTTTGTTGTGTTTTTGTTTTTTAGTTAGGGCCTCATTTATATAGCCTAGGCTTACCTTAGCCTCCCAAGTAGCTGAGATTAGAAGCTTGTACCACCAGCCCCAGCTCATAGTTTGTCTGTTAACTTTATAATATCTTCTGATGAATAGAAAAACTTTCAACCTATATTTAAAGAAGAGGAAAAGGGGGCTGGAGGGATCACTTAGCAGTTAAGGTGTTTGCCTGCAAAGCCAAAGGATCCAGGTTCAATTCCCCAGGACCCATGTTAGCCAGATGCACAAGGAGAAACACACATCTGGAGTTCGTTTGTGGTGGCTGGAGGCCCTGGCATGCCTGTTCTCTCTCTCTCTCTCTCTCTGTCTCTCTCCCTCTCTCTCTTTCTCCCTCTTTCTCTGTGAAATAAATAAAAATAAAATATTTTTTAAAAAGAAGAAGAGGAGGAAAAGGGGCTGGAGAGATGACTTTAGTGTTAAGGCACTTGCCTGTGAAGCCTAAGGACCCAGGTTTGATTCCCCAGTACCCACATAAGCCAGATGCACAAGGCAGTACATGTGTCTGGAGTTTGTTTGCAGTGGCTGGAGGCCCTGGTGCACCCATTCTCTCTCTATCTGCCTCTCTACACCAAAATAAAGAAGAGGAAGAGGAAGGGGGAACAGAGAGAGGAAAGAGGTGGGGGAAGGAATAGGCACAGAGGTTGTATAGTGTCTTTCTCTATATACAAGCGTTACTAATAAAAGCTACTGTTTATTGAGACCTGACTCCATGCCAGCCATTGTGATTACTCCCTGACTCCCCATTAAATATTTACAAGAGCCCTAAGAGGCAAAACTACAGGTACCTCTATTTTAAAGTCAAACAGTAAGGTTAGGAAAATATACAAGGGCACAAAGCAACTGGGCTGGGCCCAGGGTTGGGCCCAGGGCTGGCATCTAGACCTACTAATTTAAAAAGTCAGGCTCTCACCCACCCTGCTCTACTGGGCAGCTAGCAGCAGAACCAGGCCAGAGCAGCCCTTTCCCATGCCACCCCCAGGCATCTCTTGCTACACTCTTTGGCCTTCCAACACAACTTCTACAAGATCACCACAGCCACATTCCTAAGTGGCTTTTCCTTTGGAAAGATTGACCCAAGCTGCTTTTGTGTCACAAAGCCATTATCTGCAATATAAGTCAGACGCCGCTTTCTGTTTCAAACACTGCTCATGGCATTGATAATTCATGCTCATTCCTGAGATTGTAGGTTGCTATTTTTGAGAAGTTATTCTGCATGGCATTTTGCCTGGGGGCCTGGGGCCTGTTTAATCTGGGTATCTCAATTGGCAGAACACTGAGTGGTCTCTGGACTTAACGCTGTGACTAATCAGCAACTCTGGCTGTTACAGATCTCCCTGCCTCCCTCTGCCTCCACCCAACTCTCTTGCCCAAAAACATAATAAGGAACCACTGACTATTGCAGAAAGAGCCCAGGGCTCAACCAGTTCCCTGCAAGTCTCTACTGTTGATTCCACTCAGAGCAAAAACAAATCCATTTATTCATCCATCCATCCCTCTCCAGTGAGGGATGCTGGTGGTAGTGGGGTCCACAGGGGAAGGCTGGGGGTAGGGAGATAGACATCCCTCTTGCCCTTGTGGGGTTTTCATTCTACATGTGAGACAGGTGCTACAATATGTGGAGTGAATTAAAGGATGTGTGAAGGAAAGTAGCTGGGGGACCTTTACATGGGGAGTTCAAAGAAGAGTGAAGAGCTGGCTGTGTGAACAGCCCAGGAAGGCTATCATTCCAAGCAGTAAGGGTAGCAAATGCCAAGGTCCCAGGGCAAAAAAAACAAGATTCTGTGGTATGGCCTGTTCTGAGGAACAAAAGCAGGTCTGAGTGGCAGAAGTGTGGATCAGAGAGACAGATGAGGTTTTGGAAAGGAAACAGGGACCAGAGTTCTCTTGAGAGGTGAAGAGGAGAGATGGGGCCTTGCCAGTAACCTGGTAGTCAAGGAGATGGGGGTAGGAATGCGGGCATGACAGTATCAGAAGTACCAGCCCAGCAAGGGCCAGAGAGATGGTCTTGGGAGCCTAAGGCCAGCCCAACTTTCCAAACCAGCATGTGTTTCAGAAAAGGCCTCCAGGGGAGTAACACATACCAAAACCTGCCACAGTAGTTCTCAAAGAATGGGCCACCAACCTGTGAATGTGTTAGAAATAAACGTCCTAGTGCCATACTCCAACACGTGTCCTTAAACTTGGTAGATGCATTATTAATGGCCCCACATTACAAGCTGACCCCCTGCAGAATGTGCCGCTCAATCAACATGTAGATTCATGTGGTGGGACAATCCCCACCAGCTGGTGGCAGGTGGTGCCACCCTGGCATGGAATAAGGACAGGGCCTCCTGGTTCACGTGGGTCGAGCTGATCTTAAGGTATCAGAGTAGAGACACAACTCCTCTGCAGCTCTGGTGAAACGTCACACTTAGCCTCCTTGTGTCCTGGCAAGGTGTGAAAGAAATTTATGTTCTCTGTTGTGGCAGGCTGGTAGAAGCCTTTAGACCAGTTTTGAGTTAATAGGCAAAAAGGAAAGATAAGGAGAAGGAAAATTAGATTATCTTCAACCACTTACCTCCAGACCAGCTGCATAGGGTGTTATCAAATTGTCTACTAAGAAAACCCACCTTGGAGCTGAGATAGCTTGAAACTCCAGCCCCCAGGGTCCTTTTGAAAAGAAAGTTCTCTCCTAACAATAGTGCACAATACAACCCTCCTCCACAACAGAACAGAACAGCAAGCCTTGACACTTTAATTGCTCTGATAGAAACAAGCTAATGGGGTTTTAATAAAAATAGAACCCAAATAGGCATTGAGTCCCCTGATTTTTGCAGCCCAAGGCACTGGTTTAGAGTTTCATTTCCATAGTGTCAGTCTGGTCTCTGAGCATTTTCTCTCAGCAGCCAGCCCTGTTGGGAATTACATCAGGGAATAAGTTTAAGGTTTCAATAGTTGAGACTGTCAACAAAAAACAGAACGTGATCCATTACAGCGTGGTCTGTCTTATAACCAGGGAAAACAGTCCAGTGCATGTGTCCTAAAACATCCAAGACTAAAGGTTTAGGGTGAGAGTCCCATGGGTTCTGCCCTACTGTACTCGCATGACTGATGGACTCTATTGGCTGCTCTTCAAGCCAATTTGAATCTTCAAAAAGTAACTAGTGGGCTGGAGAGATTGCTTAGCTGTTAAGGCACTTGCCTGCAAAGCTGAAGGACCCAGGTTCAACTCCCCATGGCCCACGGAAGCCAGATGCACAAGGTGGTGCATGTATCTGGAATTCATTTGCAGTGGCTGGAGGCCCTGATGAGCCCATTCTCTCTCTGCCTCCTTTTCTGTCTCTCCCTCCCTCTCTGTCTCAGATAAATAAATAATTTTTTTTTTAAGTAACTAGAGAGCTGGGCATGGTGCCTCAGGGTAACTGTAGTCCCCTTCCAACACCCCTGTGCTCATACTCAAGTCCATTACCTGTGTCAGATCTTACAGTCTGTCTGGTCTCCTCCTTTTACCTAGAGCTATGTCTTCTCAGAGGCTTCACTACCTGATTTGGGTTTGGTTTTGTTTTCAACAGCAGCAAGGTTTGTCATGGTACAAGACGCCTTATGGTACTTGAACCCTCACTTTCTATGAAGGTCTGGGCTGTTAATCAATTTTCACCACTGCAGTCACTGGCCCAGGACTTTACACACAGACTCACAGGCAAAAAACACTCCTGGAAATAGAACTGATGCTCGAAGGGTGTGCATAGAACATTTTTGTGGCTACTACCAAACTATCTTCCCAAAGGGTTCCCTTTTTCTTTTCTTTTCTTTTTTTTCTCTCTCTCGCTCAGGCTGACCTTGAATTCACAATGTTGTCTCAAGGTGGCCTCAAACTCACAGTGATCCTCCTACCTCTGCCTCCAAAGTGCTGGGATTAAAGGCATGCACCACCATGCTCTGCTCTTTTTTAAAAAATAAATAAATAAAAAGTCTTCTGAATTACAAAAAGTAATTCAACAATACTAATTTTTTGTGGTCCTGAAGATTGAACACATGGCCTTATTCATATTAATCAAGTGATGTACCACTGAACTACACACCCAGTTTACAAAAATGATTCATGGGTGTGGTGGCACATGCCTTTAATCTCAGCACTCGGGGAGCTGAGGTAGGAGGATCACCATGAATTTGAAGCCAACTTAGAGCTACAGAGTGAGTTTTGGGTTAGCCTGGGCCACTGTAAAACTTTAAAAAAAAAAAAGTTGGGCTGGAGAGATGGCTCAGCAATTAAGGCTCTTGCCTGCAAAACCTAAGGACCCAAGTTTGATTCCCCAGTACCTGTGTAAAGCCAGATGCACGAAGTGGCACATGCATCTGGGGTTCATTTGTAGTGGCTGGAGGTCTGGTGCATCTGTTCTATCTCTGTCTCTCTCTTTATCTGTTTCTCTCTGCCTGCAAATAAATAAATACGTATTTTAATTTAAATATATATATATTCTTACAATTATATAAAGAGCACAAAGGCCAAAAATGTTGTTTGCTTTATTTTCAAATCAGAGTCTCACTCTAACCCAGGCTGAGCTGGAACTCACTTTGTAACCCAGGCTGGTCTTGAACTCACAACTCACTCTGTAGCCCAGAATAGCTTTGAACTCACAGTGATCCTCCTACCTCAGCCTCCCACGTGCTGGTATGATGAGTGTGAGCCACTGCTCCTGGCTCAAGATCAGAAGGATTTTTTTTATGTTTTTCTTTTAATTTTTTTTTTTTTTTGGGGGGTTTTTCGAGGTAGGGTCTCACTCTAGCCCAGGCTGACCTGGAATTCACTATGGAGTCTCAGGGTGGCCTCGAACTCACGGCAATCCTCCTACCTCTGCCTCCCGAGTGCTGGGATTAAAGGCGTGCGCCAACACGCCCAGCTGTAACCTGCTTTTTGCAACACAGTTTTGGACAAGAAAGATGAAAGTTTATTTGGGAAGAAGGAAGCTTTTAAAAAATTACTTGAGGGCTGGAGAGATAGCTTAGAAGTTAAGGCGCATGCCTGTGAAGCCTAAGGACCCAGGTTCAATTCTCCAGGTCCCATGTAAGCCAGATGTACATGGTGGCACATGCATCTGGAGTTTGTTTGCAGTGGCTGGAGGCCCTGGTGTGCCCATTCTCACTCACTCTGTATCTCTCTCTCTCTCTCTGTCTCTAATAAATAAATAAATCTTTAAAAAATTATTTGAAAAGGTTGTGTTAAAGGCAACATTGAATCTCTTCCTGCCTAAGTTAACTGAGGACAACACTGACAACCCACGAATTTGTGTATCTAGAACATTCTGCAGCCACGGTTCCTGATAAGTTTGGGAGTCTGATAAAGCTGACTTCTTCCCAGCAAATATATCATTCAGGCACACACACATACATGCACACCCTTGGAGACAAACCCTTGTCAACCACATCACTTTAAGTGGCTCTGTTGAAGGACTCCCTACAGCTGAAGCACTGATCCACAGAGTAGTTAAGAGCCTGCCCTCTGGGGCTGGGAGATGACTCACTGGTTAAAGGCACTTGCTTTCAAAGCCTGCTGGCCCAGGTTCTATTCCCCCCGCCCCCCAGCACCCAATGTAAAGCCAGATGCAAAAAGTGGCACATATGACTGGTGTTCATTTGCAGAGCAAGACACATACACATGCACACACAAATAAATAAATTAACAAGGAGAGCCTGCACTCTTTTGCATTACCTGTGAGTGTGGGCTCAGGCTGTAGCTCATGCTGACTTCAAACTCCCAGCAAACCTCAAGGGCTGGGGTTATAGGCAAGAGCCATCCCTCCTGATTCAGATGCACAACTTCAACCCTGGCTCTAGTCCCTCGGGCTGCTTCCTGGCTTGTAAAACCCAGACAGTAATAAGCAGGTTTCAGGGTGTTGTGAGACTAAACGAGTTTATATGCATAACATGTTTCGAAGTGGGCTGATGCACAGTAAGTGGTAATTAAACGTCAGCTCTTATTATTTCCAGCGTTTTGCCTTTATAACATTTCTAACCATCTCTTTGCCCACATCTGTGATCACTTCTGAAGAATAAGTTCCTAGAGGCAGAATTCTGGGGTTGAATCATTAGAATTCATAAGATTATTGAGGGTTCAGGTTCAATATCCTAGGCTGGTGTTTACACTGGTAAATAAAATGGACAAAAATGGGCTGAAGAGAGGCACTTGCCTGTAAAACCTAACAACTTGGGCTCAATTCCCCAGTAGCCACATAAAACCAGATGCATAAAGTGGTGCATGCATTTGCAGTTTGTTTGCAGTGGCTGGAGACTCTGGTGTGCCCATTCTTTCTGTCTGTATGACTTCTCTCTACTTCTGCTTGCAAATAAATAAATAAAAATAAACATAAACTTTATAAAATGGACAAAAATTTTTGTCCTCATGGAGTTTTCAACCATGTTTTAGTTTGATTTGATTTTTCCAATTGTGGAATGGAAGCCAGGGTCTTAAAACGTCAAGTGTCAGCCGGGTGTGGTGGTGCACGCCTTTAATCCCAGCACTCAGGAGGCAGAGGTAGGAGGATCACCATAAGTTCAAGGCTGCTCTGAGACTATATAGTGAATTCCAGGTCAGCCTGAGCTAGAGTGAGACCCTACCTCAAAATAAATAAAATAAAATAAAATGGCAAGTGTCTACTGCTGGGCCTCATTCCTGGTCCCCTCGTGAAGCTTTGATTGGAAGGGGGAAGATAGTATGCAAAGTAAATAAATGATCCCTGAGGAGGTGACCATCGCTGCAGGGAGAAGTAAAGCAGGGTGGGCTTAGGATAGCTAGGACACAGTCGGGGCTGCAATTTGAGCAGGATGGTCAGGATGGCGCGCGGTGGGGGGGTCCCTGAAAAGGTGGCATTGGAGCAAAATCCTCAAGGACGGGAAAAAATAAGGGTATTTGGAGAACAAGTGCTTCAGGTGAAGGGAACAGCCCCGTTCAACGGGCCTGGGGCAGCAGTGCCCGCCTGTGAGGAAGCAGTGGGAGGAGAGGCATAGCAGGGGGGCACGTCATGGGGAGCCTGGGTAAGTGATCAAACGGCTGTGGGAGCGGTTCCACTTTTCTGACTTCAGGGTTAGTAAAGACACAGCGGGCACCCAAGAACACAGCGGGCACGCAAGAACAGAGAACAGCCTGAAGTTCTGTCTTCTATGTGTAATCCCTCAGAGACGCTCCCCGCTCCTTGGTGCCCAGTCTGCTCTCTCTTCTTCCCAGAACGCAGGAGCTAGCTGAGAAGAAAAGCTCGCTTTGCTGGCTCCTGCGCCCGGCTCCCACGTGGTAGCTCTCAGGGCCATTTAGGTTTGGAATGACAGTGCTCTGGTCAAGGAAGGGTCCCTGGGCACCTCCTTCTCCCTATGCCTCCCAGCCACAAAGCCTCAGGCAGCGGACAACCAGAGCCTTGCGGACCGCCATGGTTGGGACAGGTGGCCAGGTCCCCCAACTACATAGTCTGTGCTTTCAGTAAACTAGGGTGTGCCAGGGGCCTGAGGAAGACCAGACATCGAACTGGAATGGTGACGGTTGTGGGAGGGGAGGAGGGCCCAGAGTTGAGGCAGGTGGACTCACCTGTTAACACGGGTCTAGGCCAAGCCCTGGCATGCCAAAGCATTATGTTGACCTTGCCCTGGACTCGTATTTGTGGCTTCCCTGGTTGACAGAGTCACTAATCACCTCCAGGGCCAGGAGAGCTGCTGGTTCCTGCACCTCGGGGGCCTGGCAGAGTGCCCCGAAGCCTTCCCTTCTCCAAGCTAACTTGTGCTTTTCTCCCCTATTCTCTTCTTCTTCCTTCATCCTCTCTTCTGATTTTATGCTTTCTCTTTTTTTTTTTTTTTCAGTGATGAGTTTTGTCATTATGAAATGGGAGTTGAGATAACAATCTTCTCCAATGGTTCCCTTTTTTAATTCATTTTCATTTTTTAGCAGAAATAATCAATGCTTGTTGAAAAGATAAAACAGTATGAAAACCATCAAAAGCACAAATCCTGTCTTTTGTCTCCTTAGATAGTCATGATTTTGTGTTTACTTTCCAGATAAAATGTTTTCCTGTGCATACACGTATTTCTGTAGTTTGTATACCAAAGGGATAATGAACTATTTGATTTACTGATATTCTCTTTACTCCGGTAGGCAGGTAAAGTATTTATGGAAGAAATTACTTGTGAACTTCTGAATTTTCTCTCTCATTCAAAAACATGGCACTGCTATCCTTCCATCTACCTCACTCTCCTTTTTCTTGTGTGTGTGTGTGTGTGTGTGTGTGTGTACTCAAGTGTGTATAAGCACACGTGTGTGCAGGTCCATAAGCATGTTATATATGCTTCTGTGTAGAGACCAGAGGTTGCTGTTAGGGGTCTTCTGCAATCACTGCCTAACATCCTCATTTATTATTTCTTTTTGGTTTTTGGTTGTTTTTTTTTTTCAAAGTAGGGTCTCACTATAGCCCAGGCTGACCTGGAATTCACTCTGCAGTCCCAGACTGGCCTCAAGCTCACAGTGATCCTCCTAACTCCGCTTCCTGAGTGCTGGGATTAAAGGTGTGCACCACAATGTCTGGCTACTACCTTATTTTTTGATATAGGATGTGGTGGTTTGATTCAGGTGTTCCCCATAAACTTAGGTGTTCTGAATGCTAGGTTCCCAGTTGATGGAGATTTGGGAATTAACACTTCCTGGAGGCAGTGTATTGTTGGGAATGGGCTTATGGGTGTTATAGCCAGTTTCCCCTTGTCAGTGTTTAGCACACCCTCCTGTTGCTGTTGTCCACCTGATGTTGGGGAGGAAGTGATATTCACCCTCTGCTCCTGCTGTTTTGTTTGTTTGTTTGTTTTTCCCTTGCCATCGTGGAGCTTCCCCTTGATTCTGTCAGCCAAAATAAACCTTTTCCCCCCCCCCCCCACAAGCTACTCTTGGTCAGGTGTTTTCTGCCAGCAATATGAACCTGACTACAACAGTAAAGTTGGCACCAGAGGAGTGGGGTTGCTGCTAGACACCTGTGTGACTTTGGCCTTTGGTAGTTGATTTTCAAGAGAAATGTGGAAGGATTTTAAACCTTGGCCTAAGAGATACCTTGTAGTGCTATAAGTACAGCTTGATGGACTATTATGGTCAGAATTGAAAGACCTGAATGCAGTAAGAACTATGGACTGTGAGGTTTGGCTTATGAGGGTGAGAAAGAGCTTTGCCTGGACTGGGCTAGAAGCAGTTTGTGTGAGAGGCTTGCTGTTATGCCCATGTCCTGAGAAGTTGTGCAGGGTTGCTTTGCATAGAAATGAACTGGTGTGAGCAGAGGGATATGGCACAGAAAAAATGAAAGCTTTGTGCCAAAATTTCTGCCCATTCAGTTGCAATTACATGAGTGATTACAACCTTTGAGACTGGGTCAGCTGACTTGCATTGGGACAACAGGAAGAATGTAGACTCTTTTGAAGGTGCCTGAATGCTGAAGGAGTGTCCTGTTCTTCAGAGTCTGCTTTATTCCCCCCTGGATTAACAAATTGGCACCCCACCTGGTATTACAGAGTATAGAAATATAGGAAAGAGAGGGTCATTGAATTTGCAACACAGTCTTGTGTTTTTGAAACAGCCATGGGCAGTGTGAAGCAGGTCTGCTCAGGATTGCCTGCATGGAGCCATGAGGATGAACCGTGTGTTGCAGTGGAGACCCAGTGGAGATGCGAGGACCACGGGACAGCTGCTAAGAACTGCAGGCACAGATGAAGTTTTCCAGGACTGTGAGCAGCCTAGCTGGAGGGGCAGAATTGGAACTATAGAGACTTGTTGCTGGTTAGAATTATCGGACTTGGAGACTTGCCACTGGCTAGAGTTGTTGGACTTGAAGCTACAGAGTTTGATGTTTGTGCTGTTTAAATCTTGTATTGCTTGAATATTTCTTTGCTATACCCAAGGCCATTTTTTGCAGTGTGAGTGTTTATTCTGTGCCATTATGAGTTTTGGGGGGATTTTTTGGTATTATGGCTCAGTTAAAAGACCTTGGACTATGGGAATATTTGAGTACCATTGGAATTGATAAAAATTACAGGCACTTTTTTTGTTTGCTTGTTTGTTTTGTATTTGTTTTTTTCAAGGTAGGGTCTCACTCCAGCTCAGGCTGACCTGGAATTCACTATGTAGTCTCAGGGTGGCCTTGAACTCATGGCAATCCTCCTACCTCTGCCTCCCGAGTTCTGGGGTCACAGGCATGTGCCACCATGCCCGGCTATGGGGACTTTTGAAGTTGGACTGAATGCATTGCATTTTACATCATGTATGGTTGTCAGTTTATGAGGGCCAGGGGTGGAATATGATAGTTTCATTCAGGTGTCCCCCATAAACTTAGGCATTCTGAATGCTAGGTTCCCAGCTGATGGAGACTTGGGAATTAACACTTCCTGGAGGCAGTGTATTGTTGGGAGCAGGCTTATGGGTGTTATAGCCAGTTTTCCCATGCCAGTGTTTGGCACACCCTGCTGTTGCTGTTGTCCACCTGATGTTGGAGAAGAGGTTATCTTCACCCTCTGCTCCTGGTGTCATTTTCCCTGCCATCGTGGAGCTTCCCGTTGAGTCTGTAAGCCAAAATAAACCTGTTTTTTTTTGTTTGTTTGTTTGTTTTTTTGCTTTGTTTTGTTTTGTTTTTCAAGGTAGGGTCTCACTCTGGCTCAGGCTGACCTGGAATTCACTATGTAGTCTCAGGGTGGCCTTGAACTCATGGCAGTCCTCCTACCTCTGTCTCCCAAGTGCTGGGATTAAAGGCGTGTGCCACCACTCCTGGCATAAACCTGTCTTTTATCCACAAGCCATTCTTGGTCAGGTGTTTTCTACCAGCAATGCAAATCTGACTACAACACAGGGTCTCTTCCTGAATCTGAAGTTTACCAATTAGGCTAGAATAGCTGGCCAACAAGTCTCAAGAATTATTCTGTCTCTACCTCCCTAGCTCTGGGATTACAGGCATGAGCCATACCTGGCTCTTATGTGGGTACTGAGGATGTGAACTCATGTCCTGTGCATGAGAGGCAAGCACTTTACCACTGCAGAGCCATTGCCCAGCCCTACCTCACTCTGCGATGGCTGTACAGTAGTATAGTAGCAGGACTGCTGTACAGAAGTCCATGGAACAACTGCACATTTTTCAACCAGAATAGGTTGTGAGATGTTGTGTGTCTCCATACTTTCAATATTTGACATCAACATACCTACAGCCTTGCGCGGGTGTGTTCCTGTAGTACATGTGCTAGAAGTGTCCTCCTCCAGATGCCCACATGGCAATCTTCGGAACCTGGGCATGTGTTACTTTATGTGGCATGGGAAATTGGCCGGTATAATTAAATGAAGGGTCTGAGATGGGAGGATTGTGCTGGATTGTTAGATGGGTAATTATAAGGGGAGGACGGACAGTCAGGCCACATGATGAGGATGCAGGATGCTGTGGAAGAAATAGAAGCCAGAGTTCCATTGCTAGGAGGAGCCACTGCTGAGGAGTGCAGGCCCCTGAGGAGCTGGGAAAAGAAAGACATGGATTTTCCCCTAGGACCTCACAAGGACCACAGTTCTGCTCATTCATTGGGACTTCTTACCTCCAGAGCTTTGAGATAATAGATTCTGGGTTTGTTTGGTTTTGGGGGGGGTTGGGTTTTGGATTTTTTAAAATTTTTATTTATTTATTTATTTGAGAGCGACAGACAGGCAGAGAGAGAAAGAGGGAGAGAGAGAGAAAGAGAGAGAGAGAGGGAGAGAGAGAATGGGCACGCCAGGGCCTCCAGCCACTGGGAACGAACTCCAGATGCATGTGCCACCTTGTACACACCAGGGCCTCCAGCCACTGCAGATGAACTCCAGACACATGCGCCCCCTTGTGCATCTGGCTTATGTGGCTCCTGGGGAATCGAGCCTCAAACCGGGGGCCTTAGGCTACACAGGCAAGCATTTAACTGCTAAGCCATCTCTCCAGCCCTTGATTATTATTATTATTTTTTTTTTAGGTAGGTCTCATTGTAGCTCAGGCTGACCTAGAATTCACTATTTATTCTCAGGGTGGCTTCAAACTCATGGTAATCCTCCTACTTCTGCCTTCCAAATGCTGGGATTAAAGGCATACGCCACCACACCCAGCTTGATTCTGTTTTTTTTGTTTTGTTTTGTTTTGTTTTTTTGTATTTATTTGGAAACAGAGGGAGACAGAGAGGGGAGAGAGACAGACAGAGAGAAGGAGAGAATGGGCATACCAGGGCCTCTAGCTACTGCAAATAAACCCCAGACACATGTGCCACCTTGTGCCTCTGGCTTACATAGGCACTGGGGAATCGAACCTTGGTCCTTAGGCTTTGCAAGCAAGTGCCTTAGCCACTGAGCAATTTCTCCAGCCCTAGATTTTGTTGTTTAAAGGCACCCAATTTATGGTAACGTGTTATAGCAACAGCTGGAAAACAATACAGCAAAATAGCCTCAACATGAAACTATTTTTGTTTTTTTTTTTTAGAGAGAGAGAAAAGTGGCATGCCAGGACCTCAGCCGCTAAAATCAAACTCCAGACACTTGTGCCACCTAGTGGGAATGTGCAACCTTGTACTTGCCTCATCTTTGTGCGTCTGGTTAACGTGGGATCTGGAGAGTCAAACATGGGTCCCTTAAGCTTCACAGGCAAGCACCTTAACCACTAAGCCATCTTTCTAGTCTGAAATTGTTGCTGTTTTAAAGTCCATTCAGGCTGCAACAATAACAAAATTGGATAGCTTGTAAGAAACAGAAACTTATTTCTTAAAGTTCTGAAGGCTGATAAGTCCAAGGTCAAGGTGCCAGTAGATCCGCTGTGTGGTGAGGGTCCATTTCCTGGTTCATGCTGCTGTCTTCTCGCAGCCCCTTCACATGGCCTGAGGATTAGTTTGTGGTAGAGGAAATTTAACAAAGAAGCCAGACCCAGATGATACTCTGAAACACAGTTTCTATTTTTTTGTTTTTGTTTTTCCAGGTAGGGTCTCACTCTAGTCCAGGCTGACCTGGGATTCACTATGTAGCCTCAGGGTGGCCTCAAACTCACACCAACCCTCCTACCTCTGCCTTCCAAGTGCTGGGATTAAAGGTGTGTGCCACCACGCCCGGCTCACAGTTTCTATTGTAAAAGCCTTTACCAGAGAGACAGGACGACCCTGAGTCTCCTCCCTATCTGTGCAGTGCACCCTGCTTGTATGTTACCTGGTTTATGCAGCCATGGACAGAAGCACCCCTGAACAAACAACTTTCTGAACACAGTGCCTTAGACCACTCAGCCATCCGGGTGACACAGAAGGCTTTTTGTCTACATTTGTACTTTCTCATTACTGATTTATTGCTAAGGAATTTTCTGTTTGTGCTCCCTAATCATGCAACCTTAGAAACTTGTAACCCACCAATAGTGTAAAGAACTCAAGGTGATGTGAGAATGTTTGCCACACTGTCTGCAAAACTGCTGAGCCATCCGGGCTCAGGACTCAGGCTTTGGAAGTTATTCCCATGAGTCCATGTGGACATGAGTAAATTTTCTCATTCTCTATCTCTGGTGCCATCTCTGTGTGACTCAGTTTCCCATAACAAGTTAGCTCCGTGGTCTCCCATGGGAAGGAGTTAGTTAGCTCTGTGGTTGTTGCAGTCTGGTTCACATTGCTGGCAGAAAACACCCAACCAAGAGCAGCTTGTGGAAAAAAAGGGAAGCTCCATGATGGCAGGGGAAAATGATGGCATGAGCAGAGGGTGGACATCACCTCCTGGCCAACATCAGGTGGACAACAGCAACAGGAGAGTGTTCCAAACACTGGCAAGGGGAAGCTGGCTCTAACACCCATAAGCCCGCCCCCAACAATGCACTCCCTCCAGGAGGGTTTAATTCCAAATTGCCATCAGCTGGGGACCTAGCATTCGGAACACCTACGTTTATGGGGGCCACCAGTGGGGAGGAGTTCGTTAGCTTTGTGGTCTCCTGTGGCTTGAATGTGAAAGGTTCTCCATTGCCTCATGTGTTTTAACACTTGGTCTCCAGCTGTGGCTGTGCTGTTTAGGAAGGTTGTGGAATCTTGAGGCGGTGGAGACTCACTGAAGGAAGTGAGTTTCTAGAGGTGGGCCTTGAGATTTGATACCCCTGCCTCGCTTCCAGTCCAGTCTCGGTGTTCTGACTAGACGAAATGTAACCAGCCACCTGCAGCCTTGCCTTCTCACCATGCTTCACTGTATCTCCTTGAGCTGTAAACCAAAATGAACCCTTCCTCCCTTAAGTTGCTTCTTGCCAGGTGTTTGTTCACAGTAGCAAGTTAAGTAGGTAATACATACTTTGATAAGGGCATTAATCCCAATCATGAGGGCTCCTCTACAAAGGCCTCTCCTTCTAAAACCACTCCCTTGGTGAGTGGGGTGGGGCACTGGCTTGAGGAAGAAATGTATATTCTTAGTTCATTGACTGTCTCATATATACACACGGTTTCCATCCTGGGTGCTTTACTCCAAATGCTTTCTGAGGGCTCATGAGCATTTTAAAATGTCAATCCCACAATGACTTGGCTATCCAGCCCCTGCGGATCCTTGCAGAGGAAGCATCTGGTTTGGCTTGACCAGCGTGTCTGGGGACTTCATAGCACTCTGCACCCACTCAGCCAGACATGAACGGAGCATTTACATCTTCAATCACGACCCGCCAGCCCTGCTCTTGTATTGGCTCACTTTTGGTACTGTGACAGGACCTGACTTCTATCCCTCCAGAACTTCTCATCGTTTAAGAACACAGTGAGTGACTTGTTGCCATTTCATTTCCACCCGCTTTTGGAGAATGAGAGGAAGCGGATGTGACTTCTTTGGTCTCCGAGGCAAAGGAAACTGATAAAGGCAGCATCAGAAATAATGCAGAGGGCAAAAGCCTCCACATCAGAAACAGCTCAACTTCAGGGCTTTTACTGCCTGAGTAAGGCACTTGTAGTGATCTACACATGGAAGAGCTGGCTCAGAGCAGCACCTGGACTTACGGTGGGACTTTTCTTTTGTCATTAATGCTGAGATAACCAAGTCACGGGAAGATTCTCCTGGGTGCTGTGAGGGGAGGTGCCCTGGGAGCCCACAGGCTACATCCTCTTGGGACAGACACCTCTTCCAGTCCCCTAAGACCCTGCCTAGCACACAAGGGCAACTTCTGAAGCCCCTTGATGGTTCCTTAGCTCTGTACTGTCTGATTGGTCTGGGGGTTTCTATAGATATGAAAGGAGGAAGGCTTTGGAAAGAATGGATTCATCCAGTCCCTTCCTTCACAAACAGAGCTCTAACAAGGCTGGATTGAATAGATTCAAGCTCTTGGAGCCGTGGCTTGTGGAGTTTCCTCATGGAAAGGCTCTGTGAGCCTTTATAAAACTCTGGCCAACGGCAGGTGCACAGTGGACCAGACCAGGAAACCACTTGGCGGGGAGGGGAAGCTCCAGTAGGTGAAGGAAGTGGTGGAGTAGTGTCCTGTTGTAGTTGAAACACAATACCACAATCTAGGCAGCTTAAGACAACAGAAATGACTTTCCCCACAGTCCTGGGAGCTAGACTCTGAAATCAAGGTATTGGCAGGACCACACTCCCACTCGACATCAGAAAAAATGCCCTTCTGTACCTTCCGGCTTCCGGGATCCACGGCTGACACTGATAGTCTTTGACTTGTAGATGCGTTACTCCAATATCTGCCTCCATGTTCACAGAGGTTTCCTCCCCTTTTAAAAGTTTTCTTTTGGGCTGGAGAGATGGCTTAGCGGTTAAGCGCTTGCCTGTCAAGCCTAAGGACCCCGGTTCAAGGCTCGATTCCCCAGGACGCACGTTAGCCAGATGCACAAGGGGGCGCACGCATCTGGAATTCGTTTGCAGTGGCTAGAAGCCCTGGCGCGCCCATTCTCTCTCTCTCTCTCTCTGCCTCTTTCTCTGTCTGTCGCTGTCAAATAAATAAAAAAAATAAACAAAAAACTTAAAATAAAGTTTTCTTTTTGACAATGTTTTTTATTTGTGTATGTAGTGTGTAGTGTAGTGTGTGGTATGTGTGGTGTATGCAAATGCATGTGCCCTTGCAGCACCCCATAAGCTCACCTGTGGTGGGGCCACTCACCTTTGGGTGCTGAAAGAAGGTTGGAACATCAGGTGTTCTCTTCTATTGCCATGCACTGCAAAAATGAGATTCTCTAACCAAAGCCAAGAATAGCACTAATCAATGGGTACAGATGTAAATGTCTGGAAGGCAGTTCAATGGGCACAACATATCCTAGCCAAATAATGGTAGTAACTTCCCTTCTAGGAGCTATAACTTCCCCAGCCATAGGCTTTTGACTGGGTTTTTAGTACTAGGCATAATTCCCTCCCATGGAGCAAGCCTCTCTTCTCAATGATCACCTTTCTCCTGTACAGGTCAGTATCAGTGCCAGTTATGTTGGGTTCCAGCCCACCCTAATGAGCTCTTCTTCACTACCTGTGGTGGTGTGAATGACATGTCCTCCATACGCTCATGTGTTTTGAATACTTGTTCCCCAGCTGGTGGCAGTTTGGGAAAGTGGTGGAACCTTCGGGAGGTGGAATCTGGCTGGAGAAATTATCACTGGGGAAGGACCTTGATGCAGTCCAGTCCACAGGGTGTTCAGAGCCAGCTCACTCAAGCGACTTCCTTCCTCTGCTGCTGTGACAAGATGTGACACTCAGCTGCCTGCTCTGCCATGCTTTCTCCACCACGATGAAACTTCCCCTCAAAACTGTAAACTGTAATAAATCCCTTCCTCCCACACACTGCTTCTTGTTGGTTGTTTTGTCGTGAGGAAGTAACTGCCATGCTGCGTCTGCAAAGTTCCTTTTTCAAATAGTTACTCACAAGTGCCCTGGGTTAAGACAAAAGATTAGAACAGAAGACTCATGAAAGATCTTTGGGAGAAATGCATGTTTAAACTTCAGTGAAAAGTTTCTCTACCTTCACCAGGCAGGCTACACTGAAAAGACTGAGAAGCGGGGTGGGGGGCTGGTGATATGACTCAGCAGATTGAAGGAGCTTGCTTGCAAAGCCTGCCCACCCAGGTTCAATTCCCAAGCCACATGTGTAAGCCAGATGCAAACAGTGGTGCAAGTGTGTGGTATTCATTTGCAGCAGCAAAGAGGCCCTGACATGAGCATGCATGCACACACACATGTGCACACATGCATGTTCACAAAAAAATAAATCCCAAATACAAAAAGGGGGTGGGATATATGGCTTAGTGGTTAAGGTGCTTGCCTTCAAAGGCAAAGGACCCAGGTTTGATTCCCCAGGACCCATGTAAACCAGATGCACAAGGTGGCACATGCATCTGGAATTTTTGCAGTATCTGGAGGCCCTGGTATGCCAATTCTCTCTCTCTCTCTCTCTCAAATAAATAAAAATAAAATAAAATTTAATCAAAAAAGAAAAAAACCAGGATAGGTAAGTTAAATTGAAATATCCAACTGGATTTGATCCAGCCAGATTCATGGCTATAGTACCTAATTAATTTTTAGTTATTTCATGATTGTTGTGTATTGAGCTCTGAAACCTCCAGGTTTGTGTGAACCTGATTTGAAAGAAGAAAACAAAGGACAAAGGTGGAAGCACCTGCAGGCTAGTGGGTCCAGGAAACAGGTTTTCAAAGCACACTTGCTTTCAAAACTGGGGTAATTAAATTAGCAGAAGGGAACACATCAGACCCGACAGAGCTGAGTTCCAAATGTCTTTCAAAATAACTAGCTCAGACTCAGACACCAAGTATATTCACCACAAGTAGGATGTGGAGGCAGGATTGCAAAGTGGAGGGTGGTCCCGAGTGTGCAGGAGAGGACTTGGGGAGCTGATCTGGGCACAGGACACACACGTGACACCAGCACTCTAGAGGAGGAGGCAGGAGTATCTTGAGTTCAGAGTTAACCTCTCCAAAAAATGGAGAAAAAAAAAAAGAAAGAAAGAAAAGTAAGGGTTGGTTGGGGATGCATTTCACTGACAATGGTAGAGTACTTGCCCAGCATGTGCAAGGCCCCGCCTTTGATCTCCTGCTGTGACACTGTCAAAAGTTTTTTAACTTACCTACTATGGTGACTCGAGTGTAAAATGTCCTCCACAACCTCATGTGTTTGTGATCAAGCCTCATACTTAGTCCCCAGCTGGTGGATCCTTTGGGAAGTGGAGCCTTGTTGAGGAGATGTGTCCCTGGGGTCAGGCCTTGGGATTAGCTGAGTCCCTTGCCGGTGCGAGCTAGCCCATTGCTGCTCCCTCTCTGTTGGTATGTGACAGTGTGAGGAGCTCTCTCCTCTCACCATGTTTCCCCTGATGGGATGAAACTTCCTCTCAAAACTGTAAACCAGAATAAACCCTTTCTTTCCATAAGCTGTTTCTGATTGGGGGCTTTGCCCCAGCAATGAGAAGATAATTGCTACACCTTGGTTTTCTTGTTTATAAAATGAGGACAATAGCTTTGCACAGCGGCACTGATATTTATCCAGGTGTGATTGTTGCTAATTAAAGTGGGGACAATCTCGCTAGCTGCTCGGTAGGATTGTGACAGTAGACGTACAGACTATTTCAGTTCATTGGTAGTCCTCCCAAGCACTCACGACTTGAGATGACGGTCCTGCTTCTCCTGTGAAGAATGAGATGAAAGGGCTGGAGAGAGGGCTTAGTGGTTAAGGCGTTCACCTGCAAAGCCAAAGGATCCCTGTTCGATTCTCCAGAACCCACATAAGCCAGATGCACAAGGCGGCGCATGCACCTGGAGTTTCGTTTGCAGTGGCTGGAGGCCCTGGCATGTCCATTCTCTCTCTCTCTCCCTCCTTCTCTGTCTCAAATAAATAAATAAATAATATATTTTTTTTAAAAAGAACAAGATAAAAGACAGCAGGTGTGTGTTCATGATGGTCACAGCTGATTCCGGTCAGGACGGATGGCACTGAGCACTGCCTGAGTCACTGAAACAGTTTGGATCTTCCTACCAGACTGGTTGGTTCACTGCAGGCGACAAACACCGTGACACAAACCAGGCAAAGATGGCCCCACGAGGCTGAAAACATGATGGCTCCTGGCCAGCCAGTAAGCTGTGCTAATAGTGTCTAATCATAGCCCCTCCCCACCCAATATTCACCACGCCCCCACTGGCTAGCCAGGTTCCAGGCTACAGTGACAGGGATGCTGGTGCCCAGTCCAGCTTCCTGGACTCTGTTCCACCAAATGCCTAGGTTGTTTCACTGACAGATGGGTGGACCATGCAAGCCCAGTCCTGGAGAAGGCTTTGATGCAGAGCCTGCTGTGCCTCTAGAGAAGGACGTCTGTGGAACAGATGCCCATGTCCTGGTCCAAGAACAGTTTCAGTGACTGGGAAAGACTGCAACACAGAGCTGTGAGGCTAAATCAGAGGAAATGAGAGACGGTGCGGCTGGGGAGGCTCACTCCTTCAATTCTCAGTATGGAGGAGGAGCCTGGAGACAAAGCTCTGCATAGTCAGGACTCTTTCCGGGCCCATCTAGAACAATCTCCAGCAGAGCACCTGCTCGCTGACCTCTCACAGTGGTGTGGAACCTCCAGGGAAAAACTAGACACCATCTTTTTGCCCCTCAGTCCTACCTGGCAAAGGTGAGGAGGGTGTCAAGGCTGGGGGCCTGGTGAGTCACTAGACGCCAGATGAGGAGCTGGAGGCTGGAGCTGTGTGGGGAGGAGAAGCAGGTGCCTACCTCTGGGGGAGGAGCTGGCACTTGCCAAATGTCTTACATCCCAAGGGGCAAGTTCTGTGATGCACTTGAATCTTTCTTTATTTTCTTTGAATTCAGGAATTGGCCATTTGAGAGACATGGAAATGGAGAGGAAGGAGACCTAGTGTTGCAGTCACGTTCGCATTGCTGGTAGAAATCACCCAACCAAGAGCAGCTTGTGGGAAAACAAGACGTTTATTTTGGCTTACAGGCTCAAGGGGGAAGCTCCATGATGGCAGGGGAAAATGATGACATGCACCGAGGGTAGACATCACGCCCTGGCCAACATAAGGTGGACCATAGCAACAGGAGAGTGTGCCAAACACTGGCATGGGGAAACTGGCTATGACACCCATAAGCCCGCCCCCAACAATACACTCCCTCGAGGAGGCATTAATTCCCAAATATCCATCAGCTGGGAACCTAGTATTCAGAACACCTAAGTTTATGGGGGACACCTGAATCAAACCACCACACCTAGCTACTAAGCGTGGACCAAGTGGCTGTATTTATTTATTTGTGTGTGAGAGAGTGGGGTGTGTGTGTGTGCACGCGCACACGTGAGGGAGAGAGAATAGGTGCATCCTGCCCTCCAGCCACTGCAAACGAACTCCACATGCATGAGCCACCGTGTGCATCTGGCTTACGTGGGTACTGGAGAATCGAACCTGGATCTTTAGACTTCACAGGCTAGCACCTTAACCACTAAGCCAACTCTCCAGCCCCTCCCTAGCTTTTGACTTCTCCCCTCTAGGTATTCTTCCTGCCAAGAGTTTTGTGGTCCACTGGGGTGTGTGGTCCGTGCTGACTGCTGGACAGCATGGGCCTCTGAACACACCGTCATTACGCCGCTGGGGCCGCTGCAGC
Source organism: Dipus sagitta (assembly GCA_036346955.1). Taxonomy (NCBI): domain Eukaryota; kingdom Metazoa; phylum Chordata; class Mammalia; order Rodentia; family Dipodidae; genus Dipus; species Dipus sagitta. The sequence goes on from CM070770.1 coordinate 239,807,219, forward strand.
TGCTCACAAGTCACCTTCACTACTGGCCTGCTGACCTTCCCCCGTAGGAGGAGGTGGGGTGGGGGAGCCCTCAGACCCTCACCTGAGATCTCAGCCACACCTTCCTGTGCCTACCCGCTGCCTGTATATAGTTCTTCCCATGGTCTTGGGGGCTTAGAACATATAGTGTGCGGAAGGGTGAAAGGAAGGGGTGACTGTGCGGCTATGGGGAAGCAGTCATCCATGCTGGGGTGATGCTTGGGGATGTGACTGTTTGGAGGTACCCATCCTTCTGTAAACTGAGATGAATAACCTCGTTGGTTCACCAAGCTATACTTTGGTAGACTCGTTACTTTGGCCTGTGCTCGGTGCCCTGTCTGGGGTGAGTGAGCGTCTGTTTACATGTGCCGGGAACACTGTTCCTTAGGCTGCGTGCTGATCACCTCATACACTCTCACCTGATCCTTCAAAATGACTCAGGTAGGAAATTAATGCATCGAGATATTAAGCAACTTATTCAATGTTACATAGCTTTAAAGGATACCCTGGGGACCTGGTCCTGACCTTACCTCTTTTTTATTTTTATTTTTTTGCATGTGTAGTATGTGTGGCACGGGATGGTGTGTGTGTGTGTGTGTGGTATGCACGTGTGAATGTGCAGATGCACTCACAGGCTTGCAGAGGCCAGAGCACAACCTCTGATGTCCTTCCTGTACTGCATATCTGCATATTTTCTTCAGACAGAGTCTCTCTCTGAACACAGAGCTCTGGTTTCCTCAAGCCCCAGTGGGTCTCTGCCCCTCATAGGACTGGGGTTACAGACATGCATGGTCATACCCAGCTGTTTGGGGGAATTGAACTCGGGTGGTCTCAACCTGTCTCAGGCCCTCACATTTGTGGCAAGCACTCTTCCCCCCTAAGCCATCTGCCCAGCCCATCCTTAACTCTTAAGTACTTTTCACCCACCCCCAGGAGAGAAGGAAAATGATCTTTATTGGTTACATTTTCAGCTGCAAGACTCATCAGAAGAGGCAGCACAAATGGGCCCAACCTTGAATATTTGAACCTACCCCCACACACATATGGCAGACACGCATCCTTCACTCACCCCAGACACACACACACACACACACACACACACACACACACGTGCACGCACACACATATATACAGCCTGCCCCATACAGTCCCCCGGGCAGGGGGCTGCATGCCAAGACTCTGCCATGGCCATAGCATTGAAGGAGGTGGGAGCTGCCTGTCTATATGGACTGGCTCGGTGAGGAGGGAACTGTCCTCACAGGGTGGATCTTGAGGGTGGGAAGAGAGGCAGATTGTGCCACATACCAACAGAGGCTAGGAAGGGGAAGGGATGCCCTGGTCCTCTCCAGAGGACACTGGCAGGCAGTATCTGGTGCCCACAGGAGAAAGATAATGGCCATAAATAATGCACAGGGTAATCAGGGTGCTTAGCCAAGGAACAGAACAAATGGCTTGGACTTAGAGGCAAAAGATCCCCCCCAAGAAATCCCCACTTTTGCCTTCCTCTCAGGAGCTCTGTTTCCCCAAATACAAGCCAGGGATGCACATCCTAGTGACCAGCCGCCATGAAGATGGCCAAAGAGAGATGTAATGTGTGGTCAGCAGGAAGGCCTTGCCCAACGTGAAGTGGCACTACAGAGGAAGAAAATCCCTTTCCTCAGAAAATTTTCCTTCTCAGTTCCCTGGCTGGGATCCTATAGATTCTAGATGAGCAAGAGAAAATCAAACAGGGGCTATGTGGTGGTGAACGTATGTCCCCACCCCCCGCCCCATAGTCTCAGGATTTTTTTTTTTTTTTTTTGCTTTTTTAAGGTAGGATCTCACTCTAGCCCAGACTGGTCTGGAACTCACTCTGTAGTCCCAGGCTGGTTTCACACTCACAGTGATCTTCCTACCTCTGCCTCCCAAGTGCTGGGATTAAAGGTGTGTGCCACCACGCTGGGAACCTCAGAAATTCTTGATTAAGGTTAAGCTTCTTACTCAAGTTTACAGTGGGCAAAACCCTGCTGGAGGAGGTATCACTGGGGGCAGATGTTGCGTCCATCCCTGAGGTGTGTAGCGAGCCAGTTTGAGCTCTGGCTGTTCGTGCTTGCTGGCTGTTTTTTTGTTTGTTTGTTTTTTGTTTTTTTCTCTCTGTCTCTCTGCTGTGGATGTATGGAAGTGAGCCAGCTTCTTCTGCTATGTTGGAACTTCCTCAGGAATCTGTAAGCCTGAAAATAAACCTGTTCCTCCCATAAGCTGCATCTGGTCCCATGTTTGTTGCAGCGGTGAGAAGGTGACTACGGCAGGTTAGTTCACGTGTTTGGTTGAGCATACCAGGAAGCACTCTGGAACGCAGGAGGGCAGACTCAGGCTGACAGGGCATCTGGCAAGGTGTTAGAATATTGACGAGGAGAGAGAGCTTTAAGTGTCTAGGAGGCGGACACTGGGAAAACACTAATGGGAGACGGGGCCAGTTAGTAAGGTTCCCCATGTTGACGTCCCAGTGGCTCCACTAGGCCTCAGGGTCTCCTCCACTCACTAGCTTCTGTCCTTCGTGGTACAGAAGGAAGCAGGGCGCCTTTACCAAAGCATGTCCTTGATGACACACACCTATGATCTCAGCACTCAGGAGCCTGAGGCAACAGGTTCTAGGCCAGCCTGGGCTTTATTCAGAAAGACCCTGTCTCAAAAAAAAACAGACACATAAAGAGAGCAGGAAGGTGTCTCAGAGGTGAAAGTGCTTGCTTGCAAAGCCTATTGCCCCAGGTTTCAATTCACAAGCCACCCATGTAAGCCTCATGCAAAAAGTGGCACAAATATCTGGTGTTCATTGGCATTGGCAAGAGGTCCCGGCACCACACACACACACACAAAATAAATAAATATTTTAAAAACAAATAAGGGTTGGAGAGATGGCTTAGTGGTTAAAGCGCTTGCCTGCAAAGCCTAAGGAGCCAGGTTCAATTCCCCAGTTCTCATGTAAAGCCAGATGTCCTTTGTGTCTCACTCAGCCCAACCTGGGCCAAGGGTTTGGTATCAAGACAAAACTCTAACCCCCCTTGAGCTCTCCCAAGTAGAACCTATGAAAAATATAAAATGGAAACTATGAAAGTTAGTTTTTCTTATGTGTCTTTCCTGCTAGTAAGTGGGTGCTACAGCAATTCCCAGTTCACGCTAACCATCATTTAAGAAGTATCCACCGAGTGTGAAATGCGGTTCTTGGCACTATGTTAATATTTTACTGTGGCTGTGTTGCTGTTGCCTTCTCATGGCCAGGACAAGACCCGTGATCCGAAGCGAGTTACGGGAGGACGGGCTTATTCCAACTACGGTCTTGAGAGGAACTTTCGTCATGGCATGAAAGCATGGCAGAGCAGACAGCTGAGCGTCACACCCTGTCGTGGAAGCAGAAGGGAGCAGTCCAAGTGGACTAGCTCTGGACTCATCCACCTCAAAGTTGGCCCTCAGCACCTCCTCCAGCAAAGTTCCAGCTCCCGAAGGCTCCACAACTTTACCAAATTGTTACCAGCTAGGAATCAAATAATCAAAACACATGAGGCTGTGGGGGATGTTTTGCATTCAAACCATTATGGGATGTTAAAAATTACTACCAAAGTGGCTTAAAACTGCAAACAAAAATCGTTTTGGAAGTCCCAAGTTTGAAATGTGTCTCATGGATCTAAAAGCATCATGTCACCATGGCTGTTTCCCTTTTGAGGCTTTAGGAAAGAATCCATGCCCTGGTCTGTTCCAGCTCCCAGGGGCTGCCTGCTTGCCTTGGCTCATGGCCTGTGCTCTTCCTCCAGCCAGAAACACTGTCAAACCCAGCCCTTCTCAAGCTGCCCACTCTTGCCTTCTACTTCAACCTTTAAAATAATTGTTTGTTTTTATTTATTTATTTGAGAGAGAGAGACAGGCAGAGAGAGAGAGAGAATGAGCATGCCAGGGCCTTCAGCCACTGCAAACGAACTCCAGATGCATGTGCCACCTTGTGCATCTGGCTTACGTGGGTCCTGGGGAATAGAACCTGGGTCCTTTGGCTTTGCAGGCAAGTGCCTTAACTGCTAAGCCATCTCTCCAGCCCCTTCTTCAACTTTTTAAAAACATACTTTTATTTATTTATTTGCAAGCAAGGAAAAAGAGAGAGAGAGAGAGATGGACACAAGAATGGGTGTGCCGGAGCCTCTGGTAAATGAACTCCAAATGCATGCGCCACTTTGTGCATCTTCCTTTCTGTGGGTACTGGGGAATTGAACCCAGGCCTTTAGACTTTTCAGGCAAGAGACTTGACCACTGAGCAATCTCTCCAGCACCATTATTCTTCAACTTTTTCTTTTTCAAGGTAGGGTCTCACCCTAGTTCAGGCTGACCTGGAATTCACTATGCAGTCTCAGGGTGGCCTCAAACTCATGGCAATCCTCCTACCTCTGTCTTAAAGGCATGCACCACATGCCCAGATCATTCTTCAACTTTTAAAATATTTATTTATTTGTAATGCACATGCCACTTTGTACATCTGGCTTTATGTGGGTACTGGGAAATCAAACCCAGGTCATCAGGCTTTATAGGCAAGTGCATTAACTGCTGAGCCATCTCTTCAGCCCTGCTTCGTTTTTATTTTATTCTATTTTTAAAATATTTTATTTATTTATTTATTTGAGCAAGAGAGAAAGAGGCAGATAGAGAGAAAGAGAGAATGGGTATGCCAGGGCCTTTAGCGACTGCAAACAAACTCCAGATGCATATGCCCCCTTGTGCATCTGGCTTATATGGGTCTTGGGGAATCAAACTGGGGTCCTTAGGCTTCACAGGCAAATGTCTTAACCTCTAAGCCATTTCACCAGCCCAGCCCTGCTTCTTCAACTTTATTTTTATTTTTATTTTTTGTTTTTCGAGGTAGGGTCTCACTCTAGCTCAGGCTGACCTGGATTTAACTATGTAGTCTCAGGGTGGCCTCGAACTCATGGCAATCCTCCTACGTCTGCCTCCTGAGTGCTGGGATTAAAGGCATGAGCCACCACACCTGGTGGCTTCTTCAACTTTTTTTTTAAATTTTTTTTGTTTATTTTTATTCATTTATTTGAGAGCGACAGACAGAGAGAAAGAGGCAGATAGAGAGAAAGAGAATGGGCACGCCAGGGCCTCCAGCCACTGCAAAACTCCAGATGTGTGTGCCCCTTGTGCATCTGGCTAATGTGGGTCCTGGGGAATCAAGCCTTGAACCGGGGTCCTTAGGCTTCACAGGCAAGTGCTTAACCACTAAGCCATCTCTCCAGCCCTTCTTCAACTTTTAAGGACCCTTGTGATTTCATGTCTCTTCCTAGATAATCCAGGCTAATCTCCCTATTTTTAAAAAATGTTTTTATTTATTTCTTTATTTGAGAGAGAGGAAAAGAAAAAGAGAGAATGGGTATGCCAGGGCCTCTAGCCACCTCAAACCAACTCCAGACGCGTGCCATCTTGTGCATCTGGTTTTACGTGGGTACTGGGGAATTGAACCTGGGTCCTTTGGCTTCACAGGCAAGTGCCTTAGCCACTAAACCATCTTTCCAGCCCATGATCTCCCTATTTTAAAGTCAGCAGACTAGCAACCTTTCCTCTTTCTGAAATCTTCATTCCTTGCTGCCAAGTAACATAAGAAAGTCATAGGTTCTAGAAATTAGGGTAGGATTTTTTTGGGGGTGTGGTAGGCATTATTCTGTGTAATACAGGCACCAATATTTGTTTACTGCAATGGTTGCCAAGCCTGCATTGATTCTACAACTACTCATTTGCTCACTCATGTGTTCACTCACTCATTCATTCAGCAAGCATTGGTGGAGAGCTCCCATCTGCTGGGCGCACTGTAAGTACCAGGCCAGTGCTGGGTGCTGAGACCAGAGGGAGGCAAAGGCAAGCCATGCTCCCAGGAAGCTCCAAGTCCAGGGAGGAGAAGGCCCAGAGGCCGCTGGGCGGGACAAAGGAGGGGAGGGGGCATTTACTTCACATCTGTGGATCTACGTCTTCCTCTGTAAAATCCGGAAAACAAAACTGCACCCTGCTCTCTGACTGCTGAAAAAACTGCCCACGTATGTTATCATGGGATAATAATATGTGTAGGTAATGCTTGTCAGGCTAAATGCTGAAGCATGATTTTAATTACCACATTGTTCAATATGAGTTTACCAAAGGGAGCTAGAGAATCAAGGAAGCAGGTGAGGTCTCGGCCCACAGCCAGGACATGAGCACAGTCCACCAGGTCAAGTGCAGAGCGGCAAGTGGAAGAAAGAGGCCCAGGGCAGGGGACATGCACGTCCAAGGCGCTGCTGTGAGCAGTCCCCAGTCCTCACGATCCCCAAGGTCCTACCCAGTCTCTTCCTAACATGGGCATGAGTCATTCCTTCTCCTTAAAAAGTCTAGAAACCAGAGCCGGGCGTGGTGGCACACACCTTTAATCCCAGCACTCGGGAGGCAGAGGTAGGAGGATCGCCGTGAGTTCGAGGCCACCCTGAGACTTCATAGTGAATTCCAGGTCAGCCTGGGCTAGAATGAGACCCTACCTCGAAAAACAAAAACAAACAAACAAACAAAAAAAGTCTAGAAACCACAGAGGCCTGTGGCCGCTCTCAGTTCCGAGGTGGCTGGATGTGGAACTGCACCCCTGAACCCATCACGGTGACCCTTTCTGCCCCACATTGTGCATCTGGAACCATGCAATTACTTGTTTGTTGCAGTTAACTTCACATTGCTGGACAAACACTCCACCAAAAGCAGCTTATAGGAGGAAAGGGTTTATTTTGCCTTACAAATTCCAGGGGAATATCATCAGTGGTGGAAAAAGCTGGCTCACTTCCATAGGTCCAAGCAGAGAGACATCACCAAACAGCCAGAAAGCACCAACACCAGCAAGCAGAACAGCCAGAGCTCCAACTGCTTTCCACACACCTTAGGGCTGGACTCAAGATCCTCCCCAAACAGATCTCAGGGCTGGACTCCAAGATCCACCCCCAGTGACATGCATCCTCCCTAGCAGGGCTCCACCCACTAGAGGCCCAAGATCCAAGCCTGAGTCTATGGGGCCACATGTTTAAAAAACCACTACATTGTCTTAGCAGCCACCAGTTGATGGGCACCAACTAAGTGCTGGGCTTCAGGTTGGTGACTCCTCTGCTTTACTAGATTCTCTGAAGAGAAGAGATTTCACAGGGTCAACCAGGCAGGAGATGGAACCCAGGGCTATTTGACTCTAGACCATGAAGCTTGTGTTGGCCTTTGATGGCTGAGTTCCATGCATGCAGGCTGGATAATGAAGAAAACAGAATGAGATAGGGCCTTAGGGCAACAGCTGGCCTACCCTCGTGTCAGTTTAGGGGGAGCTGAGGCTCTGCACAAAGGGAAGGCCAGAGGCCAGGGCATCTATCATATGGACCAAATGCCCACATCTCCAGGACAAGTTGCAACACAGCAAGGTCCAAGAAAAGAAAGGACACTTTTGTTTAGTGGACGGTCACAGACCATGTCCTCCCACCCTTCCCAAGACCAGGTACATGTGATGACTCAGACCTGCTGCAGGAGTCAGAGGTAGCCTGTCAGCCGACCTGTTTCTTGACTGAACCAAAGTGGTGCCGACAGTCAAGAGAAATACTCATGCCAGGTTCATGGTGCATGCTAGTGTCACCTGGCCCTTCATCTCGTGTTTGCAACATCACACCAACCATTTTCTCCTGGGGAGCATGACCTGCCAGGATGGCCAGTGTACTTTCTTGTCATCACATCTCCTTCTTTAAAAAAAAAAAAAACATATTTATTTATTTAAGAGTGAGAGAGAGAGGCAAGTAGAGAGAAAGAATGGGTGCACCAGGGCCTCCAGCCACTGCAAACTCCAGACACGTGTGCCACCTTGTGCATCTGGCTCACATGGGTCCTGGAAATTGAACCTGGGTCCTTTAGCTTTGCAGGCAGGAGCCTTAACTGCTAAGCCCTCTCTCCAGCCCCACATCTCCCTTCTTTCATGAAATCATGACAACTTGTATGTGTATGTATGAAGCAAAACGAATGACTGGATTCTGAACAGTAAGAGTTACTCAAGCCCTGTGCAAGCCAAAGAAAGGTCAGACCCTTGACTGTGCCCTTGTATCCTATCTGATAACCACTTTTGTATTGCCGAGAGCTCAAGCCATGCTGAATCCATCAAACCAGACGGTTTATACTAACAATATTATGGACTGTGAATGCCTGCTTTAGCATGTCTGAGGCCCTGAGCCACACTGAATCAGTGTGGACCTCGGGGGAACTGCAGGTTAAATGAGTGCTGCACATCTTAATTACTCACCTCTAATAAAACCCCGAACATGCGGGATCCAGTGAGCATCTCTGTTTGGTAACACATTGCATGAGATGTCATATGCCATTCATTGCTGGAAGAATTGTGTTCCTATTTGAGAAGGGACAATTGTAGACCTGAGCCTATTGTCTCCTGACTGCTCATATGCCTTTTCTCTTTTCTGATATCACTGCAGTGAACATGAATATAATGGCATTTCCACATTCCAAATCCTTTAGCACATTGTGGAGCCTTAGGGTGGTCTTAGAGATGTGGCAGAGTGTGAAGTTAGTTCCTCATTTTTATTATTTATTTATTTATTTATTTATTTATTTTAGGATCTCACTCTAGCCTAGCCCAAGATGGACTGAAACACACACTGTAGCCCCAGGCTGGCCTTGAACTCAGTGACCCTCCTAACTTAGGCTCCTGAGTGCTGGAATTAAAGGCGTGCGCCACATACCTGTCCCTCAGTTTTATTACAGTTCTTCAACTTCTGATGGGATAACATCCTGATAAGTTGAAAAGACCATATGCAAGTAGAAAACCACTAAATCTACCCATCCCTGAACACCATGGCAGAGTAGCCATGGTCTTGTGATCACAGGGCTATGAGCTATGACCTGATGTCACAGCCCAGCATCTTGAGTGAGTTTCAAACTGCCTGTTCCCAGCCTAGGAAAAGACTAAAATCCAAAGTATGGGTCTACTAAATGTGTGTTCTTTCTCACCATCATAATGTCAGATGATCATAAGTTGGGGACTATTGTATTTGGAACTTGACTGAGATCTTAAATCCTACCCAAGTACCCAAGTCTGATATCATGCTAAAGGCACTGCAGTGGGGGGGTGCAGGCAGGCTATAGCCCCAAGAATAGAAGTTATTCTTGGCTTGTCCAGCCATGGGACTGAATTGACCCCATATCTGGGAAATGGCATATGGCCAACTCTGTGAGAAGCCTTAGCTCAAGACCCAGGATGGGACTGGAACAATGACAATCCAAGAAGCCTGAGCCTGTGGAACGCAGAGCCATCTCCCAGTGCTTCAAGACTGGCTGTGTGTTCTCTCCCCCTAGGAAGGAGATGGGCTCTCACCTTTTCTTCTGGTTTGGGCCAGATCTGCTGGGAACATCTGTCTCCCTGGGCTCACAGAGAAGTCGGTGAAACCATGCTGCCACTCAGTCCCCAAAGCTCATGGTCTGGCTAGTGGAAGCAAGAAGGTGGAGTGAAGTATGCAGGGCCATTTGCCACCAACCATGAGGTATGCCCTGGACCATGGTCTGCCTTCCAGAGAAACTAAGGCAAGCACACTTTAGCTCTGCTCCTTGTGACAAAGTATAATCTTAAAAACATCAGCTTCTGGGCTGGAGAGATGGCTTAGCAGTTAAGTGCTTGCCTGTGAAGACTAAGGACCCTGGTTCAAGGCTCGATTCCTCAGGACCCACGTTAGCCAGATGCACCAGGGGAGGGCACATGTATCTGGAATTCGTTTGCAGTGGCTGGAGGCCCTGGCGGGCCCATTCTCTCTCTCTCTCTCTATCTGCCTCCTTCTCTCTCTCTCTGTCACTCTCAAATAAATAAAAATAATTTAAAAAATTTTTAAAAATCAGCTTCTGTGACTGGGACAGATAGTTCAACCACAGTTTTCCTTTTAACATTTATATGAAATGATTAGGAGGAAGCTGCCAAAACAAAAAAGAGGCCTGGTATGTCACGCATTCAATCTCTCCCAAATGGCAATATTTTGCATAACTCTAGAACAAGATCAAAACCTCAGGCTTTACCTTGAAGTTGGCATACTTGGGAAGGTGGGGGCTGATAACAATCCCACTCCCATGAATTCTGCAAAGAACCTGTACAGGTGTGGAAAGAGTCATGTTTTAAATCTCCTGAGGGGAGTGGGTGGCATTGACAAGAGGTCAGAGACTACATAACAGGCCCGGCAAGGCTGCTGAGTGGCTTTGTGATGTCCATGAAGAGGCAGGAGCAAAGCAGGCTTGGCAACACCATTTCCAATGATAGAAATGAACACATCCTAAGCGTTCAAATAATAAGGAATTGCTAAGAAAATTGAGTCCATACAATACAGACAGTACAGCTGTTATAATTATATTGGAGATGAGTAATTTATGTCTGCTTTTGTTGAGTGCTGTTTGATAGTGCAGACTGTTCTGGAATTCACTATATAACCCAGGCTGGCCCCAAACTCATGATGATTCTCCTGTCTCAGCTTTTCAAAAGGCCAATGAAAAGAAATATTTTTAAAAAGAATGATTGTGTGTGTGTGTGTTATGCATGTGCATTTGTGCACATTTGTGTGCAGGTGTATGTGCATGCGGAGGCCAGAAATTGACTTCAGGTGTCTCTTCAATCACCCTCCACTTTATTTATTTATTTATTTGCTTTTTGTGGGGGGTTGATTTTTCAAGGTAAAGTCTCACTTTAGCTCAGGCTGCCCTGGAATTCTCTATGTAGTCTCAGGGTGGCCTCGAACTCATGGTAATTCTCCTACCTCTGCCTTCCGAGTGCGGGGATTAAAGGTGTGCGCCACCACACCCGGCTCCACTTTATTTTTTTAAAAATGCTTTTAATTTATTTATTTGCATGTGCTGTGTGCATGCATGCACATTAGGGCTTCTTGCCACTGCAAATGAACTCCAGAGGCATGTGCCACTTTTTGCATCCATTTTGTTGATGGGTTCTGGGGAGTTGGATCTGGGCTAGTAGGCTTTGTAAACAAGTGCTTATAACCACTAAGCCATCTCTCCAGGCCCCACCTTATCTTTAAAAAAATTTTTATTAACAACTTCCATGATTATAAAAAATATTCTGTGGTAACGCCCTCCCTCCTACCACTTTCCCCTTTGAAACTCCACTCTCCATCATATCCCCTCCCCCTCTCAATCAGTCTCTCTTTTGTTTTGATGTCATGATCTTTTCCTCCTCTTATGATGGTCTTATGTAGGTAGTGTCAGGCACTGTGAGGTCATGGATATCCAGGCCATTTTATGTCTGGAGGGAGGATGTTGTAAGGAGTCCTACCCTTCCTTTGGCTCTTACATTCTTTCCGCCACCTCTTCCGCATTAGACCCTGAGCCTTGGAAGGTGTGATAGAGATATTGCAGTACTGAGCACTCCTGTCACTTCTTTCCAGCACCATGATGCCTTCTGAGTCATCCCAAGGTCACTGCCATCTGAAAAGAGAAGATTCTCTACCCAAAGTGAGAGTAGCATCAATATAAGGATATGAACATTAAGAGAGGTGCTTATTGGGCACTTTTATAAGCCTAGTATATACATTTAGCCAGACAGCAGCAGACGTTACACCCCTCAGGCTTATGACTACCCCTGTTTTAAGTTTTCAGTATCAGGGATGTATTCCCTCCCATGGAGCGGGCCTCCAGTCCAATTAGAGGGCAGTTGGTTTCCACCATGACAGGCATGCCACTGTTGCACCCGTTGGCTCATTTGGCCTGGGTGGCCAAATATAAGGCTTGCGGTGTCCACTGTTGAGTATCTTCACTGGTGGTATCTCTTTCTTCCATTGAACTACATGCAGAATGGCTTCTTCCAGCTTTCTGTCAGCTGGTCTACATGGAGGAGGTTATCAGTTCAGTTCCAGCAGGATTTCTCAGTGGCCTTGCAGCCCAAGTATGTGGAGTCTTCAGCAATAGGGTCTTACCATCTATGCCTGCCCACCTTATTTTTTGCCAGAGTCTCTCATTGAACTTGGAAGTCCTTGATTCAGCTAGACTAGCTTTAAGTCTTGGAGATCCCTTGTCTCTACCTCCCCATGGCTAGAGACACAGGCACATTTATGTTGGTGCTAAGATCTGAACTCAGGTCCGCATGCTTACATGTCAAGCACTTTACCCACAGAACCATCTCCCCAGCCCCAAGAATAATTTTTATCAAGGTAAATAAAGTGCTAAAGGTCATACCCACTGTGGTAGCTTGAATGTATGTCCCCCAATAAACTCAGGTGTTTTATTAAAACTTGAATTTCAGGCTAGAGAGATTGCTTAGTGGTTAAGGTGCTTGCTTGTGAAGCCTAAGGACCCAGGTTTGATTCCTCAGTACCCAAGTAAGCCGGATGCACAAGGTGGCACATGCAATTGGAGCTCATGTGCAGTGGCTAGAGACCCTGGAATGCCCATTACCCCCCCCCCTCTCAAATAAATGAAATATTTTTAAAAAAGCAAATCTTGGGTTTCCAGCTACCTGGCTGGAAGAGGTGTCACTAGGGGCGGATGAGGGTCCAGCCCTAAGGTTTGTTACAGGGGGTGGATCTGATTCCAGCCTAAAGGTATGCAGAGCACTCTGAGCCCTGCCTGGGTACCTGCTGTTTGCTTCCCATTTTTGTTTGCTTTGACTGTGTACTAGCTGCTGGTGGTTTCTCTCTGCTTGGATCTGTGAAAGGGGGCCAGTCCCTTCCACTATGATGGAACTTCCCCATGGATCTGTAAGCCTGAAATAAATCTCATTCCTCCAATAAACTGTCCCCTTGGAAGTTCATTCCAGCAACATGAAGCTGACTAAAACACCCCTCCTCTCCAGATGTTAACACTGGCCTTTATTATTATTATTATTATTATTATTATTGAGCTAGGATCTGGCTATCTCACACTCATTGTCTTCCTGCCTCTGCCTCCTGAGTACTGGGATTACAGGTTTGTACCACTAGCCCAGCTAATACTGGGCTAATCCTCCTTTAGGCAGTGGAAAGAGATGTGATTTTTATTTTTCTTTCTGTGGCCTATAAATTTTATGCATTGAATATACATGTAACTATTGTAATTTTAAAAATATGTTCTCAGACCCACCTCTTGTTTGACCCAGCACCAATGGAACTCCGTGTCTGCTAGTTCCTAGGGGAGTTGGACAACGTTTGCCAAGGGGAACTGACCTGCTGCCATCTGGGTGGGAAGAGCACATGGCGAGTCTGGGATTACCTGGACAACAGAGAACTGGCCAGCCAGGAAGGATGGTCTTGCATATTATGAGAGAAAGGGATGGCAACATAGCCAGAGAGCCATCTGCAGAGCCCAGGACCAGGGAGCAGATAATCTGGTAGCTGGTGAAATTCCAGAGCCAGGCTGAGGCCAGGCACTCTGCCCCCTCCGCCCCACTGCCACGCCTCAGCGCAGCTTCCTCGCCATCTGCTCATGCATGCCCAGCCTTCTCCACCTCAGCCCAGGAGCTCCTGGGGGAGGGTCAGGACTATAAGGTGCTCTAGCTCTGAGTGCAGGACAGGATCTACCTGACCAAATGGAGGATGAATGGATGGATAGATGGATGTGTGAACAAAACTCTCCCCATCTCACATTTCCATCTGCTAACCTTCCACCTTTCTGTAGGTTCAGATGCTTTTTTTGTTTGTTTGTTTGTTTGTTTTTGAGGTAGGGTCACACTTTACCTCAGGCTGGAATTCACTATGTAGTCTCAGGGTGGCCTTGAACTCACGGCAATCCTTCTACCTCTGCCTCCCAAAGTGCTGGGATTAAAGGCGTGTCCCATCATGCCTGGCTCTTAGATGCCTTTTTGCTCCAGAAAGCCCTTCCTGAACCTGGCCCTCCCCCCAGGGTCCCAAGCACTCCATGGTGACCTCAATTATACATCTTGGCAGCCTGTCTGGTACCCAGATCATGGGGCTCTGAGTTGGTTTCCTCCATCAGTGCATGATCAAGGCAAGATCAGTGTCCAGGTTATCCCCAGTTCTGGGCTGAGCACCAAGGGGCAAGGAGTCAGTGTCATGGAGGAAGGGAAAGAAGAGATCCTCTCATCACTCCTTCTGCTGTGTGCCTCGTGACCAGAGAGTGGGGCAGGGGGAGCCCCTACCTCCCCTCCCCTCCCCTTGTTAAGAGATAAAGCTTCCAATGGCCCCAGGCTCATCTGTGCCCCAGACCCTATAAGCTTGTTCTTCTGACTTGTTCCCTGACACAGTCACAAGGGGACGGTGACTCAGCCCAATTCATCACCACAATGGAAAAACACAGTCACCTGTCCTCCTGGCAGCAGGACCAGAGCTGCTTCTGCATCTGGAAGGGCAGAAAGCCACACCGCCTTCAAGGTCCTTTTGTCTTTCACCTGCCGACATCATCAAAGATGAGCGAGCACGAGGGATCACAGCGCATTGCTAGTCTCAGTGAGCCGGGACAGTGGGTCCTTCAGTGCCAGGATTCCAGTTAAGAGTCTGTATGTGTCATCTCCTAACCCTTCCACAAGCCCGTGGTTATCTGGGTTAGCCCTGGCACTTGCTTGGCTACCAGTATCTAACATGCTCCTCCAGTGAGGCAGAGCTCACCTCCCCCTAGAGAAACTACAAGCTCCTCCCCCAGGCTCCCTCGCAGCTTTGTCGCAGGGGCTGCCTGGGCTCCTCCAGCCGCATGTTCTCCTCTGGACTGAAGCACACACTGGTGCACAGAAGTCAAGAACAGGCAGTGCGCACCCAGTGAGGACAGTGACAGGGCAGCAGCATGACTCTCCTTCAGAGGCAGCGTGGTCCCGATGGCAACATCCAGTGTCCCTGTCCATGGGCAGCAACAGGCTGCAGTGCTCAAGCTTGTGGGTGGCAGTGGTGATTTTTAAAAATTATTTTTATCATTTATTTACTTGAGAAAGAGAGGAAGAGGAAGATAGAAAGAGATAGAGAATGGGCATGCCAGGGCCTCCAGCCCCTGCAAACAAGCTTCAGATGCATGCACCACCTTGTGCATCTGGCTTATGTGGGCACTGGGGAATCGAACCTGGGTCCTTAGGCTTTGTAGGTAAGCACCTTAACAGGTAAGCCATCACTCTAGCCCCAGCAGTGGTGGTTTTAATGCCAGACCAAGGCTGCTGTGGCAGGCCTTTCTCATTGCTGGAACAAAATACCCGACCAGAAGCAGCTTAGGGAAGGAAAGGGTTTATTTCAGTCTATGGCTTTGAGGGGAGGTTTCATCATGGTGGAGAGAGCATGGCAGAGCAGACAGCTGCGCATCACATCTCTACATTAGCAGAGAGGAAGTAGAGAGCGTGGCAAGCAGGCCTGGTCTAGAATACCCCAAAGCCTGCGCGGGCAACATACTTCCTCCCACGGGCTCCAAAAACTTCCCAAACAGTGCCACCATTTGAGAATTAAGTATGAGGCTTAATCACAAACACAGGAAGCCATGAGGGACATTTTCCATTCAAACCACCACATCTGGCTTCTGCATTCCCAAGAGCTGCCCACTCTGCTCTTAACCAAGCTTCTTTGTCATCAGTCAGGCAGCAGATGGGGAAATGGAGGCTCTCTTCTCCAGCCCAGCACAGCACAGCCAGTGCTCCTGGCTACTTGGAAAGGCAGTAACTGATGAAACAGCCTTCACGGAGCAGGGCCAAGGACACTTTCTAAGGACAGCCTGACCCAGCCGTGAGCTTGGACCTCTGCTGTGTTCTGCTCTCCTGTCTAAAAAGTTCACTATTGGGCTGGGAATTAGCTCAGTGGGTAGTGTTTTCTTAGTATGCACAGGCCTTGGATTTGACTTCCAGCACCACATAAATGCCAGCATGAAGGAGGAACAGAAGTTCAAGGTCATCCTTGATTACATAGCAAGTTCAAGGCAGTCTGGGCTCCTAACAGTCCCGGTTCTTCATTACCTACCAAGTCTCCAATTCAGGGATTCCAATAAAATCCTGACCCGGGAAAACATTCACTGTTCATGAATCATCTGCACTGGAGAAGCTACATCAGTTCAAGGCCATTACAGGTGTCATGCCCCAGACAGTGTCAGAGCTCTTGTGGCAGCCTATAACACCCTTTGGGGTCTGAATTTGGAACAAGTGAGGCCTTAGGAATTATCTCACTAGAACTCCAGCAGTTCACTGGATCTCAGGAAAGTCTGATGACAACTGCATCAGTAACAATACTGACTACTTCCTGAACACTTAAACCGTGTGTCTGGCACTGTGTGAAGCATTTTTTTCATATTCCATCACTTAATTCTTACAGGAACCCTCTGAGGTGGGCACCATCCCAACTCCACAGAGTATGATACAGAGACGAGTAACCTGCCAGACATCACATGACTAGGAAATGCGGGGGTGGGGGGGCTGACTTCTACATATGGAACCACGGCCAGAACCACGGGGCCCAGGGAAGCAAGCAAGAAGTTTCCCAGTTGGAGGTTCAGTCTGGGACCACAGGCCGCAGCTGGTCCAAAGCCTTTATCAAAGGAGCACATTGAGAGGCAGGGACTTCCCAAGTAGCGAAAGCCAGGCCAGCTGCCTCCTGGGTCATCTCCGTGTTTACACTCTAAGCAATACAAAGCTACACCCAAGCGGGAATGTGTTCCCCACATGTACCCCTGTGCCCCCCGCAAGTCCTCAGCTGACAGGAGGATTAATTCAGCGCCACTTCAGCGGCTGGCAACCTGGAGTTAGCAACTTGCCCCAAACAGCAGCTCCAACAAAGGAAGGAGGGCGTGGGCTGGCTCGTCTTGATTCCCACCCCAAGGAGATAGATACACTGCACCTCTAAAGGTGACCTGATCCAGAACTTTCTGTTTTTTTGGTACACAAAAAGGCTAGAATCCAGGGAGGGACAGAGGTCACTTTCATAGCCTGAACTCCGATCTCCAGGCACTTTTCTCTTGCCCCAAATTTTTGGGTCTTGATGCTGGATACCCATACTTCCCAGAGGGCGATTCCATCCAGGGCCCTTGACCCTCCTTTGTGGCTGAGTTGGACCAGAGCAGAGACAGCCAGAAGCAGCTACCCCCTTATGTCTCCTCTCTCCCTTTCCTGCTCAAAGAAGTGAATTGTGGGGCTCGGGTCTTGTGCTTGACACCACCTATGCCAGGAGAAGAGTTCCTCCGAGGATACCTCGAGGCTTAGTAAACTGGGGAGGAATGGCCGGGTCTCCTCGACCCCCTAGGGCGTTTCCCCAGCGGCACCCGGGCGCGCGGGGTGGGGGGTGGGGCCAGGCGGCGGGGGTGGGCTGAGGTTCCCTTGGGAGCCCGAACAAAGACCGGGCGGGCCCGCGCGTCCCACCGGCCCTCCTGCCCACTCTTCCCACGGGGTTCTTTCCGCAGCCACAGGAGGCTCGGGAGCCAGGCCCCACGCACAGCGTGGTCCACACGCCCACGCCCACCCACCCACGCGGCCCCGCCCCCGCTCCCGCCCGCGGCGGAAGGGACCCGGGCTCGCCGCACCTGCCCGGCGCGTTGGCGTCGGCGCCCAGGCCCGCCTGCGCCTCCGTCTCGTCGGCCACCTCGGTGAGTCGCCGCGCCCCGGCCCCTGCACCCCCATCCCACACCTCCATCCCATCCCCCCATCCCCTCGCCGCGCCCCGGCCCCTGCGCCCCCCGTCATCCCATCCCTCCATCCCATCCCCTCGCCGCGCCCCGGGCGCAGACCTGCGAGCCCCGCACCTTCTCCGCGGCCGCCGCGCGCCCACGCGAGGGCGACGCCCCTTATCCCCGGCCGCCCCACCTCTCTTTCCCGGCTGGACGCGGACCCCCCTCGGGCGTCGACCACCGCCCAGCCGCCGCCCGCTCGGGTCCCCGCCGCGAGGCTCGGGGGCGGCGGGCGTCTTTGTTCGGGGCGCGCGGGCGACCCCCCCGCCCCGCCGTGTCGCCCTCCCTCCGCCTCCCGGAGCTCACCCCGACCAGGTGGCGGCGGGCGCCTTTTTTTAGGGGGGGGATGCGCGGCTGTGCCATTGGTGGATTTTTTTAAACCGTGCCGGAGGGGGCGGCGAGAGCGCCCGGGGCTGCCGGCTGGCTGCTGCTCGGGCTCGGCTCCCGCTGCGCGCTGCCCGCGGCTCCCCTCCGCGCGCCTCCCGAGCCGAGCCGAGCCGCGCCGCGCGGGCCGCCGACATGAAGGTGCTGGGACACCGGCTCCAGCTGCTGACAGGTACCGCGGCGTAGGAGCGGGGTTGGGGCGGCTCGGGCTCCAGCCCAGAGGGGTGCGACTGTCAATTAACTCCTAGCCTGGGGCGTCCCCGGTTCCCGGCGCGGCTCCTCCCGCCTCGCCGGCGAGCAGAGGCTGCGCTGCGCCCGGCTCCCCGGCGGGCGCGGGGAGCAAGTCCGCTGCGTCTCCCACGCGGACCGGAGGCTGGGAGCCCCAAGCCCCTCCAACCAGTATCCGCGTCCCCCGGCTCCCGAAGGGATCCGTGCCAGGGCCTCTTGCTGTTCCCCGTGGCCGGTCCGAGGCACTTTTCTCTGGGGGCGGGGAGGGGGGAGGGAGAAGTTACTTGGTGCAAGTAGAGGACGAATGGCCTGGGAAGTGGGAAGCCGCACTGAACCCTGATGAATGGGGTCCCTCTCTAGAAGGGACCACATGTCCTACTGACAGCCCTCACCCGGTGACCGCGCTCGAGGGGTTTGGAGAAGCTGGATGGCCAATGGAGATGGGAAAAGGGAGCGAGGACAGGGGCCAGGAGACGGGGAGCCTGGAGTGGAGGTGCTGTCCCAAGCATAAATCAATTGTTTTCCCAAGGGTGGCGGTGGAGACACCCAGGTGGAAGGTGAGGGCCCAGCCCAGACCCTCCACCAAGCCTGGAGCTTGCATATACTCTCAGGCACTCAGCCCATGTGTACTGATGAACATATTCCAGGAGATGCCTTTTGGCACGGGAGCTCCTGACCTTAGGGACTTTACCATCTGGGGCAAGAGAACAGTACAGGAGGTCTGCTGTGGAGTGGGGAAGCAGTAACCATCTGCGCTCAGGAAACAGGATGGGGTCTGGCATAGGGGATAGGAGCTGCAGGCAATTGGATGACTTCTGCGTCTGAAGACAACTGAAAGTCAGAATTTCTGTTAATGGAAAGGGAAGTGGCATTACGGGCTAAAGGACCAAACGGTGGCCCGTGGCCTGGACTGAGAGGCTCAAGCTGAGAGCAGTGCGGAGGGTCTGAGTGAGCCAGTATGTGTTAGGGTGTTACAGAAGGGAAGTAAGTAGGCCAGGTGGGGGCTTGGGGGGTGTGTGTGAGGGCGGGGGAGGGAGTATGTGTGCATGTTCTGAGGTGTTACAGGAGGGAAGTAGGCCAGGTGAATCACAGCAGGGCTGCATGTTAAACCAATAGTGAGCATGTTGGACTCCTGGGGAAAATCAGGCTTTCTAGACTTGACATCTGCCCCCACCCTTCCCTTCTAGCTTTTCCTTGGGCCACTCACCTGAGGCAGGTCTGGCCACCCAACTTGAAGGGAGCCGCAAGCCACAGGGAAGTCGGTAGAGCCTGGGCTTTTAGAACCCTGCCTGGAGGACAGAACCAGCTTCTCTCTTCTCATCCTCATCCTGCCCCCCAGTGATGTGGAGGAGACATGATGGGGCTTTCAACCCGGCCCAGACTTTGAGATCCCCATGCGGAATGCCCACGTGTCCCTGGTGCAGGGCCCCTCCTCCACCGTCAGATGGGCTCATCAGGTTGTGACAGGTTGTCTAAACTCCTGGTTAGCCTGTGACAGGACCATTAGTCACTGCCACCAGCCATAGCCTCCCATACAGTACACTCAGACACAGGTAGGGTACAACTGTAATCTCAGCACACAAGAGGATGAGGCAGGAGAATGGCAAGTTTGAGGCAGGCTTGGGCTCTCTAGTGAGTTATACTTGCCTCTGTTGCTATTTCCTGCTGCCTTATCTCTCCTCAGCTCCCTCCTGTCTTTCTTGAGTCTGGAGCAAGTGTTCAACTCTTGTTGAGTAAGTCCACTCGTCGGCTGTGCCTCTAGGATGACTTTGCAGAGCCCTTCCTGCCCTCTCTTGATCTTAGGAAATTTTTACTTAGCCTTGTTTAAAAAGTGCATCAGGGCTGGACATATAGCTTAGCAGTTAAGGCGCTTGCCTGTGGAACCTAAGGACCCATGTTCTACTCTCCAGATCCCATGTAAGCAACACACACAAAAGTGAGGCAAGCACAAAGTCGCACATGACCACTAGGTGGAGCAAGTGTCTGGAGTTCAGTCGTAGTGGCTGAGGCCCCGGTGTGCCAATTCTCATTTTCTTTCTCTAAAATACAATAAGAAAAATAAAAAGTGCATCAATGCCAGGGCAAGATGGCACATGCCTTTAATTCCAGCACTCGGGAGGCAGAGGTAGGAGTATTGCTGTGAGTTGGAGTCCAGCCGAGACAACATAGTGAATTCTAGGTCAGCTTGGGCTTCAGCAAGGCCCTACCTCCAAAAAAAAAAAACAGGTATGTCAATATAGTTCTAATCATCTTCAGGTTCTTCCATGGTATTGTATCCACTGTACCAATGAGGTCAATCACTTTCTCCTGTTTGCACGGTTGAGAAGAGGTAATGTTGGGTCCAGCCCAAGGGCCAGTGGACCGTGCTCTCCTACCTGCCAAGCTCTGGGCCAAGCTGCTCCTCACTTTACTTTCCTCATCTGTAAAGTGGGATTGCATTGTATCTTCTGAGATTAGACATGACCTGCCTCCTTGGTGTTCTGGGATCTCCTGTCCTCTCCACTAGGATGTCGCATTTCCTTGGCTGGGTTCTCTGCACAGTCCAGGCCTCTCTGAGATGTATCTCTAGGGTACCCTACTTAGGTCTCAGGTTCCTACCACATGGTACAGAGTGGGACATGGCACCCAGGATTGAGTCCTTCTGCTAGATGCAGAGGCCAGATGCCGCCCCCGTAGGGACTGAAAGGGTGCCCTTGAGTTGTCATGCCCAAGTAGTGATGGGGCCATCGAGGCTCCTGGGTAGCCAGCAATTACTCTAGCTGGGGCTTCTGGCTCTCTGGAGTGGGGGGGGGGGGTTGATTCCATGTCAAGGGAAGCAAGACTTTGCTACCAGAGGGTGTGGATCTCCGGGCTGCTCACCTGCTCCTCCGCTCCTGGTCAGTGGCTTGTCTTCCTGAGCCCCAGCTCCTCACTAGTAAGTGGACTAGTAAGAGGAGTCGTGCGTCCTGAGAACTGCAGGAAAGAGCCAGACAACACTTGTGAAGGAGTGTGGGGTCCGCTGCCAGACCACATGCAATCGCCTCCCATCCTCTGGGGAAGGTTTGGCCTCATCAGTGGCTTATTTTTCTCTGTGATGTGGGAAAATGGGCCATCGTCTGTTTGCAGACAGGCCAGCCATTGTTCTTGTCTATTTGTACCCAAACAATATGTTTCCAAGATGGTTTCAGCCCTAACATGGCAGATTGGAGCCCCAAAATGGTCCCTTGGGAGCCTGAGTATGAATCTTAAAATTAAAAAAAAATCTTGGCAATTAAAAAAAAGTGCACTTGATATGTAATTAAAAAGCAGAGGTTTTGGAGTGAAATCTTACCGCAAAAAAAAAAAAAAAAAAAAAAAAAAGCCGGGCGTGGTGGCGCACGCCTTTAATCCCAGCACTCTTGGGAGGCAGAGGTAGGAGGATCACCATGAGTTCAAGGCCACCCTGAGACTACATAGTGTATTCCAGGTCAACCTGGGCTAGAGTGAGACCCTACCTCAAAAAATAAAAAAAATAAAAATAAAAAAAAAACCAGAGGTTTTGCAAGTACTGTGTAAACTTTTGGTTTTAAATTCATGTAATGTGTAGTCTCACCGAATTTTACAGGCTATGCTTAAATAGTGCTTGAGGGTTGGTGTGTAGGTTGACATGCATTTTACGTGAGGGGGAAACTGAGGCACAGATTTGCCCTTAGAGACTGGAAGCAAGACCCCCAAACCCTCATTTCCCACTCACCCACCTCAGCAGATTCCATTGCTTTGCTGGGGTGCTGGGCTGAAGCTGTGGGAGGCTGCCGATGAGCGAAGAAGCAAGGTGCCCAGGGCCTTGGAAGGGGGCTGGGATGGGTGCAGAGCTGGGTGGAGTGGAGAAGCTGGGGCCACTCTGCTGAAGGGCAGTTGGCAGTGATGCACCAGACCTTAGAAAAAGTATGACCTGTGACTCAGCAGGTGAAATCTTGGAACACATAAGATGCACGCCGAGGTGTCTGCTGAGGTCTTGCCTTTGCTGACGTGAGAGAAGGTGGCTGAACAGGTAGATAGATGAGCACAGTCAGCTCGGGAACCCCATGTGCTCAGCAGCTTCGAATTCCTCTGCCAAAGGTCACTCACTCCACCGAACAGATGTCCCTTTAAAAATGTGCAATAATCATGGTGATGACAGCTCACACTTGGGTGGCATTTGCCATGTGCCAGGTACAGCCCCAAATGCCGTCTATACATTAACTCCTTATAAAGCCTGGTGAGCTATGTGCTTCTCTTAACGGATCAGAGAGCCAAAGCACAGATCACCTAAGTCGTTTGCCAAAGGTTACGTAGATGGTCAGTGGCTCACCAGGCCAGCTGGCTCCAGAGTCCAAAAGATGTTTTGTTAGAGTCATATTTGTTTAAGAAATATTTCATTTTCAGGACTGGGGCCAGAACTCTGTGGAAAGGTGCTTGTCTAGACAAGCATGGGTGAGACCCTGAGCCCTGGGTTCCATTTCAGCACTGAAAAAGTCTTTTTCAGGGTGCTGAAGAGCACTGGAAAACGAGCAAACAGATAGATAGCAGAGCATGCCCACAGTCTCAATGGCGCATATATTTTTTACTTTCTTCTTTTTTCATTCTTTTCTTCAGCAAATGTGTACCACATGAACTTCAAGTTCTGCTTCTTTAAAAGTTAAACCTGCCACTTACTTATTTATGTTGGGGTGTGTGTGTGTGTGTGTGTGTGTGTGTGTGTGATATGTGTGAATATGTTGATGTATGTGAGCGTGGGTTCCATCAGTACACAGCATGCATGTGGAGGTCAGAGTATCACTTAGGGTGTCGGTCCTCACCTTCCACTTTGTTTGAGGTAGGCTCTCTTTTTCTGCTTTCACATGGTTAGCTGGCCCTCGAGCTTCCAGAAAATTCTCCTGACTTTGCCTCCCTTCTTGCTGTAGGTGCACTGGGATGACAGGCACCTGACACAGCATCCTGCTTTGGGTTCTGGGGATCTGAACTCAGGTGCTCACCCTTGTGTGGCCAGTGTTCTATCCATGGGCCCCTCTTCCCCAGCCCCAAGTTCTGTTTTTTATAACTGAAAATTAGCCAGGCCTGTAGTAATCTTAGTGCAGATTGAGGTAGGAAGATCGAGGGTTTGAAGCTAGCCTGGGCTACGTAGGGAGACTGTATCAGAAACACTGAGACTATAAATAAACAAAACTAAAAAACTGCAGATATCTTCTGGGAGAGTCCTGAATGCTATGGTTCTGATGGAGGCAGTCTGTGGGTCTCTGAGGGAAGGCTGAAGTCCGGCATGCATGGTCACTGTTCTCACGGGACACAGAGCTGACCTTCCATCAACCCAAGGGGACAAAGTCACTGCAAGCCAAGTGAATGACAAGAACGAAGGGGGAGACACAGGGACACAGGCTGCGGGCTCCCAGCCTCATTGTGTAAATCCACGCCTTAGTTTTCGTGCATGCACTAAGGGTATGTTGGGCAGAAAAAAAACCCCCAAATATATATATTCTAACCTTATTCCCTAGAACCTGGGGAAGGTACCACATATGGCCAAAAGGACTTTGCAGACAGAAAGATTTCAGCTGCTGCCAGGCATGGTGTCGCACGCCTTTAATCCCAGTACTCAGGAGGCAGAGGTAGGAGGATTGCCATGAAGTTTGAGGCCACCCTGAGACTACATAGCGAATTCAGGTCAGCCTGTGCTAAAGCGAGACCATACCTCAAAAAAACAAAGGAAAAAGATTTCAACTGGAGAAATTTCCTGGTTTTGCAGGCAGGCCCTGTGTGTACCCACATGTCTCCCTATAAAGAGGCCGAGACCATGTGACAGTGATCAAAGCAAGATGCTCTACTGTCCCTTCCTCAGAGATGTCTGTCCCACCATTGTTTAAGGAGCGAGAAGGAAACAACAGCCAGTTAGTTGTGTAAGAGAAGAGTGCGTTCAGCAAGAAACATAACCCTGGAGGCAGGGGCCCACTCCTCCACAAAGCCCCCTTGACATCACCTAATGACGCTGACTGGGCTTCTGCCCTCTGGAGCTGTAGGAGATGAGTCCACGTTGCTCTGAGCCACCCAGGCAATCACCGAAAACCAACTGTCCACAGCGAGCTGCACCATGGGGTGGCCAGGCCACCTGGAGTTGGGTCTGCATGCCTGGTTCACATTAGCCCTGGCAGTGTGACATGGGGCTGGGTTTCCTGTGCTCTGAGGTGGTTCTGTGACCTGCTGGGAAGGCCCCAAGAAAGGCTGAATTGGCTGTGTACGTTCACACTATCGGCTACAACCCTGGTCTCCTCAGGGACAAAAAGAATGCATGTGCATGGTACACACACACACACACACACACACACACACACTCACTGTCACACTCCCTTACTAGCCCTCAGTCCTTTAGAGTCTAGTCCATGGATGAAATATCTGTGCCTGCGTGACAGGTGCCCTCAGTCCTGAAACACACACCTTTGGGACATGCCAGCTTCTTCAGCCCGCCTTGGGCAGGTGACAGGGCAGCAGTAAGTGCCCATGGATGTGCCCCATCCAAGACAGTTGGGAGGGGATGGGGACCTCCACCTCTTTGGAGGGCACAGAGGGAATGCTCTGGGGATATCTTGCTCCGGAGTGTATGTAGGGTCCTGTAGCCACATCTAGCGCTTGCAGCACACATCGCAAACACTTCCTGACAGCTCTCGTGAATAGGCCTTGGTGCCTAAAGTGGCTTTTGCTGTTGTTGCTTCCTCGCCGCTCTAGAGTAGAGGAGTCTGTGAGGTCAGGTAGGGCCTAGGGCAGGAGGTTGGCTCCTTGTGATCATCAAGACAGCCTTCCCAGGCCCTCACCCTCCACACAGCAGAATGCCAGCCTGCTGACCTCTGGGATGTTGGCTGGCAGGCACAGGGAGAGGACAGGGAGAGATGGAAGTCAGGGTGGCCTGAGGTGACCTGTAGGTCCTTTCTCTACCACAACTCAGGATTCATGGTTGGAGGAGCCTATGTTGGAAGAGAGCTGCCCTAGCCTAGAGTGGACAGTATTGTGGTCATTTGAATGTTGTACAATGGCCTGTCTCTAAGCCTGTGAGGCTCTCTGAGCCTGCCCTGTGGCCACAGGACTAGATGGGATTCTGGACTTCACTAGGGTCCCTTGAAACCATCCAGGAAAAAAGGAGAACCATTTAGAAGTCAGTTATTCTTGGTTTCTTGGTTGCAGGTGACAACAGAACTTAGACTGATACAAAAAGGGGCATATTGGGTTCTGTGGCCAACACAGTGAACATGGGGCCATCAGGGTTGGTCTCCCATTCCTCTTTGCGTGTTTGAATTGGTGGATTTCTGAGTTAGCCATGACAAAATGCTGACTCACAGATTGTCCTCCTGATGACCACAACAAGAACTTCACTTCCCAAGGATTCCAATAACAACCTGGTCTTGAAGGGCAGCCCTGCCTCTCCCTGAACCATTTCTTAGATCTGTCCACTTGCTTTCCAGGCCCAAGCCCCTCTGTCTGCTATATGTGGCTTCTCACTGTACTCCACTGCCCCCTCCCTCTCTCTTTCCCTCTCTCCTTCTCTTCCTTTTAAAAACAGGACATGGGGGTGCTGGAGAGATTGCTTAGTGATTAAAGGCATGTACTTGCAACGCCTGATGTCCTGGGTACCCCAGTACCCATGTAAAGCCAGATGCACAAAGTGGCGCATGCAGCTGGAGTTAGTCTGCAGTGGCAAGAGGCCTTGGTATGCCCGTTCTGTGTGTGTATGTCTCTCTCTCTCTTCCCTTCTCTCTCTCTTTCTCTCTCCTTGCAAAAAAATAAAAATTTTAAAAATGAATAAATAAAAGACAGGGCATCATGTATCCAACGCTGTCCTCCAGTATATTTGAGTATGACCTTAAGTTCTGATCCTCTTGCCTCACCTCCAAGGGCTGGAATTATAGGTGTGTCCCACCACACTCAGCTTGCGCAGTGTTGGGGATCCAACCCCGAGCCTCATGCACGCCCCTGAGCCCCACCCCGCACTCCTCTGCTTTCTGTTCATTGCATATTCTAGGCTCACCCTGGGGCTTCATCTCCGTCCTAATCACTCCCTTGCTGTCCTCATCTGCTCTCCATGGTGTCATCGAAAGCATCAGCCCCCCTGAGGGTCTCAGTATACTCTTTTTTAAAATGTTTTATTTTTATTTATTAGAAAGAGAGAGAGAATGGGCACGCCAGGGCTTCCAGCC
Source organism: Dipus sagitta (assembly GCA_036346955.1). Taxonomy (NCBI): domain Eukaryota; kingdom Metazoa; phylum Chordata; class Mammalia; order Rodentia; family Dipodidae; genus Dipus; species Dipus sagitta. The sequence continues at coordinate 239,833,624 of CM070770.1, forward strand.
ACTGCAAATGAACTCCAGACGTGTGTACCCCCTTGTGCATCTGGCTAACGTGGGTCCTGGGGAATTGAACCTGGATCCTTTGGCTTTGCAGGCAAACAGCCTTAACTGCTAAGCTATCCCTCCAGCCCTTAGTATACTCTTCTACCCATCTGTGCATCTATACTGCCACCGGGCTCAGGTCTAAAGCCAGAAACCTTCTCTTCTCCCCAAGATCTTGACGGTCCATAAATGGCCACCCTATGTCCAAAGCAAACACCAAGTCCTCTGACTCTTCTCCTCTTCTTGTCCCCCACATCTGACACATTTGCAGGCCCTCTGTCTCTGCTTTAGAACATGCTCATCTCGGGGTACTCCCCTTACCTTAGGCCAGCTGCTACGTAGCTGGCAGGCCATGAGCAGCTCTCCTGGAGATTGTGGAGCATGGCTACCTGTCCAGCCTCACTCCCCATATGACCCCTCTTTTTAAACCAACCACTAGACTTCTGCATTAACAGTAAAATCCAAGGATTTTTGCTGTTTTCTTTAAAAAAATTAAAAATATTTTTATTTATTTGAGAGATAGAAAGAGGCAAAGAAGCCAGGCGTTGTGGCCCACACCTTTAATCCCAGCACTTGGGAGGCAGAGGTAGGAGGATCACTGAGAGTTCAAGGCTACCCTGAGACTACAGAGTGAATTCCAGGTCAGCCTGAGCTAGAGTGAGACCCTACCTCAAAAAAAATAAAAATTAAAAAAAGGCAGAGAGAGAGGCAGAATTGGTGTACCTGGGCCTCTAGCCACGGCAAATGAACTCTAGATGCATACAGGTGCCACCTTGTACATCTGGCTTCCATGGGTCCTGGGGAATCGAACCAAGGTCCTTTGGCTTTGTAGGCAAGTGCCTTAACCGCTAAGCCATCTCTCCAGCCCTAAAAACACAACAACAAAAATCCACTTTTTTAATGAGAGAGAGAGAGAGACTGCGTGTGTAGAGAGAATTGAAACTCCAAGGCCTCAGCCACTGCATGTGTCACCTTGTGTGTCTGGCTTATGTGGGATCTGTGGAATCAAACATGGGTCCTTAGGCTTCACAGGCAAGTGCCTTAGCCACTAAATCTCTCCAGCACTTAAAAAAAAAAAAAAAAAAACTTTTTAATTGACTACCTCCATACATACATATACCCAATATACCCTGGTCATAGTCTCCTCACACCACCCTTTTTTATTCACCCTCGTGCGTCCCCCCTCCTCTAAACCACTCCTTTCCAACTAGTCCCTCTTTTATTTTTTGTCACCATTGTTTATCATTTGTGCCCTCATATTATGCAGGTATTGTGTAGGTAGCTATGGTCAGCCACTGTGAGGTTATGAATACCATGGCCACTTTGTGTCTGGAAGACAGCATTCCAGACCACTCCTCCCCATCCTTTGGCTGTTACATTCTTTCCATCACCTCTTCCACAGTGGTCTCTGAGCTTTGGAGAGTGTGATAGTCACGTCTTACTTGGGGCTGGAGAGATGGTTCAGTGGTGCTTGCTTGAAAAACCTGAAAACTAGGGTCTGATTCCCCAGTACCCACACTAAAACCAGATGCACAAAGTAGCCCATGTATCTGGAGTTTGTTTGTAGCAGCAGAAAGCCCACTTGCTTGTTCGTGGGCGCTCTCTCTCTCTCTCTCTCTCAAATATTTTAACAAAAAAAGAGAGGCCTCACTTAATGCTGAATACACCACTGTACCTTTTTCTCAGCACTTTGAGTCTCCCCACTAGTCACCACCATCTGGAAAGAGAAGCTTCTCTAAACAAAAGTGAGAGTGGCATTAACACATGGGCATAAACATAAATATTTAGAGGCCAATTTGGTGGGCATAGTAATATCCATTTAGCCAAACAATAGTAGTAGCTTCCCCCCAAGGGTCATGATCTCCTGGTTTTGGTTTTTTGCTCTTCTGATTTTGAAACAGCTTCTCACATAGACTAAACTGGCCTCGGACTCACTGTGTAGCCTCAAACTTCTGATATTCCTGCCTTCGCCTCCTGAATGCTTGGACTACAGGCACGCACTGGCACACCCAGTTGACGCAGTGCTGAGGACTGAACCCAGGGTTTCACGCATGCTAGACAGGTGCTCTACCCATTGAGCTGCAGCCCCATCCCATGTTTGTTTGTGTGAAGGCAGGATTGCACTAAGTAGCCTAGACTTGCCTTGAATTAATTTAGCCTAGGCTAGCCAAAGTCATGATCCTCCAATCTCAACCTCTTGAGTGCTGGGATTATAGACACACACACACACATACACACACACCCCTCCTGGCAGGCTGTACAGAAGTTTTCCTATCCACTTTCCAGGCTGAATGCGATGTGCCTCCCCCATGCCCTTCCTGCTCGTCCTCCCTGTCCTCCCCTCCCTCTCCTGTCCTCACTGCTCTGCTCCAGCACTTGTCTGATGGTGTTTCTTCCTTCTTTTTCTTTCCTCTCATACCCACAATAATATATTAATGCACACAACACTATTAATTAACACTGTTATTATGTCCCTTTACTCCTAAAACAATTAGTGCTTACGAGGTAACTGCAGTATGGTAATCTGTCACTCGATTGTTATAGTGTGTCATCTATCCCTAGAGAGTACTGCTGTCTGTAACAGTGTGTCACTTAAATGGGAGGACTTGGGGGATAGTCTGGTGTCCTGAACACTAGCAGAAGAAAAATTTCGGATTTTTATTGGACGTGGTGGCACACAGCACAACACTCAGAAGGCTGAGGCAGGAGGACTGAGTTCAGTCAGCTCTCAGATTATTATTGATGCGCTAATGATCAACTCATAATCGGTGCCCAAACAGCATCTGGTGAGTGAATGGCTTGGGCCTGGTTCACCTGGCCACCGCCAAGGTGCTGTCGTCCCTTCCTACACTACTCGAGAATGGGGAAGGGTTCTCCAAAGAGAGACACAGATGCTGGTGCAGACAGAGGGCGCTTGGAGCAGGGTGGGCAGAGGCAGGTAGCATCCTTGCTCTGACACACTGCTTGAGGCAGGAGAACTCTGGCAGTAGCTTGGCCGTGGGGTCCTTCTCTGCAGGTGATGTCTCTTCAGGGTGCTGATGAACAGGAAAGTGCGCGTGGGTACGTCTTGGCTTTCTCTGTCCTGTGTCTGTGCTGCTGGAAGAAGATCGCTACCTCAGCTTGCCTCTTTGAACCACACACCAAGATCCAGGACAAGTGTGTTTTTGTTTCTGGGAAACTTGCCAGATTGGTTAAAGACACATGGCTGACCTTTGTGTGACATCTGTGCTAAAGAAACTTGGGAATTAGTGACAAAAGTGTAGGCCGTGGTTATGGCGTTGCTGTGAGCTCTGGGTCAGCTGCCCACACAGGGAGGAAGCTGCAGGTGCGGTAGCCTGGGGGACAGCCCCTTCGTTCCCCGTCTCTTGACATCCTGAAGCATGCCGGGGTGCTTCTCCCAAAATGTCCCAACAGTATGTGACACAAAACCCATGATAATCCTAAACAAGATGAAATGTATTTCCCTTGTTCACAAGCAGTCTGGGAATAGGCCTTCCCGAGTCAGGCATCATGATTCCTGCTTACCCGTGTGGCCAGTCCACCCGTCTTGTCACTGTGCTACTTTTAGTGTCCTACCTCCGCGTCAAAAATGGCTGCTCAGCTGGGTGAGCCGCCCGCTCACCTTTAATCCCAGCACTGGAGAGGCCAAGATAGGAGGATTGCTGTGAGCTCGAGGCCAGCATGAGACTACAGAGTGAATTACAGGTCAGCCTATAAGACCCTACCTCAAAATACAACAAAAAAAATTTTTTTAAAGGCTGTTGAAGTGCTTGCTACCATCTGTGTTCTAGTCAGCTGGCAGGAGAGAGTCAAAAAAATGACATATCTCATCTTTTAGAGTCACAGGCTTCTATTTAATCTCACTGACAGAGAATCTCATGGCCATAGGTGGGTTTTCTTCCCATCATCCCCCTGGCCATCTACAAGTTTTGGAATCTTCCATATGGAAGCTGCCTGTATGGAATGTGGTGTTGGGGTTCCAGTTTTCACTGCCCTTGGCCTGGGGTTGGAAGTTCGCTGTGCTTCTGTTTAACACACAGAGCCACGCTGTGTAGATGCAGCTCACACACTGGTGCAGTGCCTCATCTTCTGCCTTCAGACTGAGCAGCGCTCCGGCCGTGCTGAGGGCCGCTTTCTCCTACGCTATTATCTGCCTCTAAAGCTGCCTGCGGCCCACACCCTGGAAAGTAGCAGCCTGACTGCTGCCCTTGCTGGCCCACGAGCATCCTGCTGCTGACACCAGCTTAGAAGGAAATCCTGGCAGCAGTATGTAGTGCTCTGGCAAAAGACCCATTGTGCCGGCTGTGGTGGCGCATGCCTTTAATCCCAGCACTCGGGAGGCAGAGGTAAAGAGATCGCTGTGAGTTCGAGACCAACCTAAGACTACATAGTGAATTCAGGTCAGCCTGGGCTAGGGTGAGACTTTACCTTGGGGGGAAAAAAAAGGCCAGTCGTTAAGAAGCCCAGAGGGCACACAGAGCATGGATACCACTTGCTCCTGCACAGGATCAGAGTGCAAGGAAGTTTCGGAAGATCTCAAACCATTTATTTCAATTGCCATTTTCTTTGGAGGATTCATACAAGGAACATGTTTTTAAAAATCAAAATCTTTTTTAAAAATTTTTTTTGTTTGTTTACTTTTATTTATTTGAGAGTGACAGAGAGAGAAAGAGGCAGAGAGCCAGAGAGAGAATGGTCATGCCAGGGCTTCCAGCCACTGCAGGTGAACTCCAGACACGTGCGCCCCATTGTGCATCTGGCTAATGTGGGTCCTGGGGAATTGAGCCTCGAACCGGGGTCCTTAGGCTTCACAGGCAAGCGCTTAACTGCTAAGCCATCTCTCCAGCCCAAAAATCAAAATCTTTTAAAAATATTTTTATTTATTTATTAGAGAGAGAGGGAGGGAAGAAGGGAGAGAGAGAATGGGCCTGCCAGGGCCTCTAGCCATTGCAAATGAACTCCAGATATATGTGCCACCATATGTGTATCTAGCTTACATGGGTTCTGGGGGAATTGAACTTGGTTCCTTATGCTTTCTTTGCAGGCAAGTGCTTTAACTGCTGAGCCATCTCTACAGACCTCCTAAAAATCAAAATCTTGCCTGGCATGGTAGCTCACATCTTTAATCCCAGCACTAGGGAGGCAGAGGTAGGATGATCACAGTGAGTTCAAGGCCATCTTGAGACTATATAGTGAGTTCCAGGTCAGCCTGGGCTAGAGTGAGATCCTACCTCAAAAGACCACACACATAAACACAAAAATCAAAAATCTTAAAGTCAGTTCAGAAACAAAAGACAAAGACAACAAAAACCTGAATGATAAGAGCTCATTGTGTGAATAGCATTTTCAAATCTTTGTGTGTCCTAGGAATGGACAAAAGTAGCATAGATAACCTTGCATGTACAAGGCCCTGGGTTTGATTCTCAGCACTGCCGAAAAAAATGTGGATAATTATATTGAGGTTTTTCACCATTTGAGGGAAAATAAATTACAACCAACAGAGAGAAACTAGAATAAAGTCTGTGGTGCTGAGTTGGACTTAGAGGAATTCAAAGTATAAATCCAGCCTTCTTAGTGTGCACAGTGATGGGTAGATTTAAAACAAATGTATACATGAGAGCCTATGTCTGGTGGTGGTTAGAGTATGAAATGTCCTCCATGGACTTGTGTTTCAGTGCTTGATTGGCAGTTATTGGTGGTGGTGTTTGAGAAGTTTGTGGAACCTTTAGGAGGTGGAGCCTTGCTGAAGGAGGTGTGTCAGTGAGGATCCTGAGGCGTTACAGCCTTGCTTGATGCTCTTCTACGTCCTACCTGCTGATGTGAGGGTGTGATGCCAGCTGTCTGCCCGTGGCATGCTTTCCCCACCATGACAGACTTCCTCTCCAAACGTAATCCAAAATAAACCAAAAGAAGCTGCTTCTGGTCAGGTCTTTTGTCCCTACAACAAGGAAGAAAACGACCCCTAGCTCTGCCTGTGGACAAGGCCTAGACCAGTGACACCCAGGAGTAGCGAGCACACATGCTCTCAGGTCCTAGTTCCAAACAGCAGCCAGGAAAAGTGATGGGTTCCAGGATCAAGGCAGAGAATGTTCAAGGTGAGTGCAGAGCATGGCGTGTGGCCGTGTGTTTAGCAAGTGCTCACAAAATGACGGGCTCATGATGGAGGGACAGAGAACTGGCTTGAAAGGACTCCCAGTAGCTGAGTGTGGTTCACTTTGAACAATGTAATTGGAGATCATAGCAACAGGTGGGGCTAGAAGATGGCTCAGTTAAAGGCACTTGCTTATAAAGCCTACTGGCCCAGGTTCAATTCCTCGGACACCTATATAAAGCCTGATTTTAAAAAAAAGTGGCACAAGTGTCTGGCATTCTATTCGCAGTGGCAAGAGGCCCTGGCATGCCCATACATGCATGCGCACGCGCGCGCGCGCACACACACACACACACACAATAAATAAATATATATATGTATATATATAGATATAGATAGATAGATAGATATAAATTAATTGGTGCTGGAGAGATGGCTCAGTAGTTAAATGCTTGACAGCCCGGGTTCAGTTCCCCAGTACCCACGTAAAGCCAGATGCAAAAAGTGTCAGGAGGCCCTTGTGTGTCCATTCTCTCTCTCTTTCTCTCTCCTCCCTCTCTTTCTCAAATAAATATTTTTAAGAAGAAAAATAAAAATTAAAAAAGTAATAGCAAAGATTTTAACCCATAAAATAACTACCCATGAGCCCATAGTGATATAATCAAACAGTGGAGTAGATAAGTATGTGAAGGGGGAGGATGGCTCTTTCTTATGGCAGAAGTCCAGATGATAACTGGGCAGAATGATGGACATAGAAAATAATTATCTTGAGACAGAGTCCACTGTAATAACTGTAGGCACAGGTCATCAGTGGTTGCTAGAATTAGCTTGGGAAAGTTGGAGGAGAAGCAGGATGTTTGCTAAGTATCTTCCTGCAAGATACTTAATAGTTACAAGGGAAAAACATTTCCCTACAGTGGAGAAGCCCAGCCTATGCCATCTTCATCAAGCTGTCAAGGTCAGCATCCCCAGCAGTAGGACAGAGTGGCATCCTGTGCCCCCTGATAGGATGTTTTGAGAAGAGCACGTGGTCTCTGTTGTGCATATGCCAAAAGTGGCTAAAGTCTAATCACAAGAAAGCAACAGACTACCCCAAACTGAGGACTCCATACGTATTCAGTGACTGGCTCTCTCAGAGCAGCAAGGTCACAACAGACAAAGACTGAGAAAGTGTGCCAGATGGAAAGAGTGCAGGGCAGTGGCAGCTAAATATAGTCAAGCCTTGGACCCCCAAATCAGCATCATCAGGCAGACTGGTGCTCTTCACCTAAGGGCTGTGTGCTAACTGTATTGTGCCCTGTTATCTTTCCTGGTGTCTCGTGGGAACATTGGGGGAAGCTGGTGAGAGAGGTGGAGGGAATTTCTGTGTGGTTTTGTTGTGGTTATAATTTTTCTGTAAGCCTAATTGCTTCAAAATAAGAAGCTAAGAGCTGGAGAGATGGCTTAGCAGTTAAGGCACTTGCTGGCAAAGGCAGAGGACCCAGTACCCACATAAAGCTGGATGCATTAGGTGGTGCACGCATCTGGTGTTCATTTTCAGTGGCTAGAGGTCCTGGCTCACCCATTCTCTCTCTTTCCCTCTCTCTCTCTCTTTCAAATAAATAAAAATATATTTTTTAAAAAATAAGGAGATAGGGCTAGAGAGATGGCTTAGCAGTTAAGGGGCCTGCCTGCAAAGTCAAAGGAGCCAGGTTTTATTCCCCAGGACCCACGTAAGCCAGATGCACAAAGTGGCACATGCATCTGGAGTTTGTTTGCAATGGCTGGAGGCCCTGGCATGCCCATTCTCTCCCTCCCCTTGTCTCCTCTATGTCTCTCACTCTTTCAAATAAGTAAATAAATAAATATATTTAAAAAATAAGTTAAATCAGGGAAATACTATGTCTTAAGTAGCTGTACTTTTTGTCTTCTGCATCAAATGTGTCTGTCACTTATAACCCAGTGGTTTCTTAGAGTAGATGAAATATGGTATATAGGACAAAAATATGTTTTATCAGCTGGAGAGATGGCTCAGCAGTTAAGGTACTTGCCTGCAAAGCCTGACAGCCCAGGTTTGATTCCCCATTACTCACATAAAAGCCAGATGTACAAAGTGGTGCATGCATCTGGAGTTCATTTGCAATATCAAGAGTCCCTGGCATGTCCATTTCCTCTTTCTCTCTCTCTCTGTATAAATAAATAAAATATTTAAATATAAATTAAAATATATATATATATATTGCACCTGTATCAGTTACTTCTTCATTGCTGGGACAAAATACCCAACCAGAGGCAGCTTAGGGAAGGAAAGATTGAATTCCACTGAATAGTCTCCAGAGAAAGTTTCATCCTGGAGGGAAAAGCAGGGCAGGTCTAAGTAGGAAGCTGGTGTCACATCCTCACATCAGCAAGGAGGACGTAAAGAGACTTGGGTCTGGGAAAGGTCTACCCCCAGTGCCACATTTCTTCCAGCAAGGCCCCACCTCCTAAAACTTCTACAACCATCACAGGGAACAAGGAAGTATGCCTATCCTGTCTGAGCACTGTCTTGGATGTGGGATACCATGGTGACAAGGCACATGAAGCCCTTGCCCTTGAGGAGTCTTTGGAAAGGAAGGTGATGGTCACTTTTTTTTTTTTTTTTTTTTTTGAGTTTTCGAGGTAGGGTTTCATTCTAGTCCAGGCCGACCTGGAATTCACTATGTAGTCTCAGGGTAGCCTCGAACTCACGATGATCCTCCTACCTCTGCCTCCCAGTGCTAGGATTAAAGGCGTGTGCCACCACACCAGGCTAGTGATGGTCACTTTTGACCAGATGTTGATACCTTGTTATTTCATCTGCACTTTCCTGACGCTGACAAGGTGGACCCATGTTTTTCATGTCATGGCTCTCTGACCTCCCTGTCCTAGGCCTGGGCTCATGTTTCTGCTGGGCCAAGGTCTTTTGCCTTGTTGGGTCAGGGAGGTGTTGGAAGGACACAGTGGAGTTGTACTGGAAACCACTACAGCAGTGCCTGGAACAGAGCAAGCGTGAGAAAACAGGAACGTTTGCACTGTTGTCGTTATGATTGTAGCGATGTGGTGTGGAAAGGCATTGCAGGCAAAGGGACAGCATGAGGAAAGGTGTGGGAAGGACATGCCACTGAATCAGCCAGGGTCTTTAGCTGTGTGTCAGAAGCCAAGTAATGTCTGCCTTAAGCACAATGCAACTGTGTCCAGCGCATGTGTATATGTGCATGTGTCCGTGTGTGTGTGTGTGTGTGTGTGTGTGTGTGTGTGTGTGTTGGCTGTGTGTTTGTTGGCAGGGTGAGGGTAGTTGATGGGAGGTGAAATCCACAGGAACCAGGAAAACCAGTCTCTTTCAGGTTGGGCATAAACCAAGGGTCAATAACTGGAGAGAAAAAAAAATGCAGAGTGGACCAGAAGTAAAATGCTGTCTCCTGTGTCCTAGGGTCCATCTAGCTGTCTCCCAGGGAGGCAGAATGCCCCCCCCACATTGGCAGGGAGGTAACATGTATTGTTCTGGATCTTCTGTGAAATGCATCTGTCTGTCCTTCCTATGTCTTTTCATCTGTGAGATATGGAAGCTGTGGGAAGGTCCTAGCCTTCTGAGGTTAGGATAGGATCAAGAAAAGCCAGAGAAGGCAGCTGTCTGGCAACTGATGTTGGGGGTCTCAGGTTTCTGGAGCTGCCAGGTGGGCAGGGTGGCTCAGTCACTCTCCGGTCAGTCATGAGCATGGACTCAAACCCCAGGCAGTAGGGACATCAGACCAGCCCATTGGGAAGGGTGTTTGGGTTTGCAGACTTGGCGAATGCGTGCTCCCTGTAGTGATGTCCTTCTTTCTCTGTGACAGGGACCCCTCCCCTGGGGAATGGCTGGGCCTTATTCTGCTTCATTTATCTGTGGCTTTTCTTGTAACAATGGGATCTTGCTAACTGTCAGGCATGCAGCATATCTGGGCAGCTGGGACTGGCCTTGACCGTGCAGCCAGGTGCTCTGACTGTTGTGGAAAAGCAGAAGCCACTCCAGGTCCTTCTCTTCTTGTCCCCTTGTCCCACAAGGCCTGGTTCATTGGGGGTGCTTACTCAAGCCTATGACCTTGACCCTGAGTCTGGCCTTTCCCTTCTGGTGTTTCTCAGTAGGACAGCTACAGGCATCTGGGAGATGGGGAGCAGTGCCGCACTGTGCGCTGTGTCCCCGTATCACACACCTCCAGCCCTGGACAATCGGTGCTGGTAGGACCACCACCATGAAGAAACCCCAAAATCCCCATATGTATTCCAGATATCCCTACCTCTTTCCCATTAGCTGATTAATTCCTGTCTTGTTTGTTTGTTTGTTTGTTTTGTTTTTCAAGGTAGGGTTTCACTCTAGCCCAGGCTGACCTGGAATTCACTATGGAGTCTCAGGGTGGCCTCGAACTCACAGCGATCCTCCTACCTCTGCCTCCCAAGTGCTGGGATTAAAGGCGTGCGCCACCACGCCCGGCTAATTCCTGTCATTTGACAGTTGCCTAGTAAAAGAAACAGACGAAAAAGGACCCCCCCCCCACCAAAGAAACAATGGCTTCATTCTTCAGTATTAATACTGCTCAACTTAGTTTAAGCACTTATTAGTTTAGGAGCAAGGTAAATAATCCCTTATGTTTTTATGTTTTTTTGTTTATTTTATTTTTGTTTATTTTTCATTTATTTGAGAATGACAGACTGAGAAAGAAAGAGTAAGATAGAGAGAGAATGGGCACGCCAGGGCCTCCCGCCACTGCAAATGAACTCCAGATGCATGTGCCACCTTGTACATCTGGCTTACGTGGGTCCTGGGGAATCAAGCCTTGACCTGGGGTCCTTAGGCTTCACAGGCAAGTGCTTAACTGCTAAGCTATCTCTCCAGCCTGTTTTTATGTTTTACTTCACTCTGAAGGTTCCCATGTGCAGTCTCTTTGAGTGACAGAGAACACTCACCGTCCGTGGCTGCGGGGACTCTGGCCGTGGCCCAGCCACGGATGAGTGGGAGGGTTGGGGGTCCTCTAGGCCTGTTCAGTGTTCAGGCTTCACAGTTCCCCTTAGGGAATGAGTGGTCCAGAGGAGGAAGGTGGAGCAGGAAGAGCATCGCAGTAGCTCTGCAGACCCCTGACTTGCCTCTCACCCACCCCGCTTCACTCAGGATAGTAAAGTAAGGAAAGCCAGAGGCAGTCCTCCCCTGTCACTAAGCCACATTGTAAAAATCTCATTTTCTTAGGAAGAAAGTTCTCCCCCACACACATGGGACTGTCACCCTGGCCCCTGCACGCTGGAGCCTCAGTGTGGCCTCTTTGCCATGGTTAGGGTTGCTCTGGGGTCCTTGAATGTCTGTTCTCTCCCCACCCTTCTGTGCCTCCATCTCAGGCCATCTGTCCCTGCGGCGCCCACTCTCAGCCCTTTTAATAGCCTTGTCTGCTTCTGGGGAGGACATCTCCAGGAGGTTTCACAGCAAGGAAGAGGGCAGGATACCCAGTCATTGAGTTGAGTTGGGTGTGGGAGAGGCAGGTGGCTAGGAAAGTCCTAACGGGGGAGGTTTCCCAAGGAGGGGCCCTCTTTGAGCCTCCCACCAGAGTGGGTGGGTGAGTGTGCACACAGCAGAAAGGACGGGAAGACAGTGGGGGGGGTGAGGAGGGAGGATGCCGGTCTAAAAATACAGCCCATCTGCACTGTGGCTGCCAGTTTCCTGGGAAACCACTGGGAACAGATAACTCAGCAGGGCAGCAAGGTGGGGTAATGACCTGGGAAGGGAAGGGGGATCCCGCAGAACTTCCTCCTGCCGCCACGTGCAAGGGTGAGGGTCTACTCTGAGGCTCCATAGCTCTATGAGTCTGAGTGGCCAGCAGAATCCCCAGTAGGGGTTCTTGCACACCCGCCAGGCGCAGTGGTGGTGCTGGGCGAGCTGAGCTTCCTGATTCCTATGGGAGGGACAGAAGCCCAGGGAAGGCCCGTCTTCCTGGCAGGACTCAACGGAGCCCTCCCACAGATGTGAGCTCCATCCAAGCCCTGAGCCTTTAGGCTGACTTTAATCATTGGCTTCATATGGGGAGGAGCCAATGAGACAGGACTGGACAGGGACGTCTTCTGACCAACCAGCTGCTAGAGACTGTCAGTTCACAGGGCTGGAGGAAGGAGAGCCTGAGGCTTCACTGATAAGAAAGGCTAGAGACAGGGCTAGAGAGATGGCTTAGCAGTTACGGCCTTTTCCTGCAAAGCCAAAAAAAAGGATCCTGGTTCGAGTCCCCAGGACCCATGTAAGCCAGATGCACAAGGGGGGGCCACATGCATCTGGAATTTGTTTACAGTGGCTGGAGGTCCCAAAATATATTTTAAAAGAAAGAAAGGCTAGAGACAGATGGAAAGGGAGGGAGGGAGGAAGCCAGGCAGGACTATGGCATTATAGTTGTGAGTATTGAGCCCTAAACAAGGAGTCCAATCTGGGCCTCATTGAGCTCGTTTTCTCATTTCACCTGTCATCAGGGTGAAATAAAGCAGCCCAAGCAAGCACTTGATGTAATGTGAGATGCTTTGCAAGAATAGCAAATCATTACTGATCTTCAGAAGTCCTTTAATAATGTTTTATCACCCAGTAGCAATGCCTGCAAAGATTTAGTACTTAGGTTTTTTTTCCCCCTGTGACAGGGTCTTACTATGTATTTCAGGATGGCCTTGAACCCATCATCCCTGAGTGCTAGGTACCAAGGGAAGACTGAGTGCTGGGACTGCAGGTGTGCAGCACCATGCCGGCCTCCTGGGAACTTTCTTTTCTTTTCTTTTTGGTTTTGGTTTTTCGAGGTAGGGTCCCACTCTAGCTCAGGCTGACCTGGAATTCACTATGTAGTTTCAGGGTGGCCTTGAACTCAGAGCAATCCTCCTACCTCTGCCTCCCGAGGGCTGGGATTAAAGGCATGTGCCACCATGCCCAGCTGCTAGGCACTTTCTAACATAGACTTTTCCAGGCTTTGTTGTTGCTGTCGTGGGCTGTTTGTATTTCTCGTGTGTGGGATAGAGTGCATATTTCTTTTGTAGCTGCTTTTCCTGTTTCGTGTGGCACAAGCACTTTCCCTTGATATTAAGTAATCTTTTATTGGGCTGGAGAAATAGCTTAGCAGTTGAGACACTTGCTGGCAAAGCCAAAGGATCCAGATTCGATTCCCCAGTGCCCACGTAAAGCAGATGCACAAGGTAGCGCATGCATCTGGAGTTCGTTTGCAGTGGCTGGAGGCCATAGTGCACCCGTTTTCTCTCTCTCTCTCTCTCTCTCTCTCTTCTATTTGCCTCTATCTCTCAAATAAATTTTTTTTTAAAAAAATCTTGGCTGGGCGTGATGGCACATGCCTTTAATCACAGCACTCGGGAGGCAGAGGTAGGAGGATCGCCATGAGTTCGAGGCCACCCTGAGACTCCATAGTGAATTCCAGGTCAGCCTGAGCTAGAGTGAACCCCTACCTCAAAAAAAAAAAAAAATCTTTTATTGAAATAATGTGTAAGTCTAATGACCCACTGATGAACTTTCAGCTTCTTCCAGTTTTTCTGTCACAAATGACCCTGTAGTGATCTTCCTAGAGCTAAACTACTCATTGCCTTGCTGTCTTCCTCAGGAAGCTTTACCCAGAGAGTGGATTGCTAAACCTGATAGGAGTGTGTGTGTGTGTGTGTGTGTGTGTGTGTGTGTGTAGCTGTGGGGATCGAACCTGGAGCCTTATTTGCATGTTAGGCAGTGCTGTACCACTGATACCACAGCTTGAACCTTTTAAATAACTTTAATGCATTTTGCAAAACTGCCCTCCAGAAAAAGAATCAATGTCTTGGTTGCAAGAAGTAGGAGGAAGTAGGGGCTAGGGACCCAGCTCAGTGGTAGAGTGGGTGTCTTGCATGTGCAATGCCCTGGGTTCAGTTTTTAGCAAAGCACACGCACACACACACTCACACAGAGTCCCATTTTGGTGCCTCTTTATTAACATTGCAAACTTCACCAGTTCCACTGGCCAAGAAAGAGGGTGTTATTTTAATCAGAACCTGTGAGGTCTGGTAACTTGACTGTCGCTCTGTGTATTTTCTGGTCATGTTCAACTCCTTTATGGATTTCCAGCTTATGTCCTTGCCTCCTTTTCCCCTGGGTACATTCCGGCCATTTCTAGTTCTGGAAGTATCTTAGTCCCAGACTGTCTGTCTGTCTGCCTTCCTTTCCCCACTGGCTCCTCCACATACACATATGTGTACACACTGAAGGTCAGAGGCCCAGGGTCTCTCCAGAACACCCAGCCGGGAGCTTAAGACTGATACTCTTGGGGTTGTGAGAACCTTATCCTTGCCCAAGATCACTTCCCTACCATCTTCTGAGCATCTCCTCACCCTCTGCCAGGCCCATCCTTCAAGCCCCAGGAAAGTCCTCAGCCCCACTCATCTCTGGCCTCTGCCCCGTGAAGCCTTAGGGTCTACTTCCCAACCCTAGGACCTCTTCCAGGAACTCTGGCCAACTTCTGACCTGTCTTTGGCCTGCCCTTGTGCTCCTCTGCTTCCCAATAAACACAGGGTTTTGCTTGGAACTTTTAGGGATCATCTTGTATTGCTGCCCTATTTTTTATTCTTATTTCCTTTGTTTTTTTTTTTTTTTTTTTTTTCAAGGTAGGGTCTTACTCTAGCCCAGGTTGACCAGGAACTCATTCTGTAGTTTCAGGCTGGCCTTGAACTCACAGTGATCTTCTTACCTCAACCTGGGATTAAATGTATGTGCCACCACGCCCGGCTCTGTTTTCTTTTTCAAAACATTATGTGACTTTAAAAGACAGCAAATAATAGGACATCCTCTGAGCTAAACAAGAGGGTCTCAGGGAAGGAAGGGTGCTGGGGAGGTGGTGACTCAGTCCTGGGATGTGCTTCTTGGCAAGGAAGCTACAGAGCAGGGCCTAAGTTTGCCCACTGTGCATCGTAGGGCTCCTGCTCCACGACGTGACCATGGCGGGGCTGCAGGAGCTGCGATTCCCTGAGGAGAAGCCGCTGCTCAGGGGCCAGGATGCCGCCGAGCTGGTGAGTGCCCCTGGCCAAGCACGCCACCTGCTGGTGGAGAGGAAAGGAAAAGGCGTGCTTTCTTTCCTACGGACTTGCTGGGGATGATGAGCAGAGGCTCTCTGGAGCCAGCCACCCGGAGCTGACTTGTCCCTTTCTTGAGAAAGTCCCGGGGTCATCCTGAGTGCTCCAGCAGACTGCCACAGGGGGCAGTCCAGGAAGCACTGAACAGCAAGACCTGGACGCAGGTTGCTGAAGCCAGGGACCCGGGGGAGCGGGGCTGGCCAACTACACAAAGCAGCCGTCCTGCCCCAGAGGCTGGGCACTGCCTTGCCTTGAACATGGGAACCTTGAGTGATGTGGTGAGTTCCTGGCTATTTGAGGGTAGCCCTTGGGGACTGGAAGATGAGCTTCAGGCTTGGTAAGGCCTTTATCCCTATCCTTTGCTATTGGTCTACTCCCCCCAACCTTCCTCTGCTGCCAGCAGCCCTGCAGGATCCTCCTCGCTGCTGTCTGCTAAAGCCTTTTAAAATGCTTGCATTACTTCTCTGCTTAAAAGGCAATGTAAGTCAGATGTGGAGGCACATACCTTTAATCCCAGCACTTGGGAGGCAGAGGTGCAGATCACCCATGAGTTTGAGACCACCTTGAAACTACAGACTTGTGTTCCAGGGCAACCTGGGCTAGAGTAAGACCCTACCTCGAAAACCCACCACCACCACCAACAAAAAGTCAATGTAGAACTGATTTGAACTATATGAAAGCAGATGCATAGGTTCTGGGCAAATACAAGGCCATTTTATTGAAGTCACTTGAACACCCGTGGAGTTTGGCATCCATGGGTGGTTCTGGAGCAACACCACATAGGTACCAGGGGACACTGTATTCCACATGTCTCCATTTCTCTGAGACACTTCACACTTGTTCTAGAGACTCTGGGGTCTGCTGGGTCCAGGGCTCTGTGGGAGGGAGGCTTGCTATTGCCTCTGTGAGCCTGTGTGTCCCACCTTGGTCTCCCTGGCACCTCTCCTGAGGCTTCCTGCCCTCTGTTCTGAGCACACTTACCTTCTGTAATGCCAGGGGCTTCACACTGGCTCATTTCCCGCTGCACTTTCTTGGCTTTTGGGTCCCGTTCCTCCCACACTCCCCATCTTCTGAGGCCCCAGCTACCCTGAGAACACACAGCACACCCTGCCATTATTCGCCTCATCCTTTTGTCAGATTCTGTTTTTAACAGAACTCCCTCCTCCCTCCTTCTCTGAGATAATTACCCTCCCACACCTACTTTTCCACCCCTCATAAAGCCTTGGGATGAGAGGACCCATCAGTGGCCAGCCCTGCCCCCTTCCCCTGCCACCCCCTTTCCTAAGCCCTGTCACTTCCCTTGGGAATTACAGAAGTGACTGCCAACTCTTCCCCCAGGTAGTGCTCCCAGGCTTTGAGTGAATCAGTAGGTTTCACTGTGTAGCCAAGGCTAGCTTCAAACTCGAGATTCTGCTGCCTCTGTCTCCTGAGTCTTGGAATTATGGGCATGTGCCACTACACCTGCTGTGGGGCCTCCTGAGCATGTGCCTCTCATTCATGAAGTCGGGTCGCTCATCAGGATCGGCACGTGTTTGGGTGCCCATCCTGGGACAAGCTTTGTGCTGAGAATAAAGCCAGGTGGAGTTCCATCCTCATAGCACCTGGAGTGCAGACACACTAGCAAGAAATGTCACTGCTCGGTGTCACAAGGGTTCTGAGAGCATGAAGTTGGCAAGGCCACAGGGCACTGACTGCACCTAACAGTGTTCAGGTTAGAGCATTGGGTGGTCCTCAGCTTGCCCTCCCTACTCACCTCTTCCCACCATCCCATGCCCCTGCCCTTGTGCTGTAATGGACAGCCCATGAGAAATGTCTTTGGGGTCAGGAAGACAAAGTGCCCACAGCCAGGTCTCCGAGGCCAAAAGCCTGACCCTTTCTGGCCCGTGATGTAGCTCTGAGTCTCCCTGCTATTCTGTTGTTAAATAGAAATCTTGTAAGCTCCTAGTCCTTGGCCTTGGGTTAGCCCTGAGCCACTTTTAACATTCACATAGACCGGGACCAGGCCAGTGTGCCCCGTGAAGTGCTCCCGAGGTCCTCCTGCCGCCAGGGCTAACTGTCCCCCTCTGTTTGCTTTTTCTCAGGAGAACCCTGACACCTTCCTCTCAGCTGTGGACACAGACTGGAAGGTAGGACAAGGCTCAGTTTCCCAAATTATGGGACTTACAGTCCCTACCTGGTCAGGTCCCAGAGGAGGATCACAGTCCTTGGCTGAGTCCCCATATGAGGTGGGTCAGGGCAGGGTACCGCCCCTGCTCACAGCAGCTCTGCTTCCCCTGCCCAGTGAAGAGATGCCTGAGGCAGCAGTTGGACTCTGTGAACCAGACAGCAGGGAAGTGGAGGGGGGAGCATTTAGGGTGGAGAAGGGAGCAAGAGATGTTGCCGTCTGAATCAGCATTTTCCTCCAATGAAAGCCAGGTTAACTCTGGAAATAGCTCCTGTTTCCATAGCAGCTGTTGCCTAGACAACCATGTCCTCCTTAGTTTGAGTCTCCATGAAAACTGAACTTGCTCTTTGTTTTTATTCCTCCACATGATGATTTTACTGGCTCGGCTAGCCCTTTGTCCCCTTCTGCGTCCCCAAGTCACCATTTATTTCTGGGTATCAGAATATGCCTGACAGCAAACACGGGGAGGAGGAGCCTCGCTGGGTTTGCAGACTCCACTGGCCCTCCCAGTACAGTGAACACGTTCAGACCCTTCCTGTGCGCTGGATGGAAGCGGCCCCAGACCACCTCTGTTGTGTCCACCTGGCCTTGGTTTGGGGTGGCCTCCGTGTGCCACGCTTGCAGGCAGTCTGGTCTAGACAAAGGGGTTGCTGTGCAGGAAGTGGGGCTGCCCCTGGCTCCTCCCCCAGCAAGCAGCTCACCAGCAAGAGTGAGGATGCTGGCCTGTGCGTTAGTCCCTTGGTCACGCGCCTCTTCAAGGACATGAGGGAGGCTTCCCACAAGCCTTGTGCCCATACCCGGATCCTCCGGGAATGCGGGGCTCTGGGTGAAGAGGAAAGAATGAGACTTGTCTCATGGAAGCCCAGGAGGAGAAATGGGGGGACACAGGATGTGCCCAGGAGGCCAAGCCTGGTCAGACAGGACAGCTGGAAACCAGAGCAGGCAAGCCAGGGAATTCTCTGTTCTGTGTTCCCAATGCGAGTGGGAGTGTGTGAATGGACAGGCCCTGAAGGAGGGGCCTGGTGAAACCAAATAAATCCCAGTCACTCTATAAAGAAAAAGACAAAAACAGAAAGAGAGAGAGAGAGAAGAAAACTGCCTCCATGGCTTGTCCCCAGGGTGAATAGAAAGGAGCCTTTTTAACATATGTTGCCCTTCACCAAGAAACGGCCTTGAGAATCTAAGTCCCACAGTGCCCAGCTGCCCTGTCCAGCAGAGTGGGAAGCCTTGGCCATGAAGGAGCGAGGGGCAGAGGTGGGGCAGGGGGGAAGCTGTTGGTACTCCGGACAGAGGTTGTCACCAAGAATGGCACACCCCGCCGGTGCAGAGCAGGTCACAGGAGCTGGCCGCCTTCCCAGGGCCCCAGCATCGAGTTGTCAGCACAAGCAGGGACCAGCAGTGTGCTTCGCTACCAAGGAGACAGGATGAGAGCATGGGCGCCCAGTTCCTCCCTTGTTCTCTGTTACTCCTGTTGTTTCAGCCCTCAGGCTCCCTCCTCCGTTACCTCCCTGGCCTACTTCCTCTCTTCCTCTGCTCTTCTTGGCTCCCTGTTCCTCTGTGTGCTCTGTCTGTGTATTGGGCCAGCCTGCCACTCTCAGCCTCTTTGCCCAGGACAAGAGGCCAGGGAGCCTTGGGGGGGGGGGCTGGGGGAGCACTTTCCACAGAACTGGGAGGTGAGCCCCATGCTGGATGGCTCCAGGAGAGAGAAGCAGGCACGTGTGCAGGAGGCAGGCATGTCAGCTTGGATAGGCCGCCTCTTGGCCCTCTTGCTTTCCCTTGAGGCCTCGGGCCCCTCGCAGCAGGATGGAGGTGGGAAGAGGAGGCCAGAGCTGGTATGTGCCCCACCGTGCCCCTGTTCCCACAGTTCACATCCCTCAGGCTCTCAGGCCCCAGAGCCCTACTTTAAGTTCTGTAGGGTAGCCCTGGGCATCCATATGATTCGAGTGAGAGCTGTCTGCGGGGGGAGGGAGAGAGAGAGAGACAGAGACCCTGTGGATGGAGAGGTAGCTGACCCCAAAACAGGTGCTGACCCAAGTTGCTCCAAAAAGCAGCGGCATTCTCCCCATGCTGTCCTCAAATTTAACCCAGGCCACCTGGCTGGAGAGCTAGGCCTTGGGGGTTCCAGGAGATGGGCCAAGGGTAGGTCTGGGGAAGATCTGTATTACTGCACTTCCAGCTCTGCCTGCCCCCTCCCCCCTGCATCAGTATATGTCTGGGAGAGGTCCCTTCATGTGGGACATGAGGAAGCCTACGTGGCCCTGACTGCGTCCTCCTGGGAGACAGGTACAGCTGCCGCTGATGGAGAGCGCCTGGGTTGTCATCGTTAGCGAGCTGCAGGGGCTGCAGCCATCAAGGAGGCAGTGTTGCCAGGACAGGGGGAGCAGGAGTGAGGCAGGGTGAGTGAGGAGCTGGCAAGCCAATTGGAGCCAGATTTGTCTCCTAACAGCCAATCTGGAAGCAGGCACTCTGGGTGAGCAAGTGGCTGCTCAGAAACCGTGCAGGGAGGAGGGGCTGGCCTGGGCTGGGCCAGGACCTGCTTATAAATGGTCCTGGGAGCTGCGCCCCATCATAGAACTGGAGCCTCTCACCCGAGCTACGCGCTCCCTCCAGACTGAGTGACTCAGGCCTTTGTGTGTCCGTTCTGGTCCTGAGAACTCCCTCCCTCAGCAAGATGCCGGAGTGCTGGGATGGGGTGAGTGAGGGTCCTGGTGACGGTGGGTTGGGCAGGGAAGATGGAGCATCCTTGTGACCTGCAGAAGGACAGGGTGTCCTGCCCATGTCTGCTGGCAGCTCCTCCTGGGCTCATGCCTCTCTGGTGCCCCTGTTCTGCAGCGATAGTTGAAGGCAGCTGCTGATCAGGCCCTTGGAGGGGGGAGGGCGAGAATGGGAGGGGTGCCGACTGGGGGAAGTGCGGAGAGTGCACGGTGACTTGTCTGCACCAGTGTGTGCGTACCTGCTGACCTGTGTCCTCTAGCGTGTGCTTGCTGGTATCTGCCTAGGCACTTGGTGGGCTCAGAGGCTGGCCTCTGGGAGCTCCCTGGCATGTTCCCAGCTCGTTCTGTGCGTCTGGGGTCTGTGCCTGCGGTTTCTGTCGCCGCGGGGGTGGGGGTTGTCTGGGTGCTGGGTAGCGGCGACTGCACACCCTGGGGTGAAGGAAGGGCTAGCCACCGCCTTCCTGAGGAGTTGCTTGTGCGCCCCCCAGGGCATTAAGGTGCCAGGCAGAAGGGCGGAAGTCCGGGCCTTCAGGCAGGGGTCTCTGCAATGGAGGGCACAAGGAGGAGGCCTTGTTTCTTATTTTGCAAGTTAGGGAAGGCAGCTGTGGAACCAGTGACCTGGCAGGGTGTGGGGCCCCAGGGTACCTCCTCTTGCCCTGGGGAGGGGCAGCAAGTACCCAAGCCCTATAGTGTTTTGTTTTTCTAGGAGGGAGAGGTAAGGGCAGAGCTGCCCTGCCTACATCCTGTGCCCCTCATGTCGCTCCCATCCCCACCTTCCCTGCCTGGTTCCTGATGTCACCCACCCACCCACCCATGCAGACCCTCAGCCTTCACCCCGTACAGCTGACGAGCTGCACCAAAGCCTAGCCCTGACCGCCTTCCCCCAGCCCTCAAGGTCACTGGCGAGGGGAGATGTGCTGAGAGGGAACGTCAGAGCCCCCTCCCTTGCTGCCTGCCTGCCGCAGTGCATCCCTCCTGCGCCCACCTGGAGGCGGGGCCGGGTGGGGGGAGAGCTCTGACGTCACTGGGAGCCAATGGGAGTGTTTGACCCTGGCAATTGATAGGTTCACAGCCTACTGGGCTGTGGCTCTTGAGGTTTCCTCCCAGTTTAAGCAGCACCCCAGCAATGGAGATGCTCAGCTCCCGTCAGGCTCAGGTTGAGGGGTGGCATTGAGGGAGGTCGGTGGGACATTCATCCAAGGTCACTAGGCCCCAGGACAGGACCTCGCCAGCACCTCTTCCCTCAGCATGCCCAGAACCAAGCCCTTTTCCCACAGGGAGATGAGCTTTAACAGGGTTGGCACTGTGGCTCGTGGCATGTGAACGTGTGCAGCCTCACTAGGGCTGGGAAGGGACTGCCAGGGCCTCCTCAGCCACAGAGTAGACACCCCTCACACACACCCGTGGAGGGTGGGGGTTGGGGTCCTGTCATCCTTGCAGGGAAAGGGCTGACCCTGCCTGGAGACCTGCCCCTTTGCTGTCACTGGTGCTTTTGCACTGTGCACTCCTCCCCCTCCCTCCAGCGCCAAGAGGACAGTGAAGTGACCAATGGGATTGTGACAGGGCCCCCCGTGGGGGTAGACAGCTGGTGGGGGGCAAGTGCCAGCCCAGGAGGTCCCTTGAATGGAATTCAGTCTCCTCTCTCAGAAAACCCAGCGCTTAAGGCAGAGCCTGGTGCATCTTGCCCACCCCAGGCTTGCCCTTGGGGCCTGTGTCCTCCTATAAAGGGAGCCACAGAAGGCATGGGTCCAGGGAGGATTAAATGAGGAAACGCTGAGCAGGATGCATTGGCCTGATGGGTCCTGAGAGAGGATGGGCCTGTGAGCTCGGGACCACGTGGAGGACAAGAAGCTCCAAGCAGAATATGAATCCCAGGGTGTGGCCTTTGGAGACCCGGCCTTGAACAGTGGTCCCTTGAGACCAGACCAAGAAAGCCAGTCCTTGAGACACTGGCTCCTGCCACCCATGTGTCCCCTTTCTGAACCTAGTGTCTCTGTCTACAACATGGAGTCTAGGGTTCCTTCTCCCTTGGGTAGCACACAGAAAGCCCTTCCGAGCACCAGCGCTCAGTCACTTGCTGTTTCCCACTGGTGCTTGATCCCAGCCCCACATCCAACTCTGGGCCACCAGCTTATGGTCCCAGGGCTGCCTGTGGTACAGGGCTGGGCTGTTTCTTCAGCTCCGACAAGCCTCTTGGAGTTTCTTGACTGAGTGTACAGAATGGCCACTTTGCCAAGGGACCAGCCAGCAGGCATCCCTGTCTGAGCAAGGCTTAAGGGTTTCCCAGACACAGTAGCCCCCTTTTAGGGTGCTGTCCCAAGTGCTGATGCTCCCACCAAGCTCCCATCTTCTCAGGGATGAAGCTGAGATAGAGAAGTGGCCTTCCCTGCTCAGTCACACAGTCAGGGGTGGAGCCAGACCCCCTGGAGCCCTAATGAGCAGCCAAGGGCTCCACCGCAGGCTGCAGCAGGCCTTGGGGGAGGCCTGTATAACCCAGCCCTTTGTGAGGGCGGTGTCAGGATGTCTGGATCCTGGGGAAGGGCGATCAGGGTGGGGAACCAGGGACAGGATTTGGCTGGGATGGGGTGGCCACCGCAGATTCTAGGAAGGGCTACAGAGGTCATTTCCCAGCAGGAGTGATGAACCCTTGAGGGTTCCAAGCACTGTAGCCCCCTGGGGAAAGGCCCAGGCAGTGGAGGGATGGTTTGCAGAGGGTACTAGGACCCACGTAGTTCAGTTGTCCCCATGTTGGATACCTCTAAGAAGAGGCTCCATTGTCTTATTTTGGGGGATGCTTGGGGTGACAAGAACAGGATTTCCTAGCTGGGGATCCCACCACGGGCCCCATCACCTCGTTGCCCAAATGAACCAGAGGTGGGGGCTGCCGAGAGAACCCAACATCCATCTGTCTCCTCCAGGAACATGACATTGAGACGCCTTACGGTCTTCTGCATGTGGTGATCCGGGGCTCCCCCAAAGGGAACCGCCCGGCCATCCTCACCTACCATGATGTAGGCCTCAACCGTAAGTGCAGCCTGACTCTGTGGTGCCCTGCCCAGCCCTGCCTCAAATCTGCAACAGCAGAGAGGCCTCCCTGCCATCCCCGTGTCCGTGTGTCCCTCCCCGTGTCCGTGTGTCCGGCCAGCTGCTGAGAGGTGTGTTTTTGCAGACAAGCTGTGCTTCAATACCTTCTTCAACTTCGACGACATGCAGGAGATCACCAAGCACTTTGTGGTGTGTCATGTGGATGCCCCTGGGCAGCAAGTGGGGGCGTCACAGTTTCCTCAGGGGTAAGGTACCCCTGTGCCACTTCCCTGTCCCCATCCCTGTACCCCAGCTGCTCCTGGGGTGCTGACCTTGTGCTCTGCCGGCAGGTACCAGTTCCCCTCCATGGAGCAGCTGGCCGCCATGCTCCCCAGTGTGGTGCAGCACTTTGGGTGAGTCCCTCCCAGCCCTCCACTGGGCCTGGGGGCCGGCAGGTGGCCACCCCGTGGAACCCCCCTGGCTCCAGCTGAGAGCTGTAGGCTGTGGGCGGGACCGGCTCTGGTGGGCTTTGATTCAGAATGGCGCCCTGGCCCTGGAGTAACTAGCTCTTCTCTGTGCCAGGTTCAAGTACGTGATTGGCATTGGAGTGGGAGCTGGGGCCTACGTGCTGGCCAAGTTTGCAGTGAGTCTCCCCGCCCCCACCTGCAGTCTCAACTCAGGCCACGGCCGTGACCTCTGGACCACAAGGGGGAACCCCTTCTTTCTTCCTCCTCCTTCCCCTCCCACTTCTTCTTTCCTTAGAAAAGTCTTTTTTTTTTCTTTCCCCCTCTAAGGAAATTAACTTAAAAGGGGAGGGGGTTCTGGGCATATGGCTTAGTGGTAGAATGCTTGCTGAGCATGTGTAAGGCCCTAGGCCCAGCTCTAACACTCATGCACAAGAAGAGAGGTTGCTTTCCCCATGTTTCCTCAAGATGATTGACTACAACCTGTTAACTGTTATGTTTTCCAAAGCCAAGATTCCTGTTAGCAGCAAGCATGCAACTGACAGCTGTGCTCACTAAATAAGGATCATCCTTCACTGATCAAGGTTCCAGTCTTTTAACAAAAAAATTGCATTTATGTTAAGGTTGTGAGGTTTTAAAAAGCACATTTCAAAAACATCAGGTCATGGAAGGAATTTCATCTCTAAAATCAGAACCTTTAAAAATTCTTTATTTCTTGATTTATTTATGAGAGAGAGAGAGAATAGATGCACTGGAGCCCTCCAGCCACTGCAAACAAACTCCAGATGCATGTGCAGCCTTGTGCATCTGGCTTTATGTGGGTACTGGGGAATTGAACCTGGGTCCTTAGGCTTTGCAAGCAAACACCCTCACGACTAAGCCACCTCTCCAGCCCCAGAACTTTTTTTTTAATTTACTTTTTAAACTTTTAATTTTTATTTATTTATTTAAGAGTGACAGAGAGAAGGAGGCAGAGAGAGAGAGGCGGGGGGAGAGAATGGGCGCACCAGGGCCTCTAGCCACTGCAAACAAACTCCAGATGCGTGCGCCCTCTTGTGCATCTGGCTAACGTGGGTTAAGATTTTAAGATGTTTAATACTCAGTTTTGTAACACCTACAAAATAATATTAAAATAGGTTAGGGATATGGCACCAGCTTTGCCTAGCACATGTGAGGCTTGGGTTCTGTTTTCACAAACATACATATACATGGATTAAAAGGGATGGACAGCTAATTGCTATAATCATAGATTCTAAATAAATAATTTTTAGCAGTGAAACAAGAAGGGGGACCAGAAGGGCCCTGGCAGTGGGAGTCTTACATGGACCCAACTACAGCCAGTTGGTCTGCCCACCGGTGACATCTTGAAGAATTTGTGTAGTGTTTCCACCTCCTGTGACCTTCTCAATTGCCTGAAAGAGTCAGGGTGGGAATTCTGTATCCCATTTTCTGGGTGGGAAGAAGGGAAACTGGGCACTGTACCCCTTACTTCCTATCCAGCCCCTTTTCACCTTGTCCTTTAGCTCATTTTCCCCGACCTAGTGGAGGGGCTGGTGCTGATGAACATCGACCCCAATGGCAAAGGCTGGATCGACTGGGCTGCCACCAAGGTGAGCAGTGAGCCACGCGGTGGGAGAACACGTGCCGGGAGAGCCGGGCTCTCACGCTGGCTTTCCCCTGCTCCTGCAGCTCTCAGGCCTCACCAGCACTCTGCCCGACACAGTGCTCTCCCACCTCTTCAGCCAGGTAAGAGGCAAGGCTCGGGAAGCAGCTTGGGTACTAGTCCTGGGCTCTGGAGACAGTGGGCAGCTGTAGCGGGTCGGGCATAGCCCTCCAACCCTGCAGGAGGGAGGCAGGCAGTGGTTCTCGGCCTCTGACCCGTGTCACTCCATACCCGTTTCATGAAGTTGCGTCATCTGACATGGGAGGAGGGGGGGAGCCCCCTCCCCTCCTCCCAGACCTTTCCGCAGCTGCCCTCCTGGGAGTGTGATCTGGGGTTGACTCACTCCTTGCTAGTCTTCTCTTGGATCCGAGCCTTGTTCGTCTGAGTGTGCCTCCCCTCTGCTCCCTCCCATCCTTGTGCGCCCAGGAGGAGCTGGTGAACAACACAGAGCTGGTGCAGAGCTACCGGCAGCAGATCAGCAACGTGGTGAACCAGGCCAACCTGCAGCTCTTCTGGAACATGTACAACAGGTGTGGGGGGCTCCTGGGTGAGGAGGGAACAGGGCACTTGAAACTCTTCCCAGTTTGGAACCTGGGAGAGGGGGCTTCATGCCCCAGGGTGCAGCCTGACTCTTCTACTTCTGCTCCCATACTGGCTGGGAGGGAGCATTAGAGGATGTTAGTGGCACCCCAACACAACACAACAGAGTGTGCCGCATGCTCAGTTCTGTTACGTGAGGGGCCGGGTGAGTTTGAAGGGTACCAGCTGTGCTGTTTGGAGCCCTTAGTGCGACTCCTGAGGACTATATTGGCAGCAAGTACATAACAAACACCTATTGGAAAAATATGTGGCCTTTCAGGTGATCCCAGGCCAGGCCAGCAGCAGGAACACCCAGGACAGAAGTGCCATGGGTGCTTGGAGGGTTAGGGTTAGGGGCCTGGAGAGAAAAGCCGGGGGGGGGGGGCGGGGGAGTTATGTGTGAGAAAAGCCCCAAAAGTCCTGCCTCTGCAGAACAAGTCCATGGCTTCCTGTTTTGCCAGATGACAGTGTTGGCCTGGGCGGGGGTCAGGGCTCATCCAGCCTGGGGATGCCCACTCTTGCCCTTTCCCACCCCCTGCAGCCGTAGAGACCTGGACATCAACCGGCCCGGGACTGTGCCCAATGCCAAGACTCTGCGGTGAGTGACCCCTGGCCTTGCAGGCAGCCCTCACCTTGCTCCCACACCCAGGCCAGACAGGACTTTTCCTCTGTGTCTGCAGCTGCCCAGTCATGCTGGTGGTCGGAGATAACGCGCCTGCTGAGGACGGGGTGGTGAGTCTGCGAATGTCTTGACTGGGAGTGGGAGACGGGGGTCTGGACTTCCCCACCGCCTTGCGTGCATCAGAACCTGGCCGCCTTCACCAGGAGAGTGAAAAGGCCAGGGCCAGGCTGCCCGGTGCTCCGCTTCTCTCCCCCACCCTGTGGCCCACCACAGCTTCTGCAGTCTGTAAGTTAGAACTTAAGGTCTCTCATACTCTTAAAAACAAACAACAACAACAACAACAACAAAAAACAGCCGGGCGTGGTGGCGCACACCTTTAATCCCAGCACTCAGGAGGCAGAGGTAGGAGGATTGCCATGAGTTCGAGGCCACCCTGAGTCTACAGAGTGATTTCCAGGTCAGCCTGAGCTAGAGTGAGACCCTACCTCAAAAAAACAAAACAAACAAAAAAAAAAGTACTGCCCTCCTATGAAATAAGCAACTCACTTGCACATCAGCACCTCCACTTAGACCACACAGGCACCCGTGATGGGGGTGGCAAGTGTCACCTCTCTTGTTGGAACTCTGGCAGCCACAGGGTGGTTGTCAGTAGTGATGCCTAGAGGCTGCGGGGCCCAGGGACACCCAGAAAACACCAGACTTTTCAGTGCTCACAAGGAGGGCTGCAGGAGCGGAGTGGGCTACACCAGCCATCTTGACCCAAGTCGGGCCTCAGTCTCCTGCTGATCCTCAGCCCTCCTCACATTACTGCCTGGCTCCTCCGGGCCGTCTCTCCAGTGAGCCTGGCCCTCAGTGTCTGGCCCCTTCCCCACCTGCAATTAGTTGTGATTGGCGGGTCTCAGATCCCTCAGGGGACTGACTAACCTCCAGGGGTGTGGAAAGCCCTGACAGGAGAAGGCCCGGGGAGGGCAGCCTTAGCCTGCTTTCTGCCTGGACAATGGGGCAAGGAGCAGGAGTGGTGCTGAGCTGGCTCCTCATCCCCAGGTCGAGTGCAACTCCAAACTGGACCCGACCACTACCACCTTCTTGAAGGTAAGACACCGCTCACTGACCCCACCACTCTCACTATGGCTCAGCTAGAGGACAGACGGGGGGCAGGATTGTGTGGTGCCTGATCATCAGAGTCTGTCCAGATGTTGGGAATGGGGACTTCTTAGTTCATCCCTCTTTCTCCCTTACAGATGGCAGATTCTGGAGGGCTCCCTCAAGTGACACAGGTGAGACCTGGCCCTCCTGCCACATTATCACCCAGAGTGATGGTGGGCAGTTGTGGGGGAGGGAGAGAGCCTTCTCTGTCCCCTCCTCCCTAATCCTAGGCAGCCAATGAAAGTATGTGCCTGTCCTGTCCTCTTGCAGCCAGGGAAGCTGACTGAGGCCTTCAAATACTTTCTGCAAGGAATGGGCTACAGTAAGTACACCTCCACCCACCCTGGGCAGGGACTTGGTGGCACAGTGCCCAGGTGTTCAGGAGCCTGGGAGTGAGTGAGCTCTGGGTCACCTGGGCCCCACATGCTAAGCCATTCTCCCCAGGCTGCACATACACTGTAAGGTGTGTATCCCAGGTTGGCCCAGCTTCTTGTGCCTGGGTGGAGGCCTTGGGCACTGTTCTGAGTGCAGTGTTGGGGCCTCTTTGGGAGCGGACGCTTCACCCAGCCTTTGCGGGTCTAGGACCTAAACTAGGTCCTGCCGCGGAAGTCTGAGGTGAGTCCTTTACCCCCTACTGGGCCTAGGACACCTAAAAAGCCTTTTGTCACATATGGAAGGTGGCACCCATTGGCCTCATAGGGGTGGGCTTGGAGTCTGGAGACCCTGGAAGGCAAATGGGACCTTCTGGGTATTAGGATACCAAAGGAAGCCAAACCTAGGAAAAGTGAGCCCAAGGACACAGGCTGTAGGATATGACCAGCTTCCTGTCTCATCCCTCCCAGAACTTCCCTTAGGTAACAGTGACAAGACTCCAGCCTGTGCCCCATGGATGCCCAGCACACACACAACTCTGGTAGCTCCCACTTATCTCCAGGACCCTTGGTATCCTCTCTGCCTCCCAACAACTGCCAGCAGGCGAACTTCTGCTCCTGAATTTGCACACACACAGACCCCACCACCACCCCCCATTTCAGTCTCTGGAGCGTATACCTCCTAGGGAGGGCACATCAGGCAGCCCTGGGAGGCTGAGAGAATTTCCAAGGGAGGTAAAGAGAGGCCAAGGTGGACCAAAAGGCCAGTGGTGCTCTGAGCCTGGGTTCCGTGCATACACAGAGTCCCGTGAACCTTTGTATGGTGATCAGGGAACCACATTTGAGGGCACTGGAGTGTGTCCTCAGGGGCAAGTACACCAGGCAGCCCAGGAGTTGGGGAGGGACTTTGGAAATTGTACAACCCTCTGCCTACTTTGCTGGGAGATGAGGGCCTGGCAGAATGGTTGCAGGTGTCAGGACCAGGATGTGTCCACAGAGGCTTTATGGACACACAGGTCACAGCCTAAGCTGGAGAAGGGGGAGAGATCAGAGCCCCTATCCTGCCACGAGGCTCCTGTGTGCCAGCCTGCAGCCGTTCATGACTGTGTGTTCTCCTTGAGCAGCTGCTTGGGTGGGCAGCAGGAATGGGCTTGAGGCTCGGCCCGGCCCCGCCCCGCCCCACCCCAACCTTTTCTGTGTTCATTTGTCTCATCTTGGTCCATCTTGATGCACTTGGCCTGGCCCAATCTTCACCCTGTTCTGTGTCTTCCCCGTCCCTGTCCCTCTCTGGCTCTGTCTTCTCTCTTAGTTGCACACTTGAAGGACCGAAGGCTGAGTGGAGGAGCAGGTAGCCCTGTGGCCCTTCTCCTGATGCATGGACACCCTCCTGGCCCCTACCCTGCTCCTTTCTCTGTGCGATACTGCAGGCAGCTGCATCTTGCTGTGGTTTGGAACCTTCTTGTGTCCTGCTCAGCTTTGGAGCACAGGATCCTGTCTCCTGCATTCCCTAGTCTGCCAAGGGCTCTGACCCATGTGGGGACTTGACACTGGCTGGTCTTAGAATGACAGTCTAATTTCTAGGTTGCTACAGGCTGTGTGGCTTCCAGAGCTCTGAGAGTTACAACAGAACCTTCTGGTATGTAGCACCAGACTGGTCTTACGGGCATTGTGCCTGGTTGTGGCCCAGCCTAGCGGGCAGGCAGGTTGGTCATGCAGGGAGGTAGTGGCACCTCCCGCAGGTCTCATCTGCAAAACTGAATAAGGCCGAAGTGAGATTCAGGGCAGCTTGTGGCCACGACCCTGTCCTTACAGAAGCAAATCCTGTCTCCCACTCTGTTATTCCCTTGATGAAGGTCTAGTTAACCATATAGTACATTCCCAACAGCTGGGATGCCTGCTTAGCATCTGCCCTGTCCCCGCCCTGTCTCTGGCCAGCTTCTGGGATCCAGGGCCCTGCTGACTGCAGCCCCTTGGCCCACCCACATTGCTGGCCTTGCATGCCTTGGGCTTGATGGAGCTACTGCTGGTGCCCTGGCTTGGGATGGGCCTCTGTTGTGGAAAGACTAGATCTTGCTGGCTGCTTTGCTTGCATTGTCCTTTTCCCACCTGCTGGTGCCCAGCCCACCCTGCCTGTCCTCAGGCCTGTTCTCTTTCTATCCACAGTGCCCTCGGCCAGCATGACCCGCCTCGCGCGATCTCGCACCGCATCCCTCACTAGCGCCGGCTCGGTGGATGGCAGCCGCCCGCAGCCCTGCACCCTCTCAGAGAGCAGTGAGGGGCTGGGTCAGGTCAACCATACCATGGAGGTGTCCTGCTGAAGCCCTTAGTCCTGCCCAAAATGCCCACCCACCTGCCCTAAGGTTCCACTACCATCTCTGCACCGGCTCATCTTTCCTTTAGTTTATTTCTGTGAGGGTGAAGGGAAGGAAATGGGTTAGTTCTCTTTTGCTCAAAAATGAGGGGATCCACCTTAGAGGCTTCAGCAGAACAGTCTTAGGTGGTCTCAGCGTGTTCACTGGCTGACATGGCCCCTTTTATACCCACCCCGCACACACACATATGGCTCTGGCACAGTTGGGGTGGGGATTGGCTGAGGAAAAGAGTTGGAGTCCTCCTCTGGCTAGGATCCCGAATCAGTATCGTTCAAGAAAAAGCATGGGTCCACCCTTCGGGCAGACGGGTTTGAAGATGACATGGGGTTTTGAGCTGGTGGGTGCTGAGTTCAGACCTTAATGTGGGTGGGTTGCCCTGGACCTCAGAAGGCCTCTTCCTCTCAGCCCCTCCACCAAGCACATCTGTTCTGATCCGTAGTACAGGTAACAGTCATCTGGATGGTAGCCACAAGGTGGCGATCTGACCAGACAACCATTTCTCTGGTGCTCTCTGAGCAGGGGTTGTGCAGTAGGGCTGGCAGGCAGAGGCTGAAGACAGAATGTGGAGAACCCTGAGGGCAGGAACCCCCCAAAATCCCTTATAAGCCACACCTCTTGGCCTTTCCTGAGGCAGAAGTCACCTGGTCCCCTCTGATGGCAGAAGGAACCAACTGGGATTGCTGAAGTGCTGTGTGTAGTCCCTGAGAACTTAGTGATGGCTCCTTTGGGAGCCAGCAGGTAGCTGAGGGATCTGCAGTCCCTTCTGCTGCCTCCAGTTCCCCCATGGGTGCTTGTGGACAAAACCCTATTTGGGCTGTGCCATTGGATCCCAGAAGTACCACTGGGGAAGCAAGTTTGTTGGAGAGAACCGGCCAAGGGAGGGAGATGTCACCACCTCTAGTTGCTGTAGGGTACTGAGGTTTGCTGCATCCCGGGGTGGGAGGGGAACGAGGAGCGGCTTCCCCCACACTCCAGCCCCTTCTGCTGCCTCCTGTGGCCCGGGACTGTGCCATCCACTTCCCACCCACCCACCTTACCAGATCCGTCTCCCAGCCCAGAAACCAGAGCTGTTGTCTCAGATTAAATCCACTGTCACCTCCAAACAGGTTGGGGAGAGCACACTGCAAACATGAAGGGCTGAGGAAGGCGCGGGTGGTGGGAGGGTGTTCTGAGCTAGGAGGACACCTATATCCATGTTCCCTTGGCACGTGCTGCCCCCTTTTATAAACCGTAAGCCATTTCTAGACTGCTCTAGCACTCGGTGAAGTGTAACCTGTCCCCAGTTCTGCTCACTCACGTGCTTCCTTTGAATATTGAATGTGACTGTTTAAAGCTGGTAGAATTAATCCCTTACTGTAGACAGCACTGCGCGTATTGGATTCTTTCCCGTGTTCTTCAGATATCTATAAAATCTATACATGAGATATATATATATATATGTATATTGGGTCCTCCTATGTGTGGTTTTCCATTGGAGGTTGTCTCTGGTCAAGGTGAACTTTTAATGGAGTTTATTACTTTCCTCTGTACAAAGTGAAGAGTTTAATTTTATGTATTCTGATGGCTGATGTCAGTTTTTGAGATGACAAAATGTAAAACCCTTGTCGATGTAGAGAGTTAACTGTACTGAAAAACTAATAAAGAAACTAAGAAGAGTGTGGTGGTGCCTGTCACATGGAATGTTCCGAGACAGCGTTTAGGCCTGGGCTCAGGTGGGGGCAGGTGCCAGGTGACAACAGGAACTGTTTCCATCCATCTCTGTACTTTCAATGCTTGTCACATTTGTGTTTGCTGACACAGGGTTTCAGTCTGTAGTCCAGGCTGTCGTTTAACTCTTGACAGTCCTCCTGCCGTGGCTTCCCACTTGTCAGGATTATAGGTGTGAGCTACCATGGCCAGTTTTTTGTTTTTGTTTGTTTTTGTTTTGTCTGTCTCCCTGGTTTGTGGTGGAGATTCATCCAGGGTCTTCTTACAAGTTGTGCAAGCTACTGGGCTACATCTTTAGCTGGATACCCCTAGTCACTGTTGTGTTTTCTTAAAATTAACAGCAGACTGCTTCTCCATGTTTGCTTCTAAGGGAGGGTCTCTATACCTGTAGGCCTTGAACTCTCAGTAATCTGCCTCAGCCTCCCAAGTAATTGGGTTACAGCATGAGCCACCACTCCCAGCTTCTCCATGTTTAACCATTCTTTCATTTATTTATGTAATAAAAATTGAGTCCTTAAAAAAAAATTGAGTGCTTAACTATGTGTCAGCTAAAAAGAAGCAAGTAAAATTTAAGACCTTGCCATGTGCTATGCATAAGATGAAATGTGGGAAGAGAAGGCTCTTTGTTTGTTTGTTTGTTTTGTTTTTCAAGGTAGGGTCTTGCTCTAGGCCAGGCTGACCTGGAATTCACTATGTAGCCTCAGGCTGGCCTCGAACTCACTGTGATCTTCCTACCTCTGCTTCCCAAGTGCTGGGATTAAAGGTGTGTGCCACCATGCCCGGTGAGAAGGATCTATTCTTAAAACTTTTAAAAAATTATTTATGGGCTGGAGAAATGGCTTAGTGGTTAAGGCACTTGCCTACAAAGCTAAAGGACCCAGGTTCAATTCCCCAGGACCCACATAAGTCAGATGCACAAGGGGGCGCATGCATCTGCAGTTTGTTTGCAGTGGCTGGAGGCCCTGGTGTGCCCATTCTTTCTCTCCCCCTGCCTATTTCTCTCTCAAATAAAGAAAAATAAAAAATAATTTTAAAAAATATTTGATAGAGCGAGAGAAAGAGGCAGATACAGAGAGAGAGAGGGGGCCTCTAACCACTGCAAATGAACTCCGGATGTATGTGCCACCTTGTGCATCTGGCATTACATGGGTTCTGGGGAATCGAACCTGGGCCCTTAGGCTTTGCAAGGTAGCTCTTTATCTGCTGAGCCATCTCTTCAGCTTTTTAAACGTGGGTACTAAGGATCAATCTCCGGTTCTAATGTTTGAGCAGCAAGCACTGTTATTAGCTGCTGAGCCATTCTCCCCCGCCCCTCAGTCCAAGTGGTCTGCTTTAGATCTGGAAGCCCTTTAGGCCACGCCCCTCTCAAGACACCCTGTTCTAATGCAACTAATGACCCTAAACCAACTGGATGGCTCTGGGTAATACCATGGTTGGGGATAAGGGAAGACCAGCTGGCCGCCCGGATGGGCGTCTTCACTGCACAGCAAACCCTCAGGAAGAGATCAGATTTTGTCCTCGCACCCAGGCGTCTACCCACGATCCCCTTCCCTGGTTTCAGCTCTTGGGGATAGACAAAAGGAGAGCGTGGTGGTCCCAGGCTCGAAGCAGCACACAGGCACATGTCTCTCTGCACTCGGAATGCGCGTTTTCTAAACCCAGTCGGCAAGAGTTAGGGCAACTAGGACCCCGAGGAAGAACGATGGCACCGGCCGCGACCTGCACCCGCCAGGCTCGAGCGGGCGGAGTCGCCCGGGTGGTTCCCGCGCACCGCCCGCTGGCGTCCCGGGCGGGAGAGGGCGGGGCGAGGCGGCGGCGCATGCGCGGGATCCCGGAACTGCGGCACGCGCGCTCGGACCATGGCGAGCCAGGCCAAGCGCCCGCGGGTGAGTGGCGGACGACGGTGCCACCCGGTCCCCAGTGTCTTCCTCCCGCGCGCGCTGTGTGTTGCGCGGCCGTGTCACCCGCTTTGCTTACCCCAGGTGGCGGGGCCGGCGGGCTGCGGCGAGCCCGACTCCGAGCCG
The DNA here is from genome assembly GCA_036346955.1 of Dipus sagitta. Taxonomy (NCBI): domain Eukaryota; kingdom Metazoa; phylum Chordata; class Mammalia; order Rodentia; family Dipodidae; genus Dipus; species Dipus sagitta. The sequence continues at coordinate 239,867,694 of CM070770.1, forward strand.
GTGGCCGGCTTCCTGCGCTGGTGCGAGCGAGTGGGGCTGGAGCTGAGTCCCAAGGTGAGCGGGAGGACGGCCGGCTGGAGGAGCGCGGCCCGCCCGGCGTGGACCGCGCTCACCGGCCGCCGCTCCCCCGGCCCAGGTGGCGGTGAGCCGGCACGGCACGGTGGCCGGCTACGGCATGGTGGCTCTGGACAACGTGCAGTCCGGGGAGCTGCTGTTCGCGGTACCGCGGGCCGCCCTCCTGTCGCCGCACACCTGCTCCATCCGAGGCCTGCTGGAGCGAGGTAGGTACGGACGAGGGGCTGTGGGGACCCCTGCACTTGGACCCCCACTAACTGGTGTCTTCCTCAGAGCGAGATGCGCTGCAGAGCCAGTCGGGCTGGGTGCCGCTGCTGCTGGCGCTGCTCCATGAGCTGCAGGCCCCAGCCTCGCCCTGGAGCCCATACTTCGCGCTCTGGCCCGACCTGGGCCGTTTAGAGCATCCCATGTTCTGGTGAGAGCCTAGCGAGGTTGGGGGAGCCCCGGCGTCAGCCTGCTCTGGGCACTGGGCCTCCAGCAACACGAGCTATAGGGGTGTGTCTTCGAAGGGAGCTGGGTGGGCTATCCCTGCAGGCCACAGGAGGAGCGGCGGCGCTTGCTGCAGGGCACCGGCGTCCCAGAGGCGGTGGAGAAGGATTTGGCAAACATCCGCAGCGAGTACCACTCCATCGTCCTGCCCTTCATGGAAGCCCACCCTGATCTCTTCAGCCTCAGTGTTCGTTCTCTGGAACTCTATCAACAGCTTGTGGCCCTCGTGATGGCCTATAGGTCAGTGTATAGAGCCATGGAGGGTCAAAGCTCCATTTTAAAACGTTATGGACAACTAAGACCACCCCAAATCCTTAGCCAAGTTCTCTCTGGTAGCTTTCAAGAACCACTAGAGGAAGAGGAGGACGAGGAGCCAAATTCTCCTTTGATGGTGCCTGCTGCAGACATACTTAACCACGTAGCCAATCACAATGCCAATCTAGAATATTCTACAGTGAGTAGACCTCTAGTTTTTGATAATGTCCATTGATGATTCATTCAAACCAATGTTAATCCTGTATGTACTTTTGGTATGTATAAAAAGAATGGTAGTCTCAAGAACTACAACCCATAATTTGTGTGACTGGTGTTAAATGGTGTGCCTACTACCTGGCTGCTCGCCATGTTGGTGAGCTTGGGTCATTTTGGCCCTCTGAACGGCAGCCTGAAACAGTGTTCCAGAGGAGAAGTGAAATATTCGCAGGCCACAGGCTTAGTGTAACCCCATTTTAAAATGGTGTGCATCAATTCTGCATGGAAAATTGAGAAGACACAAGTTTATGTGGTTTAAAAAACAAAACAAAAAAAAAAACAAAAAAAACAAAAAAACAGGCGGCTCACACTTGAAATCCTGCACTTGGGAGGTGAAGCCGTAAGACTGAAGATTCAAGGCCAGGCTGGACTACAGTGAGACAGTCTGGGGAAAAAAAAAAAAAAAAAAAAAAAGCCAGGCATGGTGGCGCACGCTTCAATCCCAGCACTCAGGAGGCAGAAGTAGGAGGATTGCTATGGGTTTGAGGCGACCCTGAGATTACATAGTGAATTCCAGGTCAGCCTAAGCTAGAGCAAACCCTATGTTGAAAAACAAAAAGTTAGTGTTTATAATTTCAACTTAAAACCTTTGCCTTATGATCAGGGTTTGTTCATTTTTAATTTGCCCATAGGCTTTGGGAGAAATGGTGGGAGGGGGGGAGGTAGAGAATACCAAGGTCTCTTGGCCCTACACATGAATGCCAGATGCATAAGCCCCTTTTGTGCATCCTACTTGCTTCATGTAGGTGCTGAGAAATTGAACCCTGGGCTGGCAGGCTTTGCAATCAAGCACCTTTAAGGAGAGCCATCTCCCCAGACCCATCTTTCTTTTTTTCTTGAGGCAAGGCTTCACTCTGGCCCAGCTTGAACCCAAACTTTACCTCAGCCTCCCCGTTGCTATTGCAGGTGTGAGCCACCAGACCCAGCTGAGACTGAGCATGTTGAGACTGGTGGGAGATGCAGCCGCAGCCCCATGCTCTTCCCAAGAGGGAAGCAATCTTATGAGGGTGGCTTGGGAAGGGTGCAGCCCCCGCTCCTCCCTTTTATCCCAGGATTACCTGCGGATGGTGGCCACTCAGCCCATTCCTAAAGGCTATGAGATTTTCAACACTTACGGGCAAATGGCTAATTGGCAACTGATTCATATGTACGGTTTTGTTGAGCCATATCCTGACAACACAGATGACACAGCTGACATTCAGATGGTGACAGTCCGTGATGCTGCATTGCAGGGTGCGTCTCATTAGTTGGTGATACTGATGCCTGCCCACCCCAGGCTTCCCTTTCCTAATAACAGTTAATTTGTTGGAAATGGTATTGGCTATAATTTTCACCCTGTTACTTCACAGGGGCAAAAGATGAAGCTGAAAGGCTTCTCCTGTGCGAGCGCTGGGATTTCTTGTGCAAGCTAGAGATGGTAGGGGAAGAGGGAGCATTTGTGATTGGGCGTGAGGAAGTGCTGACCCATGAGGAGCTGACTGCCACACTGAAGGTAAAAGGGCTGATGTAAGTCATGTGATGTTGATAAGCAACTTAGGTGTTTAGAACAAAATAAAACTAAAGATGGTATATATGGAGAGGATATTTCATAAATGATCCTACGGTGTAGAGTGTCTCATCTAAGTTTGGGAAGATACTGGTCACTATCCTAATTAATAATGACTAACTGTTGCTTCTAGGTACTGTGTATGTCTGCTGAGGAGTTCAGAGAGTATAAAGACCGGGATGAATGGGGAAAGGATGAAACAGAAGAGGACAACCTGACTGTCTCAAATATCCCCAGCCTCAAAGCATCATGGAGACAGCTTCTTCGAGACAGCATTCTGTTGACCCTACAGATGTATGCCACAGACTTAAAAACTGAGCAAGATTTACTTAGTAAGGAAGTCTATGCCAAACTCAGCTGGAGGGAACAGGCAGCCTTACAGGTTCGCTATGGTCAGAAGATGATCTTACATCAGTTGTTGCAACTGACAAGTTAGTAGGCTCTCTGTTGACTGAAGACCAGAAGTAAGAACTTTTTTTGTAAGCTGATGTTACTTGATTGAAAAGGAAGGAAATTTGGATCTTTTGCTTTTCTTACCAGAAGTGACAAAAGTTGTGCTAGAATTAACTGTGGAGGTCAGCATGGCATGTTTAAGGATTGAAACTGGCAGACTGCCAATTGTTATTGTTACTTAAGGCCAAGATACTACATAGCTATTTTGTAGCAATTTTTTTAAAATAAGCATTTAATAACATGGACTTAGGAGGCAGCCTGGTTCAAACCTCGATCAACTGAGAAAATATGCCTTTCTGAAGCCTCTTTCTAAGAGGTCTTAAGCTGGTGTCCCTTTGGCAGCACCTATATTAAAATCTTAAGAGATCTTAAGCTGCCACACTGGGCAGGAGAGGCGGGTAATTTACCTGCACCTTCAGTCTAACTGCTTGTCTGAAGTGTGCTCTAGTAACTCTTTGAAGGAATCAATTCAAAGATACCAAACACCTGCTGACCTCACTGGTGTAAGATTCCAGCTATTTACTGTACTCTAGCCATAAATTATAAATGGGATTTAGTTTCAAACACTACCTATTCATACAAAAATAACTTTTTTTTAATACAACAGTTTTCTCATTACAGAAATATACACAAAAATAATTTACTTGGTGGAACACACCAGCTCTGGAGGCAAGGAAGGAGACTGAATTTGATAGGCGTTATCTTCAAAAAGTCTTGCTTATTAAAATGTGATGGCTAAGTACTAGGAAAATTCTTGTCATTCAGCGAAAGTGGTTTATTTCCCAGTGGTTCTGCCAAGTTAGGCTTTCCACCTTTTCTCCTCACTAGCACTGGCTGCTACTGAGAAAGGGCACAGTGGACTCACATACATGACATGACTGTGAGGTTTACCTATAGTTTGCACACACAGGAAGTTGTGAAACGATGGCTGAAGAACTAAAATGCAAACACCTAAAGTCCTTACAAAAGAAAATACATACAATTTGGTCCCACTTTCTAATTTGAGTGTCAGGAAGAGTGTTGGTTTCCTCAAGGTGTATTCTCCCATAGGGCCAGAAAGCTGATTAAACTGCTTTACCCTGCCAGCTTTAAAATGGCTGTGGAAAAGGCAAGCATAGATTTCAACTACTTAATTGTCTATTCACATTTTAAAAGTGTCACAGGCCTTTAATCCAAGCAGAGGTAGGAGGATTACTTTGAGTTCAAGGTCAGGCTAGGAGCACAATGTGAGTTTCCTTGTCAGCCTAGGCTACCTACTTCAAAAATAAATATTTCAACAAAGCTAAACATTTACGGTTCTTTGGGACACTTGGAATTTCTGTCAGAAGACATGGTGCTATGTCATGGCTGCCTCTTACAACGTACCAGCTTATATACTTCCCTTGGACACATTTGCACAGACCCAAGAAGTTCCAGACAAAAGTTTTCTCTTTCATGTATTTACACAAGTTCAAAATGATATTCACAGCATTTTCTAAATTTTGGCCAAGAGTCAAAAAATGCATTTAAACTTTGGAAGGCGCCCACATAGATGGGGGCTAACCCCAGCAGTTGATGGGGCAAACACCCGAGAACCAAAGGGCTGGGAAAATCAGGAGCTGAAAGGATTCTTCAGTTTATGAACTTGGTGCACTGGGACTGAGGCGGATATGTAGTTCATCTAACTGGCACCTGTCCCTTCCATTACTTGCTGAGCCTGCTTCTGTCCCATGCAGCACTGTGCAACAGACTGGAATAACCTGAAGGAAGGAGACAATCACAAATTTACTTGTGAGCACAGCTTATCATCATACTTGCACAGGTCCAAACTAGAGAGCTACTGTCACTCTTCTGTCTCACTGCTAGGTAATGAAATTACTTTTAACTCACTTTTCAATTTCTGGGGCACAGTGTACAAACTCATGGTTCCAGAACTTAAACGCTGGATTTTTAATCAGCTCAATGAAGGTAATAAGAAGACCCCAAGGATGTGGCCTATTTACAATCAACCGTTCCAAGAGAACCCTAGAAAGGGGGAGAGAAAGGGTTGGTTAAAACATAAAGAAATACAAATTCATGACCATGCATCTATTCCCTCTTCTAGTAATTCTCCCTAGTTATCTACTTAATAAAGCTTTACCTTTACAAAAGAAAAGGCTTTACCTTTACAAAAGAAAGATGAATTAGTCTATATAACATGGTAAATGGAGATAAGAATAAGATGGAGGGCTGGAGAGATGGCTTAGTGGTTAAGGAGTTTGCCTGCAAAGCCAAAGGACCTTGGTTCAGTTCCCCAGGAGCCACATAAGCCAGATGCACAAGGGGGCGCATGTGTCTGGAGTTCATTTGAAGTGGCTGGAGGCCCTGGCGCACCCATTCTCTCTCTCTCAAATAAATAAACAAAAATAAAAGTTAAAAGAAATAAGATGGAGCAAGAGTTCTAACAGTATTAGTGCATGAGTAACCCAGAGTTACATAAGCACATTATATCCAGGACTATGGATTAAAATGCTGTCATTGCCACAAAGAAAACTTTAAAAATACTTTTGCTGTAAACTAGTCCCCAGCATTGCAAAACAAGCAACTCTTCTGCACCAATTCTGTTTTTAACTTCTGTACTTGTGCCTTTATTTCCAACAGCTAGATATGAGGAGCAGGCACAATTTCCATTTTGTTCACCCTATCACATTATAATCGTTTTGGACATTCTGGGTACCCAAATCCAGAATACACAGAACTCAATTCAAAATACTTTCAGATACCTCAAAATAGGCTCTTTCTCCCTAGCAGACTCACCTTGTGATCTGTTCTTGAATAGCTTCAGCATTGGCCTCGGCAAACAGGTACAGCATGGTGCAGCTGAAGTAGTGAGTGTGGCTGTTTGGGTACCGCAGCTGGTTTGCAATTGCATTTAAGAAAAGATACCGGCCTAGGAATCAAGGGGATTTGATTTAGGATCTGTGTCTCCTCTTTGGGTTTCTGATACCAGTAGTATCAGAAACCAATTTTCTGAACCCCAACATTTTCATTTCTGTGACCTTTGTTTGCAATTGTTTTGAAATATTTTATTAGAGAGAGGAAAGAAGAGATAGATAGAGAATGGGCACACCAGGGCCTCTAGCCACTGCAAACAAATGTGCCTCCTTGTACATCTGGCTTTACGTGGGTATTGGAGAATTGAGCCCAGGTGCTTTGGCTTTGCCAGCAAGTGCCTTAACCAGTAAGCCACCTCTTCTACCCCATTTGCAATTTTTGAAAATTACTCATTTGCTTGAGTGTGTGTGCGGGGGCAGGGTCTCCTGTCAAGCATTACTTTGGACCTGGCTTTACATGAGTGTTAGGGACTGCAAACAAATGCCATACAGCTGAGCCATCTCTCCAGTTTTTCTTTTTTCATGTTACATATTTTTTTCTTTTTCTTTTTTTTTTTTTTTTTGGTTTTTTGAGGTAGCGTCTCACCCTAGCCCAGGCTGACCTGGAATTCACTATGGAGTCTCAGGGTGGCCTCGAACTCACGGCGATCCTCCTACCTCTGCCTCCCGAGTGCTGGGATTAAAGGCGTGCACCACCACGCCCGGCTCATGTTACATATTTTTTAAAAACTATGTTTGGGGTCAGGAAGAGGTCTCAGTGGTTAAAGATGTTTCATTGCAAAGCCTGCCAGTCTTAATTTGATTTCCAATGTGTCCATGTAAGCCACATGCAGAAAGTGGTGACAAGCAGCTGGTGTTTGAAGCACAAGAGGCCTGGCATGTACATGCACACACATGCCCCCCCCCCAAAAAAAAACCTGCATCCAAATATAAGTACATGTTAAAAGTATTTTACCAAAATATTTAGTGAAGATTTACACTGTTAATGTCACAGCACTTTATTTCATGTCGTCTTTGTACACTTGTGACAGGAGGGCAATAAAAGCAAATGTTCTGCTACTATGAAAAGTCTTAACCTCAAGGCCCTTAAGGGGTCTAGAACTGGATGCCCCTAAAAATTCCCAGACCTTGAGAGAATAATGGTCAGGGGAAAAGGTTCAGCATCTCAAATCCAGACAAACTCTTCCTGCCTCAGTCTCCTAAGTGCTGGGATCAAAGTGTGCACTACCATGTCTGGCTTATAACATAGTCATGTGTATATGTCACTCAAGAATCCACAGCACAGGCTGGCATGGTGGTGCACTGCACGCTTTTCATCCTAGCATTCGGGAGGCAGAGGTAGGAGATGGCCAAGAGTTTGAGGCCACTCTGAGACTACATAGTCAATTCCAGGTCAGTCTGAGCTAGAGTGAGACCCTACCTTGAAAAACCAAGGGGAGTGGGGGAGGGGGGAGAGCCACAGCAGGGCTGAAGAGATGGCTGAGTGGTTAAGGAGCTTGCCGGCAAAGCCAAAGGACCGAGGTTGATTCCCCACTACTCACATAAAGCCATGTGCAAAAGGTGACACATGCATCTGGAGTTCATTTACAGTGGTTAGAGGCCTTGGCATGCCCATATTCTTCCTCTCTCTCAAATAAATAAATATCAAATTAAAAAAATTCAAAGACAAATTAAAAGTAATGGTCTGTAAGGTACACAGCAGAAATAAGCAGAAGTGTAGAGCTAGTTAACACATAACTGGGTACTTAAGCACCAAACCAAATCAACCAGGAAAGATGCAACAAAATGCAAGGTGTACCATGCACTTCCTGAACTAACAGATGAGAGTTCTAGTTATTAAATGTGGGATATGTAAAGATCAGTATGTTTCACTGGCAAGTAAGACTACCAAAAGAAATGCATGTACCTTGACACTAAATATACCAAAATACTAACTGCTAAAAGACAGGATGTATGGATAATTCTTTCCTTTATGCTTCACTGGGTACTGAGTAGACAATGTCCTTTCCTCCCAGCACTTGGGAGAGGTAGAGGTAGGAGGATTGCTGTGAGTTTGAGGCTAGCCTGAAACTGACTACACAGTGAGTTCCAGGTCAGCCAGTGCTAGAGTGAGACCCTATCTTGAAAGACCAAAGAACAGCCAGGTCTATCAAATATAGCACATTCTTTTGTTTTGTTTAGATTTTCTAAGGTAGGTTCTCACTCTAGCCCAGGCTGACCTGGAATTCACTATGTAGTCTCAGGGTGGCTTTGAACTCTCAGCGACCCTCCTACCTCTGCTGCTGGGATTAAAGGCATGTGACACCACGGCCAACTTAGCACATTCTTTTTTATACTTTTATGACTGTCTGAAGTGCACAGCACAGAGAACTTGATGTGGACTAGCCAGCTTCACTCACCTTCAGTGTCCAAGTCCACAGCCAGGTTCTGGAAGATGTCCATGTGTGCTGAGTGTGTGATGGTGCTCATTGAAGGTGTGCTGCCCTTGTTGTGGATGTGTGCAATGGCCTGAGTCCCTACATAGAGCACCAGTGCATTGATGAGCTGGAGGTTGTAGCGATTGCCAGGCTCATTGGATACCTAAATGGGCAAAATAGAAAACTTACTTCCATAGAGCTGACCAGTGTCATTATTCCAAAACTCTCTTTAAAAGTCTCTAGAAAGGCTAAATTGCTCTTGATGTTCTTTGTGATCTGAATATCAGAAGCTTGCTCAAGACTGTGAGGTTATTTAATTTACAACTGTTCCCCATCACCATACCCATGGCATAGCTCTAAAAAGTTTATTAGAAGTTGGGGATGGTGGCACACAACTTTAATCCCAGAACTCAGGAGGCAGAGGTAGGAGGACTGCCATGAGTTTCAGGCCACCCTGAGACTACAGAGTGAATTCCAGGTCAGCTTGGGCTAGAGAGAGACCCTACCTTGAAAAACAAAACAAAATAAAAAGTTTATTAGAGCTTGGGAGATGGCTTGGTGTTGAAAAAATACTTGCCTCACCAAGTGTTTAGACCTGAGAATACCCAACACCCAAATAAATGTTGGGAGGATTTGACAGCCTTCCTGTAATCCCGGTGCACAAGAGGTGGTCATGGGGTGCCCCTGGGGTAAGCTTGCTAGCTAGAAGAGCCAAATCAGCAAGGTCCCAGGATCTAAGTGGAAACCCAGCCTCAGTAAATAGGATGGAGGGCAAAATGGGAAAACAACAATACCAGCCTCTGGCTTATAAACACGCAGAAACAAAACCAAACCAAAAGAGATTTGAGGAAGAAAGTTGTGAGTGTTGTAGCAAGACTGGAATCATTCAAATCATTCCATTAAGCAAATTTTTTGATTTTGTTTTTCGAGGTAGGGTTTCACTCTAGCTCAGGCTGTCCTGGAATTAACTATGTAGTCTCAGGGTAGCCTCAAACTCATCTCTGCCTACCTGGCTGGGACTAAAGGCGTGTGCCACCACGCCCGGCCTCCATTAAGCAAATCTGACCACAATTCCTTTAGGAAAATTTCTGAGTACAACTGCAGTGATTGCTGGCTATCTACTACAGGAAACCAAGGACTTTGCCCTGGTTTACTCATCAACAGCTGATAACATGGTGTCGATGAAATATACACACATATATATACTCCAGTTAAGTTCATTCAACAGCTATGAAACTATTTTGGTTGTGTGTGCGTGTGTTGGGAGAGAAAGGGGGGGGGGCAGTGTTTTGCTATGTGGCCCAGGATGGCCTTGAACTTATGACCCTTGTGTTCAGCTTCCTCAAGTGTTTAAACAACACATGTATACTGCCACACCTAGCTTCAACAACATGTTTTAAAACCCTTAAATCAGGTTAAAAATATCAACTCCTAAAATGGACCACAGATAGGATAGTACACACGAAGTGCTCTCTACAGAAGACATAGCAGAGAACTTAAGCCCAACCAATTAACCTGCAGGTTACTACGGAGATCAGACAGGAAAGTGACTGGCGATCGAGTTTTAAGATAGGAATCCAAATCCTTTTTGAACTGAGGTGGCATCACTCCCGTGAAATTGGTAAGGATCCGGGGTGCAATGTTAATTTCACTCAACATGTCCACCTGCCACAAATGTCAAGAATCATCATCAGAATCATTATAGAAGTTAACAATAAACTACTAGGATTATTTTCCTAAAATTATATGTACTACAAATGTAACAAATGAGTAGATTATAACCTTTTATTAACCTTTATTAGAAGATGCACACACATTAGCATTTTTTTGAGGCAAGCCCAACAGATGCCTTCTTTTTTTTTTTAATGAGCGAGAGAGAATTGGCGTGCCAGGGCCTCCAGCCACTGCAAACTCCAGATACATGCGCCACCTTGTGTGCATGTGCGACTTTGTGCATGCGTCACCTTGTGCGTCTGGCTTACATGACATCTGGGAATTCAAACAAGGGTCCTTAGGCTTCACAGGCAAGTACCTTAACTGCTAAGCCATCTCTCTCTCCAGCCCACATTAGCAATTTCTAATTCTGTAAAACAGCTCTTTAGCTGAGTGTGGTGGCTCACACCTTTAATCCCAGCATTCAGGAGGCTGAGGTAGGAGGATCACCATGCATTTAAGACCAGCCAGGACTACAAAATGAGTTTCAGGTCAACCCGGGTTAGAGTGGAACACTGCCTCAAAAAAAAAAAAAAATCTGAAATTAAAGACACATTTTGTGGAAGTTTAGTTTGCATCATTAACTAATTTTCCCCAAACTTAGTTTTCAGAATCAGTCCAGAAGGAGATTTCTACATTCATCCTCAACAGCACTAGTCCTTTGGAAAAAAGCATTTTTTCCAAAAAATGTACCATACTACATTTTAAATGCACATTAAAGGCTTAAAAAGGGAGAGGGAATACATCAAGGGCATAGATTCCATCCCTTTTTCTTTTATACCAACAATTTAAACACATGCACAGCACACACATTCACTCTGTGTCTTTTAAATAAATAAACTTTTTGAGATAGGGTCTCACTCTAGCCCAGGCTGACCTGGAATTCACTACATAGTGTCAGGGTGGCCTCAAAGTCATTGCAGTCATCCTACCTCCAGAGGTGTGCACCAACATACCCAGCTTAAATAAAAATATTTTTAAAATAACTAATATAAGATGTATCAAGAAAAGATACAGTGAATCAATATCCAGCAGCAATATCACGGCCCACCAGAACTAAATAGCATGATAGTTCATCCAAACCCTTTAATGTGTACGCATGTGCTGGGAAGTAAGTTAATTAAGCACACTGCTCATCAAAGAAAGTGCTCAAATGTTAAGATGTCACATTTCCTCCAACTGTTCAAACCTTACCTTCAGATTAGGAGTGAATGGGTCTGGGAGCCTCATGTTTCTTGGGAAGGCACTCAGGATCAAATTTCTTAACTGGATACAATTAGGTGGTATAACATCACAGAACCCATAATGGTAATCACAAAGGAACTCGGGGAAATCATGCAAAAGAACTAGCAGCACTCTTAGAGTACCCTATTTCAGAGAGAAAAAGAGTTTGTTTCCTATTATGAATTTAACTATGGTGAAAAGGGCCAAAAGTACACTTCAAAAAAAAAAAAAAAAAAAAGCTTTAACTATCATTAACACTTCTGTCAGGTTATCAAAATATTTACATGTAGAAATCATGAAAACCTAGGTATTAGTACTCTTAAGTGAAAATACAAACATTTTGCAAACTAGCAAAAAATACAATAATCAGCAGGAAAGCTAGGAAAAAACATGAAAGAAAGAGAAAAGCACTGATTTAAATAAATTATAGGCCAGGCGTGGTGGCACACGCCTGTAATCCCAGCACTTGGGAGGCAGAGATAGGAGGAACACCATGTATTAGAGGCCACCTGGGGCTACAGAGTGAGTTCCAGGTCATCCTGGACTAGAATGAGTCTGAAAATGGAGGGATGCAAAACTGAAAAAAAAAACTACCTCTTAAAAAAAGATACAAGTGCTGGGCATAGTATACACAGGTGGTACATAAGTCAAACAAAAAAAGCAAATTATAATTTAAAACATTTATTTATTCATTTGAGAGCAAGTGAATAGGGCGTGCCAGGGCCTCCAGCCACTACAAACAAACTCCAGACACGTGCCACCTTGTGCATATGGCTTCGGTAGGTACTAGGGACTCAAACCTGGGTCCTTAGGCTTCACAAACAAGCATCTCGACCACTAAACCATCGCTTTAGCCCGTAATTAACTTTTTATTTCATTTGAAAGAGAGAAAGGCAGATAGAATGGGTATGCCAGGGCCTTCAGCTGCTGCAAACAAATTCCAACTGCAGGCGCCACCTTGTGCATCTGGCTTATGTGGGTCCTGGGGAATTAACCTGGGTTCTCAGGCTTTGCAACCTTAACCACTAAGCTGTCTCCCCAGCTAGCAAATTGTAATTTTAGTAACAGTAAAATTTTAAAGTTCCCACAAATGACACCTTCCTTAAGGGAGTGAAAAGGCCAACTATGAAGCATGGGAGATACTTAAATCTATAGCACTTTATATTAAAGAAATAAAGAGCAGGGGGCTGGGATATAGCTCAGTGGTAAACACTTGCCCAGCATGTTCTAGGCCCTGGGTTCAATCCCTAACACTCCAAAAAAAAAAAAAAAAAAAAAAAACTGGAGAGATGGCTTAGCAGTTAAGGCACTTGCCTGTGAAGCCTAAGGACCCATGTTCAACTCCCTAGGTCCCATGTAAGCCAGATGCACAAGGTGGTGCGTGTATCTGGAATTCATCTGCAGCAGCTGGAGGCCCTTGCATGCCCATTCTCTCTCTCTGCCTCCTTCCTTCCTACTCACCATCTCATATACAGAAATAAAATATTTAAAAAAATAACTCCCAGGGGAAGATGAGCAAAATACCAGAAGAAGCGTCACACAAGGCTGATCTGTATATGATAACTCATTAAGAAAATAGAAGTGAAATTGTCAATGAGATCATTGTACCAAAACAGAAAATATAGGGCTGGAGATGGCTTAGTGGTTAAGGTGCTTGCCTGGGAAGCCTAAGGACCCATGTTCAATTCCCCAGGACCCACATAAAGCCAGATGCACACTGTGGCCCATATATCTGAAGTTCATTTGCAGTGGCAAGAAGCCCTGGCAAATACATTCTCTGTCTGCATCATCATCATATCTCTCTCTCTCTCTCAAGTAAATAAATAAATAAGACAGCTGAAATGAAAACTCAGAAATGGAAAGACAGGAAAAAATTAGTTGCTACTAGGGATACAAGTACAATGGATTTTGTGCTTTTCTGAATGCCTTTACTTATGCTGCAAAAGCTTAAGAATAAAAACATTTATTTATAGAACATCTTTGTCCCAGGTAAACACATATTCAGCTACATATTAATTACCTTGTAGAGGATTTGCATAGGTTTGGTGAGTTCCACATTTCTAAGGAAAGGTGCTAAATATTTGAATAAATCTATCAAGAGCTGCGCATACATAGGCCATCCCTAAAACAAAGAAATAAACATGAGTTGTTATTCAGAGGTTCAGTAAAAAAAAAAAAAAAAAGGCCCAAGCAACTACACTGCGAGTTGATTATCTTTTCTATATTAATAAAGAAAATACTGGTCAGTACCTCTCCTTGAGAGGTTGTTAGACTAGTCAGTCTTGAAGAAGACTAAGTATGGTGCCACACACCTATAATCCTAGCACACAGAAGATTGAAGATAGTTGTTCAAGGCTAGTCTGGACTACACAGTGAGTTCCCTGTCTCAAAAACAAACAAAAATGACTAAGCATTAAGGTAGTAAAATATGTTTTATCTGCAACAAGCAGACTCTATAGATTTCAGGACATAAAATTAAAGAGGAGAGAGGAAACATTGAGGAAATTTTAGATATAATACTCAGCCAACTGAGAAACTGACAACTGGAGGTCAGTCCTTAATTCCTTCTTTTAATTAAATCCCGTGTCTCAAGTATTTCTTATCCTACTCCAAGTAAGAACCTCACCAAGTTTATAGTATCAATTCATTATGTTTACTCAAAACTGGCATGGCTTATACTTATTAGGTTCCATGCTTGATAATTTTATTCAACACACTGTCCCTCCTCTGGAGAAAGGATTACCTTCTCCAAACACAATCAAGCCCATTCTCATGTTGTTTCACCTCCTTTCTTATCAAGGTTACTTTAAGCACACAGTAGGGCATATTTTCTTATGGTCTCAAGAACCAAGCAAGTACTTTTTGTAGTACTTATTACCTGCCCATTTTAATTGCATGATGAAAGAACATATTCTCATATTTAATGTGTTGTATTCCCAATTAGACTGAAAACTTGGTCATAGAACTTGACCAGGACCCTCTGAATCAAAGTATCTCACAGTAGGGATTGGAAGCCTCAGCAATAGAATGCTTTCTCAGCGGGTGAGGTGCCTTTGGTTTAATTCTCCCCCAAAAGACCACCACCACAATGCTCCTACACTCAAGATGTAATAGCCTTCAGCATTCAGTATAAAGGTCCAGAGCGACATAGATTTATTATGATGTCTAAGGAGGTATCTAAAAGTTTCATTAAAAAAAAAAAAAACTTGGGCTGGGCGTGGTGGTACACACCTTTAATCCCAGCACTTGGGAGGCATAGGTAGGAGGATCTCTGTGAGTTCGAGGTCACCCTGAGATTACATAATGAATTCCAGGTCAACCTAAACTAGAGACAGACCCTACCTTGGAAAATCAAATAAACAAACAAACAAAAATAAACTTGGATGAAGGTGTGATGACCATGCCTTGAATAGCAGTACTTGGGAGGCAGAGGTAGGAGGATTACTGTGAGTTGGGAGACCAGCCTGAGGCTACATAGTGAATTCTAGGCCAGCCTGGGCTAGAGCAAGAGCCTACCTTGGAAGAACCAAAATAAAATAAAATAAACTTGGGCTGGAGAGATGACTTAGCAACTGCCTGTGAAGCCTAACGACCCAGGTTCTATTCCTCAGTACCCATGTAAAGCCAGATGCACAAGGTGGTGCACGTGTCTGGAGTTCATTTTCAGTGACTTGAGGCCCTGGTGCACATATTATCTTTCCTCCTCTTTCTATCCACCTACTTCTCTCCCAAATAAATAAAAGTTAAAATAAATAAACTCACTCTGAAAAGTATGTAAAATACACATTACTATGTATATAGCAGCAAAACACAAAGAAAGAACAAAAGCAGAGATGGACACAGTTGGCTCACAAAGCTAGAGAAGAACAGCTTTCAGGTAGAGGCAGTCAGTACTTATTAATAAGCCTCTTGCCATGATGGGAAGATGCAGCCCAACAGTGAACACTTGCCATTAGGTGTTTAAGGTCCTGTGTTTGATGTTTAGTATCATTAAAAAAATAATAAAACTGAAAAATACATCAGGCTTGGAAGAAATACAAATGTTACTACATGGCAATAGGAATCTATAAGCAGTACTAGTAAGCCCCCGGTAGTTACAGTCTTCATCTGGAGGAGATAAACTGCAGCCACACCTTCTGCTGTGGCGTATGTGCCAGCATTCTTGCAATAAATATCCGGTGGGAGATCAACTCAAGCCAGGCATATACAAAGCCAGGAGCTTTGGTCGGCCTCAAGATGTGGAATGTATTGCTGAAAGTAGAACAGATTCCAGAAGTGCAACTTAAATATAGTAAACAACATGTGAATGTGGACAACATGAAGTTACTTAGCAAATCAAAATAGTATGTGCAAAAGTACACAAAAGTTCTATCTGATTTGTACTACAATAAACTAGTGGCCCTTAACAATAAGTCTCACCCAGGCATAGTGACCACTACCTATGATCCCAAAGCTGAAGTAGTTTGATTACTAGTTCCAAACCAGTCTGGCCTACATAGTGAGAATATGAGTCAAAAACCAATGAACTGGGCATAGCGGTACACGCCTGTAGATCCAACACTTGGGAGATGCAGCCAGGAGGATGAGATGGCCAAGGCCAAACTCAGTGATATGGTGACTATGAGGGCAGCATGAGCTACATGAGATTTTTGTCTTTGGAGGAGGAGAAACAAAAGAAAAAGCAATTTCTACTTAATAGTACTCACCAAAAAGCTGTAAGAGTCTGGAAATTAATGGTTTCCAATACATGTTCCGGTGCATTGAGTTCCAAAAGCAGCATGATAAAAATCCGGTGGTAGGGAAGCTGCTGAAATTCACTTTGCCGAACATCATGATCCTGTAGGAGAACTCCCACTACAATACCAAGGACCTACACAGAACACACAGATCACAGCTTGTAAACCACACAATCTGTGCTGCTTTCCCGATAAGTCATACTTACTTTACATGCAGTCTTAATTAAAGTGACCTTTGGGCATCTTGCATGCTAGGAAGCATTCTACCACTAAGCTTTATCCTCAGGCCTGTACTTCACAAAGTTGCTAAACTCACTCTATAGGCCAGAGACGCCTTGATGCACAAGGTGGCACATGCATCTGGAGTTTGTCTGCAGTGGCTAGAGGCCCTGGTACACCCATTCTTTGCAATTCTTCTGCCTCAGTCTTGCAAGTAGCTGAGAATACACACAGACCTGCATCACCACACCTGGTTCAATTTGAAATAAGCCCTACTTTGATCATAAAAATACATGCTGACAGCCACAGGGGACATATACATACTGTCTGATTCAGCTTGCAGTGTTGTATGCTTTCTCTAAATTACATCCTAGATCAAACATACATCCTCTCTACAAATGCAAGTGTCACTCCCCCCCCCCACAACCCTCAGAAATCAGGATGGTCCATCACATTCAAACAATCTAACAATGTAATTTTGCTGTGACTTAACACCGACAAGTGGCAAATGGTTTTCACCTCTCTTGGCATTTAGTAGGTGTAGAAATACCCTGTATTTCACTTATCTGCTCACAAATCAGCAAGGGACATGAAGAACTCATATTTCATTCCCCAAGATCAAAATCTAGTCTGTCTGCATACATTTTGCACCACTAATATTCAGATTTCTAGGAATCCCAATGTATAAATAAATGGGATCAAAAACTAAATGTCACTCCTAATATTAGAAATAACAATCTGGAGCTGAGGATGTGGCTCAGCAATTAAAGGTGCTTGCTTGCAAAGCCTGCTGGTTTCCAATTCCTGAAGGATGGGTATTCACTTGCAGCAGCAAGAGACCCTGACATGTCCAAACACAAAAACAACACAAGGCAGTTATATATACATGAATACCAATCTGCTAGCCACAGATGTTGCTAACCACCTATACACAATGTCTGAAGAGAAGGGATCACATTAATTATCTCCTGTTGTAATCATTGCCAAAGCATTAACATACTGGAATACATTATGGACACCCCCTTGCCCCTCCCACATAAGCACCGTATTTGTTTTCTAAAAAATTGGTGGATATGGTTACATATCTCTGAATTTAATTTCAGGTAAGAACAAATACTACAAAATATTTTGGGGAAGGGTTTGGCACAATGGAGTTGAGAAAGTTGAGTAACTAAGAATGCATTTCAAACCTTGTTCAGCAGATTAATCTTTGTGACAGTGTTGGTGGCCTCCCCTGAGTGCTTTACTAACAGTGCAATGAGTCGGACAAAGGCATCCAGGTTGTGATAGCACTTGGCTCGGATCATGGTGGGATTAGCAGCAGGATTGTGTTGCTGCTCAGCCTGAGCCCGGTAACTGATTTCAACACACATTTCAGTGCACAGACGAAAAAACCTGGTTATGAGGTCATCAGTCTTCAGTATTCCTTGTTGGTGCATCTACCATGGAAACAACAAAATAGATACAATGAGATAATACTCCAACTTTGTATACCTTAACTTTAAAGCTTAAAAGATAAACACTCATTTGTTCAGATTTATAACATTTCTAATTCTTTCTTTGTAAGATGATACTGCTGGGAGAATGACTTTTCTATTAAGGAACCATGGCACAATTCCTCCCCACTTTTTGTTTTACAAAGAACAGAAATAATTGAAATTTCCAAAGAGATAATATTATGACAATTTTGAAAAACACGGTATCTCCAAATAACTTGGAAATTTATGCAAATAAAATCCACTTTCAGAAACTCTTAAGGCCGTTAACACACTCTGGATTTGTACCTTTCTCCCAAGGAGGCTAAACTATACATGCTTTTGATTCTCATAAACAATTTACTTCTCACAAAATTAGGAGCTTTACCTCCTCCCACCTTCTCATAGGAGGAGCTCTTCATAATTTTTACTCTTCCCTTACTCTAATATAGTCTTCCTAAACTTAAAAAAAAAAAAAAGAACTACAGATATTTTCTTATGATTTTTAACTACTGGTGAAGCAACTCCAAATAGCTACACAGAGAAAAACGATTAATTTGTGTAAATACATTACCCACAGACTATTGTATCTATTTTAAATGTAATAAACCATTACAATAAAGTTGAGAAAGCAAGTTTACTTTTAAAAAAGGAAATACAAATGACATTTGATCAAGAGATAAGAAAGAAGTTAATTGGTTAGTAACTAATTTAAAAACAAAAGACAAGCTGGAGAGATGGCTTAGCGGTTAAGGGGCTTGCCTGTGAAGCCTAAGGACCCAGGTTCAATTCCTTAATACCCACATGAGCCAGATGCACAAGGTGGTGCATGTGTCTGGAGTGTTTGCAGTGGCTAGATGTCCTGGCACACCCATTCTCTGTACCTATCTGCCTCTCTCTCATAAATGAATGAATGAATGAAAGAAACACTGTTCCACTTGAGAGGCAGAGGTTGGATGATCGCAGTGAGATCAAAGCAACCCTGAGACTACATAGTGAATTCTAGGTCAGCCTGGCTATAGTAAAACCCTACCTCGAAAAAACAAAACACAACACTGTTTATAGGGAACCATCTCTTTAATCTTAGCACAATGGCAGCTGAGACAGGTGGACTGCCATTTGGGGCTACACAGCAATGCTGTGACCCAAAACAGAAACCAAAGACATGAACTCCCTCCCCCGCCACACAAAAACAGGGAAGTATACATTCAAGCAGCAGGGGAATGGATCAGTGCTAACTAAATAACATAATCCAGCCCCAAGGGAGGGGGGGGGGATTTAAAGCCATATAATTATCTTTTCATACAGCTAGACTGGTAGGTAGGGCTATGAAAATACTGTTCCCCAGGCAAGACAGAAGACCAACAAGTGGATCACTGTCTACACTGAAATTTGAAAAACTGGGAGTGAAAGACTAATCTGCATGACAAAGCAGCAGCAGAAAGAGTAAAAAATGGAATTCTCAAGGGACCAGAGCACATTCTTTTTCAAGAGAAACATAAGAACAAGCAAGCCATCAGGAAGAGCTGAGACAGGTGCCACATCCATACCCATGAAATAGCAACCAATGATCACAATACTCAACTGATTTAATTTTTTTCTATTCAATAAGAGAGCAAACCATAAACATGGTTGTGACAGTTTCAACAGGGTTACGTTTTATGATTTCCTTAGCAGAGAAATTTGCATAGTATATTACTAGATATCATTGAAAAGTAAATCCAATTTATAACAACTTTCAGAATTTAAACCAGTTCTGTGTTCAAATGTCGTATATTTTAGACCTAATTAGTAATCTTTCTCTGGCAACATTGCCAAGTGTTGGTTTCAATTTGAAGAAGTCAAATGGTCAATTTGCATTAATCAGCAGATTTCTCACCCTGAACTAATATTACAACAGTTCCACTAAAGAAATTCTAAGGCCAGTTCAGGAAAAGCATCATTCTTCACAAGTTACAGTTAGGACATAATGACACTTGCTCTTAATTCCTTCATGAAAGCAGCCAGTGATGATCATGAACAGTACTAAATGGGACTGGAGCTCTTTTCCTGTTTGTTTTCCTGCTCATCCTGTCTGGAATTGTTTGTGCTCATTAAGCCAGAGTTTTAGCTCGGAGGCATGGTTACCAACACTGACTCAACCTCCAAACTGCATCAAAATCCAGTGATCAGAAATACTGTGCTACCAAAGTGTGCTGCTAAGTTTAGGCAGAAAAGATATTTAAAGTATAAAACAGTAAAAATACTCTTACCATTTAAAATTTGTTGTTACAGTATTTTATGTTTTACACGAGCTATTACAAAATTTTATTTGTAATAGTCCATTACTGATAATTAAGCTTCTAGAATTCTATTTTGTAGCTTCTTTATCATCTGACCCATTTTGCACTACAGCTATCACAACCTGAATGGAATAAACAGAACTAAAGAAGGGTAAATGGTGACTTTACTGTAGCTGTGACCAATCCTGAGCAAACATATAGGCCCTATCAATTTAACTGAACATGGTGTTGACATTTTTGGTTTGCATGAGTATGGAAGTAACTCTCTGACCACAGGTATTTAATACTGAATTTTAATATTGGCGTTATCACACCCTACTTATGTTGAATAAAAAGCACCTTTCTTTCCAAAAGCTCTACCTGTCCAACAAACGCAGAGAAAGCTTTGGTACTGTCACGGCCAGCTGCTGCTGAATGGTATAGATTCACCCATTCCCTCAGAAGGTACTCGGCCTTCTCCCTCAGGCCAGGAGGGTCATCATACTCTGAGGCTTGAGAGATCCCAGAATGCATCATAAAGTTAGGACCTCCATGAGCACGATCAATCATTGCTTCATAGTTGGATCGTACTACTTCCATCAGCTGGGGCAATCTAGTATGATAAATCCAGAGTGAAAAAATCAGACATACAGTTGGAAAGTTTGATTTAACAGAACCACGGTGATTGTCACTTCACTTTAGTACTTCTACATTTAAACAAACTGTCCTTAGTGTCTTTGCATCTGCTTACTTATGAGGTCATAATATACAAATGAATGACTTGAATTAAACTACTTCTTCACACTAAAAATGTGCACAATGCAAGGGAGATGATGTTGAGTGTCAAGTAATTCATCCCTGCTTGCCTAACACATGCCATGCTTTATACTATTTCTCATTAAATGTTATTGTTTGAGAAATTAGTTCCATTTTACTTAAGAAAAAGACCTAGGAAAGGTAAGTTCACTTGCCTAAAATCAGAGCATTTTTAGCAGCATCACCAGTGCTTCAACCACAGACTTCTGATGCCAATGCAGCAGTCACTGTATGCATAGCTCTACACCAAGAAGACCTGGCGGTTAGGTAAGCTTTCATACTTCCAGGAACAATGTCAGGACTAACTAAGGTTATGCTTTACGTAAAGCAGTTATAAAAATCATGCTACTGGGGCTGGAGAGATGGCTTAGTGGTTAAGTGCTTGCCTGTGAAGCCTAAGGACCCTGATTCAAGGCTCGATTCCCCAGGACCCACGTTAGCCAGATGCACAAGGGGGCGCACGCATCTGGAGTTCATCTGCAGTGGGTGGAGGCCCTGGTGCACCCACTCTCTCTCTATATCTGCCTCTTTCTGTCTGTCATTCTCAAATAAATAAAAAATAAAAATATTTTAAAAATCATGCTAGTGGAGTAGGTATACTAATTTCTAAAGCTCCTACAGACTGATGAATACACAGGGAAAGCAAAGTATTTTATTCATACCCTTCTGGAGCGTTGCCTCGGGAATGAGCATTAATCCTCATGAGGGTCTCAATGGTATGGAACAGATCTGCCTCAGTGACATGGGCCACACTCCTTTCATCAACCAAAAGAATTTTTACCAATTGCATAGCAAATGCCACAGCCATATAGTTTAAACCATTCTCCATTGACTGGCAAACAAAATATAAGAAATGACAATTAAAAAACAAATACTCCAATTATTCAGTCCATAAGTCCATAAGTAATTTCCTTCCATACCTGAGCTAGGTGAAGATCATACTGCTGCATGTTGACCAAATGATTGCGAATTAACAACTCCACAGCCTCCACATTATATTTATACTCATCTCGACACTCAATTAGGCACCTAGAAGAAGACAGAATGTTATTCATATAGGCTCACCCATGCTATATTGTTGAACAAAAAGATCATTCAGTAGAAATCTATCCCTATTAAGGATGCCTTAGAAGACAACTGCAAAAACCAATACACAAGCTTTGAAATAGCCAATAGGGTAGGGATACATACAGATAACTGTATGCTCAGAATGTATGAGGCCCTGGGTTCATCTCATCACTCAAACAACAAAAATTCACACCCAAAACCCCCAGTTAGTAATGAAATAAAACTGCCTGATATTTTCTAAGATGAGCCCCATGTTTTAGCAGCCCAGGTTTGGTGTTCATAGCCTAGGAAATGAAAGGAATTCCATTGAAGACAATGTGCCTATAGACACTGCTGTGAAATCACTGAAAACACACAAAACAACCTACAATTTATATTCCCAAACCATGAACCATTCAACAATTCTAATTTCTTCTCAGAATTAGGAGATTCAAATGTTCCATTTACCTTCTAGGTAAAAGGGAAACTTCCAGACAGCAATATACCAAAAGCCAGTCCAATAATTACTAGTCTTCTAAGATGGCTACCCACCTTGTGATCTGTTTGTTGCACCATGGAGATCCATATGCCCTGCCATCCTGCAGAGCTTTCAGTACCAAAAGGTGGCACTCCCTGTAGCGCAGCAGGAGGTCAGCATCAGCACCACTTGTGGCATCTAACAACCCTTCTACAGCCTATGTGAGAAGTAAGTGTTCAGAACCATGGAGAATACAGTGCTCAGCCCTAATGTCACAGCTAGAAAGCAAACCGCAATGCAAAGTACTACATAATTCCTGAAGTTTGACAACTTCAACCTAGTTGAAGCTCACTCTGTGTTTTGTCATAAGCCAAAATGCTATCATACCTTTACTGCTATTCCTCAAATACTTGGCCACAAATAATCTCTCCACCAAAATCTACAGAGAGATGTTTTCATAGCTTTTTCTTACAATAATCATATTTCTAAGAAATCATTTCCTTAGGGGGGAAAAATAAAATTTCCTACCTTCATAACTGCCATTACTACATTCTACTGAAGAAACACACAAACCACCTCCTGATACAACAGAACTTGCTTTGAGTTCATTTACCTCATATGTATGTGAATGATGGTATAAGTCACTGAAGTCTACAAATATAGTTCCTCCTTCTACAATTTCTAGTTCCTCCTTCTACAATTAACAGCTTAAGAACTAACCTTCTGAAGTAATCCAAGAGCAGCTATGGCATCCCGAGAGTTCCGAGATAACACTACAACCTCCAAAAGACTTCGAAGAGCCTGAGCTTGAGGGTTCATGGCCAAAGTTGGTGGGATGGCATGTAGGTGCTGCTCCAGTTCTGTAATGCACTTATCATAAATCTGAGCTACATCATCTGTTGCCCAAGCTTGCTATTTTAGGGAAAGAAATAACCAAAGAGGTTAGAAAATCTTTTCATTTTTACTGGAACATGCACCAGTGAAATAACAGAAATCTATTATGACCATGTTTATTCACTCAATTTTATGTATTTATTTGAGGGGAGAGCAGAAAGACAGAAAAAGAGAAAGAGAATAGGGGTGTCAGGACCTCCAGATACATGCATCACATTATGCACCTGGCTTATTTGGGTCCTGGTGAATTGAACCTGGGTCCTTCGACTTTGAAGGCAAGTGCCTTAACCACTAAGCCATCTCTCCAGCCTCAATTTCTTAATTCATACTCAGGGTACCCCTTTCATGTCCTTTTTCCTGAGCTATTCAATCTTAAGAGGAGCGGTACAAGGTTCAGAGGCAGAGGTTAGTGAGAGTGGGAAGCCTGGCCAGCAGGAACACAATCAACTGATCAGAGAGCTCATAATAATGAGAAAGATTTAAGGTAGCACCACTTGTGGCACCCAGTAAGCCCTCTGCAAATGAAGATAGCAAGAGTTCCAAATCATGAAAAATAAAGGCCCTTAAGTACTCACCACTCGAGTGGCCTGTTAACCACTATGACAGTTTATTCAAACCATCACTATCATTTCACTCTTAGAAGTTTTCTGCTTCTTTTTTTTTTTAATTTTTGTTTATTTAATTATTTGAGAGAGGGAGACAGACCGGGACGGGACGGGGGGGGGGGTGTCACACCAGGGCCTCCTGACACTGAAAACAAACTCTAGATGTATGTGCCACCTTATGTATCTGGATTACGTGGGTCCTGGGGAATTGAACTTGGGTCCTTTGGCTTTGCAGGCAAGTGCCTTAACTACTAAGCCATCTTTCCAGCCCATTTTTTGTTTCTTTTAAAAAGACAGAAATGGGATGGAGAAATGGCTCAGCGGTTAAGGCGCTTGCCTGCAAATCCCAAGGACCTAAGTTCAATTCCCAAAAAAAGGAAGGAGGATGAATGGATTCGCTACTTAACTCTCAAATTGCTCGCAAGAAATTATTCTCTATTTTCAACTTTCTAAGTAAGTTGAAAAATTTCAGAACCCTCCCCACAATAACACCAAATAACCCCAAGGTTCTGTGGTTCACTCAATAAATTTCCTCTAAACAGTACAGTTAAGCTAATCTCCTAACAACACAAAGCCTATATGCCATGCTGACTTTAACGATACAAACATTACCTAATAACTTTAACAATGGCTATTGCTTTTCCATGTAACTTAGAGCCAAGAAGAAAGTGACTTATTATCTGAGAAAAACATGCAAATTACACTTTATAAAACACTTAATTTAATTCAAGTGATATATTTACCTTCATGGGCTGAGCTAAAAATCCTGTGGGCTGACTTAAGTCATTTGTAGGCAAGAAGCCAGGCACATTTCTTGCAAATTCTTCATAAACAGCCAGCTGCTTTGGGTCTACACCACCAACCTTAAAAGAAGAAAATCTGTTTTGTCAAGATCCACTTAACAATTGAGGAAAATTTATTTTGGAAGTAGGAAGTCTTTAATAGGGCTAAGGACATGAGTTCTGATCAAGGAAGTATTTATCACACACCATCAGCACGATTGATAATGCACACACCCAGAGTAAAAAGGGCTTGACTTCTCTCAATTTACTGTTAAAAGCCACCATCACTCATTTTCCCCCCCAAGGCAGGGACTCACCCTGGCCCAGGCTGACCTGGAATTAACTGTGTAGTCTCAGGGTGGCCTTGAACTCAGTGATCCACCTACCTCTGCCTCCCGAGTGCTCGGATTAAAGGCGTGCACCATCATACACCACTTTTAGAACTTTTCTTCATGGGCACAGTGGCACACATCTTTAATTCCAACACTTATGAGGCAGAGGTAAAAGGATCACCCATGAATTTGAGGCTAGCCTGGGACTACAGAATGAGTCCAGGTCAGCCTGAACTGGACCCTGCCTCAAAACAACCAGAAAGAAAAAAGAATGCTGGGCGTGGTGGCACATGCCTTTAAACCCAGCACTGGGGCGGCAGAGGTAGGAGGATCACTGTGAGTTCGAGGCTACCCTGAGACTACATAGTGAATTCCAGGTCAGCCTGGGCTAGAGTAAGACCTTACATCAATTAAAAAAAAAAAAAAAAAAAAAAGGAGGAACAAAAATAATATTTTTTTTCTTCACTGGAGCCTTATCTGATGGCATGCCTATAATCCCAGCACCTGGATATTAGGAGGCAGAGGCAGGATGACATCAAGTCTGAGGTCAGCCTGGGCAGCATGTGAAGATCCTTACCTTTTTATTTACTTACTTACTTATATCTGTTGACAGTCTTTAAAAAAAATTATTGGGCTGGAGAGATGGCTTAGCGGTTAGGCACTTGCCTGTGAAGCTTAAAGACCCTGGTTCGAGGCTCAATTCCCCAGGACCCACGTAAGCCAGGTGGTACAAGGTGGCACATGCAATCTGGAGTTCATTCACAGTGGCTGGAGGCCCTGGCACGCCCATTCTCTATCTATCTGCCTCTTTGTCTGTTGCTCTCAAATACATAAATAAAAAATAAACAAAAAAAAATATTTACTTACTTATGAGAGGCAGGGATGGGAGGGGGGTAAATGGGGAAGCTAGGGCTTCCTATCACTACATGCAAACTCGAGATGTGTACGCCCATTCATGCATCTGGTTTTATGTGGGTACTGGAGAATTGATCCCGGGCCATCAGGCATTGCAAGCAAGTGCCTTTGAGTCATCTCTCCAGCCCCATATACTCTTTATACCAATATCAATATATATATATATTGGTTTTTTGAGGTAGGGTCTCACTCTCTATACCAACACTTTTAACAACATGGGAAGTCATGGAATCTATATTTATACCTGCTCCTACACTAGGTTGCCTTTTTCAAAGTCAACACTTAGGCTCACTATCCTAGTCCAAGAAACAACATAAAAAATGGCGAGGCAGGAAGAAAAAGAGCTCTAATTCTTACTTTCAGCCTGATTTGTTCTGGCATCCTCTCAGCTTGATAGGTTAATACAACAGGATCACAATATCTGCGGCCTTCTTGCCTAGCATGTTTTCTCAGCTCAAATTCCTGCAAATAAAAAAAGTCACTGAGGTTCTTGTTATGAGGCACTTCCCCAAATTATAAGAAGCTACAACTTAAAAGATAAATGTTAAACACTTACAGTTGCTAATCTCTTGTCCATCTCTGGGCCTGCTTTTTCTACAGCAGTTTTCTGAATAAAACAGCAAGCCAGTTCACAATTATCCTGAGCTAATTGGGCAGCTGCCTGATCCATCATTTCCCTTTGCTGTGGGGATGCAGTCTGTTAGGAACACAAAAAGACAAGACTATGACCTTGAAATATTCCTAATATTCATATTTTCTCATCTCATTAGTCCACTGTGAATATGATCAACAATATGAAAACACAGTAAGAATTCTAAACCTTGAAGCTGAGACTTTATAATAATTAACTTGTAGAGAGAATGTGTTATAACTGCACAAAACCCACTTTAAGTCATTTTGTAGTGTCTTTCTCCAACTGCTTTAGTGTTAATTTAGTGCAATTTTTAATATCCTTCCCTTCTCTATACTAATATATATCTGGGAACTTAGTATCTGCTGAACACTATTGAAGATATACACAAATGAACAAAATTTCTAAATGCCTTATAAGAAAGGTATCAGAAGCTGGGGTATACAACTCAATGGAAGAGCATTAGCCTAGCATGCACAAGGTCCCTGGATCCACTCAACAGGTAGAAAGAAAAAGGCATTAAGGAAACATGGTTTTTCTAAGATTAAGTAGTAATGCCCAGTATCAGAAGTAAAGAAAAATTCTGGTAGACAAGCAGTAATAGGATTGTAGTGCATTATATATAAATAACCAACTTACCCGAAGGGCTGAGGCAAAACTGTTTTTCAGGTTGGTTGATATGCTCATGAGTAAAGGCTCCCTGCAAGTAATCATAGCCATTCCAGCTGTCAAGTTCCGCATCATGTGATGAGCTGCTATTCGCATCCTAGACTCCTCAGAATCTAGGGCAAAATCTTTCCTAACTATTTGTTCACAAGTAGTCATAGCTATCTTAATTGACCGATCCACTACAGGATGGACCAGCTCCTGGACAGCCCGTTCAATTGCTTGGCGCACACACTGTTTCAACTGTGGATGAGCCTGAAACAAAGGAATCTAAGGAGACAGACACAAATTAAGTCAAAAGTTTGTTTAATTCCGACAAAGCAATTTCCATTAGCAACTTTGGAATTAGAGAAATTACATACTTCTACTTAAAATTAACGGCAACTACAAGCTGGCTACACAAAGAAAAACCACTCAGGATACCTTATGATTCATTATAATAAGTCATCCCTCTCAATTCAACTTTAATGGGTAAACTGGCCATTAAAGATTCATTATTTAGGCTGGAGAGATGGCTTAGCACTTAAGGTGCTTGAGAGCAAAGCCAGTCAGAGGATCTAGGTTTAATTCGCCAGTAAATAAAGCCAGATAAACAAGGTGGCTCATGTGTCTGGAGTTCATTTGCAGTGGCTGAAGGCCCTAGCTCGCATATTCTCTATCTTAAATAAATAGAGATTTTTGACTGGGTGTGGTGGGGCATGTCTTTAATCCCAGTACTTGGGAGGAAGGGTCAGGAGGATCACCATGAGTTTGAGGTCACCCTTGAGACTACATAGTGAATTCCAAGTCCCCCATAAACTTAAGTGTTCTGAATGCTAGGTTCCCAGCTGATGGAGAGCTGGGAATTAACGCCTGCTGGCGGCGGGCTTATGGGTGTTATAGCCAGTTTCCCCATGGCAGTGTTTGGCATACTCTCCTGTTCCTGTTGTCCACCTTATGTGGGCCAGGGGGCTATGTCCACCCTCTGATCATGCCATCACTTTCCCCTACTAGTATGGAATTTCCCCTCAAGCATGTAAGCCAAAATAAACCTTTTTCCCACAAGCTACTCTTGGTTGGGTGATTTCTACCAGCAATGTGAACCTGACTGCAACATACATACATACATACATGTACACACACACACACACACACACACACACACACACACACACGCTTCATTGCTTGCTCATGGACACATACTTGCCAAGTTAAAATGATATGTAACATATTTTTGTTTGTTTTGTTTTTCGAGGTAGGGTCTCACTCTCAAACGACATACTGCTTAAAAAGGGAATTTCTCTATACATTTGAAAAAATTAAGTCTAAAGCGAAAGGACACCCTATAAAACTGTATTATTGCCACTACACTAGTTTGTAAAATGTATCCATGAAGGTCTCTTGCTTCACAGGAGATTATTATTATTTTTTAAATCTCTGGCCTGAACTATGAACTAATACTAATACTCATTTGAGAGCCTTTAATGTACTGAATTTATACAGAATTAAAAAAAAAAAAAACACACTCAGCCTGAATTTATACAGAATTAAAAAAAAAAAAAAAAAAAACCACACTCAGCCAGGCATGGTGGCACACGACTTTAATCGTAGCACTTGAAAGGGAGGATCACCGTGAGTTCAAGGCCACCCTGAGACTACATAGTGAATTCCAGGTCAGCCTGGTCTAGAGTGAGACCCTACTGCAAAAAAACAAGCAACCTCATAATAAATACAACAGTGTTCAAATTACTGGGCATATCCCAAAGAGTAATCACAAATTTTAAATCTAGGCTCCCCACCCCAACCCCTCACATCTATAAGTGAGGAAAGGAAGAAATTAATATGATAAGATTTCTTGATTCATTTCCTATTTTACTAGGTGGACCTGGAATTCACTATGTAGTCTCAGGCTGGCCTTGAACTCTTGGTGATCGTCCACCTCTGCCTCCCAAATACTGGGATTAAAGGCATACGCCACAACGCCCAGTCATATTTTACTTTTTTGAGGTAGGGTCTCACTCTAGACCAGGCTCACTTGGAATTCACTATGTAGTCTCAGGCTGACTTTGAACTCAAGAGTAATCCTCTACCTCAGCTTCCCAAGTGCTGGGATTAAAGGCGTGCACAACCACATCCAGGTAATATGATAGATTTCTTAAAATCCCTTTTACTACAGAAGCTCACTGCATTAACTCACTTCTGTATCTGTGTGAACACTGTCACTATTATTATCACTATCACTATTATTATCAGTATTATTTTGGGGTTTTTTTAAGGTAAGGTTTCACTAGCCAAGGATGGCCTCAAGCTCACAGAGACCCTCCTAGCAGCCTCCAGAGCGATGGGTTAAAGGCATGTGCCATCATTCCCAGCTTCTGTAGGCATTTTGAATTTTCTTTTTTCTTTTCCTTTTTAAATATTTGTTTTATTTATTTGAGGAAGACAGAAATAGAGAGAGTATGGGCGTGCCAGGGCCTCCCGCCATCGCAAATCAATTCCAGATGCATTCACCACTTTGTGCATCTGACTAACATGGATACTGGGGAATTTGGCTCCAGGCTGTCAGGCTTTGACAGCAAGTGCCTTTTTAATAGTTGAGCCATCTCTCTAGCCCCATTTTGATTTTCTGAAAAGCCAAAGACAATAAAAACTCAAAGCACTGATTCTGAGCTAAGCAAACATTAGGCAGGGAATGGTAGCACAAGCCGTAGGAGGATAGAAAGTTCAAGGATACAAAGACTCAGCTTCAAAAAAAAAAAAAAACCCACACCTAAACAAAATAACAAAAAGCCTTAAGCACAAGCCTAAGAATAATAGACTGGGACTGGAGAGATGGCCTAGGGGTTAAGGCATTTGGCTTGATTTCCCAGCACCCATGTAAAGCTGGATGCACAAGGTGGCATGGAGCATGTGTCTGGCGTTCGTTTATAGTGGTTAGAGGCCCTGGTGTGCCCATTCTCTCCCTCCCTCCCTCCCTCTCTCTCTAATTTTGGGGGGGGGGGGAGAATGATACAGGCTCCTTGACCATGAGCCCTGGTAAAGCCCTAGAGTACTCGCCGGCCCAGATGGTCCACATGCTACTACAGAACCTTCAAGAAACCCACATCTCCAGCCTGGCTGGCCCGTTGCCCATGGGACCCCATCACCTCCTACAGTCCACAAGGGGCCTAGAGACCCCTGATGCACTCTGGGGTTTTGGCCTAATTATCTCTCCTGGACAGGACTTCACGGCTGTCCTGACATCTATGGGGGAGGTGGAGAGGTGGGGGAAATCAAAGCAGCTCTTGGTCTTCTGGGCAGCCTCGCTGTTTCCAGTAGACCCTGAGGCCCAGATTTTCCACCAAGGACAGGCTGACCCCTAGGAGGTCTGTACCCCCAGGAGAAATGGTATCCACCTTGTACCCTTTCAATCCCAGCCACTGCTTGGTCCCTGAGGCAGGATGCCACAGTGCTCTACTTCCAAACAATAAACCTGTTGTGATTTAAAACTTAAATAAATAAATAGACTGAAGATAGTAAATAATAAATTACCACTCTGGATATACAGAGTAAATAAGCATAGAAAAGTGTATCTTAAATGACTAATCAGACTATATCCTGGAATTAAGACAAAACAACATATTTTGAAAGTAGGAACAACCCCTTGAGGATGTTGGCCCAGAAATTTTTATATGCAAAGATTGGCTAACAGTTTTGGCAATTTGCCAAAAGAAATGGTTTAATCCCAAAGTGACATAATAATGTGAGCAAAAGAAAGTGCTATGGTACATACGAGGGTCTTTTGAGCTTTTTAAGAATTATCCAAGACTATGATTGCATTTCTGATATAATTTCAGCATCATGGGTGAGAATAAGAGGAAATATTAGGAACACTAATCAATCCCATCTATACTACATGCACTTACAGATCCCTAACTTGTTAAGAAAAGCCAGAAGAAAGGGGTAAGAGAAAAGGTGACAAACAGTTCACTCTAAACAAAAATAGGACTGACAGAAAAGAACAATGTTTACTTACTGTAGGGTTTAGAGTAATGTGCGGTGCCAGGCCTGCAAGGGAGTAGACGTTGATGTCGTGGTAGCTGTACTGTGGCTGTGGTGGGACTGTAGCTGTACAGGTAGTGCTGGTAGCCGGTGTTGTAGAAGTCGCTAAATGTAAAGTGAGAGACAAAAAGCACAATTATAGACCTTACAATAAAATTTGCTGGATAGGAGGGTCCTTATCTAATCAAGTAAACATATTTCAGGGATGGAGAGATGGCTTAGTGGTTAAGGCACTTGCCTGCAAAGCCTAAGGACCCAGGTTCGATTCCCCAGTACCCACTTAAGATAAATGGAACAAGGTGGTGCATGTGTCAAGTTCATTTGCAGTGGCTGGAGGCCCTGGTGAATCCATTCTACCTCCCTCCCTCCTTCTCTCTCTGCCTCTTTCTAATATACATATAAAATAAGTGGTCCTTACCTAATTAACTAAACTCTTAAAATTAAGGGACATCTTTGGTCATATTTTTCCCATTCTAAAAAGAAAATTCTGTCGTTATAAACCTTGGTCAGTGGTAGTGTCCCTTAGCACAGAAAAAGATTCAAGGTGGCTGGGGAGATTGTTCAGTGGTTAAAAGCACTTGGTTGCAAAGCCTGGAGGTACAGGTTCAATTCCCCAGTACCCACATAAAGCCAGATACTCAAAGTGGTATGTGCATCTGGAGTTGGTGTGCAGCAAAAGGTAGTTCCAGTGTGCCCATTCCCCCTATCTATCTGCCTCTCTCTGCTAGCAAATAACTAAAAAATATTAAGAAGAAATACACTCAAAAGACCAAAAGTACACAAAATTCTACACAATGTAGTATAGTTTATATATAAGGATATAACACTTGAGAACATTCAAGTTAAAGAAAGCTACACCAAGCTGGGTGTGGTGGTGCATGCCTTTAATCCCAGCACTAGGGAGGCAGAGGTAGGAGGATCGCTGTGAGTTCGAGGACACCCTGAGACTACAGAGTGAATTCTAGGTCAGCTGGAGCTACAGTGAGGAAAAAAACAAAAACAAAAAGAGAAAGAAGAAGAAGGCTACACCAACTGTCACACGTACTTGTGGTTGTGATGGGCGGGAGTTCTTCTGGCTGCTTGACATCCTTCTTTGGAGCAGAGAGCTGTTCGTCTAAGTTCTTTAGGCGATCTTTATCCTTCAGCAGGTTTCCAGGTTTCAGCTCATTGATGTCTAACGCAAGGTTCTTACAGAGCACCTCAATCTCAAACTTCAAGTTTAACTACATAATTCCAGTATTTGATTAGAATTTTGAGGAGAAAAATTGACATCCATAATATACTCTACCCTCAATCTAATGGGTATATTGCACCTGCCCAAGCTGATTTTACAGTAAAGTTTAATAATGTGAAGGCAGAAACTCTCCCAAAGGATAAAGATGCAACAAACTTACCTTTAAGTCATGTTCCTGGTGTAGCTCAGCTAATACATTCATTATTGCCATTGTCCAGGGGTTTGGTGGCCTGAAAACCTAAAGCAAAGCTACAACATTAAGCTAGCTCCAAACTCAACTTTTAATTTGTGTTATATACAACCTATGTGACCATAACAAAACCCTTTAGCATTCCCACCTAAGCCACATTTCAGAAATACCAAAGTTCAGACATTTACTCTTAGAATTTACCTAGCTTTACAACAGGGAAATCTTAAGCTTTAGTAAGGAAAACCAACTGAACTAGCTTTATGCTGATAAGATCAAAAGGTATACTGTTTTGGACCTTTGTGTTAGAACCACCCCAACTCTTAGTATGGTCATTAATAAAATCTACTCACCACACTACGAATGCTGGACTCCAAGACTTTGGCAACAAAGGGCACTACATAGAGCAACTCCTGTTGTCCTTTAACGTAAGCTTCTAGCAGCAAAGATTTCACATCCAAGTCCTAGGATGAAGAACTTCAAAAACTGAGAATAAACTCCAAAAGACTTCAAATGTATACAAAGATATTACACTAAGTTCATACTAAGTTCATAAAAGAGAAATCGATACATTATATGGCCTTTGCCTCTGGATGCAGGTGCAGAGAGCACACATCTGTACACATAACAAAAAATGAAGTATTTTTCTTTTTCTTTTTTAAAGAAAAACAATCATTAAAACACCACCCCCAATAACTTTTAGATGTGAATCACTTAAACTCACAGTGTGTAAGATGGGTTTGTTTTTAGCTAATGTGATCATTCCTAGCCAATGTCCCAAGTTCTTTAGCAAAGAACGGTCTGAGAAATTAGCAGCAGCTTTATCAGAGGTCAGGAGTACCTGCAATAGTGTAGAATTTAAAAAGAATGAGCTTATGAAAGAAAATTCACAAATTAATTTTTAAACAATTCCATTATTCTATCCTAAAATAACAAGGCACTAATTCTGAGAACATGCCCCAGACAGACATTTTCAATGCATCAATACTGATTTTTTTTTCCTGTTAATGAGCAAGGAGCGACATTTTTTAACTTTGAAAAGTCTTTAAAGGGTTCAGAAATGTAGCTCAATAGGCAGAGCACTTGTGTGGCCTTGCAAGGATCCTGGGTTTGATCCCCAGCATGGCAAAATCAAGGACAGGAGGTTAAATTTGGCTCACTACTGGATGTAAAAGCTGAAGATAGTCGTGTTCCTTAACTCCATAAGGCAACAGCACAATGGCACAGGTGAGCTGAGCGACATAAAGGAGCCAGGAATTCTTTTGCACTACAGCGTAACCCAGGATGGGGAAAATTCCCATCCATAAGTTTAAATACAGTGCTTGTTCATTCCTGAGTTATTCAGCAAGGAATGAGAACCGTTTTATCATGGTTTATATGGACTTCTAGCCCTTGACTAAGGAAGAAACTAATAAAAACATTACTATTGTTTATAATAGTCAAAGTGACCAACAATCTCAAAAGTCAAAAGCAATGTGCATCGATACAATGGTTTGGTAGGACTGAAAGAAAACAAGGTACAAAACTAAAAGCATACTGTAAATAAAGTAATCAAATCCAGGGCAGGAGGGGGCAGCAAAATCAACTTTTAAAAGTAGCATAGAAAATAAGTGATTCAAAAGCAGGGCATGGTGGTGCACGCCTTTAATCCCAGCACTTGGGAGGCAGAGGTAGGAGGATAGCTGTGAGTTCGAGGCCACACTGAGAATACATAGCAAATTCCAGGTCAGCCTGGGTTAGAGTGAGACCCTACCTTGAAAAACCAAAACTAAATAAGTAAATAAAGATTTAAAAAAAGGAAGACCCATCCTGAGGACTGGGATCTTTAAAAAAAAAAAAAAGAAAAAAAAGGAAATAAAATTTAAAATCATATGTACAAAGATGAAAATAAGCTGAAATACAAGTGACATCATTGTAAACAATACACAGGGTAATACTTCAAGGATTAAATTCTTCATGAAATATTTCCATACATACCTAATATGGACAATATATAAAGAGAATTAACAAGCCACCTCAAATTCTACCTGTTATAATTTAAAACTTTCCAATCTAAAGCAGTAATTAGAAGAGATGTAATAATCAACTCTTACTTTAATATTTCTGTAGGTCTCATTAAGAACCATCTTGTTAAACTCAGGATTCTTCAGTGTGTCAAGGAAGTTTGAATACAGGCTGTGAAAGTTTGGCTCAATACTGACTCTCTTCATAACTAGATATTGTGAAACCCAAGGCATAAATTCTTCTTTCACGGTCTCTTTTAGCTCTTCAACCTAACCAATATGACACAGGCAGTTCAAAATTACATGTAAAACAAGCTCTGGTTTGTTAGCCACACCACACAGCATGGGGCTTCTTGCAAGCTTCACCTTTCCCTATGACAAACTTTGTGTCAAAGTATCCCATCCTTACATTTTTTAAAATATCTTAATGTTTTTTGAAGACAGGGTCTCCCCACATAACCCAAGCTAGTCTCAAACTTGTGATTCTCCTGCCTCAGCCTTCCAAATGCATGCACCACCATGTCTGGTTGGTAGTCACATCCTAACTCTACTTCAGTTATTAGGCACCTAATAAATGCTCTTGATAGTTCCCGGGAGGAACCAAATAAAAATTTCCATCACCTTGAGAAGAGCATGCTTATTTCAAAAAGGCTGTCACCCATTGCAAAACAACACATCTGAAACTGGTATTAGCATGATGCCTAGAAAAGCTATTCCTGTTAAAGTGAATTTTTTTGCTTTTGTTTTTAGGAAGGGACCTTATTTATCACTATGTTACTGAGGCTTGTCTCAAACTCCTGTGCTCAGTGAGATAAAATCCTAACCTGGCTTCCTGTGTAGCTGGCATTGAGATTCACACCATGCTGCCTGACTTACTGTATAAAAAAGGGTAAAAAAAAAAAAAAAAAAAAAAAACCCTCCACCCATCATGTGAAAGAGAGTAATGATTAGTTATGTTCATGCTCACCTTCTGTGTCATATTTGACTGTGAGAGATTGTTAAAAATAAAAGCAATTTTCTCTTGGATATTTTCAGGAGGTTCCACAATTCTCTCAGTTTGATCTGTGGCTACAAGCAATGTATCAATATTTGTGGTATTTATAGAAGGCTAAGAGAGAAAAGTATATTAGGTAAATAAGTTAAGATTTTCTTTGGAAAATTCCCAAAAGTCTACAGAGAAATTCCATTAGTATGAGAAACACACATGGTATGACTGTACATTAATAATACAGGCAAGCATATTTCTGAACTATTAAGCAATGGCTGCTTCTAGGAAACACAGAAAATGTACAAAGGGAGAAATGCTTATCTTTATGCTTACAATAAAATTAAAATACAAGGTCACTACTAGATATAGTACATCATTAACAAATCCTGGAAAAGAAAAAAGACCTACTTACTGGCACATCTTTCTTAAAGCTGACTCCTGTTGGCCTGGTGACTGTAACTGTTTTAGCAACAGTGGTGGTTGTTGAGGTGGTAACCATAGTGTTAACCTGACCAGCAAGAGGAGCTTTTGCTGGAACCTGGGCCTGGGCCTGGGCCTGTGCCAGAGCAATACTTCCAGGGGTTGTGATAGAGCCTTGCATTTTCACAGGAGGATCTCTAGACTGTTGTCCATACTCGATATACTACGTGGATAGGGAGAGAAAAACACATAACAGTTCATAATAGAAATGAAATGTTTGATTTATGTCCCTCATTTTTTAAGAGAGCAAAAAAATAATTTCCTTGTATTTTATTGGTCCATCATTCTCTATTAATCTTTGCCCCATCCTGGCACTAATACTTTATATACCATGGTCTCATGTGAAGACAAAATACCAGCATGTTAAAGTGTTTTAGAGATCTAGCCTAGCAAACGATTTTAAAACGCAGTCCCAAATACCTGCAAATAAAATTCCTTAGCCCTTAATAAACTCAAGTCTTCAAGATTTATTCATTATACTAATCTCCATAAACCATTCTATAGTATGAGTATATTCTTACTCAGTAAAGCTCATACTATAAAATAGAAAAATACTGCATACTGCAAAGTCAACTTAAGGGTAACTAACATCGTACTAAACATTATAGGGGTATTTTTATTTTATTTTTCCATTGCACAGCTCAATAATTCTCTCTCCCTCAACACAAATTGGAGGGCTGACATGGAGTTCTTGATGCTACTTCATCTGTGTATGTGTTTGTATGTAGCATAATGCTAAGAGTATCTGCCTAGCATGTGAGACGCCTTGGGTTTCATTCCTAGTACAATGATGGCAGCAGGGGGACGGTATCTAACATATGTAAAATTTAAAAACTCAAAGTATAATAAAAATAAAGATCAATCAACTTTAATTTCAAGCTGACTAACCAAAAGCATGACAAGGATATCAAAGTTTATCAAACCCAAATCAGTTACTGAAATAATGGTTCTCAAATTTCAAGATCACAAAAGATTAATTTAACATGTATTATTCCGTAGGTCCATTTCTCCAGGAAGTGACTCCTATTGAACATGTTCTCCCACAGAATCTAAGCATGTAGTTAAAAAAGATGTATTTTAGCCAGGCATGGTGTTGCAGACCTTTAATCTCAGCACTTGGAAGGCAGAGACAGGAGTTTTGCTGTGAGTTCAAGGCCAGACTGAGATTACATAGTGAATTCCAAGTTAGCTTGGGTTAAAGTGAGACCTTACCTCAAAAAGAAAGGAGCTGTATTTTAATATTTAATTTATTTATTTGAGGTGGGGGTAGATAAGAGACAGAATGGGTGTGCTAGGGCCTCTAGCCACTGCAAACAACTACAAGACACATGTGCCATCTTGTGCATCTGGCTTTACATGGGTACTGGGGAACTGAACCTTGGTCCTTTGGCTTTGCCAGCAAATACCTTAACCATTAAGCCATCTCTCCAGCCCATATGATGTATTTTTTAAAGAACACTGTTTCACATTTAAAAGCAACTTTGAAGGATACTACATTGAGAGGAAATTTTTACTGATACCCATGAATTCCATACTAGTTCCTTTTTTAATATTTTATTGTAAATTTAATTATTTAAGAGAGAGATGCTGGGAGAATGGGTGCACCAGGGCCTCTAGCAGTTGCAAATAACCTTCACATGCAGGTACCACCTTGTGTAACTTGCTTTACATGGGTACTGGAGAATCAAACCTGGGGTCCTTTGGCTTTGCAGGCAAGTGCCTTAACCACTAAGCCATCTCTTCAGCCCCTAGCTTCTTTTTAAATCAAATTTTCTATGCATACTACCAACTAAGATTCACTGAGTAAAATAAAATATACTCTGCAAAAGCACTGTGAGGAACTAGTAAAAAGCCTTTCATTAAACCAAGAAATCTCTTAGAACAGTTAGTTAAACCAAGAATGACTTTTTTCATGTTCTACTAACAAACTGCAAAATGCAACAAGCAATATAGATACTGAGATCATGATAATCATTAAATCATCTTAATGTCATTCGTCATATATCTCAAACCAAAAGCACTAAGCCCTTTTACTACTAGACAGGCATAGGGACTGAGGGCACTTACCTCCTGTAAATGATGTGGAAACTGCATAAAGTGACTGATGGATGCCAAGTGCTGACAATACTGGGGATAGTCCTTCAATCTGCCAATTTAAACAAAAACTAATTTGTTTATTCATTTGGTCAAAATTATTTTGCCCATTCCATTTTTTTCTTTGAGAGAGAAAGAAAGAATTGGCATGCAAGGGCCTCAGCCACTGAAATAGAACTCCAGCCCTTATGTCACCTTGTGGGCATATGCGACCTTGTGCTTGCCTCACCTTTGTGTGTCTTGCTTACATGCAATCTGGAGAGAGATCAAACATAGGTTCTTAGGCTTCGAGGGAAGCACCTTAACTGCTAAGCCATCTCTCTAGCCCCATTCTACCTATTTTGAACAGAATGTCAAAGGGAAGTATACTAGTTTGGCATAGTGGTTCAGGCCTATAACCTTAACAACTGAGAGATGGAAACAAGAAGCTCAAGAGTTCAACATCAGTCTTGGCTAGTGAGCTCAACATCCTGAGCTACATGAGGTCTTGTCTCAAAATGCCAAAAATAGGGCTGGAGAGATGGCTTAGCAACTAAGGCCCTTGCCTGTGAAGCCTAAGGATGCAGGTTCAATCCCCCAGGACGCACATAAGCCAGATGCACAAGGGGCACATGTGCCTAGAGTTTGTTTGCAGTGGCTACAGGCCCTGGCATGCCCATTCTCTCTCGCGCGCTCTCTGCTTACAAATAAATAAAAATAAAAAATTATTTTTTTTAAAAAAAGGCCAAACAAAAAAAAAAAAAAAAAAAGAGGGGAATACTTGTGAACCTTAATTTTCTGTTGCAAAATGAGGAGGCTCTTGAGTTTCAGGCTAGCCTGGAATATTTAGGACAGACATCATTTAGAAAAAATTGCCTTTATTTTTAAAGGTCCTATTTTAATATTTTACTTAGCCCAATACAAGGGACTAGAGTTCAGTGTATACTGAATGTGAAAGGCTAGGGTGTATATGTGAAATGACAGTTGTTGCTTCTGGGGGACTAGGGAGATGGCTCAGTTGGGTAAGGCACTTGCAGCCTAAGTATGAAAACCTGAATTCAGATCCCTAGAATCCAAAGTGGTTGTGTGTGCCTATAACCTAAACACATAAAACAGAAATAAAGGAGATTCTCAGGGCAAGCTGACGAGCTAGACTAAACAAATCGGTGAGCTCTGGGATCAGTCTCAATTAATATGGAGGAAAGCAATGGAGTGAGACGCTTGATCTTGACCCCTAGCCTCTACTCACTCACCCATGCACCCAAACATACCCACCAACAGGCACACGTGCAAGCACATACACAAAAGACATTTCTCAGAACCTGGGAGGCTGTGGGAGGTTCAGCAAGAGAAGGAAGGAAGAACAGAGGTGTAGCATAGAAAATCTATCTCCTTACCTATTTTTAAATCTATCTAATGCAGCAATCCCAAAATAATACATTTTGGATCCAAAAGGCTTGCGTAAGGCTTCGAGAACATATCGTAGGGCCAGACCCAATGCCATGTAAGTGACCAGTCCTTTTTCAATTATACCACCAAATAGGCAGGCTGTTATATGTAATTCCTTATCAGGGTACTGGGGAAAAAACCGGTATTCTTCAAACAAGTTCCTTAGCATACAGTTAAATACTTCTCGTTCCCGTTTAATAGTAGAATCTTTGAATCTCTGTAGCATTTCTAATACCTAGAAAGACAAACAATATATACATATAAGAAACTTTACAAGCAGACTTGCAAAGAAACATTTACCAATAAACACAGCTTTAGAGAAATTTTTATAAGATATATAAGCATACCGAAACACTTTGAAAATTTTTAAAGACTTTGCACTTATTCAGGATTTAAATAAAGAGTTGAGTATCTTTAAACACTTACCTCATCAACAGACATAGTTGGGTGTGGTGGGTGATTATAGATTCTCTGGAAATAGCTGTTTGCTTCATCATCTATCTCTTTACTAAAGTGCTGATTTGCCTCTGGCCACACCTGAGACAAGTCCGCTGTTGGAAACAAAGAAAGCAATGAGTGTGCGCACTTAAATCCTTCTTCAAATCATCAAAGAGCTGAAGATGCTAATATGGGCCTAACTTGATGGGGAAAAAGAAACTAAAAAAGAAAGTATTAAATACTTGAGTCTCAATATTTAAGTTTTCAAGAATACAGAAAAAAATTATAAATGTGTATTATTATACTGTAATATGTCACATATTATTATGCTGTAATATTTTCTTCCTCAGAACTTACTGCAACATAAACTTGACTAGGTTCAAATTCCTAACATTAACCCTTAATACCAAATACAAGCCTTTACTTTTTATTATAAAACTCTATTTAACATGTAAGAATAGTCAATGCATGTGCACAAACAGATATAAACAAAAAGCATGCTACAAAACATAACGTTCAGACAAGCCTTTCACACTAGTATTTTCAAGTCACTTGGTATACTTCCAATTCCTTTTTTGTTTGTTTTGTTTTTGAGAAAGGATCTTATGTAGCTCAGGCTAGTGGGCACTTGTAATACTCCTGCTTTTATGGCCCAGTGCTGAATTTACAGATATGCACCAACACACCTAGCTCTTGCTTTCAATCCTTGTATTATTACTGTAAGACATACAAAGGCTGGGCGTAGTGGTGCATGACTTTAATCCAAACACTGGGAAGGTAGAAGTAGGAGGACTGCTATGAGTTCAAGGCCAGTGTGGGATACACATTGAATTCGAGGTCAGCCTGGTTTAGAGTGATATCCTACCTAAAAATAAAACAACAACAAAAACTTTGTCTTAAATGATACCACACATACTATATGGCAACACTTATTAACTATATCCTAAGAAGGTATAACCATCAAATAACATAATGCTTCATAAACTTTCCAAGCTGTAACAGAAAGCTACAATTCTCCTGGCTGCTCCTGACTTCTTGTATGTCAATTGTAAACCTTACATGACTACATGAAAAACAATTCTTTTCCCTTTCCCAAGTATACCTGTTACTTTCAGAATAATGTTCTAGGGATGTTTCTTTTTATTAGCCATCATTTTTTTTCTGGCAATCCACAGTAAATGTGGAATGATTACCTCTAGTTTTGTTTTGTTTATTTGCAAGCAAAGAGAGTATTTGTTTATTTGCAAGCAAAGAGACAGAGAATGAATGGGTGGTATACCAGGACCTTCAGATGCATGTACCACATTGTGCATCTGGCTTTAAGGGGGTACTGGGAAACTGAATCCAGGCCATTTAAACACTGAGCCATCTCTTCAGCCCCTACCTCTAATTTTTCTTTTAATAAATCAAATTTGTGAATTTATTCCAGTGGTCTAGGACATACATCAACATACGGCTCTATTAACAATACATGAAGAGGGCTGGGGAGAAAGATTAGTGGTTAAGACACTTGCCTGCTAGGCTAAGGTCCCAGGTTTGATTCCCTAGTACTCACATAAGCCAGCTATACAAGGTGGCTCATGCGTCTGGAGTTTGTAGTAGCTAGTGGCCCTGGCACACCCATTCTTTCTATATATCACTGCCTCCCTCTCTTTCTCAAATAAATAAATAAAACGTTAAAAAAAATACATGAAGGTAAGTCAATGTTTTTGTCCACTAACTGTAAGGACAGAAGACATACAATAAAAACTTTTTCATGCATCAGTCACACCCACAATCACAGACAACACTACCACTTACAAGGTTTCATCTTACTCTGCTGGAATGTAGGCTGGTTGAGTCCAGAGGTACCCAGCTTCCTCTGTACAAAAGGGTCGTTATTCACTGCAGGAAGTCCAAGGGCCCCAGTTCCTATACCAGTCAAGCTGCCTGTGCCAAGACCACCTACTAGAGAAAATGAAGGCAGCCAGAGGTTCCATCATTACTTACATACTTTATTTAAAAGTCAGATTCCTTATTAATTCCTTATGGCTGTGTATTTAATTTTTAAAGAGATAAAAGTGGGTAATTCCAAAACTTTAACGTTTAGATTTATTCATTTATAAATATTCTTGAATAAGCAATTATTTTAAAGTATACATTCCCAAAGCACATGCCAGCAAGGTAGTCACAATCGGAGTAACTGGTTTGCATATCACCATGATCAAAATTAAGAGACTGTTATGGTACCATCTCATTCTTTATTATTCTTCTCATTGGCCAAAAAAAAGGGAATCTTATAGTGGGTTAGATCTTTGTTAGGAAAGATAATAAGCACACTAACTTTAATGAGTGAATCATTGGGTCTAGAATCACATAATAACAGTAGTATCAGTAATTAGGTTATTCCTCAACACTTCAGTCCTTAGAGTTTAGTGCCCTAACTTACAGTCTACAACAAGGATCAAAATAAGTTGAGTATGAGTAAGCAAGTAAATTAATGAATGTTGATATACAGACAGACATACAGACAGATAGATAGATACACCATTTTTAAGATAGATACAGTTCAAAGCAGCACCACATAAGCCTAAATGTGGCACATACAGTATTTTCTACCTAGTGTGGAGCCTTTCATAAAACTAAACTCTAAATCTAAGCCAGCAAAAATGTGGTATCAACACTTCTCAGCCTCTTGGCTAAAATCAAATGTAAAACACATGATCACAGTTGGGGTTATAGTTCAGTGGTTAGAACTCACAGTTAGCATGTAAGAGGCTCAGGGTTAAATAACCAGCACCAAAAAAAAAATAAAATTAAAGCTGGGCGTGGTGGCGCACGCCTTTAATCCCAGCACTCAGGAGGCAGGGATAGGAGGATCACCGTGAGTTCGAGGCCACCCTGAGACTCCGCAGTGA
This sequence comes from Dipus sagitta, assembly GCA_036346955.1. NCBI lineage: Eukaryota > Metazoa > Chordata > Mammalia > Rodentia > Dipodidae > Dipus > Dipus sagitta. The sequence continues at coordinate 239,910,620 of CM070770.1, forward strand.
ATTCCAGGCCAGCCTGGGCTAGAATGAAACCCTACCTTGAAAAACCCAAAATTAAATAAATTATTAATCAAAATAAAATAAAATTCAGCCGGGTGTGGTAGTGCACACCTTTAATCCCAGCACTCGGGAGGCAGAGGTAGGATTGCTGTAAGTTCGAGGCCACCCTGAGACTCCATAGTGAATTCCAGGTTAGCCTGGGCTAGATTGAGACTCTACCTTGAAAAACCAAAACAGTAAATTAAAAAATTAAATTAAATTATAATTAAATCAAAGGGCTGGAAAGATGGCTTAGCAGTTAAGGTTCAACTCTCTAGGTCTTACATAAACCAGATGCACAGTGACACAAGTGTGCAATGTCACCTGTGCACACAAGCAGCACATGTGTCTGGAGTTTAACTGCACTGATTGAAAGCCCTGGCACACAAATTCTCTCATTAGGGGGAAAAAAAAAAAAAAAGGCCAGTCTGTTGGGCTTGCCTCAAAAATAAAATAAAGGATAGAATAGGATAAGATAGGATACAGGGGAGAGAGGATAGCTGGGTATGGTAGTACATGCCTTTAACCCCAGCACCTGGGAGGAAAGGATAGAAGGAGACAGAGGTAGGAGGATTGAGGAGTTTGAGGCCAGCCTCAGACTACATAGTGAATGCCAGGACAACCTGGGCTAGACTGAGACCCCACCTAAGGGGGGGGGGGGTTACAATAAAAAAACCTAAAATGTAAGGACACTTGTAACCAGCAAACATGTTACACATTTGGTAACACAGAACCTTCATTAACTCACTCAAGTAACTTTGAAACTATAAAAATCCAAATTCTATTTCCTCTAGACTAAATGAAACATAACAAATTTTCTTTTCCCACCTTGGGATGCTGTTACACATGGTTTTCACAATTTTGCTGAAGTGGCCTGCCTTTTATCAGTCACTCCAAACCCCTTACCACACACTAAGAGTGAAATTTATAAATAACCCATGCTGCTACCAGACTTGCCCCTTACCTGGAAGCTGTGATGAAAGCCCTCCAATGCCACTGAATGCAGTTGTTTGATTTGGGGTTGAAAGAGGTGGAAATGCTTTTGCTGGTGACTGAGGGGTGCTGAATGCAGAACCCAAATTTGGAGGAAAACCCTGCATACTCTGAGTGTGAGGGGCAGCTGAACCACCTATACTAAGAGATGCCATTCCAGCAAGAGGATCAATCTAAAGAAAAACATTATTAAAAATGTATTAAACACACCTCGAGGAAAGGTAGACTTGACACAAGTAAAGTCACCTTTAGAAATAACTTTCATACCCACAATTTACACTATTTATTTCCTACTATGAAGTCTGCTAGTCCAAGAGTTAGGCCCTGTCAAAAGTACCAGAGCTATTGGAAAAGGCTACAAAACTTCAAGAGAAAACAAAAGAAAAACTGTCCAACATTTAGTAATGAGATGGGTAATATTATAGTATCAAAACAAAACTAATCTCAACCTAAGTTATTTTGCTTCCAACCCAGTAAATATACTTGAAATTAGAAATAAATCTTGCCATCAAAACAAGTACTCTCGCCGGGCATGGTGGACCACGTCTTTAATCCCAGCACTTGGGAGGCAGAGATAGGAGGATCACTGCGAGTTTGAGGCCACCCTGAGACTACACAGTGAATTCCAGGTCAGCCTGAGCTGGAGGGAGACCCTACCTCGAAAAAATAAGGGGGGAGGATACATATTCTCAAATTTTAGAATTTTCAGATTCCTTCTGATTTTTGAAAGATACTCAACAAAAAGTGCTATTCTCACATTTTTTAAAAAAAATCTAAGAACTATTCTACAAGCATCTTAGTTTGTGGTGCTACTTCATACCTTTGTGAGTATAGGAAATGACGAATAAATGTCTTTTATCAAAGAATCACTAAGTGCCTTTTCTTTCCTTAAACCCCAATCTGCCATTCAATACATCTGAAAACAAAAGTGTAATATGTTGCTCCCAAAGAAAATGGGGTGGTCAATGTCAGGGAGTGACTTCAATGTACCTTGTTTTTAAAAGAGCAGTTCAGTTGAGAGCTGAAGAGCCCAGTTATTACAAGTCGTTATGCTCTAGTACTGATGCTTGGTCCGAAGCTACAAACAAGACATATCAGATTCAAAGGCAGTGCTTATTTCTCCAGAGTGTAACTCTCATTTCTCAAAGAAACCTTCTTTGTTTACTTAATAAGTATATTTCCTCAGAGTCATATTCTAGTTATGACTAAAATGTACTGTCAATAATGCCTACTGATGAATCTCCTTTAAAATATAAGTGGATGTTGAACATGCAGATATCTCAAATATAATAAGCTCTATTTATGATGATGTACAAGCTGGGTCTATTCTGATTTAATGAACAAATGAAGACATAACAATTATAGCATTCATTTACCTGAACAGGAGAGATGGCATCTAAGCTGCTAGCACTAGGAGGGCGACCTTTGGGCATAACTCCAGGCGGTGGTTGTCTGGCCTTATTCATGACATTGCTACAATTGGCTACCATGGTGAGGATCGTCTCTGATAACTCCTGAGAAACACTCCTAAAAACAAAAGTAAAACACATGCTTGCCATTTCCCTTAATATTTAAAGAAACAAATCTGATTTTTCTTCCCCTCCCCTCCTGAAACAGGGTCTCAGGCTGGCCTTAAACTCACAACAATCCTACCTTAGCCTTCTGATGAGTGCTGGGATTAAAGACGAATGCAACTACTCCTGGCTGGATTTCTGTTTTTAATATTTTTATTTATTGACAAACAGAGAAAGTTAGCAAGAAGAGAGAGAGACAGACAGAATGGGCATGCCAGGGCCTCCAGCTGCTGCAAAAAGAACTCCAGATGCATGAGGTACTTTGTGCATCTGGCTTTACATGGGTACTGAAGAATCAAACCTGGGTAGTTAGGCTTCACAGGCAAGCACCTTAACTATTGAGCCATCTCGTCTGCCCCTTTTTTGAAAAAAAAAAAAATTGAAAAAAAATCATTATTTGAGAGAGAAAAAGACAGATAGAGAGAATGGATGTACCAGGGCCTCCAGCCACTGCAAACGAATTCCAGATACATGTGTCTTCTTGTACATCTGGCTTGCATGAATACTGGGGGGATCGAACCAGGGTCCTTACGCTTCACAGCAAGCAAGCACCTTAACCTCTGAGACATCTCTCCAGCCCCAAGATTTTTTAAGTAACTAAAATTTGCTGGGACCCATGGCTAAATTTATTAATATTCCTCGTCTTTGCATCTATCACTCACCACTGGTATTTTCTGAACACTGGCATATCTTCAAACAGTGTCAAAAACTATACTTCAAAGCACTGCATATCAAAGTATGCAGGTAAAGAATTTAACACTAATGCAAAATAATCCAAGACAATACAGTTATTAGAGACAAAAATATCTTACACATAGAACTATTTAGAAAACAGGGGTAAGTACCTAAATGACATCTAAAACAAATTTGACAGGTAAACTAACATTACTACCATCAGCTGCTAATCCTGACTCCATGAAACTATGAAAACTCTGGGGTGATTTTTTGTTTGTTTATTGGGGGTAGGGTCTCACACTAGCCCAGACTGAACTGAAACTCACTCTGTAGTCCCAATCCGGCTATGATTAAAGGAATATTACCGGGCTGGAGAGATGGCTTAGTAGTTAAGCGCTTACCTGTGAAGCCTAAGGACTCCGGTTCAAGGTTCAATTAGCCAGATGCACCAGGGGGGCGCATGCGTCTGGAGTTCGTTTGCAGTGGCTGGAGGCCCTGGCATGCCCATTTCTCTCTCTCTCTATCTGCCTCTTTCTCTCTCTGTCACTTTCAAATAAATACATAAAAATAAACAATTTTTTTAAAAAAAAGAGGATTACCACCACACCCACTGAGAACATTTTTACTAGTGACATTAAATGCAAGAAGAGCAACAAAGTGTAACATACCTACAATCTCAGCCACTCAAGAAGCTTAGAATACTGCTTAAGCCCATGCAGGGGAAGCCTGGCCAACACAGCAAGATCTTATATATTTGAAATAATAAATAATAATCACCAATTCTTCTCACAAAACTTAGAAAAACAGTTATCAATTGATTCTATGATGTCAACAGTAACTTAAAATCACTAGATAGCTAACTATATCAAAAACTACTCAACAAAGCCAGTTGTGGTGGCGCATGCCTTTAATCCCAGCACTCAGGAGGCAGAGGTAGGAGAATTGCTATAAGTTCGAGGCCACCCTGAGACTACATAGTTAATTCCAGGACAGCCTGAGCTAGAGTGAAACCCTACCTCGAAAAACAAAAAAACAACAACAAAAAAAAACTACTCAACAGGGGCTGGAGAGATAGGTCAGTGGTTGAGGCGCTTGCCTGCAAACACTAATGACCTAAGTTCAATTCCCCAGTATGCACATAAAGTCAGACACACAAAGTGGCACATGCATCTGGAGTTCATTTGCAGTGGCTAGAGATCCTGGTGCACTCCTATTATTTTCTCACTCTGCTTGTGAATAAAGTAAAATGAAGGGAAAAAATGATGTTAAAAAACTACAAAAAAATGTTTCTTAGTAACATAAAGCCAAAAATCCTCAATGAAATACTAGCAAATTGAATTTAGTAACATACTGGAAAATATATATACAGAATGACAAAAAAGATTTAGTAAAAGATGGAAGGTTTAATATTCAAAAATCTATTAACATAACACATATCAAGAGAAAAAACAAAAACCATGTGTATGTGATAATCTTTTTTAAAAATATTTTTATTTATGAGAGAGAGAGAGCAGAGACAGAGAAAGAGAATGGGCATGCCAGAGCCACCAGCCACTGCACATGAACTCCAGACGCATGTGCCTCTTTGTGCGTCTGGCTTACATGGGTCCTGGGAAATCAACCTAGGTCCTTTGGCTTTGCAGGTGAATCCCTTAACCACTAAGCCATTTCCCAGCCCCATACATGATAATCTTACTAAATGATGAAAAGGTCTGAGTGACAAAACCGTTTCATGATAATCACTCAAACTCAAACTACAGCTGGACATGGTGGGTCATGCCTGTAACCCCAGGATTCAGTAAGCTGAAGAACTGAGTGTGTCAAGAGTTTGAGGCGAGCACAGACTCCAAAATGTGTGACCCTCTCAAAAGTCAAAAATCAACCAAAGGAGCCAGGTGTGTGGTGGTGCATGCTTTACCAGTACGCAGGAAACAGAGGTAGGAGGATCACTGTTAGTCTGAGGCCAGCCTAAGACTACAGAGTGAGAGCCAGATCAACCCGGGCTAGAGTGAAACCCTACCTGGGGGAGGGGAAGGGGGAGAGAATCAAACAAAAGAAAGCTTGGATGGCATGGGAACATTTTCATCCTGAAGAAAGGCATCTATGAAAATCCCACAGGTTGCCAGCAACATGGTAACACACTGCATAATTTACCCCACAAATAGGAAATAAAATGCATCCAGATGAAGTTTAGAAAGTCATCTGAGTTGGCAATTAGCTGGGCGTGGTGATGCACGCCTTTAATCCCAGCACTCCGGAGGCAGAGGTAGGAGGATCACACTTTGAGTTCCAGGCCACCCTGAGACTACATAGTGAATTCCAAGTCAGCCTGAGCTAGAGTGAAACCCAACTTCAAAAATCCAAAAAAAAAAACAAACAAACAATTAACAGAACCAAAGATGTACCTGTCTTATATGCTGAAAATACCAAAGAACAAGATTAAAGACCCAGCTATCAGGGAAATGCAAATTAAAACTACTTTTTGAGATTTCAACTAACTCCTGTCAAAGTGGCTACCATCAAGAAAACAAATGACAATAAATGCTGGCAAGAAGTAAAAAAAAATAAACACTTGTACACTGTTGGCAGGAATGCAATCTGGTTCAGCCATTGTGGAAATCAGTGTGGTGGTTCCTAAGACAGCTAAAAAAAAGATTTACCATATGACCCAACTATACCACTCCTAGGCATATATCCTAAGGACTTGCACTACCTTAGAGATACTTGTACAACCATGTTTATTGCTACTCTATTCACAATAGCTAGGAAATGGAACCATCCTAGATGTCCCTCAACTGATGAGTGGATAATGAAGATGTGACACATTTACACAATGGAGTTCTACTCAGCGGTAAATAAAAACGAAATTATGAAATTTGCAGGGAAATGGATGGATCTGGAAAGGATTATACTTAGGGAGGTAACCCAGACCCAGAAAGCCAAACATAGCATGTTCTCTTTCATATGTGGATCCTAGCTACAAATGTTTGGACTTGTATGTGAATTGGAATAAAACTCAGTAGCAGAGGCTAGTAAGCTAGAAAGGGGATAGAAAGGGAAGGAGGGGAGACTTTAAGATGATGGTACTATATGTATGTAAGTAGAACAACAGATTACTTACTGGGGTGGAAAGGCCTAAGTGAGGTCAGGAGAAGAGACTGAGTAAAGGAAAGGTGGGGAGAGGGCTAATCAAAACCTAAGAGGGAGCCGGGCGTGGTGGCGCACGCCTTTAATCCCAGCACTCGGGAGGCAGAGGTAGGAGGATCGCCGTGAGTTCAAGGCCACCCTGAGACTCCATAGTGAATTCCAGGTCAGCCTGGGCTAGAGTGAAACCCTACCTCGAAAAACCAAAAAAAAAAAAAAAAAAAAAAAAAAAACCTAAGAGGATATGAATAAGTCATATGGAAGTCAACGCTTTTGTACAATGACACATTCAGAAGCCATAGACTGTTACTCTATTGCTGAAGACTACACGTTTGGGCTGCAAGGTCACTGAGAAATCTTCCTGGAGCTGAGCTGAAAACCTCTTCTGCGCAAACCAGCTGACCGAAAGCTGGAAAAAGCTAGGCTGCATGCAGTTCCATGGGAGAGATAGAAATCACCAGTGGAGATAAACAACAGTGAACACTGCAATCCTTAAATTTGGCTAGCCAGGCTAAATGAGCCAATAGGTGCAATATTGGCATGTCTGTTATGGAGAAAACCAACCACTCTCTAATTAACTGCAGGCCCACTCCATGGGAGGGAATACATGCCTGATATTGATGGGGGAAGTCATGAGCCCTAGGGGTGTAATGCCTGCTGTTATCTGGATAAATGTATATACACATTATGCTCACCAAACTGCCCACTAAACACTTCTCTTAATGTTCATACACATACATCAATGTACTCTCACTTTTGGTTAGAGAAGCTTCTCTTTTCAGATGGCAGTGATCTTGGGATGACTCAGAAAGCACCATAGTGCTAAGAAGTGACAGAGGAGTGCTCAGCACTGAAACATCTCTGTCATACCTTCCAAGGCTCAGGGTCCATTGTGGAAGAAGTGGCAAAAAGAATGTAAGAGCCAGGGGCTGGAGAGATGGCTTAGCAGTTAAGGTGCTTGCCTGCAAAGCCAAAGGACCAAGGTTTGATTCCTCGGGACCCACATAAGCCAGATGCACAAGGTGGCACATGCATCTGCAGTTTGTTTGCAGTGGCTAGATGCCCTGGCTCTCTCAAATAAATGAATAAACAATAAATAAGTAAATACATAAATAAGAAGAATGTAAGAGCCAAAGGAAGGGCAGGACGCCTTACAGTGCACTCTTCCAGACACAAAATGGTCTGAATACCCATGACCTCGTAGTGATTGACACCACCTACACAACACCATCATAATAGGAGGAAAAGATGATAACATCAAAATGAAGAGAGACTGAGAGAGGAGGAGGGGATATGATGAAGAATGGAGTTGGAGTTGCAAAGGGGAAAGTGGGGGGGGGGGAGTACCATGGTTTATTGTCTATAATTGTAGAAGTTGTCAATAAAAAAATAAATAAGAAAGATTAAAGACCCCCCAAAATATAGTGATATCACAGATTCATTGATTGGAAGACTAAATTTTATTAGGCTAGCAATATTCCTCAAAACGATATAAAGATTCAACACAATCCTTTAACAATCTCCGAAATAATGTACAAATGCACAAAATAATCTTAAGTGCCATGAAAATTGTGATCCTGAAAAATAACTAAGTTGTAAGACTTCAAATTTTCCCCAGTTTCAACACTTACTAAAAAGATGATGTGGTACTGGAATAAGAAAACATATAGAAGTATTAAGAATCCATAAATACATCAATAAATCATGGGCAATGGCTTATCTACACCACATACAATAAATTACCACAAACAGATCTAATATATAGTAATAGTACACTAATTTGGACTTAAAAACCAATAAATTTTCTTAAACTGCTATTGCTTTAATTCAACTTCACAGTTCTCAAATTATCAATATAATCCAATTCCAGTATCAAAATATTACCCTCTACCTCACCCCACCACATACTTTCTTCTTTCTCCCTCCCTCCCTCCTCCTCTCTCAGACAGGGTCATTTTCTAACATGTTTTTCTTACCCTGCACAAGCCTGTAGACAGGCCAACATTGTCGCCAGAGTTTCAGTAGGAAGTTGAGCACTTTTGGGCTGATCTTTCTCTGGGGCAAGTCCACCCAAAATAGAAGGGCACCTTCTCTTTAAAAAAGTCATGCATGCCTGGATAAAAGGCTCCTAGAAAAAGAAGTGTTTTGCAAAAGTATTTGAAATTCATATTAATTGCTTTCAGACTAAAGATAGGAACTAAGCAATATGACTAAAATCTACCATAAATGTCATTTTAGATATGACCCCTTTGGAGGTTTGTTTTTATTTTTAAAAAGATTTTTATTTATTTATTTACTTACTTATTTATTTGAGACAGAGTGAGTGATTGAGACAGAATGGGCACACCAGGGCCTCTAGCCACTGCAAACGAATTCCAGATGCCACCATGTGCCACCATGTGCATCTGGCTTACATTACGTGGGACGTGGAAAATCAAACTTGTTTCCTTAGGCTTCACAGGCATGCACCTTAACCACTAAGCGATCTCTCCAGCCCTTGTTTTTGTTTTATTATTATTATTTATTTACCTTTTGTTCTTTCAGTTGTTTTCTCTAGCCCAGCCTGACCTGGAATTCACAATAAAGTCTCAAGGCTGGCCTCAAACTCACAGCTATCCTCCTACCTCTGCCTCCTGAGTATTGGGATTAAAGGTGTATGTCACCTTGGCCCAGCCTTTTCTTTTTGTTGTTTGCAATGAGGAGGGAGAGGGGAGCAGGAAGGGTGAGAATGGCTTCTTGCCACTGCAAACAAACTCCAGATGCATGCACCGTTTTGTGCATCTGGCTTTAAGTGGGTACTGGGGAAATGAACCCCGGCCATCAGGCTTGGCAAGCAAACACCTTTAACCACTAAGCCATCACTTCGGTACTAGAGGCCATCTTTGAAAGGTGTTTCTTGGGTTGGAGAGATGGCTTAGCGGTTAAGGCATTTGCCTGTGAAGCCAAAGGATTCCAGTTAGATTCTCCAGGACCCATGTAAGCCAGATGCACAAGGGGGCACATGCGTCTGGAGTTTGTTTGCAGTGGCTGGAGGCCCTGGTGCGCCCTTTCTCTCCCTTCTCTTTCTCTCTCCTCTCTCAAATAAAATATATTTATGAGTTGTTTCATGCTGGGTGTGGTGGTGCACACCTTTAATCCAAGCCCTCGGAAGGCAGAGGAAGGAGGATCACTGCATTCAAAGCCAACCTGGGACTACAGAGTGAGTTCCAGGGCAGTCTGGGATAGTGAGACCCAAACTTATCCCCCCCCCCAAAAAAAAATGTTTCTTGGGGTGAAAATATGGCACAGTGTTACAGCAATGGCCTAGAATGCATACAATCCTGGGTTCAATTCCCAGTAACATCTTGAATAAAATGTAACTTTCTTTGGACAGTTTTAATGCACAAATTCTGCTTACCCCATGCTCTCTTATTTTGTCTGTCAGCCATTTGTCAAGTTTGAGGTATTCACGACGCGAAGCCAGTGCAGCAAGGTCAATGACAAAAGCAAATGGAGTGCCATTTAGCAGCATTGACAAGGCCTAAAGAGAAAAGATAGAAATGTCAAGTCAAACAGTAACTATACCTTTGAACTACTTCCAATTCCCTGCTTTCCCCAGACAACTATTAAATAAAACATACTACTACTATTTCCTTGGTCACAATTTTTTTGAAGCACTTCACACATTTAGTGGTAATTTTATAAGTCGGTCAACTTGTGAGACCATCTTCAAAATGAACTTTACCTGGTGCTTTATAGAATGACTCAACTTAGAGCAAAGCAAGACTCAAAAAGCAGGAATACTGACCTTTGCTCATTTTTCAGCATTTAAATGAAGACTTAGTATAACCTAAGCAAAACTACACTACATTATTATATGCCTATTGATAAATGACAATTAAAAGATTCCAATCAACTTGTTAAGAGTATAAATTACAGGATTTATTCATGACAAAAATCTCATTATCACTTGCTTTAAAATGGCACTGTACGAACTGGTGATATAGCTCAGTGGTCAAGTGCTGTCCTAGTCTGTGCAAGTCCCCAGGGTTCAATCTGCAGCATGCCAAAAGCCAACCATGTAAGGAGCTGGGTGTGGTGGCACATGCCTTTAATCCCAACACTCAGGAGGCAGAAGCAGGAGAATCGCTGTGAGTTCGAGGCCACCCTGAGACTCTGTAGTGAATTCCAGGTCAGCCTGGGCTACAGCAAGACCCCACCTTGAAAACAAACAAACAAACAAACAAACAAACAAACAAAAAAAGCCAACCATATAAACAGCAGAAAGCCAAGCCTTGGATAGCAGAGATGGCTGAGCAGTTAAGGCACTTGCTTGCAAAGCCTGCTGGCTTGAGCTTGATAACCCGGCACCCACATAAAGCCAGTGCCCAAAGACGCACATGCATCTGGAGTTCATTTGCAGTGGAAAGAGGTTCTGGCATGCCCCTTGCAAGTAAAAAAAAAAAAAAAAAAAATCTTATTTATTTTTGAGAGCAACAGAGAGAGGGGGAGAGAGAATGGGCACACCTGGGCCTCCAGCCACTGCAAATGAACTCCAGAAACATATGCCACCTTATGCATATGGATTACATGAGTACTGGGGAATCAAGCCTTGAACGAGGGGTCCTTAGGCGTCACAGGCAAGCGCTTAACCACTAAGCCATCTCTCCAGCCCACAATTTTTTTTAACAACAAAAACAAGCCTTACAATACAGAAGATTATTTCAAAGCTTGTCTTTGTGACACAAGGACTGACCTAGGGTCCTGACCGTGCTAGACCAGCACTCTGTCATTGAGCTACCTATATCAGTAGGCTGTGCAAGGCCATTTTAAAGCAAGTGATGAAGATTTTTCTCACAAGTATTATCTGAGTTATAATTTATACTCTGTGTGGTGGTTTGATTCAGGAGTCCCCCATAAACTTAGGTGTTCTGAATGCTAGGTTTACCAGCTGATGGAGATTTGGGAATTAACACCTCCTGGAGGCAGTGTATTATTGGCAGTGGGCTTATGGGTGTTATAGCCAGTGTCCCCTTGCCAGTGTTTGACATACTCTCCTGTCACTGTTGTTCACCTGATGTTGGCCAAGAGGTGATGTCCACCCTCTGCTCATGCCATCGTTTTACCCTGCCATCACAGAGCTTCCCCTAAAGCCTGCAAGCCAAAATAAACCTTTTTCCCCTCACAAGCTGCTCTTGGTCAAGTGGTTTCTGCCAGCAATACAAACCTGACTGCAAATCTCTATAACAAATTTAACAGAATCTTCTAATTGTCTGACTATCATTTAATTTCCGCATTAATTTTTGAGGTAGAGTCTCACTCTAGCCCAGGCTGACCTCGAATTCACTGTCTCAGGCTGGTCTTGAACTTACCCTGGCCAGCTAACTCCATTCAAGATACAGATCAGTTGGGCATGGCACATGCTTTTAATCCCAGCACTGAGGAGGCCAAGGTAGGAGGATCACCATGAGTTCAAGGCCACCCTGAGACTACATAGTGAATTCCAGGTTAGCCTGGAGACCCTACCTTGAGGGGGAGCCATAGATCAACCCAAAGTAATTATTTTTTAATATCTAAAACCAAACTTCTTCCCATCCTTTTCAAGGGGCAAGACAAATTCCTAAATCTGACCTCATTTATCTAAAAGCTAACTACACACAAACCATTCCTAATGCATGTGTTACATAAACTCAGTAAACCAGGTAAATATGACCCTTGGAAGTCACCTTTAAGTCTTGGGCCACATCAAGTATTCGAGACAACTTGGCCTGGTCATACTGCTCCCCTCTCATGTACCATTCTGCCATTGCATGCATGATAAGTTGGCGAATTGATGGAGACTGTCCCTAAGAAAAGAGGAGGGAAGATTAAATGGCAACACAGCATCTAACAAGCAGTATTACAAATGCTTGGCTAACTTTACTTGTTATGCTTATGAAAAAATTCTACGCAATTATAATGACATTCTTTACTTTTCCAAAAGGCTCCCAAACCTAAGCTAGAGTTTTCCATTCAATAACAAAATTATGTTTCTTTCAGCATGTGACTACTTATCTACTTTCAGTAACAAAATTAGGCTGGAATAACAAGTCAGGTATGATAATGAATATCTTAACCTCAGCATTCTAGAGGCCAACTCATGGCTATCCTGAGCTACATAGCAAGAGACCTTGTCTCCAAAAAAATAAAAAGGTAGTCTTGCCTAGCATGGTGGCACACTCCTATAATCCCAGCATTCAAGAGGCTGAGGTAAAGGGATACTAAGAGTGCCAGGCCAGAATGGGCCATATAGGGAATAGATAAAAGAAGAGTAGAAAGCATGTTTGTTAAATACATTCTATAAATTAGGATCTTGAAAGGAATTTCATTATAAGTTAAAATAAAAATTAAATGTTGGATTTGGACAAAAATTTTAAAGTGCCAATTAAAATAATAGACCCAAGGGCTGGGGAAATAGCTTAGTAGAGTGCTTACCTAGCATGCGTTAAGCATTGGGTTCCAACCCACTGCTGCATAAAAAGGGTGTGGGGACACACACCTGTAATCCCAGCATGTCAGAGGTGAAAGCAGGAGGAATACAAGTTCAACTTCCAGGCCAGCCTGGGCTATGAGGATACAGAAGATCCTGTCTCAAAAAAAGCTTGATTTATGACCTTTTCCCATTTATTATTAAAAGTAACAACAGGCCCTTTTGCTTCCATAATAACGAGTTAAGCTTTTTAATTAATACCAAAAGGACTTAAGTGCCCTAGCAACACTTTTCATAATGCTAATATGAGCTCAATTCATTGCTCTGAGATTTTTTTTTTAATAGATGATTTTTACTTTATTTGAGAGACATGGAGGGAGAGTAGCCTCCAGCCCCTGCTTATGTGGGTCCTGGGGAACAGAGCCCAGATCCTTTGGCTTTGCAGGTAAGCACCTTAACTGTTAAGCTATCTCTTCAGGCCCAGGATTTATTTTTTTTTTAATGAGTAACGACAGAATTATAAAACATAAAACTTCTCTGAAGTCTACTGAAACATCAAGATTCCAGAGGATGTCAGCTGTTTAGATGAAGAACTGATAAACAAATGGCTGTGTCTTACCTGCCCATGCCACGCATAGTGCAAAATAATGGCAGAGTTAGGATGGTTTCCAAGGAAAATTGGCATCAAAGTAGAGATGAGTTCATGGCGTAAGGTGTGCCAGGAGGTGTTGATTTGTAATAAGGCCAATACCAACATGTCTGGACAGTGTTTGATAGGGAAGTTGAAGAGCTGCTTAACTTGCTCATACTGCCCAACTTCTGCAAGCCTCAGCAGAGACTCAATCAAATCCAAGCTCTTCCTAATAAGAATGAAAGAAAATTACCCTATTATTTACAATGTAAGCATACCCTTTTTTTTGTGCTGTGTGCTGAACTCACAGTCTCATAAATGCGATACCAAAAAGCTACACTGCTAACCCCCAAATTCACTTTCAAAATAAATCACTTTAGCTAACAGAACCAAGTCACATTGTTTGCATGTTTTGATGTTTGAGAAATATGTAAACGGCTGTTATCTGTTTTAAGAACTATGTTGCTGAGGCTATATATAGCTTGGCAGGAACACTTGCCTAGCATGTCTGAGAACCTCAGTTTCATCACCACACTGAGTGGAGGGATGGGGAGATGTTGCTATGCAGGCACCCCAATTTAAAAGAAAATCCCAAATAAGGAACAATGCCTGATGAAGATGAAACCACCCAATATTTGCATAATCATGGATTTCATTACCAGTGAATAACTTTTATGATTGGTATGAAAATCACAAATTTTAAAAAGTTGAAAAAAAAATATAAAAAAAAGTTGAGTGTGGTGGCCACACCCCTTTAATGCCAGCACTCAAAAAGAAGAGGTCGGAGGATCACTGAGTTCAAGGCCACCCTGAGACTACATAGTGAATTCTAGGTCAGCCAGCCTGGGCAAGAGGGAGATCTTTACCTCAAAACAAAACAAAAACTTCAGTTTAGAACAATCGAAAATACAAAATACCCACATTGATAGACATAATTTATATAGAAGAAATTTCCTACTAGAAATGCATCCTGAATATTTACTTATGGTGGGTACAAATTTGAGGTCTACAAGACTCCTTATGAAGTATTCTCAACCTACAAAATTGAATCAGTTACCATGAATCAACCTCAAGATTTAACTCTACTTTTGGTCTGGAATGGATATAATGGCAGAGGGCAAGCTAAACACCAACAAGGAGATGAATGAGCCGGTAACAATAGTTTAGAGGACAAATGAGGCATCAACAACAAAATGGAAAGCTGAGAGAAAACTTTCAAAATTTAAACAATTATATGGTCCTTGTCTGGATTCTCAGTCCAAGAATGAGAAGACAAATTTTTTTGCTGTTTTTCTTTTGGGGGAATGAGGAGATGGCTCAGTGGTTAAAGGGACTTGCTTGTTTGTGGTATGCATATACACTGTTGTATGTATGGGGGTGTGAACCTGAAGCTGTCTACTACAGGGGCACACATACCTGCACAGGTCAATACCTGTGTGTCTGAAGGCCAAAGGTCAATGTCAGGTGCCTTCTTCAGTTGCTCTCTCTTATTTTTGAGACAGGGTCTCTAGTAAACCTACGAGTCACTAATTTGACAAGACTCACTAACCAGTGAAACTTGGCAATCTTCCTGTCCCACCTCAACAGTGCTAGATTAAAAGCATTAGTCACTACATCTGGCTTTTACATGAGTTTTAGGGATTTGAACACAGGTCCTAATGCATGTGCATAAGCACTTTACCCACCGAATCATTTCCACAGCCCTGCTTTAAAAAAATAAAACCTTTTGGAGTCAGTTAAGAGAGTTAAATCTCTATCAGCTAGTTCCATTAACAAACCGTTACTTGTTAAAACATGACATGTTTAAGTGTTATAAAATAGGAAGAGGCCTTCGTCTATTAAAATAAAATACTAATACACACAATAGATTTAATGTGGAGGAGGTAGGGAGGAAATCAAACAGCTTGCCAATCTAATGTTACCAGGTCCCACTTGGGGAAAGAGCAGTATCTGAACAAATACTGTCTTGGCCAATCTTTGGGAACAAATAATAGCAAACAATACCTAAATGTCACAAATCCTATCCACTAGTGATTTCTGTTAATTAATCTGTTGTTGACACCAATACTGGTCTTTGTACTTCTATCAGATTAGCAAAGCCTAGAATGTTAACTAACCCTAAATTTACCATCTTTTATTCTAGAAAAAAAAAAATCAAGAAATACTCAAAAAGGCATTAAACTGCTCTAAAATCTTTTGGATGATGGAAAGTCTCCTGAGACATCACCCCTTCTCATTCCTCAAACAATAGTATCAAAGATGTTCAAGTTATTTATTTAAAACAATGTTGCAAAACCTACCTAGAACATCCTCAAAACTGATTTAAATCATCCCCAGTTTACTTATTCTACCTACTATATATAGTGAAAATGCACGTACATCAATGCTTAAGGAATAAAAGAAACTGGCCTGCAGTTTATTTTATACACACACACACACACACACACACACACAATTTTTCTTTCTAGGTATTTCTAACATGGAGTTAGTTCAACAGGAAAAGATCTGAGTTGCAAAAACCTGTGCACCATTAAGCAAATGCCACCATGAATAGCACATCTACACCTCTCTTAGAATTATCATTTCAGTACTGAAAATGCTTTCACCATCCTTACCTCATAGTCCTACAGGAATGATTGGACAAATTATTCCAGAAGAAAACTAATTTACTACATACTGGCCCATAAGTGTCATGTTCTTTCACACATTTGGAAATGGAATTCAGAAAAATTAGGTAATTTAGCTGAAAGCAGATTTCATGAGCTAATCATTTGGAATAACTTACAAAAAGGAAGCAAGCAAGTCTATAGAGTTTCAAGAAAGGTGCTAACACCAAGGAAAGTACAAGCCTCTTCTAAATACCTAAACAGCAGATCTTATAGACAGAAATGTAACTTAAAAGAACTCCTTCATCAACATCCTCTAATACAAAACCCAAAACTTAAGGTCACTAAAATACTATTTCTTTTAACTATTTTAACTCTGTGCGTGCTCTCTGTAAATTTTATCTTTCAAAAGAGAAATGACCCCTTTAAAGAAAAATCAAGCTGACAGTGTTTACCATGTGGCAATTTCTCGATTGTCATCCTCTGGTGGTGCTTTCAGAATATCAGTGGCAACAGTATGACAGGGATAGTCAGCAAAACAGAAGATCTCAGGATTTATAAGGGAATGCTGAATGAAGGAGAGCTGGAACCAAAAACAAAAATTCCTTACTGTCACAAATGACTGTGAATGCTATAAAAATCTGAAACATTTTCAGTCGAAGGATTATAACTTCCCTTTAAAAGATTAACAAAGGCAGGAGTAGTGGCACACATCTTTAATCCCAGTACTCAGGAAGCTGAGGTAGTAGAATCATCATTCTGGAGCTACAGAGTAAGTTCCAGGTTAGCCTTGGCTAGACTGAGACCCTACCTGGAAAAAAACAAACAAAAAACCCAGAACTACTTGCCCCATTGCTTTTTTCAGGCAGGTTCTCACTGTAGCCCAGACTGACCTGGAACTCAACACTATGGTCCAGATTAGCCTTAAACTCATGAAAATCCTCTTACATTAGCCTCCTAAGTACTGGGACTAAAGGTGTGCACCATCACACTCAGCCATATTTGCCCTTTGAAAATTGGACAATGCAGAAAAGACATGAGGTAATAATAAGACCAGAATTAAAATTCTGAAAATCAAAAAATACATCAAAAATTGATAAGCCTTTCTTTCCTGAGCTATACAAAATTCATTTTTATAGTCTTTACATCAATGGCAATGGCCCTACATAAGGAGTAATCCTTTACTTTTCTCCTTATATAGTTCAGTATTATTCACTTACCTGGCCTTCTGCATGTTTCCAAGGTCTGTATATGAAGTCCACTGGGAATACTTCCATACCCAAACCTCTCTGAATGCCATACACTACATTATGAAGTCCTTTACTATCACGAATTTGAAATCCAGGATGGTCCAGTTCATAAGTTACTTCCTTGAAATTCAAACTTGGGTTCTGATTAAGACAGAAGCATTTCAAAACTAAATGAGTAAATGTGTTGATACTTTATCAAAAGGATCAATCTCAATTCAAATTTCAATTAGGATGTCCTACTAGACTATCTTGTTACTCAACTATATAGTACATACTAAGCAAGAACAATGCCCTGGATTAATTCCCAGCACCACTCACATACAAATTAGAGTTTAGAAGATTATGACTTCAACTTCTTTTTTTTTTATTTTTTTTTTTTGTTTGTTTATTTATTTGAGAGCGACAGAGAGAAGGAGGCAGAGAGAGAAAGAGAGAGAATGGGCACGCCAGAGCTTCCAGCCTCTGTAAACGAACTCCAGATGCATGCGCCCCCTTGTGCATCTGGCTAACGTGGGTCCTGGGGAATTGAGCCTCGAACCGGGGTCCTTAGGCTTCACAGGCAAGCACTTAACCGCTAAGCCATCTCTCCAGCCCAACTTCAACTTCTTATGAAGTCTGAAAACATGAATGGCAACACACAAAAGTTTTCATTGGGCTGGAGGGAAGAGGGAAGGCTTAGCAGTTAAGGCCTGCAAAGCCCAAGTTCCCCCCCCCCCCGGTTCAACCCCCAACACCCATGTAAGCCAGATGAACAAGGGGGTGCACGTGTCTGGAGTTAGTTTGCAGTGGCTGGAGGCCCTAGCGTGCCCATTCTCTCACTCTCCCTCTTTCTCTGCCAAACAAATAAATAAATAAAAATAAAATATTTTTAAAAAATTTTTCATTAACACAGAAGTTCAAACATAAAATGAAATAAGAAGCAAGCCACCATTAACATACTTCTACTAAGACTGTCACCGTCTCAACAAGAACCTTCCTATGGAAACGTGTGGCTTGTGCCACTAAGCAATTATATGTTTAAACTCACTTCTTTTTATATTTTTTTGTTCATTTTTATTTATTTATTAGAGAGAGAATGGACGTGCCAGGCCTCCAGCCACTGCAAATGAACTCCAGATGTGTACGACCCCTTGTGTATCTGGCTAATGTGGGTCCTGGGGAATCGAGCCTTGAACTTGGGTCCTTAGGCTTCACAGGCAAACGCTTAAATGCCAAGCCACCTCTCCAGCCCTAAACTCATTTCTTTTAAGAGGCAAAAAGAGCAAAATCAATGAAGTATTAAAAATTAACTAGGTGTGGTAGAACATATCTGCAGTGCCAACACTCAAGAGGCGGATATGGACAATCTGGAGTTTCTAGCCAGCCTATACAGTGAGACAGTATCTCAAAACAATCAGGCAAAAAAACCCAAAAAAACATACATACCAAAGTTATAAACTAAGATTTTTTTGTTGAAGTTTTATTGGTTTGTTTTTGTTTTCCAGGTAGAGTCCCACTCTAGCCCAGGCTGACATGGAATTAGTATCATACTGGCCTTGAACTCATAGTGATCCTCCTATCTCTGCCTCCTGAGTGTTGGGATTAAAAGCATGTGCCACCATACCTGGGGCTAAAGATTTTTAAAAATAAGCGTAGGCTGGGCGCACGCCTTTAATCCCAGCACTCAGGAGGCAGAAGTAGGAGGATTTCCTTGAGTTCAAGGCCACTCTGAGACTACATAGTAAATTCCAGGTCAGCCTGAGCTAGAGTGAAACCCCTACCTCAAAAGACCAAAAATAATAATAAGCATAGTATGAGTTGGACATAGTGACACACACCTTTAATCCCAGAACTTGGGAGGCAGAGGTAGGAGGATCATCATGAGTTCTAGGCTACCCTGAGACTACACAGTGAATACTTGGTCATAATGGGCTAGAATGAAACCCTACCTCAAAAAAGAAAGAGAGAGGGGGGAGGGGAGAGAAAGCAAGCAAGCAAACTTATTTATGAGACAGAAAGAATGGGCACATCAGGGCCTCCTTCTGCTGCAAACTCCAAACACATGCACTACTTTTTGACTTTACCTGTGTAATGGGGAATCAAACCCAGATCTCATCAGGCTTTACAGCAAGTGCCTTTGACCACTGACCCATTTCTCTAGCTTAGTTCAGGATGTTTTTAAAGTCTACGGTAACATAGACAGTAATGTTACATACTACACAATCACTTACCAAACTTCTACTCTCACAAGCTTTGTTACATGTCTCGTTCTTTTTTAACCTTCCTTTTGCAGTGCTGAAGATCAACCAAGGGGCTAACTTAAGTTCCACTAGACAAGTGCTCGACCACTGAGCTAGACCTGGGGGCAGTATTTCTGTAAACCTTTTACACTGTAATTTTATTGTATTATTTTTCTTTTCATGTGTGGTATAGCGTGTTGGTGAGTGTGCATGTGTATGTGTTGATGTGGCACTCTTAAAAGGAGAACACCAGGTGTCCCCCTTCTCCACTAACCAGCTTGTTTTTCCCTGGGATAGAATACCTTGCTGATTCTACAAGCTCCAGTGATTCTCCAGTCTCTGCTCTCCACAGTACTGTAGTTACAGACGTGTGGACACACCCAGCTATTTATATAAATTATGGAGATTCAAACTCTGGGAAGTCTCAGGCTCCCTTGGGCCCTCATGCTTGTGCAAGAAGCGCACTGAACAGCTGAGACATCTCTCTAGCCCTATTGTACCTTTCCTATGTTTACATAAACAAATATATACAACTGTGTTAACCCTATCTACAGTATTCAGTATCGTAGCATACTGCACATATTTGGTGGGCTAAGAGCATAGAGTATAGTAGGATGCAGGAGTAGTATAAAGTAGAAAAGTAGTAAGGTAGGAAAATAGTAAGATATTTCTCCTAGATTTGCATAAGTACTCACAAAATTGCCCAGTAACTGTTCTCATAGTATAGTGTGTTAAGCAACTATGAAAAATAATAATAAAGCTGGGCATGGTGGCACTCAGAGGCAGAGATAAGAGGATCACTGTGAGTTTAAGGCCAGCCTTAGGACTACCAAGTGAGTTAAGGTTATCTTGGGCTAGAGTAAGACCCTACCTCAAACAAACAAAACAAAAAGAAAAAGCACATTGGAGAGATGGCTTAGAGGTTAAGGCGCTTGCTGGCAAAGCCCAAGAACCCATGTTCTACTCTCCAGATCCCACATTAGCCAAGAGCACCAAGGTGAGACAAGCATAAGGTCGCACATGCCCACTAGCTGGCACAAACACCTGGAGTTAAACTGCAATGGCAGAGGCCCTGGCACACCAATTCTCCCTCCCTCTCAAGTAAATTCTTACAAATTTTTTTTAAATTAAAAAAAAAAAGCCAGGCGTGGTGGTGCATCCCTTTATAATCCCAGCACCCAGGAGGCTGAGGTAGGAGGATTGACATGAATTCAAGGCCAGCCTGAGACTACCTAGTTAATTCCAAATCAGCCTGGACCAGAGTAGTGAGAACCTACCTCAAAGGAAAAAAAAAAGACCGAGGCACTGGTCTACTGGAAAATAAACAAGAAGAAATCCAATTCTACCATTAGTAAAGTTATCAGAGAACAGAATATTCTATGTAACTTTATTTGCCCTGTAGGTTATAAACATGGAAAAGATGTGAAATAGGATAGATATATGACCTACATCCTTGATGAACAAAGTTATAAGCTGAGTATGATATAGCTCAGTGTAGTATACTTGCCTAACGTTTTGAGGCTGTAGATTCAGTATTTAGCAACACTCCCCCCCACACACATATCTATTCAGATTTGCCAGGCATGAGAGGTAGAGATAGAAGAATTGAGTTCAAGGTCAACCTGGGCTACAAGGAGAAGGGTTTTCATTTATTTGGGGGAATGGGATTAATCTCACTATGTAACTTGTCTGGATTGGAACTTGCTATATAGAATAGGCTGGCCTAGATCCTGTCTTGCCTTATAGGCATGCAAAACCACATCCAGCCCATACATAATTTTTAAAAAGTTATTTATTAGAGAGAAAGCAAGATAGAGAAAAGGCACACCAGGGTCTCTAGCCAATGCAAATGAACTCCAGATGCATGCATCACCATGTGCATCTGGCTTATGTAGGTTCTGGGGAGTTGAGCCTGGGTCCTTAGACTTCGTAGGCAAGTGCTGTAACTACTAAGCCATCTTACCAGCCCCCATAAATAATTCTTTTTTTCCCCTTTAAATATATTTTATTTTTCTTTCTTTGAGAGAGAAGAGAGAGAAATAGGGAGAGAGAATGGGTACGCCACCTTGTGCAACTGGTTTACGTGGGTCCTGGGGAATTGAACCTGGGTTCTTTGACTTCGCAGGCAAGTGCCTTAACCACTAAGCCATTTCTCCAGCCCCATAAGTAATTCTTAATGTCATATTTGTTGACATCAAGTGAAGATGCTACATCTGACTCTACTGTTCTATTGAGTAAATCTTATTAAGTTTTATTTCAGCACTTCAACACTTCAGCCCAGGAGCTTTCTTTATTTGGAGGATCAAATACTTAGTTTGTGAATAGTCTGAAAATAGAAGCAATGAGGCAAATTTTACTACTTCTTCCCACCATAAACAAAGATATGATTTTTGATGCACATACCAAGAAACACTCAGGCATCCCTTCTCAATAATTCTTCAATCACTACTTTGCAACAAGTTAAGCTGCCTCATCTACCCCAAAAGGTATCACCCACCAATTCACCAACTTACCTCAGCAATGCTGAGAACTGTAAATTGGAACTTAATATATTTCTGTATAGTTTTGAGTACATAATTATATAGGCTGCTTCACTGCTTTAGGAATCAACATTGAGGAATTATAAAACACTGTTGCTGTTATTCAGCTGGGCATATATATTACTTATAAAAAGTTGTGAGGGAGGAGTGGAAATTGCTTGGGGGATGAAGAGATGACTTGCAAAGTCTGACAGCCCAGGCTCAATTCCCCAGCACCCATATAAAAACAGATGCACTAAGTGACACATGCATCTTAAGTTCATTTGTAGTGGCAAGAGGCCTGGTGTGATCATACTCATTCTGTCTGCATCTTTATCTCTCAAAAAAATAAATTAATAAAAAAGTATTTGTGAAGAATTGTTTGTTACATTATACCACTACCATCAATCAAAAACCAGAATTTCCAGGGCTGGAGGGATGGCTTAGTGGTTAAGGCATTTGCCTGCAAAGCCAAAGGATCCTGGTTTGATTCTCCAGGACCCACATAAGCCAGATGCACAAGAGGGCGCATGCATCTGGAGAGTTCATTTGCAGTGGCTGGTGGCCCTGGCGCACATACTGTCTCCTTCTCTCTCAAATAAATAAATAAAATATATTAAACAAACAAACAAACATGATTTCCTATACCTACCAGTTCTTTAAGAACATCAATCAGGACTTCAACATTCCATGTGTGTGCCTGTGTTCCATCACTTTTATCTTTCCCATCACTCCAGATCCCACTACCAGGAGCAGAGATACTCTGTGGAAATAAAACTAAAATTAAGTAAGTTCAACTACACAATGTTTCCACTGTGATCACTAGGACAATTAACCACATTATAATTTAATAAAATAAAGTGGACAGAACATTCACTGTCTTGGTAGAATAGCTGAATTCAACAAACCTGTAATGGAATACCATCTGTTAATCCTGAATGAGTCCGAGCCATCATTCCCAAAACCCTGGCAACCTGGGCAGCTGTGACCTCCCGAACACCAAACTGCATGATTATATTACGACATTCTTCAATACTGAAATAGAAACACAACTTTAAAAAAAAATTGCTACTATCTCAAACAGCAATACTATGAGAAGTGCTGTTAATAAACGAGCCTTTTGGGCTGGAGAGATGGCTTAGCGGTTAAGCGCTTGTCTGTGAAGCCTAAGGACCCTGGTTCAAGGCTTGATTCCCCAGGACCCACGTTAGCCAGGTGCACAAGGGGGCACACGCTGTCTGGAGTTCTTTTACTGTGGCTGGAGGCCCTGGCGCGCCCATTCTCTCTCTCTCTCTCCCTCCCTCTTTCTCTCTCTGTCGCTCTCAAATAAATAAACAAACAAAATTGTTAAAAAAAAATAAAGAAATAAACGGGCCTTTTGCGAAAGGCAAAGAAACAGAAATTCTTATTACTCATATACAATGAGGAACATAAAAATCACTTTAAAAGAATGACAAAAGGGCTGGAGAGATGGCTTAGCAGTTAAGGTGTTTGCCTGCAAAGCCAAAGGAGCCTGGTTCAACTCTCCAAGACCCACGTAAGCCAGATGCACAAAGGGGTGCATGTGTCTGGAGTTCGTTTGTAGTGGCTGGAGGACCTGGAATGCCCATTCTCTCTGCCTCTTTCTCATAAATAAATAAATAAATAAATAAATAAATAAATAACAAAAGTATAAGATGCCGGGCTGCAGGGATAGCTTAGTGGTCAAGGCGTTTGCCTGCAAAGCCAAAGGACCCAGGTTTGATTCCCCAGGATCCAAGTTAGCCAGATGCACAAGGGGGCGCAGCACATGGCTGGAGTTCGTTTGCAGTGGCTGGAGGACCTGGAGTGCCCATTCTCTCTGCCTCTTTAAATAAATAAATAAATAAATAAATAAATGACAAAAGTATAAGATGCCAGGCTCCAGGGATAGCTTAGTGGTCAAGGCGTTTGCCTGCAAACCCAAAGGACCCAGGCTTGATTCCCCAGAATCCAAGTTAGCCAGATGCACAAGGGGGCGCAGCACGTGGCTGGAGTTTGTTTGCAGTGGCTGGAGGCCCTGGCTCTCCCACTCTCTCCCTCTCTGTCAAATATAAATAAATAAATAAATAAATAAATAAATAAAAATATTTTTTAAAGTATAAAATGCCAGTTGAAGAAAATGAACCCCAAGTATTGATTTATCTCTCAAAAAAAAAAACAGTATATTTGATCTTTAGTATGAATCAACTTAATATACATTAAAAAGGGGAGTTTGATGCTTCTGACAAAGCCTTGAAAATGTATCCTAACCTCTTCATTTTTACTTCTACAAGTTTAATTAAACAAAATTAAACTGAGTGTATACATAAGGTATAAACACATACTTTTAAACTAAGTGCGGATGTAGTTTGTATGAAGGTTTCTACAACAGGTGGCACATGCATTAATCCCAGTACTTGGGAGGCAGATATAAGAACACTGTGTGTTCAAGGCCAGCCTGAAATTACATAGTGAATTCCATGTCATCCTGGGTTACAGCAAGACCCTGGGAGGAAGTGGGAAGCAAAACCAGGTGTGGTGGCTCACATCTTTAATTCCAGCACTCAGGAGGTTGAGGAAGGAGGTTCACTATGAGTTCAAATTGAGCTACAGTGAGAGCCCCCTCCCCCCACCTACTCCCTTCTCCCTTAATGTGCTTTACTTTTTTAATCTGGGCTAAAGTAAGGAAACGGTATCAAATGGGAACTTGATTAAGTCCCATAATCATTGGCTTAGAGGTCATCTTTCATCAAAACTGAAATATGCCTATCCTGCTAACTACAGTAAAACTTGATTCCTAAATTTGAAAACCTCATAGAGATGAGAATACAGGAATGAACTCCTGCAATGTTTAATGCTACTACCACCAACACTATTATAGATTAAAATTCAGCAACAAAAATTTTGACAAAAAATGATAACTAAGCAAATTTTAGATGCTTGTTTAAAAAAATTACACCATGCTCTACACAAGAATTACAAGAACTAGGCCTGGAGTGGTGATGCATACCTTTAATCCCAGCACTTAGGAGGTAGAAGTTGGGAGGATTGCTATAAGTTCAAGGACAGCCTAGGATGACAAGAGTGCATTCCAGGTTGGCCTGGGCTAGAGTGAGTCTCTACTTCCGGGAAAGAAAACAATTCAAGAACTTTGGCATGTCTTACTACTAACCTTGAACAAAAGCCATAGCCTACTTCTTGCATGAAATCAGCCAAAGAGCTCTCCATCATGGTTTTAGCTACCCCTCCAGAATCAGGCAAGATCCTGTCCATTAGAATGTCCCGTTTTTCAGGGTATAAAAGTGGTGCAAGCACCACAGGACACCGTTCTTGAGGAAAATCTGAGAAAGGAAAAAAGATACAATTGCTACAGTGACCAAAAAGCAACAATCTGGAGTTGAGCCCAGTACTCAAAGTCTGCCCTGGATCTGATGCCCAACACCGCCCCCCAACACAACTTTCTAATGCTTTTTCTTAAAAAGCCACCCTAATCCAAGATTATATTTAAAGCAAAGTAGCTAAATGAATTTTCTCAGCTAGTCTATGTTATGACTATTTTTCAATACTAGATTTTGAATCATTTGGTAACACTAGCTCATGTATGTACTTTCAATTTGTCATATATGGATTCCAGTACTTATTATCAATTTGCATCCTAAACGTTGCCATAGCACAATGATTCAAATATTCCAATAAAAGGCAGAGATAGAAACAAACATGATGAAGTATGTCTTAATCTGTGTATTTCACCACTGGAAACACTACGAAGAAAATAAGCAAGTAGTTTCTTCTCCCAAATCGAAGAGGATTTATCTTGGTATTATACACATAATAGTCATGAAGCAATACCAGTGTTATTAAAATGAGCAACTTTTTGAAGATAGCCTATGACTACAATGTAGTTTCCTTGAGTGGGAGAAAAAGACAGCAGAGAAATATGCCAAGACCCATCAGTGACAGTATTTACACAAAAATCACTTGGGAGGGCTGGAAAGATGGCTCAGCAGTTAAAGGCTTGAAAGTTTGATGACCCAGGTTCAATCCCCCAGCTCCCATGTAAATCCAGATGTACAAAGTGGCACATGAATATGGAATTCATTTACAATGAGAGGAAGCCCTGGCGCAACCCCCCTCCCGCTGCGCGTGCGCACTCGTGCGCACGCACTCTCTCTCTCTCTCCCCCGCTCCCTCCCTCCCTCCCTCCCTCCCTGTCATAAGAATTAAAAAAAAAAAAAAAACTGGGCTGGAGAAAAGGCTTAGCAGTTAAGGCGCTTGCCTGTGATACCTAAGGACCTAGGTTTGATTCACCAGGACCCACATAAGTCAGATGTACAAGGTGGCACATACTTCTGGAGTTTGTTTGCAATGGCTGGAGACTCTGATGCATCCTCCCCCTCCCCCACACCTCTTTCTCTATCTCTCTCAAATTAAAAGAAAAGAAAAGAAAAGAAAAGAAAAGAAAAGAAAAGAAAAGAAAAGAAAAGAAAAGAAAAGAAAAGAAAAGAAAGAAAGAAAAGAAAAGAAAAGAAAAGAAAAGAAAAGAAAAGAAAAGAAAAGAAAAGAAAAGAAAAGAAAAGAAAAGAAAAGAAGTCACTGGCCAGGCATGGTAGCTCACACCTTTAATCCCAGCACTTGGGAGGCCAAGGTAGGAGGATTGCCATGAGTTCAAGTCTACCCTGAGACTACAGAGTGAATTCCACCAGGTCGGCCTGGGCTGCAGCAAGACCCTACGTTAAAAAACCAAATGAAGAACAAAAACAGAACGAAAACAAAAATCACTGGGGAATGTTTAATACTTGTTCTTTAAAATGCTATGTCAACACTTGCATATTTATAATATTAAAAGTATCTTCCTTGTGAGATAACCTAATAAGAGACAATAAATATTGTCTTCACCTTGATCCTAACGTGCTTTTGTCATGTGTTGGTGATCACCTGTTGCAGGCTACAAAGAATTCCTTACCTCTGCGCAGCGTCTTAAGAAAAGCGTCTATCTGTTCCTGTCCAACTCCAAAGGCCCCCTTCTGCCCAAAGAGGAGATGGGAGAGGAGGAGGTGTAGAACCTCTATTGCTATATCTTGGAAGCCACCTTCTTGATTTCCACCGACGTCTGCGTCAATGTAAGAACGCAGAAGATCCGGAAGTTTCTGTTTGATAAACTGGGCAGCTAAAAACCAAGTAACCAGTTATTTTTGTACCATAATGGATAAAAAGTCACAACACCATCCAAAATGTAGATGACCACACTTGTATTTACCAACTCACACTTTACCTTCCATTGCTTTCATATCTCTATGAGAGGCATAGTGAGTGACTAATTTAAGGAAAAGGAGTTTTACAGGATTAAAAGGTTCCTGAGATCAGTTATATAACAAACAACACAGTTAACACTAGCTGGGCCTAGTGGCTCACGCCTTTAATCTCAGTACTCAAAAAGGTGAGACAGAAGGACAAGGTCCAAATCAGCCTGGGCTAGAGTGAGATGCTGCCTCAGATAAGACATATAAAGACAGACAGACAGCAGACAAAATAACTAACACACTAGAACTGTACGTTGAAAAACAGGGCTGGGACATGCATTGTAGCATGTAATCCTAGCACTATGGTAGCTGATGCAAATTGAGGCCACCCTGGACTGGTGAGACTCTTGAATGAAATATAAAATAAACAAAAGCAAAAAACAAAAGGGGGAGGAAAAGGGGCGAGTATGGGTAGAGATGACTCTGGTTAGATGCTTGCTTACAAAGTCTGATAGCCTGGTGGTCTGTGACTCCCTAATACCCATGTAAAGCCAGATGTACAAAATAGCATGTGCCTGAAGTTTGAGAGGATCAGGCTTGCCCATTCGTTCTCTCAAATAAATTCATTAATTAAAAATAAGGCCTGGGGCTACAAAGATGGCTTAGCACTTAAGGCGTTTGCCTGCAAAGCCAAGGACACAGGTTAGATTCTTCAGGATCCAGGTATGCCAGGTATACAAAGTGGCGCATGAGTCTGGAGTTTGTTTGCTGTGGCATGAGGTTCTGGCAAGCCCATTCTCTTTTTAACTCTCTTTCTCTCAAATAAATAAAATAAAAATTAAAAAAAAAATTTTTAAGTTCCTTATAAGGCCAGGATCAATCTGGGTGTGGTGGCACATGCCTTTAATCCCAGCACTTAGGAGGCAGAGGCAGGAGGATCACCCTGAGTTCAAGGCCACCCTGACCCTACATAGTGAATTCCAGGTTAGCCTGGGCTAGCACAAGACCCTACCTCAGAAAACCAAGTAATAATAATTTTTTAAAAACAATTTTTAAAGGCCAGGGGCTGGAGAAATTATTTAATGGTTAGGGTGCCTAAGGACCCAGGTTCAATTCCCCAAGACACGTAAGCCAGATGCAGAAACTGGTACATCTGGAAGCCCTGGATAATAATAAGTAAATTTTTTAAAACTTAAGCATAAAACCACATTAAGGCCTAGTGGGCGTAATTCAGAGGAAAACGATCTTGTCTACTATGCCAAAGGCCCCGGGTTTGATCTCTAACCCTTAAAATGTGTGTATATATGTATGTATTTATTTTAAGGACACCAAGAGGGGTGAAATCTTATGAGTATTTTACACTTGGGAACAAAAAAAGGAAACTTACCAAAACCTCTGAGATCTGAGCTAGAAGAATTCAAGAGGGCAAGACCAAAAATTACCTGAAACAAGAAGTAGTTATCAACAGAAAGTCAATGGCTGTTTAAACTTTATTTTTTTCCCACATCTTTTTACTTCAGTCACTTACCTCTTGTACTTTGCTTAACTTGAGAACTTTACTCAGCTGGGCAAATAAGTGGGGTGCAGGCTTTAAACTCTGAAATACACCAAAATTTTAAAATAAGAACTCAAGTTTTAAAAGGTTTTTAAAAGATCTGTTCTGGCTGGAAAGATGGCTTAGCGGTTAATGTGTTTGCCTGCAAAGCCAAAGGATCCTGGTTCAACTCTTCAGGACCCACGTCCAGCTGAGGGATGGCTTAGCAGTTTAGGCATTTGCCTGCAAAGCCAAAGGACCCAGGTTCAATTCCCCAGAACCCACGTTAGTCAGATGCACAAGGGGGCACATGCATCTGGAGTTCATTTGCAATGGCTGGAGGCCCTGGAGCGTCCATTTTCTCCCTCCCTCCCTCTTTCTCTCAAATAAATAGTTATAAAAAAAAAAAAAAGATCGGTTCCCCCAATGATAGGTCTATATAGAAGTGCTATGATCCTGCCCCACAAGAAACAATACACAATATCCCAGTACTATGGACTTGATTAGCTTTTGCTTGGTGTGACTTGGTTTTAAGAGAGAGTACTAATATACCTTGATTTTAAGACAACTGCAAAAGGAAGTAACTACATAAAATTTTAAATTTAAGAAATGACAATTAAAAATAAAAAATTCAAAGACTTTGCCAAGTGTGGTGGCAAACACCTTTAATCTCAGCACTTGGGAGGCTCAGATCACTGGGAGTTCAAGGCCAACCTGGAACTGCAGAGTTCCAGATCAGCCTGAGACTAGAGTGAGACCCTACCTCAATAAGACCAAATCTCAAAACTTAAAATGTTTTTAGAAAACCTATTATTAGAGAGCATATGCAGGTTGGGTGTGGTGTTTCATGTCTGTATCTCAGTACTTGGGGAGAATGAAGCAGAAAGATAGTGTGAGCTACATAGGAAGAGCTTCTTTCTAACCAAAAACATAACACCGGGCGTGGCAGTGCATGCCTTTAATCCCAGCACTGGGGGAAAGGGGGGGAGGCAAGAGTAGGAGGATCGCCATGAGGCCACCCTTAGAATTCATAGTGAATTCCAGGTCAGCCTGGGATAGACTGAGACCCTACCTCGAAAAACTAAAAATAAAAAATAAAAAATAAAAAATAATAGCAACAACCAAAATGACAGAGAATCACACTCTTAGGACTACTAAAGATAAAAATAATACCAACCTTCTGGTAGTGCAATGGATTATCAATGGCATATGATAATGTCGAGATAAAATTTGGCTTTGTAATCAGCGAGGCACACTCCTGAATCAGAAACTGAGTCTTTAAAAATAAAACATGAATTTCCATTAGTGCTAACTTTATCTCACAAAAGCAGAGGATCTCAAGACAATGAAGTACAACCAGATGCTATATACTATTCATTATCAAAATCAACTCTTTAAAAGTTTCAGTAAACTAATTCAAGTCTACCAGCAACACATATTAAACTAAAATTTCCACCAGAGTCCACTAATAAGATACAACATGATTAACTGTTAGAAAATTGAGAATCTAGCCGGGCATGGTGGCGCACGCCTTTAATCCCAGCACTCGGGAGGCAGAGGTAGGAGGATCGCCGTGAGTTCGAGGCCACCCTGAGACTCCATTGTGAATTCCAGGTCAGCCTGGGCTAGAGTGAGACCCTACCTTGAAAAACCAAAAAAAAAAAAAAATTGAGAATCAAGCAACAGATATAAAATTTGGAACATGAAATTTCTCTCTGCCTTCACAAGCAGGACATTCCTTCATTTCTGCTTCCTTCACAAGTGCAGCACCAACTAGGTAGGAAGAGTTAAGTACAGAAAGGGGGAAAGCCCAACACTTTTTAGTTACCCTAATAAGATTTCCTGGATGTTATTTTCACATGTTGTTACATACATTACTCAAAAATACAATTCCTTCAACATTAGAGCTAATGCACTCTATATGACCCAAATACCTGATGGAAATCTTTGCCACTGCTTTTACCATCGCCACTGAAATCCACATGTGAAAATAGGCAGCGTAATAAATGCCTGTCTGCCTCAGGACCGTGCCGATTCACAATCTGAAAAGAACAGAAAGGTTAAGTTGAAAGGAAGCAAACAATATGCAAGAAAAAAAAAGGGAGGTGAAGAGATGGCTTAGCAGTTAAGGCACTTGCCTGTAAAGTCAAAGGACCCAGGTTCAATTCCCCAGTACCCACATAAGCCAGATGCACAAGGTAGTGCATGCATCTGAAGTTCATTTGCAGCAGTTGGGAGGCCCTGATGTGCCTATTCCCTCTCTTTCTATCTGCCTCTTTCTCTCTCTCTCTCAAATAAATAAAAATAAAACATTAAAAAGAAAAGAAAAAAGGACCAGGCTATATATAACTTGATGGTAGTAGTGCCCTTTGTCTAGCATATATTAACACCATGGGTAAGAAATATCAACCTCTACGATAAAGCTTAATAGTTCTAAGAATACTGCCTGACAGAGAGAACAGGGCTGGAATCCCAGAACTTTGGAAGGAGGACTCAAGCCAGCCTCCATACATAGACAGTTTTAGGTCAGGTATCTACGCATGGATTTTTCTCGTATTTCCTTCAGGTTTCTGCTCTAAAGTTAGCCAACAGTAAGGACATTCGTAACTACCATTTCTAAACAGCAACATGATCTACCCTACCCTACCCTATCACCAAACCTTACTCTGCTTTGTTTTATAGGCACTGCTTGTCATCATTGTAATATGCCAAACGGGGAACTGGTATTGTCTAGAAAGAAACCTATAAAGATATGTGGTAACTTAATTGTTTTTGTTAAACGGGAATTTAAGATGGCACAAATAAGCCAGGTACAGTGGCAGCCCTCAGGAGGCAGAGGCAAGAGGTTCTGAAAATCAAGGCCATCCTCAGCTATAGTGAGTGAGAGGCCAGCCTAGGCCACAATAAGACTCTACCTTAAAGAGAGAGAGAGAGCGAGAAGAGGGAGGGAGGAAGGAAGAAGGGAAGAAAAGATAAAGAAAGAAGAAAAAACTGTTATAAGTAGCTGGCCACAGCAGTACATACTTGTAATGTCAGAACTAGGGAGACCTCAAGAAAGAAGACTGCAAAAGCTCCAGGCAGCCTAAGTTACAAAGTAGAAAAACTGTATCTAATTTAACTTAAAAGGGGGGGGGGAGGGCTGGAGGGATGTCTTAGCAGTTAAGGCATTTGTCTGCAAAGACAAAGGACCCAGGTTCAATTCCCCAGGACCCACATTAGCCAGATACACAAGGGGGCGCACACGTCTGGAGTTTGTTTGCAGTGGCTGGAGCCATGGGGTGCCCATTCTCTCTCTTTCCCCCCTTTCTCTGTCAAATAAATAAAATAAAAATTAAAAAGCTACCAAGTGTGGTGGCACACATGTTGAATCCCAGCACTCAGGAGGTAAATGTAGAAGGATCAATGAGTCTGAGACTACATGGTCAACTCCAGGTCAGCCTGAGCGAGACTACAGAGACCCTACCTTAAAAAAAAAAAAAAAAAAAAAAAAAAAAAAAAAGCCAGGCATGGTGGTGGATGCCTTTAATCCCAGCACTCAGGATGCAGAGGTAGGAGGATCGCTGTGATTTCAAGGCCACCCTGAGACTAGATAGTGAATCCCAGGTCAGCCTGGGCTGTAGTGACACCAAAACTCGAAGAAAGAAAAAAAAGGCTACAAATAAGATATTCTAACTACAAAAGAGGGAGGGAAATAAAGAACCTCAGGGTGGGGAGAAGGGAGATGGCACAACAAATATACAATGCAGCTTAGTGGATAAAGGGCCTGCTACAGTATGGATGCTCAGTGCTCCGGAAGAGACAAGGGATTGATCCCCACTGTTTCACTGGCTGGACGAGAACTGACAAGCTCTTGGATCAAGAGAGAGACCTCAGTAAATAAGGTAAAGAATAATGGACAAAGACAAAACCATCATCTTCTGGCCTCTGCATGCACATGCACATACACATACACGCAGACATGCAAACATGCATACACATATGTAAAAAGAATCTCTTCAAAAACAAAATGATTGTAAGCCAATCCACTATTTGTGAGTTGGAGTGCTCTATTGTATTTGCCAGGTACCATTCTAGGGATCATAAACAGAGCAATAGGCTGCTGAGTCCTAAACTCTGTAAAATACTTTTTTTCGGGGGGGGGGGGTTGAGGTAGGGTCTCACTCTAGTCCACTGATCTGGAATTCATTATGTAGCCTCAGGGTGGCCTCAAACTCACAGCAATCCTCCTACCTCTGCCTCCCAAGTGCTGGGATTAAAGGCATGCACCACCGAGCCAGGCTTGTAAAATACATTTTCATGGGGAAAATAGCACAGGCAAAGAGTTTCTGTTAATACCTATGATGTGAAGAAAATCAAACAAAGCTATATAGTATTGACAGGAATGAGGGGCATGTGAGGGAGTGTCAGAAAAGCATCCAGTAAAATGAGCATGTGAAGCAAGGCCTCCTCAGATAGGAGGAGTGAAGAACAGTCAGGGCAGAAGGACAACTCAGGACACAAAGGCAGTAAGATAGAAGAGAGCTCATTTAAAGCCCAGGAATGGCAGGCGCACGCCTTTAGTTCCTCCACTGGGGAGGCAGAGGTAGGAGGATCGCTGTGAGATAAAGGCCAGCCTGAGACTACATAGTGAATTCCAGGTCAGCCTGGGTTAGAGTGAGACTCTACCTCAGAAAACCAAAAATAAATAAATGAATAAAGCTCAGGAAAAAGCTGGGCATGGTGGTGCATGCCTTTAGTCCCAGTGCTTGGGAGACAGAGGTAGGAGGATCACAGTGAGTTTGGGGCCACCCTGACACTACATAGTGAATTCCATGTCGGCCTCGGTTAGAGTGAAACCCTACCTTGAAAAGGAAAACACACACACACACACACACACACACACACACACACACACACACACACATTCTCTCCCCCTGCCTTCTCTCTCTGCTGGAGAAATGGCTCAGAGGTTAAGACGCTCGCCTGCAAAGCCTAAGGACAGAGGTTCGAGTCTCCAGGTCCCACATAAGCCAAATGCACAAAGTGGCACATGTGTCTGGAGTTCATCTGCAGTGGCTAGAGGCCCTGGCATGCCCATGCTCTCTCTCTCATAAATAAATTTTTAAAAAAATTTTTTAATGCTCAAGAAAAATCTGAAAGTGAGAAATAATAAGATAACTTCAGCCTGAGTTTGAGACCAGAATGGACAGCAAAACAAAACTTTCAAGAAAAAAGGAGCCGGGCGTGGTGGCGCACACCTTCAATCCCAGCGCTCAGGAGGCAGAGGTATGAGGATCGCCATGAGTACAAGGCCACCCAGAGACTACACAATGAATTCCAGGTCAGACGGGGGTACAGCAAGATCCTACTTTGAACAAAATAAAAAACAACAACAACAACAAAACCCACAATCATTATGATCATTGAACACAAATATGCTTTTGTAGCTGCTAGGTAAAAGGAATTACGACATCATGTGGACTGTCCTTATTTGCTTCAAACACTGAAATGGAATTTAACAACTATGATCCTGAATTACAAAGATGCTAAAATACAGCCTGAGACTTAGTGAATTCCAGGACAGTCTGGGCTAGAGTTGGACCCTACCTTGGGGGGGGGGGGCAGCAGCCAGGGATGGAGAGATGGCTTAGTGGTTAAGTCACTTGCCTGCCAAAGCCTAAGAACCCATGTAAACCAGATGCACAAGGAAGTACATATATCTGGAGGCCCTGGCGCACCCATTCTCTCTCCCCCCTCCCCCTTGTTCACTCTCAAATAAATAGATAAATAAAAACATTTTTAAAAAAAATAGAAGCTAAAATAAGGTATTTGGCAAATTAAACAGCAGGGTTAAGTCTGGGCTGGAGTGAAACCCCACCTCGAAAAACCAAAAACAAGCCAGGCATGGTGGCACACGCCTTTATTCCCAGGACTCGGGAGGCAGAGGTAGGAGGATCGCCATGAGTTCCAGACCACTTTGAGACTACAGAGTGAATTCCAGGTCAGCTTGAGCTAGAGTGAGACCCTACCTCAAAAAAACAAAAAGAAAGAGAGAGAGAGAGAGAGAGAAAGGGAAAAAAAAGAAACACACTAAAAATCTTGAGTTGGGTTGGAAAGATGACTTAGCAGTTAAGGTGCTTGCCTGCTAAGCCACAGGACCTTGTTTGATTTCCCAAGACCCAGATGCACAATGTGGCACATGCCTCTGGAGTTCGTTTACAGCGGCTGGAGGCCCTGGAGGGCTTGCTTGTAGAGCGTAAGGACCTGAGTTAATTCCCTGGTGCCCAAATAAATTCAGATGCACCTGGCACATCCATATTTGTTCATTCTCTCTCCTTGAAAATAAATACTAAATAGAATAAACAAGTTAGGTGAAGAACATGCATTTCAATGAACAACTAACAGAAAGGGTCAAGTAGTATTCCACTCTTCAAGAAATTAGAACTTTTTTGCCTCTGTGTGTGCACGCGCGCTGTATGCATGTTAGTGCACATGCCTGCAGAGGCAAGAGAACACAGGGTGAGACCAACCCATCCATCACTCATCTGCATGTTCCCTCCTTAAGATGCAGTCTCTTTTCAATTCCAAAGCTTGCCATTAAAAAAAAAAAAAGTTGTAGCCGGGCGTGGTGGCACACGCCTTTAATCCCAGCACTCCGGAGGCAGAGGTAGGAGGATCGCCATGAGTTCAAGGCCACCCTGAGATGACAGAGTTAATTCCAGGTCAGCCTGGACCAGAGGGAGACCCTACCTCGAAAAAAAAAAAAAAAAAAAAGTGTACGTTTTATTTATTTTTGGTTTTTCAAGGTAGGGTCTCCCTCTAGCTCAGGCTGACCTAGAATTCACTATGTAGTCTCAGGGTGGCCTCAAACTCATGGCAATCCTACCTCTGCCTCCCGAGTGCTGGGATTAAAGGTGTGCAAAACTTTACCTAGGAAAACCAAAGCAAACAAACAAAAAAATACATATATACATATATACATGTATGTGTGTGTGTGTGTGTGTGTGTATCTGTCCAAAGATAATGTGGGCTGGAACTGGCTGTCAAGCTAGCAGTAAGAGCACTACTCATGCCTGCAAAGCCTAAGGACCCAGGTTTGATTCCCAGTACTCACATAAAACAAATGTACAGGGTGGTGCATGTGTCTGGAATTCATTTGCTGTAGCTGAAGGTCCTGGCATACCCATTCTCTCTATCTGTCCCTCCACCCAATAAATACATCTGCCTCTTTCTCGCTCTCTCTCAAATAAATAAATTTTTTTTTAAAAAGATAACATCTCAGAAGGAACTAAAATATGGAAAAAAAAAAAAAGAGAAAGGAAACATGCTTAAAGAAAACATTACCACACAACAGCATCAAAAACAGGGCTAGGGCCCCCAAAACATTATAGGCCATTGCAGAGGCCCTTGGTTTCCCACCAGGAATCGATAGTAAGACCCTATTGCTGAAGACTCCACATACTTGGGCTGCAAGGCCACTGAGAAATCCTCCTGGAACTGTGCTGATAACCTCCTCCATGTAGAGCAGCTGAGAGAAAGCTGGAAGAAGCCATTCTACATGTAGTTCAATGGGAGAAAGAGATACCACCAGTGAAGATACTCAACAGTGGACACTGCAAGCCTTATTACTGGCCAGCCAGGCCAAATGAGCCAACAGGTGCAATAGTGGCACGTCTCTCATGGTGGAAACCAACTGCCCTCCAATTGGACTGGAGGCCCGCTCCATGGGGGGGAATACATCCCTGATACTGAAAACCTTAAACAGGGGTAGTCATGAGCCCTAGGGGTGTTAACATCTGCTGATGTCTGGAAAAATGTATATACTATGCTTATCAAACTGCCCAGTAAGCACTTCTCTTAATATTTATACCCTTATATTAACGCTACTCTCACTTTGGGTAGAGAATCTTCTCTTTTCAGATGGCAGTGACCTTGGGATGGCTCAAAAGGCATCATAGTGCTGGAAAGAAGTGACTGGAGTACTGAGTAACATCTCGATCACACCTTCCAAGGCTCAGGGTCTAATGCGGAAGAGGTGGTGGAAAGAATGTAAGAGCCAAAGGAAGGGTAGGACTCCTTACAACGTGCTCCCTCCAGACATAAAATGGCCTGGATATCCATGACCTCATAGTGCCTGATACTACCTACACAAGACCATCATAAGAGGAGGAAAAGATCATGACATCAAAATAAAAGAGACTGATTGAGATGGGGAGGGGATATGATGGAGAATGGAATTTCAAAGGGGAAAGGGGGGAGGGTAATACCATGGGATTTTTTTTGTTATCATGGAAAATATTAATAAAAATGGAGAAAAAAATAAATAAATAAAATAAAATAGCCTCCAAAAAAAAATTTAAAAAAAGAAAAGAGAAAAGGAAATGTAAATGTAAAAAAACAAAACAAAAACAAAACACGGCGCTAGGAGTTAAGATAAATGGCTCCGCGTTTAAAGCACTTGCATGCTATAAAGCCTAAGAACCAGGATGTGATTCCCCAGTACCCACATTAAAGCCATACGCACTAGGTGGTACATACATCTGGAGTTCGTTTCAGTGGCTAGAGGCCCTGGTGTACCCATTCTCTCTCCCTACCTGCTTCTTTCTCTCTTAAATAAATAAATGAATAAATAAAGTATTTTAAAATGGATTCAAAAAAAAAAACCAGGGTTAGACCAGGCATGATAGCGCATGCCTTTAATCCCAGCACTCAGGAGGAAGAAAAAGGAGGATCACTGTGAGCTCCTGAGACTACATAGTGAATTCCAGATCAGCCTGGGCTAGAATGAGACTCTACCTCAAAAAAAGAAAAGAAAGAGAAGAGAAGAGAAGAGAAGAGAAGAGAAGAGAAGAGAAGAGAAGAGAAGAGAAGAGAAGAGAAGAGAAGAGAAGAAAATATTCATGTGTACATACGTGACTTGTGAGCTCTTCTACATGAATACTTTATTTTCTAAAAAGTTGGTAGTCAATAGCATGAACAAGCAGAAAACCCTGCCAATTATGAAATCAACCAACCAGACAACAAGTATATGTGTGGCACACAGCCTCTGCAGGTAACTAACTGTTCTCTGATTGGATATTAGGCCAGCTCTGTAGGAGCAAAATCATATCTGATATTGGAAACAGAGTCAAAATCCCACAGTCAGGAAACTAAGAAGACCTCAGAAAGAACCCTCCACTGCTCTCAGGAGAGATTGGGCTTGAACACCAAAAAGAAAAGAAAGAGATTAGGCACAACTCTGCATACCCCCTTTAATCCAATCTTGTTCTTATCTTAATTGGAGAATCTTCTTTCTTTTACAAATGACATAGGAAAGGCAGGAGAACCAAGATCCATCAATAATACAGGATGAGCCTGGCGTGGTGGCGCACGCCTTTAATCCCAGCACTCGGGAGGCAGAGGTAGGAGGATCGCCATGAGTTCGAGGCCACCCTGAGACTCCATAGTGAATTCCAGGTCAGCCTGGGCTAGAGTGAAACCCTACCTCGAAAAACCACAAAAAAAAAAAAAAACACGGCGCTAGGAGTTAAGATAAATGGCTCCGCGTTTAAAGCACTTGCATGCTATAAAGCCTAAGACCAGGATGTGATTCCCCAGTACCCACATTAAAGCCATACGCACTAGGTGGTACATACATCGGAGTTCGTTTCAGTGGCTAGAGGCCCTGGTGTACCCATTCTCTCTCCCTACCTGCTTCTTTCTCTCTTAAATAAATAAATGAATAAATAAAGTATTTTAAAATGGATTCAAAAAAAAAACCAGGGTTAGACCAGGCATGATAGCGCATGCCTTTAATCCCAGCACTCAGGAGGAAGAAAAAGGAGGATCACTGTGAGCTCCTGAGACTACATAATGAATTCCAGATCAGCCTGGGCTAGAATGAGACTCTACCTCAAAAAAGAAAAGAAAGAGAAGAGAAGAGAAGAGAAGAGAAGAGAAGAGAAGAGAAGAGAAGAGAAGAGAAGAGAAGAGAAGAGAAGAGAAGAAAATATTCATGTGTACATACGTGACTTGTGAGCTCTTCTACATGAATACTTTATTTTCTAAAAAGTTGGTAGTCAATAGCATGAACAAGCAGAAAACCCTGCCAATTATGAAATCAACCAACCAGACAACAAGTATATGTGTGGCACACAGCCTCTGCAGGTAACTAACTGTTCTCTGATTGGATATTAGGCCAGCTCTGTAGGAGCAAAATCATATCTGATATTGGAAACAGAGTCAAAATCCCACAGTCAGGAAACTAAGAAGACCTCAGAAAGAACCCTCCACTGCTCTCTGGAGAAGAGTGGGCTTGAACACCAAAAAGAAAAGAAAAGAGATGAGGCTCAACTCTGCATACCCCCTTTAATCCAAGCTGTTCTTACTCTTAATTGGAGAATCTTCTTTCTTTTACAAATGACATAGGAAAGGCAGGAGAACCAAGATCCATCAATAATACAGGATGAGCCGGGCGTGGTGGCGCACGCCTTTAATCCCAGCACTCGGGAGGCAGAGGTAGGAGGATCGCCATGAGTTCGAGGCCACCCTGAGACCCCATAGTGAATTCCAGGTCAGCCTGGGCTAGAGTGAGACCCTACCTCGAAAAACCAAAAAAAATAATAATAATAATAATAATAATAATAACAATAATAATAATACAGGATGATAGCCAACTGTCCACCATGAAACATGCCATCTCTTCCAAACCTGCCAGGGTCCAGGAGAAGTTGCAGAGCAAGTGGTGGCATGACAGTGCTCTTACTGCTAGCCTGACAACCAGATGCACAGCAATGGTGACATATACAGATATCAATCACAATAGAAACCCAGAGGCCAGAGAGAACTGAACACTGAATCACACTGCCAACAAGCCTGCAATATTAAAGAAAACAGGGTAGAAAGACTGCAAGAGCCACAAAGTGGCTGGAATGCCCTGAGGCACGGTCACCCCACTATCCCAAGGACTAAGGCCTTCAAATACAATATCCTCACTGAGGAGGGTCTCCAGGGTAACAGGAGCATGGAAGAGGAGAGAAAAGAGTATAATCTGTTATATACATATAAAATAAAATCAAAAAGTGAAAAAAATTGGTGATGCCCACATATAATCTATTTTAGCATGTGGGAGGACCTCAAGTTCAAGTGCAGCCTCATGTGAAGGGGAAAAAAAAAACCAGGAGGGGACTATAAAGGCCACACCAAACACCTTAAACTCCTAACTTAAAAATACATTAAGTCAGGGTGATAGCTTAGAAGTTAAGCACTTACCTGTGAAGCCTAAGGACTCCATCCAGTTCAAGGCTCGATCCCCCAGGACCCACGTTAGCCAGAGGCACAAGGGAGCGCACGCATCTGGAGTTCGATTGCAGTGGCTGGAAACCCTGGAGTGACCATTCTCTCTCTCTCTATCTGCCTCTTTCTCTCTCTGTCACCCACAAATAAATAAATAAAAATGAACAAAAATACATAAAGTCAGAACTGGGCATGGTGGTGCACACCTTTAATCAAGCACTCGAAAAAGAAAAGCTATAGAGCATACACAAAATCATGGAAACTAAACACTACACTACTAAATGATGAATGAGTCAATGAGGAAATCAAGAAGGAAATCAAAAAATTCATAGAATCAAATAATAATGAGAACACAACACACCAAAACTCTTGGGACAACCAAGAAGGCATCCTAAGGGAAATTTTAATGGCTTTGTAAGTGCCAATATTAAGAAACTAGAAGTCGAGTGTGGTGGCACATGCCTTTAATCCAGCACTTGTGGTGGTGAATATATAGTACATTCCAGGTCAGCCTGGGCTAGAGTAAGACCCTACCCTCGGGGGGGGGGGGGGGGAGGAGAGGTTGCATGTAAATAACTTAATGTTTCACCTTAAGGCCTTAGGAAAAGAAGAACAAGGCAAGCCAAAAATAAGTAGATGAGAAGAAATAATAAAGATTAGAGCAGAAATTAACATCTCTATCACACTTTCCAAGGCTCAGGAATCCACTGTGAAGAATTACAGAAAGAATTTAAGAGCCACAGGAGGGTAGGAATGCTTACAAGACACTCTTCCAGATACAAAATGGTCTGGATATCCATGACCTCTCAGTGCCTGGCACTACCTACACAAGAACCTCATAATAGGAAGAAAAGATGGTGATATCAAAACAAAAGAAAGACTGATAGAGTGGGTGAGTGGATATGATGGAGAGTGGGGTTGCAAAGAGGAAATTGAGATGGAGGGGATTATCATGGTTTATGGTCATTAGTAGTAGTAGTAGTAGTATGGAAGTTGTCAATAAAAAATTTTTTAAACCAAAATACTCAGCATAAATCTTCTCAATTCTAAAGATTTGGCTCAAATAACTGGGTACACATTATTTATAAGATAGTCATGAGCTACAATTTCTATGAGAAACAGAATTTTATTGTTTTGCTTTTCAGTCAAGGTCTCACTACATTGCCAGAATAACCTTGAACTCATAGCCATCCTCTCCAGTCTTCTCAGAAACCAAGTACTGAGATTATGGGTACGCTTGAATACTTTTCATAATGTCAAACCTATACTAAGAGGGTTGGAGAGATGGCTTAGCGGTTAAGTGTTTGCCTGTAAAGCCTGAGGACCTGGTTCGAGGCTCGATTCTCTAGGACCCACGTTAGCCAGATGCACAAGGGGGCGCACGAGTCTGGAGTTAGTTTGCAGTGGGTGAGGCCTGGCGCGCCCGTTTTTTTGTGTGTTTTTTTTTTTTTTTTTTCCTCTCTCTCTCTCTATCCCTCTCAAATAAATAAATAAAAATAAACAAAATTTTTTTAAAAACCTATACTATAGAAATTTTAACAACTGAGGATTTAAAAACGGTATGGCTATTATATAAAAAGTAACACATGAGGATTGGAAAGATGGTTCATTGGTTACAGGCACTTGCCCATAAAGCCTAACACCCAAGTTCGATTCCCAGTAACCTGTGGCAGAAAGTCCTGCCTGCAGTGCCCATATTTACTTTTTCTCCCCTCCCCCAGCTCCTCCATAATGAAATAAAAATATTTTTAATGGTCAGGCATGGTGGCACACATCTTTAGTCCTAGCACTCAAGAAGCTGAACTAGATGAACACCATGAGTTAGAGGCAACCCTGAAACTACATAGTAAATTCCAGGTCAGCCTGGGCTAGAGTGAGGACCTACCTCGAAAAACCAAAAAAAAAAAAAAAAAAAAAAAAAAAAAAAAAAAAAAGAAAAAAGAAAAAAAAGGATCCTACCAGGTGTGGTGGTGCATGTCTTTAATCCCAGCACTCGGGAGGCAGAGGTAGGAGGATCACCATGAATTCCAGGCCACCCTGAGACTACAGAGTGAATTCCAGGTCAGCATGGACTAGAGCAAGACCCTACCTTGAAAAACCAAAATTTAAAAAAGAAAAAAGAAAAAAAAGGATCCTACCAGGTGTGGTGGTGCATGTCTTTAATCCCAGCACTCGGGAGGCAGAGGTAGGAGGATCACCATGAATTCCAGGCCACCCTGAGAATCACTCGGGAAGCAGAGGTAGGAGGATCACCATGAATTCCAGGCCACCCTGAGACTACATAGTGAATTCCAGGTCAGCCTGAGCTAGGAGACCCTACCTTGAAAAACCAAAAAATAAAAATAAAAAAGGATCATATTTACACATCTCAGAATAGTGTATATAATTGGAAAACCCAAGTATCAAATCTACTCAAGATGCAAAAATCTCTACAGTATAAAAAGGCCCAAAGTGAGGTCAGGGGAAGAGACTGAGTAAAGAAAAGGTGGAGGGAGGGCTAATCAAAATCTAAGAGGATATAAATAAATCATATGGAATCCTACTTTTTTGGACAATG
This sequence comes from Dipus sagitta, assembly GCA_036346955.1. NCBI lineage: Eukaryota > Metazoa > Chordata > Mammalia > Rodentia > Dipodidae > Dipus > Dipus sagitta. The sequence goes on from CM070770.1 coordinate 239,953,299, forward strand.
GAACACTCAGGAGCCATAGATTGTTGCTAGAAAATTTTCAGTGCCAGGGATGGGATACCTTCCAGTGAGTTGTTGGCCAGGGAAGTCCCTGATGCCCCCAAAACATTACAGGCCACTGCCGGGGCCCTTGGTTTCCCACCAGGAATAGATGGTAAGACCCTATTGCTGAAGACTCCACATACTTGGGCTGCAAGTCCACTGAGAAATCCTGCTGGAACTGAGCTAATTACCTCCTCCATGTAGACCAGCTGACAGAAAGCTGGAAGAAGCCATTCTGCATACAGTTCAATGGGATACAAAGAAATCACCAGTGAAGATACTCAACAGTGGACACTGCAAGCCTTATATTTGGCCAGCCAGGCCAAATGAGCCAACGGGTGCAATAGTGGCACATCTCTCATGGTGGAAACCAACTGCCCTCTAATTGGACTGGAGGCCCGCTCCATGGGAGGGTATACATTCCTGATACTGAAAACCTAACACAGAGGTAGTCATGAGCCCTAGGGTAGTAACATCTGCTGCTGTCTAAATAAATGTATATACTATGCTCATCAAACTGTCCAGTAGGCACTTCTCTTAATGGTCATACCCGTATATTAATGTTACTCTCACTTTTGGTAGAGAATCTTTTCTTTTCAGATGGCAGTGACCTTGGGATGACTCAGAAGGCATCATGGTGCTGGGAAGAAGTGACAGGAGTGCTTAGCACTGCAGTATCTCTATCATACCTTCCAAGGCTCATGATCCATTGTGGAAGAGGTGGCAGAAAGAATGTAAGAGCCAAAGGAAGGGTAGGACTCCTTATAATGTGCTCCCCCACAGACACAAAATGACCTGGATATCCATGATCTCATAGTTCCTGACACTACCTACACAAGACCACATAATAGGAGGAAAGATCATGACATCAAAATAAAAGAGACTGATTGAGAGGGGGAGAGGATATGATGGAGAATGGAGTTTCAAAAGGGAAAGTAGGGGGAGGGAGGGCATCACCATGGGATATTGTTAACAATCATCGAGGTTGTTAATAAAAAATAAATTAATTAAAAAAATTATAAATCATCAGAAAGGACCTCCAGTAAGACTGATTCAGATTAAATGCCTAACAAAGATTAAAAAAGAAAGAAAGAAAAAGATTATACCTATGCTCAAAGGAGTCAAGGAAGAAAACAAACTCCTGAAGGAATCCCAAGAAAACATAGGAAACCAACTTGATGAATTAAGGAAGTCAATATAAGACAGGAGTAAGGAAATAGAAATAATGAAAAAATAGCAATCAGAAATACTAGAAATAAAAAAACAGAGTAAGTCAAATAGAAAACTTTATAGAAAGTCTCACCAGTACAATGGATTGAGAGGATGGAATTTCTAAACTAGAAGACCAGGTGGCAGATCTAATATAGTCCAACAAAAAGAGAAAACAAACTAATAGGAAGGCACGAATAGGAATTTCAACACATTCAGGACACTATGAAGAGATCAACCATTAAGAATTCAGGGCCCATTAGAAGGAGAAGAGTTTCAGTCCAAAGACATAGGAGGTATTTTGAACAAAATCATACAAGAAAATTTTCCTCCAGATAGGGAAAATGATGCCAATACAGATACAGAAAGCCTTTAGAATACCATATAGACAAAAATCAGGAAAGTACTTCTCTTCACCCTATTATAATTAAACTAGAAAACACATAAAACCAAAGAAAATATATTGAAAGCAGTTAGAAATATCAAGCCATATATAAAGAAAGGCAGGCCCATCAGGATAACAGCTGATTACTCAACACAAACTTTAAAAACCAGAAGGGCTTGGAATGAATGATGTATTCCAAATTCTGAAAGAAAACAACTGTCAACCAAAATTACTTAATCCAGCAAAGCTATCCATACAAATCAATGGAGAAATAAGGACATTCTACAACAAAAGCAGACTAAAGGAATATTATGAACACACTAAACCAGCTCTACAGAAAATACCTGAAAGGCTCCTCCAGGCTGAACAGAAAGAAAAACATACAGAAGGAAAAAGTCAAAAATAAACCATATTCAGGGTAAAGAAAAAGAGAGGAAGAACTACAAAACAAGAAGAATGGCAAAAAAAAATTACATTTTTTTCAATAATCACTTTTAATATCAACGGCCTCAATGCACCAACCAAAAGACACAGGGTTGAAGACTGGGTTAAAAAGCAGCCGTTCCCCCCCCCCCCGCCAAAAAAAAAGAGCCGGGCGTAGGCACATGCCTTTAATCCCAGCACTAGGAAGGCTGAGGTAGGAGGATCACTGTTGAGTTGGAGGCCACCCTGAGAATACAGAGTGAATTCCAGGTCAGCATGGACTAGAGCAAGACCCTACGGAAGGCTGAGGTAGGAGGATCACTGTTGAGTTGGAGGCCACCCTGAGAATACAGAGTGAATTCCAGGTCAGCATGGACTAGAGCAAGACCCTACCTTGAAAAACCAAAATTTAAAAAAGAAAAAAGAAAAAAAAGGATCCTACCAGGTGTGGTGGTGCATGTCTTTAATCCCAGCAATCAGGAGGCAGAGGCAGGAGAATCACCATGAATTTGAGGCCGCCCTGAGACTACATAGTGAATTCCAGGTCAGCCTGAGAAAGAGTGAGACCCTACCTTGGGGGAAAAAAATAAAAAGGTCAGGATCCTTCTATTTCTTGCCTCCAAGAAACTCACCTTTCCATAAAAGACAGACATTATCTTAGGGTAAAAGGATGGAAAAAAGCATTTCAAGCAGATGGGCCTAGAAAACAAGCAGGTTTTGCTATCCTAATAGCTGACAGGGTAGACTTCAAACCAACATTAGTCAGGAAAGATAAAGAAAGTCACCTTATACTGATTAAAGAAACACTCCAGCAGGATGACATAAAACTCTAAACATAAATGCACCTAACATGGGGGCTCCCAACTTCATCAAACAAATGCTATTAGAACTACAGTCACAGATAATACCAAACACAGTTGTAGTGGGTGACTTCAACACCCCACTCTCATTGACAGGTCATCCCCGCAAAAACTAAACAGATGTATCTGGATTAAACGAGGTCATAGAACAAATGGACCTAACAGGTATCTAAAGGACATTTCATCCAAATGCTGCAGAATACACATTCTTTTCAACAGCACATGGAACATTCTCTAACACAGACCATATATTAGGACACAAAGCAAACCTTAAATACAGGAAAATTGAAATAAGTCCTTGCACTCTATCTGATCTGAATAATGGGATTAAACTACAAATCAACAGCAAGAAAAGCTATAGAGCCGGGCGTGGTGGCGCACGCCTTTAATCCCAGCACTCGGGAGGCAGAGGTAGGAGGATCGTTGAGAGTTCGAGGCCACCCTGAGACTACAGAGTGAATTCCAGGTCAGCCTGAGCTAGAGTAAGACCCTACCTCGAAAAACCAAAAAAAAAAAAAAAAGAAAAGAAAAGAAAAGCTATAGAGCATACACAAAATCATGGAAACTAAACACTACACTACTAAATGATGAATGAGTCAATGAGGAAATCAAGAAGGAAATCAAAAAATTCATAGAATCAAATAATAATGAGAACACAACACACCAAAACTCTTGGGACACCATGAAGGCAGTCCTAAGAGGAAATTTTATGGCTTTAAGTGCCAATATTAAGAAACTAGAAGTCGAGTGTGGTGGCACATGCCTTTAATCCAGCACTTGTGGTGGTGAATATATAGTACATTCCAGGTCAGCCTGGGCTAGAGTAAGACCCTACCCTCGGGGGGGGGGGGGGGGGAGGAGAGGTTGCATGTAAATAACTTAATGTTTCACCTTAAGGCCTTAGGAAAAGAAGAACAAGGCAAGCCAAAAATAAGTAGATGAGAAGAAATAATAAAGATTAGAGCAGAAATTAACATCTCTATCACACTTTCCAAGGCTCAGGATCCACTGTGGAAGAAGTTACAGAAAGAATTTAAGAGCCACAGGAAGGGTAGGAATGCTTACAAGACACTCTTCCAGATACAAAATGGTCTGGATATCCATGACCTCTCAGTGCCTGGCACTACCTACACAAGAACCTCATAATAGGAAGAAAAGATGGTGATATCAAAACAAAAGAAAGACTGATAGAGTGGGTGAGTGGATATGATGGAGAGTGGGGTTGCAAAGAGGAAATTGAGATGGAGGGGATTATCATGGTTTATGGTCATTAGTAGTAGTAGTAGTATGGAAGTTGTCAATAAAAAATTTTTTAAACCAAAATACTCTGCATAAATCTTCTCAATTCTAAAGATTTGGCTCAAATAACTGGGTACACATTTTATTTATAAGATAGTCATGAGCTACAATTTCTATGAGAAACAGAATTTTATTGTTTTGCTTTTCAGTCAAGGTCTCACTACATTGCCCAGAATAACCTTGAACTCATAGCAATCCTCCTGCGTCTCAGAAACCAAGTACTGAGATTATGGGTACGCTTGAATACTTTTCACTAATGTCAAACCTATACTAAAGAGGGTTGGAGAGATGGCTTAGCGGTTAAGTGTTTGCCTGTGAAGCCTGAGGACCCTGGTTCGAGGCTCGATTCTCCAGGACCCACGTTAGCCAGATGCACAAGGGGGCGCACGAGTCTGGAGTTAGTTTGCAGTGGCTGGAGGCCCTGGCGCGCCCGTTTTTTTGTGTGTTTTTTTTTTTTTCCTCTCTCTCTCTCTATCCCTCTCAAATAAATAAATAAAAATAAACAAAAATTTTTTTAAAAACCTATACTATAGAAATTTTAACAACTGAGGATTTAAACAGGTATGGCTATTATATAAAAAGTAACACATGAGGATTGGAAAGATGGTTCATTGGTTACAGGCACTTGCCCATAAAGCCTAACACCCAAGTTCGATTCCCCAGTAACCATGTTGGCAGAAAGTCCTGCCTGCAGTGCCCATATTTACTTTTTCTCCCCTCCCCTGCTCTCATAATGAAATAAAAATATTTTTAATGGTCAGGCATGGTGGCACACATCTTTAGTCCTAGCACTCAAGAAGCTGAACTAGGATGAACACCATGAGTTAGAGGCAACCCTGAAACTACATAGTAAATTCCAGGTCAGCCTGGGCTAACATAAAAAACAAAGTAAAACAAAACAAAACAACAACAACAACAACAAAAAAGAACTAGACCAAATCAGACAAGATCATGTTTCAATTTTAAGACAGAAAAATAAAAAAGATAATTAATGGGCTGGAGAGGTAGCTTAGGGGTTAAGGCGCTTGCCTGTGAAGCCTAAGGACCCAGGTTCCATGTAAGCCAGATGCACATGGTGGCGCATGCACATGGTGTTCGTCTGCAGTGCCTACAGGCCCTGCCTGGCGTGCCCATTCTCTCTCTCCCTCTCTCTGTCTCTAATAAATAAATAAATAAAATAAAATCTTTTTTAAAAAAGATAAATACTAAAAGATCTGAAAGATCTCATTTATATATTATACTAGGAAACAGTTACCTGTCACTCAACATACCCACAAAAATTTCCAGCTTTCCATCCACTGAATATTTAGTCCTTTAATGCTATTTGTTTTCTGACTAGATTACTTACATGCTGTATTTCCTGCTGGCTGGCTCGGTAGTTTTTCTTGGTTAAATTGTCCACCAGGTAGCTTATTTGAGACAAGGCCAGCGAGAGCGAGTCAAGATTCATTGCTGGTTGGGGCGGAAGCAGGCGGCCGAGCCCGGCGCAAAATCACCATTATTCCCCTTTAGTCACCTCAGAGGCAGGTTAATGCTTTTTCTTTGTAATTAGGCTATGTCTGATATCTGTGTAATGTCTTCAGTTCTTCTTTGCCAGGTGTCTTATTCTGTTCTGAAACATGGCACCTGTTGAAATAAAAAAATCCAGAGATTTCAGTTAGGAAGAAGGTTGAATAATTTTCATCTTTCTCTGTACTTAACAAATAAGATGTCTCAACCACTGCCAAGTTTTAAACTTAAGACACTAGAAACACTAGAGAAAACAACCCCCAAGAATTTATTTAAACTTAGCAAGACAAACTGTAATTAATGAAATGTCTATTTTACCAATTTAAAAATGAATTTCTACCATACTCCCCAGAACCAATAAATAGGAGCAAATTTAATTAAATTTAGGATTTAATACCAATTTTCGGCTAAGATGAAGTGTGAAATTAGGGTCTGAGCAAGTGCATCTCACTTTCATTCCCTCTGTCCACATTATTTATCTACAAGATATCTTCTAAGACTCCATCTCTGCACAACTGAAGCACATGTTCGTTCACTTTATTCCTGTCACTGCTTCACAATCAGACAGCTGGTCTTAATAGCTGTACTTTATGACCTGCATTTTGGTTATCTAAATGATTGATTTAAAAGTAAGGACTGAGGTAGGAGGGTCACTGTGAGTTTGAAGCCAGCCTGGGTTACAGTGAGACCCTGCCACAAAGAATGGAAAGAGAAGGGAAGGGAAAGGAGAAAGGAGGGAGGGAGGGAGCTCCAGAAGTGAAAGTTTACCTGCACTGGTGACACTTCACAAGGATCATTTAGGAATGAGATCTTACAAACAGCAGTGTAGCTAAAGTGACAGGATTATCATCAATTAACTCCAACCACCACTAACCCAGGGAACAAAAAAACATACACACCCAAAGCTCCCTTTATCCTTACAAATTAATAAAGTACCAGTAAGATAAGGAAAACTGAATTCAAGGAGCTTAGCTTATCCAGTTTCATGCTCGAAAATCTGCTTTTTATTATAATCTGAACCTACCACATAAGGCAAACTAAACTCATGATGATTAAGGTCTTCTACTTTACACTACATATTATTTGTTAGCCATAACCTTGAACACAAAATTCCATTAAGACTTTATTGCCACCAGGTATGGTAGTACAAGCCTATAACCCAGCTGAAGCAGGAAGATAAGGAGTTAAAGGCCACTCTCAACTACATGTTATTTCAAGGCCAGCCTGGCTAACATAAGGCCTTGTCTCAAAAAAGAAAAGTATATTTCTTCAGATATACTTTTCCAAGTCAAAGGAAATGGAAACAGATCTTCTGAGTTTAAAAGAAAAACTGAAGAAAAAAAGACAAACAAGGGCGGGAGAGATGGCTTAGCAGTTAAGGGCTTGCCTGTGAAGCCTAAGGACCCCAGTTCGAGGCTCAATTCCCCAAGACCCACATTAGCCAGATGCACAAGTGGGCACAAGCGTATGGAGGAGCTCGTTTCCAGTGTGGCTGGAGGCCCTGGCGCACCCATTCTTGCTATCTGCCTCTTTCTCTGTCACTTTCAAATAAATAAATAAAAATAAACAAAAAAATATTTTAAAAAAAGACAAACAATAGGAAATAGCAAGCAATCTAAGGGGCTGAAGAGACAGCTTAGCAGTTAAGGTGCTTGCCTGAGAAGCTTAAGAAGTCAGCTTCAATTCCCCAGAACCTTAAGCCAGATGCACATGGTGTCGCATGCGTCTGGAGTTCCTTTGGGGCAGCTACACCATTCTCTCCCCTACACTTACTAAAATATCTTCTAAAAGAGAAAAGTAACAGCACTATAGAATGTCTGCCCAGAACACACAGGCCATGGGTTGGATTCCCAGCACTACCATTTACAAAAAAAAAAAAAAAAAAAAAAAAGAAAGAAAAAAAAAAAGAAATGTAGTCTAGCCCAAGACAGCTATTTGAAAAGAATGAAGCTAGGCATGGTGGTGCACACCTTTAATCCCAGAACTCTGGAGGCAGGTAGGACGATCACCTTGAGTTCAAGGCCACCCTGAGACTACATAGTGAATTCCAAGTCAGCCTGAGCTACAGTGAGACCCTACCTCGAAAAAACCAAAAAATGAAGGAGTGGAGAGGAGGCTTATTGGTTGAGGTGCTTACCTACATAGCCAAAGGACCCAGGTTTGATTCCCCAGGACTCAAGTAAGCCAGATGCATGAGTGGCACATGCGTCTGGAGTTTGTTTACAGCTGCTGGAGGCCCTGGTGTGCCCATTCTGTCTACCTGCCTCTTTCCCTCTCAAATAAATAGAAATTAAAAAAATATTAAGAATAAAAAGAATGAAGTGAGCTGCCATACACCCTGGTTCACACCTGCAATCCCACAATTTGTGAGGTGAAGGCAAGAGCATCAGGAATATAAAGCCAACCTTACCTACCCAGTGAATTCAAGGCCAGCCTAGGCCACATGTGGCCCTGTCTCAAAAATAAAATCCACAGAAAATGAGTGGAGTGCTGGGGATGCAAGCCTGTAATATAAGCATTTAGGAGCTGAGGCAGAAGGATAACGAGTTAGAGGTCAGTCTAAGCAGTTTAGCAATATCCTGCCACAAAATAAAAATTTAAAGGGGCTGAAGATTTGGCTCAGTGACACAGTCCTTACCGAGCATATAAGAAATGTCCTGGATTCAATCACCAATCCCCACCCCCACTAGAAAATGAAAAATGCACAGAATCAACCCCTCAGCTGAAAAGGTAAGGAAGCCTTTCCTTTTCACTGTAACTACATTACATTGTTCTCCACACTACATGCTATCTTGTGCAGATTTCTTCAAATTTACAAAGGTAGGGTAAGTCCCATAAGTGTGGTAAGGTTTAAGATTACTATTGTTTTTCAAGGCAAAGTCTCAGTCTAGCCCAGGATGACCTGGAACTCACTCTGTAGCCTCAAACTCACAGCAAACTCCCAGTGATTCTCCTATACAACCTGGGATTAATGGTATGCACTATCATACACAGCTAAGGTTTAAGATTATTTTAGGGATGGAGAGATATAGTTTAACAGTTAAGAGCATTCCTGCAAAGCCTAACAACCCAGGTTCAATTCCCCAGTACCCACATAAAGCCAAATGCAAGTGGCATATGCACGCATCTGAAGTTCTGTTAGTGGCAGCTGGAGGTCCTGGAGTGCCCTGTCTCTCTTCTATCTCACCTTGAAATTAAAGAAAAGTATTTTTTAAAAATCAAGGGGATAGCCTGTGGTGCATGCCTATAATCCCACCACTTGGGAGGCTAAGGTAGGAAGGTCACTGAGTTAAAGGACACTCTGAGACTACATAATGAATTCCAGGTCAGCCTGAGCTAGAGCGAGACCCTACCTAAAAAAAACAAAAGGGGGGGGGACATGAATATGGCTACACACACACACACACACACACACACACATATTGTGATATATCTAATTGGTTATGTCAGGAATTTTTCCAAGCTAAACCAGGCTTCTTAAGACATTTCCAGAAACCACTCGACACCTTCACAAGCTCAAATAAAAATTCAACTACAGAAGTCCTTTGCTTGGCTTGGCTCTGGCATTAAAACTTCATAGCATGGGTTTGGGGAAATGGTTCAGCGGCTAAGAATACTTGCTGCTCAGGCTGGAGGGATGGCTTAACGGTTAAGGTGTTTGCCTACAAAGCCGAAGGACCCAGGTTCGATTCCCCAGGACCCACGTTAGCCAGATGCACAAGGGGAAACATGCATCTGGAGTTCGTTTGCAGTGGCTGGAGGCCCTGGTGTGCCCATTCATTCTCTCTCCCTCTATCTCTGTCAAATTAATAAATAAAAATTTAAAAATTTTAAAAAAAAGAATGCTTGTTGCTCAAACATAAAAGCCAGCAATGGCCTTAGTTTGATTTCCAGTACCCACATAAGCTAGGCATGGCACCATAAGCCTTGCAAGCCCAGGTCTATGGGGAGTGAAGATGGAGTCTAGCTGGTGTTCACTGAACCACCAGTCTGACTGGTAGCAGTACCTTCAGGTTCACTGAGACTCCATTTCAAGGCAGAAGCATGGCAGAGGATACCTGCCATTCTCCTCTAGTCTCTCCACACATGTGCATACACCACACACCCCCAATCCCTACCACACACACACTACAAATATTTGTGACTGACAGCATCAAAACAGAATTACTATTGCATGTAAAACCCCTACCTTAAGGGCGGAGTAAAAAAAACAGTATTTTGAATTCTTTTTCTTTTCTTTTTTTTGGTTTTTCACTCTAGCCTAAGTGATGGGACTAAAGGTGTGCGCCACCATGTCCCATGCCCAGCAATTTTGAATTCTTTTTCCAAGTTATTATCAGCCAAAATGATAGTCAAAGCATATTTTACATGGAAAGTATTATTTTAAAACATTTATTTATTTTATTTATTTATTTAAAAGAGGGAGAGAGAAAGAGGCAGACAGAAAGAGAATGTGCACACCAGGGCCTCCAGCCACTGCAAATGAACTCCAGACATGTGCACCACCTTGTGCATCAGGCTTCCACGGGTCCTGGGGAATCAAACCAGTCTTTTGGCTTTGCAGGCAAGCATATTAACCATTAAGCTATCTCTCCAGCCTGATAGTATTATTTTACAGAATATTACAAATACCTGGGACTGGGGTATTATTCCAGTGAGAGAGTGCTTGCCTAACATGTTCACTGGGTTCTACATCCAGCACCACAAAACACACACACAAAACCTGGTATGACCCAGAATGTGATCATTCTGTCACCTGTGGACAGAACTGATTACTTCCCTCGATCCACGATGATGAATACTTTTTGCATGATAATCTTTCAGCCTACTGGCTTTTGGCCTTACAATACTAGATTTGGACTTTTTCTCGGTATTAATTTTCTTGATAATTTACTTGTGCTGTGGAACTAACAATCATCTATACTATTAACTCTCAAAGGTCTACCTCTAGCCTAACTCACTCTCATGATGTCCTGATTTTTACTAATTTCTTACCTAACATTTGATATACAGTATATTCAAAAATAATCACCTAAGCTGGGCATGGTTGCACACACCTTTAATCCTAGCACTTTGGAGGCAGAGGTAGGAGGATCACCATGAGTTCAAGGACACCCTGAGACTCAAGCCTGGGCTAGAGACCCTACCTCAAAAAACAACAAACAAAAAGAAATCACACTGATCTTTCTATCCAATGATATTAACATGCTTGCAAAGACTTCCCCTGTAACAATCCATACTAACTTCATCCTTATAGTTATCCACATCAAAAATGTGGAATCCCCGGGGCGTGGTGGTGCACGCCTTTAATCCCAGCACTCGGGAGGCAGAGGTAGGGGGATTGCCTTGAGTTCGAGGCCACCCTGAGACTCCATAGTGAATGCCAGGTCAGCCTGGGCTAGAGTGAGACCCTGCCTCGAAAAAACAAAACAAACAAACAAAAAAAAACCTTGGAATCCAAGCTCACTCTCCTGTTGCTGTCTTCTACCTTCTGTGGCAAGAACTGATGTCCAGCCTCTGCTCTGGAACCATCCTTTCCCAACCATCATGAAGCATCCCCTCAAGATGCTAAGCCAGAGTAAACTGTGTCTGCACATCAGCTGCTTTTGGCTGAGTGCTTTGTTCTGACAACCAGAATGAACAACCAGGCACTTTACAGTGGTGACTGCTGTTGACCAAAGGAGGTGCTGAGCTTTGCTTCATTCTGTCAACTGGTTACAGAATGTGTCTGCGACCAGTTGGAGGTTGTAGTGGAACTTGACAGGACATAACTTTGTCACAGAGAACAGTCACTTCATATGATACGAAGATATCACTTAACTAACTACTGGTGCAATCTGAGAGTGAATCTACTTGTCCCTGGAAGGTGTCCTAGTATCTGTCAGAAGAAAACTTGCATCAGTCCAGGACTTCATTCCCAGCTGGATGGCACTGGTAGCCGCCTTGGCTAATCTCCAGGCAGAATCCAAATGCCAAATCTATCTGGGTGAAATGACAGACCCTGTCACGATTGAACATGGATACAACTTCTGTTCCATCTGAATCATGCAGTCCTGGGCAGATCTGGAAGGCAGGTTGTCCTGTCCTGTCCGCTGATAGGAATGCAAAGACAACCCACTTATGAGAAACATCCAACTGAGAAGGATAATTGCAACCACCAAGCAGCTCCACAGCCAGCTGAGTAAATCCCAGGAAGAGAAACCTCTGTTTGTGTGAGAGAAACAGTCAGGTCCTGACCCTTTTCTGTGAGGAGGACCTGGAACTGCTGTGCGCCCTGTGCACTTGGCTTCCCTCCCACAGGGCCACCATATGAGGCTCATTGAAGAAGCTGCCTCTCAGCACAGAGAAAGCTTCCAGTTACATCAAGTCACTGAATAGGCAAATAGCAGTTTCAGAATGCACTAGCCAATCAGGGCAGAACAATCACAACTGTAAGAGAAGATGGAAAGTAAAAGGAGGAAACTGCGCTCTGAATCTAAATACTTGAAGCAGTTGGCAGACCAGAATGCAGTACTGACAAGGTTAGGGAAAGGAGAGAGAGAGAGAGATGGTTCAGAAGGCTCCATGGGAGACACTTTGCAAAGCACTTATCAGCAATGCAAGTGTTGCTAAGGGAGGTGTCAGAGAAAAGCATGACGCCAGACGTGGAATTGCTGATGGGTATCAAGAGCATCTTCCACAGTTCTCAAAACATGAAGCACCCCCACTTTCTATTTACTTAAGTTCTAGAAAGAAGGGTATTGTCTTCCTCCCCAGTTTTCCATTCTGCGTACAATTAAGACATTTAGAGAAATTACTCATCTGCTTGTCTCCGTGGATAAAAAGTCAGTGAGATGTGTAAACAAAAAGTAAAGCGTCCCTTTGAACCCAGCATGCTCTGTAGGTTTTGCAGCCATTCTGGGTTCTCAGAGATTCAGTTCTGGCCAGCATTACTGGGAGGTATGAGTAGATGACAAGCCTGAATGAGCCACGGGGCTTTTCAAAGACACTCATGTGGATGATGCCACGAGGATGCTGTCAGAACAGAAGAGTCGCTAGGTGATTCAGCTGAAGGATGGTGGCTATGTAGTTGAACACACTGTTCCAGTCACTCTTGAGCACACAGAAAAGCCCAACAGGATTGGCATTTACCTGGACTATGAGCTGGGTGAGATTTTCTTTTACATTTGACTCACATCCATTCTTTCAGGGATGAATTTTCAGAAGCACTGAGGCCTTGCTTCCATGTTGGAAATAATTCTAAACCTCTGCTTGTGCAATGACAGAAAGGTAAGCCAATTCTGACTCCGCTTCCCTCCCCCGCCGCACCATTGTCTTTCTTTCCCTTCCCTTTCTTTACCTTATCCTAGAGCTAACTATGTAGTCCAAACTACCTTCAGAAAGCTGGGGTTTTTCTTTAGCCATCATGTCCAGCAAACAGTTCTTACAAAGACTTCTATAACTTAGACCAGTAAGGAAAATTTATTCTTTTTGTTTTGATAATGACAGTTGCTGTGGATTAATAGATGTGGACATGAACTGTGATGTGTTTCTGGATTTTTAAGAGTATAAAATTGTAATTTTAAAACATTCTATTTATTTATTTATTTATTTATTTATTTATTTGAGGGGGGAGAATGTATGCATGACAGGGCATCCAGCCACTGCAAACAAACTTTCAATGCATACACCACCTTGTACATCTGCTTACAAGGGTACTGGGGAATGGGGAATCAAATCTGGATCCTTAGGCTTCGTAGGTAAGTGCCTTAACCATTAAGCCATCTCTCCAGTCCCAAAATCTTAATTTTAAGCAACTCAATTAGCTCAGTCAGTAGAGCATGAGACTCTGAAGACTGTAATTTTACAACTTTGTGCATGAGCATATTGGACTTGCCTACGTAAGCATTTACCAGTTTCACTAGTACTTAAGACACTCCAGGCTGCAGAAAACAAATAATCAAAATTGGAAAACCCAACTAAATTACACGCTTCATAGTATACATATGTTACTTGGGTCACAGTGCTAAACATGCCGTGGCTACTCAGTTTTAACATTGAGGGAAATCTACTTGAAGGATGAACAGAAACTGCATTATGTGCAACCTTCTGTCAATTTTAAGTAATTTTCATAATTGTTTAAATAAAACATTTTACAAAAATAAGAAAAATAACTTGGAGGCTGAAGAGATGGCTTAGCAGTTAAGGCACTTGTGTGCAAAGCCAAAGGACCCAGGTTCAATTTCCCAGAACCCACATAAGCCAGATGTACAAGGTGGCACATGCTTCTGGAATTCGTTTGCAGTGCTGTAGGCCCTGGCACAACCATTCTCATTCTCTCTCTCTCAAGTAAGTAAGTAAGTAAGTAAATAAATAAATAAAATAAATCCTTGGAATCTGAACTTCCAGGTAAGATGGTGGCAGAGTAGCCACACCAAAGCAACTTAGGGAGGGAAATGAGCAGAAAAATAGCAAAATACATTCTTCTACTGAAAAGTGAAAGTGTATAATTTATTATCAACCATAGCAGAGAAGCAGGACAGACTCAGATATTCTAGGAAGAGGAAAAAACCTGCTAGAATACCTCCAAGGCCCCTGTGGCCACCTTCCACTGCAGGAGCAGAAACCAAGTGAAGGGATTTTCCACTGACATCAGCCTCCTCCCGAGTCAAGAAACCTGGTGGTGCACACCTTTAATCCCAGCAATCTGGAGGCAGAGGTAGGAGGATCACTGAGAGTTCGAAGCCACCCTGAGACTAACATAGTGAATTCCAGGTCAGCCTGAGCTAGAGAGACCCTACCTCGAAATACAAGCAAGCTGAAGGGAAAGACAGCAGGAACAAGCTAAGCAGCTCCAGTACAACTCTAGACATCTTGCACAGCGTCCCATCCCCCACCCTCTGAAAACTCATTCACCCCCAGCCGCACAGCATCCAGCACAGCCCGTCAGAACATTAGATCCACAGCAAAACAGAGAGGGATCATGGTGGGCACTCAGAATTGGTGAGATTGGAAGCCATCACAAACGGTAACAGGCCCTACTTAAACGAAGCAAGGTACATAGGCCTGCACTGGAAGTGCTCATCTGTCTTTCCATATCAGGGCAGGTTAGGTATTACATTTGATTGATATATTCTTGGTTTGCTTTACCATTCTCAAATAAGCTGTATTTTGGTGTTGGCTACTGTTGCCTTTGACATTTCCTAATTTATAAAGCCTTTCTCGTTTTCTTCTGTAATTACTGGGGGCAGGGTCTCACACGGCCACAGGCTGACTTGGAACCCAATTTCAGACCAGAAATTATCAACCTCTCAGTTGACAGGATTAAGAGTGTGAGGCAACACATCCTTAGAGACTTTGACTTTATTAGATTTTCTACTGGTTTTAATTCCCACTCTTGCATGAATGTTCTGTGCTGATTTTGATTGAATGTATACATTGCCCAGTTGAATTTTAGAATTTACCAGTAATATGATCCACCCATTATACTGGAATAGCATGCACACTCAACACCTAGGGTCACTTCTGCTGTTTCTCTCGGAGTATAAGAGCTACACCTGGCAACTTAAACTCCTACCCTGAAGATACACAAAGTCAGATTTACACGGCTAAGAACACTGCAGACAATTAGAAAACCCAAGCATCAAATTAACACAAGATGCAAAACTCTCTACATTATAATACAAGAAACACACAGCCACCCCCCCCCCAAAAAAAGCAATCAAGGCAATGCAATTCCACCAGAAACTATAAACCCATCAGAAAGGACCTCCTGTGAGACTACCTGAGACAACAAGCTAAATGAAGATTTCAAAAACAATGATTTTATCTATGCTCAAGGAAATCAAAGAGGATAAACTCCTGAAGAAATCTCAACAGAACACAGGGAACCAATTTATTAAAACAAGGAAGATATGCGTAAGGAAATAGAAATAATGAAAAAATACCAATCAGAAATGGGGCTGGTGGGATAGCTTAGCAGTTAAGGCATTTGCCTGCAAAGTCAAAGGACCCAGGTTTGATTCCCGAGTAAGCCAGATGCACAAGGTGGCACATGTTTCTAGAGATCATCTGCAGCAGCTGAAGGCCCTGGTGTCCCCCCACACCCCCTCTCTCTCTCCCTCTGTCTCTCCTTCTCAAATAAATAAACTTTTAAAAAAAGAAATGCTAGAAATAAAAAACAGAGCAAGGCAAATAGAAAACTTTGTACAAAGTCTTAACATTAGAATGGATCAATGGATCAACAGAAATTCTGAACGAAAAGACCAGATGGCATATATAATGTAGGCCAAAAAGAGAAAGACAAACTAATAAGAAGGCATGAATGGGAATTTCAACACATTTGGGACACTATGAAGAGATCAAACATAAGAATCCAGGGCATAGTAGAAGAATTTCACATCAAAGGCATAGCAGGTATTTTGAACAAAATCATAGAAGAAAATTTGCCCCAAATAAGGAAAGTGATGCCAGTGCAGATATAAGCCTTTAGAACACCAAACAGAAAAATTCAGAAAAGAACCTTGTCACCATATTATAATTAAACTACAATACATACAAACCAAAGAAAATATTTTGAAAGCAGTTAGAGAGAAAAAAAAAGTCACCCACAAAGGCAAGCACATCAGGGTAACAGCAGTAAATTACTCAACACAAACTTTAAAAGCCAGAGAAAGTCTTGGAATGATGTGTTCCAAGTTCTGAAAAAAACAACTGTCAGACAAGATTACTTTATCCAACAAAGCTATCCATACAAATTAACAGAGAAGCACATGCACAACAGGATAAAAGAATCTATGAACACCAACTCATCTCTACAGAAAATACTTGAAAGGATCCTCCATGCTGAAGAGAAAGAAAATCACACACATTAGCAAACAACAAAATAAACCATACTCAAATAATAATTAATACAGGAGAGTAAAGGAAAAACCAAAATAACTATAAAAGAAAAAGGATGGCAAAAATACATACACACCTTTCAATAATAACTCTTAATATCAATGACCTTGATATTAAGTAAGCCAGATGTACAAGATGGCGCATGCTTCTAGAGATCAACCAAAGAACACATTCCGGCAAAAAATAAACAGAGAAACATCTGGATTAAATGAAGTCATAGAACAAATGAACCTAACAGATATATACAGAACCTTTCATCCAAATGCTGCAGAATACACATTCTATTCAGCAGCACCTGGAATGTTCTCTAAAATAGACCACATATTAGGACATGAAGCAAACCTTAACAAATACAGGAAAAATGAAATAATTCCTTGCACTCTATCTGATCACAATGGGATTAAACTATAAATCAACAGCAAGAAAAGCTATAGAGTATAACCAAAATCTTATAAACTAAACAATACACTACTAAATGATGAATGGATCAACATAGAAATCAAAAATTCATAGAATCAGGGCTGGAAAGATGGCTTGGCAGTTAAGGCACACGCCTGTGAAACCTAAGGACCAAGGTTCAATTCTCCAGGTGCCACGTAAGCCAGATGCACATGGTGGCACATGTGTCTGGAGTTTGTTTGCAGTGGCTAGAGGACCTGGTGTGCCCATTCTCACTCTCCCTGTCTCAAATAAATAAATAAAAATAAATCTTAAAAAAATTCAGAGAATCAAATGATAATAAGAACATAACATACCAAAACCTTTGGGACACAATAAAGGAAGTCCTAAGAGGAAAATTTATCCCTTTAATTGCCTATATTAAGAAATTAAGGGGGCTGGAGAGATGGTTTAGCAGTTAAGCACTTGCCTATGAAGCCTAAGGACCACGGTTCGAGGCTTGACTCCCCAGGACCCACGTTAGCCAGATGTACAAGGGGGCGCACACGTCTGGAGTTCGCTCGCAGTGGCTGGAGGCCCTGGCGCGCCCATTCTCTCTCTCTCTCTCTCTGCGCCTTTCTGTGTCTGTCTCTCTCAAATAGATTAAAAAAAAAAAAAAAATGAACAAAAAAACTTAAAACAAAAAAAAAGGAATTAAGGGCTGGAGAGATGGCTTGGCGGTTAAGGTACTTGCCTGCAAAGACTAAGGACCCAGGTTCGATTCTCTGGAACCCAAGCAAGCCAGATGCACAAGATGGCACATGTGTGTCTAGTGCAACCATTCTTTCTCCATCTGCCTCTCCCCACCCCCACTTGCTTTCTCTAGTAAATAAATAAAAATCAAATATTGTTTAAAAAGAAAAAAATATAAAAAGTTGCAAGCAAACAACTTAATGCTCCACCTTAAGGCCTTGGAAAAAGAACAAGATAAACCAAAAATCAGCAGGCAAGAATACATAATAAAGATTAGACCAGATATTACCAAAAGCAACACAAAGAATCAATGAGACAAGAAATTTGGTTCTTTGAAAGGATAAACAAAATAGATAAACCCTTAGCAAATCTGACCAAAAGAAGAGATACAAACTAATAAAACTAGAGCTGAAAAGCACCATTACAGATACCAAAGAAATTCATAAAGATATACTTTAAGTTTATATACTGTGCTAAATTTGAAAATTTGAAAGAAATGGGTGATTTCCTTAATTTATATGACCTAGCAAAATTAAATCAAGATGAGATTAACTACTTAAATAGACTTGTATCAAGTATGGAGATCCAAGCAGTTATTAAAAAAAAAAAAAATCTCGCCAGGGCATGGTGGGGGCACACCTGTAATCTCAGCAAAGGTAGGAGGATCTCTGTGATTTCCAGGCCACTCTGAGACTACATAGTAAATTCCAGGTCAGCCTGGGCCAGAGTGAGAGCCTACCTCAAAAAAACAAAACAAAACAACAAAAAAATCTCAGCCAGAGCCGGGTGTGGTGGCGCACACCTTTAATCCCAGCACTCAGGAGGCAGAGGTAGGAGGATTGCCGTGAGTTCGAGGCCACCCTGAGACTCCATAGCAAATTCCAGGTCAGCCTGGGCTAGAGTGAGACCCTACCTCTGAAAAAAAAAAAAAAAAAAATCTCAGCCAGGTGTGGTGGGGCATGTCTTTAATAATCCCAGCACTAGGGAGGCAGAGGTAGGAGGATCGCTGTGAGTCCGAGGCCACCCTGAGAATACAGAGTGAATTCTAGGTCAGCATAGACTAGAGTGAAACCCTACCTCTAAAAAAAGGTCCAGGCCCAGATAGATTTACTGGTGAATTTTACTAGACCTTCATGGAAGAAATAATGCCAATGCTTCTCAAACTTTTCTATGAACTAGATAAGGAAGAAATTCTACCAAACTTCTTCTACGAAGCCAGCATCACCCTGATACCAAACCAGATGAAGACAAAATGAAAAAAAGAAAACTACAGACCAATCTCCCTCATGAACACAGATGCAAAAATTCTCAACAAAGGCCAGGCATGATGGCACAAGCCTTTAATCCCCACTCAGGAGGCAGAGGTAGGAGGACTGCCTGGAGTTCAAGGGCAGCCTGAGCTAGAGTAAGACCCTACCTCGGAAAACCAAAACAAAACAAAATCTCAATAAAATATTGGCAAACAGAATACAAGAATATATAAAAAAGATCATTCACCCCGGGCTGGAGAGATTGCTCAGTGGTTAAGGCACTTGCCTGCAAAGCCAAAGGACCCAGGTTCAATTCCCCAGGACGCATGTAAGCAAGATGCACAAGGGGGCGAATGCATCTGGAGTTCGTTTGCAATGGCTGGAAAGCCTGGCATGCCGAGTCTCGATTCTCTCTCTCTCTCTGCCTATTTCTATCTCCTCTCTCAAATAAGCATCAAAAAAAAAAAAAAAAAAAAAAAAAAGATCATCCACCCCAACCAAGTAGGCTTCATCCCAGAAATGCACGGATGGCTCAACATATGCAAATCAATAAATATAATAAATGGACTGGAGGACAAAAAAAAAAAAATCACATGATCATCTCAGTAGATGCAGAAAAGAAACTTAACAAAAATCCAACATCCCTACAGAAACTGGGCATAGAAGGAACATATCTCAACATAATAAGAGCTATTTAAGACAAACCTACAGCCAACATAATACAAAATGGAGAAAAACTTGAAGCTTTTCCACTAAAATCAGGAACAAGACAAGGGTGTCCACTCTCCCCACTTTCACTTCATATATAGTACTGCGACAGCCAGGTGTGGTGGTGTACACCTTTAATCCCAGCACTAGGGAGGCAGAGGTAGGAGGATCGCCATGAGTTTGAGACCACCATGAGACTACATGCTGAATTCCAGGTCAGCCTGGGTTAGAGTGAGACCCTACCTCGAAAAACCAAAAAAAGGAAAGAAGGAATGAAGGGAGGGAGGGAGGGAGAGAGGGAAGGAAGTCAGTAGCCTTTCTTTATACTAACAACAAATGTGCTGAGGATGAAATCAGGGAATCACCCCCCCCCCATTCACAACTGCCTCAAAAAAGAAGGGGGGAATGGATGTGGTGGTGCACCCTTTTAATCCTGGCACTTGGGAGGCAGAAGTAGGAAGATTGCCATGAGTTGGAGACCACCCTAAGACTCCATAGTGAATTTCAGGTCAGCCAGAGCTAAAGACCCTACCTTGGGGGAAAAGAAAAAGGGGAGGGGGAGGCAGGAGAGATGGCTTGGCTGTTAAGGCACTTTGCCTGCAAAGCCAAAGGACCCTGGATTCAATTCTCCACAACCCACATAAGCCAGATGCACAAGGGGGTGCATGCATCTGGAGTTCATTTGCAGTGGCTGGAGACCCTGTCACACCCATTGGGCCCCCCTCTCTCTGCTCCTTCTCTGTCAAATAAATGGATATTTTTTATAATCATGGAAAATGTTAATAAAAATTAAGAAAAATAAATAAATAAATTTTGGGCTGGAGGGATGGGTTAATGGTTAAGGTGCTTACCTGTGAAGCCTAAGGACCCAGGTTTGATTCCCCAGAATCCATGTAAGCCAGATGCACATGGTGGTGCATGCATCTGGAGTTCATTTTCAGTGGCAAGAGGCCCTGGCATGCTCATTCTCCCTCTCTCAAATAAATAACAATAAAAAAATATTTTTTTAAAAAAGCTAAATAGTAAGAAAACAAATAACCCAATTAAAAATGGGCTATGCAGGCCAAATGTGCCAACGGGTGCAATAGTGGCACATCTGTCATGGTGGAAACCAACTGCCCTCTAATTGGACTGGAGGCCCACTCCATGGGAGGGAATACAGCCCTGATACTGAAAACTTAAAAACAGGGGTAGTCGTGAGCCCTAGGGGTGTAACGCCTACTGCTGTCTGGCTAAATGTATACTATGCTTATCAAACTTCCCAGTAAGCACTTCTCTTAATGTTCATACCCTTGTATTAATGCTACTCTCACTTTTGGTACAGAATCTTCTCTTTTCAAATGGCAGTGACCTTGGGATGACTCAGAAGGCATCATGGTGCTGGGAAGAAGTGACAGAGGAGTGCTCAGTACTGCAATATCTCTATCACACCTTCCAAGGCTCAGGGTCTATTGCTGAAGAGGTGGCAGAAAGAATGTAAGAGCCAAAGGAAGGGTAGGACTCCTTACAACGTGCTCCCCCACAGACAAACAATGGCCTGGATATCCATGACCTCACAGTACCCAACACTACCTACACAAGACCATCATCAAGAGGAGGAAAAGATCATGATACCAAAATAAAAGAGAGACTGATTGAGAGGGGGAGGGGATATGATGGAGAAAAAAAAATTTTTTTTAAAGGGCTATGGAACTAAACAGAGTTCTCAAAAGAAGAAATACATTTGGCATATAAACATCTAAAAGCATCCTTAGCCATCAGGGAAATGCAAATTAAAACTACTATGAGATTCCATCTCAGTCCTATCAGAATGCCTATTATCAACAAATCAAATGACAACAAATGCTGGAGAGGATCTGGAAAAAGAAGAACCCTTCTACGCTATTGGTGGGAATGTAATCTGGTATAGCCATTGTGGAAATCAGTGTAGAGGTTACTGAGACAGCTAAAAATAGACTTACCATATGACTCAGTTATACCACTCCTAGGCATATACCCTAAGGACTCATTGCACTACCTTAGAGACACTTGCACATCCATGTTTAGTGCGGCTCTATTTACAATAGCTAGAAAATGGAACCAGCTTAGATGTCCCTCTACTGATAAGGGGATAATGAAGATGTGGTACATTTATACAATGCAATTCTATTCAGCAGTGAAGAAAAATGAAAATTATGAAATTTGCAGGGAAACGGATGTATCTGGAAAGGATTATATTTAGTGAGGTAACCCAGGCCCAGGAGCTACGTGCCACATGTTCTCTCTCATATATGGATTCTAGCTACAAACATTTAGACTTGTAAATTGGAATAAAACTCAATAGCAGAGGCCAGTAAACCAGAAAAAGGCTATAAGGGAGGAAGGAGAGGGGAGGACTTAAGGGATGGTATTGTATATATGTAAGTAGATAAACAGATTACTAGGAGTGAAAAGGCCTAAGTGACGTCAGGGGAAGAGACTGAGTAAAAGAAGGCTGGGGAAGGCTCATTAAAACCTAAGAGGGTATGAATAAGTCATGCGGAACAATGGGGCACTCAGAAGCCATAGATTGTTACTAGAAAACTTTCAGTGCCAGGGATGGGATACCTTCCAGTGAGTTGTTGGCTAGGGAGGTCCCTGATGCCTCCCCCCCCCCAAAAAAAACATTCCTTGCCAAGGACTCTTGGCTCCCCACAAGGAATAGATCCCTATTGCTGAAGACTCCACATGCCTGGGCTACAAGGCTACTGAGAAATCTTTTGGGGGCTGAGCTGAAAACCTCCTCCCTGTAGAACAGCTGACAGAAAGCTGGTAAAAGCTACTCTGCATGCAGTTCCATATATTCTACTCTCACTTTTTGGTTAGAGAAGCTTCTTTACAAATGGCAGTGACCACTAGGATGACTCAAAAGTCATCATAGTGCTGAGAGGAACTGACAGAGGAGTGCACAACACTGACACATCTCTATCACACCTTCCACGGCTCAGGGTCCATTGTGGAAGAGGTGGCAGGAAGAATGCAAGAATTTAAGAGCTGAAGGAAGGGTAGGAGGATCGCTGTGAGTTCTAGGCCACCCTGAGACTACATGGTAAATTCCAGGTCAGCCTGCGCTAGAGTGAGACCTGACTTTGAAAAACCAAAAAAAAAAAAAAAAAAAAAAAAAATCTTGTAATCCTCCCACTTCCCACAGTCAATGTCTGATGAAATCTTTGGCTCTACCAATGAAATAGAACAAAACCAGCCAGGCATGGTGGCGCACTCCTTTAATCCCAGCATTCCAGAGGCAGAGGTAGGAGGATCACTGTTGAGTTCAAGGCCATCCTGAGACTATGAGTAAATTCCAAGTCAGCCTGAGCTAGAATGAGACCCTACCTTGAAAAAAAAACAAACAAAAAGACTACTAGGCTTCTGGTACAATGTAGTGATATACGCCTACAAGCCCAGCACTGAAGAAGTGGAAGCAGGACAGAAGAGTTCAAAGCCAACTTGAGACACAAAGCCATATCCAGACTCAAAACATAAAATTTCAAATTTGAGTTTCCAAGGTATAAACTTAATGCACAGTTCACTGACAAGCACCATTCTGTTTGTATGTACAACATCGATTACATCTGTGTTTATGCGCACACAAGTGCCACAGTGTGTTTGTGGAGGTCAGAAGAAAAAAACCTCTGTTTCTCCCCTCTTTTCCACCAGCTTGAGAGACAAGGCCACTTGTTCTGAAGCTTCCTCATTTTCCTTGCTCCACCTCCACTGTCACAGGCTCACTGTGATTACAGACATATGTGACTCTGTGCACCCAGTTTTTTATTTTTTTCAAGTTAGGGTCTTACTCTACCTTTAGGCTGACCTGGAATTCACAATGTAGCCTCAAGGTGGCCTCAAATTCAGAATGGCGATCCTCCTACCTCTGCCTCCCAAGTGCTGGGATTAAAGGTGTGTGCCATCACACCCGGCTCTGCACCCAGTTTTATGTGAATGTCGGTACTGAGAAGGCAGGCTTGAAAAAGCCTTTTAAATGCAGGGTAGCACATACCTTGAGTCCCGGCAGAGGTAGGTAGATCATGATGAGTTTGAGGCCAGCCTAGAACTAGAGTTCCAGGTCAGCCTGGACTAGAAAAGGCCAAAAGACCAGGGCAGGGGAGGGGGGAGATACTTTTAACTGCTGAGCCATCTCCCTAAACCCTGTGACTGAAATATTTTAAAAAATTAACTATGTATTAAAGCAAATGCCTTAAAAGACACTCTAAAAAGTACCTTTTACATAAACAAACCTCCCTTTCCTCTTTAAAAACACACTTCCTGGGCTGGAGAGATGGCTTAGTAGTTACAGTGGTTGCCTGAAAAACCAAAGAACCCAGGTTCGATTCCCGAGGACCCACATTAGCCAGATGCACAAGGGGGTACATGCGTCTGGAGTTCATTTGCAGTGGCTGGAGGCACTGGTGTGCCAATTCATTCTCTCTCTCTGTCCCTCTTTCTCTGTTAAATAATAATAGAACATTTTAAAAAACAAAACTTCCTTACCTTTCTAAAACCCCAGAGGATTTGTTGCATGCCACTAGAATCTTAACAGTGGGAAGAACTGTAACTGTAAGGAGAACAAGGTGTAACAGCTGCAACACCACAGCAGTAGAACTAGAGCTTTCTAAGCACTTACTCTACAGCACTTCTCTATTTAACAAATGAAAGGGCACTAGCCTGAAATCTCAGCACTCTAGAGGCTAAGGATTTTGAGTTTGAGACCTGCCTTGGCTACATAGGGAGACTTTGTCTCAAACAAATTCACAAAAAAGGACACTAACTTTGTTATTTTTAAATTTTTTAATATTTTATTATTTATTTGAGAGAGTCAGACAAACAAGCAGGTAAGAGAAAATGGGCACAACAAGGGCTCCAGCCACTGCAAACAAGCTCCATATGTACGCGTCACCCTTGTGCATTTGGCTTTACATGGGTACTTGGGAATCAAACTCACGTCCTTAGGCTTTGCAGACAAGTACCTTAACTGCTGAGCTACCTCCCTTAAAAATATTTTTATTTATTTGAGAAAGGCGAGGGAGGGAACAAAGCAGGGCCTCTTGCCACTGCAAATGAACTCCACACATAAGTGTCCCTTTTGTATCAAGCTTTATGTGGGTGCTGGGGAATCAAACCTGGGCCAGCAAGATTTTGAAGGAAGCACCTTTAACCACTGAGCCATTTCCTTGCCTCAGCACTAACATTTCACATCAATATACAAGCACCTGAACAGTGATATTTTATAAAGATTTATCAGGGTCAGCGCTACTTGGGCCATTCTTACTGCTGATATGACACCAACCCCCTGCTGATATGACAAGATGCCCAGCCTCTGTTCTGCCATGCTTTCCCTGTCGTGACGAAACTTCCCCTCAAAACTGTAAGCCAGAAATAAACCTTTTCCTTCCATTAAGAAAAAAAAAGATTTAAACCCATCCCGCCCCCCAAAAAAAGATTCAGCCCAGTGTGGGTGCACGCACCTTTATTTAATCCCAGCACTCGGGAGGCAGAGGTAGGAGGATCGCCGTGAGTTCGAGGCCACCCTGAGACTCCATAGTGAATTCCAGGTCAGCCTGGGCTAGAGTGAGACCCTACCTCGAAAAACCAAAAAAAAAAAAAAGATTTATCAGGGTAGCTGGGAGTGGTGGAGCATGCCTTTAATCCCAGTACTTGGAAAGCAAGAGGTAGGAGGATGGTTGTGGTTACAGGCCAGCCTACAAAGTCAGCCTGACGGCCAGCTGTGGTGGCACAAGCCTTTAATCCTAGCACTTGGGAGACTGAGGTAGGAGGACCACTGTGAGTTCAAGGCCACCCTGAGACTACATAGTGAATACCAGGTCAGCCTGGGCTAGAGTAAGACCCTATCTCAAAAAACAAAACAGAACAAAGTCAGCTTGGGCTACAGTGAGATAAAACCTCAAAAAAAATTTATCAGGACTAGGAAGATAGCTCAGTTGGTTAAGTGCTTGCCTCCATAAGCATGAGGACCTGAGTTTGACCTCCAGTACCCATAAAAATGCCAGATGTGGGGATGAAGAGATGCCTTAGCAGTTAAAGGTGCTTTCTTACAAAGCCTGAAGGACAGTACCCACATAAAGCCAGATGCACAATGTGGCACATGCACATAGAGTTCATTTGCAATGACAGGAGGCCCTGGCACATCCATTCTTCCTCTACCCTCCTTCTCTGCTTGAAAATAAACAAACATATACTTTTTAAAAAAAATACCAGGTGGCAGGCTGCAGAGATGTCTTAGCAGTTAAGTGCGTGCTTGTGAAACCCAAGGACCCCGGTTCAAGGCTCAATTCCCCAGGATCCACGTAAAACATAGGCACAAGGTAGCACATGCATCTGGAGTTCATTTACAGTGGCTGGAGGCCCTGGTGTGCCCATTCTCTGTCTCTCTTTTTCTGTCACTCTCGAATAAATAAATAAAAATAAACAAATTTTTTTAAATGCCAGGTGGGGGAGGGGCTGGAGGAATGGCTTTATGGTTAAGGCGTTTGCCTGCAAAGCCAAAGGACCCAGGTTCAATTCCCCAGGACTCACATTACCCAGATGCATGCGCCTGGAGTTCGTTTGCAGTGGCTGGAGGCCCTGGCACACCTATTCTCTATCGCCCCCCTTTCTCTGTCAAATAAATAAATAAATAATAACAGGTGGGCTGGGGAGATGGCTCAGTGGTTAAGGTGCTTGTCTGCAAAGCCAAAGGACTTAAGGGTCGATTTCCCCGGGACCCATGTAAGCCAGATACACAAGGTGGCACATGTGTCTGGAGTAGTTTGCAGTGGCTGGAGGCCCTGGCATGCCCATTCTCTATCTGTCTGTCTTTCTGTCTCTCCCTTTGTCTCTAAAATAAGTAAATATAAAAACATTTTTAAGAAAAGTAGCTGGGCCTGGTGGCGCATGCCTTTAATCCCAGCATGGAGGCAGAGGTAAGAGATCACCTGAGTTTGAGGCCATCCTGAGACTACTT
Organism: Dipus sagitta; assembly: GCA_036346955.1. Lineage (NCBI taxonomy): Eukaryota > Metazoa > Chordata > Mammalia > Rodentia > Dipodidae > Dipus > Dipus sagitta. Next base: position 239,979,969 of record CM070770.1, read on the forward strand.
AGTGAATTCCAGGTCAGCCTAGGTTAGAGTGAGATCCTACCTTGAAAAACCAAACACAACAACAAAAAAGATGACCCCAGTGCCAGGAAGGCAGACAGGCAGATCCCTGGAGCTTGCTGGCCAGCCAGTCTAGGCTCATTGGTGACCTCTCGACCAATGTGAAACTGTCTCAAAAAGAGGTGGACAGTGTACCTGAGCATTAACACCCAAGGTTATGCTCCTGTAACCTCTTCACAAGCACAGATATACATACACCTGTACCCACACATATACACACATGCACAGCATACAAACTACATGCAAAAAGTATCACATTATATACATGTTTGAAAGTATCAATAATAAAATAATTATCAAGATATAGTTATTGTGATGGGCTGTAAGTATAGCTCAATGGTCAAGTGTTTGCCTAGCCTAGCATACACATGACCCTTGGTTTGGTGCCCTACAATCTCTGTATAAAATGAAGAAAATAATAAGCATAGAAGATAAACTTTGCATAAGGGGCTGGGAAGATGACTCAATGGGTAAAAGCTAAAACAAGCCTGACCACCTGAGTTTGGACTCCCTTGTCCACATAAAGCCAAACATGGTGGCCAACTATCTATACTCTTAGCCCTTTGATGGTAAAATCAGAAGCAGAAACAGGATAATCCTGGAAGCTGGCACTAGCCCAGCATATACAATAGTGAACAATAAACACTCCCTCAAATAAGGTGGAAATTTAGAACTGCCTTCTAAATATTTATGTTTATACTCACAGACTGTTCTCAGCATTGATAAATTTTTTTGCTTGTTCTTTGGGGGGGGTGGCGGCAGAGAGTAGCAGTTAATACAGAGACTCAAAATGCTGAAAATAAGTGATAGTTGAATGCTGGACTCTATATGAGATAGCTGTAACATCTCCTCCAAGGGTCAGAAGCCATCACAGAAGAGAGGATGAAAAGTATGTATGAACTGGATGGAGGGTGGGAAAGAACGTTGTTGAACATTTGGACACAATATGGCCACTGCACTCTAACTCACAGTAGCTGTGGCTACAGCACAAAACCTGCACAAGATAAGCCCAGGCAACACTCCATAATATGGGGGGGGGGCTCAGAGGTCACACCCTTCATTGAGATAGTAATTAATGGTTGCTGGAGGAAAGAGGAGTCATTCTTTTTAGTGATACAGCAACTGTGAACCTGTGGGAAGTACAAGGGTGGAATGGAAAGAGAGTATCCAGTGCCTAGGATGGACTCCAAACAGTGTCAAAGGTAGGGGAAGGGGTGTTTATGATCAATGTTTTTACAATTTTCCCTGAATGCATCACCATTTAGACATCAAGACAGGATATAATGTGGGGAAAACCTAATTGCGTTACTATTTCCAAGAAGTACACTGCAAATTCTTAAGTTATCAGAAATACATCATTCAAAGCATACCTATAGCAGGGTGTGGTGGCGCATGCCTTAATCCCACCACTAGGAGGGCAGAGGTATGAGGATCAGTGAATTTGAGGCCAGCCTGGGACTACAGAATGAGTTTCTGATCAGCCTGAGCTTACAGTGAGACCCTACCCCCCAAACACACACACATACACACAAGAGAGGGGTACTAAAAAGACTGATTCCTGGGCTGGAGAGATGGCTTAGTGGTGAAGGCACTTGCCTGCATAGACAAAGGAACCACGTTTGATTCCCCAGTACCCACCTAAAGCCAGATGCACAAGGTGGTGCATGCATCTGGAGTCTGCAGTGGCTAGAGGCCCTGACGTGCCCATTCTCTCCCTCTCCCCCTCTCTTTCTGTCTCCCTTCCTCCCTCCCCCACCACAAATAAATATTTTTTTTATAAAGACAACAGAAATGTTTTAAGTAAGCTGGAGAGATGGCTTAGCAGTTACGGCACTTGCCTGTGAAGCCAAAGGACCCAGGTTCGATTCCCCAGGACCCACATAAGCCTGATGCACAAGGTGGTGCATGCATCTGGAGTTCGTTTGCAGCGGCTGAATACCCTGGCATGCCCATTCTCTCTATCTGCATCTCTCTCAAATAAATAAAAAATTTAAAAATACAATAAATGTTTTTATGTATATTACTGTACCTTAATGCAAGCTCTTCCAAAAGAATGAATGCCCTTCACACTTCTTTTTGCCCACTCCTTTCTCTCAGTTAGACTAAAACATTTATCTAAAGGCAGTTCAGGGCTGGAGAGATGGCTCAGCAGTTAAGGCACTCGTTTGTAAAACTAATAACCCGTGCAATTCCCCAGTATACACATAAAGCTAGATGCATCAAGTGGTGCATGCATCTGAAGTTTGACTGCAGTGGTTAGCGGCCCTGGTGAGCCCATTCTCTTTCCTTCTCTCTGCTTGCAAATAATTTTTTAAAAAATCTTTGTTAAAAGTCAGACATAGTGGTACACACCTTTAATCCCAGCACTTGAGGCAGAGGTAGGAGGATCCCTCTAAACCTGAGGGCAGCCTGAGATTACATAGTGAATTCCAGGTCAACCTGGGCTAGAGCAAGACCCTACCTCAAAAATAAAAAGAAACTGTCTGAAAGACAGTTTGGAGTCAGTCATGGACGTACACTTCTGCAATCCGAGTACTCAGAGGCTGAAGAAAGGTGATGAACATTTCGAAGCTAGCCTGAACTACAGGAAGAAATCAAAGGTCAATCTGTTGGGCTTGCATAAAAAAAAAATTTTTTTTAAATGTATCTGGTGGTACAATAGTGGCATGCCTATTATGGGGTTAACAGACTCCAGTAACTTTCTAGCTGTATTTGAGGTAGCTCTACTAGCAAGAATCCAGGTCTGACTGTAAACCATTCAAAAGTCTGTATGTGGCCAAGCATGGTGATGCACGTCTTTAATTCCAGCACTCAGCACTCGGGAGACAGAGATAGGAGGGTCACTGAGTTTAAGTGCAGCCTGGAACTACACAGTGAGTTCCAGGTCAGCCTGGGCTAGAGTAAGACCCTGCCTAGGGGAGGAAAAACAGAAGGGAAAAAGGCCTGGGTATACCATAATTCTAGCATTCTGGAGGCTGAGGCAGAAAGACAGAGTTCAAGGCTAGGGCGGGGGAGATGGCTTTGCTGTTCTGGGTTCAATTCAAGTCAAATGCACAAGATACTTTATGTGTCTCGAGTTTATTTGCAGGGGGCATAAAGCCCACTCCCTCTCACCTCTCAAATAAATAAATAAGACTGGGTGTGGTGGTGTACACCTTTAATCGCAGCATTTGGAAGGCAAATGTAGGAGGATCAATGAATTCCAGGTAAATCTGGGATTACAGAGTGAGTTCCAGGTCAGGCTGGACTAAAGTGAGACCCAACCTTGAAAAAAAACTAAAAAATTGAGCCAGGTGTGGTGGTGCACACCTTTAGTCCCAGCACTCGAGAGGCAGAAGTAGGAGGATCACTGTGAGTTCGAGGCCACCCTGAGACTACATAGTGAATTCCAGGTCAGCCTGAGCCAGAGTGAGACCCTACCTCGAAAAACCAAAAAATAAAAAAATTAAAAATAAAAATAAATAAATAAACACACACTTTTTTTAAAGAGTTCAAGGTGCCAGGCTTGGGGTATGCAGTATATCCTGGTGTGGGAACACTCAATCTGGTATTTATTACTCCTTTAATGAGACAGGGATTCAATTTATGCTGTACCATTCCAATCCATTCAAATTGTTAGTTCCCTTATTAATATCTTAGTTATAAATTATCATGTACATAATTGGGTAACTTATGCAACTATCAAATGTGCAACAGTTGTTTTAAGTACTGCACATGTTAATTTAATTAGGATTAATTATTAATTATTAGGGTCACTCTTTCAGGAAGACAATTGTTATTATACCTTTACAGATGAGGAACAGCTTAACAGAATTTTGAAGCCATGATGTGACTGGGCAGAGGGCAAATATGAAAATAAAACATGGGGCTGGAGAGACGGCTCAACAGTTAAGTGCACTTCCTGTGCAAGCATGAAAGCATGAGGGTCCTGAGATTGCCCAAGTTTAAATCTCCAGAACCCACATAAAATATCTGGGAGTGGCCACACATGCCTGTAACACCAGTACTGCAAAAAAAAAAAAAAAAGAGCAGAGACCATCTTGAAGCTATGAAGGAGTTCACCCATCTGGCCTCCCTATGGCCTATATAGACCAAGTGTAAGGAGTGCCATAAGGACACATACAAGTGCACAAGGCTAGGGGGTATAGCTCAGAGGCAAAGTGCTTCCATCATAGCATGGATAGCCAGGTAATTTCCCCAGCACCAAAAACAAGCAAAACCTTGTATTAGTTTCAAAGCCAACTTAAGGGATGAAGAGATGGCCCAGTGGTTAAGGTGCTTGCCTACAAAGCCAAAGGACCAAGGTTCTAATCCCCAGGACCCAGATACACAAAGTGGTATATGTGTCTGGAGGCCCTGACACACCCATTCTCTTTCCCTCTCTCCAATAAACAAAATCTATTTAAAAAAAAAAAAGTTGGTCGAGGTGGCACACACCTTTAATCCCAACACTAAGGAGGTAAGGTAAGAGGATCGTCTTAGCCAGGCATAGTGGTGCATGCCTTCAATCCCAGCACTCAGGAGGCAGAGGTGGGAGGATCGCCATGAGTTCAAGGCCACCCTGAGACTACGTAGTGAATTACAGGTCAGCCTGGGCTAGAGTGAGACCCTACCTCAAAAAAACAACAAAAAACTGGCCTTTAGCTCCAGTCCTCCTGCTTCAGCTTCCCAAGCCTAGCATGAAAACTTTGCAGAGTATCAGTCAGTCCAATATGCATACTAAATTTCTAAGTCTATAAAAATACTACGTGGGGGAGGGAAGGGACGGTCTTCAGAGGCAGGGTCTCACTATAGCATAGGCTGACCTGGAACTCACAAAGATACTCCTACCTCAGCCTTCAAATTGTTTATCACCATACCCAAGCAGTAAAATACACCTTGATCTTGATGAGGCTATTTCTTCTTCTTCTCCTTCTCCTTCCTACCTTTTTGGTAAAATTCTCTCAAGACGGTCTCACTAGTAGTTTACACTGACCTGTAACTTGTTATCTTCCTGTCTCAACCTCTGGAATGTGGGGATTGCAGGTGTGTACCACTAAGCCTAAGATGATGCTTAAAAAAAAAAAAAAAGGAAACAAAATGTACTCAACTTCTGGGAAAATTTCTTCCACCTTCATCACCCATTAGTTGGTGACAGGAGCCAGGCATGGTGGTGCACTCCTTTAATCCCAGCACTTGGAAGGCAGAGAGGTAGGAGGGCTGCTGTGAGTTCAAGGCCACCCTGAGACTACAGAGTGAATTCCAGATCAGCCTGGGCTAGAGCTAGGCCCTACCTCGAGGGGGGGAAAAAGAGAGAAAGGGAGAGATGGTGACAAGGCCTGGGAGATGTCTCAAGTGATGAGAGAGCCCTTACCATGAAAGCCTGAGAGGGTTGGATTCCACAATATCCAGATAAACAGCTGAGCATAGCACCCCAGTCCCATGGGAAGAAGAAACTAGAGAATTCCTGGGATTCACAAGTCAGCCAGTCTGACCAAAAATGGTAATTCCAGGTTCAGTGAGAGACTCTGTCTCAAGAAAACAAGCAAGGGACTGGAGAGATGACTGAGCAGTTAAGGTGCTTGCCTGCAAAGCCCAAAGGACCTAAGTTCGATTCTTCAGGATCCACATAAGCCAGATGCACAAGGTGGCACATGTGTCTGGAGTTTATTTGCAGCAGGTGAAGACGCTGGTGCGCCCATTCTCTATCTACCTCTCTCTCTAATAAATAAAATGAATTTTTAAAAATAACTGTGCCACTGGGTGTAGTTCCACATGCCTTAAAATCAGGCAAAGGGGCTGAAGAGATGGCTCAGCAGTTAAAGGTGCTTCCTTGTAGTTCGATTCCCCAGTACCCATGTAACGCCAGGAGTTCATTTGCAGTGGCAAAAGGTCCTAGTAAACATTTATTCTTTCCCCTTGGAAAATAATGAAACACTTTAAAATGAAAAAATAGTAATTAAAATCAAATAAGGGAGAAATAGTTCAGCAGTTATGATACTTGCCTGCAAAGCCTAACCACCAGGGTTCAGTTCCCCAGAACCCACCTAAAGTCAGATGCACAATGGGGCACTGTGTCTGGAGTTCATTCGCAACAGCTGGAGGCCCTGGCTTGCCCATTCTTATCTCTCTTCTATGTACACCTCTCTCTCTCTCTCTCTGCTTGCACATAAATATTTTTAAATATGTATTTAAAATTAAATAAAGCAAAATCGAATTGGTAAAATGATAATCCTTTGGTCTTCTGTTGCACTGCTGTACAACTAAAATAAAATAAAGCAATCCGGGCTGGAGAGATGGCTTAGCAGTTAAGCGCTTGCCTGTGAAGCCTAAGGACCCCAGTTGGAGGCTTGATTCCCCAATACCCACATAAGCCAGATGCACAAGGTAGCACAAGCATCTGGAGTTCGTTTGCAGTGGCTGGAAGCCCTGGTGCACCCATTCTCTCTCTGCCTCTGTCTGTCATTCTAAAATAAAATAAAATAAAGCAATCCTAGGCCGAGAAATAATTCAATGGTAGAGTGCTTGCCTAGCATGCTCAAGGCCCTGGGTTCAAGCCCCAGCACCACAAAACAATGTTAAAAATCTAGAAAACAAATGGGTATCTACCTGCAATAAACTGGAAGGTAATGCTACCTCCAAAAATATTTTTAAATGTGTACTAGTGAGAACTACTAACAAACTGTGATAATTAGGTATGCAATTAAAACATCATGGGCTGGTGATTCAGGCCTAACTCCTGCCACTTGGGAGGCTGAGGCAGGAAGATCAAGTTCAAGACCAGCCTGGGTAACTAAGATACGACTGTATCAAAATTTAAAGTTAAAAATATGATACTGCAGGGCATGGTGGCACATGCCTTTAATCCCAGCACTCCGGAGGGAGAGGTGGGAGGATTGCTATAAGTTTGAGGCTACTCTGAGACTACATAGTGAATTCCAGGTCAGCCTGAACTACAGTGAGACCCTACCTCGAAAATCCAAAAAAAAAAAAAAAAAAAACAAGAGGCTAGAGCCAGGGAGATGGCTTAGCCATTAAGGTACGTAACTGCAAAGCCAAAGAACTGAGGTTCAATTCCCCAAGACCCATGTAAGGCAGATGCACAAGGTGGCACATACGTCTGGCGTTCACTTGCAATGGCTGAAGGCCCTGGTGTGCCCATTCTCTGTATCTCAAATAAGTAAAAAAAACATTTTTTTAAAAATTGAGGCTGAGGGCCACCATGAGTTGGAAGTCACCCTGAAAGTACCAAATGAATTCCAGGCCAGCCTGGGCTAGAGTGAGACCCTATCTTGAGAAAAAAAAAAAAAATTGAGGCTGAGGATGGAATGGTGGCACACGCCTTTAATCCCAGCACTAAAGAGGATCGCCATGAGTTCAAGGCCACCCTGAGACTACAGAGTGAATTCCAGATCAGCCTGAGCTAGAGTGAGATCCTACCTTGAGAGAAAAAAAAAAAAAATTGAGGCTGAGCCGGGCATGGTGGTGCATGCCTTTAATTCCAAGAATTGGGAGGCAGAGGTAGGAGGAATGTCGTGAGTTCGAGGCCACCTTGAGACTACATAGTGGAATCCAAGTCAGCCTGGGCTAGAGTGAGACCCTAACCTTGGGGGAAAAAAAAAAAACAAAAAACAGTCTGGAGAGATAGCTTAGCAGTTAAGGGACTTGCCTGTGAAGCCTAAAGATCCAGGTTTGTTTCCCCAGAACCCACATAAGCCAGATGCACAAGGTGGTACCCCTATGTGTGGAGTTCTTTTACAGTGGCTAGAAGCTCTAGCACACCCATTTCGTCTGCCTCTCTCTAATAAATAAAATAAATATTTAAAAAAATTTAATGTTGAGCCAGGCATTGTGGCACATGCCTTTAATTCCAGCACTCAGGAGGCAGAGGTAAGAGGACTGCCGTGAGTTCCAAGCCACCCTGAGATTACACAGTGAATTCCAGGTCAGCTGAGCTAGAGTGAGACCCTACCTTGAGAAAGCAAAAAAGGGGCTGGAGAGATGGCTTAGTGGTTAAAGCGTTTGCCTACAAAGCCAAAGGATCCCGGTTAGACTCTCCAGGACACACGTAAGCCAGATGCATTGGTGCACCCATTCTCCCTCCCCCACTCTGCCTAAACTCTCTCTCTCAAATAAATAAAATGTATTTTAAAAAAAGTCGGGCATGGTGGCGCACGCCTTTAATCCCAGCACTCGGGAGGCAGAGGTAGGAGGACCACCTTGAGTTCGAGGCCACCCTGAGATTACATAGTGAATTCCAGGTCAGCCTGGGCTAGAGTGAGACCCTACCTCGGAAAAAAAAATAAAAATAAAAATAAATAAAAATAAATAAAAAAAAAAGGGCTGGACAAATAGCTTAGTGGTTAAGGAGCTTGCCTGCAAAGCCAAAGGACCCAGGTTCTATTCCCCAGGACCCATGTAAGCCAGATGCACAAGGGAGCACATGCATCTGGAGTTTGTTTGAAATGGCTGGAGGCCCTGGCGCACCCATATTCTCCCCTCCCCCCAACCTGCCTATTTCTCTCTCTGGAATAAATAAAAATAAAATATTTTTAAAAAGCAATTTGCTGGGTGTGGTGGTGCTTGCCTTTAATCCCAGCACTTGGGAGGCAGGGGTAGGAGGATTGTCATTAGTTCAAGGCCACCCTGAGACTACAACATAGCGAATTCCAGGTCAGCCTGGGGAGCAAGACCCTACCTTAAAAAACCAAACCACCAAACAAACAAAAAAACAGGCACTTACAAGCAAAGCCTGAAGGTCCAAGTACAATTCCCAGCACCTACATAAAGCCATATGCATAAAGTGACACATGCATCTGGAGTTTGTTTGCAGTGGTAGGAGGCCCTAGCGTGCCCATTTCCTCTCTTTCACCTCTCTCTCCTTGCAAATAAATAATTTGTAAAAATAATTAATGTAGCCAGGAGTGGCAGCACGTGCCTTTAATCCCAGCCTCCAGAGGTTGGAGGATCACTGTGAGTTTGAGAGTGAGCCCCTACCTCAAAAAAAAAAAAAAAAAAGGTAAATAATTTAGTGGCTGGAGAGATGACTCAGTGGGGTTAAAGGGGCTTGCCTGCAAAGCCTGCTGGCCTGGGTTCAATTTCCCAGCACCTATGTAAAGCCAGATGCACAAAGTGGCATATGGCTCTGGAGTTAGGAGGGCCTGGCACGCCATGCTTGCTCACTCATTCATTCATTCATTCTTATTCACTCTCTCTTGTTTGTGAATACACTTTTTAAAAAGTAGACAGCAGAGGGATAAGGGGAGATGACTCTGGAAAAAGCAATCAATCACCACTCAAGCTGGAGTGCCCACGTCAACCTCCAGACCCCATGCAAAGTCAGCAGCCACGGTGGGCTTCTGTAATCACAGCACTCAGATGCTGACTACCAAGAGGGAGAGTGAGGACAGAATTTCCCCCAGAACTCACTGGTGAGAACAGCAGTAAACAGCAAAGTCAGAACCCAGAGCAAGAGATCCTGCCTCAAGTGAGACGGACAGGAAAGGACTGATCCAAAAGTTGTCCTTTGACCTCCATACATGCAATGTGGCATGGAGCACACCTGTACTCACACATGTGTACACACTAGCAAATAAGAGCTAGGGAGATGGCTCAGTCAAGTGCCTTTAGCAGGAGGACCTGAGTTCAGATTCCTGGCACCCATATAAAAGCCAACACCTCAGTATGTATCTATAATCCCAGAACTAAAGAGGGAGAAATAAAGAGAATCCCTGAGGCTTGCTGGCCAGCTAGTCTAGGCAAATTGATAAACTTCCGGTTCAGTGAAACCGTTTCAAAAAACAAGAGGTTGAGCAATGAACACCCATCTCTAATTTCTGACATGCACACATCCACATCCACCATACATGCTTGCACACCACACACACACACACACACACACACACACAGCCAGAGCTAAAAATATATAGTTCATTGGTAGAATACTTGCCTAGCAAGTGGAAGCCCTAGGTTCAAAATCTTTGTTTTTCTTCTTCTTTTCTTTTTGGATAGAATGGCATAACACAGTGTTCTACTGCTGCAAAAAACTCCAGATGCCTGTTCTAAGTGAATCCTGGGAATCAAACCCTGGCTGTCAGGCCTTGCAAAGCAAGCATCTTTAACCACTAAACCATCTATCTCTCCAGGCCCCCAAATATGTATCTTGCACGGACTATGCTGTTCAAATGCCAACAGAACCTTGGTTGAAAAAACATAGTTTCCATCCATTTCTGTAGAGTTCTGAATGTAAACACGTCAAGATTGGCTTTCCTCTAAGTGAATAAAGCTTTAGCACAAATCAACTCATCAAATAAGGCATACAGAGACAGGCAGCTCAGTGGTAACAGAGTATGCTTAATATGCGTAAGTTCTAGGTTCAAATCCTTGTATCAAACCTGTACACACACAAAAAAAACTGTCCATAAAAACCTATGGCTTATGTGAAATTGCTACAACTTGTCAGTTCAACAGTTTGTGTATAGCTACTTTAAGTATTAACTAAGTTAAATATTTCTTAAATTTTACCAACTACTACCTATTTGAGATGTATCACCAAAAGATCTATGTCTCTGAGTTCCCTTTGGAGAGGAACAATAATCATAAGAAATTATGAGACTAGCCGGGCATGGTGGTGCACACCTTTAATCCCAGCACTTGGGAGGCAGAGGTAGGAGGACCCCAGTGAGTTCGAGGCCACCCTGAGACAACATAGTCAATTGCAGGTCAGCCTGGGCTAGAGAGAGACCCTACCTCGAGAGAGAGGAAAAACAAAAAAGCCTAAGCGTATTAAAACAAGTTATCTATTGTCATTGTTTCCCCAATCTCTGGAGATAACTAAAAACTGGCAACACTTTCAAGTCACTTTTGCAGTTTACCTTTCAACATCATTGAGTTCTATACCCTTTGGTGTATGTCTATGTGAAAAGGGCACATCCTCAAAATAGTGAGGGCATTACAGTGGGTATTATACATGGTACCCTAGTCTCTCTTCACCACAACTAAGAAGGAATAACACATTAAAAATAATTATTAGCCAGGCATGGTGGCACATGCCTTTAATCCCAGCACTTGGGAGACAGAGGTAGGAGGTCACCATGAGTTCAAGGCCACCCTTAGACTACAGAGTGAGTTCCAGGTCAATCTAGGCTCGACAGAGACCCTAACTGAACTGCACCCCCCGCAAAAAAAAAAAGAAAGAATTAACCCTATTCCTATAATTTTTACTACCAGAATGTACTCCCATATTATTTGTGTAATAAAGAAACCCAGTAACCAAATACTGACTGAGTGAAAGACAATAGACAATAATTCGAAAACAGCTGCAAAGGAAAGGAACCGAAACAACACAAAAGGACTATTCCCCCATCCCCCAGGTTAAACACAGGGTCATGAGTATGCTAAGCAATGGTTCCCTACCACTGGACTATACCCTCAGCCCAAGACAACTAAGTGTTTGGGTTTTTATTTTTATTTTATTTATTTATTTGAGAAAGAATGGGCACGCCAGGGCCTCTAGCCACTGCAAACCAACTCCAGACACATGCATCACCCACCTTGTGCATCTGGCTTACATGGGTACTGGGGAATCAAACCTGGATCCTTAGGCTTCACAGGCAAGTGCCTTAACTGCTAAGCCATTTCTCTAGCCCATATTTTATTTATTTATTTATTTGCAAAGACAGAGAATGAGAGTATATAGACACAGGGTCTCTAGCCACTGCAAATAAAACTTCAGATGTGTGCATCTGGTTTTATGTGGGTACTAGGGAATCTAATCAGGGTCATTAGGCATTGCAGGCAAGCATTTTAACCTCTCAGCCATCTCTCCAGCCCTAGTTGAATTTTTTAAGACAGGGACTCATGTAGCCCCAGCTGGCCTTAAATCTTGATCCTCCTGTTTCCACCTTCCAAATGTTGCTATTATAGGCATGCACTACCATGCTTATCCAATAATACCTACTTTTTTTGGTTTGTTAGTTTGTTTTTCTCTAGCCCTGGCTAACCTGGAATTCACTATGTAGTCTCAGGCTGGCCTTGAGCTCACAGCGATCCTCCTAACTCTGTCTCCCCAAGTGCGGGGATTAAAGGCGTGCGCCACCACATCCAACAACATCTGCTCTTATAAAACTAGCAATAGCATTTGCTCAATCCCATCATACACAATACCAAGAGTGAACTTTAATGTAAACTATGGACTTTGTGTGACAATGATGTGTACATGCAGGTTCACCAATTGAAACAAATGTACCACTCTGCTAGGGAGTTGTTTTTTTAATGTATTTTTATTTATTCATATGTTTATCTGAGGGGAGGGCAGATAAAAAGAGAGAATGGGCATGCCAGGACCTCTAGCCACTGCAAACGAACTCAAGACACATGTGGCCCCTTGTGTATCTGGCTTACGTGAATCCTGGGGAATCAAACCGTGGTCCTTAGGCTTCACAGGCAAACACCTTAACTGCTAAGGTATTTCCCCAGCCCGGCTGGGGAGTTTTTAATAACATGGGAGACTGTGAGTATGTGAAAGCAGAAATGTCTAAGAAATCTCTGTACTTTCCATTCAATTGTGCCGTCAACCAAAAATGATCTAAACTAACGGATCAATTTTTAAAAGCTTAGAAACAGGTTGAGGATGTAGTCCAGTTGGTAGAGTGCTTGTCTTACAAGCACAAAGCCCTGGGTTTGTTTTCCAGCACACATAAATCACGCACAGTGGTACATGCTTGTAATCCCAGCACTGGGGAGGTGGAGACAGGAAAACCAAAGTTCAAGGTCATTCTTGGCTCTACAGTAAATCCAAGGTCAGCCCAGGCTACCTGAAACCTTGCTCATTAAAACAAACAAGAAACCTTAAAAAGAAGCAAGCCCAGCATGGTGGTACAGGACTATACCAGTACTTGAAAAGCTGAAGCAGGACTGCCAAACTCAAGGCCAGCCTTGGCTACAGTATGAGACCCTTTCTTAATTACCCTCCCCCACAAGAAAACCTTAGAAGCCAAAAATCTATGGAGACAAAACTTTTAAACTAATTATTTGAAAACAGATTAAAAATGCTAAGCTCTTAATATAAAGCTTAAGATTATTAGGATAAGGGACTGGAGAGAAGGCTTCATGGTTAAGATGCGTGCCTGTGACGCCTAAGGAACAAGGTTCAAGTCCCCAGTACCCACATAAACCAGATGTACATGATGGCACATGCGTCCGGAGTTTGTTTCCAGTGGCTAGAAGCCCGGGCACACCCATTCTCTATCTGCCTTTCTCTCTCAAATAAATAAATAAAAATATAAAAAATATTTTTAAAAAAAGAGTATTGCCGGGAGTGGTGGCACGCACCTTTAATCCCAGCACTTGGGAAGCAGAGGTAGGAGGGAGGCTACCCTGAGACTACAGAATAAATTCCATGTCAGCCTGGGCTAGAGTGATACCCTACCTCAAGGAAGAAAAATAAAAAAAATAAAAAAACATTATTTAAAGGCTGGATGCGGTGGCGCACACCTTTAATCCCAGCACTCGGGAGGTAGTAGAGGGAGGAGGAACACCATGAGTTCGAGGCCAGCCTGAGACTACATAGTGAATTCCAGGTCAGCCTTGGACTAGAGTGAGACTCTACCACGAAAAACCAAACAAAAAAAACAGAGTATTTAGATGAAAGCCAAGCATGTTGGTATGGGCTTGTGATCACCACAATTAGAAGGCTGAGTAAGATCACCAGTTCCAGACCTACCTAGGCCATATCCATAGTAAAATTCTCAAAGAACCAAGTAAAAAAAGGGAGAGACAGAGGGCAGGTAGGCAAGTCAAGGCTGGGTGTGGTAATATACACCTATAATCCCAGCACTAGGAGGCAGGACTGTTCCAAGATTGAAGTTAGTTTGGTGTACATAACCAGTTTCAGGCTGGTCAGAACTACCTAGTGAGACACTGTCTCAAAAAAACAAAGGGGGGCTGTGGAGATTTCTCAGTGGTTAAGATGCTTGCCTGCAAAGCCTAAAGACTCAGTTTGACTCCCTAGATCCCACGTAAGCCAGATATACCAGGTAGCACATGCATCTGGAGTTCGTTTGCAGTGGCTGGAGGCCCTGGCACATTCATACTCTCTCTAATATATTAAAAACAAAATGTTTTTAAAACCAAGTGTGATGGTGCACGCCTTTAATCCTATCACTCCGGAGGCAGAGGTAGGGGGATTGCTGTTAGTTTGAAGTCACCCTGAGACTACAGAGTAAATTCCAGGTTAGCATGGGCTAGAGTGAGACCCTACCTCAAAAATAAGGGTCTCGGGAGATGACTTAGCAGTTAAGGCACTTGCCTGCAAAGCCTAAGGACCCATGTTTGACTCTACAGATCCCACGTAAGCCAGACACACAAAAAGTGAGACGAACACAAGGTCACACATGCCCACTAGGTGGCGCAAGCATCAGGAGTTCGATTGCAGTGGCTGAGGCTGTCTCTAAAAGAAAAAATCTCTCTCCCTCTTTCTCTGTCAAATAAATAAATTAAAATTAAAATTTAAAAAAAATACCTAGGGCTGGAGGGATGGCTTAGCAGCTAAGGTTCGATTCCCCAGAACCCATGTTAACAAGATGCACAAGGGGGCACATGCGTTTGTATTTCATTTGCAGTGGCTGGAGGCCCTGGCATGCCCATTCTCTCTCTTCCTCTGTCAAATAAATAAATTAATTAAAATTTTTAAAAAACAGGGCTAGAGATAGCTCAATGGTTAAAGACTACAATCCTAACAGCCTGGGTTCAATTCCCCAGTACCCACATAAAACCAGAGTGGCACATGTCATAAAGTGGTGCATGTTTGGAGAATCACACTATGTAGCCTAGGCTGGCCTAGAACTCAACATCCTGTCTCAGTCTCTGTGATATTAATTACAGGCACATCCCACACCAAGACCATCTCTCTGGTATAGTTTACTATTTCTTTCATTCAATATTTTTAAAAATATCATTCCAAACAGTTTATGAGAAACTTCCCAGAGTTAAAAAGAATGAAATGCTGAACTGGGCATGGTGGCACATGCCTTTAATACCAGTACTTGGGAGGCAGAGGTAAGATTAGAGTTTGTTGCAGGTCAACCTGGGTTGGAGTGAGACCTTGAAACAATAAACAAAAAAAGTGAGGGGCTGTGCCGGGCTGGTGGTGCACACCTTTAATCCCAGCACTCAGGAGGCAGAGGTAGGAGGAGCACCAAGAGTTCAAGGCCACCCTGGGACTAGAGTGAATTCCAGGTCAGCCTGGGCTAGAGTGAAACCTTACCTCAGGAGAAAAAAAAAAAAGGTGAGGGGCTGGAAGAGAAATGGCTCAGGGGTTAAAATGCTAGGCTGTAAAGCCTAACAACCCAGGTTCAAATCTCCAGCACCACACGAACCCAGATGCACAAAGTGACACATGCGTCTGGAGTTTGTTTGCAGAGGCTGCAGTCTCTGGCATCCATTCACTGTCTCTTTTCTCTCTCTCTGCTTGCAAATAAATAAAAATATTTCTTAAAAAGTGAGCTGGGTGGACTGGAGGGACGGCTTAACTAGCTGTTAAGGCGTTTGCCTGCAAAGCCCCAAGGACCCAGGTTCAATTCCCCAGGAACCATGTTAGCCAGATGCACAAGGAAGTGCACGTCTGGAGTTCATTTGCAGTGGCTGGAGGCCCTGGAGCGCCCGTTCTCTCTCTCTCCCCCTCCCTCTTTCTCTGTCAAATAAATAAATAAATATATATTTTTTTAAAAAAGTGAGCTGGACATGGTGGCACACACCTTTAATCTCAGCACTCAGGAGGTAGAGGTAGGAGGATCGCTATGAGTTGGAGGCTACCCTGAGAGACCCTACCTCAGGAAAAAAGGGGGTATAGATGAATTCTTTTTTTTTTTTTTTTTGGCTTTTTGAGGTAAGGTTTCACTCGGGCTCAGGCTGACCTGGAATTCACTCTGTAGTCTCAGGGTGACCCCGAACCCATGGCAATCCTCCTACCTCTGCCTCCCCGAGTGGCAGAGTGGTAGAATTAAAGGCGTGAGCCACCACGCCTGGCTGCTTTTTGTTTTTTAAGATAGGACATTACTATGGAGAACAGTCTCACCTTGAACTCATGATTCTCCTACCTCAAACTGAAAAGTACTTCCTTAAGGCATTGTTTGGTCTACATTTTGAAAGGCTGCATGTTCAAATCTCAACCTAGGTTTTCAGATTAAGTCTACACTCTAAGACCTTCTCAAAGAAAACTTTTCATTGAACACTTGTTTCATTTGCTTTGCTACATTCTTATTAATCTACAGGTAAAAAATACATTTAAAAACCTGGCTACTATTGCTGAAGACTCCACATACTTGGGCGGTAAGGCCACTGAGAAATCCTCCTGGAACTGAGCTGATAACCTCCTCCATGTAGAGCAGCTGAGAGAAAGCTGGAAGAAGCCATTCTACATGTAGTTCAATGAGAGAAAGAGATACCACCAGTGAAGATACTCAACAGTGGACACTGCAAGCCTTATTACTGGCCAGCCAGGCCAAATGAGCCAACAGGTGCAATAGTGGCACGTCTCTCATGGTGGAAACCAACTGCCCTCCAATTGGACTGGAGGCCCGCTCCATGGGGGGGAATACATCCCTGATACTGAAAACTTAAAACAGGGGTAGTCATGAGCCCTAGGGGGGTAACATCTGCTGATGTCTGGAAAAATGTATATACTATGCTTATCAAACTGCCCAGTAAGCACTTCTCTTAATATTTATACCCTTATATTAACGCTACTCTCACTTTGGGTAGAGAATCTTCTCTTTTCAGATGGCAGTGACCTTGGGATGGCTCAAAAGGCATCATAGTGCTGGAAAGAAGTGACTGGAGTACTGAGTAACATCTCGATCACACCTTCCAAGGCTCAGGGTCTAATGCGGAAGAGGTGGTGGAAAGAATGTAAGAGCCAAAGGAAGGGTAGGACTCCTTACAACGTGCTCCCTCCAGACATAAAATGGCCTGGATATCCATGACCTCATAGTGCCTGACACTACCTACACAAGACCATCATAAGAGGAGGAAAAGATCATGACATCAAAATAAAAGAGAGACTGATTGAGATGGGGAGGGGATATGATGGAGAATGGAATTTCAAAGGGGAAAGTGGGGGGAAGGAGGGTAGTACCATGGGATATTTTTTATAATCATGGAAAATGTTAATAAAAATTGAGAAAAGAAGCCGGGCGTGGTGGCGCACGCCTTTAATCCCAGCACTCGGGAGGCAGAGGCAGGAGGATCGCCGTGAGTTCGAGGCCACCCTGAGACTCCATAGTGAATTCCAGGTAAGCCTGGGCTAGAGTGAGACCCTACCTCGAAAAACAAAACAAAACAAACAAAAAAAAAATTGAGAAAAGGAAATAAAATAAAATAAAAACCTGGCTGGGCCAGTCGTGGTGGCGCATGCCTTTAATCCCAGCACTCGGGGGCAGAGATAGGAGGATCGCTGTGAGTTTGAGACTACACAGTGAATTCCAGGACAGCCTGAGCTAGAGTGAAACCCTACCCAGAAAAACAAACAAACAAAAAACCTGGCTGGCCTTGGTGGCACACACTTTTAATCCCAGAACTCAGGAGGCAGAGGTAGGAGGAGCACTGTGAGTTCAAGAGCAGCCTGGGTCTACAGAGTTCCAAGTCCGCCTGAGCTAGAATGAGACCCTACTACGTGTAAAAACAAACAAACAAAAAAAAAAAAACCTGCCTGGCTTGTTAGCACACATCTTTAATCCCAGCACTCCGGAAGGCAGAGGTAGGAGGATTGCCATGAGTTCAAGGCCGCCCTGAGACTACATAGTAAATTCCAGGTCAGCCTGAGCTAGAGTGAGACCCCACCTCAAAAAAACAAACAAAAACCTGTATGTACACCACAAAGTTTTTTGGGACAATCTTGGCTATGAAACATGCTTCTCAAAAATTGTGAGCACACAGAAAAGAATTGCTGGACTTTCTGTATGTGAAATATTGAAACCGTACTGAGAGAACTATTGGTCTACTGTAGTGGTAATCACCTGCCTAACATGTCCAAGACCCCAGGTTCCATGTCCTGCAGCCCCTCCCCAAAAATCTCACTGGGATATCCCTTTCAAACTTTCCAAAAGAAAGTTTAGCTTACTCAGAGGATCATTTAAGAAGTGTTTCAAACCAGGTGTGGTAGCACCCACCTTTAGTCCAAGCACTCAGGAGACAAGAGGTTGGAGGTTTGGGGACAGCCAGCCTGGAGCTACAGAGTGAATTTCAGGTCAGCAAGATCCTACCTCAAAAAAGTATTTCAGTTAACACCTTGGTTTGTCTTAAAAGTAAGTCTTGTTCTTTTATAAAAGAATATACCAGGCTGAAAGTGGTGGCACACACTGCTAATTCCAACACTTAGGCTAAGGAGAAAAGTGAGTCTAAGGCTAGTTTGGCTTCCTAGTGAAACCTCGATTCAAATTTTTTAAAAAAGGGGGGTGCTAAAGAGATGGCTCAGTGGTTAAGGCACTTGCCTGAGAAGCCTGAGGACCCATGTTTGATTCCTCAGTATCCATGTAAAGGCAAATGCACAAGGTGGCACATGCGTCTGGAGTTCACTTGCAGTGGCTAGAGGCCCTGGCATGCCCATTCTATCTGCCAATTTCTCTCTTAAATAATAAATTTTTTTTAAAGGGATAAGTACGGTATAGCTCTGTGGTTAGAGTGTTTGGTTATGTTTAAGGCCCTGTCTCTGTCTCTCCCTTCTTCCCTCCCTTTCCACCTCTCTTCTCTCACACTCACCACAAAACAAAGGATTTCAAAATGGCAGACTACTACTACCTGTTAACTCAAGAAACCTAACAGGGCCAGCTGTGGTGACAAATCCCTATAACCCAACCTGTAACATGACCACTAGGAAAGCTGCCACAGTACTCCCTCAAGTTTGAGGCTGCATAGCAAGACCCTTTCTCAAAACAAAACACTTTCAGGTACGGTGTTTTTACTTATTTATTTGCAAGGAGGGCTGGGAGGATGTGTGCGCCGGGGCCTCTAGCCACTGGAAATGAACTCCAGATGCATGCACCAGTTTGTGCATTTGGCTCTACATGGGTACTGAGGAATAGAACCCCGGTGGTTAGGCACTGGAGGGAAGCGCCTTAACTGCTGAGCCATCTCTCCAGCCCCCTAGGTTGTTTTTACTTTTTTGAGACAGACTCTTTAAACTTGCTATTATCCTCCTGCCTCTGCCTCCAGTGTTGTGATTACAGGCCTTTGCCCCCACACCTGGCTAAAGGTTAGGCTTTTGTACATTTCTAGACTTATTTCCACTGCAAAACTTAGCCACAGTAGGTGAGAAGGACTAAATCTCCAAACAAGTCCCCTGGCCCCCAAGCTTTAGCAACACACTACCTTCAGCTGAAAGCAGAGTCAGCCATCTAAAAGTCCAGGTACAATCAAACCACTTCCTCTGCAGACCCAGTAACAATTTGTAGTATACCAAAGCATCCTTGGACTGTTCCCCTACATCTTTACTTGCCATGTACCATTTTCACCCATGTATCCTATTTCTTTTCAAAGGGGAGGCCATGAGAGAAATGTTTGGTATGTTTTCAAGGAGTATAATTATTTACTCATTGACTCTGTGAAAACAAAACAAAATCCTCATGTGGTCACAGGCTATTGATTGCAGCGAAATATGGTTTAAGTATAGTTATTCAGTTCTAAAGGGGGGGGGATGGGCATTTTACTAGAGTCCTAAGAAATGTGACATCTTGGGGCAGGGGGTGTGGTACTGGGTTTGCCTAACATGGGTGAGGGCCTAGAATCCCAAAAACGGGGTGTGTGCGCGTTTGACATTTGATTGGGTGACTTCAAGACAAAAGTTTTCTTACTTATAAAGTTCAACACTTTTCAACAGTCACCAGTTGTTTGGGGGAGGGGAGAATAATATAATAAAAGCACAAAGCACAAACCTGCAGGTTAATACCTGAGAGCACAGGTGGGAGAATTCTGCAGAGCGGGTGGCACAGCCTTGAGCTATTATTTGCTTGGGCCAACCTCCCACCAGCCTTGAAGCCTGCAAGTGCTCAGCCCACTTTGGGGTGGGGGTGAGGAACACTTGCCCTGGGAGGGGGGACAGAGCCGCCACCGGCGCACAGACACCAGGCTGAGTGGGTGGGGACCGACTTGGGAGAGTGTGTGAGCGGCAGGGCGCGCGAGTGGAACAAAAACCTGTGGCCACAAGTAACACGGAAGTGCCCGCTCCCGCCCGCCCCTCCCACCGCCAGCCACCCGAACCTGGGGGACCTGACAACGTGCTGGGGCCGGAGGCAGGGCACAGAGTTGGTCCTCGGTGCCCGCGGGGGGCGGGAGTCGGCAACAACTCCGAGCCCGGTGCCCCCGCCCAGCCCCGAGGACCGAGGCCTCGGCAGCCGATGCCCGCCGGCCGCAGCAGTTGGGGATCTCGTGCGCGGCGGAGGGTGCAGCCCGCGCGGAGGGAGGCCCGGGGCCGCGAACCGCCGCTCCCGCCGTCCTGCGAGCCTCCAAGGCCGCGGCCGGGCACCAGCCCGGAGCTCACCCGCGCCCTGAGCCCCGCTTCCAGGAGCGCTTCGCCCGGCGAAGCCTCCGCGAGCCGCGGGGTGGGGGGTGGGGGACGGAGGCCACCCTCTTCCCGCCTCGCTCCGCGTCTCCGTCCCCCTCGTTCTCCCCCCCGGAGCTCCGGGAAACGCTTCCAATGGCCCCGGGTCTATCGTCCGCATCCTTCTCGCACTCGCGTCCAGAGGCTGACACCGCCAGCTTGCCCCGCTCCTGACCCCAGCCCACCTCACTTCGCGCGGCTCCGGCGGCGCTGGACACAGGAAACTCCTGGGTCCTCACTCCGGCTCTCCTCGACCCCCCTCTTCGGTTAACTCCGCTTGTTTCTCGACAAAATGGCGCCGGAGGTCGCGCGCTCACGTCGCGGCCTTTCCCCTCCCCGTTCCCATTTCATCATTCGCTGCCCGCCGGGGAGGAAGGACGGTCCAGGGCACCAGCCAATGACCGCGCCCCGCCTGCAACTCCCGTCCAATCACCGACCGGTACCCGCGGATTTAAACCAATCACACGCTATCACTTGCAGAAGTCAAGGAAGAAACCAGGCTCCTGCTAGCAACTACCAATCCGGACTCCTACTTCGCAGGTTTAGGCCAATTGCCGCTCACCAGCCCCAAGGGAATTGAGCCCTGGCGCCTGCGCATGGCGTGAGGGCCAATTGGTACAGGGTGATAACTTCAATTTAGGGCTCTGCCGACGTCCCACCTGGCCCTGGAGGTCTTCGATCAGTGGAGGCCGGTCATTCCCTCCGAGAAACAATAAATACGGAAGGGAGTCCGCAGCGCCTTGCCATCCTGTGCGGGAACTACTTTGAGTTAGAGTCAAGCAGCCCTCCTCTACTTTCTTTCGTCTTTCGGAACAGCACGGTCCTGGAGAATGAGCGAGTTCCCGATGCAAACAGTCCCCTCCCCACGGATCCCTTTAGCAAGACACCAGCCAGACCCAGCCGCCAGCAGCCAGGCGCGGGCTCAAGTGGAGCGTCTTAGCATCCTGGGATATGTAGTCGCGAACTCCGCCTACTACTGTCGCAGAAGTAACGCGTTATCTTTCATTGCTCTTTGCTCCCTGGAGGAGCAGTGCATCCTGGGGAATGTAGTCTTCTAGCTACCTAGTCCTTCCTTTGGATCAAGGGAAGTTTTTCTTCTACTTCTATTGAAAAAGGGATACAAAATTAATTAATTAATTAATTAATTAATTAAAGACTAAAGCCAGGCGTGGTGGCGCACGCCTTTAATCCCAGCACTCGGGAGGCAGAAGAAGGATCACCATGAGTTCAAGGCCACCCTGAGACTACATAGTGAATTCCACGTCAACCTGGACTAGAGTGAAACCCTACCTTGAAAAAACAAAAAAGAGGGGGGGGGGGGAAGAGAGGACACTCAGCAGAGAGGTAGAAACTTGGCTTAAGCCCAAAGTTGACTTTGCTTCAATAAAAGATATAGTGTGAGAGTGAGACCCTACCTTGAAAAACAATAACAACAACAAAAAGATATAGTGTGCTAATTTATGTATGGTGTATTAGCTTGTAAGATTTTTTTTTTTTATCCTGCTTACTTGAGACAAGGTCTCATTCTATAGCCCGAGCTGTTACTAGGTAACCCAAACTGGCCTCAAGCTCGGACGATCCTCCTCCTGCCTCAGCCTCCAGAGTGCTGAGATTACAAGGGTGAGCCCCACAACAGGCCTATTATAACTTTTTACATGAATATGTTCATGTTTAATTTGTGTAACATACCCTCCTTTTTAAGAAAAAAAGAAAGAAAGATGGATATGGTAGTACATATCTTATCCCAGCACTCAGAAGGCTGAGAATCAACAGTTCCATGCCAGCCTGGGTTGCATAGCGGGATCCTGCCAATGTGAGAGGCAGAGGGAGAGTCATAGAAGTCAGCTATCTAATGTTAGCTCTGTAATTTTACCACCTGTTTTACCCTCAACCATATCTCCAAAAACACAAGTCCCAGCACTTGGGAGGCAGAGGTAGGAGGATCGCTGTGAGTTTGAAGCTACCCTGGAACTACAGAGTGAGTTTCAGATCAGCCTGCGCTAGAGTGAGACTCTATCTTGGGAAGAAAGAAAGGAAGGAAGGGAGGGAGGGAGGGAGGAAGGAAGGAAGGAAGGAAGCCGCACGTCTTGGCGCACACCTTTAATCCCAGCACTCGGGAGGCAGAGGTAGGAGGATCACCTTGAGTTCAAGGCCATCCTGAGACTCCATAGTGAATTCCAGGTCAGCCTGGGCTAGAGTGAGACCCCACCTCGAAAAACTAAAAAAGAAAGAAAGAAAGAAAGAAAGAAAGAAAGAAAGAAGGAAGGAAGGAAGGGCTGGAGGATGGCTTAGCAGTTAAGGCGCTTGGCTGCAAAGCCAAAGGACCCAGGTTCGATTCCACAGGACCCATGTAAGCCAGATGCACAGGGTGGCGCATGCATCTGGAGTTCGTTTGCAGTGGCTGGAGGCCCTAGCATGCCCATTCTCTTTCTCTCTCTCTCTCTCTCTCTCTCTCTCTCTCTCTCTGCCTCTTTCTCTCTGTCAAATAACTAAATAAATAAAAATGAAAAAGAAAAAAAGAAAGATGGATGGAAGGAAGGAAGGAAGGAAGGAAAGAAGAAAGACAGACAGAAAGAGAGAGAAAAGTTGGGAGGAAAAAAAAGTGAGTTACAGCCAGGTGTGGTGGCACATGCCTTTAATCCAAGCACTAGGGAGGCAGAGGTAGGAGGAGTGCCCTGAGTTCAAGGCCACCCTGAGACTACATAGTGAATTCCAGGTCAACCTCGGCTAGACTGAGACCCTACTTTGAAAACAACAAACAAAAAATTGCACAGTAACCTGGAGTCCTTCAACCACGTGTCAAGGGTAGTTCCTATCCTTACTAGAAAACTGAGAGAGACTAAGAATGTTTACAAGCTGGAAGGGATGGTGGAGATTCCATGGTGTGCTTTGCATTTTACTGAAAGACATAGTTGAAAGTCGTGCCCAGGCAAAGTATTTTATTAAGGACCATCATAAAGAATTCACTGAGTCACCTTCTCTTGGCAATTACAAGTGTAAGGGTTCAAGTATATTTAGAAACAAGGTATTTTAGCCAGCTGTTGATTACTCACTTGGCCCCTTTCCTCAGCCTTCTTCCAGTCTTTCCTGTCCCAATTACCAAAGTATTCCAGGTCTAAATGAATTTTACAAAACTCAGAGGGTGGGGTGATGGCTTAGTCAGTAGAGTTGAATTCAGTCTCCAGCACTGTATAAAATACTGGGCATGCTGACATGTGCCTACAATCCCAGTGCTGGGAAGTTGGAGACATGAGGATCCTGGGGGCTTGTTGGCCAGGTAGTCTAGCCTAACCAGTACCATGCTAATGAAAGACCCTATCTCAAAGTAGGTGGATGATGTTCCTGGCCACCACATGCACTCTCATATGTGCACATGAACCTGAGCACACATGCACACACGAACACACCTGCACGTGTGGGATAACAGGCACAAGGCACCATGCCAAGTTTGTTTTTTCTTTTTTTCTTTTTTTTTGGTTTTTCGAGGTAGGGTCTCACTCTAGCCCAGGCTGACCTGGAATTCACTATGGAGTCTCAGGGTGGCCTTGAACTCAAGGTGATCCTCCTACCTCTGCCTCCCAAGTGCTGGGATTAAAGGTGTGCGCCACCACGCCCGGCTCCAAGCTTGTTTTTTAATTTCGCAGTTCTGGCAGGGTGTCAAACATGCTAGGCAAGATCTGTAGCACTAAGTTCCATCCCTAGCCCTGTTTTTCTTGTTTTTAATCAACCAACATATTGTTAAAGCCCTAGTTCAGTGGTACGTGGTATGGTAGTGCATGCCTTTCATTCCAGCACTGGAGACCAAGGTAGGAGGATTGCTTTGAGTCCCAGGCTACCCTGAGACTACAGAGAGAATTCCAGGTCAGTCTGGGCTAGAGTAAGACCCTATCTCTGGAAAAAAAAAAAAAAACTACTAGTTTATTTACTCTCATCTGCACTTTGGGATCTGGTGAGGTAGAGGCTGAGTTACTTACCTCATTGTACAGATCATGAAACTGAGGCTAACAAACAACAAACTGAAACTTGATTGATTGTTGGGCTTTGTTCATTTGTTTGTGTCTATGTTTGGTTTTTGTTGTTGTTGTTAGTTTTTCAAGGTAGGGTCCAGGATGACCTGGAGTTCACTATGTAGTCTCAGGCTGGCCACAAACTCATAGAAATCCTCCCACCTCTGCCTCCCAACTGCTGGGATTAAAGGTGTGTGCCACTACGCCTGACATTGGATTTTTGTTTGTTTGTTTGTTTCGAGGTAAGGTCTCACTTTAACTCAACCTGACCTGGAACTCATTCTGTAGACTCAGGCTGGCCTCGAACTCACAGCAGTCCTACCTCTGCCTCCTGAGTGCTGAGTGTGTTTTTGAGACATGGTTTCATGTGGTTCAGGTTATGTGGTCAAGACTGGCTCTGTACTCCTAATCCTCCTGTCTCTGCCTTCCAAGTGCTTAGATTAGAGGCTTGTGCCACCATGCCCTGCTTAAAAAAAAAAAAAAAAAAAAAAAAAGGCCTGGTGTGTTGGCGCATGCCTTTAATCCCAACACTCATGAGGCAGAGGTAGGAGGATTACCGTGAGCTTGAGGCCACCCTGAGACTACATAAGTGAATGCTAGGACAGACTGAGCTAGAGTGACAACCTACCTTGAAAAAAAAATTAGGGCTGGAGAGATGGTTTAGCAGTTAAGCGCTTGCCTGTGAAGCCTAAGGACCCCTGTTCGAGGCTCGATTCCCCAGGACCCACGTTAGCCAGATGCACAGGGGGCACACACATCTGGAGTTTGTTTGCAGTGGCTGGAGGCCCTGGCATGCCCATTCTCCCTCCCTCTCTCTCTCTCTCTCTCTCTCTCTCTCTCTCTGCCTTTCTCTTTCTGTCTGTCACTCTCAAGTAAATAAATAAAAATGAACAAAAATAAAAAATAAAAAAATTTAAAGAGGTTTGAATCACTTACTCCAAATCACATATTTAATCAATGGCAAGGGAAGAGTCAGAACTCAAGGTTTGTTGGATTTTTCTTGGATGAGTTGCAAAAGCATTTACCATTGGGCCACAACCCAGCCCTAAGCCACTGTTAGGAAACCTCCCTGACTATGTGATTTCCAAGAACCCACCTGCAAAGTGCAAAGGAGGAGATGGCTCACTGGTGAACATACATTGCCCAAATTGGGAAAATGGAAGAGGCTGGGCATGTGGCTCACTGGCAGAGCATTTGCTCAGCATGTGTGAGGCCCTGGGTCTGACCCTCTACACTGAGGGAAGAGTACAAGAGAGTGAGAATCTGGCAGAGGGCTGTGAGTTAGTGAGACAGAATCTGGAAAGGCTGCTGAAGCCAGACTTGGAGGTACACATCTCAGGAAAGAGGCAGGAGGATGGAGAGTTGGAATCTAGCTTGGCTGCATAGTGAGACCTTGTTCTCAAAAGAAAAAGAAGCCTGGCATGGTGGCAAATGCCTTTAATCCCAGCACTAGGGAGGCAGAGGTAGGAGGATCATCATGAGTTTGAGGCCATCCTGAGATTACATAGTAAATTCCAGGTCAGTCTGGACTAGAGGGAAACCCTACCTCAAAAAACAAAAAACAAAAAAGAAAAGAGGAGGTGCCTGGCATGGTGGCGCACACCTTTAATCTCAGCACAGGGGAGGCAGAGGTAGGAGCATCACCATGAGTTTGAGGCCAACCTGAGACTACATAGAGATTTCCAGGTGAGCATAGGCTAGAGCAAGACTCTACCTTGAAAAACCAAAAAAAGAAAGAAACAGAAAAAGAGGAGAAAATATAACTCTGTGTTTGTTTTCTAGGTGAGTCTATATCCAAATTCTTAGATTTTTGTCCTTAGCAAACAGTTTTATCTAAGAAAGGTAAGAATTTTAACCTTTTTTGGCTTTTCGAGGAAGGGTCTTGCTCTAGCCCAGGCTGACCTGGAATTCACTATGTAGTCTCAGGGTAGCCTTGAACTCATGGCAATCCTCCTACCTCTGCCTCTTGAGTGCTGGGATTAAAGGCCTGCACCCACCAAGCCCAGCTCTTTTTTTTTTTTTTTTTTTT
This sequence comes from Dipus sagitta, assembly GCA_036346955.1. NCBI lineage: Eukaryota > Metazoa > Chordata > Mammalia > Rodentia > Dipodidae > Dipus > Dipus sagitta. Next base: position 240,006,634 of record CM070770.1, read on the forward strand.
TTTTTTGGCTTTTTTGAGGTAGGGTCTCACTCTGACTGAAGTTGACTTGGAAGTCACTCTGTAGTCCTAGGCTGGCTCTGAACTCATAGTGATCCTCTTGCCTCTGCCTTCCCGAGTACTGGAATTAAGGTATATACCACCATGCCTGGCAAATTTTAACTTTTTTTTTGTTTTTCTTTTTTTTAATTTGTTTATTTACAAGTAGAGAAATAGAGATAAGAGAGAGAGAGAGAAAGAGAGAGAATGAGCCCACCAGGGCCTCCAGCTGCTGCAAACAAACTCCAGATACATGTATCACTGCGTCTGGCTTTACATGGCTACTGGAGAACTGAACTCAAGTCATTAGGATTTGCAGGCAAATTTAGCTGCTGAGCCATCTCTCCAGCCTCCCCCCCCCTTTTTTTTTTTTTTGGTTTTTCAAGGTAGGGTTTTGCTCTAGCCCAGGCTGACCTGGAATTCACTATGTATTCTCAGGCTAGCCTCAAACTCTCTGCGATCCTATCTCTGCTGGGATTAAAGGCATGCACCACCATGCCTAGCTAGCTCTGGAATTTTGATCTTTTCTTCTTTTTTTACTTTTATTTTTTATTTTAGAGAGAGAGAAAGAGACATACAGAGAGACAGAGGGAGAGAGAAGAGAGAGAACTGAGTTGGGTGTGGTGGCTCATGCCTTTAACCTCAGCACTAGGGAAACAGAGGTAGGAAGATCGCTATGAGTTCAAGGCCACCCTGCGACTACAAAGTGAATAGAGGGCTGGAAAAATGGCTTAGCAGTTAAGGTACTTGCCTGCAAAGCCAAAGGACCCAGCTTCAATTTCCCAGGACCCATGTAAGCCAGATGCACAAAGTGGCACACAAATCTGGAGTTCATTTGCAGTGCTAGAAGCTCTGGTGTGCCCATTCTCTCTCTCTAAAAGATATATTAATTAGATTTTTTTTTTCTGAGGTAGGGTCTCTAGCTCAGGCTGACCTGGAATTCACTATGTAGTCTCAGGGTGGCCTCGAACTCTCAGCGATCCTCCTACTCTGCTTCCCGAGTGCTGGGATTAAAGGCATGCGCCACCAAGCCTGGCTTAATTAGATATTTTTTAAAATGATATTTCAAGGACTGAGGAGATGGCTCAGTGGATAAAACACTTGCTACACAAGCATGAGTATCTGAGTTTGGATTCCCAGAACCTACCTAAAGATGGACACTGCAGCAGGTCTCTGCAATCCCAGCAAGCCTCCAATGAGATGGGATGTGTAGGCAGGAGAATCTGCTGGAAGCTCACAGGCTAGCTAGCCTCCATATGGAGCAGTGAACAGAGACACTGCCTCAAACAAAGTGGAAGGCAAGGACCAACCTGGAAGTTGTTCTCTGACCTCCTCATACATGCCATGACATGTGTGCATCTGTATTCACACATATGAACACACACACACACACACACACACACACACAAAATGTTATTACAGGGTGAGATGTAATTCAGTGGTAGAGAATTTACCTAGCACTAATGAGGCACAGGGTTAAATCTCCAACACCTCAAAAAAAAGGGATGTCAAATAAAATTAAAAATAAATAAAATTGGGCTGGAGAGATGGCTTGATGGTTAAGCACTTGCCTGTGAAGCCTAAGGACCCTGGTTCGAGGCTTGATTCCCCAGGACCCACATAAGCCAGATAGATGCACAAGGGCCACATGCATCTGGAGTTAGTTTGCAATGGCTGGAGGTCATGCCGCACCCCCCATTCTCTCTCTCTCTCTCTCTCTCTGTCTCTCTCTTTCTGTCACTCTCAAATAAATAAAAATAAATAAATAAATAAATAAAATTGAGTCTGTCATGGGGGCATGCACCTTTTATTCTAGCATATGGGAGGCAGAAGTAGGAGGATCACTGTGAGTTCAAGGCCAGTCTGAGACTACAAAGTGAATCCCAGGTCAGCCTGGATTAGAGCAAGACTCTACCTCGAAAAATCAAAATAAATAAATAAATAAAATATTGGGTCTGAGGAATGACTCAGTGGTTAAAAATGTTTGCTTGCAAGCTGGACGTGGTGGCGCATGCCTTTAATTCCAGCACTTGGGAGGTAGAGGTAGGAGGATGGCCGTGAGTTCGAGGCCACCCTGAGACTCCATAGTGAATTCCAGGTCAGCCTGAGCTAGAGTGAGACCCTACCTTGAAAAAAAAAAAAAAAAGCTTGCTTGCAATGCCTGCAAGTCCAGGTTCAACTCCCTAGTACCTACATAAAGGCAGCCACAGAAAGTGGTGCATGCATCTGGAGTCTGTTTGTAGAGGCAAGAGGCCCTGGTGCACCCATCCACACACACATTCTCTCTCTCTCTCTCAAATAAAATAAATAAAAATATCTTTAAAAAGTAACAAGCTGATAGAGTGAGACCCTATCAAAAACCAAATATGTGGGGATGGAGAGATAGCTTAGTGGTTAAGGCATTTGCCTGTAAAGCCCAAGGACCCAGGTTTGATTCTCCAGGATCCACATTAACCAGATGCACAAGGGGGTGCAAGCATCTGGAGTTTGTTTGCAGTGGCTGAAGGCCCTGGAAAGCCCGTTCTTTCCCCCTCTTTCTCTGTCAAATAAAAATAAATAAATAAATAACAAGCTGAGCCAGGCATGGTGGCACACACCTTTAATCCTAGCACTCAGGAGGCAGAGGTAGGAGGATCTCTGTGAGTTCGAGGCCACCCTGCAACTACATTATGAATTCCAGGTCAGCCTGGACTAGAGTGAAACCCTATCTCAAAAAACCAAAATAATAATAATAATAATAATAATAATAATAATAAAGTAACAATCTGGGCATGGTGGCAGACACCTTTAATCCCAGCACTCAGGAGGCAGAGGTAGGAGGATTGCTGTGAGTTCAAGGCCAGACTGGGACTGCAAAGTAAGTCCCAGAGGGCTACAGTGAGACTCCACCTCAAAAAACCAAAAAATACAAATAAAATTGACAAGGCTTTTTTTTGGGGGGGGGTTCGAGGTGGGGTCTCACTCTGGTCCAGGCTGGCCTCAAACTCACAGCGATCCTCCTACCTCTGCCTCCTGAGTGCTGGGGTTGAAGACATGCGCCACCACCCCTGGCAAGGCTACTTCTTCTCTGCTTTTTCATGAGAGAACAAAGAAGCTAAGGAGGATAGGAAGGGCCCTTTGCATCTCCTCTGGCTCGTGATTAGGTTAGGGCAATCTGAAAGTGGCTGCTGGTGATAGAGTAGGGTGGGTCTGAGAAGCCTTTCCTAACTCCATGGACAGTGCTTGGAACTTCTGATGGAATTCCTAATTGAAAGGGATCTGGACTCTGCCTCTGTCTTCTGTTTCCTCCCTGAATATAGACCTGATTCGTGAAGCAACAGCTACAGCTACACATCTGTCACATATCTGGGCTTCTGCCTTGGCAGAGAGCTCTCATTTATATTACAGAGTTTCCTCTTTCTCTGTCTGTCGCTCTCAAATAAATAAATAAATAAATTGATCAGACATATCACCTCTGATAAATTAGTCATTTAATCTCTGATCAGACAAATACAATATAGAATCTCAGGAGTCTGAAAGGTCCTCTGCCTTTAGAATGGTTACATTATTCTTAGGGAAAGCCAAAGACAGAACAAGTAACTAGTGAACAAATCAAGATTGTATGTTATCTATGGAATGAATGGGTCAACAATCCCAAGGCTTGAAGAAGATCCAGGAAAAATACTTTGGCCAATATCTTCCAGGGAATGTACGTTAAAACAATAGCCCCTTAGCTGGGCATGGTGCCTGTATCAGTTACTTTCCCCTAGCTGGGACAAAGTGCCCAGCTAGAAACATCTTAGGGAAGGAAAAGGTTTATTTTATCTTATGGTCCTAGAGGTAGAGTCTATCATAATGGAGAAAGCCTGGCAGGACCAAGAAACTGGAGTCACATCATCACATTAGCAGAAAATAGAGTGAGAACAGCATAGGGGGCCTGGCTATAACACCTCAAAGCCCACCTCCTACACTCGCACTTCCTCAAGAAAGGCTCCACCTCCTAAAGGCTTTACAACCTTCCAGAACAACATCACCAGCTGGGGATTAAGTATTGAAACACATAATCTGCGGGGGACAGTTTGCAATCAAACCACCACAGTGGCACACCTGTAATACCAGCTACTCAGGAGGCTGAGGCAATAAGAGCATAGAGTTCAGGGCTAGGTTGGGCTACAAAGTGAGGTTTCTTTAAAAAAAAAAAAAAAAAAAAAAAAAAAGAGCCCTTCTTTCTATACTCAAAAAATATGGGCTGAACAGACAGCTTTAAAGTAACTCTAGCTGTGATGTGGAGGCAGGGTTGGTGCCTACTAGAAGACTTCAGGAAGCCAATTCAGAGTCTAGTGGAGGTGGGGTGATGAGATGGAGAGAACTGGAGCCTAAATGTGGGAGGAAAAATTGTCAGCCTTCAACAATTGATGGAGAAACAGGGAATTTTTTGTTTGTTTGTTTTCTCAAGGTAGGGTTTCACTGCAGCTCAGGCTGACCTGGAATTCACTATGTAGTGTCAGGGTGGCCTCAAACTCACAGCGATCCTCCTACCTCTACCTCATGAGTGCTGGGATTAAAGCCATGTGCCACCATGCCTGGTTTAGGGAATTATTTTTTTTTAAATGGCCAGGCATGGTGGTACATACCTTTAGTGACAGCACTTGGGAGGCAGCTGTAGGAGGATCATTGTGAGTTTGAGGCCAGCCTGGGACTACAGACTGAATTCTGGGTCACCCTGTGTTAGAGCAAGACCCTACCTAAAAAAAAAAAAAAAAAAAAAAAAAAAGATAAGGTTATTTACATATTTACATTCTTTTCAGCTTAGAATCTGAGTTGTTTGCAAAACACCACCAAGCACAAAGAAAGGGAGGAGTTATTTGATTAAAATCTCCACCACAGTACTGGGGACTAAGGCTATATGGAAGTGGACTGTGAGTCCAGGAGAGGGGAAACAGCTTTAGCTGTAGGGAAGGAAGAAGCTCTGTTGTTTTAAAGGAGAGAGCTGGGAAGATGGCTCAGCAGTTAAGGGTGCTTGCATGCAAACTTTGCTGGCCCAGGATCAACTCCCAAGCCATGTAAGATGGATGCAAAGAATGGCACAAATGACTTACCAGGTGAGCCACTTGCCTGCAAAGCCAAAGGACTCAGATTTGATTCCTCAGAACCCATCTAATCTGGATACATAAGGTGGCTCATGAGTCTGGAGTTTGCTTGCAGCAGCTAGAGGCCCTGGTGTGCCCATTCTCTCTCTCTCTCTCTCTCTCTGACTCTCTCAAATAAATAAATTCTTTTTTAAGAAGGTGACACAAACATCTGGTGTTCATTTTTGCAATGGCAAGAGGCCTTGGTACACATACATGTGCATATTTGGGTGCATGGGCACACACACACACACACACACACACACACACACACTCACTCATACAAGTAAATTTAAAAATAATGATGGAGCCGGGCATGGTGGCGCATGCCTTTAATCACAGCACACAGGAGGCAGAAAGTAGGAGGATCACTGTGAGTTCAAGACCACTCTGAGACTACATAGTGAATTCCAGGTCAGCTTGGGCTAGAGTGAGACCCCACCTTGAAAAAAAAAAAAAAAAAAAAAGAAAAGAAAAGAAAAAAAGATGGAGAGACTGTCACACATTTGAATGCTCCTGAGTTATTTTGGAAAGAATTTAGTTCTGGGTAAGATGGTGATGTAGTAGCCATGTCAAAGCAGCCGAGGGGGGAAATAAGAAGAAAAACAGCAAAATAGACTCGTCTACCAAAAAGTGAAGGTGCATAAGGAATTATCAACTACAGCAGAGAAGCAGGAGAGACCCAGAGCTTCTAGAAAGCAGCCAACCAGCTAGAATTGGCTCCCACCATGACACTGGTCTGCCTGAGGAGAAGGAGCATGGCAGCCGCCTGGTTCTGCCTGAGCAGCAGAAGCCAAGGGAAGGGACTTTCCACTACACCAGCCTCTTCAAAAAGTCAAAAACTGTCCGATTAAGATGGCAAATTGGAACCACGCCAAAGCAGCTGAGGGGAGAAAAAGCAAACAACAAAAAAACCCAGCAAAATACACTCTTCTACTAAAAAGTGAGGTGTATAAGAAATTACCAACAGTAACAGAGAAGTAGGAGAGATCCAGAGCATCCAGAGCCCACATAGGCAGGCAGAAGCGGCTCCAGCAGCGGCAGCACCAGGTCTGCAGGGCCACAGCTGCAAGGCTCTGTTTGAGCCATAGAAAAAGCCAGGTGAGGGGATTTTCCACTCACACCAGAGCTCCTCACAAACCCAAGAAACATGAAGGTGAGACTGCAGAGACCAACAGAGGAGCAGATCACAAGGTAGAGGATCATGTTGACCAATGGGACAACTAGAGCCACCATCTACAGCTTCCCCTCCCCCACCACCAGCACAAGTGCCAGCAAGCACCAGAGACCAGGGGAAGGGAGATCACAGCACCCAGCACGGACAGTGACCCAGCCAGCCTACTTGAACCCACAGTACAACAAAGAGGGACCCATGCAGGAGCGCAGCATAACTGAGACCAAAATCATCCCAAAAGGTAACTGGGATTACACCAGGTCAGTACCCACCAAATAAGCCTGGTATACAGGCCTGAACTGGAAGTGCTAATTGCACCTTCCATATCAGGATAAATTTTATGTTAAATCTGATGGATGGTTGGATTTGCCACTCTTAAATAAGCTATATTTTGTGCTTGTTATTTGTTGCTTCCTGATTTATAGTGGCTTTGTTTCCTCTTCTGTTGTTCATTAGGGAAGGGTCTCACTTGGTCACAAGATGAGTTGGAACCCTCAACAGACCAGAAATCTTAACATTCTAGTTGACAGGATTAAAGGTGTGGCGCAACACACACCCTAAGGGACTATGACTTTGTTAAAGGATCTGGTTGTCAAAATACCTACTCTTGCATAAATACTCTGTGCTGTTTTCATTGAATGTGTACATTGTTTAGTTAAATTTTAAAATCTGCCTGAATTTTATTCCACTCAGCCTACTTGAATACTGTCATAGTAGGCAAACCCAACACCTAGGGTCACTTTTATAGATACTCCAGGAGCCTTAAGAGCCACACCTAGCACCTTAAGCTCCTACCATGAAGATATATAGCATAAGATTGAATGATACATATAATAATACTGAAGCTAACTAGAAAATCCAAGCATTAAATTAATCCAAGATGCAAATATATATAATATATATATATAATATTATAACACAAGAAACACCAAAAATCAAGACAATATAAATCCACCAAAAAGTATTAATGCATCAGAAATGACCTCCAGTGAGAATGAGTTAGAGGAAATGCCTGAGAAAGATTTCCAAAGAATGATTATAAATATGCTCAAAGAAGCCAAAGAGGAAATCAAAGGAATGAAAGTGGAAATCAAAGAAGCAAAGAAGACACAGAAAACCAATTTAATGAAATAAAGAGGTCAATACAAGACATAAATAAGAAAATAGAAATAATAAAGAAAAACCAGTCAGAATTACTAGCAACGAAGAACACAGTCAATGAAATAAAAAAACTCTGTAGAAAATCTCACCAGTAGAATGGATGAAGGAGAGGACAGAATAACTAAACTAGAAGACCAGGTGGCAGATCTAATACAGTCCAACAAAGAGAAAGACAAGCTAATAGGAAAGTATGAATGGGAATTTCAAGATATTCGGGACACTATGAAAAGATCAAACATAAGAATTCAGGGTATAGCAGAAGGAGAAGAATTTCACTACAAAGGCACAGTAGGCGTTTTCAACAAAATCATAGAAGAAAACTTCCCCAAATTGGGAAAAAAAAGCCAATGCAGATACAGAAATCTTTTAGAACACCAACCAGACAAAACCTGGAAAGAACCTCTCCTCACCATATTATAATTAAACTACCAAACATACAAACTAAAGAAAAGATATTGAAAGCAGTTAGAGTGAAAAATCAAGTTACCACAAAGGCAAGCCCATCAGGATCACAGCAGATTACTCAACACAAACTTTGAAAGCCAGAAGGGCTTGGAGTGATGTATTCCAAGTTCTGAAAGATAACAACTGTCAACCAAGGTTACTTTATCCTGCAAAGCTATCCATTCAAGTAGACGGAGAAATAAGGACATTCCATAACAAAAGCAGGCTAAAGGAATATTTGAAGACAAAACCAGCCCTACAGAAAATACTTGAAATCATCCTCTATGCTGAAGATAAAGAAAAGCACACATGTAAGGAACCTGGAAAAAGCAAGCCATACTCAAATACTAGTTAATACAAGAAAGCAAAGGTAAAACTGGAAGGACTACAAAAAAATGGCAAAAATACAAGGCATTCTTCACGGAAATAGAAAAAACAATCCAAAAATTCATTTGGAATCACAAAAAATCTCGAATATCTAAAACAATACTGAGCAACAAAAATAAGGCTGGTGGTGTCACCATACCTGATGTTAACCTATACTACAGAGCCATAGTAACAAAAACAGCATGGTACTGGCACAAAAGCAGACATGTAGATCGATGGAACAGAATAGAGGACCCAGATGTAAGTCCAGGTAGCTATAGCCACCTGATATTCGATAAAAATGCCAATAATACTCATTGAAGAAAAGATAGCCTCTTCAGCAAATGGTGCTGGGAAAACTAGATATGTATCTGTAGAAGAATGAAAATAGATTCTTCTCTCTCTCCATGCATAAGAATTAAGTCCAAATGGATTAAAGACCTTAACATCAGACCTGAAACTTTGAAACTGCTAGAGGAAAAAGTAGGGAAAATCCTTCAACATATTGGTCTTGGCAAAGACTTTCTGAATTCAATCCCAATGCTCAGGCAATAAAACCACAGATTAAATGCTGGGACCTCATGAAATTACAAAGATTTTGTACGGTAAAGGGCACTGTGAATAAAGCAAAGAGGCAACCTACAGAATGGGAAAAAAAATCTTTGCCAGCTATACATCTGATAGAGGATTAATATCTAGGATATACAAAGAACTCAAAAAATTAAATAATGCCGGGCGTGGTGGCGCACGCCTTTAATCCCAGCACTCGGGAGGCAGAAGTAGGAGGATCGCCGTGAGTTCGAGGCCACCCTGAGACTCCATAGTGAATTCCAGGTCAGCCTGGGCTAGAGTGAAACCCTACCTCGAAAAACCAAAAAAAAAAAAAAAAAAAAAAAAAAAAAAAAAAAAAAAAATTAAATAATAAGAAATCAAACAAACCAGTTAAAAAATGGGCTATGGAACTAAATAGAGAGTTCTCAAAAGAAGACATATGGATGGCATATAAGCATCTAAAAAAATGTTCTACATCCCTAGTCATCAGGGAAATGCAGATTAAAACTATGTTGAGATTCCATCTCACTCTTGTCAGATTCGCTACCATCATGAAAACAAATGACCATAAATGCTGGTGAGGATGCATAAAAAGAGAACCCTTCTTCACTGTTGGTGGGAATGCAATCTGGTCCAGCCATTGTGGAAATCAGTGTGGAGGTTCCTAAGACAGCTAAAAATAGATCTACCATATGACCCAGCTATAGCACTCCTAGACATATATCCTAAGGACTTGTCTCATTACCTCAGAGATACTTGCTCAACCATGTTTATTGCCACTCAATTCACAATAGCTGGGAAATGGAACCAGCCTAGATGTCCCTCAACTGATGAGTGGATAATGAAGATATGGCACATTTATACAATGGAGTTCTACTCAGCAGTAAAGAAAAATGAAGTTATGAAATTTGCAGGAAAATGGATGGATCTGGAAAGGATTATAATAAGTGAGGTAACCCAGGCCCAGAAAGCCAAATGTCACATGTTCTCTCTCATATGTGGATCCTAGCTACAGATGATTGGACTTCTGTGTGAATAGGAAGAAAACTCAGTAGCAAAGGCCAGTAAGCTAGAAAAGAGATACAAAGAGAAGAGAAAGGAAGGGAGGGTGGTACTTAATAGGATGGTATTGTATATATGTAAGTAAGTAGAAGAATAGATTAATGGGGGTAAAAGGCCCAAGTGAGGTCAGGGGAAGGGATTGAGTAAAGGAAAGGTGGAGGGAGGGCTAATCAAAATCTAAGAGGATATAAATAAATCATATAGAAACCTACATTTTTGGACAATGAAACACTCAGTGCCAGGGATGGGATACCTTCCAGTGAGTTGTTGGCCAGGGAGGTCCCTGATGCCCCTGAAACATTATAGGCCATTGCCGAGGCCCTTGGTTTCCCACCAGGAAGAGATGGTAAGACCCTATTGATGAAGATTTCACATACTTAAGCTGCAAGGCCACTGAGAAATCCTTCTGGAACTGAGCTGATAACCTCCTCTATGTAGACCAGATGACAGAAAGCTGGAAGAAGCCATTCTATATGTAGATCAATGGGAGAGAGAGAAATCTCCAGTGAAGATAACTCAACAGTGGACACTGCAAGCCTTATATTTTGCCAGCCAGGCCAAATGAGCCAACAGGTGCAATAGTGGCATGTCTGTCATGGTGGAAACCAACTTCCCTCTAATTGGACTGCAGGCCCGCTCCATGGGAGGGAATACAGCCCTGATGCTGAAAACCTTAAACAGGGGTAGTTATTATCCCTAGGATTGTATTATCTGCTGCTATCTGGCTAAATGCATATGCTATGCTCATCAAACTGCCCAGTAAGCACTTCTCTTAATGTTCATACCCATATATTAATGCTACTCTCACTTTTGGTAGAGAGCCTTCTCTTTTCAGATGGCAGTGACCTTGGGATGACTCAGAAGGCATCATGGTGCTGGGAAGAAGTGACAGGAGTGCTCAGCACTGTAATATCTCTATCACACCTTCCAAGGCTCAGGGTCTATTGCTGAAGAGATGGCGGAAGTAGAACTCCTTACAATGTGCTCCCCCACAGACAAAAAATGGCCTGGATATCCATGACCTCACAGTGCCTGACACTACCTACAGAAGACCATCATAATAGGAGGAAAAGATCACAACACTAAAATAAAAGACAGACTGATTGAGAGGGGGATAGTATATGATGGAGAGTGGAGTTTCAAAGGGGAAAGTGGGGGAGGGAGGACATTACCATTGGGATATTGTTTACAATCATGGAAGTTGTTAATAAAAAAAAAAAAAAAAGAGGGCTGGTGAAATGGCTTAGCAGTTAAGGCATTTGCCTGAGAAGCCTAAGGACCCCAGTTCGATTCCCCAGGACCCATGTAAGTGAGATGCACTAGGGGGCACATGCGTCTAGAGTTCATTTGCAATGGCTAAAGGCCCTGGTGCACCCATTGTCTCTTTATCTCTAACTGACTCTCTCTCTCTCTCTCTCTCTCAAATAATTAAATAAATAAAATATATAAAAAAGAAAAAAATACAATTCTTAAAAAAAAAGTCAAAAACCTGAAGAATACAGGAGGGGCCAGCTGAGTGGCTAGTGAGGAAGAAGAACCAGGGACCAGCGACACAGCTCCGGTACAACTTCACGCACCCTGCACAGCCTCCTTCCCCCAACTGCCAGCACCCGCCACCACTGGATACCTGGGGAAGGGAACACCTTTACACAGCACCCAGCAAAGGTGATCAGAGCAGCAGACCCATCAACCCAGCCAGCATAGCTAAGCCTGCAGCGCAGTAAAGAGGGGCACAAGTGGGCCCACAGCAAAGGTGTGACCAAAGCCATCCCAAAAGGTGACAGGGAGCCAGGCATTGTGGTGCAACCCCTTTAATCCCAGTACTCAGGAGGCAGAGGTAGGAGGATTGCTGTGAGTTCAAGGCCTGCCTGAAACTACATCGTGAATTCCAGGTCATCCTGGGTTAGAGCAAGACCCCCACCTCAAAAAAAAAAAGGTAGCAGGGCCTACTTACACTGGGTCAGTACCAGCCACAAAGCCTGCATATAGGCCTGCATTGGAAGTGCTAATCACATCTTCCATGTCAGCACAGGTTATATGTTAGATTTGGTTGATGGTCGGCTTTGCCATTCTCTCTCTCTTTTTCTTAAGTGTCTTTAAAAAAAGAAAAAAGATTTATTTATTTACTAGAGGCAGAGAGAGAGGGTGGGGAAGGGAGAGAGAATGGGCATGCCAGGGCCTCTAGCCACTGCAAACGAACTCCAGACGCATGTGCCACCATGTGCAACTGCTTATGTGGGACCTGGAGAATTGAACCTGGGTCCTTAGGCTTCACAGGCATACACCTTAACTGCTAAGCCATCTCTTCAGCCCAGCTTTGCCATTCTTTTTTTGTTGTTGTTGTTTGTTCGTTTGTTTGTTTGTTTGTTTGTTTGTTTTTCGAGGCAGGGTCTCACTCTAGTTCAGGCTGACCTGGAATTCACTATGTAGTCTCAGGATGGCCTCGAACTCATGGCAATCCTCTTACCTCAGCATCCTAAATGCTGGGATTAAAGGTGTGCACCACCATGCCCGGCTGCCATTCTTAAATAAGCTATATTTTGGGGTTGTCATTTGTTGCCTCCTGATTTATACTGCCTTTGTGGTCATTCTTGGGGGCAGGGTCTCACTCAGCCTCAGGCTGACGTGTAACCCTTTTTAGACCAGAAATCTCAACCTTCCAGTTTACAGGATTAAGGGTGTGGGGCAATACACACCCTTAAGGACTTTGACTTTGTTAGACTGTGTGTTTATTTTAATACCCACTCTTACATAAATAATACATAGTGGTTTTGATTGAATGTGTATATTGCTCAGTTGAATTTTAGAATTTTCTATATTTTGCTCAAGCCAGTTTACTAGCATACTGTGTAGCAGGCAAACCTAACACTTAGGGTCACTTCTTCTCTTACTCTACGAGTAATATAAGAGTACCTTAAGTTCCTACCCTGAAGATATATAATGTCAGATTTGCATGTCTAAGAGTACTATAGATAATTAGAAAACCCAAGCACCAAATAAGCCCAAGTTGCAAAAATCTCTACATTGTAATACAAGAAACACACACAAAAAATATATTCACCTACCATGGGTGCTCCCAATTTCATCAAACACTCTCAAGATATAAAACTTAAGATCTGAACCCACGTAAGACAGATGCACAAGGGAGTGCATGCATCTGGAGTTCATTTGCAGTGGCTGGAGCCCTGGAGTGCCCATTCTCTCTCTCTCTCTCTCTCTCTCTCTCTGCCTCTTTGTCTCTCTCTCTCAAATAAATAAATAAATAAATAAAATTTTTAAAAAATTAAAAAAAAAAGACTTAAGGTCAGAGAAAACACCAAGCACAACTGTAGTTGGTGACTTCAATGTCCTAGTCTCATCAACTGAGAGATCAGCCAGGCAAAAAAATAGAGAGACATGTAGATTAAATGATGTCATAGAACAAATGGAACATGTACATAGAACATATATAGATATCTACAGAACATTCCATCCAAGTGATGCAGAATACACATTCTTTTTACAGTCTTTTCACCAACACATGGAACATTCTCTAAAAATACCATATATTAGGACAAAAAGCAAATCTTAACAAATACATGAAAATTTAAAAAATTCCTTGTATTCTATCTCATCACAATGGAATTAAACTACAAATCAACAATAAGAAAAACTATAGAGCATACACAAAATCATGGAAACTAAACAGTACACTACTGAGTGATGAATAGGTCACTGAAGAAATCAAAAAGGAAATCAAAAAAAATTCATAGAATCAAATGATAATGATAACACAACATACCAAAACCTTTGGGACACAATAAAGGCAGTCCTAAAAGGGAAATTTCTAGCTTTTTTTTCTTTTTTTATTTAATTTTTTTATTGACAACTTCCATAATTGTAAACAATGTCCCATGGTAATTTTCTCCCTCCTCCCATTTTCCCCTTTAAAACTCCACTCTCCATCATATCCCCTCCCCCTCTCAATCAGTCTCTATTTTATGTCATGATCTTTTCCTCCTATTATGATGGTCTTGTGTAGGTAGTGTCAGGCACTGTGAGGTGATGGATATGCAGGCCATTTTGTGTCTGGAGGAGCACACTGTAAGGAGTCCTACCCTTCCTTTGGCTCTTACATTCTTTCCACCACCTCTTCCACAGAAATTTCTAGCTTTAAGTGCCTATATTAAGAAATTAGAAGTGGCGGGAACCTCAGCGGCTGTGGGGATGGTGGTGAGTGTGGACATAACCATGCAGGCATTTCTAAAAGGTGCATCTCTCAGTACCAAACCACCATCAACTAAGAATGGCAGAGTAGCCGCTACTGCAGGAAGCAGTGGAGAGAACAAGAAAATCAAACCTGTTCCATGGGTGGAAAAATATAGACCAAAATGTGTGGATGAAGTTGCTTTCCAGGAAGACGTGGTGGCAGTGCTGAAGAAGTCTTTAGAAGACGCCGATCTACCTAATATCGTGTTTTATGGGCCACCCAGAACTGGCAAAACATCTACTATTTTGGCAGCAGCTAGAGAACTCTTTGGGCCCGAACTATTCTGATTAAGAGTTCTTGAGTTAAATATATCTGATGAACGTAGAATACAAGTAGTTTGAGAAAAAGTGAAAAGTTTTGCTCGGTTAACTGTGTCAGGAAGTCGATCAGATGGGAAGCCATGTCCTCCTTTTAAGATTGTAATTCTGGATGAAGCAGATTCTACGACCTCAGCTGCTCAGGCAGCTTTAAGACGTACCATGGAGAAAGAATCCGAAACAACCAGATTCTGTCTTATCTGTAACTACATCAGTCGAATAATTGAACCCCTGACCTCTAGATGTTCAAAATTTCACTTCAAGCCTCTGTCAGATAAAATTCAACAGAAGCGACTACTAGACATTGCGGAGAAGGAAAATGTCAAAATTAGCGATGAGGGAATAGATTATTTTGTTAAAGTATCAGGAGGAGACTTATGGAAAGCCATTATATTTCTTCAAAGTGCCACTTAACAGGTGGAAAGGAAATTGAGGAAAAAATAATCACGGATATTGCTGGGGTAGTACCAGTTGAGACCATTGGTGGAATATTCGTTGCATGTCAGAGTGGCTCTTTCGACAAGCTAGAAGGCGTGGTAAAGGACTTAATCAATGAAGGCCATGCAGCTACACAGCTTTTTAACCAACTTCACGAAGCAGTTGTGGAAAATGAAAACCTTTCTGATGAACAGAAGCCTGTTATTACAGAAAAACTTGCTGAAGTTGACAAGTGCCTAGCAGATGGTGCTGATGAACACCTGCAGCTAACCAGCCTTTGAGTAACTGTGATGCAGCAACTGGCTCAAAACTGTTAACATTTTATAAATAAACAAGGAACCCTTAAAAAAAAAGAGAGAGAGAAATTAGAGAGAGCTAGAGAGACGGTTTAGCGGTTAAGGCACTTGCCATCAAAGCCAAAGGACCATGGTTCAATTCCCCAGTACCCACATAAGCCAGATGCACAAAGTGGTGCATGCATTGTGTTCATTCTCTTTCCCACTCTCAAATAAATAAAAAAATATTTTAAAAATGCTTTAAAAAAGAAATTAGAAAGGTCAAAAGTAAACAACTTAATGCTTTACCTTAAGACCTTGGAAAAAGAAAATCAAGGGAAACCAAAAATCAGTAGATGAGAAGAAGCAATAAAAATTAGGGCAGAAAATAACAAAATAGCCGGGTATGGTGGCACACAACTTTAATCCCAGCACTCAGGAGGCAGAGGTAGGAGGATTGCCATGAGTTCGAGGCCACCCTGAGACTACATAGTGAATTCCAGGTCAGCCTGGACTAGAGTGAGACCCTACCTCAAAAAACCAAAAAAAGAAAAAAAATAGAAACCAAAAAAACAACGCAAGGCATCAATGAAACAAAGAGTTGGTTCATTGGAAGGATAAACAAAATTGATAAACCCTTAGCAAATCTAACTAAAAGAAAAAGACACAAATCAATAAAATTAGAGAAGAAAAAGGTAACATTACAACAGATGCCAAAGAAATTCAGAAAATCATAAGGACATAGTTGAAGAACATATACGCCACTAAGTTTGAAATCTGAAAGAAATGGATGATTTCCTAGGTTTTTATGACCTACCAAAAGTAAATCAAGATGATTAGCCAAGTGTGGGGGCACACACGTTTAACCCTAGCACTTGGGAGGCAGAGATAGGAGGATCACAGTGACTTCGAGGTCATCCTGAGATTACATAGTGAATTCCAGGTCAGCCTGGGCTAGAGTGAAACCCTACCTTAAAAAAACAAAAAACAAATAAAATCAAGATGAGATAAACCACTTAAACAGACCTATAGACCTATAACAAGTACAGAGATCAGGCTTTTGGGGGGGGGGTTTTGAGGTAGGGTTTCACTTTAGCTCAGGCTGACCTGGAATTCACTATGTAGTCTCAGGGTGGTCTTGAACTTGTGAAGATCCTCCTACCACTGCCTCCCAAGTGCTGGGATTAAAGGCATGCACCACCATGCTCTGCAATCTAGGCATTTATATATAAAAATCTCCCAATTAAAAGAAGTCCAGGCCCAGATGGATTCACTGGTGAATTTTATCAGACTTTCAAGGAAGAACTAACATCAATGCTTCTCAAAATTCTCTATAAAATAGAAAAAGAAGGAATTCTACCAAACTCCTTCTACGAAGTCAGTATCACCCTGATACCAAATAAAGACAAAACAAAAAAAAAATTACAGATCAATCTCTCTCATGAAGATAGTTGCAAAAAAATCTCAACAAAATACTGGCAAATAGAATACAAGAATATATCAAAAATATCATTCACCCTGACCAAGAAGGCTTCATCACAGAGATATAGGGATGTTTCAACGTATGAAAATTGATAAATGTAACACACTATATAAATGGACTGAAGGACAAAAATCACATGATCATCTCAATAGATGCAGAAAAGGCATTTGACAAAATCCAACATCCCTTCATGGTAAAAGTCCTAAAGAGCTGGGTGTGATAGTACAATCTTTAGTTCCTGTATTTGGGAGGCAGAGGTGGGAGGATCACTGTGAGATTGAGGCTACCCTGAGACTACATAGTAAATTCCAGGTCAGCCTGGGCTAGAGTAAGACCCTACTAGCTCAGGGGGAAAAAAAAAAAAAGGTCCTAAAGAAACTTGGAATAGAAGGACCATATCTCAACATAATAAAGGCTATTTATCACAGCCTACAGCCAATATAATACTAAATCGGGAAAAACTTGAAGCTTTTCCACTAAAATTAGGAGCAAAACAAGGGTGTCCATTGTCCCCACTTTTATTTATTGTAGTACTAGAAGTCTTAGCTATAGTAATTAGGCAAGAGACACACACAAAAAAAGGATACAAATTGGTAAGGAAGAGATCAAATTATCATTATTTACAGATGATATGCTTCTATACATAAAGGAACCTAAAGACTCTACCAACAAACTGTTAGAGCTAATAAAACACTTTTAGCAAAGTAGCAGAATACAAAATAAACACACAGAAATCAATACCCTTTCTACATACTAACAACAAACATGTTGAAGATGAAATTAGGGAATTGCTCCCATTCACAATTCCCTCAAAAAAATAAATAAATGAAGTAACTTGGAATAAACCTAACCAAGGAACTGAAGGATCTCTACAATGAAAACTTTAAAACACTCAAGACAGAAATTGCAAAAGACACTAGGAAATGGAAAGACAGCCTATGTTCTTGGATTAGAAGAACCAATAGTGTGAAAATGTCAATCTCACCAAAAGCAATCTACACATTTAATGCAATTCCCCCTAATAAAATTCCAATGTCATTCTTCATGGAACTAGAACAAACAATCCTAAAATTCATTTGCAAGCACAAAAAACCTCAGCTAGCTAAAACAATCTTGAGCAACAAAAATAAGACTGGTGGTATCACTATACCTGATTTTAAGCTATATTTCAGAGCCATAGTAACAAAAACAGCATACTACTGGCACAAAAACAGACAGGTAGATCAATGGAACAGAATAGAGGTCCCAGATTTTAATCCAGGCAGCTACAGCCATCTGATTTTTGACAAAAATGCCAAAAATATTCACTGGAGAAAATACAGCCTCTTTAACAAATGATGCTAGGAAAACTGGATATCTATATATTGAAGGAAGAAAATAGATCCTTGCTTCTGTCCATGCACAAGAATCAAGTCCTAATGGATCAAAGATGTTAATATTGGGCCTGAAACTCTGAAATTGCTAGAGGAAAAGGTAGGGAAAACCCTTCAACATATGGGCATAGGCAATGACTTTCTGAATATAACCCTAGTTTCTCAGGAAATAAAACCACTAATCAACCACTTGGACCTTATGAAATTTAAAAGCTTCTGTACAGCAAAGGACATTGTGAATAGAGCAAAGAGACAACCTACAGAATGTGAGAAAATCTTTGCCAGCTATACATCTGACAGAGTATTAATATCCAGTACACACAAAGACCTCAAAAAACTAAGAGGGCTGGAAAGATGGCTTCGTGGTTAAGGTATTTGCCTGCAAAGCTAAGGGACCCAGGCTCAACTCTACAGGACCCATGAAAGCCAGATGCACAATGTGGCGCCTGTGTCTGGCATTCATTTCTAGCAGCTGGAGGCCTTGGCATGCCCATTCTTTCCTTCCCTCTCTCTCTGCCTCTTTCACATAAATAAATAAAAATAAGAGCTGGGTGTGGTGGCGCACGCCTTTAATCCCAGCACTCAGGAGGCAGAGGTAGGAAGATCACCATGAGTTCAAGGCCACCGTGAGACTACAGAGTTAATTCCAGGTCAGCCTGGACCAGAGTGAGACCCTACCTCAAAAAACCTAAATAAATAAATAAATAATATTTAGGGGCTGGAGAAACGGATTAGCAGTTAAGGTGTTTGCCTGCAAAGCCAAAGGACCCAGGTTTGATTCCCTAGGACCCACACGAGCCAGATGCACAAGGGGGCACATGTGTCAGGAGTTTGTTTGCAGTGGCTGGAGGCCCATTCTCTCTCTCTCTCTCTTTCTCTGTCAAAAAATAAATAAATAAATAAATAAATAAAAAACAAAATGTATTTAAAAAGTGAGAGTAGCATCAATATATGGGTATGAACATTAAGAGGAGTGCTTACTGGGTCTATCACACCTTCCAAGGCTCAGGCTCCATTGTGGAAGAGGTGGCAGAAAGAATGTAAGAGCCAAAGGAAGAGTAGGACTGCTTATAATGCAATCGCCCAGAATGAAATTGGCCTCGAAATCCATGACTTTGCAGTGCGTAGCACTGCCTTCACAAGACCCTCACAATAGGAGGAAAAGATTATGACATCATAATAAAGAGAGACTAATTAAGAGGAAGAGGAAGTAAGATGGAGAGTGGATTTGTGCAGCAGAAAGTGGGGGAGTAGAGGGAATTATCATAGTTTATTGTCTAGAATTATGGAAGTTGTCATTAAAAAAGTTTTAAAAAAAGAATTTATCTGTGGGGGCCAGGCATAGTGGTACATCCCTTTAACCCCAGCACTTGGGAGGCAGAGGTGGGAAGATCACTGTGAGTTTGAAGCTAGCCTGAGATTACATCATTATGTAATTCAAGGTCAGCCTGGGCTAGAGCAAGACCCTTCCTTGAAAAAACAAAAAAAAAAAAACAAAAAAAAAAGGGCTGGAGAGATGTCTTAGCTTTAAGGCACATACCTGTGAAGCCTAAGGACCCAGATTCGATTCCCCAGGACCAATGTGTAAACCAGACGCACAAGGTGGTGCATGCATCTGCAGTTGCTTTGCAGCAGCTGAAGGCCTTGGTGCACCCACTCTCTCTTTCTCTGTCAAATAAATAAAATAAATTAAAAAAGAAAAGAAAAACAAAAACAACAACAACAACAACAAAAAAAAGTTATCTGTGAGCCAGGGATGTAGAGACCTTTTGCTACATGCAAGAGTCCTGGCTTCAGTCCTCCCATGTTGCCTGTAACTGCTAAGTGGAGCTCAGCTTTAGATAGTTGAAGGAACAATGTCTCCTTCATTGTGCTTGATGATCTTGATAGACCTCCTCTTCTTTTCTCCTCGTTCCCTCCTCCTCCTTCTCATCTTCTTCCTCCTTCTTCTTCTTGGCCTTCCTCTACTTGATATTTCTTCACTGGCACAGAATACTTCTGGGGAAAGCCCCCTTCTAGAACATTCCAAGGACAGGCTGCTGACATGTGGAAGGAAGGGTGGTAGCATTCCACACCCAAATCCACTAAGATTTCCCCAGAACACAGCCTTCCTGCTCCTTGGGGCATGAGGCCTCCACACACCTGTCTCCTCCAGGAAGGCAATAAAAGTTGAACTAGAGCGTCACACATGTTAGAGAAGTGTTCTAACACTGAGCTACATCTCTAGCCCTCTTTTGACTTTTTATTTTTAGACAGGATCTCACTAAGTTGCCTAGACTGGCTTGAATTCAGTGTGCAGCCCAGGAAGGCCTTGAACTTTGATCCATCTGCTCCAGCCTCCCCAATAGCTGAAGTTTTCTGTGTTACCAAGGCCTGGCTTCCATTTCTTCAGCAAATGTTTAAGTGTTTACATTATTCGGGGTACTTTTGGAATTACAACTATGAAAAGCCTCCCTGCTTTAGTCTAATTTCAGTGCCTGTCCTCTCTTCTTCCTCTCCTCCATGAAAGCCCTTCCCTCAGTCCTGGGGAACAGCCTACCTGCCATGTCTCTTTCATTGGGTGCCCAGATCTTGGACTCATCTGTACAGTTCTGAGAGAGAGAGAGGAAGTCTGGGATGTGGAGAATCTGCCTCCCATCCTAGTTCAACCACATGTGCCTGGCAGTGTGGCATGGCTGCATTCACACTCTGCAGGAATGGGATCCCAAGGAGGCTGGAGACTGAATGTGAAGTAAGAGGTTGTGTGGTTCAAAGCCACTCCCTCCCTATCCCATCATTCCATGCCCAGTACCCCAACTTGAGGAATCCTATGGAGCTGCTTCTGTGGAAGCCCACACTCCCTTTCCATTTCCTATGCCCTAATCTATGATCCCCTTCTCAGGCAGACCACGTCCTTCCCCCTTGCTAGGCTTCAGTATCCCCACCTGTAAGACAAAAGAATTGGGCAGGAAGGTCTCTAAGGAACTTTCCTGATCCTCCCATAGTCCACTAGTCCACAGTGTTCTGAATAGGAGTTCCTAGGGAGATCAAGCTGAGCAAGGCACTGTGGAGAAAGCAAGAACAGCATGACCATTGACCATCCAGCATTTCCAATATCCAGATATTCATCCTGATTGGGACCCTGTGGTGGTTTAGTGCAGTTGTCCTCCACTAAACTCGTGTGTTCTAAATGCTTGATCCCCAGCTGATGGCAATTTGGGAATTGAAGTCTCCAGAGGAGGTATATTGTTGGGTGGGGGCTTATGGGTGTTATAGCCAGCGTCCCCTTACTGGTGTTTGGCACATGCTCCTGGCTGCTGTTGTCCACCTGATTTTGGCCAGGAGGTGATGTCTAGTATCTGATCATGCCACAGTTTCCCCTGCCATCGTGGAGCTTCCCCTCAAGTCTATAAGCCAAAATAAACCCTTTCCTCCCACCAGCTGGTTTTGGTAGGGTGCTTTCTGCCAGCAATGTGAAGGTGACTGCAACAGAGGCTGAGGAAAGGCCGCGAGGTCCACATTCCCACCACCCTGAACGCACCACCACCCTGTTCCTTTGCAGGCTCAGATCATGGGTCCCCGCTGAAGACTGCTCTGGCACAGAAAGCACCCAGCAGTGGTCTCAGTGTGTACAGAGCTCATGGAACAGAGCCTCACACACACAGGGCAAGCTCTGCATCAGCAAAAAGCAAAGCTACAGCATTCACTGATCTTGTGGTTAAATGGGGGGGTGGGCAATAACAAATAAATAATATCAAAAATAAGGAAAGCAAGCAAAGTATTGGAGTGGCAGAAAGAGGTGGGAAGGCTGTGGTGGTAGGCACAGACTTTTGTTTGGGAAGATCTGTTTCTCTCTGATAAAGATTTGAACAGAAATCTGAAGGAAGTGAAAAGGGAAGTCAGACAAACATCTAGTGGCAAAGGGTTCTGAACAAGGGACTCAAACCCTGTGATATATGCAGATACACGTGCAGAGGCCAGAGGACAACATCAGGTGTCTTTATTATATTGCCATACAAGTATATGATTACATATATATCCATTCATATGTATGTATCTATTCTTCCATATATGATATGTCATTATGTTTTGTTCTTTTTTAAACCTTTTATATTTTAAATATTTGCAAGGAGAAAGAGAGAGAGAATGGGCATGCCAGGGCCTCCAGACACCTTGTACATCTGGTTTTACGTGGGTACTGGGGAATCAAATCTGGATTGTTAGGCTTTGCAGGCAAGCACTTTAACCACTGAGCCATCAGTCCAGCGCTATACTTTTACTTTGTTATTATTCCTTCCTCCCCATCGCTATCTCCTCCTCTTTCTGGTCCCCTTCTTCTCTGTATAGTTCCCCTTGGGCTTTCATGACACATATATTCCATGGTCCTTTCTTGTTTCTCTCCTCCTTTTTGACCTCTTCCTCCCTTCACATAGTCTCTTTTCTACTTTTATATCCTATATGCACCCACATACATATACAAATATATACACATATATAAATTTAAATCCAGCTTTGTGTCTCAGAGGTAACTTGTGATATTATTCATTTTTTTGAGTCTGACTTACTTTGTTTTAGGTAATGATCTCCAGTTCCATCCACTTTCTTGTGAGTGTTATTCTTTTTTACTGTTGAAGAAAACTCCATTGTGCCAGGCATGGTGGCACATGCCTTTAATCCAAGCACTCAGGGAGGCAGAGGTGGGGGGTTGCTGCAAATTCAAGGCTACCTTGTGACTACATAGTGAGTGGATCCCAGGTCAGTCTGGGCTAGAGCAAAACCCTTCCTTGAAAAACTGAAAAACCAACCAACCAAACAATACCTACATTGTGCTAGTTTTCTTGTTTTTGTTTTTTCTTTGTGTGTGGGGGGGTCTTTTGTGATTTTTTTTCTTTTTTTGGTGTTGAAGACCAAACTCAGGGTCTTGCACTTGCTAGACAAGTGCTCATCCATTGAGGCAAATCTCCAATCCCTAAAACTCCATTGTGTATCTGTACCACATTTCTATTTTATTTATCCCTTCATCTGTTGATAAACATCTGTACTGGTTCCATATGTGGGCGATTGTGAATAGCGCAGGGATAAACACGGATATGCAAATGTCTCTGCAGTATTTTGACTTAAAATCCTTGGTATAGCCAATCATACAGTAGTTCCGGTTTTAGTCTTTTGAGGAACCTCTCCACATATTTAGTAGCTGCACTAAAATTCACAACAGTAGTTATTAAGGGTTCCCTTTTTTCTTGTCCTTGTCAGCATTTGTTATCATTAGTTTTCTCTTCTTTTTTAAAAAAAAAATTCATTCATTTATTTGCAAAGGGAAAGAGAGAGAGAGAGAATGGGTACACCTGGGCCTCTTGCCACTGTAAATGAACTCCAGATTCATGCACCACTCTGAACATCTGGTTTTATGTGGGTACTGGGGAACTAAACTTAGGCAAGCAGGCTTTGGATGCAAGTGGCTTTAACTGCTGAGCCATGTTCCCAGACCTCGTTTCTTTTCCTTCCCTTTCCTTTCCTTTCCTTTCCTTTCCTTTCCTTTCCTTTCCTTTCCTTTCCTTTCCTTTCTTTTCTTTTCTTTTCTTTTCTTTTCTTTTCTTTTAAGATGTGCACCACCATGCCTGGCTTTTAAGCCTTTTTTAAAAAATATTTTTGTTTATTTAGTTTTTATTTATTTGAGAGTGACAGACAGAGAAAGAGGCAAAGAGAGAGAGAGAGAGAATGGGCGTTTCAGGGCTTCCAGCCACTGCAAATGAACTCCAGACGCGTGTGCCCCTTTGTGCATCTGGCTAACGTGGGTCCTGGGGAATCGAGCCTCGAACTGGGGTCCTTAGGCTTCATAGGCAAGTGTTTAACCACTAAGCCATCTCTCCAGCCCTTAAGCCTTTTTAAAAAAAAACATTTTATTTATTTATTTATTAGAGACAGAAAGAGGGAGAGAGATAGAGATAGAAAGAGAGAATGGGCACGTCAGGGCCCCCAGCTACTGCAAACAAACTCCAGAGGCATCTGCCCCATGTGCATCTGGTTTGCATGGGACCTGGAGAATCGAACCTGGGTTCTTAGGCTTCGCAGGCATGTGCCTTAATGGCTAAGCCATCTCTCCAGCCCTTATTTTCTTTTCTCTTCTTTTTTGGTTTTCCGAGGTAGGGTCTCACTGCAGCTCAGGCTGACCTGGAATTCACTATGTAGTCTCAGCGTGGCCTTGAACTCATGGTGAGCCTCATACATCTGCCTCACAAGTGCTGGAATTAAAGGTGTGTGCCACCACGCCCAGCTTTAATTTATTTTCCTTCTTTCTTTTTCAAATATTTTATTTTATTTATTTATTTGACAGATATATATATATATATATATATATATATATATAGAGAGAGAGAGAGAGAGAGAGAGAGAGAGAGAATGGGTGCTCCAGGGCCTCCAGCCACTGCAAATGAACTCAAGACACATGCGCCTCCTTGTACATCTGCCTAACATGGGTCCTGTGGAATTGAACCTGGGTCCTTTGGCTTTGCAGGCAAACACCTTAACTGCTAAGCCATCCCTCCAGCCCTCATCTATTTTCTTGATGATAGTCATTGTGACTGGGTTAAAATGGAATCTCACAATGGTTTTAATTTGAATATCCTTGGTAGCTTGTTTTTTACAAGTTTAACACTTTTTCAATATTTTTAAATTTTAATTTAATCTATTTATTTGAGAGAGAGAGGAAGAGGCAGATATATATAGAGAGAATTGGTGTGCCAGGACCTCCAGCTACTGCAAACAAACTTTAGATGCATGTGCCACTTTGTGTGTCTGGCTTACCTGGGTCCTGGGGAATCAGACCTGAGTTCTTAGGCGTCACAGGTGAGCACCTTAACTGCTAAGCCATCTTTCCAGCTCTTTTTCAAATATTTGTTTGCCACTCATATTTCTTCCTTTGAGAACTATCTATTCAATTCATTAATTCATTAGTCCATTTGTTGATAGGATGATTTGGGTTTTTGAAATAGACTCTTTTTTTTTTTTTTTTTTTTTGTTTGTTTTTCAACATAGGGTCTCACTCTAACCTGGGCTGACCTGGATTTCACTGCATAGTCTCAGGGTGGCCTTGAACTCATGATGATCCTCCTACCTCTGCCTCTGGAGTGCTGAGATTAAAGGCATGCGCCACCACGCCCAGCTTTGGAATTTACTTTTTAGAGTTCTTTCTAGATTCTAGATATTAATCTCCTGTCAGATGTATACCTGGAAAGGGTTTTCTCTCAGTCTGTAGGCTGTCTCCTTACTGACTAATTGTTCCTTTGCTGTGCAGAAGCTAATGACTCCATGAAATCCCATTTGTCAGTTTGGGGATTATTTCCTATGCTATTGGAATCCTCTCCAGAGAATTCTTGCTCGTGCCTATTTTTGTTTGTTTGTTTGTTTGTTTGTTTTTGTTTTTCGAGGTTGGGTTTCACTCTAGCTCAGGCTGACTTGGAATTCACTACGTAGTCTCAGGGTGGCCTCAAACTCATGGTGATCCTCCTACCTCTGACTTCCGAGTGCTGGGTTTATTTTTATTTATTTATTACAGAGAGAGAGAGGGAGAGAGAGAGAATGGGTGTGCCAGGGCCTGCAGTCACTGCAAACAAACTCCAGATGCATGTGCAACCATGTGCATGTGGCTTATGTGGGTTCTGACGCATTGAATCTAGGTCCTTGGGATTCACAGACAGGTGCCTTAACTGCTAAGACATCTCTCCAGCACTGTCTTTTCCCCCCCCAGCCCTGTCTTTTGTTGTTGTTATTGTTTCTAGGTAGGGTCTCACTCTATGAAAGTCTTGTGTAGGTAGTTTCAGGTACTGCGAGGCCATGAATATCATGGCCATTTTGTGTCTGGAAGATTGCATTGCAAGCAGAAGCAGTCCTACCCTTCCTCTGGCTTTTGGCTCTTACATTCTTTTTTCTTTTTCGTTTTTTTTTTTTTTTTTTTTGAGGTAGGGTCTCACTGTAGCCGAGGTTGACCTGGAATATACTTTGTAGTCTCAGGGTGGCCTCGAACTCATAGCCATCCTCCTACCTCTGCCTCACAAGGGGGCTGGGATTGAAGGTGTGGTGTGCCACTATGCCTGGCTTCCATAGCCTTTTTGTTTTGTTTTGTTTTGTTTTTTTGTTTTTCAAGGTAAGGTTTCACTCTAGCCCAGGCTTTCCTGGAATTCACTATGAGGTAGGTCTCAGGGTGGCCTTGAACTCATGGTGATCCTCCTACCTCTGCCTCCCAAGTGCTGGGATTAAAGGCATGTGCCACCATACCCACTCCATAGCCTGTTTTTTTTTTTTTTTTTTTTTTTTTTTTTTCTTTTTCGAGATAGGGTCTCACTCTGGTCCAGGCTGACCTGGAATTAACTCTGTCATCTCAGGGTGGCCTTGAACTCATGGCGATCCTCCTACCTCTGCCTCCCGAGTGCTGGGATTAAAGGCATGCGCCACCACGCCCGGCATAGCCTGTTTTTTGATTGAGTTGTTTGATTGCTTATTGTTTAGTTTTTTGAATTCTTTGCATATGCTGAATATTAATCCTCTACCAGATGTATAGCTGGCAAAGATTTTCTCCCATTCTGTAGGTTGCCTCTTCGCTCAATTCACAGTGTCCTTTGCTGTAAAAAAACTTTTTAATTTCGTGAGGTCCCAGTGGTTGATCAGTGGCTTTGCTTCTTGAGCAACTAGGGTTATATTGCCTTGCCTATGCCAATATATGGAGGTGTTTCCCCTACTTTTTTCCTCTAGAAGTTTCAAAGTTTCAGGTCTGATATTAAGGGGTTTTTTTTTAATTATCTTTTTTTTTATTAACAACTTCGATGAGATATTAAGGTTTTGATCCATTTGGACTAGATTATTGTATATGGAGAGAGATAAGGATCTATTTTCATCCTTCACCATATAGATATCCAGTTTTCCCAGCACTATTTGCTAAAAAGGCTGTCTTTTCTCCAATGAGTATTTTTTGGCATTTTGGTCAAAAATCAGATGGCTGTAGCTGCCTGGGTTTACACCTGAGTCCCCTATTTTATTTCATTGATCTTCATGTTTACTTTTACGCCAGTCCCATGCTATTTTTGTTATTATATCTCTTTATATTTTATTTTATTTTTGTTTATTTGAGAGAGAGAGAGAGAAGCAGATAGATAGATAGAGAGAGAGAGAGAGAGAATGGACATGCCAGGGCCTTTAGCCACTGCAAATGAACTCCAGACGCATGTGTCACCTTGTGTATCTGCCTTATGTGGGCCCTGGGGAATTGAACCTGGGTCCTTTGGCTTTGCAGGCAAATGCCTTAACTGTTAAGCCAACCCTCCATCCCTATATCTTTGTAATGTATCTTAAAAGTATGGTGATACTGCCAGCTTCATTTTTGTTGTTCAGAATTGTTTTAGCTATTTGAGGGTTTTGTGCTTTCAAATAAATGTTAGGACTGCTTTTCTATTTCAGGAAAGAATGTTGATGGTGGGCTAGAGAGATGACTTAATGGTTAAGGCACCTTCCTGCAAAGCCTAAGGACCCAGGTTTGATTCTCCAGGTCCCATGTAAGCCAGATGCACAAGGTGGTGCATGCATCTCGGGTTTGTTTGCTGCAGCTGGAGGCCCTGGCCTGCCCATTCTCTCTCTCTCTCTCTGTCTATCTGCCTCTTTCTTTTCCCCCAGGTATGGTCTCACTTTGGCTCAGGCTGACCTGAAATTCACTGTGTAGTCTCAGGGTGGCCTCAAACTCATGGCAATCCTCCTACCTCTGCCTCCCCAGTGCTGGGATTAAAGGCGTGCACCACCATGCCTGGCCTATCTGCCTTTTTCTCTCTCAAATAAATAAATAAAAATAAAAAAATTATTTCAAAAAAGAATGTTATCCAGGCATGGTGGCGCACGCCTTTAATCCCAGTACTTGGGAGGCAGAGGTAGGAGGATTGCCATGAGTTCAAGGCCAAACTGAGACTATATAGTGAATTCCAGGTCAGCCTGAAATAGAGTGAGACCCCACCTTGAAAAACCAAAAAGAATGTTGATGGATTTTTTTTTTTTTGAGGTAGGGTCTCAAGCCCTGCTGATGGAATTTGAAGGGGGTTGCATTAAATGTGTAGATTGCTTTGGGTAAGATTGACATTTTCAGAATATGGATTCTTCCAATCCAAGAACATAGGTTGTCTTTCCACTTCCCCATGTCTTCTGCAATTTCTCTCCTGAGTGTTTTAAAGTTTTCATTGTAGAAATCCTTCACTTCTTTGTGTAGGTTTATTCCAATTTTTTTTTTTTTCTAGGTAAGGTCTCACTCTAGCTCAGACTGACCTGGATTTCACTATGTAGTCTCAGGATGGCCTCTAACTCATGGTGATGCTCCTACCTCTGCCTCTTGAGTGCTGGGATTAAAGGCATGCACCACCACACCTGGCTTGGTTTATTCCAATTTTGTAAAATTTTTATTTTTGATTCTGGGTCTCACTAGGTTGCCTAGATCTCCTCCTACCTCAGCCTTTGGAGTAGTTGGGAGTACAGGTGAATGCTACCTACACTGACTCTAACATTTTTTCTTAAGATTTGTATTTGGGGAGAGGGCTGGAAAGCTGGCTCAGTGGTTAAGGTGCTTGCCTGAAAAGCCTAATGACCCAGGTTCAGTTTCCCAGTACCCACCTAAAGCCAGATGCACAAAGTGGAGCAGCAATCTGGAGTTCATTTATAGCAGCTGGAGGCTCTGGCTCACCCATTCTCTCTGTCTTTCTTCTCTGTCTCTGCTTGCAAGTAAATAAATTTATAAAAATTATTTTAAAAATTGTATTTTGGGGCCAGGCATGGTGTTACACGTCTTTAATCCCAGCACTTAGGAGGCAGAGGTAGGTAGGGAGAAATTTTTATGGGGAAAGGAGAGAAACTGCCTTAGGGAGGGAGTGACCTTAGGGTAGGGGCTGGGGTAAATGTGACCTTCCTTCTGTCTTAGTCCAGCGGTGTCCTCAAATTCCATGTACCAAAATGGTAGCAGCTTGATGGAGGGTTTTTTTTAAAAATTATTTATGAGAGAGAGAAAGAGGCAGGCAGAGAGCAAATGGACACACTAGGGCCTCTATGAACTCCAGACACATACACCACACGTAAAGCATCTGGCTTTATGTGGGTATTAAGGAATCGAACCCTGGACCTCAGGCTTTGCAGGAAAGCACTTCAACCCCTAAGCCATCTCTCCAGCCCCTTGTTTTTGCTTTTTTTTTGGGGGGGGGAGGGTTCGAGGTAGGGTCTCACTCTAGCCCAGGCTGACCTGGAATTAATTGTGTAGTCTCAGGGTGGCCTCGAACTCATGGCGATCCAACTACCTCTGCCTCCCAAGTGCTGGGATTAAAGGCCACCACACCCAGCTGTTGTTTTGCTTTTCTGAGGTATGGTCTCACTCTAGCCTAGCATGACCTGGGATTCACTCTGTAGTCCCAGGCTGGCCTCAAACTTATAGTAATCCTCCTACCCCTGCCTCCTAAGTGCTGAGATTAAAAAATGTGGGCCAACACATCTGGCTCATAAAGGTTTTTTTTTGGGGGGGGGTAATTTTCAAGGCAGGGTCTCACTGTAGCACAGAATGGCCTCAAACTCACAGTGATTGTCTACCTCTGCCTCTTGAGTGATGTAATTAAAGGTGTGTGCCACCACGCCCAGCTTTTTTGGGGGGGGTATTCATAAAGTTTTTGTAGTAACAGAACAAAGAGAATCATAAATTAAGACACTTTTCAAATACACTGTTGGAAACATCAGGTAGATGGTTTATAGCAAAGTAGGGAAATCTGTTACAGGCCTCAGATGTCACCTGATGACATTCTTAGCCTTTGGGTTGGTGGTCTATTAGTACATTCCAGAAAGTTTCACCTGATAGTCACAAGGATGTTAGGTCAAACACAGAGGTGGGAGTAAGTGGCTATTAAGGTGACTAAAGGTAGCTCAAGATAATTTGGCTCTGAAACTGTAACATTCCATCTCCCCATAATCCTATAAATTTTAATCCATCAGTCAGTCTTGTTTGAAGTAGGCTCAGCTGCTTTTTGGGACCTTTAATTCACAGTTTGAAGACAGCTTGGGCTACATAGTAGCAAGACTGTTTCTTTTTCTTTTTTTTCTTTTTTTTGGTTTTTCGAGGTAGGGTCTCACTCTAGCCCAGGCTGACCTGGAATTCACTATGGAGTCTCAGGGTGGCCTCGAACTCACGGTAATCCTCCTACCTCTGCCTCCCAAGTGCTGGGATTAAAGGCGTGCACCACCATGCCTGGCTCGCAAGACTGTGTCAAATGAAACAAAACAGAACAAAAACATTACATTTTTCTTCTTGTTAGAAAATAAGATTGTGAGGGAAGTTTAAGATAGTATCTCATCAAACTTCACCTGCCTTTTAATTCCTGGGTTTCTTACCTCCAGTTCCCAACTGCTAGTATTTTTTTTTTTTCAGTAAATACACTTTTATTTGGGTACATAGTGTATGTGGTGTGTGTACTTGTGCATGTGTGGTATACATGTGTATATAGATGCACATGCCCCTTGCAAACATGTACAGAGGTCATACATTGCATGTTTTCCTCTGTCACTTTTCTATTTCATTTCCCAGAACCTAGCTTATCAGGGAGCCCTACCAGTCTTTCAGTCTCTCAGACCCCTCAGTGGTAGGGTTACAGGTATGGAAAGCCATGCCTGCACAGCAAGCACTCTTGTCCTCTGAACCATCTCTCTAGCCCCCACTGCCCTAGTTTATAACCTTAGAAATTACTGAATGTTCTAGCTCCTAACCTTAGAAACTAGTAAGTGCTGTACCCCATAACCTGAAGAATGATGGGTACACAAATGTTTATTTAGTGTTGCTGTTTAAATCATATGTTGTGGTATATTTGACTCATTTCACAATTTAAAATGACTGCCCACCCACTCTTCATGTCCAGCTCCCACTGTCAGGCGTGCTGGTGATGCTGACTTCCACTGCAGTTTGGTCTCCAGTCAAGGAATGAACGTTGGACCATCTGACATGTACATTTCTCTTTTTAGAGTAATAAACTCATGTGTTAACTTTACACTTAAAAAGGACCAGTAAGGAATGCTTAGTTCATTTAATGACTATGTTCTTGTAAATCAAAGTAAATTGGTTTCAAAATATGTCCTCTGAGGGCCTGTGCATCTGCAAGTCACCAGGTGCATTCTGATCAGGACTTCGATGCTCTGATTTCCTCCCATACTGCAGCTTCCACTTCTGCAGTGTTGTACTCCCTCATCAAATCAAACTCCAGCCATGGCTCACTCCACTTCTGAGCCTCTTTCATCTGCTCCGCAGTTAAGGCGAGATCAAACCTGATTCCTTTGATGTCAAAATATGGACGTTCCCAGCGTTTAGACCACGGCTTTGGCTTCATCTTAACTTTCAGCTGAGGAAAACACAAGAGAAATAATCTGTCTAATAAGACACAAGCAAGAATTCTCTGAAGCTTTCATCACAGTGATTATTATTTTACATTTGCACTTTTTATTACCAGTGTGCAGAGTGCATACCTTATTTACAGGAACTTCCTGGCTAGAGTCTAGTATAAGTGGCTTCATATTCATATCGAAAGTGCTGTATTCAGGGAGGGCATCTCGTAAGTACAGCAAGCTGTCATCCAGCCGCTTCTCTAATTTGACTACTTGGATCTCATGGATTCGAGGATTATACAGTTCAAAGCAAATCTCCACACCTTGTCCTTCAATGGTATTCCTAAGGGTAAAAGTAGCACCAAGTCCTTTTCCTGATCTCTTGATGCAAATTCCCAGAAACTGGTTGGTTTTTCCACTGGCATGGGGGTTGGCTGTGGTAACGCGTAGTATGCTTCCAACATAGAACTCAGGAATGTGGAGCACCTTTCTCCTTTCTAGCATATCATTCCTTTCTACTTGAAACTTCAGAGGATTTGTTCTTCCCCTTGGAGGAATGAATTCAGGGCTCAAGAACCTCCTCTCCGCGCCCGCGATTTGCCGCTTGTCCTCGATGACGGGTTTCGGCGGCGGCTGGAAGGCGCCGGGCTGGGAAGGTCCCGTGCTGCGCGCGCGCTCGGACCCCGCGCGGAGCCAAGAGGCAACAGAGGCGTGCGCGGCGAAAAGCAGCCTCGTGGCTCGGAGGCTGGGGGCCAGGCGCATGGCACCCAAGTAGACTTCTACGACACCGGCCGCCATGCCCGCGCGTGCAACGCGGAACTACAACCCCAACTGCTAGTATTATAGGCATGTACTGCTATACCCAGCTGGAAATAAGATTATTTTCTTTGGACAATAATTTTGCTGTTGTCAATCTATGTGCCTCACAGGGCTGCTGGACAGAGCAAAGGAATTCTATATACATCAAATGGGAAGGGGGCAGCCCCCTGTGCATCTGGATTACATGGGTACTGGGGAATTGAACCTGGGTCCTTAGGCTTTGCAGGCAAGTGCCTTAACTGCTAAGCCATCTCTCCAGCCCCCTTTTTTGTTTTATTTATTTTATTTATTTATTTATTTATTTGAGAGAGACAGACAGAGAGAAGGAGGCAGAGAGAGAGTGAGAGAGAGAATGGGCACGCCAGGGCTTCCAGCCACTGCAAACGAACTCCAGACGCATGCGCCCCCTTGTGCATCTGGCTAACGTGGGTCCTGGGGAATCCAGCCTCGAACCGGGGTCCTTAGGCTTCACAGGCAAGCGCTTCACTGCTAAGCCATCTCTCCAGCCCTGCCTTTTTTATTTTTGAGATAAGGTCTCACTCTACCCCAGGCTGACCTCAGACTCACAATCATCCTCCTACGTGTGCCTCCAGAGTGCTGAGATTAAGGTGTGCACCATCACACCCAGCTGAACTCCTCTTTTTTGAAGATGGGAAATGTGTGTGGGGGGGGGGTGTACGCGCATGAGCGGGCATGTATATGCTCTAGGGTTTGAACTCAAAGTTTCATGTATGTTATGAAAGTGCCCTATCCCTGGGCCACATCTCCAGCCTGAGCTCTTTCCTTGGCCCTCCTGCTGGATGAAGAGGAAAGAGACACTCTCTTTGAAAAAAAAAAAAAAATTCTATAGGCAGGACATGGTGGTGCATGTCTTTAATCCCAGCACTGGGAGGCTGAGGTAGGAGGACCACTGTGAGTTCAAGGCCAGCTTGAGACTACACAGTAGATTCCAGGTCAGCCTGGACTAGGGTGAGACCTTACCATGAAAAACCAAAAAATAAATAAATAAATAAAAAAGGGCTGGAGAGATGGCTTAGTGTTTAAGGCACTTGCCTGTAAGGCCTAAGAACCCATGTTTGACTCTCCAGGTCCTGCATAAACTAGACGCACAAAGTGCCACAAGCAGGCAAAGTCACACATACACACAGGGTGGCACACATATCTGGAGTTCGATTACAGTGGCTGAAGGCATTGCATGCTAATTCTTTCTCTATCATCCAAAAAAAAAAAAAGGCCAGTGTGTTGGGCTTGTATCAGATAAATAAATAAAATTTATTTTGGCTTTTTTGAAGCCCAGGCTGGCTTGGAACTCACAGCAATCCTCCTACCTCAGCCTCCCAAATGCTGGGACTAAAGGTGTATGCCACCACACCAAGCTATTTTCTTTTCTTTTTCTTTTTTCTTTTTTTCTTCTTTTTTTCCCCTAGGTAGGGTCTCACTCTAGCTCAGGTTGACCTGGAATTCACTATGTCGTCTCAAGGTGGACTCGAACTCACAGCAATCCTCCTACCTCTGTCTCCCGAGTGCTGGGATTAAAGGCGTGAGCCACCACGCCCAGCTCAAGCTATTTTAGTTTTGAAAATTTGGTATGTGTATGTAGTTGTTTTGATCACATTCATTTCCACTGGCCTCTTTTCTCTTCCCACTAAACCTCTTCTTCACAGCTAATTTCCTTCCCTCTTTCATGTCTTCTTTGTGTACCTGTGACCCACTGAGTTAAATCGGGGTTGCTTTCATGGGTGAGGGTAACTTATTGGCCAACTTACCAGTGTCTGCACCACTGAAGCATACGCCTACTATGCCATCTGCTCTCCAGAAACTCACTTCTTGCCCCTGCTGTAGACAGATGATCTTTTCTGTGGCAGAGCTGGTCATGCCACTTCAAGAGCCTCCTGTATGTAACCCTTGCTCATTGTAAGACTCTCTACACTAGGGCCCTACAGAGCTTGCAGCCAGGTCTTGTCTGTCACTCTCCCGCAGAAGAGCGATGGCCCACTCTCATGTTTCGCCTTTCGTCTCCTCGGGCTTTCCTGCACTGCTCCCTCTGCCTAAGGTGCCCTTTCCTCCGGGTTTCCCTCCCCGAGAGCCCCGGCGATGTACAAATACCTGCTTGGTGCTCTCAAAGTCCGCCTCCTCCTTTCCTTCCTCCCTCCTCCTTTCTTCCTCCCTTCTACGTTTTCTTTCTTCCTTCCTTTCTCAGTGCTGGGGATCAAACCAGGGTCTACCAGGTAAGCATTCTACCATTGATCTTCATTCTCAGCCTTTGGTTTTGTGAGACAGGGTCCCCCTGTAGCCTAGGATGGCCTTGAACTTGAAATCCTCTCACCTCTGCCTCTGGAGTGTTGGAATCACAGGCTTGTACCATTGTGCCCAGCTTGGGCTGACCCTTTCATCATACTACTCAGAGCCACCATGATTTGTTTCGTGGATGCTTCTACACCAAAGTGGACTCTCCCTAAGGGCAGGTCTTGGACAGCCTCCTTCGGCAGTTTGTCCCACGGAGACTCTATACCTGGCACATAGGAAAGTGCTAAACAAAAATCAGTCCAACCAATTTCAGATTAGAAAATGAAAGCCAGGGCTGGAGAGATGGCTTAATGGTTAAGGCACATGCTTGTGAAGCCGAAGGTCCCAGGTTCGATTCTCCAGGTCCCACGTAAGCCAGATGCACAAGGTGGTGCATGCATCTGGAGTTCGTTTGCAGTGGCTAGAGGCCCTGGTGTGCCCATTCTCACTCTCTCTTTGTGTCTCCCTCTCCCTTTTCCTGTCTCTAATAAATAAATAAATAATAAAAAAGAGGGGGCTGGAGAGATGGCTTAGCAGTTAAGCACTTGCCTGTGAAGCCTAGGGATCCTGCTTCGAGGCTCGATTCTCCAGTACCCACATAAGCCAGTTGCACAAGGTGGCACATGCATCTGGAGTTCGTTTGCAGGGGCTAGAGGCCCTGATGTGCCCATTCTCTCTCTCTTTCTCTCCCTCTTTCTCTCTCCGTCTGTCACTCTTAGATAAATAAATAAAAATAAATGAACCAAAAAATAAATAAATAAGAAAACCTTCTCCCTATAGCCCAGCCAACTGAAAGCTGGAAAAATCTGCACTGTATGCAGTCTTATGGGAGACA
The DNA here is from genome assembly GCA_036346955.1 of Dipus sagitta. Lineage (NCBI taxonomy): Eukaryota > Metazoa > Chordata > Mammalia > Rodentia > Dipodidae > Dipus > Dipus sagitta. The sequence goes on from CM070770.1 coordinate 240,041,965, forward strand.
GAAGTCATCAGCGATGAAAACAGTGGACACTGGAAACCTCAAGATGGGCCAGACAGGCCAAATGACTAAGCACAATAGTGGCATGTCTGCTCTGGGGGAAACCAATAGCTCTTTAATTGGACTGAAAGCCCATTCTATGGGAGGGAATATGTGCCTGGTACTGAAAACCTAATCAAAAGCCTAAGGCAGGGGAGGTCATGAGCTCTTGTATTGGATAAATGCATATATTACTCTCACCAAATTGCCCTGAAAGCACTACACTTAAGGTTCATACTCATATATTAATGCTACTCTCCCTTCTGGTTAGAGAAGCTTCTCTTTTCAGATGGCGATGACCACTGGGATGACCCAAAAGGCAACTGTGGTGGTTTAAGTAGAATAGATGGCCCCCAATATATTCAGTTGTTTATTTGTTTGTAGTTTGCATCTGCAGCCACCTGGCTGGAGGCAGCTTAAGGTGTGGTGGTGGGTTTCAGATTTCAATCTAAAGATATGCAAAGTGTGCCTAACTGGAGTTCCTGAAGTGTGCTGTGGCTTGTTTGGCTTTTGGCTTGTACTTCTCTCTCTGCTTGGGCCTGTGAAGGCAGGCCAGCTTCTTCTGCCATTTATGGAACTTCCCCCGGATCTGTAAGCTTCAATAAATATCCCTTCCTCCATAACTGTGCCTGGTCTGGAAGTTCATCTCAGTGAACCTGAAGCTGTCTGCTACAGCAACATAGTGCTGAGAAGAAGGGATTTAGAGGAGTCTCCAGCACTGAAACATCTCACACCCTCCAAGGCTCAGGGTCCATTGTAGAAGAGGTGGGGGAAAGAATGTAAGAGCCAAAGGAAGGGTACCACTCCTTACAATGCAACTGTCCAGACAGAATTTGGCCTCCATATCCAAGACCTCGCAGTGCCTAGCAATACCCACACAAGACCCTCACAATAGGAGAAAAAGATGATGACATCAAATTAAAAGAGAGACTAATGGAGACAGGGAGGGGATATGACAGAGAGCAGAGTTATGAAGGGGAAAGTGGAGGAGGGGAGGGAAATATCATGGTTTATTGTCTGTAAGTATAGAAGTTGTCAATAAAAGGTATATTTTAATTAAAAATAAACAAAAAAAGAAAGAAAGAAAATGAAAATGAAAATGAAAGCCAGAGCCCGGTGTGGTGGTGCACGCCTTTAATCCCAGCACTTGGTAGGCAGAGGTAGGAGGATCACCATGAGTTCGAGGCCACCCTGAGACTACATAGTGAATTCCAGGTCAGCCTGACCTGAGCTAGAGTGACACCCTACTTCAGAAAACCAAAATAAAAAAAAAGAAAGAAAAAAGAAAATGAAAGTCAGGCATAGTGGCTTGTGCCTACCACTGTATATATATATACATAAGAAGGAGGGAGAAAAGGAGAAAAGAAAAGAGAGAGGGAGGAAGGGAAAGAAAGGAGGAAGAAGAGAGACAGGGCTGGGAGAATACAAACTGGCTCTTTAATTTCATTTAATGGGGAAATGAAGGTTGTGGGTCATATAGAAAGTAGGTGCAGAGCCGTCCCCCACTGATCTCTACTTTGCACACACAATCAGCTTTCTGACAGCTTCTGGAATAATGATACGAACAGCAAAGGAGTGCCTTCTATGTTCTAGTGATTTCTCTGGAGTAATTTCTTTACAGCTAGCGATGGAGCTCAGGGGTCACTCTCCTGCTAGAACCTGGCTTGATCCCAGCACTGCAAAACAAGCAAGCAAGCACAAGAGGTTTCTTCCTGCAACTCCAGCTTTCCTCCAACTGTTTCTGTATTACCCTGCTCTTTCCTAGGACTTGCGAGAGGGACACTACGGAGACATAACTTGCCTTCCAGACACAGTGCTCCATGGGGATGCCCTCCTTTTTTTCATAGTCATCTTTGAAGTAGAGTCTTATTATTATTTCTGTTTCTGAGATAAGAACACTGAGGCTCAGATAGACTTACTTGCCTGAGATCATGTAGCTAGCACATGACATCTCCCACAGTTGGACACATTCCTCTGTTTCCATGACACACATTATACTGAACTTGTCCCCCTTCCATCTGAATCCTCACACTAACGGCATGATTATCCATTTCTCGGATGAAGAGACTGAGGCCTACAGAGCTTAAGTGACAGCCAGGAGAAGCTTGCCTAGACACTGACTGACTGACTGATTGACATTGACTGACATTGACTGAGTGACATTGACTGACACTGTGGGAGCAAGAGGAAGTTACACTCTGGCACTGTGTCCTAGGGTGGCTAGGCAGGGACAGATTCACAGGCATGTGACTTGTGCAGTCACACAAGGGCCTCTATTTAAAAGGACCCTGCTGCTCTTGGTTTAATACTCTTCTAATTCCTTTTTAATTAACTTATTACCCTCCTGCCTGACCGCTGAGATTTCATGCATGCACCACGACACCTGTCTTCATTTTACTTCCAACACATACAGTCATGTTTACTCCAATTCACAAAGACGTTAGTTCAGTTGAAAAGATTTGTAAGGTATGTTACATAATTTTATTTGTGTGTGTGTGTGTGTGTGTGTGTGTGTGATGCATACACATGTATGTGCCCTTCTGAGGCCCCTGGCAGTCACCTGCAGCAGCGGGTGCTCGCCTGTGGTGGCCAGAGCAGACCGTCAGTTGTCCTGCCTCCTCACTCTTCTGCTACTATTTGAGCCAGAGTCTCCTTACTGATATTGGAGCTTGCTGGTTTTTCAACAGCCTGGGTGCTTCCTTGGTCTCTGCTCACTGCTGCGGGCCTGGGGTTAAGGGTACACATGGCCATGGCTGGCTGTTTACACGGGTTCTGGACAGCCAATCTTCAATGGCGTCAGGCCCCCTCAGGCCCTCCTGCTGGCGCAGGAAGCACACTTACTTACCCACTGAGTCATCTCTCCAGCTCATATTACACAGGTTTATTCCCCAAATACATTTATTTACTTATTTATTTGCAAGCAGAGGGAGATAGAGAGAAGTGAGACAGGCAGAGAGAATGGGTGTGCTTGGGCCTCCAGCTGCTGCAGATGAACTCCAGACACATGCGCCACTTTGTGCTTTACATGGGTACTGGGGAATCAAACTTTGGTCATTAGGTTTTGCAGGCAAGTGTCTTAATCACTAAGCCATCTCTTCAGCCCCCAAATACTTTCTTTTTGTGGTGCAAGGCCTTCTGCATGCCAGGCAAGTGCTCCACTACTGAGCTCCATCTCCAGTCCATGAATTGTACAACTTTTTTTTTTTTCTATGTAGAGTCTCACTCTAGTCCAAGTTGAGCTGGGATTCACTCTGTAGTCTCAGGGTGGCCTTGAACTCATGGCGATCCTCCTACCTCTGCCTCCCGAGTGCTGGGATTAAAGGCGTGCGCCACCACACCTGGCTATACATCTTTATAGTAGAAAACTGATACCAATGTATATCTTTCCAAAGGTATGATATAGGAATTCACAAACATGACTGGAAATCAAACTGGAACTGAGCTGGAAGCCTCTTTCCTGTTGACTAGCTGTCATGATTCTAGAAAGAGCTAGGTAGTTTGTTGGCAGGGAAATGCCATCAACGGTCTGAACCAGAAGTGGACCCTGTACACACTACAGCTGGCCAGCCAGGCCAAATGTGACAAATGATGCAATATTGGCATATCTGCTATGTGGGAAAACAACTATTCTCTGACTGGATTGGAGGGTTTCTTCACAGGAGGGAATTCATTACCTGGTACTGAAAATCTATTCTAAAGCTCGTGGCTTGGAAGGTCATAAGCCCTAGGGGGAAACAACTACTGTTTGGTTAAATGGATATATTCTGCCCACCAAACTACCCTCTAAATAATTGTGTTTATGCCCATATTTTTTCCCCCCCTGAGGCAAGCCCAACAGAGAGAATTGACACGCCAGGGGCCCCAGCGTGCAACTGAACTCCAGATGAATGCACCACCTTGTGCGTGCATAACCTTGTGTGTCTGACTTTTGTAGGATCTGGGGAGTCAAACATGAGTCCTTAGGCTTCACAGGCAAGTGCCTTAACTGCTAATCCATCTCTCCATCCCTGTCCATATCTTTTTAAAAATTATTTTTATTTATTTATTTGAGAACGAGCAAGAGAATGGGCACACCAGGGCCTCTAGCCACTGCACGTGAACTCCAGCTGCATGCACCACCACTTGCATCTGGTTTATGTGAGTACTAGGAAATTGAAGCTGGGTGCTTAGGCTTCACAGGCAAGAGCCTTAACTGCTAAGCCATCTCTCCAGCCTATGACCATGTCTTAATGCTACTCTCACTTTTTAAAATTATGTAGTCTCAGAATGCTTGTTATTAATTTTTTGCTTATTTATTTGTAAGCAGAGATAGAGAGAAGAAAAACAGACAGGCAGAATGGGCACACCAGGTACTCAAGCTGCTACAAATGAATTCCAGATGCATGAACCACTTTGTGCATCTGGTTTTACATAGGTACTAGGGAATCAAACCTTGGTCCTTAGGCTTTGCAGGCAAGCACCTCAACTGCTCAGCCATCCCTCCAGCCCTACTCTCACTTTTAGTTAGAGAAGCTACTCTTTTTATTTTATTTTATTTTATTTTGAGGTAGGATCTTGCTCTAGCTCAGGCTGACCTGGAATTCACTATGTAGTCTCAGGGTGGCCTTGAACTCATGGGAATCCTCCTACCTCTGCCTCCCGAGTGTTAGGATTAAAGGCATGAGCCACCACACCCAGCTTGAATTCTCTTTTTAAAAGATGATGGTGACCACTGGGGTGACTCAAAACTCACCAAAGTGTAGAGAAGAGAGAGTGGAGTGTCCAGCACTGAGACATCTCTATCCCACCCTCCAAGCTTCAGGGACCACTGCAGAGGAGATGGCAGGAAGGATACAATAGCTAAAGAAAGGGGAGTGCTGCTTACAGAGCTCTTTTCCAGACACAAAGTGACCATAGCATTTGTTATTTCACAGTAGCTGATGCATCTACACAAGACCTACATAATAGGAGGGGGAAAAATGACACCATTAAAACAGAAGAGCTAAGTGTAGTGGCTCATGTCTTTAATTCCAGCACTCGGGAGGCAGAGGTAGGAGGATCACCTAAATTCAAGGCCACCCTGAGACTACAAAGTTAATTCCAGGTCAGCCTGGGCTAGAGTGCCACCCTACCTCTAACCTACCCCCACCCAACAAAGAAAGAAAGAAATAAAGAAGAAAGGATATCTAGCAGGTTTTAGAATCATCCATTTTAAATATCCAGGGAAAGCCAGGCATTGTGGGGCTCGCCTTTAATCACAGCACTCTGGAGGCAGAGGTAGGAGGATCTCCATGAGTTTGAGGGCACCCTGAGACTACATAGTGAAATCCAGGTCAGCCTGGGCTAGAGTGAGACCCTACCTCAAAAAATATATATATATATATATATTATATATAGATATACAGGTATAGAGTCAAGATATGCACACAGGTTGAATTGAGAATCCCTTATTCTAAATGCTTAGGATCAAAAGTGTTTTGGGGACTGGGTATGGTAGTGCACACCTTTCATCCTAGCACTTGGGAGGCAGAGGTAGGAGGATTGCCATGAGTTCAAGGCCACCCTGAGACTATATAGTGAATATATAGGTCAGCCTGAGCTAGAATGAAACCTTACCTTGAAAAACAAAACAAAACAAAAATGTTTTGGAAGGCTGGAGAGATGGCTTAGAGGTTAAGATGTTTGTCTGCGAAGCCAAAGGACCCAGGTTTGACTCCCCAGGACCTACGAAAGCCACATGCACAAGGTGGCACATGTGTCTAGAGTTCATTTCCAGTGGTTGAAGGCCCTGGCGTGCCCATTTTCTCTTTCTCTTTCTATCTCTCTTCTCCCTCTTTCTATCTCTCTCTCAAATAAATCAAATAAAAATAAAATTAAAAACAAAACAGTGTTTAGGAAACCAGAAATGGTGGCTCACACCTTTAATCCCAACACTTTGGAGGCAAAGTAGAAGGATCACCATGAGTTCAAAGCCAGCCTAGGACTACAGAGTGAGTTCCAGGTCAGCCTGGAATAGAGTGAGACCCTACCTTGAAAAACAACAGGCTGGAGGGATGGCTTACCAGTTAAGGCATTTGCCTACAAAGCCAAAGGACCCAGGTTCGATTCCCCAGGATACACGTTAGCCAGATGCACAAAGTGGCGCATGCATCTGGAGTTTGTTTGCAGTGGCTGGAGGCCTTGGAGTACCCATTCTCTCTCTCCCCCCTTTCTCTCTGTCAAATAAATAAACAAAAATAATTAAAAAAAAAAAAAAAAGGCAGGTGTGGTGGCGCACACCTTTAATCCCAGCACTCAGGAGGCAGAATTAGGAGGATCACCATGAGTTCGAGGCCACTCTGAGACTACATAGTGAATTCTAGGTCAGCCTGGACTAGAATGAAACCCTACCTCAAAAAAAAAGTTTTTTGTTTTTTTGTTTTTTTGTTTTTTAAACCTGGTATGGTGGCGGATGCCTTTAATCCCAGCACTCAGGTGGCAGAAGTAGGAGGATCAGCATGAGTTCTAGACCAGCCTGAGACTACATAGGGAGTTCCAGGTCAGCCTGGGCTAGTGCAAAGCCCCACCTCTCTAAAAACCTATATGTGTGTGTGTGTGTGTGTTTTGGAAAAAAACTCATATATTTACAGATTTGGAAATACTAGTGTTAGCAGGATAAATTTGGGATAATCACCCCTCAAGAGCCAATACTTAGGACCCAAGAGTTGGTCGGACGGAATCAGATTTATTCAGGGCTGGCAAACATGAGAAGACGAGGGTCTGCTGACTTCAGAGGCCTGTCTCTGGAGCTCCCCGTCACGGGGAACCTTCACAGACATTAGAGCAGCAGGACGGCTGCTGAGGGGGGCCCTTGTCAGTCAGAACATGTACCTCCTTCTCTCTCATAGTTTCTTTCTTTCCTCCTTTTTTTCTTTCTGTGTGTATGTGTGTATGCATGTATATGTGTGTGTGCAGTGTGAAAGCATGTATGCATGTGGAACATGTCTATGTACAGGTGTGTATGCACATGCATGTGGAAGACAGAGGTCAATGTCAGTTGTCATCTTCTATCACTCTCCATATTATTGTTATTACTATTATTATTATTATTTCATTTTACTTTATTTTATTTTTTTTCAGGTAGGATCTCACTCTGGCCCAGGCTGACCTGGAACTCACTATGTAGTTTCAAGGTGGCCACGAATTCACAGCGGTCCACTGCCTCTGCCTCCTCTTTGTTATTAAAGGTGTGAGCTACCATGCCCGGCTTTTTTTTTTAACTATATGTATTTTATTTATTTATTTATTTATTTGAGAAGGAACGAGAGAGAGAGAGAGAGAGGGAGAGAGAGAGAGAGAATGGTCCTTAGGCTTTGCAGGCAAGCATCTTAACTGCTAAGCCATCTCTACAACCCTTGTTTTATTTTATTTTTATTTATTTATTTATTTATTTGAGAGTGACAAACAGAGAGAGAAAGAGGCAGATAGATAGAGACAATGGGTGCGCCAGGGCCTCCAGCCACTGCAAACGAACTCCAGATGCATGTACCACCTTGTGTATCTGTCTACAGCCCTTAAAAAAATTATTCATTTGCAAGCAGAGAGAGATAGAAGAGAGACAGAGAAAAAGGGTGCACCAGGGCCTCTAGCCATTGTGAATAAACCTTGTACAGATTATCTGGCTCTATATGCTCTCTCTCTCTCTATATATATATATTTTGTTTTGTTTTGTTTTTCAAGGCAGGATCTTACTTTAGCCCAGGCTGACCTAGAATTCACTATGTAGTCTCAGGGTCACCTTGAACTCTCAATGATCCTCCTACTTCTGCCTCCCGAGTGCTGGGATTAAAGGCGTGCACCACCATGCCCAGCTTAGCCCTAAAAATATTTTGCTTTTTGTTTATTTGAGAGAGAGAAAGAGGGAGACAGACACAGAGAGAGAGAGAATGAATGGGCACACCAGGGCCTCTAGCTACTGCAAATGAACTCTAGACACATGTACCACCATGTGCATCTGGTTTATGTGGGTACTGGGGAATTGAACCTGGGTCCTTAGGCTTTGCAGGCAAGTGCCTTAAGGGTCTGGCTCTAGCCCAGGCTGACCTGGAATTCACTATTGTAGTCAGGGTAGCCTCGAACTCATGGTGATCCTCCTACCTCTGCTTCCCAAGTGCTGGGATTAAAGGATGCACCAGCATGCCCACCTAGCTTTGTTTTTTTTAATATTATTATTTGAGGCTTGGGTGTTGGCTGTCATGTGAACAAACCGCAGCTTCATGCTCCTGCCTCCACAAGTGGAGCCACTCCTGAGGCCATGTTTCCTCTGCCAGGATGGACTGAAAGTCCTACGATCATGAGCTAAAGCAAATCTTTCTTCCTGTTGCCTCTCTCGGGTATACTGTCCCAGCAAGGAGAAAAGTAACTAATATGAGGGGTGTTGCAGAGGTCATTGGATGTTCTGGGTTTTTTTATTTTTTATTTTATTTTATTTTTTTCTGTTTTGTGTTTCTTGGAATCCAACTCGGGACCTCGCGCATGCCAGGCAAATGCCTTACCACGGAGCGATGTTTTCACCCTGGGTTCTGTAAACTCCAAGAAAGATGAATTAGAACCATGTAGGTGGGACTTCTCTTTAGAATCTAGAATGCCAGGCAAAAGGTAGGGAAAGCCAGCCTTGCAAGAGGGCTAGGGGAGGTAGGAGGGCAGAGAGAGGAAGATGCAAAGGACAGGCCCTGTGCTTCCACATATGTATAACAAGGTCCCTCGGGGAATGGTCTAAACTTGAATTTGGCTTGTGTGTCCTACAGACCTTTACAGGTAGCCTGAGAGGGTTTTAGACAATGTCCTTGGTATACCTGAGGGTCTTGCTGCTGCTGCTGCTGCTGCTGCTACTCAGTAGTGAGGATGGAACTCGGGCAGTCACACTGCTCAGCAAGCGCTCTGACACTGAGCCACGCCCCCACTCGGCACACAGAGGTTTGCCTGTGACCTGCCCTGGGAGGCCACGTGCAGCTGGGGCTCTCCGCTTGCATCACCATATTGGCACATTTCAGATTTTGGAGCATTTCAGATTTTCAAATTAGGGATACTCTGCCTGTATTTGGTCTTCCTTTCTGTTTCCTTGCATATAACTCCTAAAATCCTAGTCATGTCCAAAGCAATCCTTTTAAATATATATATATATATATATATATATATATATATATATATATATATATATATATGTTTTTTTTTTGAGGTAGGGTCTCACTCTAGCTCAGGGTGTGTAGTCTGACAATAAATTCCAGGTCAGCTCTGGGCTAGAGCGAGACCCTACCTCGAAAGACCAAATGTGTGTGTGTGTGTGTGTGTGTGTGTGTGTGTGTATTTGCAAGCAGAGAGAGAGAGAGAGAGAGAGAAGAGAGTCAGAGAGGTAGAGAAAATGGGCATGCCAGGCCTCCAGCCACTGCAAACAAACTCCAGATGCATGTGGCATCTGGCATTATGTGGTTACTGGGGAATTGAACCCTGGTCATTAGGTTTTTCAGGCAAGTGCTTTAGCCACTGAGCAATCTATCTAACCCCCCCCCCCCCGCTTTTTTTGAGATAGTGTTTCACTCTAGCCCAGGCTGACCTGGAATTCACTCTGTATTCTCAGGGTGGCCTTGAACTCATGGTGATCCTCCTACCTCTGCCTTCCGAGTGCTGGGATTAAAGGCGTGCGCCACCATGCTTGGCTTCCTTTTTTTTTTTTTTTTTTTTTTTGAGGTAGGGTCTCACTCTAACCCAGGCATACCTGGAATTCACTCTGTATTCTCAGGGTGGCCTTGAACTTGTGGTAATCCTCCTACCTCTGCCTCCCAAGTGCTGGGATGAAAGAAAGACGTGTGCTACCACACCTGGCTAGTGAGCGTCTTTTTATACATTAATGAGTTGGCCAAAAGCTGGTAGCCCCAAGTAGTCAGGGTAGAGGTTAATCACTAGAAAAACCAAGGCCAGGTGAAAGGGTTGGAACTTTCAACCATCGCCCTATATTCGGGGTGGGGGGGGACTGAAGTTTGCCTTGATTAGCAATGGCCAGTGATTTAGTCACTTGTGCCTGTGGAAGTGAGCCTCCATAAGACCCCAAGTCCAAGGGGATAGGGCTCGTGTTGCCATACACCTGAGGATTCCTGGAGGGTGGTGGACCCAGAGAAGGCATGGAAGTGCTCTACCCCTCCCACATGACTTGCTCTGTGCATCTCTTCCTCTGTGTCCTTTGAGGTATGTTTTACAATAAACCAGCAAATGTAAGAAAGATGTTCCTGAGTTCTGTTAACCACTATTGCAAGTCAGCTGGACCCCAGGAGGAGAACTCTGATTTACAGTGATCCGTTTCAGCAGGTAACACAAGTGAGGCTTCCACTTGGCATTGGGAGTGAGACTGTCCAGTTCAACTGAGTTTTCATTCTAGGATCTGACACTGCCTCTAGTGGATAGTGCCAGAACTAAACGAAGGGATATCCAGCTGGTGCCCACTACAGAACTAATTGCTTATTTAATGTGCATGGGGAAACGTGAGAGTCTACTAGGAAGGTATTATTTACCCTGAAAGGCTCAAAACAGGCTAGGAGATTAACTTGTGTTAATTGGGAATTCAGATAAACAGAACAGTCACTTGGTTCTGGTTGAGGTCCAGAAGCTAGCATTAGCCATTGACACAAGCCCCCCAGAAGACTGTCTTATACTAATAGTGATGCCCAAGGGCCTTGTCCAAGAAGGTCAAGTCAGGGTTAGAGAGATGGCTCAGTAGTTAAGGCATTTGCCTGAAAAGCCTAATGACCTTGGTTCAATTCCCCAGTACCCACATAAAGCCAGATGCACAAAGTGGTACATGTGTATGGAGTTTGCAGTGGCTGGAGGCCCTGGCATGCCCATTCTCTGTGACTGTCTTGCTTTATCTCTCTGCTTGCAAATCTTAGGGCTGGAGAGAGAGTTTAGCAGTTAAGGCACTTTCCTGTGAAGCCTAAGGACCCATGTCCTCTCTAGGTCCCACGTAAGCCAGACGCACAGCTGATGGAAATACACAAGGTCGCACATGCACATGGGGTGGCACATGTGTCTGGAGTTCAATTGCAGTGGCTGAAGGTCCTGGCATGCCAATTCTCTCTCTCTCTCTCTCTTTCTCTCTCTGTCTCTCACTGTCTCATTTTCTCTCTGTCATAAAAAAAAAATTATGGAGTTCCTTGTGCGGTCAGTGTGAGCAGGCGTGGTGGTCTGGAATGGGAGCTGGACCTGAGGAGATAAACGACCCAGTGCACTCCACCCACGCCCCAGCTGAAACCATAGAGGAATTGGGGAAATGAGCAAGAGTGCTGCTTTCTTAGTGAATCTGCTATCAGCACAAGGGTGATGGAGAAAGATAGCGAGGACACTCAACACCTACCAAACCAAAGATCCAAAGGTTCCTAAGAGCCCATCACTTAAATGCTCCCAGCATGGTTCAGGGGATTTTGCAGAAGAGTGGGTGGAAAGATTGTTAGAGCCACAAGTTAGGACATTTTGCACAGAGACATTGCCTCTCTCCCCATCCACAATGCATGACCCATAATCCTCATGGGATTGACCTTCATCCCCAATGAAGAAGGCCTCTTCAGAAAAGGGGCAGGGAGGAGGGAAAGGATGGTACCAACATGTGATGTTTACGTACAAAATATGTCCATATCTAATAAGAAAAAAGAAAAAAAACTATTTTTTTTTGATTTTTGTTTACTTTTTTTAATTTGAGAGAGCAATGGAGGGAAAGAAGCAGACAGAGAGAGAGAGAGAGAGAGAGGGAGAGAATGGGTGCATCAGGGCCTCCAGCCACTGCAAACGAACTCCAGACGCATGGGCCACCTTGTGCATCTGGCTTGCGTGGGTCCTGGGGAATCGAACTGAGGTCCTTTGTCTTTGCAGGCAAATGTCTTAACCACTAAGCCATCCCTCCAGCCCTTTTTGTTTACTTTCATTTTTTTTTATTTGGGAGAGACAGACAGACAGAGAGAAAGAGGGGGAGTGAGAGAATGGGCATGCTAGGGTCTCCAGCCATTGCAAACAAACTCCAGATGCGTGCGCCACCTTGTGCATCTGGCTTACGTGGGTCCTGGGGAATCAAGCCTTGAACCAGGGTCCTTAAGCTTCATAGGTAAGCTCTTAACCTCTAAGTCATCTCTTCAGCCCCCACAAAAAAAGTTTTTAAAAAGAAAAGGTCAGGTCAGCTTCTCTCTGGGTCTCTGTTAACCATGAGCAGCAGGAAAATGTACTGCCCAAGGTCACAGTGAGGCTGAAAGAACCATCCATCTCCCAGTAGTGCTCCTGGCCAACCCTAGTTCCTTCCTTGGCCTGTGCTCTGGGCAGAGGCTGGTGGGACAGCTGCCTCTGATGCTGGCCTCTGCCCCCTACTGCATTACAGAGCCCCCATGAGGATGCTCAGTTGCATGGGAAGAAGAGGTGAGTCGAAATAACATGATTTAGTGCAGGTCTCCTGAATCCTAATTGTTCCCAGGAGCCAGGCAAGCTTCGAGGCTAGATTGTAGTGTCCTGAGATCCAAAGTCCATCCAACACTTGCTAAAGGTTTCCAAGTGGGAATGAGGACCTATGTCATCAGATACCTGAACTTCCCAGAGAAGCCAGACAGCTAGATTTCTATGTCATTGTTCTTTAAAAATTGTTTATTTATTTGTATATGTATATTTGTGTGTATGGGTGTGCCAGGACTTCTTGCCACTGCAAACAAAAGCCAGATGCATGCTCCACTTTTCACTTGGCTTTATGTGAGTGCTGGGGAATCAAACCTGGGCCAGCAGACTTTGCAAGCAAGTGCCTTTAACTAAGGAACCCCAGCCTGTTTTATTTTAATTTTTTTGTTTTATTTTTATTTATTTATTTGACAGCGACAGACAGAGAGAGAAAGAAGCAGATAGATAGAGAATGGGCACACCAGGGCCTCCAGCCACTGAAAATGAACTCCAGATGCATGCACCCCCTTGTGCATCTGGCTTATGTAGGACCTGGGGAATCGAGCCTAGAACTAGGGTCCTTAGGCTTCACAGGCAAGCACTCAACCTCTAAGCCATCTCTCCAGCCCCTGGTTTTTTTTTTTTAATTTAAAAACTTATTTTCCAGGTCAGATTGGGCTAGAGTGAGACCCTACTTTAAAAAAACTAAAAGAAAAAAAAATATGTGCTGAGCATGGTGGTGTATGCCTTTAATCCCAGCATTCGGGAACAGAGGTAGGAGAATCACCATGAGTTCAAGGCCACTCTGAGACTACATAGTGAAATCTAAGTCAGCCTGGCTAGTGAAACCCTACCTTGAAAAACAAAACAAAACAAAACAAAAACAAAACAAACAAAAAAAAAAAAACATTATGAGAGAGAGAGAGATTGAGAGAGAGGGAGGGAGAGAATGGATATACCAGGGCCTTCAGTTGCTGCAAACAAACTATAGACACATGCACCATCTGGCTTTTGTGGGTCCTAGGAATTGAACCTGGGTCCTTTGGCTTTGCAAGCAAGCACCTTAACTGTTGAGCCATATCTCCAGCACCCCCCCCCTCCTTTTTCAAGATAGGGTCTCACTCTAGTGCAGGCTGACCTGAAACTCACTCTATTCCCAAGCTGGCTTCAACTCTCAGTGATCCTCCTACCTCTGCCTCCTGAGTGCTGGAATTAAAAGTGTGTGCCACCATGCCCAACTTTAAAGCAATTTTAAAAATTAATTAATTAATTTTAGTTTTTGTGAGGTAGGGTCTCACTCTAGTCCAGGCTGATTTGAAACTCACTCTGTAGTCTCAGGCTGGCCTCGAACTTGTGGCACTCCTCCAACCTCTGCCTCTCAAGTGTTGGGATTAAAGGTGTGTACCATCATGCACAGCTTTTTATTTTATTTTTAATATTTGTATTTATTGATTTATTTTTTCTGTTTTTTTTTTTTGAGGTAGGGTTTCACCCTAGCCGAGGCTGACCTGGAATTCACTGTATATTTGCGGGGTAGCCTTGAATTTACAGCAATTCCCCTACTTCTGCCTCCCGAGTGCTGGGATTAAACAGGTGTGCCACCACACCCGGCTTTGTTTATTTGTTAGGGGAGAGGGGACACTCCAGGGCCTTTTGCCACTGCAAATGAACTCCAGATGAATGTACCACCTTGTGCATCTGGCTCTTCTTGGGGACTGGGGAATTGAACCCGGGCTTGCAGGCTTTGCGAACAAGCACCTTAAACTAAGAAACCATTTTGCCAGCCCTTTAGTTTTTAAGGGCTTCTTCTTCCTCATCCCCTTCTTCCTCATCTTTCTTCTGGTGGTTTCCTCTTTTGAAAATATTAGTCAAGCAGTCGTCTTCTTATCAGCTCTGGGATAAAGAACTGGGAGAAGCAGGCTAAGGACAAGATAGTTTCCAGGGCTAGGAGTGTAAACACACAAGGTTCAGGTGGCTGCCACTGGATAGAGTCAGTGAATGCAGAGGCCAAGGGCCAGCGAAGAGCTTCAGTAACAACAGGCAGGCGTGTTGGAAGGTGGAAGGCTCTTGTGCCCTGATGGTAACTTCATATAAATTTTCAAGGGAAGGCTTGTAGGTCCCAGACAGATGGGCATGTCTGCTGTGTAGTATTTCAAAAAGTAGCCACTTCTAGAGTGTAGACTGAGTATATCTTATCTGCCAAGAGTTGCAGTCCAGAGGATCTGAAAAAGGCACGCATGGTCAAAGGGTCTGAGCTGAGAAATGTGACTGCTGTGTGGTTTTTGTTTGGGTCAGTATTTCTGGCAGGCACCCTTCCAGGTGTGGCCTTGTCTTGTTTGTACCTAAGGAGTGCTCAGGAAGGGAGGGTTTGTGCATTCCTAGCTAACTTCGGTGTGCAGTTAATCTCTAGAAGATATACTTCTGGGGACAGCTAATCCTTGAGAGAGAGAGAGAGAGCAGGCAGGAGCCAGGAGAAGCTTTTGAGAACTGGGTTTTGGAGGGTGTGAGAGGACTTGGCCTTTTCAGGATTCACAAACAGGGAACCAGGAGATGGAGAGTTCAAGGTTGCAGAGTCTGTGCTGGAGTCAGCCCCGGGAACTGGGGCTCAGACCAGAAGACTTCTGTCCCCAAGGCCAAATTCCAGGAAGGAGATTTGTTGTAGAGCCTGGAGTTCCTTGTCCACGTGGAGCTGCTTCCCCGCAGTCTGCCCTTCACAGAAACACCCCACCTTGCCCACCCAGCAACATCTGTCACCTGTCTAGTCCCACTCCAGGCTCCTAGCTGCCTTGTATCTCACTGCCTTAGTTTTGGGATCTGTCTCATACATTTTGGCATGTGCTTTGAGAAATCAGTTCATTTCCCTTATTAAAAAATTAATTAGGGGGCTGGAGGGATGGCTTAGCAGTTAAGGTGTTTGCCTGCAAAGCCAAAGGACCCTGGTTCGATTCCCCAGGACCCACATTAGCCAGATGCACAAGGGGGCGCACGCGTCTGGAGTTTGTTTGCAGTGGCCGGAGGCCCTGAGGTGCCCATTCATTCTCTTTCTTTTCTTTTTTTTTTTTTTCTTTCTCTCTTTCTCTATCTCTCTCTCCCTCTTACTCTCAAATAAATAAATAAGTAAAAATATTTTAAAAATTAATTAATTACCTGACTAATTAATTTGCCATGCTGACGGTTCACCCCAGGGTGTGGTACATGCTAGAAAGCAGTATGCCACTCAGCTAACACCCAGGCCCCTTTGCCTCTTTTTCTTCTCCATAGCAACTCACGCCCTCCTTGGGCGCTACTCTCAGTGCCAGAAGCTCATGTAGAAGTTAGAAAGAGTGACGTGTCCTTGCACCTCTGTGAATGACGGCATAAACTTAAGCCAGTGGGGAGAAATAATCACTTGTCTACAGTGGGGAGCTGTGATCCTCTGACATGAGACACTTCTCCCCCCCCCCAATTTTTATTAACATTTTCCATGATTATAAAAAATATCCTAGGAATGAGACACTTCTTTCTTTTTCTTTTTACTTATTTACCTATTTGTTTTTCAAAGTAGGTTCTCAAGGTAGCTCAGGCTGACCTGAAATTCACTCTGTAGTCTCAGGGTGGCCTTGAAATCATGGCGATCCTCCTACCTCTACCTCCCGAGTAGTGGGGTTAAAGGCGTGGGCCACGACGCCCGGCTCACTTCTTTCTTTTTAATATTTTATTTATTTATCTTATTTTTTTGAGAGAAAGAGGCAGATAGATAGATAGATAGATAGAGAGAGAGAGAGAGACAGAGAGAGAGAGAGAGAGAATAGACACTACAAATGAACTCCAGACGCATGCACCACCTTGTGCATCTGGCTTATGTGGGTCCTTAGACTTCACAGGCAAGTGCCTCGGCCACTAAGTCATCTCTCCAGCCCCATGAGCCTCTTCTTGCTGTCGAGAGCCTCTAAGTGAAGATCCCAGGGGGGTCCCACCAAAGTCCCTCTTGTCAGCTCCTCCTTTTCCCACGGCCACAGCATTCCCTGGGGGAGAAGATTGGGCGCATCAAAGCCAGCTTTTGCTCTGCTGCTGTTCTTGAGGAGGGCTCCCGGCCTTTCTCTGTCTACGCGTGTCCTTCTAGCCTGGGAATGAGCACCAGGGACATACAAGGAGTGAGGGGCTCAAAGGTGGACAGCAGACTGTCAGAGGAGATCCAATACTGAACGGAAGGTCTGGAAGCCAGCCTGCTTTGCTGCCATTAACTACTGGTGACCTTGGTCAGACACCTTTCTTCCCAGTACCTTAGTTTCTTTCTCATTTTAATAAGTGTGTTGGATTGGATCAGACCCTCAGATATGTTTTCTTTTGGGGGGGTGTTGCAGTCAGGTTCACATTGCTGGTAGAAATCACCCAATGAAGAGTAGCTTGTGGGGAAAAAGAGGTTTATTTTGGCTTACAGGCTTGAGGAGGACACTCCACGATGGCAGGGGAAAATGATGGCATGAGCAGAGGGTGGACATCACCCCCTGGCCAACATAAGGTGGACAACAGGAACAGGAGAGTGTGCCAAACACTGGCATGGGGAAACTGGCTATAACACCCATAAGCCTTCCCCCAACAATACACTGCCTCCAGCAGGCATTAATTCCCAAATCTCCATCAGCTGGGAACCTAGCATTCAGAACACCTAAATTTATGGGGGACACCTGAATCAAACCATCACGGGTGGGGGTTCAGATACACATGTCTGTGGACACATGCAGAAGCCAGAGGAAGATGTCAGATGCCCCCCCCCTTTCTCTTTTATGCCTTATTTCTCTGAGATAGAGTCTTTCTCTAAACCTGAAACTTGCCATTTTTTGTTTAGACTGGCTGACCAGTGAGCCCTAGTGATCCTCCTGTCTCAGCCCCACCTCCCAGCAGCGGGGTTACAGGCATATCCCGGCTATTTACTTATTTATTTATTTATTTTGAGGTAGGTACTCTCTGGCCCAGGCTGACCTGGATTCACTATGTAGTCACAGGGTGGCCTTAAGTCAAACTCAGATGATCCTCCTACCTCTGCCTCAAGTGCCGTGTTTAAGGGCATGCACCATCATGCCCAGCTCTCATACTTTTTTTTAAAATTTATTTGAGAGAGAGTGAACGAAGCAGAGAGAGAGAGAGGGAGACAGATAGTGGATGGGCACACCAGGGCCTCCAGCCACTGTAAACGAACTCCAGATGCATGTGCTACCTTGTGCATCTGGCTTATGTGGGTCCTGGGAATCGAACCTAGGTCCTTTGGCTTTGCAGGCATGCGCCCTAACCGCTAAGCCATCTCTCCAGGCCCCACACTTTTTAAAAAAAAAAAAACTTATCTTTTATTTAAAAAATATTTTATTTATTTATTCATGAGAGAGAGAGAATGGGTACGTCAGGGTCTCTAGCCACTGCAAACAAACTCCAGATATATGTGACACCATGTTTGCCTAGCTTACATAAGCCCTGAAGAATCAAAGGGTCCTTAGGCTTCGCAGGCAAGTGCCTTAGCCACTAAGCCATCTCTCCAGCCCAGGCTCTCATACTTTTTTCATTTCTTTTTCTCCTTCTCCTCCTCCTCCTCCTGCTTCTTCTTTTTTCCAAGGTAGGTTCTCGCTCTAGCTCAGGCTGACCTGGAATTCACTATGTAGTCTCAGAGTGGCCTCGAACTCATGGCAATCCTCCTACGTCTGCCTCCCAAGTGCTGGGATTAAAGACGTGCACCACCATGCCCGACTCTCATACTTCTATCTATTTATTTACTTATTTGCATGGGGTGAGGTGGGGTGGAGAATGGGCATGCCAGATCCTCTAGCCACTGCAAACAAACTTCAGACACATGCGCATCTGGTTTATGTGGGTACTGGGGAATTGAACCTGGGGACTTAGGCTTAATTTAGCCTTGACTGCTGAGCCATATCTCCAGCCCTCTCATGCTTTTTTTTTTTTTGAGACATACCATATAACTCATACCGGCCTTGAACTTTCAATTCTCCTGCCTCAGCCTTTCAAATGCTGGAATTACAGACATGTGGCGCTAGTTTTTATTTTGTTCATTTTAAAGCATTTTCTTTACTTCTCTGTATATTAATTCTATGCTTTCCTTTATTTTTCTCTTTATACTAAGGCTGTTCTCAGGAGTCAGGGGTTTTGCTCAGTGGTTGAGCACTTGCCTAGCAAGCTCAAGGCCCTGGATTGGTCCCCAGCATAAAACAATCACAAAAGGGCTGTCCCCTCTGACTTCTTCTCAGATGGCTCCTTTGTTCCTTTCATTCCTGTAATTCCAGCAACCTGGGAGGCAAGAGGACTGCAGTGAGTTCAAGGTCAGCCTGGACTACACACTGAGCATCAGGCCAACCTGAGCCAAAGTGTGAGCCCCTCTCTCAATTTTTTTTTTCTTTTTAAAAAATTTTTATTTATTTACTTGAGAGAGAGATAAAGAGGTATATATATGGGGAGAGAGAGAGAGAGAGAAAACATGGGCATGCCAGAGCCTTCAGCCACTGCAAAAGAACTCCAGATGTATGTGCCACCTTGTGCATCTGGCTTACGTGGGCAATGGGGAATTGAACCTTGGTTCTTTGGCTTTGCATGCAAGCACCTTAACCGCTAAGTCGTCTCTCCAGCCCTTTTGATTTTTTTAAAAAACTTTTTAATCAAAGTCTCTTATGTTAGAAACTCTCCTCCAACTGTCTATGGCCATACCACCCTCGCTGTACCTGATCTCATCTATCTTAAAGGCTAAGCAGGGTCAGGCCTGGTTAGATGAGAGAAACTTTTCCCAGATCTCTCAGCAGATCTAGTGTTGTTTATCCTTAGGAAGGAATCTGCTGCCGGGTGTGGTGGCGCAGGCCTTTAATCCCAGCACTCGGGAGGCAGAGGTAGGAGGATTGCCGTGAGTTCAAGGCTACCTTGAGACTCCATAATTCCAAGTCAGCCTGGGCTAGAGTGAGACCCTACCTCGAAAAACCAAAATAAATAAATAAATAAATAGATAAAATAAAAATTAAAAAAAGGAATCTGCTGACTAGAAACTCCACTTGGTTGCAACTTATCTGTCAGCTGAGGCAATCACTGCAGGGTGTGAGGCAAGGGCCCAGCCTTTGTGTACTAGGCCATCTGTCTGCAGGTCTTTCCTCTGAGGTCACTCAGCTTCCCGAATCTCC
Organism: Dipus sagitta; assembly: GCA_036346955.1. Taxonomy (NCBI): domain Eukaryota; kingdom Metazoa; phylum Chordata; class Mammalia; order Rodentia; family Dipodidae; genus Dipus; species Dipus sagitta. The sequence continues at coordinate 240,061,566 of CM070770.1, forward strand.
ATCTCCTTTCTGGGTCTGTAAGCCTGCTAGCCAGCCTTTCAGAGCAGCAGAGGGGGGAGAGACTAAGGGCCCCTCATTTCACTCCTGGTTTGGGCTCCTCACCTCTCTCCTGCCTGAACCCCAGGAGTCTCCCTGTTCAGCTGCTCCAGGGAGCATATTCATTCCCTGGATCCCCATCCTGTGAACCTGACTTACTGCTGGAGCGTGGAAAGCAGGACACAGCAGATGAAGAAAGCACAGCAAAAATGTGCTCTCAGCCTGGTGTGGTGGCTCATGCCTGTGATTCCAGCAACCTGGGAGGCTGAGGCAAGAGGGCTCCTGTGAGTTAAAGGTCGGCCTGGACTACACAGTGAGCATCAGGGAAGCCTGGGCCATAATGTCAGTCTCTCTCTCAAAAGACAAGAACCAAACCAGGCGTGGTAGTGCATGCCTTTAATCCCAGCACTCAGGAGGCAGAGGTAGGAGGATCTATAGCTGTGAGTTCAAGGCCACCCTGAGACAACATAGTGAATTCCAGATCAGCCTGGACTAGAGTAAGACTCTACCTCAGAAAACAAACAAACAAAGACAAGAAACAAAAACAAAAACAAACAAACAAAAACCAACAAGTAACAACAAAAACTCATCTTCAGGGCTGGAGCCATGGCTTAGTGGTTAAGGCTCTTGTTGCAAAGCCTAATGACCCTGGGTTTGATTCTCCAGTACTTCGGTAAGCCAGATGTACAAGGTAGCACATGTGTCTGGAGTTTTTAGTGGGTAGAGACCTTTGTATGCTCTTGCTCTCTCTCTCTCTCTCTCTCTCTCTCTCTCTCTCTCTTAAATAGATAAATAAATATTTTAATTAAAACCCCTCATTTTCAGGGCTGAGAGATAGCTTAGTGGTTAAATAGGATTTGCCTGCAAAGCCTAAGGATCCATATTGGACTCTCCAGATCCCACATTAGCAAGATGCACAAAGGTGAAGCAAGAGCACAGTCACACATGCCCACTATGTGGCGCAAGTGTCTAGAATTTGATTTCAGTGGCTGAGGCCCTGGGCCAACTCTCTCTCCAACCCTCACTACCTTTCTTTAAAAAAAGAAGTTAAGGTGCATGCCTGAGAAGCCTAAGGACCCAGGTTTGATTCTCCAGTTTCCACATAAGCCAGATGCACATGGTGGCACATGCGTCTGGAGTTTCTTTACAGTGGCTAGAGGCCCTGGTGTGCCCATTCTCTCTCCCCCCCTCCCGACCCCGCCCATGTCTCTAATAAATAAATAAGTAAAAACAAATCTTAAAAAAAAAAACACCCTTGGGGACTGGAGGGATGGCTTAGTGGTTAAGGCGCTTGCATGCAAAGCCAAAGCACACATGTTCGATTCCCCAGGACCCATGTAAAGCCAGATGCACAAGGTGGCAAATGTGTCTGGAGTGAGTTTGCAATGGCTGGAGGCCCTGGTGTGCCCATTCTTTCTCTCTCTATCTTTCTGTCTCTCTCAAATAAATATAAAAGAATCTAGTTTTCAGATAGAGCCTGGCTCCCTCCTGGTCACAGCGGTGCTCTGGGGGCACTGGAGGTAATCTTGCTTCCAGGCCAGGGATAGGGTGTTGGCCTGGGATGTTCACCTCAGCCAGTCAGTGCCTTTGTCCTGAGATGAACTGAGAGTCCATGACTAACTACATCTACACAATTAGTTTCTGTGATTATTTGATTGGTCTGATCATCAGCCGTGCCTCAGGGGTGGCCCTGCCCTAGTATTAGGGTGTCATGGACCAAGGAGAAGGCCCCAGTAACAGTCTCAGACTTGGTGTTTTCTCAGATCAGCACGTGATCTCCATGAGCAGAAATTATGCAAAGGCGACCTCTATTGACCAATAGGAGAAACTGCAGTTGCAAGCTCTTCTCTAGTGAAGAGAACTACCCAACACAGTTCCTGTTTGCAAGGCACTCTGTCTTACTATGTCTTACCATGTGTGGTGGTTTGCTTCAGGTGTCCCCTATAAACATAGGTGTTCTGAATGCTACGTTCTCAGCTGATGGAGATTTGCGAATTAACGCCTCCTGGAGGCAGTGTATTGTTGGGAATGGGCTTATGGGTGTTATAGCCAGTGTCCCCTTGGGGTGTTTGGCACACTCTCCTGTTGCTGTTGTCCACCTTATGTTGGCCAGGGGGTGATGTCCACCCTCTGCTTATGCCATCATTTCCCCCTGCCATCGTGGAGCTTCCCCTCGAGTCTGTAAGCCAAAATAAACCTTTTTTCCCACGAGTTGTTCTTGGTCGGGTGATTTCTGCCAGCAGTGCGAACCTGGCGGCAACACTATGCCTTGGATTTGAAAGACTTTCACCAATCAGTTAGGCACCATTGTCTCCACTTTCTATTTGAGCAGAAGCATTTTCAGAGAAGTGAACCACTTCCATGAGCGCTTGTAAGAGCCATCTTTGGGATTCAACCCAAGTCTGTCTTGAGACCAAAGACTTTGTCTGTCCACCAGGTCCCTGATGCTTAGAGTGTTGCCAAGGACAACAGCAAAAGACTCACGTGAGGGCCAGTCACAGGGACCTCACACCCCACCCCAGACTTACTGGGTTTGAACTTTAGCCTCGTAGATCCCAGATGATTTCTGACTTGTATGAGCATCACAATGTGAGAAGCACCCTGACTCTAAGAGGAAGTGGGGAACCTCCAGCATGTGTTCCCAGGAAACAAAATGGAGAATTATGACGTTCAGTTATGCAGCATTTGTTCTTTCTCTCTCTCTTTTTAAAAATAATTTTTATTTATTTGTTTACAAGCAGAGAGAGAAAGATAGAAGGGAGACAGACAGAGAATGGATATGCCAGGGCTTGCATCCACTGCAAATGAACTCCAGATGCATGTGCCCCTTGTGCATCTGGCTTATGTGGGTCCTGGGGAATCGAACCTGGGTTCTTTGGCTTTGCATGTAAATGCCTTAACTGCTAAGCCATCTCTCCAGCCCTCTCTTTTCTTTTTATTTTATTTCATTAAAAAAAAATTTTTTTTTTTTGGTTTTTCAAGGTAGGGTCTCACTCTAGCCCAGGCTGACCTGGAATTCACTATGGAGTCTCAGGGTGGCCTCGAACTCATGGCAATCCTCCTACCTCTGCCTCCCGAGTGCTGGGATTAAAGGCCTGCGCCACCACGCCCGGCTCATTTTTTAATATTTTATTTTTTTTTATTTGAGAGAGGGAAGGAGGGAGAGAGAAAGAGAGAGAGAGAATGGGCACGCCAGGGTTTCTAGCCACTACAAACAAACTCCAGACATATGCGCCGCCACCTTGTGCATCTGGCTTACATGGGTCCTGGGGAATCGAAACGAGCTCCTTTGGCTTCACAGGCAAGTGCCTTTAACCGCTAAGCCATCTCTCCAGCTCTCCTTTTATTTTTATGTCATCATCTTTCCCTCCTATTATGAGGGTCCTGTGTAGGTAGTACTAAGCACTGCAAGGTCATCGATATCCAGGCCATTTTGTGTCTGGATGAGTGTACTGTCAGCAGTTCTATGCTTCCTTTGGCTTCTCCTTTTTTTTTTTTTTTTTTTTTTTTTTTCGAAGGAAAGGTTCACTCTAGCCCAGGCTGACCTGGAATTCACTATGTAGTCTCAGGCTGGCCTCGAATTTACAGCAATCCTCCTACCTCTGCTTCCTGAGTGCTGGGATTAAAGGCGTGCGCCACCACAGCCCAGCTTTTTTTTTTTTTTTTTTTTTTTTGAGGTAGGGTCTTGTTCTAGCCCAGGCTGCACTGGTATTCACTATGTAGTCTCAGGGTGGCCTTGAACTCATGGTGTTCCTGCTACCTCTGCCTCCCAAGTGCTGGAATTAAAAGCATGAGCCATCATGACTGGCTCTCTCTCTCTCTCTCTCTCTCTCTCTCTTTTCAAGGTAGGGTCTCACTAACCTGGAATTCACTATGTAGTCTCAGGATGGCCTCGAACTCACAGTGATCCTTCTAGCTTTGCCTCCTGAGTGCTGGAATTAATGGCGTGTGCCACCATGCCCAGCTGTTTCTTCTCTTTTTAAAAAATATTTTTATTTATTTATTTATTAGCAAGTAGAGACAGGTAGAGAGAGAGAGAGAGAGAGAGGGAGAGAAAGGACATACCAGGGCCTCTAGCCATTGCAAACAAACTTCAGACCACTTTGTGCATCTGGCTTCCTGTGGAGTACTGGGGAATTGAAGTCAGGTTGTTAGGTTTGGCAGGCAAATGCCTTAACTGCTGAGCTATCTCTCCGGCCCATCTCCTTTTTCTCTTCAGCACTTTCTATGGACTCTGGAGCCTTGCATGTGTTAGGCAAGTACTCTACCACTGCACAACATCCCTAGTCCCTTAAATGCTTTATTTAATTTGGATCCCCTTTGTCCAGTGAGTTATTCAAATAAGGTCAGTGACTGTCATTCCTGTTGTAAATAAACAGAGGTTGGAGACGTGCAGACATTTGTCCAGGGCCCTAGCCAGCATTTACCCTTTACCTGATGTGTATTGGCTCAGAGAGGATCTGGCCATTCTGAGATCAGATATATTGGTTTGCATGGCCGTGGGTTCCTGGGCTTGCTCTCTGGGGTCAAAGTCATCAGGTTGGTTGAGAGTGCCCTCTGTTCCCTTGTTTCCAGTAAGAGTGTTGTTTGGCTTCACTCATACGACCTGTCCAATGCCTCCCCTTTCCCCCCTCCCCCTGCTATTTAGCCTCCCTTTGCTTTGGCTTCTTCGACTGTGAAAACCAGATGAGAATGAGGCAATGTCAGAACTGACGAATGTTGATATCCACTCCCTCACTTGCTCGCCAACTGCCTAAGTCCTGTGGGCCAGGCATAAGGAAGGTATTGCCCAGATGTCTGGGGAAACAGACATTGTTCAGGTGCTTAAAAGTGAGGAGCCTTGGGCTGGAGAGATGGCTTAGCAGTTAAGCGCTTGCCTGTGAAGCCTAAGGACCCCGGTTTGAGGCTCGATTCCCCAGGACCCACATTAGCCAGATGCACCAGGGGGCGCATGCGTCTGGAGTTTGTTTGCAGTGGCTGAGGGCCCTGGGACGCCTATTCTCTCTCTCTCTCCATCTGCCTCTTTCTCTCTCTGTCACTTTCAAATGAATAAATAAAAATAAACCAAAAAAAAAAAAAAAGTGAGGAGCCTTAAGGTGGTGATGTCCCCTGGATGAGGTATGAATGGATGAATCAGGCTGCTGGGTATAGATGTAACATTTCTTCCTTCTGTTCAAGGAGAGAAAACAATACTCACTCTTCAGCACTTGGCCCCTTAGTCAGGTAAGAGCCAAGGCCCAAAGCTGTCCTGTTCTTCTAGCCCCCACCCCGCCTTTTTTTTTTTTTTTTTTTTTTTCGAGGTAGGGTCTCTGCTCTAGCCCAGGCTGACCTGGAATTCACTATGTAGTCTCAGGGTGGCCTTGAGCTCAGAACGATCCTCCTACCTCTGCCTCCCGAGTGCTGAGATTAAAGGTGTGTGCCACGACGCCTGGCTACTTTGGGGTTTTTCTATGTAGCCCAGACTGGTGATCCTCCTGGCCCAGGCTCCTTTGTGCTAGGATTGCAGGTGTGTGACACAATTAGCTCCTTTCCTATCTCTTTTCACTTCGCAACAACCATGAAGTGAGCAGGTCTCCTCAGCCACATGCTTCTGCCAAGATGTACTGGGGCCATCACAGGCCCAAAACAGGGTCACGTTACCATGGACTGAAACCTCCAAAACTCTGGGCTGAAAGAAACCTTCTCTCTTTCTGATTATCTTTTTTTTTAAAAAAGATTTTCATTTATATATTTATTTATTAGAGAGAGTGAAAATGGGTGTGCAAGGGCTTCTAGCCACTGCAAACGAACTCCAGACGCATGTGCCACCTTGTGCACCTGGCTTATGTGGGACCTGGAGAATTGAACCTGGATCCTTAGGCTTCACAGGCATGTGCCTTAACCACTAAGCCATCTCTCCAGCCATGATGTGGGTATTTTATTTGAGCAACAGAAAGCTAACACAGCCCAAACAAACACCCTATTCTGTCTTCTTAAGATTTACCACTACTTGCTCAGTACTGCAATATCTCTATCACACCTTCCAAGGCTCAGGGTCTAATGCGGAAGAGGTGGTGGAAAGAATGTAAGAGCCAAAGGAAGGGCAGGACTCCATCCAACATGCTCCCTCCAGACACAAAATGGCCTGGATATCCATGACCTCACAGTGCCTGACACTACCTGCACAAGACCATCATAAGAGGAGGAAAAGATCATGACATCAAAATAAAAGAGAGACTGATTGAGATGGGGAGGGGGTATGATGGAGAATGGAATTTCAAAGGGGAAAGGGGGGGAGGGAGGATATTACCATGGGGTATTTTCTATAATCATGGAAGTTGTTAATAAAAAGTTGGAAGAAAAAAAAAAGATTACCACTACTTTCAAGTGCAGATTTGTGTGACTGAGTCAAGCATCTGTCTGCCAAGCCGCCTGGGAGCCAGGCTGGAATCTGACTGGCTACTGTTTTTGTTGCCAACACAGCGAGGGCCCGCTCAACACATGCCTCTCCAAGACCGAGTAAAGGCTGAGGACCTTGATGCTCATTCCAAGATTTGGGGTTATGGGGGGACATGCAGCACAGGGGCTGGTCTGAGGCCACCGAGGTGCAGGATAGAGTGAGGGCTTGGGTTGGGACTGGAGACACTCCTTCATCCGTGAAGACTAGGGTTTTTGTGTTTGTTTGCTTGTTTTTTCTTCAAGGTAGGGTCTCACTCTAGCCCAGGCTGACCTGGAATTCATTATGTAGTCTCAGGCTGGCCTCAAACTTATGATGATCCTCCTATCTCTTCCTCCCAAGTGCTGGGACTAAAGGTGTGCACCACCACATCTGGCTTAAACTAGTTTTTTTTTGTGATTGAAATTTTTTTCTTTATGTTTTATTTTTATTTATTTTTTGAGGCAGGGTCCAGGCTGACTTGGAATTCACTATGTAGTCTCAGGCTGGCCTCGAACCCATGGTGATCTTCCTACCTCTGCCTACCGAGTGCTGGGATTAAAGTTGTGCGCCACCATGCCCAGCAAGGTGATTTTTTTTTTTTTTTTTGAGGTAGGGTCTCACTCTAGTCCAGGCTGACCTGAACTCACAGTCATCCTCCTACCTCTGTCCATCCCACCCCAGTGCTGGGATTACAGGAGTGCACCACCACCACGTCCAGCTAAATACTATGGAAGAAAAAGGAGATGCCAAGAGCTTCTTGCAGGCTCTTGCTTGGCAAGGGAGAGTGGTGGTGCCATTCCTGGGGCAGAGATCATAGACAGTCAAGAGCCATCTTCCCGCCCCAGCCGTTCTCTCCTGTCTGTGGCCAGGACTCTGTCCCTAGCAGGACACAGGTGACACAGTTCAGCAGCACACACACTCTTTATTAACTGTCCCTGTTTCTCCGAGTGTGCTTGAGTAGAAAAGAATCAGTGAAATTCCTGATAAGGAGGGCAGGGAGAGGGTGGGAAGGGGGTCCTGAGGTCAGGCTGAGCCAGGTTCTGGCCCCTTGTCCCCACTGGTCTGTCTGTGCAGTGCCCCTGCCTGTGCCTGCTCATCCCTGAAAGACAGCACACAGAGGCTCTGCAGCCCTGCCCATCGGGCTGTCCTGGCCTTGGCAGAGTCTGAGACTGTACAACAGGGTGAGGGAAACCAGTGGACAGGGGCCCAGGGAGAGCAGACACCAGGAATGGATGAAGAAGAGCTCATTCACCAGCCTCTACCCGGCCTGTTTCCTAGATCAGAACACCCCGGGTGGGGGGCTGCTGGGTGCTGTTCCCTCTTCCTCCTAGGACAGGGGTTTCAGGAAGGAAGGGAGCAAGAAAATGCTGGGGATTTCTAGAGGAGGAAGCCTGATTGTGTACCTGGGATTTACCAAAGTGAACAGGGAGAGGCCAGGGACAAGGGGGTCATAACGGGAATAGTGTTTCTCCTCACCCTTCCTGAGGCCACAATCCAGGGGTGACCTCAATGGAATTGGCAAGTTGCTGAAACCAGGCCTGATGGACGTGTGGGGCTAGGAGAGCTGATGAGTGATGAGAGTCTGAAGGCATCTCTTCTCCCAAATAACAAAACAAAAAACATCCACAAATGGAAGAAACAGAGAGAGAGAGAGAGAGAGAGAGAGAGAGAGAGAGAGAGGAGAGGCAGGGTGTAGAAATGGAGGGGGCTGCCAAGATAGAGATGGGAAGGGAAGCCTTCTGGGTCCTCAGTGCTAACCCAGCTACCCTTTCTGTCTGTGGGTCCTTCGGTTAAGCTTGGCTGGGGAAGGAATGGATGATGGGGCAGAAGAGAAGCAATGGTGTCCTGGATCCTGGTCAGCCCAGCACACAAAGAGGGTCCAAAAGGTTCCCTGTCATTTACCCTTGAGGCTCTGAAAGGTGGGCCCATCTAGAATCTTGTAGAAACAAACATGGGGAAAAGCTAACGGAGAAGTGCTCACAGCACCATGGCATGGTAGCCCCTAGTTCCAGAACCAGGCTGGTACCATTTGTAAACATTAGACTTGGTGATGTCTGGGGATGCAGGAGAAGGATGCCCAACCTGGACCAACAGGTTTGGAGAGGGTCAGAGTGGGGACCCTACAAACTTAGGAAGCTATCAGACTCAAAGGAGACTCATGGGGGAGTGGAAGGACTCGCCTATACTCTGCGTATTTGTATGATGTCAGTACCACCTTTGGAAGTTGCCGGTCTTCAGAGAAGCCACCACTGGTTTCTGATGGACATGGGCAGGCACTGAGCTCTAGGCTACTGAGCATAGCCCTGAACCAGCACAGGTTGCTCTGGGGAGGATGCCAGCACAAGGCCTTTCTCCAGAGGAAAGTTGGAACCGGCTCTCTCATTTGAAACTCACTAACTGCCGGTGGGTTCTAGGCTTGGAGAAGTTGAAAGCAGAGAGAGGAGGAAGCTCCCTTGTGACATGGGACCTTTTGCCTTATCCTTGACAATGCTAGGACTAGTGAGCAAGGAGGCAGCTGGGCCGGTGCTGTCCACAGGTGCATGGCTGATTCTGCCCAGAACTCGTGTGTCCAGATACCATCGCACCAGCCGGAATGAGATGTTGGACCCGGGGCTCACAGTCCAGTGTGGCAGTGTGTTTCCTGTGAGGCACTGGTCATGCCAAGAGGTCCACAAAGATGGCGTTGGCTGTGGTCTGACCAAAGATGAAGGCTCCCAGGGTGACCAAGAGAACTCCATAACTCACCAGTGCCCACCAGCTGTGAGGCAGAAGAGGAGAGAAGCCTGATGAGTCATTTTATTTATGACTCTGCAGACTATGTACATCAGTTAATAGCATAATTAGTTACAGCACTTCTGACTTCCCAAGGACATGTCCACCAAAGGTATGTGATGCTAGCCCACAGATAAGACCAAGACCTGAAGGGACTGACTAGTCACATCATGCTGAGGGCATGACCAGGGTTAGAATGCAGCTCCCCTGCTGGGAAGACATTGAGGAAGCAGGCAGGTCACAAGGAATAAGAGCCCTTTCATTAAAGATAATTAGAAAGCAGGCAACCCCAATTATGTGCATTAAAACAGCACCAAAAGCTGGGTGTGGTGGCGCATGTCTTTAATCCTAACACTTGGGAGGCAGAGGTAGGAAGATCACTGTGAGTTAGAAGCCACTCTGAGACTACATAGTGAATTCCAGGTCAAGCTGGGCTAGAGCAAGACTCTACTTCGAAACCCCCCCCCAAACAACAACAACAACAACAACAACAAAACACAACACCCATCAACAGAGCTATCATCTGACATTGAGATGGAGAGTGATATTTATTTTCTTCTTTAAATCTCTCTCTCTCTCTGTCTAGTGTTTTTTTTTTTTGTTTTTTGTTTTTTTGTTTCTTGAGGTAGGGTCTCACTCTAGCCCAGGCTGACCTGGAATTTACTATGCAGTCTCAGGCTGGCCTTGAACTCACAGTGAACCTCCTATCTCTGCCTCCTGAGTGCTGGGATTAAAGGCATGAGCCACCACACTGGCTTTTAGGCTTTATAATGAATAAATATTTGTTTTATTTTGTTTTGAGATAAGATCTTACTATATAACTCCAGCTGGCCATGAATTTATCTTCCTGCCTCAGACTCCCAACAAAACTGTATACAGACTCTTGTGTCTGTGTATACTGCATAGCTGTGTATGGAAGCAGCCCACAAGGGCACAGACCATTGGGCTAACATGAGCTGTCTCTGGAGAGGGTATGCTGGGGAGTAGGCTGAGGAAGAGGGAGTCCCTTTTTGTTATTATTGCTCTGTGTGTGTGTGTGTGTGTGTGTGTGTGTGTGCGTGTGTGCGTGTGTGTGTGTTTAAGATAGGGTCTCACTCTGTAGCCCAGGCTGACCTTGAACTCTAGTAATCCTCCTGCTTCAGCCTACTAAGTGATGAGATTATGGGTATATCTTGTTTGAGACTCCCATTTTTTTAAAGCTCTTCAGTAGTATTTGAATTGCTAGAAGTAGTCTAGGTTAGCCACTATAAATATATACATTAAAACCTCATAATTTGGGGAAGAGAGGTACTGGGAAATTGAACCCATGCTAATAATGCTAAATCACTGAGTCATACTCTTATCCCCAAGATAATAACTTTGTTTTTCTATGGATATGTGTGTGAGTGTGTGCAGAGGCCAGAGGTGGGTGTGAGGTGTCTTCACCTATTCTCTTTTTTTCTTAAATATTTTATTTATTTGCAAACAAAGATAGGCAGAAAGAGAGAGAGAGAGAGAATGGATACACCAGGGCTTCTAGCCACTGCAAAAGAACTCCAGATGCATGTACTACATTGTGCATCTGGTCCTACGTGGGTACTGGGGAATTGAACCCGGATCATTAGGTTTTGCAAGTAAGCACCTAAACTGAGCCATCTCTCCAGCCCTCTTCACCTGTTCTTTTTCTTCTGTTTGTTTGTTTATTTCTTTGAAAGCGACAGAGAGGAGGAGGGAGGGAGAGAGAGAGAGAGAATGGGTGTGCCAGGGCTTCCAGCCACTGCAAACGAACTCCAGATGCATGTGCCCCCTTGTGCATCTGGCTAACGTGGGTCCTGGGGAATCGAGCCTTGAACCAGGGTCCTTAGGCTTCACAGGCAAGCGCTTAACCGCTAAGCCATCTCTCCAGCCCTCTTCACCTGTTCTTTGAGACAGGGTTCTTACCGAGCTTAGAGCTCACCAATCTGGCTAGACTAGCTAGCCAGCAAGCCCCAGGGATCCTCCTGTCTCCAACTCGCCAGCACTGATATTACAGCTACACCACTATGTTTGGCATTTTCTGTAAGAATTGGGGATTCAAACTCAATTCCTCATGCTTGCATAGCAAGTACTTTACCCAGAGACCCACCTCCTCAGCCCATTTTTTTTTTGTTGTTGTTGTATATAAAGACTATTAGATTAAGAGTAGGAGCCAGGTGTGGTGGCACATGCCTTTAATCCCAGCACTCTGGAGGCAGAGGTAGGAGGTTCGCCATGAGTTCGAGGCCACCCTGAGACTACATAGTGAATTCCAGGTCAGCCTGGGCTACAGGGAGATCCTACCTTAAAAAAACAAACAAACAAACAAACAAACAAAAAAGGGCTGGAGAGATGACTTAGTGGTTAAGCGCTTGCCTGTGAAGCCTAAGGACCTTGGTTCAAAGCTCGATTCCCCAGGATCCACGTTAGCCAGATGCACAAGGGGGCACACGCGTCTGGAGTTCGGTTGCAGTGGCTGGAGGCCCTGGTGTGCCCATTCTCTCTCTCTTTCTCTATCTGCCTCTTTCTCTCTCTGTCGCTTTCAACTTTATAAATAAAAATGAACAAAACAATTAAAAAAAAAAGAGAGAGAAGCAAAGAGGAGAGATTTTGAAGAGCTCCTGTCCATGAGAAGGCAGGAGAGAGTAAAGCCCAAAGTACAAAAAGCTTCTGCAGGAGGCGGTAAAGTTTCCCCATCTGCTTTTGTGAGGCTGGGTCTTGGTATGTAGCCCTGGCTGAGCTGTTACTCACTATGTAGCTATGATGGTTTAATTGTCATTGTCATTTTGACTGGATTTGGGATCACCTATGAGAGACCCCTCTAGGTGTGCCTGTGAGGGTTTCCAGAGAATTTTCACTGAGGAAGGAGGACCCAACCTGAATGTGGGCTGCACTACCCTGCGGGCTTGCCCTAGGCTGAATAAAAAGAAGAAAAGAGAAAGCAAGCTGAGCGCTGTTTCCTGACTGCAGACAACATGTGAATAGCTCCCATCACGCCCTAAACCTTCAAGACAGGAGCCAAAATAAACCCTTCCTCCCCAGGTTGCTGCTGTCAGATATGGGGTTGCAGCGATGGGAGAGGGCATTAGTAGAGGCTGGCTCTGAACTCATGGCAATTCCGCCTCACCTTCCTGAGTGCTGGGATTACAGCTGTGTGCTACGCGTGGCTAAGCCCCATCATTTTCACAGGTCTTTTGACTCTTGCCTCTTTTCAGGTCCACATCTAGTCCCCCACCTCCTCTTTCCTGAGAGGCTGCTGTGCCTCCCTGCTTTACCTGGCTGGTTTGACCTCCTCCATCTCCGACAGCTTGGCTTGAATGAGGCACAGCCCTGGAAGGGAAGAGGCAGCCCTGAGTTTGGAGGAGGCACGGAGTCCCTCCCTCAGCAAGCTCCCCTCACCAGGAGGCAGTGGTGGGAAAGGCCTGTTTACTCCTCCAGGGACTTGAGGTCTCTGCCCACTTGACTCCACACCCGGCTGGAGGCCTGGCCTTTGCTGTCCCAGGACGGGTCAGCACTTGACAAGTACCCACTGAGTACTAACTCAGTGATTTAGCATTCTTAGCATGGGTTCAATTTCCCAGTACCTCTCTTCCCCAAATTATGAGATTTTAATGTATATTGTTATAGTGGCTAACCTAGACTACTTCTAGGTTAGTACAGCACGCAGGATGCAGAGCTGAAGGGACACAGTGAGCAGTGACTCCCTTGCTTCAAACCCAGTGGGAAGGATTTTTAAAAAAAAACATTTTATTTATCTATTTTATTTATTTATTTGAGATAGAAGGGGAGAGAGAGAGAAAAAAAAATGGGCACACCACGGCCTCCAGTCACTGCAAACAAGCTCCAGACACATGCGCCACCATGTGCATCTGGGTGGGACCTGGAGGATCGAACCTGGGTCCTTAGGTTTTGCAGGCATAGGCCTTAATGCTGAGCCATCTCTCCAGCCCTGGAAGGCTTTTTGAGGAGGTTCTTGGATAGAAACAAACTGGGTACAGGTACAACTCATGGCCTGGCTGACAGGGCGGTTTGTCAGGACCTGAAGCTGACCTGCGTCTAGGACTCAGGTTTTGTGACTTCAGCCTCAAGGAGCCACTAGATACCCCCTTTGCCTCTGGACTGCACTGGGTAGGACCAGCCAGTCAGATCTCTGAGAGTCAAGGAGGGACATATAACTTGAATGACAGGTAAGAATACAGGCTTGGAACTCAGCTCTACATGGCTTTGAAAAGGCTGTTACTTGTTAGTTGAGCTTGTTAACCTCTGAGCAACCGTCTGGGCCTCACCTCTCATCAGAGAACAGATAATTGCCTCTCCACGAGTCAGTGCTGAGCTGGGCTAAGCCACGTGGGTGAGCAGCCAAGGCGGCTGAGTACTCGCCCCCGCAGGTTTTGAGACCCAGGGGAGCTAAGGCCAGGGAGGTCTCGCTGTGGGCAGAGAAGGGGACCACCTGGGGTCTGTACCTGGGAAGACGAAGATGAAACAGGCAGCCAGGCCTCCAATGACTGAGATGACCTTGCCGATGTCAGGGATGAAGAGCGCCAGCAGCAGGGTAAGGAGGAACCACACCAGGGTCTGCAGCAAGCGGCGCCTCCGCTCCCGGCCCACATCTTCCTCCACCGGCGTGCCCTGGTAGCGCAGCCACAGGCCTTCCACCACTGCCCTGTTCACATGAGGAGGGACTTAGGGGCGCCCTTGCTAGTGGCCCCACTTCAAATGCAGGGAAATCAGATCCTGAATGGGGAGATTGTAGGTAAAGCCTTGTCCCCCGGGAGCCTGTGTTCTTATCGGTATCTTTGGTTGCTGTGGGCTGGAGGAGACAGTGAGTGGCCTCATCACATGAAGCACTATTATTCTCTTTAAAAGGAAGTGGCTCGGGGCTGGAGGGATGGCTTAGCGGTTAAGACATTTGCCTGCAAAGCTAAAGGAGCCAGGTTCGATTCTCCAGGACCCACGTTAGCCAGATGCACAGGGTGGCGCAGGTGTCTCGAGTTTGTTTACAGTGGCTGGAGGCCCTGGTGTGCCCATTCTCTCTCTCTCTCTCCCCCTCCCTCTTTCTCTAATAAATAAAATAAAAATAATAAAAGCAAGTGGCTGGGCATGATGACGCACACCTTTAATCCCAGCACTCTGGCGCCAGTCATAAGAGGGTATCCTATGAGTTCAAGGTCACCCTGAGACTCCACAGTGAATTCCAAGTCAGCTTGGGCTAGAATGAGACCCTACCTCTAAGAACCAAGTAAATAAATAAAAAATAAAAGGAATGTGTAAGGTATGCAAAAGATTGTGTGTCCAAGTGAGAGTTGGAAAAGGATCTGGACTAGAGATTCTTTTTTTTTTTTTCTTTTTTTTGGTGAGGTAGGGTCTCACTGTGGCCCAGGCTGACTTGGAATTCACTATGTAGTGTCAGGGTGGCCTTGAACTCATGGCGATCCTCCTACCTCTGTCTTCTGAGTGCTGGAATTAAAGGTGTGCACCACCACGCCCAGCTTGGACTAGAGATTGTTGCACCACTCACAGAATGTTCTGGTACCCACCAAGACCTGGATTGGGGGCTGGGGAAGCATTCTAGGCATGAACTCTTTTCTATGGACCTTGATTTCTCCTGCCACCAAATAGGTCTAGATAAGGCCCGGAGCCAGCTGGAAGGCACGGGGGGCTCTGGGGGAGGTGGGGCAGGCCTCACCGCCCACAGAAGTGCAGGATGGGGTAGGAGGTGAGCACGCTCAGGATGATGAAGGCACGCGCAACAGCCACGGCCACGTCCTCCGAGGGGTAGGACAGGAGCACATCCGGGTCCACAGCAGCTCCAAAGGTTAGGAAGCCACAGATACCTGTGGGCAAGGACAAGGTAAGGTCAGAGTAACCCCGGGAGGTAAGGTGTGGACTGTCCACCTCTAGTTGCAACATCAGAGGGAGGATCTGTAGCATCTCAGGGGTGTAACTGGGCCTCAAAAAGGAAGTGGGGCCAGGGGCGAGGCCTGCCTTCTTAGAGGCTCCTTGGTGGAAGTCCTCTGCCCCCAACACTGTGCCCTTTCTGACCTTGAGCTTGCCCAGCGCTTGCCTCAGAACTTCTGCAGTAACTTTACGCTGGCATCTCATCTCTCAGGTCTCGGTTCAGATGTCCCCTCACAGGATGCTACTCTGCCTCGCCCTGCCTACTAGTCCCCCCACCCTAGGCATTCACTCACCACCAGCCTGTTCTATTTTCTTCACAACACTCTTTTTTTTTTTTTTTTTTCAAGGTAGGGTCTCACTCTGGTCCAGGCTAACCTGGAATTCACTATGTAGTCTCAGGGTGGCCTCAAACTCATGGTGATCCTCCTACCTTGACCTCCCTAGTGCTGGGATTAAAGGCATGCGCCACCACGCCCAGCTCTTTTTTGTTTTTATTTATTTATTTTTGGTTTCTCAAGGTAGGGTCTCACTCTAGCCCAGGCTGACCTGGAATTCACTATGTCGTCTCAAGGTGGCCTCAAACACATGGTGATCCTCTCACCTCTGCCTCCTGAGTGCTGGGATTAAAGGCATGCACCACCACACCTGGCTATTTTTACTTATTTTCAAGGAGAGAGAGAGAGAGAGAGAAGAGAGAAAGAATGGGTGAAAAAACAAACAGAAAAAAAAAAAAGAAAAAGAAAACGAAAAAAAAAAAAGGGGGGGGTTGGGGAGATGGCTTAACAGCTAAGGCATTTGCCTGCAAAGCCAAAGGACCCAGGTTCAATTCCCCAGGACCCAAGTAAGCCAGATGCACAAGGGGCACATGTGTCTGGAGTTCATTTGCAGTGGCTGGAGGCCCTGGTGTGCCCATTCTCTGTCTGTCTCCCTTCTATCTTTCTCTCTTTGCTTGCAAACAAATAAATACAAATTATTAAAAAAAAAAAAAAAAAAGAATGGGTGCACCAGGGTTTCTAGCCACTGCAAAAAAAATCCATCAGATACATGCACCGCTTTGTACATCTGGCTTTATGTGGGTCATTAGGCATTGCAGGCAAACACCCTAACTGCTGAGCCATCTCTCCAGCCCAATACTCTTTCTTTCTAAATTGCCTTTGTTCCCAGCCAGAACATGGGGTCCAAGACCATAGGGACTTGGGCTGTTTGCCTCTGTATTCCTGGCTCTGGCTTCAGAGGCTGGAGCAGTGACTGTCCAGGCAGCTCCTGCTCCAGCCACCAGTCACGGCCTCTTATTCAAACTTCTCCACACAACTGCCAGAGCTTTCTCTGCCCAGTCATCCCCCGCCCATGGAATGGACACTCCCAGGCACTCAGCAGCATGCAGCCCCTCCCCACTACCTGCATGGCCTCATAGCCACCTGCCTGCATTGCTACAGACCTCCTTCTCATCCCTGCCCCGTGACTGGGCATTCTGCAGTTTCTCTCTGGAATACTCCCCTCAACCTAGCTCTTTCTGCCTGGTTGTTTGTGTTTTCAAGGTAGGGTCTCACTGTAGCCCAGACTGACCTGGACCTCTGTAGCTCCAGGCTGGCCTCAAATTCATAGCAATCCTCCTACCTCTGCCTTCCAAGCGCTAAGATTAAAGGCAGGCACCACTACACCTGACTAGCTCTTTTCGTATTTTTTTTTTTTTAATTATGAGAGAGTAAGAGAGACAGAATTGGTGTGCCAGGGCCTCCAGCCACTGCAACCAAACTCCAGATGCATGCACTGTCTTGTGCGCATGTGTGACCTTGAGCACTTGCTTCACCTTGTTTGTCTGGCTTACGTGGGATCTGGAGAGTTGAACATGAGTCCTTAGACTTCTCAGGCAAACGTCTTAACTGCTAAGCCATCTCTCCAGCTCCCCTTCTACTTTTGTTTTGGTTTTTCGAGGTAGGGTCTCACTCTAGCCCAGGCTGAACTGGAATTCACTATGTAGTCTCAGGGTGGCCTTGAACTCTCAGCAATCCTCCTACCTTGCCTCCTGAGTGCTGGAATTAAAGCTGGCCCCTTCTTCTTTTTCTTTTTTTTAAATATTGTATGTATTCATTGTTTGAGAGACAGAGAGAGAAAGAGAGAAAAAGAGAATGGGCATGGCAGGGCCTTCTGCAAATGAACTCTAGGTGCACGGGACACTTTTTTTTTTTTTTGGTTTTGCGAGGAAGGATCTCACTCGAGCCCAGGCTGACCTGGAATTCACTATGAAGTCTCAGGGTGGCCTTGAACTCACGGCAATCCTCCTATCTCTGCCTCTCGAGGGCTGGGATTAAAGGTATGCGCCACCATGCCCAGCTGCATGGGACACTTTGAATGTCTGGCTTTTACATGGGTACTGGGGAACCAAACCCAAACCCAACCCCAACCCCAACCCAGCTCTTTATATTCTGCCTTTTTCTTTTCTTTTTTTTTTTTTAACTTTATTTTTATTTATTTATTTGAGAGAGAGAGAGAAAGAGACAGAGAGAGGG
Source organism: Dipus sagitta (assembly GCA_036346955.1). Classification (NCBI taxonomy): domain Eukaryota; kingdom Metazoa; phylum Chordata; class Mammalia; order Rodentia; family Dipodidae; genus Dipus; species Dipus sagitta. The sequence goes on from CM070770.1 coordinate 240,079,194, forward strand.
AGAGAGAGAATGGGCGCTCCAGGGCCTCCAGCTACTGCAAACGAACTCCAGACACGTGCGCCCCCTTGTGCATCTGGCTTACGTGGGTCCTGGGGAATCAAACCTGGGTCCTTTGGCTTTGCAGGCAAAACGCCTTAACTGCTAAGCCATCTCTCCAGCCCCTCTTTCTTTTCTTTTTTAAAATATATTTAATTTATTTATTTGAGAGAGAGAAAGAGACAGAGACAGAGAGAGACAGAGAGGGAGGGAGAAGGAGGGATGGCACACCAGGGCCTCTAGCCACTGCAAACGAACTCCAGATGCATGTGACCCCTTGTGCATCTGGTTTACGTGGGTCCTGGAGAATCAAACCGGGATTCTGTGGCTTTGCAGGCAAACGCCTTAACAGCTAAGCCATCTCTCCAGCCCTATTCTGCCCTTTTCAACAAGGGCCTCTCCAACTGCCAGCTCAGAGAGGAGCCAACCAGTCCCATTCACCCCTTCTCTGCTTCAGTGTTATGATGACATTAGCAAGTGTCTAGACTTCCTTTTTCCTTATTTATCTACACACTACTGTTTCAGTAAGACTGTCAACCCCACAGGGTCAGGTCCTGTCCCCTGTCCCTATGGCTTTCCCACACTGTGAACAGCTCCTGACACTAGGCATTACTTTAGAGCTGCAAGTCAGCAGATGAACACATCTCTCTTATTCTTGCAGGACGCAGCCTCAGGCAGCCCAAGCTACACATCTACAGAAATGCTCATCACTAGCTGCCCCAGGAAAGCTGGACTAGAGGACTTGGGGACTTCAGGAGGAGTGGGAACACTCCAAGCCTGCCCTTTGGAGGGATGCACTCACCTGTGCCCATGTAGACAGCCAGGGCTATGATCATGGCCGCAGTCACCACCCCACCCCAGGTCTTCACCTCAGGCTGCCGCATGCTGTTGAAGACGGGCACGCTGCTCACGTGGCACTGTCCGGGTGAAAGGTACAGCCATGGTGGGAAAGTGACCCCACTCCCAGGTTTCAGAGGGAGGAACTTTGGGGACAAAGGTGCCAGAGATAAGGGACAAGTCCTGGGGCCCCTGCTATATCCTTCTTCCCAGGAATCCTCCATCCTGCATATAATTTATAATTAACATAGTATAAAATAATAAAATAATGTAGAATCCCAGCTTGTGTCTATGGAAGGGGGGAGCTAACGGACAGCAAGGACCGTGCAGCTGGCACCTGAAATCCGAAGCAGATGGTGGGCATAGCATTGAACACTGCCATCCAGGAAGCTGGTCTGTGGACAAACACAATGTACACCTGCCTGTGAATCCCACAGAGCCACCAATGGTCCCCATCACAGCCCACACCAACCAGCACTCCACATAATGAAAATGTAAGTCTGGGACTGGGGCTGGGGAGAGGAGACATGTCCATTCCACAGTTCAGTAAACAGGCTCTGAAAGGCCTTCCTGGGACCCAAATCCAGAGTTCCTGGCTCTTAGACTAGGGCTTTGCTTTCCTGGTTTGTTCCTTTAAAACAATAAAAGGGGCTGAGGAGATGGCTCTGTGGTTAAAGGCACTTGCAAAGTCTGTTGGCCTGGGGTCAATTCCCCAGCACCCACATAAAGTTGGGAATAAAGTAATGCATGTGTCTGGCAAGAGACCTGGTGCATGAAAATAAAAATTTTTTAATTTTAGTAAATAAAAGGGAGACTTCAAAAAAAGATGATAAAACAAAACTTATCCTTGCTGGGCACAGTGGCACATGTCTTTAATCCTAGTACTCTGGAGGCAGAGGTAGGAGGATCACCATGAGTTTGAGTCCACCCTGAGGTGACATAGTGAATTTCTAGGTCAGCCTGGGCTAGAGTGAGACCCTACCTCCAAAAGCAAAACAAAAACAAAACACCCCTCATCCTCATATAAAAGATACACTTATAAGAATAACTTGTAAAATGAATGGGTCCTCGCCCAGCAGTGGTGCATCTGCTTGATGACGGGGAGTCCCTTGCCTTTGGCCATCACTCTCCCCACAGGCAAAAAGAAAGAGACGAGGCTCTTTCCCCTCCCTCTGCAGTGACTGGTGTGCCAGCACCTGGGTGCCAGCGCATCTCGGGAAGGCCTTCACGTGCGGGATACTGCACCTCCAGGGGTTCAGGCTGCAGCTTCTGCCGCATGTTCCCTGAGGACCTTCACCTACCTGGTCAGGATGTCCCCTGGGGTCATCTCTCTATCTGGCCAGATGTATTTGATGATAATGATGGCAGTGACATACCAGGTGCCCACGACGCTCAGGAAGCTGCCAGGAAGGAGAGAATGACTTCCTGCTCCCCAGAGCCCCAGCTGCTGCTTGTCCAATGCCACCCCCAGGGCTGTCTACCCTCTGCTCTAGGGACTGAACTATGCCAAGCAAAGACTCAGGAGAGACGTAGTCTCAGGGTGGCCTTGAACTCAGTGATCCTCCTACGTCTGCCTCCTGAGTGCTGGGATTAAAGGCGTGTGCCACCGCGCCTCGTAGCAATCCTTTTTTTTTTTTTCAAGATTTTATTTTTATTTATTTATTTATTAGAGACAGAGAGGGGAGAGAGAGTGAGAATGGGTGTGCCAGGGCCTCTAGCCACTGCAAATGCACTCTAGATGCATGTGCCACCATGTGCATCTGGCTTATGTGGGACCTGGAGAATTGAACCAGGGTCCTTAGGCTTTGCAGGCATGCACCTTAACCACTAAGCCATCTCTCCAGCCCAGCAATCCCTTTTTTTGACAAGGGCATTTAAACTGAATTGATACAAAAGAGCTGCTTTCTCCCTCAATGGTAACAGGAAAGGAATGCTTTGAGACTGAGACAAGGTCTGGTCTGCCCTGCCTGGCCCATTCTCACTGTCCCAGAGGGTGAGCTGCATTGGAGGAGAGGGGGGCTCCCCCACAGCCCTTGATTCTCTAGATGCCCACGATCAGAATATCTGTCTGGCCCGGGTTGGGTTGGGACCTCCAAACCTGGCATATTTCTGGAAGCCGATCTCTCTGGGGATGGAGAGGGGCAGGATGAAAAAGAAGGCAGTGAGGCTGATGGTGAACTTGCGGTCTGTGTACCACAGGCCTCCGCTGGCTCCCTCAGGCTCCTTTGCCATCACAGCTATAACTGCATAGGGAGGAAGGAAGGGATGTCATGCCACACCCAGGATGTGCTCCTCCTGCTCTGCTGGGTCTTAGCACTTCCCTCTAATAGGCCAGCAGCCTGGAAGAGGGACTTGCAGAGATAAGTACACAGCAGCCTTCCCCTCCTCCCCTGGATCCCCAGGGCCAAGGGGGAAAGCTGAGGTAGGCACTGTGGGGCGGGCCTCACTCTTGTCCTGTTGGTCCCCGATGATGATGAGGAAGGCAATGCAGGTGCCGAAGGTGTAGACAGCAATGGCCACCTCGCACAGGACGCCAGTCAGCTTGCCACACACGGCCCACACCACCTCCTGGTAGGTCCTCTCGTTGCTGGCCTGGGAGCAGTAGGCCAGGATGACGAGGCCACTGATGATGAAAACCAGCATGCCCTGCAGACAAGGGCAGAACAGGAGGGTGGGGGAAATGTCAGCCCAAGGGCATCCAGGGCTCATAAGCATTTATTGGGCCAGTGCCCAAAGTGGAATTGGCAAATGAGTCTTATCTTGCAGGACATTTTTTAAGAAAAAACAAACTCCAGACACGTGCCACCTTGTGCATCTGGCTTATGTGGGTCCTGGGAATTGAGCCTGACTCGTTTGGCTTTGCAGGCAAGCATCTTAACCGCTAAACCATCTTTCCAGCCCTTGCAGGTTTTTGTTTTTTTTTTTAATAATGTGTTTTGGTTTTCAAGGTAGGGTCTTGTTCTAGCCCAGGATGACTTGGAATTAGTCTCAGGCTGGCCTCAAACTCACCGTGATCCTCCTCCTCAGTGCTGGGATTAAAAAGGCATACATTACCACACCTGGCTTGGCAGGGCATTTTTAATATACTTCTAGAAGTTGCCAAGTTGCAGTTTTCTTTAAAAGCAAGCATTGGGCTGGGAAAAATGGTTCTGTGGGTAAGAGTGCTTATTGCCCGAGCATGGGGACCTGAATTTGATTCCTAGAACCTGTGTCAAAAGCTGGGCATGGAGGTGGAGAGATGGCTTAGCGGTTAAGACACTCGCAAAGTCAAACAATCTAGGTTTGATTCCCCAGTACCTATGTAAAGCCAGATGCACAAAGTGGGCCATGCATATGGGGTTCATTTGTAGTGGCTAGAGGTCCTGGCACACTCATTCTCTCTCTCTGTGCAAAAAAATGAATAAAAATTGAAAAAATAACTAAAAAAAAATTAAAGCTGGGCTTGGCTACACATGCCTATAATCCGAGTGTTGGGAGGGTACATGGGGGTCCCTAGTCAGCCAGTCTAACTGAAAAATGGGGAGCTCTAGGCTCACTGAGAGACTGTACCTCAGGGAAATAAGGTGGAAGAGTGACAGACAAGGACACCTGACCCCTCCTCTGGGCTCTACACGCGTGTGCATGGGCATGTGCATCTGTACATACATGTGCATACGCTGCACACACACACACCACACATACCAAAAAAAATAAATGGAAGTATATAAAAAACAAGTTTTGTAAGTCAGGCATGGTGGTGCATGCCTTTAATCCCAGCACTCTGGAGGCAGAGGTAGGAGGATTCCTGTGAGTTCAAGGCCACCCTGAGACTGCATAGTGAATTCCAGGTCAGCCTGAGCTAGAGTGAAACCCTACCTTGAAAAACAAACAAACAAACAAAAAACAAGTTTTGTTAATTTCAAACATGCAAGAGCAGAGAGCAGTAAAATGGACTCTAAGTGCCTGTCACTCAGCCTCAGAAACAGTTCCTGGACCAATCTTTCCTTTCTGCTTTTTTTCCTTTCCTGCTTTTTTTTTTTTTTTTTTTTTTTTTTTTTTTTTCAAGGTAGGGACTCACTTTAGTCCAGGTTGAACTGGAATTCACTATGTAGTCTCAAGGTGGCCTTGAGCCCAAGGCCATCCTGCTACCTCTGCCTCCCGAGTGCTGGGATTAAAGGCATGCACCCACCACACCCAACTTTTTTTGTTGTCGTTGTTGAGGTAGGGTCTCCCTCTAGCCCAGGCTGACCTGGAATTAACTATGTAGTCTCAGGCTTCCCTCAAACTCACAGTGATCCTCCTGCCTCAGCCTTCCGAGTGCTGGGACTAAAGGTGTGTGCCACCACTCCTGGCTTGGTTGTATTTATTTTATTTTTATTTTTATTTATTTATTAGAGATGGGGGAGGAGGAGGAGAGAAAGAGAGAATGGATGTGCCAGGGTCTCTAGCCACTGCAAATGAACTCCAGACACGTGCACTACCATGTGCATCTGGCTTACGTGGGACTTGGGAGAATTGAACCTGGGTTCTTTGGCTTCACAGGCAAGTGCCTTAACTGCTAAGCCATCTCTCCAGGGCCCCCACTGTATTTTGAAGCCAATAAAACTATTGTTTTAAGCTGGGCTTGATGGCACCACTTTTAATCCTAGCACTTGGGAGGCAGAGGTAGGAGGACTGACATGAGTTTGAAGCCACCCTGAGACTACATAGTAAATTCCAGTTCAGCCTGGGCTAGAGTGAGATCCTACCTGGAAACCACCCCCCTCCCCCCAAACAGAGAAAAACTATCATTATGTATTAGCAGTAAACATTTCAGTAGTTTTAAAAGGGCCTTCTTTTTAAAATGTAACCACAAAAACCAATACAACACGGGCTGGAGGGATGGCTTAGCAGTTAAGGCATTTGCCTGCAAAGCCAAAGGACCTACCAGGTTTGATTGCCCAGGACCCACGTTAGCCAGATGCACAAGGGGGTGCACACATCTGGAGTTCGTATGCAGTGGCTGGAGGCCCTGTGCACTCATTCTCTCACTCTCCCTCTTTCTCTGTCAAATAAATTAATTTAAAAAAATCAATACAACACCTAAAAATTAAAAATGTGGATGATGCAAAAACCGCTCTTATCATTGGGAAGGCTTTCAGAATCTCGGCTGGGCTCAGAGAGGACTTTTGGATGGACACAAGTGACATCTGACTTGTACCTGGTGCTCTTCCTCTCTTCTTTCCCTCCTCTCATACCATTTATTTATTTGCATGGAGAGAGAAAAAGAAAAAGAATGGGTGCGCCAGGGGCTCCTGCCACTGCAAATAAACTCTAGACGCGTGTGCGACTATGTGCATTTAGCTTTAAATGGGGTGCTGGGGAATCAAATCCAGGCAGTCAGGCTTTGCTAGCAAGTGCCTTTAACCACTCAGCCATCTCTCTAGCCCCTTCTCATACTCATATTGGTTCTGGCCAGTTGCTTTTCAAAAGAAAAAGGAGGGTGGGGGTCCTGGAAGATTGGTAATGTCTGTCACACATAAGACAGGAACATGTGTCTCCTACAACCATCCTCGATCCCAAGCTTCCCCAGCAAAGCAGAGCCCTCAGGCAGTGCATGGGTCACTAGTGCCCTCACCATCTGCAGCATGATGCCAGCCGCCACGCCCCCAGCGGTGCTGAAGGCTGCTGGGAAGTTGAGCAGCCCTGCACCGAGGCAGGCATTGACAACGATGAAGATGGCACCAAGTGTAGAAGTGGTACGTCTGTCGGGTCCTCTGGGTGACACTTCACTCTCGCTCTTGGGGACTGTGTCCACACAAGGACTCTGTAACAAACGGGCCCTCTCTCCGGCATCCGTGCTGGAGCCCCACTCGCTGTAGTCACTGTTAATGCTGACCTGGGCCATGGCCCTGAGACCCCTCTTCCTCCAAGAGCTGTGGGTCCTACCTCACAGCCACATCCCCAGGGTGGCTGAGAGAACACCGGTACCTTCAGGGCTGTGATCTCGACCTAGGTGGACAAAGGCAGGTGTTACTTTCGTCCTGAGATAGGGAGTCTTGGGCACAAAACAGAGAAGCAATTTCCCCAGGATCTCATGGGTAGGACTCATGTAAGAACAGTGAGCTAACCAGGCATGTGGCTGGAGACGAAGCATTGTGGTTAACATTCTGATCCAGAAGCATCTCTGAGCAGAGCATTTCATGGGTGTCAGTGCAGGTGGCCGACACACAAACATGCCAGCTGCACATCCCACTTGCTACACCTTTACCTTCCAATGAGGCAAATTAGACCTAAACATAAAAGCTTAGGAGCCGGGCATGGTGGCGCACACCTTTAATCCCAGCACTCAGGAGGCAGAAGTAGGAGGATTGCCATGAGTTCTAGGCCATCTTGAGATGACATAGTGAATTCCAGGTCAGCCTGGGCTAGAGTGAGACCCTACCTCGAGAAAACAAAAACAAACAAACAAAAAAAGCTTAGGAACACTAGCATGTCAGCACCTAGAGGGGCCCCCAGGGCACAGCTGCACCATGGACATACCTTATCTCATTCAATCCTATGACAACCTTGTGATCAAAAGATGGCTCAGCAGTTAAAGGCATTTGCTTGCAAAGCCTGATGACCCAGGTTCACTCCTAAGCCACCCATATAAGCTGGACACAAAAAGTATTGGGTGTGCACATGCATACGCACAAACACACACGCATACACACGCAAATAAATGAATAAAGATAAGAAAAGATTCAGAGAAATCAAAGCACCAACCTAGGATCGTATGGGCAAGTTGTGGTGCAGGAACAGGAGTAGATCTGTCTGCCTCCTCAGCTTTTGCCCATCACAGAGGAGCTCCAACCAAGAGCTGGGGGTGTTTCAATGTGTTACAGCCCACCATGTCCCCTGAAACCTAGACATTAAGTTGTGTGGCTTTCAAGGCCCTCCAAAACTCAGGCCTCTCCCACGCGCCAAGTCTTGCCGTACCCATCACACCTGTGTCCTCAGGAGAACAAATGACCTTGTGCTTGCCGTGCTCTCGGGTCCTGTCTTCCCTATTCCTTTGGATACTGACGGAGCCCTCTGTGGGGTCACGTCGGGGTCCAGCAGCGCTCATCTGCTTGCAGTGTTTGCTCACGGGCTTGCTCTGCACAGCGAGACTGCCGGGCTCCGAGACCAGACATGTGGCGTTTAATGTTACTAGGAGCTATAACTGAGGGGATGGGACTCAAAGCCAGGCCTGCTAGCCTCCAGCATTTGTCTTTGCCTCTGCCTCCTCCCTTGTCCTGAGAAGGTCCGCTGGCCTGGATGAATTTAGATAACAGGCATGCCACCTGACTATTCACTCTCTCCAAAGTTAATGACAGGTTTTCCATCTGCTTTGGTCCATTTTCCCAGAAAATGAAGTTAGCCGGGTGTAGTGGTGCACAGAGACTACATAGTGAATTCCAGGTCAGCCTGGGCTAGAGAGAATCCCTACCTCAGGGGGAAAAAAAAATGAAGTTATTTTCTTGCTCTATCTTGAAGTGTTTTGAAAATGTTCTCACAGTTTGGTAGAGAGCCCAAGACACTCAAGAGAAATAATGGTTAAATAATCAAGCCCGATGGGCTGGAGGGATGGCTTAGTGGTTAAGGCATTCACCTGCAAAGCCAAAGGACCATGGTTCGATTCCCCAGAACCCATGTAAGCCAGAAGCACAAGGTGGCACATACATCTGGAGTTCATTTGCAGTGGCTGGAGGCTCTAGCCACATCCATTCTCTCTCTGACTCTCTCAAATAAGTAAAACTTAAAAACAAATAAATGAAAAGAATCAAGCCCAAGCTGGGCATGGTGACATATATATACCTTTAATCCCAGCACTTGGGAGGCAGAGGTCGGAGGAGCGCCATGAGTTCGAGGCCACCCTGAGACTACATAGTGAATTCCAGGTCAGCCTGGGCTAGAGTGAGACCCTACCTCGAAAAACCAAAAGAATCAAGCCCAAACCCTGGTAAAGAGCACCTCTGGTGGCTCCTGCCTGTAATCCCAGCCCTGGGGAGGCTAGAGATGAAGCCAGTGGATTTCTGTGAGCTGGGGTACATAGCAAGTACCAGGTGGGTCAAGGCTACATAACATGACCTTCTCTCAAAAAACAAAAATGAAAACCAAGAAACAGCATCCCTGAGCCAGGAGGGACTGTACTCCTGGCTTAGGGTCTCAAGTCTGCAAGCTAACCTTTCCACTTCCTAACTGTGTGATGTTGGGCAACTTTATCCCTGTAAGTCTCTTTTGTGCTAAATTCTGAGTGTTAATATTAGTAACGACGCTGGGCGCGGTGGCGCACGCCTTTAATCCCAGCACTCAGAGGCAGAGATAGGAAGATCTCTGTGAGTTCAAGCCCAGCCTGAGACTACAGAGTGAATTCTAGGTCAGCTTGGCCTACAGTGAGACCCTACCTCAAAAAAAAAAAAAAAAAAAAAAAAAAAGCCGGGTTTGGTGGTGCACACCTTTAATCCCAGCACTTGGGAAGCAGAGGTAGGAGGATCGCTGAGAGTTCAAGGCTACCCTGAGACTACATAGTGAATTACAGATCAGCCTGGGCTAGAGTGAGACCTTATGTTGAAAAACAAACCAACATAAAAACATAAAATAAAAATAAATAAATTATACACACATTTGTAAGGGCTATTGGGCTGGGGGTAATAGAATATGTGCTTGAACCATGCACGAAGCCCTGACAACTCCCACCTCCCCACCAAAAAAGGCCATTGCTATTGTCTATATATATGGAGGTTGTCAATAAAAAGTTTTTAAAAAGAAAAAAAAAATGCCATTGCTTGTGCTATTTACCATGCCAGAGAATCTCTGGACCCAAGCAAGCAGAGCAGAAACTCAAATTGGGTTCCAGTGCCATGGTTTTGGGTGACAAGGGCCACAAAGGCACCGAGGAAGTTAACCACAGGAGTAGCAAAATGAAGGCCAGACTAACAGGGCAGGGGCCATAGCTCAGAGGGAGACCATGTGCCTAGCATGTGTGAGACCCTGAGTTCAATACTAGCTCCACTGCAGCCCCCCCGCCCCCACAGCCCCACAACAAAAGGACTGGGCTGACTGGGTAGTGAGGAGTCAGGCATGGCCTTCCCTGGAGGCTGCCTGTGGCTGGTTGTCACCCAGGTTGTCAGGGATCTCCCAAAGACTCCTTCACCCGGGTTTTTCTTTCTTGAGTTCTAATGCCAGGCTATTTATTCTCTGCTTGTTCCTTTCTGAATTTCCCTTTAGAGTTAAGAAGAAAGAGAAGTGACCAGTTTCAGAGATGACACCCTCACCACTGTCCATCATGAGACATGCCCTTTCATGCCATCAGTCACCAGGGGTCTAGAATGGCTAATGAGGCCCTTGGGATGCTTCTAAGTTGATCTTCTTCTTCTTTTTTAACCCGAGTATTATTTATTTATTGCAGAAATATGGCCAAAGTTCCAGTTAGTTGGCCCCAGCTGAGGTAGTGCTGGGGGGCCCTTGGCCCAAGGTCAGGGAGATGAGAAGAGCAGAGGGCCTGCATCTGGCTGGGGCCTCAGAGCTGTGAGAGAATACTGGGTGCCAGGCTGCACGTGAGGCCTGTACCATCCGGTCCCAAGTTCAGACCCTTCACTTTGCCATCCGTGGAGAACCTCTTGAGCCTGCGATTCCCAAAGAGGGGCACCAGTGAGTCATGTAGCAATAAATCTGTCTCCTTTCCAAAGGCCCCAGTGGGGGTCAGCCAGGAGCCCAACCTTGCCTTTGGCCTTGTGGGCTCGACCCCACCCTTCAGTAACAAAGACATCGCTGACACTCAGACATGCCACCGCCTCAGCTCCCTTGGCCTTCACAGCCTCAGCCTGCTCCACAAACCCAGGCAGGTGGGTCTTAGAACACAGCACACCCTGCCAGGTTCACCTTGTTCCCAGGCTGCTCCTCAAACACCTCCACGGAGGGGATAGTGTCTCCTACCTGGATCGGGGCCATAGCTGTGGGGTGCTGCTGAAACTGCAGACCCCGTCCGGCGCCCACCCTCCTCGTCCTTCCCGTCCTGGTCTAGCTGCCGTGCTCTTACAGGAAGCCGCACCACTCTAAGTTGCTCTTCTTGATGAGGGACACACCAAGCTGGGAATGTTGTCCCCATGAGAGGGAAAGAGGAGAAGGCAAGTGTTCTGGGGCATCTGATACCGAGCATGCAACCAAGGGACACAGTCCCAGAGGAAGCTTGCCTCTGCTTCAGTTCATGCCACAGGACTCCTTTCTCTTACGAAACCTGCCCCCAGGCCAGCAACTCAGCAAAAACTCAAAGCAGGGAACTGTGAAGATAAGAGTCTGGGGACTCCCAGCCTTCTGGCATAGTTCCAGAGAAACCTGATACCACTGGCTCCCCCTTGCTCACACTACACAAACACCAACGCCACATTGCTGCGTGCTTCCCCAGGAAGGAGGCTTCCCTCGGGCACCCCTGCTCCAGTCCTATGCCACCTGCCCAGCCTCTCCTGCCACCACACAAAAGCTCAGGCGGGCTCAGAGGCTGGATGATCCCTCCCCTTGGTACGTTTCCTCATCTCGTCGGTCCAGATCGCTTACCCCACTCTCATTATCGAGCTCCGTAGCTCCCCGCTTACCTGCTCGACACGGCGGAAGGGGGCTGTTTTCGTCTCCCTAAAGATCTGGGATTTGATTCTCCTCACTTCCCTCCCCTGGCTTCAAGCTTTTCCCCAAGACTTCACTTAAAATCTGCACTTGGCAGAGGGGAGGAGAGCTGTTTCCCCGCTGGAAGCAGCGAGGCGAGGGGAAGGGTGCCAGATCAGAGGGGGGAAAGGACCACGACGGGGGGGAGACTAGGCTTGAGTCACCGTGAGCAGTGTTTGGGGTCAGAACTGGAGGCCTGATGCTCAAACCTCCTGTCAAAGACGGACCCATAGCAGTGTCCCTGAGGTCCTCGGGCTTCCCAGCCTAGCCTCGGGTCCAGCCCTGAAATAAGAGGTTTGGCACAGGGAGCTCCCAGTCAGGGAGGGCTAGGGGCCATCCCCAGGCCTGCAACGAGGCCAGTGGGCTCGGGTGGTAACTCGGGAGGAGTATGGGACTCGATCCCGGCCTAGGGCTGAGAGGACACCAGCCTGGCTAAGGCGCACCTGGGTGGGCGCGGAGAGGGGATGGGCTCCGGAGCCTTGCAAGGAACCGGTCCCCGTGGTGCTGCATTGGGGGACTCCAGAGACCCCGGTACCTGACAGCCCCACCTTCCACCGACTGTACCTCCCACCACCTACCTAGCTAGTAGAGCGCTTCATTCCCGAGCCGGCTCCCGTGACACGTGAGCACGAATCACATGACCTGAATCAGGCCGCGGGACACCCTGGGAGTTGTAGTTTTGAACAGGTGACAACCACGGACGCCACCAGCTCTCAGCCTCTCAACCCCTCACCATTGTCCTGAGCCAGCTTGGGGCCCAGCCAATCCACTTATCCGATTATTTTTTGGTCCTGGCCTCTTGGCTCCTTTCTCCTGGGAGAAGGCTAGCAGGTTTGGCATCTTTGTCTTCAGGGGCCGCGGGCCAAAGCTATTTGGACTCATTATGCTCCCGGGTCTTTGTTCCAGCATTCACTCACCAGCCAGCGATCCTGGAGTTTCTTTTACTGACTGAGGGATCACTGAAGAGAGAGAAAGAGAGAGAGAGAGAAAGAAAGAGACACAAGGAGGGAGAGAAAAAAGCTAGCCTGAGGCTGCTCATGGCTATGAGCCCAGGGCCAGATTCTAGAAGTGTTTGAATAAAGGGATGGGTATCCAGAGCCTTGGCTGTATGCCACTCATAACAAGTCTGTCTCAGCTGCATCCAGGGAAGGCGTTTTACAGCTTAGCTACACTCTCTGCTTCCAAGACTCATTTCTGTCGTCCTCCCCGCCCCCCGATTAAGCATGTAGGTTCTCACTCTAGCCTAGACTGACCTGGAACGTGCTAGGATTACCTTGAATTCGTGGTGATCCTCCTACCTCAGCCTCCCAAGTGCTCAGATTACAGGTGTGTGCCACCATGCCTGGCAGCTGCTTTAATTTTACCTAACTTAAAAAATATATTTTATTTATTTATTTGAGCCCCCCCCCCCCCCCCCGCCGCAAGATAGGGTTTCACTCTAGCTCAGGCTGTCCTGGAACTCACTATGTAGTCTCAGGCTAGCTTCGAACTCACAGAGATCCTCCTACCTCTGCCTCCCCGCCCCCCCCCCAGTGCTGGGATTAAAGGCATGCACCACCATGCCTGGCTTATTTATTTGAGAGAGAGAGAGAGAGAGAAAATGGGCACACCAGGGCCTCCAGTCACTGCAGACAAACTCCATGCTCATGTGCCACTTTGTGCATCTGGCTTATATGGGTACTGGAGAATCAAATCTGAGTCCTTAGACTTCACAGGCAAGAGCCTTCTAGTCTTTATTTAACTTTTTATTGACAACCTCTGTACATAGACCATATATCATGAAATAATCACTTCATACTACCCTCCGTTTTCTGTCCTGAATCCTCCCTCCACTGAATCCCTTCTTTCCAACTAGTCTCTCTTCTATTTTGATGTCGTTTTTCTCCTCCTGTTATGCAGGTCTAGTGTAGGTAGTGTCAGCCACTGCTGCAGTTTTTGAGCCGGGCCTCATCCAGAGACACCCAGGATAGTCTAGATTCAGCATGAGGCTCAGGCTTCCGTTGAACTTTCCCCTTCCTGCTTCAGCCTCTACACGCTACCTAAAACTAGGTTCTTTTACCTAATGATGGGAGTTATAGACCAGTATTCTAGTGCTTGTTAATTTATATTAACATTTTCTTTGCTTATGGTTTGGCATTTTACGCTACTCATTTCCTTTTTGTGCAAAGCCTTCAGTTTTTTTTTTTGGTTTTGGTTTTTCGAGGTAGGGTCTTACTCTTAGCTCAGGCTGACCTGGGATTCACTATGTAGTCTCAGGGTGGCCTCGAACTCATGGTGATTCTCCTATCTCTGCCTCCCAAGTGCTAAGATTAAAGGCATGAGCCAGCACACTTGGCCAAAGCCTTCAATGTTGATGAAATCCAATTAGTGCTTTCTGCACTATATAAGGAATATGTGCGCTGGAGATATAGCCCAGTGGCAGATCACTAGCATGCTCAAGGCCTTGAGTTCAGTCCCCTGTATCAAAAGAGAAAAAAACTGAATTTTCTGCTTTAAAAAATTATTTTAATTGTTAAAGCTGGGCATGGTGGTACATGCCTTTAATCCCAGCACTCAGGAGGCAGAGGTAGGTGGATTGCCCAGTTCAAGGCCACCCTGAGACTACATAGTGAATTCCAAGTCAGCCTGGACTAGAGTGAGACCCTGACTTGAAAAAAACAAAAATAAATTATTTTAATTATTTGTGTGCGCATGCGTGTGCAGTTACACATGTGCCATGGCACATTGTGGAAGTCAGAGGGCAGCTTTTGGATTGGCCCTTGCCTGTCCACCTTATTTGAGGCAGGCTTTCTCACTCTGAATTCTGCTGTTCTTTGCTGGGCTTGCTTGCTTCTGGAAAATTCTCCTGTCTTGGCCTCCCATCTCACCATCCATGTCAGCTCCTGTCTTTATTTATTATTTTTTGGTTTTTTGAGGTAGGGTCTCACTCTAGTCCAGGCTGACTTGGAATTCAATATGTAGTCTCAGGCTGGCCTCAAACTAAGTGATCCTCCTACCTCTGCCTCCTGAGTGCTGGGATTAAAGGCGTGTGCCACCACGACTGGCTCCATTCTTTAAAAATATTTTAGCTTTATTTATTTTACATAGAAAGTAAGGCACATAGAGAATGGGTGTGCCAAGCCTCCAACCGCTGCAAACAAACTCCAGATACATGCACCACCTTGTGCATCTGACTTACATGAGTCCTGGGGAATCAAACCTGGGTCCTTCGGCTTTGCAGGCAAGCACCTTAACCACTAAGCTATCTCTCCAGCCCTAAAATTCATTCTTTTTGGGTGCAGTGGTGTCTGCCTGTAATCTCAGCAGTCAGGAGGATCCTGAATTTGGAGCCAACCCATGCTACATAGCAAGACACTGTCTCAAAAACAACCAGCATGGTGGTCATGCCTGTACTTCCAACACTTGGGAGGCAGGATTGTTGCAAATTTGAGGACAGCCTAGGCCACCTAGTGAAACTGTCTCAAAAAGCAATTATTATTTAGTTTTTTTGATGTAGGGTCTCACTAGCCCGGGCTGACCTGGATCTCACTCTGCAGTCTCAGGCTGGCCTTGAACTCAGAGATCCTACTACCTCTGCCTTCTGTGCTGGGAAGGGGGGCAGAGACAGGAGGATCCCTGAGGCTCCCTGGTCAGCCAGACTAACTGAAAACAGCAAGCTCCAGGTTTAGTGAGCCTGTCTCAGAGAAATAAGGCAGAAGAATGTTAGAACACACCAGACATCTCTCTCTGGCCTCTGCATGTGTACACAAAAGCTCATGCATACCAAAAACACCCGAGACTACACAGTGAGTTCCAGGTCAGCTTGGGCTGGAGCGAGACCCTACCTTGAAAAACCAAAAACGAAAAAAATAAAATAAAATAAACACACACACACACACACCCTACCAAACAAAAAGAAAACAACCACACATACACCCAAACCAGTTAAGTGAGCTGGGCTGGGTTTTGCTCAGATGTGAGCTGAGTATAGTAACTTCTGAGGGTGATCTAGGTTTTAATTTTTTCTTATTTAAAAAAGGGCTGAGAGTACAGTTTAGTGGTAGAGTTGTTGTCCAGCATGCTCAAGGCCCTGGTTTCAATTCCTCACACTGTACCACTCCCTGCCACACAGAAGATTTTCAAGCCTTACCTCAGACATACTGAGTCAGAATGCTCAGTTGAGGCCTAGCAGCCCATACAGACATATAGTTTTTAAAAAATATTCTTTTCTGGGCTGGAGAGATGGCTTAGCGTTTAAGCGCTTGCCTGTGAAGCCTGAGGACCCCAGTTTGAGGCTTGATTCCCCAGGACCCACGTTAGCCAGATGCACAAGGGGGCGCACGCGTCTGGAATTTGTTTGCAGTGGCTGGAAGCCCTGGTGTGCCCATTCTCTCTATCTCTGTCTGTCCCTCTCAAATAAATAAATAAAAATAAAAATTAAAAAAATATTCTTTTCTTTAAGAGAAAGCGCAAGGGACCTTTGTGTGTCTGGCTTACATGGGATCTGAAGAGTTGAACATGGGTCTTTAGGCTTTTCAGGCAAGCACCTTAACTGCTAAGCCATCTCTCCAGGCCTATATATATTTAAAACCTTTTTAAAAACAATTTATTCATTTGACAGAGAAAGAGGGAGGGAGAGAGAGAGTGTGTGTGAAAGTGAATGGGCGCGACAGGGCCTCCAGCCACTGCAAACTCCAGACATGTGCACCCCCTTGTGCATCTGGCTAACGTGGGTCCTAGGGAATAGAACCGGGGTCCTTTGGCTTTGCAGGCAAATGTCTTAACTGCTAAGCCATTCCCCCCCCCCTTTTTTAAGGTAGGGTTGTACTCTAGCCCAGGCTGACCTGGAATTCATTATGTAGTTTCAGGTTGGTTTCAAACTCATGATGATCCTCCTACCTCTGCCTCCCCAGTAATGAGATTAAAAAAAAAAAAAAGGCATGCACTACCACGCCTGGCCAAGCAGCCAGTATTTTTAATAAACCATCTGGATCTGGGAACAAGTCTACTTGAAATGATGATGAACAAAGGCATGACTATTCTGAGCCTGCGAACAGCACTCTTTTCATCAGCCTGGAGGACATGCCCATCCCAGACTAGGACTGGGAAGGATTGTGCATAGTTTGAACTTTAGAAACATCTGGGCTCATGTCCACAAGAGGCTTGGGTGGTGGCCCATGTACTTACAATAATGAGGCAATCTGAGTTCCTTTTCCTGCTACTTGTGGTCTGGGCTCTAGACAGGGAGAATTTAACTTTCTCCTAAGCTAGGACAGTTAGTTGTTTACTGTAGTAGCTATCTTTACTTTCTTCCCCAGTTTTAATTTATCAAGGCATCCAGTGAACCAGTCCATTCATTCATCCTCGGTGCACCCATGAGCAACAGGAACTTCGCCTCAGGAGCAGCAGTGGCAGGGAAAGACCATGCTGGGCTGGGCTGGCCTGGCCCTCCCAGCAGCTTGCAGCACTATGGACAGTGTCTCTGACTGACCCCACCCCGCTCCACTGCTTGTCTACTCTCTAGCCCATGACGAATGGCTCCTGGCACTAAGAAGGGATAGAATAGCCACGGGAAACACTAATGTCAAGCAGTTCCCTTGAGGGACTTTTTTCTCCCAAGGCCTGAGGAATTGCACCCATACTGTCCATCTCTTTGGACTGGATAAGCTTGATAGTAGGATGAAGAACATGCATTTCCAGTCAGTACTGGAACAGCGAGTGCATCTTTTGGCTTTTCATCAGTTGGACATGACTCTACACTTCTGGGACAGTCACTCCCATCCCTTTCTCCCATTAAGGACAGAAGTAGACAGTGGTTGGTTCTATAGTATTTTATTGTAACAGAGAAACCAGGGGGCAGTAAGTCTACATGATTAGAGCAGATGGTGGTTATCTTTCCAAAGGGTGGAGTCTGAGCTGGGCTGGCAGCACACGAATCCTTGATACTCCTTTCTGATCCTACCCTGCACTGCCTGGCTCACGCGAGCTGACAGGCTGTGTGCAGCCGTGAAGAATGGAGGAAGTCCAGTTGTGCAGAGGCCCCATCCCAGCAGGAACCAATCACACAATCATTAAAAATGCTGAAGTAAAATAAAGTGCAGGTACCTATTCTCCACTGAGAAAGGAGATGGTATGGCATGAGCAGAAAACTGTTCTCCACTGTTAAATAAATCCTGATAGGGTGGGGCTGATGATCATGAACATCTAGGCTATAGATCTCTGAGCCTGAAGAACAGAACAAAACACAAAGGGAAAACCTTCTTTCTCCTTTTGTCAAGTCAGACACGACACAGAATCTATTCTCCTTGCTGCAATGGCAACAGACCCATTGGTTTTGGTAAAGCATCATTTCTGTAAGGTGGTCTGTGGATACAGCTGCTCCATGTGGGAGGACACCCGAGGACGACTGTTAGGGACAGAACGAGGTTTTCCCCACAGCCTCTAATATGAGCTACCTCTTAACTGATCCACGGAGCAAACTGTAACACTGCTGATGCTTCAGTTAAAGCTCTGAAATATTGCAGGGTCGTGACCAGCAAGTGTTTTGGTGCTGTGACTTTCTTGAGAGTGTAAACACGTTCAGAAAAGCTGGAGACAAAATGATGGGTGAGAGTTTGGTTTAGAGCCATCCAAGTTCCAAATTTCAGCCGTGGAAGCCTCTGCCCTACGTCACTACATGCTCTTGTCTGAGGAACGCATTCAATCGCTGGGTGTTATGCACTGTGCCTGAAAGAAATGATCCGCTTACCACCATCCACCCTCCCTCATCCTGCATGTGAATCTCACAATAGCAGAGGCTGAAGGAAAGGTTGTCTCTGTTCCCTGGTATGCAGAGAATTACTTCGTGACCTGGTGAATGGCATGGGCAAGGTAGCCCACGTTGCCAGAGGTGACCCCTGCCACAGAGATACGGCCGTCCTTTGTCATGTACACAGAGAATTCCTTGGTCAGCCGCTCCACCTGCAGAGAAAAGAGCTTGAATACTTCTTCTAGCGAGGAATACCCCAGCCATGATATGGTGCAATTGTCAACTTGCTAAAACAGAAAATAACATAGGCTCTGTTTTCTCATTTAAGTCAAAACTCAGTGTGTCTATTTACAGGATAAAAAGCTATTTTAAAGCAGGATGATAAATTCTGAGGCAATAACAAGTGAAAAAAAGAAAAAAAAAACTCTGAGTAAACACAGAACCAAAATTAAGGGCTGAGGAGACGGCTCGGGAGTTAGAAATGTTTGCTTGGGAAGCTTTCCCACCCAGGTTCAATTTCCCAGCACCTACGTAAAGCAGATTCGAAAAGCAACACAAGCATCTGGCATTGGTTTGCAGTAGAAAGAGACCCTGGTGTCAACCCTCCACACAAATTAAAAATATTTTTAAAAAAGGAATCAAAAATCAGTTACATAAAGAACAGCAATTTTTCCTAACCCTCTTTGAAGAACCAGAAGTAGTCATAACACAAATAAGCTATTTGTGTTAGGGATATGGTTCAGCAGTAGAGTGCTCAGTACAAGCAAAGCCCAGGGTTTGATTCCCAGAACCACAAAAAGCAATACAAAACAAAAACCCTCACTTCTAACAATATTAAAAAAAAAAAAAAAAAAAAAAAGCCAGGTGTGGTGGTGCATGCCTTTAGTCCCAGCACTCAGAAGGCAGAAGTAGGAGGATCACTGAGTTTGAGGCCAGCCTGAGACTACATAGTGAATTCCAGACCCTACCATGAACCCCCCACAAACAAAAACAAAAAACATAACATGAATATCACATGCTACCTTTACCTAAAAGGGCTATAAATTAACAGTTGCTAGGGAAACCTTAAATAAGTTCATGACCTCTGAGGAATTCTGGTCAATCACAGAGGATCAGAGTGAGCTCACCTGCTCAGGTTTTAGGCCAGTGAAACAAAACATGCCGATCTGGTCGGTGATGTGTTGCCAGTTGTGGGTGGATCCCTCCTTCTTGAGGTTGGAGACCAGCTGGGTCCGCATGCTAATAATGCGGTCAGCCATGCCCTTCACTTCTTGTAGCCTGTAAGGAAAGCCGAGGGGTGTTTCATTCTGGGCAATATTCATAGCACTTTTGCATCCCTCGAGTTCCTCCTGAAAGCCTCAATTCTCAGTTCTCAGTCCTTGGCACACGTCGGTGGCCAGTGGAGAAAGCTATGTTTTTAGAATCCTGTTTTGTATTTATATTTAGTAGGCAATTATTCTAGTTAACACACTCAAGTATTAAGAAATTTAAGAAAACTGCTGGGCATGGTCGCACATGCCCTTTAATCCCAGCACTCGGGAGGCAGAAGTAGTAGGACAGCCATGAGTTCAAGGCCACCCTGAGACTACATAGTGAATCCTAGGTCAGCCCGGGCTAGAGCAAGACCCTATCTGAAAACAAACAAACAAACAACAACAACAAAAAGAAATGTATGCAAGAAAACTTAGGATGATTAAGGCAAAGAAAGCCTATGGGGTAAGAAATAAAATATGATCTTATTATTTTTAACGAGATTGGAATAAATATTCCTGCCTTCCCCATGAAGACAACACACTGGGACCCTATAATGGGCCAAGCCATGAACCAGGAGCTAAGGACTGAGACATGGTCCTTGGCTTTAACAGGTTACAATGGAGGTTAGAACCTAAACTGCACACAACTGTGGAACAAGGCAGCACACTGTACAACAGAACAGCACTGAGCTACGAGAGCCCTAAGAAAGGGCTTGCTGTGACCGGGGATTGGAGAAGGCAGTCCTGCATGCACATGACTGGCTTTCTTGATTCTGAACATTCTTCTCAGAACTGCCTTACATTCCATTCCCATGGCCCTGTGGGAAATCTCAGCTCCCACCGACTAGACTACTGTGATGATGATGTTTCTTTATCTCCCTGGTGTTATAAACTTGTTTTCCTAAACCATCTCTCTTTTCTTTTTAAAAATTTCATTCATTTTTGAGAAACAAAGAGGCACAGAGAGGGATGAAAGGAGGGAGGGAGAGAGAGAGAGAGATACTGGGCACACCAGAGCCTTCAGCTGCTGCAAACAAACTCCAGACACATGTGCCACCTTATGCATCTGGCTTACGTGGGCTCTGGGGAATCGAACCTGGTCCTCTGGCTTTGTAGGCAAGTGCCTTAACCGCTAAGCCATCTCTTCAATCCCTAAACCATCTCTCTATAATAATTTCATGCACAGCTAGAGCAGCTGCCAACCAAAGGCAGATAGTTGTTCTAGCTGTTTTTACTTGTTCAAGTGAAGCATTTTAAAAGCGAGTACGTGAGCTGGGCATAGAGGTGCACTTCTGTAATCCCAGCACTCTGGAGGCAGGGGCAGGAGGACTGTCTACCAATTCAAGGCCAACATGGGCTACATAGTAAGATTCTATTTTAAAAAACTCAAAGAGGGCTGGAGAGATGGCTTAATGGTTTAGACGTCTGCCTGCAAAGCCAAAGGATCCTAGTTCGACTCTCCAGGACCCATGCAAGCCAGATGTACAAGGGGGCACATGCATCTGGAGTTTGTCTGCAGTGGCTAGAGGCCCTGGTGTGCCCATTCTCTCTCCCTCCCCTGCCTCTTTCTCTCAAATAAATAAATAAAATATATTAAAAAAAAACAACTCAAAAAGAAAGAAAAAGCCAGGCATGGTGGTGGACACCTTTAATCCTAGTAGTTGGGAGGCAGAGGTAGGAGGATTGCTGTGAGTTCAAGGCTACAGAGTGAGTTCCAGGTATGTTGGGCTAGAGTGAGCACCTACCTTGAAAAATCAAAAAACAGACACCCTTAAAAAGATTTTGTAGTTTCTTATGGTGGTTCATGTTTGTAATCCCAGCACTCAGCAGGAAGAGGCAGGGTTGCTGTGAATTTGAGGCTAGCCTGGGCTACAGTGTGCATTTAAAAAATATATTTTATTTATTTGAGAGAGAAGGAAGGAGAGAGAGAGAGAGAAAGACAGAGAGAATGATGGACACAGGGCCTCCAGCCACTGCAAATGAACTCCAGATGCTTGTGCCCCCTTGTGCTTGTGTGTCTGGCTTACGTGGGTCCTGGAGAATTGAACTGGGATCCTCTGGCTTTGCAGCCAAATGCCTTAACTGCTAAGCCATCTCTTCAGTCCTCTCAGAGCTACTTCTGAGACAGGGTCATGATATGTACTACAGGCTGGCCTTGAGCTTGTGGCAATCCTCCTACCTTAGCGTCTTCATTCTTAACCCATTACATCACCACTCTAGGCTAATTTTTTTTTTTTTTTAATTTTAAGTTTTTTGAGGCAGGCTCTTGCTCTCTGGCCCACACTGGCCTGGGATTCACTATGTAGTCTCAGGGTAGCCTTGAACTCAGAGTGGTCCACCTACCTCTGCCTCCCGAGTGCTGAGATTAAAGGCTTGCACCACCAAACCAGGCTTTTTTCCCCCTCACTGCTATAATCCATAGTCTTTCCAGACTAGACAAGCATTCTGTCACTGAGCCACATCCCAGTCTAGCTTACTATAGCCTAGGTGACAAAGCCAAAAACAATTTTAAAACTCCAGAATATGGGCAAGGAAAGAAAAAGCTGGATTATAGTAGGAGATTTTTCTCTCACAAACTTTCTGAAATGTACTTTCATGATATTTATTTTATTTTTTTGTAGGCCAGGGTGGACTCCAACTTAGGATCCTTCCTGCCTCAGTCCCCCAAGCACTGGACTTTATAAGTAGTTGCAACCTTCACACCCTGACAAGTATTGAGCTTTAAAATGGTCCTAGCCTATTCAGCAAAGTGACTCACGCTTGTCATCTAGCATTTTGGAAGCCAAAGCAGGCGGATCATGGGTTTGAGGCCATCCTAAGCTACACAGTGAGATTTTGTCTCAAGAAACTAAAAGGTTTTAGTTATACATGTATACAAGTTATGTGTCCAGGGTCATGATTTACAAATTATTTCTTATGTGGAATATGATCATAAAGACTAATAGTAGAAATTAGGTATTGAGGACTTCTGGATCAGATGGTGGCGTAGGAACCATGCCAAAGCAGCCTAGGGCAGAAAAAGTTAGGACCCCTCCCCCCCAGCAAAATACACTCTTCTACTAAAAAGTGAGGTGTATAAGAAATTACCAAGGGCAGCAGAGAAGCAAGAGAGATCCAGAGCATCTAGAGCCCACATAGGCAGGCAGAAGTGGCTCCAGCAGCGGTGGCACCAGATCCGTGGCGGCACCAGGTCCGCAGGGCCACAGCTGCCAGTCTAGGCTTGAATCGCAGGAAAAACCAGGTGAGGGGATTTCCCACTCACACCGAAGCTCCTCACAAACTCAAGAAACGTGAAGGTAGGACCACAGAGACCAACAGAGGAACAGATCATGGGGTAGAGGATCATGTGGACCAGAGGGAGAACTAGAGCCACCATCCACAGCCTCCCCTCCCTCACTGCCAGCACAAGCACCAGTAAGTACCAGAGACCTAGGGAAGGGAGATCACAGCACCCAGCACGGACGACCAGAGCAGTGATCCAGCTACCCAGCCAGCCTATTTGAACTCACAGCGCACCAAAGTGGGACAAACAGGAGCGCAGCATAACTGAGACCAAAATCATCCCAAAAGTTAACTGGGATTACACCAGGTCAGTACTGCCAAATAAGCCTGGAATATAGGCTTGAATCGGAAGTGCTAATTGCACCTTCCATATCAGGATAAATTATATGTTAAATATGGTGGATGGACAGATTTGCCATTCTTAAATAAGCTATATGTTGGGCTTGTTATTTGTTGCTTCCTGATTTATAGTGGCTTTGTTTCCTCTTCTGTTGTACATTAGGGAAGGGTCTCACTTGGTCACAAGCTGACTTGGAACCCTCAACAAACCAGAAATCTTAACCTCCTAGTTGACATGATTAAGGGTGTGGGGGCAACACACATCCTAAGGGACTGTGACTCTGTTAGAGGAACTGGTTGTCATAATACCTACTCTTGCATAAATACTCTGTGCTGTTTTTCATTGAATGTGTACACTGTTTAGTTAAATTTTAGAATATGCCTGTATTTTGTTCCACTCAGCCTACATGAATACTCTCATAGCAGGCAAACCCAACATCAAGAGTCACTTTTGTAGATACTCTGAGAGTCTTAAGAGCCAGGCCTAGCACCTTAAGCTCCTACCCTGAAGATATATGACATAAGATTGATTGATACATCTAATAATACTGTAGCTAACTAGAAAACCCCAGCATTAAATTAATCCAACATGCAAAAATATGTACATTATAAAACAAGAATTACCAAAAATCAAGACAATATAAATCCACCAAAAAGTATTAATGCATCAGAAATGACCTCCAGTAAGAATGAGTTAGAGGGAATGCCTGAGAAAGATTTCCAAAGAATGATTACAAATATGCTCAAAGAAGTCAAAGAGGAAATCAAGGGAATAAAAGAGGAAATCAAA
Source organism: Dipus sagitta (assembly GCA_036346955.1). NCBI lineage: Eukaryota > Metazoa > Chordata > Mammalia > Rodentia > Dipodidae > Dipus > Dipus sagitta. The sequence continues at coordinate 240,103,102 of CM070770.1, forward strand.
GGAAGCAAAGACGACACAGAAAACCAATTTAATGAAACAAAGAGGTCAATACAAGACATAAATAAGGAAATAGAAATAATAAAGAAAAACCAGTCAGAATTACTAGCAATGAAGAACACAGTCAACGAAATAAAAAAACTCTGTAGAAAATCTCACCAACAGAATGGATGAAGGAGAGGACAGAATATCTAAACTAGAAAACCAGGTAGCAGATCTAATACAGTCCAACAAAGAGAAAGACAAACTAATAGGAAAGTATGAATGGGCATTTCAAGATATTCGGGACACTATGAAAAGATCAAACATAAGAATTCAGGATAGGGCTGGAGAGATGGCTTAGAGGTTAAGTGCTTGCCTGTGAAGCCTAACGAGCCCGTTTCAAGGCTTGATTCCCCAGCACCCACATAAGCCAGATGCACAAGGTAGTGCATGCATCTGGAGTTCATTTGCAGAGGCTAGAGGCCCTGGCGTGCCCATTCTCTCTCTCTCTGCCGTTTTCTCTCTCTATCACTCTCAAATAAATAAACAAAAAAAAAAAAAAAAAAAAAAATTCAGGGTATATCAGAAGGACAAGAATTTCACTCCAAAGGCACAGTAGGCATTTTCAACAAAATCATAGAAAACTTCCCCCAAATTGGGAAAGAGATGCCAATGCAGATACAGGAATCCTTTAGAACACCAACCAGACAAAACCTGGAAAGAACCTCTCTTCGCCATATTATAATCAAACTACCAAACACACAAACCAAAAAATAAATATTGAAAGCAGTTAGAAAGAAAAATCAAGTTACCACAAAGGCAAGCCTATCAGGATTACAGCAGATTACTCAACACAAACTTTAAAAGCCAGAAGGGCGTGGAGTGATGTATTCCAAGTTCTGAAAGATAACAACTGTCAACCAAGGTTACTTTATCCTGCAAAGCTATCCATCCAAATAGAGAAATAAGGACATTCCACAACAAAAGCAGGCTAAAGGAGTATTTGAAGACAAAACCAGCTCTACAGAAAATACTTGAAAGAATCCTCCATGCTAAAGAGAAAGAAAAGCACAAATATAAGGAACCTGGAAAAAACAAACCATACTCAAATACTAGTTACTACAAGAAAGCAAAGGTAAAACTGGAAGAACTACAAAAAAATGGCAAAAATACATACACATCTTCCAATAACATCTCTTAATATCAATGGCCTCAATGCCCCAACCAAAAGACATAGGTTTGCAGACTGGGTTAAACAGCAGGATCCTTCAATTTGTTGCCTCCAAGAAACTCAGCTTTCTACAAAGGATGGACACTATCTTAGGGTGAAAGGTTGGAAAACGGTGTTTCAAGCAAATGGGCCTAGAACACAAGCAGGGGTTGCTATCCTAATATCTGACAAGGTAGACTTCAGTCCAACGTTAGTCAAGAAAGATAAGGAAGGTCAATTTATATTGATTAATAGCACACTTCAACAGGAGGACATTACAATCCTAAACATATATGCACCTAACGTGGGGGCTCTCAACTTCATCAAATACTATTAGAACTAAGGTCACAGGTAACACCAAACACAGTTGTAGTGGGTGACTTCAACACCTCACTCTCATCAATTGACAGGTCATCCAGCAAAAAATAAACAGAGAGGCATCTGGATTAAATAAGGTCTTGGGCTTGAGAGATGGCTTAGCAGTTAAGTGCTTGCCTGTGAAGCCTAAGGACCCCGGTTCGAGGCTCGATTCCCCAGGACCCATGTTAGCCAGATGTACAAGGGGGCGCACGCGTCTGGAGTTCCTTTACGGTGGCTGGAGGCCCTGGCGCGCCCATTCTCTCTCTCTCTCCCCCTCTTTCTCTGTCTGTCACTCTCAAATAAATGAATAAAAATGAACAAAACAACCTAATGGAGGAAAGATTCATTAAAAAAAAAAATGAGGTCATAGAACAAATGGACCTAAAATGCTAAAAACCATAGGTTTATACAATATTGATTCAATATTAGTTGCTATTAGGACAAGAACATATAGTGACTGGGAGAAAATGTAGTGCTTGTCTAGCATGCACAAAAATCTAGGTTTGATGTCCACAAAATAAAAATGTGATCTTCTCTAGTTTTCTTATGTAAAGCATTTCAATTTGCACTTGTCAGAGGAGGTAGGTTTTATTAAATTTGGAGATAAAGAAGCTGCTATTTTTGAATTATGTGTGTCTTTTACAGGGAAATAACAAAATATCAGCAAAGAACACTTTTTTTTTTTTTTTTTTTTTTTTTTTTTGAGGTAGGGTCTCACTCTAGCTCAGGCTGGCCTGGAATTCACTGTGTAGTCTCAGGGTGGCCTCAAACTCATGGCAATCCTCCTACCTCTGCCTCCTGAGTGTTGGGATTACAGGCATGTGCCACCATGCCCAGCTTACCTTCTTCTCTTCCTCCCCTCTATCTTTCCCCTCACATGCAACCTGTGAGACACTATCTGACACTAGAGGTCAGTTACAGACCAGCTGGTGCACTAGCTGGGTGCAGGGTGGCCAGGAGTCTTTACCATTGCTTGCGCAAATCCGGGGAGGTCAGGATGGTAGAGGCGATGCGGGCTCCATTGAGAGGAGGGTTGGAATACATGGGGCGAATCAAGATCTTCAGTTGTGACTCCACCCTTTTGGCTTCATCTGCATCTTTGCAGATCACAGTGAAGGCTCCCACGCGCTCACCTGAAAGACACAGCGGGTATGGTCTTCTAGTGCTCCTTTCAAACACACTCTGGCAAATCATGATTGTTTGCTACTGTTATCCTGAAACTACATAGTGAATTCTAGGTTAGCCTGGGCTACAGTGAGACCCTACTTCAAAAAACAAAAAAACTAAACCAAAGCAAATTTGCAAGGAGAGAGAAAGAATGAATGAGAATGGGTACATCGCACCCTGTTACCACTGCAAATGGACTCCAGATGCATTTTCCACTTTGTGCATCTGGATTTACATGGCTGCTAGAACCTGGGCCTGCAGGCATTTAATTGCTCAGCCATTTCCCCAATTTTTTTTTCTTGTTTTTTTGAGGTAGGGTCTTGCTTTAGCCCAGGCTGACCTCGAATTCATTATGTAGTCTCAGGCTGGGCTGGCCTCGAACTCACAGTGATCTCTCTACCTCTGCAAGTGCTGGGATTAAAGGCATGTGCCACCACACCTGGCTAGGATAGTTTTCTTTTTTTTAATTTAAATTAAATACTTTATTTATTTATTTGAGAGAGAGAGAGAGAGAGAGAAAGAGCAAGTGCACATGCGTCAGGGCCTCTAGCCACTGTAAACAAACTCCAGATGCATGGGCCATCTTGGGCATCTGGTTTTACATGGGTCCTGGGGACTAGAACCAGGGTCCTTTAGCTTTGCAGGCAAGCACCACTAAGCCTTCTCTCTAGCCCTAGGATAGTTTTTAATAGCCAGAATGGGGCCCTGAGGCACAATAAAGAACAAGTGTTCAAGAGCATTCAAGATTGCTTTTTTTTTTTTTTTTTTTTTGCAGGTACTCTATCCACTGACCTACGCTCCCATCTTCTAAAGATCCTATTATTTTATCTATTTTCTTGGCTCTCATACCCATCACTTTTATTTAGAGAAGTAACCAGTTCTCTTTGCTGGAGGACTTTTAGGAACATCAAGAAAATAAGGTTAAGAAAACCAATGAAATCTATTGTAGTTTGGGCCTGGTGTGGTGGCGCACGCCTTTAATCCCAGCACTTGGGAGGCAGAGGTAGGAGGATCGCTGAGAATTCAAGGCCACCCTGAGACTACATAGCGAATTCCAGGTCAGCCTGAGCTAGCGTGAGACCCTATCTCGAAAAAACAAAGAAATAAAAAAAAAAGTCTATAGTTGTCCTCTCTGGGAAGGGAGGGAAATGGACTAAACGTATCTGAGCACGAGCACCCATATACACACATGGGTGCTCCCCCCCACACAGAGTTTTCCTCCTTCCAAACTCACTGCCTTGGTGACATTCTCTTTTTCAAGTTCACCAGAACACGTGTGACAGCTTACCATATAAGCCCATGTTCTTGGCGTATGACTGGCAGAGGCAAACATTTATGCCCTGTTCAATGAAGTGGCGCACAGCCCAAGCGTCCTTGTTGCCATCACCGCTGGCGAAGCCTTGGTAGGCCATGTCAAAGAAGGCAAAGAGATTCTTTTTCTGGCAAGGAAGAGAAGACCAGAGCATGAGGTAGGCCCTGCAGGTGCTTTAGGTTGTTACCTGTGCTTAGTAGGAAGCACGACACTCCCCAGATGGCATAGAGAACATGCTGAATTCTAGAGTTAACATATCAATACATTAAACCTTGTTTTTTTTAAATTTTTATGCATATGGTTTCTCAAAAGACACCAAAAGAGAGAATCTTTTTTTGTTGTTGTTCATTTTTATTTGTTTATTTGAGAGTGTGAGAGAAAGAGGCAGATAGAGAGAGAGAGAGAGAATGGGCATGCCAGGGTCTCCAGCCACTGCAAACGAACTCCAGATGTGTGCACCCCCTTGTGCATCTGGCTAACGTGGGTCCTGGGGAATCGAGCCTCGAACCAGGGTCCTTAGGCTTCACAGGCAAGCGCTTAACCACTAAGCCATCTCTCCAGCCCAAGAAAGAGAATCTTTTTTTTTTTAATTTTTTTTGTTTATTTTTATTTATTTATTTGACAGTGACAGACTGAGAGACAGAGGCACAGAGAGAGAGAGAATGGGCGCGCCAGGGCCTCCAGCCACTGCAAACGAACTCCAGACGTGTGCGCCTCCTGCGCATCTGGCTAACATGGGTCCTGGGGAATTGAGCCTCGAACTGGTGTCCTTAGGCTTCACAGGCAAGCGCTTAACCGCTAAGCCAGCTCTCCAGCCCAAGAAAGAGAATCTTGATCTCAGTGTGCTTAGTATACTTTTGAGTGAAACAGGAGGCTCTTTTGTCTAAGGCCCACAGTGATCTGGGTCATTATTTTTGGTCTAATCACTTATTTTGTTTGTTTGCTTTTGGAGTTAGGGTCTCACCCTAGGCCAGGCTCACTTCAATTGTTGAACTCACAGTGATACTCCTACCTCAGACTCCCAAGTGCTGGGGTTAAAGGCTTGTGCCACAACACCTAGCATAAGTTTTATTTATCAGAATTCACTGACTCTGGACTGAGGAACGAATATTATTTTCAGTCATCATCAATCACAGAACGGCTAATGAGCAAACGAGAAGCCCTTCTCTGGCAGCTCATCCCTGTGTGGTATGGTGCGGGTGCAGGACCAATGAACCCTCACTGCTGAGGCTGTCAGGTTGGGCCTCCCAGGCCAGTTACTAGACACAGAGCTGTCATCAGCCGGGTTACCCTCCTCACCTTCACCACTGTTGCCATTTCCTTCCACTGCTCTGGACGCGGGTCCACTCCTGTGGGGTTGTGGGCACAGGCATGCAGCAGGAGAACACTCTGCTCTGGCATTTTCTACATACAAAAAGAACCAAGTGAAAAGTTTGCTTCACAGTTTTAAAGGAAGTAGTGGGAACAAGAGAGGTCGCTGTTAGTTGAGAAATGACAAAGAAAACTTGGGGTGAGGGAATTAACTCACTCCTTATATTTTAAGTGAGACAGTGTAACCTGATGTGACACATCAAATGTCTCCAAGGAAGTTTAGTCCTTTTTTCTTACCACTGCCCTGAAAGCCACACTTACTGAAATGTCCTCCATGGCACCCGTGAAGTCAAACCCACAGGTCTTGGGGTCATAGTACCGGTAACCTTGCAGCTGCATGCCGGCATCTCTGAAGATGGGTGTGTGATTGCCCCAGGATGGTTTGGGCAGAAAGACATCTCGGCTGAACTTGAAAAATCTTTGCTATGAGATGAGATGAAAGGTAATGAAAAAAAATGGAGAGGCAAAAAACGGTATGTTTTAAGTACAGCATATTTTTCCTAACATCCAGCTCCTCTCAATGGCTGACACAGTACTGACCTAGCAGGAAGACAGCCTGGGTTGGAAGCCAGATTGACAGTTCTGCTGGTTGTGTAGCAGAGGACATGGGTGGTCCTCACTGTCTTCATTAGTAAAATGGGGCTAACTGAACTTGCTTTATAGGGCTAAATAACTGAACTGCTCCCAATAACAGTATGTGCTCATTATACTTTTTGTTATATATTACTATTATTTATTAACATTAATTTATTATATTTTTTCTTATAATTTTCCCATAGCACTTGTTTTTTCATGAGAGAACAAAAAACTTGCCAACTCGGTGGAAAGAGGTTGTTACTGGTCAGTAGTCACAAGACAGGAAGCCTTGTCACCTCAAAGCTCTTCCCTAAAGGAGTTTCTACTCACCAGAAAACTGGCTCCGATCCTTAAGGCCCCAGTTCCAGAAATGGTCTGTACAGTGACAAACTGCAGGAGAGATGCCAGGGTTAGTCAGCTCTGCCCACACAGTGTCCTTTGCACTTCAGAAGTAAATGCCCACAGCTTGTTAGCATCATTCATGTTGTATGTAAAATTTGAGGACACAAAAATTCCTTCCTGGTTTCCAAAGGAGTGAGTTTTTTACACACACACACACACACACACACAATACTAAATAACTACATGAAGACATTACTCTATAGTAATGTAAAATAGAATGATGCTTTGACCATCAAAATTCCTTATAAAGCAAGTCAAATATATTAGGAAAACCTAAGTATCTTTTATTTCCTGTGATGCTGCACATGGTAGGTCAGCACTCTGCCAAGAAGTTACATTCCATACCATGTGGGTTTTACATCTTAGGCAGAAAAAATAAACTTAGCAAATGTATTCATTACAGCATTTTTTTTCTTACAAAAGAAAGTCAACCGCAGAGTACAGGTTTATACACTGGTATCATGGCCTTCTCTCTTTCATTGCCCACACTGGGTGAGTCAGATCAGCTAAGGACAGTTATCCTGGTCCTGCCCCTACAGTCTATCCTGGCTGGTTTCCTCCTTGCTTCTCCCATTCAAGCTGGAAGCTTAGCACATGATCTTGGGGACTAATTATAGGTCTAAAACTAAGCACAACCAAGTATTTCTAACGCACAGTCAGCATACAATGACATAACACACGGACACTCAAGGCAAACTGGACCAAACCAGTCAAATTATTATTTACCAAAATTACCAGTCATTTCTGGAATTGGTGCTACATGATAGTTTTCAATTTTTGCCAATTTACAATCTGAAGAGGAGTTGTAAGTGTAACCACTAATCATTACATGAATACAAATTAAGTTATCTTTACCCACTCATTTGACATTGTCTAAGTTACTTTAAATCTGCTTATATGTGAAAACAGGTCCTGCACGATGCCAGTTGGCTTGGCTTACCCGGCCACTTTTCAACACCTCGCTGTTTTCACCCAGCGCCAGCTCTGCAGATGCCTTACAAAATTCTGCCAGACCCCCGATGGGCAGGTATTCTTTGTCCAAATTTTTTGCAGCAATCTGGGCCTCTGCCTAGACAAGAGAAAACTTAGCCTTAAATTTTATTTGAAGTTGTCCAACAAGAGGATGGGTGATAAGTTCATATTACAGAACATAAATACTTCTTCCTTTTCTCCTACCTCAACCTCCTGAGCTCTGGGATTAAAGGCATGCGCCACTATGCTGGGCGAAATACTTCTTTTTATTTTATTTATTTAACAAGATACTACTACTACTTTTTGTTTGTTTTTTTGAGGCAGGGTCTCACTCTAGACCAGGCTGGCTTTGAACTTATGGTGATCTTTCCTACCTTAGTTACCCATGTGCTGGAATTAAAGGCATGTGCCACCAGACTTGGCTTATATTTTATTTTATTTTTTTGGTTTTTGGAGGTAGGATCTTGTTTTAACCCAGGCTGACCTGGAATTTACTCTGTACTCACAGTGGCCTTGAACTCATGGCAATCCTCCTACCTCTGCCTCCTGAGTTCTGGGATTAAAGGCATGCACCACCATGCCTGGCTATACTTTATTTTTTGAAAGTAAAGCATTTTTTTTTTTTTTTTTTGGTTTTTCTTTTTTTGGTTTTTCGAGGTAGGGTTTCACTCTAGCCCAGGCTGACCTGGAATTCACTGTGGAGTCTCAGGGTGGCCTCGAACTCACGGCAATCCTCCTACCTCTGCCTCCCGAGTGCTGGGATTAAAGGCGTGCGCCACCACGCCCGGCAAGTAAAGCATTTTTTAAAATTAATGAATTTATGGAGACACAGAGAATGAGAACATGAATGAATGAGAGGGAATGGGTACACCAGGGCCACTTGTCACTGCAAATGAACTTCAGACACATGTACTACTTTGTACATCTGGCTTTATGTGAGTACTGGGGAATTGAACTCAGGCCATCGAGCTTTGAAAGCAAGCAAGCACCTAACTGCTAGGCCATCTCTCCAGTCCTAAAAGTAAAGTTTTATTTTACGTATTCTGAAATAGGACTCACTATGTAGGTAGGCCAGGTTAGCCTGGAACTCGCCACTCTCCTGCCTCAGCCTCCTAAGTGCTAGGGTGATAGGCTTCTGCTGCTCTGCCTGTCTCAAAGTAATGTTTTATGTGGAAGGATATAGTCTCTCTTGGTTACCATTTAACATGAAATGGCATCTTGGCATGCACAAGAAAGCTTAAGAGCATACCTTAGGGATATATGAAATAACACAATTAAGCTAACTATATACAAGGAAAGCATTTCAGGATATATGCCAGCCCAAGAATACCAATAGCCAGGCATCCATGCTATAGAGTCAGATGTCTACCTGCCCCTCACCGTCTGTGAGACCCTAGGACAAGTTACTCAGCCTTCCTGAGTCTTGGCTTTCCCATGTGTTAAGAGGAGGAACACCTGTGTTTATGTCTCAGGACTGAGGTGGGATGTTAATGAGGCAATGGACACCAGGGCCTGGTGGTTCTGGACTGCAACATCATCTTAAACTCAATGAATAATGCTTCTTGTGCTGCTGTACATCAACCCAGGGTCTCCCGCATGCTGGGCTAGCTCTTGAACACTGTATACTTCCAGCCCTGGATAAGTGTGGAGGTCAGAGGACAAGCCACCTTGTCTGAGGCAGGCTCTCTTGCGGTTTACTGCTGCATAATCCAGGCTGGCTGGCTTGCAAGCTTCTGGAGATTCTCCTGTCTCCGCTTCCCATCTCGCTGCAAGTGCACTGGGATCACAGACACATGCATGCTCCTGTGTTCAGCTTTATGTGGGTTCTGGGGAGCTGAAATCAGGCTATGCTTGGGCAGCAAGCACTTTTACCCACAGAACCATCTTCCCAGCCCTGAATAACTTTTAAAACTAACAGAAATACTACTAATAAAAATATAACTGTGCTGGGCATGGTGGTGCACACTTTTAATCCCAGCACTTGGGAGGCAGAGGTAGGAGAAGCTCTGGGAGTTCAAGACCACCCTGAGCTAGAGTGAGACCCTACCTCAGTGGGGTGGGGGGAGAGAAATATATATATACATGAACTAAAACGGCATGGTGGCTCATGCCTTTGATCCCAACCCTCAGGAGGCTGAGGTGGGAGAGTAACTGAATGGGAGGCCAGTCTGGGTTACAGAGTGAGTTCCAGGTCAGTTTAAGCTACAGTGAGACCCCCACCTCAAAAACAAAACAAAAAAGAGTAACAAAATAACAACAGAAAATGAAAAAGTTATCCTGCCATTCAGTATGAAGAAGGGACAGAACATGCCTATGTAACAGTAACCCTCACTCACAGAGGGCAATTCCTCCTGCTAAGACACGTTAAAATTCTGGTTTGCAAATGCACCTCAGACATGACACCTTGTCTGCCTTTCAGTCTTGGAGCCCAGGTAGCTCCAACCTCTTGTTTTCACAGCTAAGGAAGATCACAGCCCAGATAACCTAGGTGATTCACACAACCAGGGCCAGAACCGGAAACCAGCGTGGCTGAGTGACACTCATCCTCAGTCAGCAGGATGAGGGTGGTAAGCTCACCTTCCGGACACTAGGTAGCACGTAAGGCTTTCCATTATCATCCCGGTAGGCACCAACTCCCAGGTTCATCTTTTTGCTGTTGGTGTCTCTCTTGTAGGCCTCAGTGACTCCCAGGATGGGATCTGGGGGACCCATTTCTACGTGGGCCCACCAGGAGCTGAAATGAGAAATACTTGACCTCAGTCATATGAGTTATATCCCCATGGCCAGATATCTGTGATCTGTTGGATCCATTTCAGCAAATGTCTGTGTTACAGCAACAGGCTCAAACTGCCAACAGTACAAAGACTTTAGATCGCCTTGCAGAGTGGGGAGCACAGATCCTGTGAGAAAGGAAGTACCTGAGTCATTCTGGGGAGGACAGGGAGGATGTGCAGGCTTTTAGAAGCAATCTAAATTCTGAGGCAAAGAGTACTTTGAGAAGCTGAGAGCAGTAGAAGACGAGACTTGAGAAGCAAGGGCTGTGTAAGCTTATTAGTTATCCTCTTCTCAGACTCAAGGACAGAATTTGGGCATCTTATTACACATAGATGCCTGGGCTCCATCACTGAAGGTAGATACTAAAAACATACTGTGGTGTTCTTTTAAAGGACTTGTATTCTTTATGACCCCTCTGGCTGTTGGGTAGGGTACTGAAGGATGGATGTAGAAGGATCACTGAAAAATATGCTAACCCAACAAGACACAGGAGAGGACCTGACTAGGGACAGGGTGGTAGGGTTAGAAAGAGAATTGTTGGGCAATTATGAATGAAAAACTAACATGAAGAACTAGTTGTAACATTCTGTGAGTTCCCTTATATTTAATGGACAGAGATATTCATCACTTTGTGTGAGTTACAGTTTTACATTAAAAACAACAAGGGCTGGAGAGATGGCTCAGCAGTTAAGGCTCTTGCCTGCAAAGCCTAAGGACCCTGATTTGACTCCCTAGCACCCATGTAAAGCCAGAAGCACAAGGTGGCACATGCTTTTGGAGTTCCTTTGTAGTGGCTAGAAGCCCTGGCATGCCCATTCTCTCTTTTATCTGTCTCTTTTTCGCTCTCTCATAAATAAATAATAAAAACAACAACAAAAAAACCATTAACAATCTGAGGTATCATCCACTGATGCCCAACGGGTCAGGCGACTTGAAGTGTCTCTCATCTTTCTTTGGCTCTCAGAACTTTCTGACTGCTTCTCTGGTTTTGATGCCAGATTTTGTTTGTGGTTCCCTGAGGCTCATTATTGTTGGTGCCAACAATGGCTGTGTGTTTAGTTTTATGTGATAAGCTTTCAATGAATTCTGCAGAAGGATGGCAGAAATCCACTGTCAGGTGAGAGATGACAGATCACCTGGTTGGTGTGGGTGCTTTGTCTATTTGGAGCTTAAATTAGGAATTCTACACCTTTTAAAACTCCGGCCTGCAAGCTCTTTACATTGCCTCTGGACTTAATGGCTGAAGGTGAGGATGGGAAAAGCTATAATGCTACCATGTGTCAATAATGTGGAAAGCCTCAGTGTCTGCATGTGGAACTGTTATACTTTCAGTGTGCTAATTTTGTTGTTTTAAATAATAAGTACCAGGGCTGGGGAGACGGCTTGGTGGTTAAAGGAGCTTGCTTGGAAAGCCTGCCAGCCAGGATTCAATTTTCCGGTACCCACGTAAAACCAGATGCACCAAGTGGCACATGTGCCTGGAGTTCAACTGCTATGGCCAAGAGGCCCTGCCCATACTGTCTCTCTCAAGTAAATAAAATATTAAAAAATAATGAATATTTTTATTTCTCATTACATTTGTGTATGTGTGTATTTTCAAAGTGGGGGTCTCACTCTAGCCTGGGCTGACCTGGAATTCACTATTAGTCTCAGGGTGTTTTCAAACTCACAGTGATCCACCTACCTCTGCCTCCCGAGTGCTGGGATTAAATGCGTGTGCTATTATAGCTGGCCTTTTTTCCTCCTCTTCACAGATTTTTACTAGCTTTTTCAGCACCTTTAGGTGGGTTCTCATGCTTAAAAAGTAAGCACTTTGCTCACTAAGCCATCTCCTCAGCCCTTTTTTTGGCTGAGGGTGGTGGTGGTGGTGGGGAGGTAAGGTCTCATTCTAGTCCAGGCTGACTTGGAACTCGCTCTTGTAATCTCAGGATGGCCTGAAACTCAGTGATCCTCTGCCTCCTGAGTGCTGGGATTAAAGGCATACAACCATGCCCCAGTGCAATGTGCTACTTTCAAATAAAATATATGTATGTGTGTGAATATGGCATGCCTGTATCATGGTGTGCATTGGAGCTCACCCATCTCCTCATATCTGATCTCCTGTTCTCACCCTGAGCTATGTCCCCAGACTCAATGTGCTACTCTTCAGAATTGTTTTTTAGCTTATTGAATCAGTTGGTTTAACAAAGCATAACTTTTTATTAAATCAAAATTAAATAAGTACTGTTTTACCAAAAATTTACTCATTTTACTATTTTATTCTTGTTTTTTTTTTATTTTTATTTATTAGTTTGAGTGAGAGAATATGGGTGTGCTAGGGCCTCTAGCCACTGCAAATTAACTCCAGATGCATGTGCCACCATGTACATATGGCTTACGTGGGTACTGGGGAATTGAACCTGGGTCCTTAAGCTTCACAGGCAAGCAACTTAACCACTAAGCCATCTCTATTATTATTATTATTATTATTATTATTATTTTGTTTTTTGAGATAGTCTTGCTCTGGCCTAGGCTGATCTGGAATTTATTCTGTAGCCCCAGGCTGGCCTCAGACTCACAGTGATCCTCCTACCTTTGTCTCCTAAGTGCTAGGATTAATGGCATGTACCACCAAACCTGGTTACTTTACTTATATGTGGCTTGAATTACTAAAATGTTTCTGAATTCATTTAATTTTTATTTATTTATTTATCTGACAGAGAAAGAGGGAGGGAGAGAGAGAGAGAGAGGAGAAACACAGAGAGAAAATGGGCACGGCAGGGCCTCCAGCCACTGCAAATGAGCACCAGACATGCGGGCCTCCTTGTGCATCTGGCTAACGTGGGTCCTGGGGAATCGAACTTGGGTCCTTTTTGCAGGCAAATGCCTAAACAGCTAAGCTATCCCTCCAGCCCTTGAATTCATTTAAGAAAAACAATTTGGTGTATTCTCTCCATAAGGCTGGATTAATAGGTTTTTGAAAGAACAGCATGTATATTTTCTACTATGTCAACTTAAAGACAATTTCTAAGACCTTTATATACTTAAACTAATACTGTATTAATGGATCAATCACTGGATACCTAGACAAGTTCTACGATAGGATAGACACTGACTACTAAGCATAATCCCCTCCCTTTCCCTACTGAGCACAATTTAAAGTTTATATTCATTTGCCTTTTATTTTGACATGCCCTGAGGACAGTACAGTTGTGAGTCATGCTTATGGGCATGTTCTTGGCTACTACCGCAAGGTGGCAACATGGGTGTGGCCATGGAAGTGCCATTCTGGGTCATGAGTTTTGCTTGTTCGCTGAAGGTGCCTACACAGGGCCTCACATCACTGCCTCCCTCTTCTATTTCCTCTGTGAAATAGAAGTTACTTTGGTTAAAAGATATCTAATGGGGGTGGAGACCATATTGTGCTTGGATCAAGTGACTGAGAAATCCCATAATGTTTTTGATTCCCAAGGAAGAGGAGGATTAGGTTGTCTCAACACAATAGTGTTCAAATGTTTTGGTTTACAGATGTCTTTTTAATTCTTTAAAATTTACAGGAGTCCACATAGGTTTTGTTAACCACCCCACCCCCCAACACAACCTAAGTTTATTTCTACAAATAGCACAAGGATACCAGCCTCATACACATGGCAGTCGCTGAGTCACATAGTCGCTGTCCTTACACTGAGAGACAGGGGCCTTTACTATGGAGTCACAGGAGGACCTGGAACCTCTGGGTGCCAGGGCTTAGTTATATTTTGAAGGTGGAGACAAATTCGCAGACACAGTCCCAGTCCAGCCTTTGGCTGGCAGAGCCTAAGACGCTTGACATGGTGAGTGCAAGACTCTGTCTGGTTTTTTTTTTTTTTTTTTTTGAGTCAGAGTCTCACTATGTAGCCAAGGGAGGCCTAGAACTGGTGACCCATTTGCCATCATCCACCGAGCATTGGGATTACAGGCATGTGTCACCATATGTCTATAAGCATGGTTTCTGAGTTTGGGGTGGGCCATGTAGGAAACCTGACTGAGCTGAAGCCCATCACAGAGCTATTAATGTGCAGTATAACCATTAACATTTACTGTATCAAATGGAAACTGAGAAGTGTTTTATTTCTTGGCCAACAGAAAACAGCAATAATGGAAGCATATTGTACATTAATGTAAATAAATAACACCTTAACTTTGCTATGAAAATAGTTCTGACCTGCCAGGTGTGGTGGCTCATGCTTGCAATCCTAGCATTTGAGAGGAGGACTGCAAGTTCAAGGCCAGCCTGGGTTACACACAAAGCATGACTGCATCAGAACGGTAAGAATGATGACAAAAGAAAACTAGTTTTGGCCTGTCAGACTTCTGGAGACAACTCTCCTGAAGTGTGTGTTTCAAATATGAAAGAACAGATGAGTTCAGCTCAGAAAACTGCTCCCTCTTTTTTGAGGTGGGGGGGGAGAGCTTTATAACTTCATTTGGCAATGAGTGGTTAGTTCTCATCCACAATGAGTATCTGCAGATTTCTGAAAATTGGTCACAGGTACAAAGGTAAACAGAGGGTGAACTTTCTCCATTGTATTTTACTTTTCTTTATTTGCAAGCAGAGAGAGAGAGAGATAATAGGCATGCCAGGGTCTCCAGCAGCTATAAATGAACTCCAGATACACGTGCTGCTTTGTGCATCTGGCTTTATGGGGAATCAAAATAGGATTGTTAGGCTTTGCAGGCAAGCACCTTAACTGCTAAGGCATCTCTCCAGCTCTTCATTATATTTTCTAGATAACCATACACAGACAGAGTATGGATGTGTCTTATGTCTTTGGCCCAGGCAACTTTGTTAAGCCCAGTTTTCATAGGCATATGTGGAGTCCCTGTCTCCTGCATGTAACATCTCGAGATTTGAGAGCTCAAGGGGCAGGCATGCATGACTCCACGGACATGCCTGTGAGTGCTGATGGCATATTCTCGGGTCACCACCTTGTATTAGAGCATCCTTTCTTCTTCCTACCATGCTTCTGGGAAGTAACCATTCTGAGAGAGGCAGGATGGAAAGGAGGAGTGTGAGGGATTGTGGGAGAGGTAAAGCAGTGGTCCCTGGTTTGTAATGACCATCCAGAAAGAATCTATAATGCCTTTACATTTTAATAAAGCTTGCTGCATGTGGATTGGCTCACATGCCTCCCTGGACTGGTGATTAATGACTTCACTTGCAATATGGAGGGTCATTCCAACCGTCTTCCCAGTCAGCCCAGACAGGAGAGTGTGCTTTAAGAGAATACTTTTTTCTATGCTTTATGCTAACTCTACTATAGCATTTATTTTTAAATTTTTTGTTGTTGTGGCCTTTGATTAAACAAAACCACATGAAAATGGTTTCTCACATTGAAAGAGCACCAGCTCTTTATAAGTATGCTATATCCTTATTTATTTACTTATTTTTTTGAGGTAGGGTCTCACTCTAGCCCAGGCTGACCTGTAATTCACTATGTATTCTCAGGGTGGCCTTGAACTCAAAGCAGTCCTAGTACCTCTGCCTTCCAAGTGCTGGGATTAAAGGCGTGTGCCACCATTCTCAGCCCATGCTATATGTTGAATTTTTTAAAAATTATTTTTAGGGGCTGGAGAAATGGCTTGGCAGTTCAGGCACTTGCCTACAAAGCCAAAGGACCCAGATTTGATTCCCTAGGACCCATGTAAGTCAGATGTACAAGGTGGTACATATGTCTGGAGTTTGCTTATAGTGGCTGGAGGTCCTGGAGCACCCATTCTCTCTCTCTCTCCATATCTCTCAAATAAATTAAAAGAAAATAAAAAAAATAATTTTCAAAGCCAGGAATGGTAGTGTACATCTTTAATCGCAGCACTTGGGAGGCAGAGGTAGGAGGTTTGCTGTGAGTTCGTGGCCACCCTGAGACTATGTAGTGAATTCCAAGTCAGCTTGGGCTAGAGCAAAAGTATACCTTGAAAAACAAAAGCAAATATATAAGATATATTTGAGACAGAGAAAGAGAACGAACACAGGAGCACTAGGGCCTCCTGCCACTGCAATGGAACTCCAGATGCATTCATCACCTTGCATAGCTGGCTTTCCATGGGTACTGGGGAGTTGAACGAGGCCATCAGGGTTTGCAAGCAAATGCCTTTACCACTGAGCCATCTTTCCAGTCCTGCAAGTTTCATTTTAATGTTTGTCATTTTGGTTAACTAGGTAACCAATGATCACTTCTCAGGAACCCATGACTCTATTATCTAACAACTTCAAAAAATTTGGCCTTTTAAAATTGGATCTAAGATATAGATAACAACATTCTCAGGCTTTCATTCAAAGTTATCTTTGAAATTTCCTAATGGAGCTTTGGAAAGTACTGGTTTTCTTCTGGCAGAATGTGTGTATGGATGTATCAAACTGAGAGCTTACCTACTAGTAGGCTACCTCTCTGAGAAAGGATTATTTTACCCCTTTTCTTCAGGGAAATAAGTCAGAAGCTTTGCATTATATAAACAAAGTCTTTAAGACGTCCTACGTTGATCACTGTTACTACAGGCTGTGTGCTAGTAATGTGTTAGGAGGAGCTGGGGACATGAAGAGTACAATCTTACCACTGGGTTAGTTCAGTGGGTGACAGAGGGAGGTAAAAACAGTGCAGACTGGCTGTGTGCGTGCACGCGTATGTGTATTCAGATGATTCAGTGATGAAGACAGGCTCAGGGCACAGGGGGTGCTCTGAGGAAGCCCTGAGAAGACGATCTAGGAGCTTGAAGAAGGGGGCAAGGCTAGGAGGGTTTTCAGGAGGAGGTGACCAGTGAGCTGAATGCTAAGCTTAGTATGACACGAGGAGGCAAAGAGCACCCCAGCACAGGCTTAAGATTAAAGGACCCCCAGCGCATGAAAGCTAGGCGCTACAACAGCAGAAAGTGGACTCGAAAGAGGCCAAGTTCCATGTGACTTAGGTGAAATCCCCAAGTTCTTCAGTAAATCATTATCCAGACTTTGCCAGACAATGCTTCTGCGAGGCAGAGCCTGTGCCGTCTGTGCTCACCATGCTGTGAGCTGGTCAATTATTCACTAGAATTTTTTTCTCCCAGCAACAGTTCTCACTGAACATGGGGGGTGTCAGTCAGCACTCATCAGCTCACTCTCTGTGAGGCATGCTGGCTGGCGGGTTCTGTGAGGCAGTATGGGGCTCAGCCTCAGCAGCTGTGACTGGTGCACACAGTTACTTCTGTTAGTTAAGAGCACACTGTTCTGGGTCTGGGATTTCCCAGGTTTTTACTTCTTTCAACGGTCTCTTAATGGCCTGCCCTGAGCCAGCAGTTCACCCATCTATGAGCCGTGTGAGTGGAGGCAAGCGCAATTCTCATGTTCTGTATCTGCTAAATGGTGCACCTCACAGGGCTGCTATAAGGATGAAAAAGCACTCAGAACAGAGCCATGTAGAGGGACTGCTGAGGTTAACTGGTATCAATTGCTAAATTGTTGCCACTACCCTTTTCCTTATAACCACCCAGCCACTAGCATGGAGTCCCACGAGGCCAGTACACAGAGAATTTAAGAAGCAGCCAGGCGTGGTGGCACACGCTTTAATCCCAGCACTTGGGAGGCAGAGGTAGGAGGATCACCATGAGAGAGAGAGAGAGAGAGAATTTAAGAAGCATATGGTGGCAGCACCTCAGATGCAGGTCTTTTTTTTTTTTTTTTTTTTGAGGTAGGGTCTCACTCTAGTCCAGGCTGACCTGGAATTCACTATGTAGTCTCAGGGTGGCCTCGAACTCATGGCCATCCTCCTACCTTTGCTTCCTGAGTGCTGGGATTAAAGGTGTGAGCCAGGCTTTTTTTTTTTTTCTTTTGGTGGGGGGGGGGTTAAATTATTACTACTTACTATCTTCCTACAATTTCAAATGGTCTCAACCCTTCCTATCCTTTCCTTGACTTTAGGGAAAGGACTCAGAAATTCCCTCTCCCGTTTTCTTAGTTGTGCCGCAAGCTGTGAGCAACAGTCATAAAATACCTTCAAACAACTCAATTGGGCCAGGACAAAGTTTTGGCCATTTCTCATCCACAATACAGACGGAAGCCATGCCGCCACCTGCCTATCTACATCACTGTCATTAACTGCTGAGTGAAAGGAATGATTTAAATGTCAAGGACACTCAAACTTCCAGAGAACAACTTTCAGGGCTGGAGATAAGGCTCAGCAGTTAAAGGAGCTTACTTGAAAACCCTCATGGTCCAGATTCCATTCCTGGGAACCCACATAAAACCAGATGCACAAAGTGGAGCATGCATCTGGAGTTAATTTACAGTGGCAGAAGGCCCTGGTGTGCCTAGTCTCTCTGTCTGCTTCGGACCCAAATAAACATAATATAAAAAGAAAAATGGGCTGGAGAGATAGCTTAGTGGCTAAGCGCTTGCCTGTGAAGCCTAAGGACCCTGGTTTGAGGCTCCATTCCCCAGGACCCACGTTAGCCAGATGCACAAGGGAGCGCATGCATCTGGAGTTTGCTTGCAGAGGCTGGAGGCCCTGGCTCGTCCATTCTCTCTCTCTCTCTCTCTACCTGCCTCTTTCTCTCTCTGTCTGTCGCTCTTAAATAAATAAATAAATAAATAAATAAAATATGTTTAAAGAAAAACTTTCATTTTTTTAAAAATAGGCCCTTAAAAAACAATGAGAGATGCCCCTAATCACAAAGGCAGAAGGCATAATTCTGTTTTTTTCTTTTCCTTGGGGGGGGCGGTGTAGGGTTTTACTCTAGCCCAGGCTGACCTGGAATTCACTATGTGGTCTCAGGGTGGTCTTGAACTCATGGTAATCCTACCTCTGCCTCCCAAGTGCTGAGATTAAAGGCGTGCACCACTACACTCGACTCTCTCTCTTTTATCATTCTTGGTAAATAGTGTAAAAAGCACTTACTCTTTTTAGTGCTTTAAAACATTCCTCTCAGAAACCAAAGCTCTGAGTCTTTTGGTTTAACCTCTTAAGAATGCCAAAAGCAATTTCAGGACTAAATTTTAAGCAATCTAAATATAAGAGCGGCGACACTCACTGAATAAATCTACATGAGTAAGCACATTCTAGGTCCTTTAAGTCTCTCATTATTCCACCCTTGAGACTCTTTTTAAAGAAACTGTGATACACAAAAGCCAGAGTGTTCTAAGGGTCAAACTGATGCTGATAACCTATGACCTACAAAGTGATTCCTACCAATGCCCTTTGGATAGAAACAAAGCCTCAAATATTGAGCAATATTGACCACTCAAGCAAAAGATACTGGGTACAAAGTATTCAGATAAGCATTCCCATTTTAAATGCTTTGCACTTCCCAGGTATTCAGGTCTGCCCAGTACTCTACAATGCCCCCTGCCCATTTTTTTTTTTTTTTTTTTTTTTTGAGGTAGAGCCTCTCTCTAGTTAAGGCTGACCTGGAATTCATGATGTAGTCTCAGGCTGGCCTCAAACTCATAGCGATCCTCCTACCTTTGCCTCCTGAGTGCTGGGATTAAAGGTGTGCGCCACCACACCCGACTCTACAGGCTTTAAAAACATAGGGTTTCTCATGTTCTTTTTTCTTTTTTGGTGTGGGCACAGATGTGCATGCCCCATGCTCATGGGTGTGGAGGCCAGAGGAGGATGTTGCCTGTCCTCCTCCATAGCTCTTTAGCCTTATTTTCCTGAGACAAGAGTGTCTCACTGAGCCTGAAGCTGGCTGTTGAACTAGCTGGCCATGGAACTCCAGCAATCTTCCCGTCTCCACCTCCACCAGCACGGAGGTTACAGGCATGCATAGCCAAGTCTGGCTTTTCACATGGGTGCTGGGGATCTAACTCAGGTGGTCACAGCAGGCACTCTTACCCACTGTACCATCTCCCCAAACCCTTCTCTGTACCTTCCTCCTCTTCTTTTGAGACGGGCTCTCTCACTGGCTGGGATCTCATCAAGTACACTAGACTGGCTGGCCTGGAAGCCCCAGTGACCGACCTGTCACCATCTTAGCACTGGGATTATAAGCCTGGCATTTTTACGTGGTCCAGGGGTTGTACTCAAGATCTCAGATCCTCAGGTAAGGACTTTACCCACTGACCCATCTCCAGCCCTCTTCTTATTTTTTACACCAAAGCCCAGGCTGGTCCTGGAGCCGGCTCATGGCAACCCTCCTGCCTCTGCCTCTAAAGTGCTGAGATTACAGATGTGAGCCACAATGCCTCACTACACATTGTTTCAAAATGAGAAGTTATTTAACTTGCCCATGACTACAGAGAACATACCACAATTTAGGTCTCTTAAGTACCTAATTTTTTTTTTAAAGTAGTGGTTATTTTACCACAACTACACACTGCCTTTCTAAGTGGCTTCATGATATACCTCAGTTGTTACACTAAAAACTAATTAGAATCAGTAATTAAAACCAGGCTGGGGGGCTTAGTGGTTAAGACGCTTGCCAGCAAAGCCTAAGGACCCATGTTGGATCTCCCTCCAGATCCCATGTAAGCCAGACACACAAAAGGCAAGGCAAGCGTCTGGAGTCCAGTTGCAGTGGCTGAGACCCTGGCAATCCTCTCTTGCACTCTCTCTCTTTTTTTTTTTTTAAGGTAGAATTCTTTTTAAAAAATTTTATTTATTTATTTGAAAGAGAGAGAGAGGGGGGGGCACGGGGGGGGGGGCAGATAGAGAAAAAGAGAATGGGTGTGCCAGTGCATCCAGACACTGCAGATGAACTCCAGATGCATGGGACCCCTTAATGCATCTGGCTCACGTGGGTCCTGGGTAACTGAACTTAGGTTCTTTGGCTTTGCAGGCAAGTGCTTTAACAACTAAGCAATCTCTCCAGCCCCTTTCCCACTCTCTTTAAAACAAAACAAAACAAAACAAAACAGGCTGGGTACTTTAGCTCAGTGGTAGAGCACATATTTAGTATTCTGTAGGCCCCAGGTTCTTTCCCAGCACTTACAAACAAGAAAACAAACATTAGTATATGTTGAGGTTACCTTCACACATTTGCTGGGACAAAACATCCCACTACAAGCAGCTGATGGGAAGGTTTTATTTTGGCTTATGATCTCAAGGGAAGCTTCAAGATGGCAAGGCATGAGCAGAGGCTGGATGTCACAACTGCCACAGCAGGCGGAAAACAGCAGCAAGAGAGTGAGCTCATCTCTGCAAGCGGGAGCTGGCGGTAACACTCCAAAGCCTGCCCCAGCAACATACCACCTCCAGCAAGGCTCCACCTCCCAAACTGCCACCTGCTGGGGACCAAGTATTCAGAACACGTGAATTTACGAAGGACATCTCACTCAAACCACAACATATTTTTTTTTCTTTATTGACCTGTGACTATGTCTGGTCTTATGTAACTACCATTACTATTATTTCAAAAAATATTTTATTTATTTATTTATTTGAGAGAGAGAGAGAGAGAGAGATAGAGATAGAATAGGCATGCCAGAGCCACCAGCCACTGCAAACAAACTCCAGACGCATGCACCCCCTTGTGCATCTGGCTTACATGGGTCTTAGGGAATTGAACCTGTGTCTTTAGGCTTCAAGGCAAGCACCTCCTGCTAAGCAATCTCCCCTGCCCAACTAACATTATTTAAAAATTTTATTTTTATCTTTGAGACAGGGTCTCATGTAACCCAGGCTAGCCTCCAACTTATTAAATAGCTAAGGTTGGGCTTGAATTCCTGAGCCTCCTGCTTCTACTTCCCGACCACTGGGATTACTGGAGTGTGACATCCAGTCATCTAACACTCGTGTCCATGTAAAATGTTCAGCATGATTGCATACCTACAATCTTGGTGATGGGGAGGCAGAGACAGGTGGATCCTTGGAGCTGGCTGGCCAGCTGCTCTAGTCCTATCAGTGAAGTTAAGACTAATGAGAAATCCTGTTTTCAAAAGAAATGGACGGTGGGCTGCAGATATGGCTTAGCGGCTAAGGTACCTGCCTATGAAACCAAAGGGCCCAGGTTTGATTCCTCAGTACTCACGTATGCCAGATGCACAAGGTGGCACATGCGTCTGGAGTTCATCTGCTGTGGCTAGAGGTGCTGGCATGCTCATTCTATCTGCCTCTTTCTCTCTCTCAAATAAATAAAATATTTATTTTTAAAAAATGGATGGTGTCCTGAGGATGACACCTGAGGTTGTTTTCTGGTTTCCATACGATGTACACACAAGTGCATGTACACTCACTCAAGTACACAAACATGCGTGCACACTATACAAAAGTGAAAAAAGCGCTGGAGAGGTGGCTTAGCAGAAAAAGTGCTCTTTCTGTGCAAGCATGAGAGCTTGAGAGGTCCTGAGACTGGCAAAGTTAAAATCTCCAGATCAAATGTAAAACAGCTGGGCATGGCCATCTGAGTTTGTAACCCCAGTCCTTGTGGGGGAGCAGAGACCCAAGAATCATCAGAGCCCTGCAAGCTCTGGAGTCAGTAAAAAGAGACTTTAGCTCAAAAACAAGACCAAGTGAGGCCGGGTGTGATGGCTCACACCTTCAATCCCAGCACTTGGGAGGCAGAGGTAGGAGGATTGCTGTGAGTTCAAGGCCACCCTGAGAATACAGAGTGAATTCCAGGTCAGCCTAGGCTAGAGTGAAACCCTACCTCAAAAACAAAACAAGACCAAGTGGAAGAGTGATGGAGGAGGACACACAGTGTTCCACCACAGGCAAGTGACTCCTGCAGGTAAGAGTATGGGGCACCAGAACGGCACATATGTGTACATACAGCATACCATCACCCACATACTCTCTCTCTCTGTACACATACACACAAGCAAAATATATAAAATAGAATAAAAGTAAAAATCAAGGTTTGAAATAAAAAGTATTCAATGTGCAAGACATGCCAAGGGCTGCGGATATGGCTCTGCAGGAGAGTGTTGGTTTAGTATGCACCAACCCTGGGGTTCCACCTCTAGGACCATAAGGGGGGGGGGACCAAACAACAACAACAAAAAACCTGCAGAGTATGACACTCAGGAGGCTGACACAGGATGACTGCTCCAACCTTGAGGCCGGCCTGGTGTACACTGCAAGGACTACACATTGAGGTCCTGTTCCAAAAGACCAAAAGACAAAACAAAACAAACAAACAAACAAAACACTAAGCAGTGCTGTGATTCACCACTGAATAAAGTAGACAAGGCTTCTGTTCTCCTATAATTTATATTCTAACAGGAGAAAGAAGTGGAGGTCAGGTTTTCAAAGTGAAATGACTCACCATGCACTTTAAGTAGAACTTCATAGCCACATCCAGAAAACAAGGGATTAAGTTACAGTTACCATCACAATGAAAAAGGCTTTCTCTTGCCCACAGAATTACTTTTATTTATTTGTTTGTTTGTTTGTTTGTTTGTTTTTTGAGGTAGGGTTTCGCTCTAGCCCAAGCTGACCTGGAATTCACTATGTAGTCTCAGTCTGGCCTTGAACTCACAGGGATCCTTCTAACTCAGCCTCCTGAGTGCTGGGATTGAAGGTGTGGACAACCACCTTTTTACTTGCTGCATAAATATTAGGCTGGGAGGCTTAAAGTACACGCACTGACAATAGGCCAAGGAGCCATATCTGCAAGAGAAGTATCAAAGTCGTGTTAAAACTGTTACTGCCAAGAGTACGGGGCGGAAAGGACAAGCTGTTCTGCTGACTTGAAGACCTCCTGAGTCTACTCAAAGACAAAGCCAGACCAATTATGAAAGGTCAGGCGGACTTTGCTTGTGGTTCGGGCACTACTCGAAGGAGACTGTTGTAAATCGGCTTCCTTGAGTAGACTAATCACCTGGCTCAGGAAGGAATTAGTAATTACTAGTTAATTTTAGGCTGAGAACTTTCTCTAGGCACTACACATCCCAGGGACCGCAAATTAGCCGTGCTCTGTCTGCTGCACCGCCACCGCCGTGTCGCCAGCAACTGGTCCAGTGCCTGTCTGGCTCTGAAAACTGGGTTACGAAATACTTGTGGGCCGAAAGAGCAGTGAGATGAAGACGGATGGCTTCCCGAGGGGGAACATCCCGAGGGCTTAAAACCAAAGACGAGGAGGCACATTACACCGCAGCCCTTTCCCATCAAGAGGCCAAACGACGGCCCCTCGGGGGAGGGTCACCGGGGGCTCAGGTGGAGACACCGACTGGGGGATGTAGGACACCAAGGTCATGGATGCGGGGAGGGAAGGAGACTTAGAGCTGGCTCCCCAGGTTCCTTCCTCCACGCCGTTTTCTTCTCCCGGTACACAAGCGGCAGCAGCCAGCCACCCGCCGGCCGGCATCGTCCCATCCAGCCAGCTGGGGCCGGAAGGACCCTGACAGGTGCATCCCGCGGCCCCCCGCCCAGGGCAGCCGGTCAAGGGCACTCGAGCCCCCCGGTGCTGCAGCCAATCAGCGTTTGACTGGCCCGGCACCGCAGCCAATCGGCGCGAGGCTGGCCCGGAGCCGAGGACCGCGTGTTCTTCCCTCGCGCCGTGCCGGGCTCCGGTCCCCTCCCCGCCCCCCACCCTGAAAGGGAGTGCGGCTGCCGCCGAGGGCCACACTTCCTAATGCCGGGGACTGCGCGGGTTCGCTCGGCAGCGGTGCAGGGTAGGCAGGGATGAGCCCATCGAAGGGTCACTGCGAGGCACGGACGCTCAATCCTCCAACCCCGGGGCAGGGAAGCCGAGGGAGTGCACAGAAAGCAGGGGTGCGTGCGTTTGGGAGTGGACACCGGGAGATGTCCAGCAGCGTCCACAGCCCGACCGGGCAGGCCTGCGGTCCTGACTCCATCTCAGTATCCCTTGGCTTACCTGGCTCTGGCGGAGGCTGCGGCGGCCAGGCCTGGGTGGAAGGCGGCAGCCACGCCGGAGAGGACGCGGCCGGAGTGCAGCAGGGCCATGGTGGGCGGAGGGCAGTGGGCAGCTGCAGGGCCGAGCGGAAGAAAAGCGGCTGCGGGCTGTGAGGCGCGGGCTCCTGAACAAGGTGAGGACGCTGACTCCCCTGGGCGCGGCTAGAGCGGCCGCCTGCCAGGCCCGAGCGGCGTCACAGCGGCCCCTGGCGGCCGGGGGCGGAGCCGCGAGCCCCCCTCGGAGGCCCGGAAGCCGTGGGCTAGGGCGCCAGGGTTTATCCCCGCCTAGGCAGGCGACAGTGTGTGCGGATGCGCTGCACCGGGCGCTGGCCACGCTGCATCCAGACCGCCGGCACAGCGACGAGTGTACCAGTTCGAAACGTGGGAAGATGTAGGGTGACGCCGGGGAATTATTTTTCTCAATGCCTTACAGTCATTAGGACTCAAGGCGGATTTAACTTCAAGCCTCGATCATCTGCGTCAAAATCCCAAATGCTGCCTTTCCCCCTCATGGGAGGGGATAGCAAGTTTATTTTGTGGGACAGTTGTGAGAATTAACTAAGAGTAGCAGATTGTGTCTAAAAATGGCCAGATTTAGTAAACACAAGAGAACCTATACTTAGCCGGGTGTGGTGGTGCACATCTTTAATCCCAACACTTGGGAGGCAGAGGATCGCTGTGAGTTCAAGGCCACCCTGAGACTACACAGTGAATTCCAGGTTAGCCTGAGCTAGAGTGAAACCCTACCTTGAAAAACCCCCCAAAAGAGAGAGAGAGAGAGAGAGAGAGAGAGAGAGAGAACCTATACTTAATGACAAACTTATGCAGGTCAAATTGTCAAAATTGTGTGTGTGGAAAGGAATGAATCTTTTTTTTCTTTTTTTCTTTTTTTTTTTTGGCTTTCCAAGGTAGGGTTTTGCTGTAGCCCAGGCTGACCTGGAATTCACTATGTAGTCTCAGGGTGGCCTCGAACACTCTTCCACCCTCATACCGCTGTCTCCCAAGTGCTGGGATTAAATAAAGGCGTGTGCACCCACACTGGGCTGAATCTTTTTTGGGGGGGGTCGGGATGGGTTTTTGAGGTAGGGTCTCACTCTGGTCCAGGGTGACCTGAAATTCACTATATAGTCTCAGGGTGGCCTTGAACTCACGGCGATCCTCCTACCTCTGCCTCCCAAGTGCTGGGATTAAAGGCGTGCACCACCATGCCCAGCAAGGTTGCATCATTTTTGAAGGAAAAAAAAAAAAGAAAAAAGAAAGAACTTGAGAGTCAAACAAGTCCACTCTGAACTTGGGTGTATGCCCTGAAGCCCGGATAGAAATGTGCCTCTTGCCAACTTACTGTATCCTTTGTGGCCCCACACTGCCTTTTTCATAAAGTATGCAGTTCCCTATATAGGGTCACATGGTAGGTTTGCAGTCCATCTCTAATTTACTCTGGTGGGCTAGCTACTTCACTGACCTTGACTTGTGGGTCCATAGGCAGTGACTTAATATTCTACCACTACACAGCCTGCTTGGGTTACTGTAACAAAGCTCATGTTTGGTGGTTTAAAGCAACAGGAAATTATTCTGTCCCAGTTAAGGCCAGAAGTCCAAAATAAAGGTCCATGTCTTCTGATGGTCCAGGAAGATATGATTCTCTCCAAGCTTCTGGCAATTGCCTGTAACTCTTTGTTTATTAAAAAAAAATCATTTATTTATTTGTGTGTGTGTCCAGAGTTTCTTGTTTGTGCCACTTTTTGTGTCTACCTTTTTTTTTTAAAATTTTATTTATTTATTTGAGAGAGAGAGAGAGAGAGAGAGAGTGAGCAGGAATTAGATAGAGGGAGAAGGGGCACACCAGGGCTTCCAGCCACTGCAAACGAACTCCAGATGCATGTGCCACCTTGTGCATCTGGCTTATGTGGGTCCTGGGGAATCAAACCGAGGTCCTTTGGCTTTGCAGGCAAGCGCCTTAACCGCTAAGCCATCTCTCCAGCCCTTGTGTCTACCTTTATGTGGGTGGGTGAGGAATTGAAACCTGGTCCACAAGCTTTGCAAGCAAGTGCCTTTAAATGCTGAGCCATCTCCCCAGCCTATGCCTGCACTTCTGAGCATTCCTTTGCTTAGCGATACTTGTAATCTCTGCCTTTGTCACCACAGTAGTGTTCTCTTCCTGTCTTTTCAGTATGATACTTTACAGTATGATACAGTAAGATGAGTGTGGTGGCAAAAACCTGTGATCCCAGCACTGGGGAATCTGAGGCAGAAGGATTGCATGTTTGAGGCCAACCTGGGCTAACAGTGGGAACCCTATCTAAAACAAAATCAATATTGTTAACATTTCGGGGAAGGGTGTTTATTATACTGGGCTGGTGTGGCCTTTCTGCCTGCCACGTTCTCAGGAATTTAGATTCTTCCAACCGTACACACATGTACACAGGCACACACATACACAGCTTTAAGTGTGGCCATCAACTAGGAGTCCAAGATGGCTTCAGTAGGAGGGCAAAGTGCTCGTACTATCTGTCACTTAGGGGAACTAGGGGGAGATAGAGTGGCAAATGTCAGATGGAGTAGAGAGCAAGCCAGAAGAGAGGGCAGGAAGGGCTCATTGCCCACGGGGGAAATCACGAGACCTTCTTAGGAGAGCTGGCATTTAAGCTGAACTTTGCAGAGCTTGTGCTGTGCCAGAGGCTGTGGGGACGGCAGAGGCCAGATGCAGCCTGAAGCTCAGTGTGGAGTATGTAGGAGAACAAGGATGCCCTTCTGACCATTGTCCCTCTGGCCATTCCCTGGGTTTCCACCTGTACCTCACAACCTGACCCTGCTCCTAAATTACTTGGATTTCTGAATCTTGCTGTTCAGGTTTGGTCAGATCTGTCTCTTCCTCCTGTGTGCAGGTCCCTTAAGCTACTCATCTGTCCCTGTAGTCTCAGCACCTTCTGGCAGTCCCCCAGCCTTCAGACTCAACCATGACATCCCTACTTTACACTATGAAGGAAACACCTTTTAAAAAATGTCCATCAGTTTTGTTTGTTTGTTTGTTTGTTTATTTATTTTAGTTTTTTTTTTTTTGAGGTAGGGTATCACTCTGGCCCAGGCTGACCTGGAACATACTTTGTAGTCCTAGGTTGGCCTTGAACTCACATGATCCTCCTACCTCTGCCTCCTAAGTGTTGGGATTAAAGACATGCACCACCACACCTGGCTTTTTTTTTTTTTTTTAATAATAGAGACAGAATGGGCATGCCAGGGCCTCCAGCCACTGCAAATGAACTCCAGACACACGTGCCACCTTGTGCATCTGGGTTACATGGGCACTGGGGAATCAAACCAGGGTCATTAGGCTTTACAAGCAAGAACTTTAACCACTGAACCATCTCTCCAGCCCTATTTTTTTTATTTTTATTTATTTGACAGAGAAAAAGGGAGAGAGAGAGAGAGAGAGAGGAAGAATAGGGGCCCCAGGGCTTCCAGCCACTGCAAATGAACTCCAGATGCATGCACCCCCTTGTGTTTCTGGATAACATGAGTCCTGGAGAATCGAACCAGGGTCCTTTGGCTTTGCAGGCAAATGCCTTAATCACTAAGCCATCCCTCCAGCCCTTTATTTATTTGTTTATTTTTTGAGGTAGGGTCTTGCTTTAGCCCAGGCTGACCTGGAATTCACTATGTAGTCCCAGGCTGGCCTCAAAGTCATGGTTATCCTCCTACCTCTGCCTCTTGAGTGCTGAGATTAAAGGCATGCACCATCATGCCTGGCTGGTTTTGTTTATATTTTGTTAATGTTCTTACTCTGTTTTGCTTAAGACAATGCAGTTCTCTGGACTAGCAGTGGGAGCCACCCTTGGGTTCGTGGCTCGTCTCTAGGACTCAGATATCCCAGTCCATGTATGCTCCCTTCTGCTGGGGCTGGAGCTTTTCTAGGTCTCTCATTCCCTGCTGGCCCCAGACAAGCCCAGAGGAAGCATGTCTGAAGTGAGTTAAGAAAGTGCTAGGCTGGGCATGGTGGCACATGCCTTTAATCTCAGCACTTGGGAGGCAGAGGTAGAAAGATTGCCATGAGTTCTAGGCCACCCTGAGACTATATAGTGAATTGCAGGTTAACCTGGGCTAGAGCGAGACCCTACCTCGAAAAACCAAAACGTACAAAAGGGGGGGGTGCCTTTTTGGGGGGGGCTGGGGAGATAGCTTTGTGGGTAAAGTGCTTCTGCACAAGAGTGCGGATCTGAGTTCAGATTTCCACGTCAACCTGGATGCTATAGTAGGCATCTGTAATCCTAGCACTCCTGTGGCGAGATTGGAGGTGGAGAAGGTCATGGGCTGACTAACCTGGAGAATGAAGTGATGAACAACCAGAGACCCTGCCTCAGATGAGGTGAACGTCGAGAACCTACACGCAGTGTTGTCCTCTGACCTCCATGTGTGCACGTGTGCTAGAGCACACCATAACACTCATACAGGGGTTACTCTGGAGCCCTGGGTGCCTGTGCACACGTGGTGGGGGTGTGCATTGTGAGAGTCACATGCTAGAGAGGTCTTTTATCAGACTCAAATTTGTCGTCATTTGTTTTCTTTTCTTTTTTGGTTTTTCGAGGTAGGGTCTCACTCTGGCCCAGGCTGACCTGGAATTAACTATGTCGTCTCAGGGTGGCCTCGAACTCATGGTGATCCTCCTACCTCTGCCTCCCGAGTGCTGGGATTAAAGGCGTGTGCCACCATGCCAGGCTTGTTTTCTTTTAACACTACTCTGAACCACAGCTGGATTCTGCTGGAGTTGTGAGAGCCACCCCAGACAGAACTGCCTGCTCACCAGGATCAATCCAGACGAAGCTCTGCTGAACAGGAAATAGCTCCTCTCAGCCGGAAGCTGACTGCCTGCACTCAGTCCTGTTGAAGTTGGGTGTATAGAACTCCAGAAACCCAAAGGGTGCTCAGCTCATGTAGAGCAGCTCTTCCCATGCTGGAAAGTGCACTATACTCACCCAGAGAACTTGTTAGAATGTAGGCCCAGGTGTCCACTAGGTGTTGGAGATTGTGACCTCTATTCCCTACCCACCCAAGAGGCCATTGCTGCTGGCTAGCAGGTCACACTGCAGGTAGCATATTCCCTAGTCCATAACCTGCCAACCTTTTGTAGAGGTAAAATCAAGACCCAGAGGTAGAAACCATGCCCCAAACTCCACACTTCCCACTACACTGTAGCAGGGGGTGCTAAGGCCAAGAGGTGTGTGTGTGTGGGGGGGGGGAGAGTACTGCCTGAGGTCATACAGAAAGCCGAGGTTTGATACAGAAACAGAAGCACAGATGAAAAGGCCAGGCTTGGGGCTGGGGAGATGATTCAGTGGATAAAAGTCACTTGTCGAGCCACTGCGAGTACCTGAGTTTGGCTCTCAGTTTGGATACAGACCCCTTGTAAAAGCCAGAAGTTGTGGCAGGTTTCCTTACTCCCACTGAGAAGGGAGGTGGAGACAGGGGAATTTTCCAGAAGCTCACAAATGTAGCGGTGAGCAATGAAACCCTGCTTTAAAATGAGGTAGAAGCTGAGGACCTACCTAAAAACTGTCCTCCAACCTCCACACACATGCCATGGCATGCACACACATACATGCACACCAAACAAATTGTCCAAATATACATATACATATATATGTATTATATAATCATACACACACATATAATGCCAGGCTTGGTGGCTTATACCTATAATTCCAGCACTCAGGAGACTGAAGTAAGTTTGCCAGGAGTTCCAGGTTGGTCTGAACTATAGAGTGAGACCTTATCTTAAAAGAGGGGGATCTGGGGAGATGACTCAATAAGTAAGAATACGCAGCACCCATGTAAAAACTGGGCATGGTGGCACATGCCTGTAATCCCAGCCCTGGGGAGATGGAAGTAAGAGGATTCCTGAAGTTTGTTGGCCAGCTAGTCTAGCAGTATTGGTGAATCCCAGGTTCAGCAAGAGACTCTGTCTTAAAAAATGAGGTGGATGGGCTAAAGACCCGAGTTTGATTCCCCAGTACCCACGTAATGCCAGATGTACAAGATGGCATATACATCTGGAGTTTTGTTTGCAGTGGCTAGAAGCCCTGGTGTGCCTATTCTCTTTCTTTCTACCTGCCTCTTTCTCACTCAAATTAATAAACAAAACATTAAAAAAAAAATAAGGTAGAGGGATGGAGACATGGATTAGCAGTTAAGATGGTTGCCCATAAAGCCTAATAACCTAAATTCTGTTCTCTAGTATCCATGGAAAGCCAGATGCACAAGGTGGCACATGCATCTGGAGGTCATTTGCAGTGGGTGGAGTCCCTGGTGCACCTATTCCCTCTCTCTTTGCTGGGCGTAGTGGTATATACCTTTAAACCCGGCACTCAGGAGGCTGCGGGAGGAGGATCACTTCAAGGTCCGCTTGCAACTACATAGTGAATTTCCAGGTCAGCCTAGGCTAGGTGAGACCCTAACTTGGAAAACAAAACAGCAAAACAGATAAACAAAAAGTAAGGTGGCAAGGAAGACACTCAGTGTCGGCCTCTAGCCTCCACA
Organism: Dipus sagitta; assembly: GCA_036346955.1. NCBI lineage: Eukaryota > Metazoa > Chordata > Mammalia > Rodentia > Dipodidae > Dipus > Dipus sagitta. The sequence continues at coordinate 240,134,537 of CM070770.1, forward strand.
TGCACATGTGTACACACATATGCATCCATACAATACAAACATGCTACAAACATGCACAACACACACACACACACACACACACACACACACACACACAATGGGGCTGAGTCCATGAAGAGGGAAGAGTTCAAAGGCCTAAGATGGGAATGTGTCTGTTAGTTTGTAAAATAGCAAGGACCTCAGTGTATCTGGACTTTACAGTGAGGGTGATAGGTGGAGATCCCAGTTAAACAGGCATCGTGACCACTGTAAAGACTTACTTTACTCTGAGCGGCAGGGGAGATGTGTGAGGGGGTGCAGCAGGGTATGTCATGATTTAGTTTATGTTCTTTAAATTTTTTTTAAATTTATTTATTAGAGAGAGAGGCAGATAGAGAGAGGATGAACATGCCAGGGACTCTAGCCACTGCAAATGAACTCCAGACACATGTGCCACCTTGTGCATCTGGCTTTATGTGGGTCCTAGGGAATTGAACCTCAGTCCTTTAGCTTTGTTGACAAGTCCCTTAACCATTAACTAAGCCATGAGAACCATTTTTCTCTTCAGCCCTGAAAACTGTTTTTGTTGTTGCATGTTTTAGTTCTTGGGTGTTCGTTTTTTTTTTTTTTTTTTTTTTTTCTAATTTCAAGATAGGGTTTCGCTCTAGCCCAGGCTGACCTGGAATTCACCATGTAGTCTCAGGGTGGCTTTGAACTCATGGTAATCTTCCTACCTCTGCCTCCCAAGTGCTGGGACTAAAGATAATGAGCCACCATGTCTGGCTAGTTCTTGTTTTTTTTTTTTTTTTTTTTTTTTTAATTTTCTTACTTTATTGAACCATGCTAGTATTCTTTCAGGGGCAAACATACAGACCAGACAAACAGGCCACAGTGAAGAAATATTTTTATGAGACTTAGGAAATCACAAGATAATTTCAGTACTGTTGTTCAGTGGTGCTTCTTATCATTATTCTGGGACTCCAGCATATACTCAGCTCCCAGCGCTACCACAAATGCAGCAAAGCCCCACTTGAATCCTTTTAACAGTATACCAGTAAAGGAGAGATTGTTTGCAAAGCCACCCATGTATCTCCAAGCTTCATTGCGGCCCCATGGATCCCTTAGCCCTCGCGCAGCCAGCCTTTCCTGAACAGTTTCTAATGGTGTCCCTTCTATTTTCCACTGTTTATAATCTGGAAGTTCCAGTTTACTATGTCCATGTCCATGTCCATGTCCAGGAGCCATGTCTGACAGCAATCTGACCTCTCAGGACACTCACTATTCAACCTTCCAGGCAGAGCCAAACGGAAACGCTAGTTCTTGTTTTTTGAGAGAAGGACTCACACTATGGCCCAGGTTGGCCTGATGCTCATTATGTAGTCCAGGCTTACCTTTAAACTCACTACTAAGTCACCTCTCCAGCCCATAGTTTATGTTTTTGACAGGACCCCTAGTTTCTACTCTGAGACAGTAGTTTCGACAGTGAGACATTAGCCTACTTCAGGCAGACAAGATTAGAGGGATAAGAAAGATAGAAAAAAAGAAAGATAGAAACAGGGAGAGTCAGAGACAATGGGAGAAAGAATAAGAATCTGTGTTCCAGGCTTATCACCAGGCAGAAGCCAGGGCTACCCTGGGAATAACATGTAGTAGGGAGGCAGGTGTGACCTGGGTCCAAGCCCTTGCAACTCTCAGGTCCTATGGCATTGCCAGACGTAGTTCCCTTTCTGTTGCCCAACCTTGCCCCTTATCTGCCATCATTGAGCCAGGTCCAAGGCTGCCCTCACCACCACCCAGATACAGGAATACAGGTCCATCCCGGCCAGCCCAGTGTTGGTCATTCATCCAGTACCACTAACAGTAGGGATGAAGGAGAAGACATGGCATGATGTGTGTCCTGACTTGCTCTCCAATTCCCATACGTTCCAGTCTTTCTAAAGGATTGCCCTTATATACACAGTGCTATGGAGCAGGACTTGTTCATCTATGAGTTCATTTTCTGCTCATCTCCTCATGTAGAATGCAAGAGCTGCAAAAATAGATATTTTTCGGGGCTAGAGAGATGGCGTAGTGGTTAAGATGCTTGCATGTGAAGTCTAAGGTCTCAGGTTCAGGACTCAAGTTCAATTCCCCAGAGCCCATGTGAGCCAGATGCACTTGGTGGCACATGTGTCTGGAGTTTGTTTGCAGTGGCAAGACGCCCTGGTATACCCATTCTCTCTCTCTCTGTCTCTCTTTCCCTCATTCCCTCCCTCTTCCTCTCTCCTTGCAAATAAATTAAAAATATTAAAAAATAGATGTTTTTCTTTGTATTTTCATTCTTTATTTTTAAGTATTGAATTTTTATTTTTGGAGAGAGAGAGAGAGAGAGAGAGAGAGAGAGAGCGCGAGCGCGAGAGTGTGAGGCAGCGCAAGCCTTAACTGCTAAGCCATCTCTCCAGCCCCTGTATTTTCGTTCTTTTTTTTTTTTTTTTTTTTTTGGTTTTTCGAGGTAGGGTCTCACTCTGGCTCAGGATGACCTGGAATTAACTATGTAGTCTCAGGGTGGCCTCGAACTCACAGTGATCCTCCTATCTATGCCTTCCAAGTGCTAGGATTAAAGGCATGCACCACCACGCCCAGCTGTATTTTCATTCTTATATCTTCCCAGGGGCCTGGCTGGTGCGTGGTAGGCATTTGTTATTTTTTGAAGTAGTAATTCCAAAATGAATAGTAAATGAAGCCAGATTTAGGAACAGGAAAAAAATGGGGCTGGGGATATAACTATGGTAGAGTGCTTGCCCTTATGCATGAGAGCCAAGGTTTCAATTCCCAACATCACAAACAAAATAAAGGAATTCAACTATCTTTAAAAAAAATCATACATAGATATCTACAAGGGTCTTTTGCATCCAGCCTGAGCTTGAGTGACCTGACTGGACTGTTAGGCTGTTACAAAACTGGCACCAGAGACTGAGTGGAGGATCCAGACAAAAGTTTATTTTAACGCCAGTGTGGGCACGGGAATCTCTTTCAAAGCCTGGACTCTGATTCTTGGTGTTTCAGAGCTTATATACCTTATCTCAGACTACTCTCGTTATTGTTAGGTCTCAGAGATAGGCGAGTTTTACGGAAACAGAAAAATGGTTAATTAGTAGGCAGATGCCCGCAGCTGTGCTATGGAGATAAAAAGATGATTTTCAGTACAGGTCAGAAGCTGCAATACAAATTATGGCCTTAAACCAAAAAGATTACAGTGTTTGGGCAAAAGATTGTGTAGTACAATGTAGCCAATACAGAAGTCAATGCAGTACACGACATAACACTGGGGAAGGGACTTCTGACTTACATGTCCTAACCCCAATTGCCATCTCAGGCTATAGCATCAGTTCTGCAGGTCAACTAGTCCCCGGATTGCAGGAAGAAAGGAGGGAAGTCTTGCCCTGGGCTAGGAAACTGAATGGGAGTGTTGCAGAGCGTTGTAGAATGTGCTCTTGTGATCAACTTGTGTAGGCAGTAAAAAGGCGAGGCGGGAGGAGACAGAAGCCGAGTGCTTCAGTTACAAGGGATCAGAAGCTAAATGGCTCTGTTGAGTTGACCTGATTTGGGGAAAGATGGCCTGACTTTTGTCACTGCAGAAACCCCCACCCCATCCTGCCAAGTGACTGCTGAAAGCTTCGCTGGGAGAAGGTAGAACAGTATTACAGTTTGGATCTGGAATATATCCTAAGATAGCTTTGTCCTTAACACAATGCAATGGATTTCAGAAAGTGATTGGCTCATGAGGGCCCTGGCCTTATTTATAGATTCATCTACTGATGAGTTCATAATTTTTTTTTTGTGTGTGTGTTTTTGAGGTAGGGTCTCACTCTAGCCCAGGCTGAACAGGAACTCATTCCTGTAGTCCCAGACTGGCCTTAAACTCATCACAATCATCCTATCTCTCTGCCTCCTGAGTGCTGGGATAAAGGGCATGTGGCACCATGCCTAGCTGAGTTCATAATTTTTTTTTGAGGTAGGGTCTCCCTCTGGCCCAGGCTGACCTGGAATTCACTATGGAGTCTCAGGGTGGCCTTGAACTCACGGCAATCCTCCTACCTCTGCCTCCTGAGGGCTGGGATTAAAGGCGCGCTCCACCACGCCCAGCTTTGGCTTTTTTTTTTTTTTTTTTTTTTTTTTTTTGAGGTAGGATCTCACTCTAGCTCAGCCTGACCTGGAATTCACTATGTATTTTCAGGCTGGCCTTGAACTCACATCGATCCTCTTACCTCTGCCTCCCAAGTGCTGGGATTAAAGGTGTGTGTCATCATGCCCAGTGAATTAATAATTATAAAAAATATTTATTAATTTGTAAGGAGAGAAAGGGAGAGAAAGAGAATGTTAATGGGCATGCCAGGGCCTCTTGCCACTGTAAACAAACTCTAGATGCATGCATTGCTTTACGCATCTGGCATTACATGGGTGCTGGGGAATTGAACCCTGAGCCAGTAGGCTTCGCAAGCAAGTGGCTTTAACTGCTGAGCCATACACCCAGCCCATTAAAAAACCTTCTTTTTACAAACCTTATACAGATACATAATGTGCCCTTGTAATTCCCTTCCACCACATTCATTTACTCCTTCTGTGTCCTTCCTTGCACTGAACTCCCTCTTTCCAACAAGTCCCTCTTTGTTACAGTTTCCTTCTCATTGCTGGCACAAAGCACCTAAGCAAAAGCAGCCTGTGGGAGGAAAGGGTTTATTTTGGCTTACAGACTTGAGAGGAAGCTCCATGATGTCAGAGATAAGCAGGGTATGAGCAGAAGGTGGACATCACCTCCTGGCCAACATCAGGTGGACAACAGCAGCAGGAGAGTATTCCAGACACTGGCAAGGGGAAGCTGGCTATAATGCCCAGAAGCCTCCCTCCAGTAACACACCTCCAGTAAGGAGCCAATTTCCAATTTGCCGTCAGCTGAGGAATCAAGCATTGAGATTACATGAGTTTATAGGAGATACCTAATTCAAACCACCACACTCTTCTGTTTTGATATCATCATTTTAAAAAATACTTTATTTTTATTTATTTATTTGAGTGAGATAGAGAAAGAGGGAGGGAGAGAGAAGAGAGAGAGAGAATGGATGTGCCAGGGTCTTCAGCCACAGCAAACGAACTCCAGATGCATGTACCCTCTTGTGCATCTGGCTTACATGGGTCCTGGGGAATCAAATTTGGGTCCTTTGGCTTTGCAGGCAGGTCCCTTAACTGCTAAGCCATCTCTTCAGCCCCAATATCATCATTTTTTCTTGCCCTCATATTATGCAGGTCTTGTGAAGTTCACATCAGCCACTGGGAGGTCATGAATGCAAAAGCCACACAGTGTCTGGAAGGCATCATTCCAGAGCACTCTTCCCTGTCCTGGCTCTTACATTCTTTCTGCCATCTCTTCCGCAATGGTCCCTGAGCCTTGGAGGGTGTGATAGGGATGGAAGAGAGTGGATTCTTTTTATTTATTTTTATTTTAGACACACACACACACACACACACATTGAAGAGCCCAAGCCAAAGTAACGCCATGACAGACTTTAAATATATTAATAGGCCTAAGTTTCTGTTTGCCTGCAGGGCCCAAATTACTGACACAGCACTTTGCAGTTACTGAGAAAAACAACCACAAACTGCTCAATACCCAAAATAATCCCTGTAACGGGCCAATCAAAAAGGAACAAGTAAATGTTATACATTCCTGTGGCTCTTGTGACTGTAGATAAGTTTGCTTAACGTTTCTCAGCTACTATGTAACCAATCAGCTTGCCACATATATGTTCTTGCTAAACGTCAACCAATCATGTAACTGCTACATTGGAAATTCCCCTTTTCTTTGTTTGAACCTAATAAAAGCTCCTCCCAGAAGCCATTCGGGGCTCTTGGATGGACTCTCTGCATTGGTAAAGTCTGGAGCCAGAGCTTAAGCCGGAAATAAAGCTCTTTGCTGTTGCATACGTGTCCAACTCTCTTGGTGGTCTTTGGGGACTCCGCGATCTGGGCATAACAACAGAGAGACAGAGAGAGAGAGAGAGAGAGAGAGAATTGGCATGCCAGGGCCTCAGCCACTGCAATTGAACTCCAGATGTTTTGCCACTTAGTGGGCATGTGTAATCTTGTGCTTGCCTCACCTTTGTGTGTCTGGCTAACATGGGATCTGGAGAGTAGAACATGGGTCCTTAGGATTTGCAGGCAAGCATCTTAACTGCTAAACCATCTCTCTAGCCCAAGGGTAGATTCTTTTTTTTTTTTTTTTTTCAAGGTAGGGTCTCACCTTAGCCCAGGCTGACCTGGAATTCACTCTGTATTCTCAGGGAGGCCTTGAACTCACGGTGATCCTCCTACCTCTGCCTTCCAAGTGCTGGGATTAAAGGCATGTGCCACCATGCCATGCCCGGCAAGAGTGGAATCTTGGTGCAAAGGATGTGTCCAGCCGGGTTCTCCCTCCCTGTTTCTAACATACTTGTTAGCTATTCCTTGCCTGTTACAACTCAGCATGAAAGACCTTTCCAGAGGCTAGCACCATGCTTTTTAATGTCCCAGCCTTCAGAAGCATGACTTACTGTGTGTAAACTACCCAGTCTGGGGAACTCTGTTACCATAGCAGAAGATGGACAAAGACACCCCACCGCCCTCGTCCTTCACCCCAGACTTCCCCAGGAAAAGGCAAAACCTCTGAAGATGGTTAACATTTCCTCTGCACATGAGCATTACTCTGGAAGGAGGCAGGAGCAGAATTTTCTGTGGACTCTGTCCCTCTTCAGAGATTCCTTCCACAGAATATCTCCTAAGATCTTACAGAACATGCTGGCCTCTGGCATTTTTCTCATTGAGATATGTCATACTGGCCCACAGAACATTTTCAAACACTTCTATGTACATACCATCACGCAGAAAAACACTTACATATGGCCTTGATGATTAGAAGGAATTGAATGAATGATTTTTTTTTTTTTTTCTAAAGAGACAGAATCTCACTATGTTGCCCAAGCTGACTCTGAATTTTTGGGCTCAAGCAATCCTCCTGCCCTAGCTTCCCAAGTAGCTAAGACTATAGGTTAGTGTTACTCTATCTGATTTAATAAATGTTTTTAAAAGTACTTCACAGGCTGGAGAGATGGCTTAGGGATTAAGGTGCTTGCCTGCAAAGCCTGATGACTGGGGTTCAGTTTCCCAGTGCCCACACAAAGCCAGATGCACAAGGTGGTACATGCGTCTGGAGTTCATTTGCAGCAGCTGTAGGCCCTGGCATGCCCATTCTCTCAGTTTCTCTTCTCTCTGCTTGTAAATAAATAAAATTATTATTATTATTATTATTATTATTATTGTTATTGCTATTATTATTTTTTGAGGTAGTGTCTTGCTCTAGCCCAGGCTGACCTGGAATTCACTATGTAGTCTCAGGGTGGTCTTGAACTCACAGTGATCCTCCTACCTCTGTCTCCCGAGTGCTGGGATTAAAGGCATGCGTCACCACACCGGGCTAATAAAATTATTTTTAAAAAGTGCTTCATTAATGGTGCCGTTCTGTGGTTCCCTGTGTGCAGGCTCTGGATGAGCCATGAGTCGCCTTTACTCTGCCTCACACGCTTTTCACCACCAGTGCTCCAGTGTCCTTGTTGGTTACAGTCACAAAGCAGGGGCTGTAGGTGCTAACATAACCCTGTGCCCGTGCAGCCACCTACTTGCAGAGACAGGCAGAGTGGCCAACATACTGGTGAGTGCCTGTGTGTGCCCCATGCTGTGCCAAGGACTACGGGGCACATAGAGGCCAGCACAGCCTTGAAGTGCTCATGAAGGAGGTTCTGGAAGCTTGGGGTGGTGAGAGGTGGCTTTTGGCTGGGGACAGAGGAGAGGTGGCGTGGAGGAGGCAGTGCATGGCAGGGACTCACAGGAAGAGGAGATGTCTCAAGCCATCATCTGTGCTTCGCAGCTCTCGTGTCTGGGAGACAAGGGTAGGGCCCTGTTGTCTCCCGCACTCAATGTTGTGAGCATAGGCACCAGACACTGAAGTGACACACCCAGCACCAGCCACACAGAACCACTCTGTTAGCCTCGCTTTTCACATTGTCTCACCCGTTGTTTCGTCAGTGACGTCTGCCCTTCTGGCTGCCTGTGCTGGACCCACCCTTCCCTGCCCATGGGGCAAGGAGAGCCAGCCAGGATGAAGATGGGAGGTCCTGAATGTGTTCACCCACAGATTTCACATATGTGCCTCTCATCCGCCCCACGACCTGACATGCTCACTGCTGAGTCATGTTGAGTGCTTACCCATTTCCTTGAGCCAGAAATCCACGAGTTCTTGATCTGTCTCTCACCTCCCATACTCCTTAGTGGACCTCCAGAACATCTAGAATATCAATAATAATAATTATTAATAATAAATGAGACACTTATTCACTCAATTATTTCTCAAAGTGATGTTGTGCAGTTGGTGCTGTGATGATCACAACTGTCTGCGGTAGTGATTTCATGAGTTCAAACTGTCTCCTTGCTGCAGCGTCAGTGTGAGCATTAGCCATGAGGAGTAAGGTGCAGCTTCATTCCAACACTCAGGGGCTGAGGACATAGCTCAGTGGCAAGTCAGTTACCTGGCATGCATGCGATCCTGGCTTTGATACTCAGCACCGGAGCAAGCCCCACATAAAACAAACAACAGTTGGACCGTCGTGGTGGTGCACGCCTTTAATCCCAGCACTCGGGAGGACAAGGTAGGAGAATCAATGTGAGTTCGAGGCTAGCCTGAGAGTACATAGTGAATTCCAGGTCAGCCTGGGCTAGAGTGAAACCCTACCTTGAAAAACAAAAACAAAAACAACAAAACAAAACAAACAAATAAAAAACCCCAAGAAACGAAAAGCAAATCTCTTCTCCCACCAATGACTATAGCAACCCGGAAGTGCCTGAACTGTTCCCACCGACAGCCACTGCTTGTCAGGGACCAGACAGGCTCATACATGCTAACTGGAAACGAATGTCCTCCACAGGATGCTGTCCCAACACACCATGGGTTTCCTGAACCATAGTCGTTTTTCCATACAACTTATTCAGAAGGAAAAACCCTCTCAAGCTGGTTGATAACACAGAGATTACCCAGCTCAATTGTCTCATTTTCCACGTGGAAAAATACTGGATTTGATACAGAAGGTGACTTACTTCGTTTAAGGTGAGTTCCTGCATGGCGTAAGTAGAATTGGAATCAAGACTTCCAGATTTCAGACCATCACTCTTTAAAAAAAAAAATTTATTTGTGTGGAGAGAGAGAGTGAGAGAGAGAGACAGGACTCTAGCCACTGCAAGCAAACTCAAGATGCATATGCCACTTTGTGCATCTGGCTTTATGTAGGTACTGGGGAATCAAACCCAGGTTGTTAGACTTTGCAGGCAAACGAGCAACTCTCCAGCCCCAGACCATCACTCGTATTGATTTTAGCTACTTGAAAGTGGTAAAAAGGACTGGCTCCAAGTTTTGGCTTTCTACATGGATGAAAAGATGGAGTGTGATTACCAAAGGAGAGGCTTCCCAAACAAGGGAGGCTGTGTGAAGCAGAAATGCTGTGAAACATTTAAAAACTTTTTTTTTTTTTTCAAGGTAGGGTTTCACTTTAGTCCAGGCTGACCTGGAATTCACTATGGAGTCTCAGGGTGGCCTCAAACTCACAATGATCCTCCTACCTGTGCCTCCCTAGTGCTGGGATTAAAGGCATGTGCCACCACACCTGGTTAAAAACTTTTTAAAAAATATTTTAAAATTTTATATTTATTTGAGAGAGAGGGAGAGAGAGAGAGGCAGATATACATAGCTATATCTATCCATATCTATATACATATATTTTGAGAGAGACAGAGAGAGAGCGAGCAAATGGACATGCCAGGGCCTTCAGCTGCTGCAAACAAACTCCAGACGCATGTGCCACCTTGTGCATCTGGCTTATGGGGGTCCTGGGAAATTGAACCTGGGTCCTTTGGCTTCATAGACAAATGCCTTAACCACTAAGCCATCTCTCTACCCTTATTTAAAACCTTTTTATTGGGCCTGGAGAGATAGCTAGTAGTTAAGGCACTTGCCTGCAAAGCCTAAGGACCTGGGTTCAGTTCCCTAGTGCCCATATAAAACCAGATGCCCAAACTGACATATGCATCTGGAGTTCATTTGCAGAGGCTGAAGGCCCTGGCATGCCCATCCTCTCTGTCTGTATTCTCTCTCTATCCCTGCTTGCAAATACATAAATAGAAATTTTAAAAAAGTTATTTTACTTTTAATCATTTTGCCTTCTCTTTGGGCACTCAATGACAAGTATATATCTATATATATTTAAAGGTAGGGTCTTACTTTAGCCCGGGCTGACCTGGAATTCACTGTGTAGTCTCAGAGTAGCTTCAAGCTCATGGCAATCTACCTATCTCTGCCTCCTGAGTGCTGAGATTAAAAGTGTGGGCCATCATGCCTGGTTGACAAGTACATATTTCACTGGCATATTTCAGTTGCTTATGCCATTTAATTTACAAGTGTCAAGTGTGAGCCATGTAATAAGAAAACCATGACAATTCTCACCAGAACCTGAAACTATGGAAGGAGGTTAGATATAGATAATGATAGTAGAGCTTTAAAAAGGATAGGGGTGTCAGAGAGATGGCCCAGTGTTTAAAGGTACTAGGTGGGTTCAATTTCCCAGTACCCATGTAAAGCCATATGCACAAAATAGCTCATGTGTATGGAGTTTGTTTGCAGTGATAGGTGGCCCTGGCACACCCATACTTTATCTATTCTCTCTCAAGTAAATAGATAATATATATATATATATATATGTATATGTATATATATATATATATATATATGGCCTACAGCCACTGCAAACGAACTCCAGATGCGTGCGCTCCCTTGTGCACCTGGCTAACGTGGGTCCTGGGGAATCCAGCCTTGAACCGGGGTCCTTAGGCTTCACAGGAAGCACTTAACCGCTAAGCCATCTCTCCAGCCCGATAAAAAATATTTTTAAAAGAGGATGATAATTGGCTGGAGAGATGGCTTAATGGTTAAGGCACTTGCCTGCAAAGCCTAAGGACCCATGTTTGACTCCCAAGAACCCACGTAAGCTAGACACACAAGGTGACACATGTGCACAAGGTGGTGCATGTGTCTGGAGTTCGATTGCAGTGGTTAGAGGACCTGTTGCACCAATTCTCTCTCTCTCTCTCTCTCTCTCACTCTCATATAAAAATTAAAAAAAAATAAAAAAGAATGATGAGTCAGGTGTGATGGCATATGCCTTTAATCCCAGCACTTGGGAGGCAGAGATAGGAGGATCCCTGTGAGTTTGGGGCCAGCATGGGACTACTTAGTGAATTCCAAGTCAGCCTGGGCTAGAGTGAAACCCTACTTTGAAAAACCAAAAACAAACAGACGAACAAACAAACAAAAAGATCTCACAGGCAAATGCATTTTGGAAACAGGCTTGATTCAAATCACATAGTGTTCTCTTCTGCAGATCTTCTCAGAACTTTTACCATCTGCCTTACGGTTCTCTATGGGCAAGGGTTAGATGCAAAGTTTCTCAGACTTTGATGTCCATGAAACCCTTTTGTTCCAAGCAATACCCTCATGGGTCTCATGTTCTATGGAGCGAACCATTTCATTCTAATAAAGCTCTTCCAATATTCTAGCTTTCAGATGAACACTCAAAGGCGCCGAGACAACTCACTTGGTTTAGCACACATCTGGTTCATGGTAGAACCTGCCTGAACTCAGATTTCCAGATCAAAACTCAAGTGCCAAATCCTGTCCTTAACCCTGCTGTGTCTCTAATACTTAACTGTGCATCTCTAAGAGGGTGATTAATAACATGGCAGGGCACGGTGACGGACAAATGATAGCTTGGTGCTTTCTGTTCATTTTCATACAGTCCTGATTAGTAACTCTAAGGCCTGAGCCCTGTCATTATCCATTTTGCAAAATGGCAAGTCAGAGATTGTGAACCATCTGAGATTTAACTTTACTGGCAAGTTTACATTTAGCTTGTCACAGATTTATATACATGTACTGTCAGAAGACATAGGCCCCTTGGGACAGAAACACAGGCTAGTTATGACTCATTGGTAGACAGCAGCCAAGACAGTGTCTGGGTCAACTCTCCTCATCCCAGTTGCCCCAGAGTGACACAAAGAGGGCCACATGGCATTGGGACATGCCATGAGATGGCCCAATGAGAGGAACCCTGAAATTAATAACTGCAAGTGAGATTACTCATTACTCTGGAGTGTGAGCTAACATCCTCCAAGGCAGGGGGAGGGGAAGGTTAATTTTTACTGTGCTGGGATATCTCTGGGGAGGCACATCTCCACCTCTCCAGGTGACATTCACTGTTTGGCTTCCAAAGCTGTTTGCTATTCAAACTTATCTTCTGATCAGGAGGTCCAGACCATGCAGAAGAATGAGATATCTCTCAATGATACTGTGGAAGTGAAGCTTAACACAAACTGTCTGATCTTAGGCATGTGGAAATTATTAGGAAAACAAATTAATATATAGATGGATAATTTAGGCAGAGGTACTTTCTACTATAGATATACCAGTGTTTAATCTTTGTTAGAAAAATATTTGAGCAATGAGTTCACATGATAGCATAATTAATCTCAGATCTGTATGGCTTAAATGGATTCTTTCTGAATTATGCAAAAATAATCTAAAATAAAAAAATAATAATCAACCCGAGGCCTAGGGACATGCTATTTCAGTCTTGCTAGTCTAACATACCATGCGCTGAATGAGCAAGTTTTTATTCCTGCCACCTATAAGAGACTCAGCTTTCCTCCACAATGCAAGATAATGGAGTAGTTTTTGCCAGCATTGAGTTTAATTGAATAATGTAAATTTTAGTGCACTGTCATAAAATGGTATTGGACTGTCAATTTCACTATTTTTAAAATTTATTTGATAGGGCAAAAGAGGCAGATTATATCTATCTATCTATCTATCTATCTATCTATCTATCTATCTATCTATTTATCTATACATACAGAGAGAGAGAGAGAGAGAGTGAGAGAGAGGAAAAAATGGGCATGCCAGGGATTCTAGTCATTGTAGACAAACTCCAGATGCATGTAGTACCTTGTGCATCTGGCTTACATGGGTACTGGGGAATTGAACCTGGGTCCTTAGGCTTTGCAGGTAAACACCTTACTTAACTACACAGGCATCTCTCCAGCCCAGGACTCTTTAAAAATTTTTTTTGTTATTTTTATTTATTTATTTGAGAGTGACAGAGAGGAAGAGAGAAAGAGAAAGAGAGAGAGAGGGAGAGAGAGAGAGAGAGAATGGGCACGTCAGGGCCTCCAGCCACTGCAAACGAACTCCAAACACGTGCGCCCCCTTGTGCATCGGTCTTACGTGGGACCTGGGGAATTGAGCCTCGAATGGGGGTTCTTAGGCTTCACAGGCAAGTGCTTAACCACCAAGCCATCTCTCCCAGCCCCATTTTTTTTTAAATTTTAAATATTCAGAAACCAGCAGAGACTCTGTCGGCCATGGCTTGAACTAGCTCTCTTAGTTTTTTAAAAATTCTGGGACCTTCTAGTTCTGAGATTAGAAATTTTTTTGTGCGTGTGTGTGTGTGTGTGGTGTGTGCATATGCATGCTCACATGTGTGGGTGCACGCGTGTGTATGGAGGCCAGAGGTTGGTGTCCAGTGTTAATCTGAATGGCTCTCCACCTTATTTACTGAGGCAAGGGCTCTCATTTGAACCAAGATGCACCCATTTGGCTAGTCTAGTTAGACAACTTGCCTGGAGATCCCTGTCTGTCTCTTGAGCTGCTGAGGTTACAGGCCGGCTGTCACACCACCCAGCATTTATGTGGGCTCTGGGGATCTGAGCTCCAGTCCTCATGCTTGCAAAGCACTTTATCTACTGGGCACTTGACCTGCACATGCTCTTTGGGCTAAACAAACCAATGGCATGGTTAACAGAACTGATTTGCCACACTTGGTTTTTTTTTTTTTTTTTTTTTTTTTTTGGTTTTTTCGAGGTCTTACTCTAGCCCAGGCTGACCTGGAATTCACTCTGTAGTCTCAGGGTGGCCTTGAACTCACAGCGATCCTCCTACCTCTGCCTCCTAAATGCTGGGATTAAAGGCGTGCACCACCACGCCCAGCTCTCTCCACTTTATTTTTTGAGACAAGGTCTTTCGTTAACCCTCCAGCCGACCTAGCTAGCCGGTGAGCCCTGAGGCTCCTCTGTCTCCGTCTCCCCAGTGCTGGTATTGCACATGTGTGCTACTGGCACAGGTACACATGTGGAATTTATGTAGAGGCTGGGGATCTGAACTCAGGTCTTCATGCTTGTGTACCAGCCATTTTACCCATTAAGCCATTCCCCCAGCCCTTATCTATAATCTGTCTATCTATCTGGTCTCATGTAGCCTAGGCTGGCCTTGAATTCGTGATCCTCCAACCTCTGCCTCCCAAGTGCTGGATTACAGGCGTGTGACATCACATTCGGCCTGTTAAGGGTTTTCTTTTCTTTTTTTTTTTAATTTTAAATTTTCATTTATTTATTTGGGAGAGAGAGAGAGAGAGAAAGAGGCAGATAGATAGATAGAGAGAGAATAGGTGTATCAGGGCCTCTAGCCATAACACATGAACTCTAGATGCATGTATCACCTTGTGCATCTGGCTTACATGGGTCCTGAGGAATCAAACCTGGGTCCTTTGGCTTTGCAGGCAAACACCTTAACTGCTAACCCATCTCTCCAGCCCAAGAGTTTTCTTTTTTGAGACAAGGTGTCACAGAACATGGGACTGGCCTTGATATTAACTAGCTATGTGGTTAAGGATGACTCTCAACTCCTGATCCTCCTACCTCCAACACCCAAGAGCTGGGATTACAGCCATGCAGCACCTCACCCAGCTTGTACTGAACTTTAATCATGAGATCTGTTAGTTCTGCTCACAGAGAGCCTCTGAACATGAGGAAAGATTTACCCTCTGTTCTTAGTGGCTTGCATCACTTGTCCCATAAGACCTTTGGTGGACACAGTCAACCCTACCTTGGCTTTACTGCAGTTGATCAGTTACAGAATTGGTGTTTTAGTTCTTTTTCTTCCCAGCTGGTTAGTAGCAAAACGTCTTCTTCCTTCTGATGGAAGCCATAGAAAAAGAAAATCCCAGCCAGGTATGGTGGCGCATGCATTTAATCCCATAATTCAGGAGGCAGAGGCAGAAGGATTGCTCTGAGTTTGAGGCCAGCCTGAGACTACAGAGTGAGTTCTAGGACAGCTTGGACTAGAGTAAGGCCCTATTTCAAAAAAAACAAAAACATGCCTGGTGTGGTGGTGCATGCCTTTAATCCCAGCACTCAGGAGGCAGAGGTAGGAGGATTGCTGTGAGTTTGAGGCCATCCTGAGACTACATAGTGAATTCTAGGTCAGCCTGGGCTAGAGTGAGACCCTACCTCAACAAACAAACAAACAAACAAACAAATAAAACAAACAAACAAAACAAACAAACAAACAAAAAAGGAAACAACAACAACAACAAAAACCCCGAAAAACAAAACAAAACAAAAAAACAGCTGGGCATGCCAGGTGTGGTGGTGCATGCGCCTTTAATCCCAGCACTTGGGAGGCAGAGGTAGGAGAATCGCCGTGAGTTCAAGGCCACCCTGAGACTACATAGTGAATTCCAGGTCAGTCTGGGCTGCAGTGAGACCTTACCTCAGAAAAAGAAAGATAAATAAATAAAGACAACCAAACAAAACAAACAACAACAAAAAAAAAAAGAAAGAAAAAAAGAAAAGAAAATCTTGTAAAACTCCAATTTGGGTGGGGTTTCAGGATCATAGATGTTGATGCTGCCTGTTTGTCTGGAACTCCACCCTGCTAAGAGCCCTCAGAGGCTCTGGCTCTACTCTCTTTTATGATAGCAGATAGACTCTTTCAACTTGCTGCTATTATTTCAAGGCTGCTTTGAAAGAACTGATTTTGGCCAAGGTCATAACTCAGCATTCACATAGATGAGGGCTGGGCCCTTGCAGGGATTAAAGTGTTCTTTCTTTCTTCTTTTTATTTTTATTAATATTTATTTTTTAGCTTTTAGCTGCTCTAACCTAGGCTGACCTGGAATTCACTGTGTAGTCTCAGGCTGGCCTCCAACTCACAGCCATTCTCCTACCTCTATCTCCTGAGTGCTGAGATTAAAGGGTGCACCATTACACCCAGGAGAGAGAGAGAGAGAGAGAGAGAGAGAGAGAGAGAGAGAGAGAGAGAAAATGGGCATGCCAGGGCCTTTAGCCACTACAACTGAACTCCAGATGCTTGCACCACTTTATGCATCTGGCTTTACATTGGTACTGGGGAGTTGAACTTTGGTTGTTAGGCTTTGCAGGCAAGTACCTTAACCGCCAAGCCATCTCTCCAGCCTAACTTTTCTAAATTTTATTAAGACTACAACTCTATAGATTAAGGAAATGTAATAATCCCCATACAGAATAAATATGGTAAAACCATACAAGGCCAATTGCTATATTGTTCAGGAATATATATACATACGACAAGTTTTTTTTTTTTTAATTTTAGAAAGAGAGAGAGAGGCATTCCAGGGCCTCAGCCACTGCAATCTAATTCCAGATGCTTGCGCCACCTAGTGGGCATATGTGACCTTGTGCTTGCCTCACCTTTGTGTGTCTGGAACTTTGTGCTGAACTGGAATTCACTATGTAGTCTCAGGGTGGCCTCTAACTCAGGATGATCCTCCTACTTCTGCCTTCCCAGTGCTGGGATTAAAGGAGTGTGCCACCATGCCCAACCAAGAATTTTTCTTTCTATTGATCTTATCAGGTGATTAAATATTTATTGAAGCCTCTATTGGGCCACCAATTACATGTAGGATAGAGCTGGGTATGAATGTCTTTCCTTATAATGGGATTGTTCTTTGTCTGTGAACCTTTTGTTTATAAGCCTATGTCGGATCACTAGAGCCAGAACGAAAAAGTTGCCTGTATATTTGGGATCAGGTACTGTGTTCTCTGTAGATCATCTCTCCTTTAGCAGGCAAATAGGAAAGAACTGAGGAACTTGGACCTGTCTGGCCTGGAGCCTGAATCAGCCTGATCTCCTCTGTGGCTGATAAAACCCATTTTAAAATCAGGCAGGCATGGTGGCACTTGCCTATAATACAGCTACTGAGATGGAATGGAAAATTTGAGTCCTGCCAAGGGTGACATGGTGAGTTTATGGACAGCTGGGTCAATTTAGTAAGACTCTTTCTTTCTTAATTTTTTTCGATTTTTTTTTTTATTGAGAACATACTTTGTATGGATACATCATGTGTTGGTACCATCTTTTCCCTCCTCCCTGTCCCCATTCCAATGGGGCCTGCCTCAGTGAGTTTGCCTTGTGGGAGCAGCAGTCAGTTATTGTGAGGAGGCAATGCCTTTGGGTATGACATCCCAACCTTTGGCTCTTACAATCTTTCCTCCCCGTCTTCCACAAAATTCTCTGAGCCTTGGTGAGTGTGTTTTAAGTCCACTTCAGTGATGAGCTCTTAGGAGCCTCTGGATTTCTGCTTTGGTAGGTGTTGAGTGTCCTCAGGGGCTGTCTCCTGCACCCAGGTGCTGCTTGTCAGGCTCACCATGGAAGCAGCACGGTTGCTCATCTCCCCACTTCCTCTGTGGTTTTGCCTGGGCCTTGGCTGAAATGAGAGGGGCGGCTTATGTCCTCGGGTCTCACTGCCTTCTGAAAAAGACAAAGAGATTCTCCAATGGAGAGTGAAGTCCGCATAGGCTAAATAGGATAAGCATTATTAATTTAGGGAGATTTATTTCTATTTATTTATTTGAGAGAAAGAGGCTGATGGGGGAAGAGAATGGGTGTGCCAGGGCCTCCAGCCACTGCAAACATGCACCACCTTGTACATTTGGTTTATGTGGGTCCTGGAGAATCGAACTGAGGTCTTTTGGCTTTGCAGGCAAACACCTTAACCACTAAGCCATCTCTCAAGCCCAATTTAGGGAGATTTTGATGGATGTAGCCCTTCTTTTAGCTGAAGACTAGTGGGAGCTTGACACTGGAGAGCATAATCTTTGTCTCCATAGGATTCAGACCTGGTTCCCAGTTCCAGATATGGGATTCTTTCCACTGAGCCGATCTCTTAGCCAATCAGAAAGCCGTTGGTTACCCACCAATGTGCCACCATTGCACTGCTGTGTACTTCTTGTCAGGCTGGTTGTTTCTGGGTAGCTTAGACCCCTGCTTGCTTACCCTGTTGTTGGCCACTTTCTCCCAGGAGCCCATGTAGTGCTTTCCAGCACTAGAGGGACTAACTCTCTGAGGACAGGCTCTTTTTTGGATTCCAGCTGAGTCCCTTCATGCTCTGTGTCAGCAGCATATGGTGCCTTCAGCAATAGGTCTTACCTTTTACTTCAGGCAGGTAATCAAGTGCTTTGACAGAAGCCTGTTTTGTTTTGGGGTCTTCGTAGTTTTCTCCAATCAAAAGCTCAATGTGGGTAGCACCCATTTCTGTTACTGGGAGTTACAGGCCAGAGTCAGTTTTTTTTTAAAGTTAGGCTTCATCCCACCCTCTCCAGGACCCTTCTTTTCAGATGCTCCCCCTATACTCCTGTTGAGGGTTAAATCTTTTAGTCTACCTTCAGTGAGAAAGGTTTCTGTGGTACCAGTTCATTTTGGGATGTTTTGCATTTATTTCCCCCAACCTTCCCTTTCCCCTCTTTTTTTTTTTTAAATTAGTTTTGTACTCAGTGAATACAGTCAAGTTGGCACTATTGTTAGCCTCCTCCCTGTCCTCCCCCTCCACAGGGACCTTCCTTGTTGGGGTATATGGGTCGTGCATTGGCGTTTGTCTTTCTGGGATTGTTTGTGTATGATCTGTCCTAGTCCATCCATTTTCCTACAAATTTCATTGTATCATTTTTTCTTAATGCTGAATAGAATTCCATTGTGTCAATGGACCACAGCTTCATTATCCATTTGTCCAATGATGGGCACCTGGGTTGATTCCAATTCTTAGCTATGATGAATTAAATAGCTATAAACGTGGTTGAGCTGAAATATCTCTGTAGTGAAGCATGAAGCATTCAGGGCAAATGCCCAGTAAGGGAATATCTGGGTCTGTTGGTAGTTCTATATTCATCTTGTTCAGGAATCTCCATATTGATTTCCATAGTGGTTGTACAAGTTTGCATTCCCACCAGCAATGACTGAGGGGTCCTCTTTCCCCACATCCTCACCAACATGTGTTGTTGTTAGATTTTTTTTTTTTGATTGGCATCTTACTAGGGTAAGGTGGAATCTCATAGTTGTTTTAATTTGCATTTCCCTGATGGTTAAGAGATGTTGAACATTTTCTTAAGTGTGTATTAGCCATTTGTATTTCTTCCTCTAAGAACTCCCTATTCAGTTCTCTATCCCATTTTTTTGAGCGGGTTGTTTGATTTTTTGTTATTGTGTAGTTTTTTAAGTTCTTTGTAGATTCTAGATATTAGGCCTCTGTCAGTGGTATAGCTGGTGAAATTTTTCTTCCATTCTGTGGGTAATCTATTGGCTCTGCTTACGGTATTTTTGTGCAAAAGGTTTTTAGCTTCATGAGATCCCATTGGTAGAGTAATTGTTTAATTTCCTGGGCCACTGGAGTATTGTTCAGGAAGTCCTTCCCCACTCCTATATCATGGAGATTTCCTCCTATTTTTTCTTCCAGTAATTGAAGAGGTTCAGGTTTTATACTGAGGTCTTTAATGCATTTGGAGTTGATTTTTGTGTATGTTGAGATGAGTGGGTCTAGTTTCATGTGTTGAAGATGCTGTCTTTTCTTCAGTTTTTGTTATGGGAAGCTTTGTCAAAGATCAAGGAGCCACCTGACCTAATGGCTGGGTCTTCAATTCTCCTCCTCCTCCTTCTTTTTGTTTTAGACAACATATTTATTTTGAAACATCAAATGACATTAAGCGAAATGATTTTGATGTTTACTGGCTGGTGGGCACAGAGGCTAAAGGGGTTCTTTACTAGATGATCCAAACTCTACAACAGGCATTTATATATCAAAAGTGTTTGCAGCAGCAATACTTTTTACTCCCTTCACCCACCCTGCAGCTGCCATATTCAGAGAGCAAAACCCTACAAGAGAGGAGAGCACACGGTCATTCTAAGGCACTGATTGCATGAAGCGTGCTTCTCTACTGCGCCTCCTGCAGTGAGTCAGGGTGCTCATTTCCTGTGTGCCTGCTTCAGTGTCCAGGTCTCTTTTTCTATTTCCCAGACACTCTCCTCCATATATTACCCATCTTAGCCAGTCTGTGTAGAACTCAGGTAATAAGCTCACTGCTTCCTGGTGAGAATAGCTGTTCCTCAGTGATATAAAAACATCACGTGATTTTAACTGTTACAGAGTGAGCAATGACTATAACTATGATTAGTTTAACAACGAATGACATTTATCAAATATGCACATAAAGAAGTTAAAACCTGGACTCAATAATCCTGCAGTGAAATTGGGTGCTAATCATAGCAAAAACACAGGGGTGGCACTGTAATTTTATCAAGACACTCAACCATAGCTCGATTAATTTTGTTCATTTTTATTAATACAAAACATACTAACAGAATGTTAACTTGTAATATAATCAAGGTTACAAATAAATTCTATCACTAGCCAATAAATAATATTCACTTGACTCTTCCCTTATTGAAATGATTTTCTATTAGTATATAGTTATTTTTTTCCAGTTTATCTTAAACTGCCTTATGATTTCAATGAAATTCCTTAGGATTTTACTTATTAAATTTCTATTTCAAGGGCTGGAGAAATGTCTTAGTGGTTAAGGTGCTTTCCTGCAAAGCCAAAGGACCCAGGTTCGATTCCCCAGCACCCAGGTAGGCCAGATGCACAGTGGGGCTCACGCATCTGGAGTTTGCTTGCAGTGGCTGGAGGCCCTGCTGTGCCCATTCTCTCTCTCTCCCTGCCTGTTTCACTCTCTCTCAAATAAATAAAGAAAAATTAAATATGAATATCCTGTTGAAAAGTCTTTTTCAGTTGGGAAAAATTTCATGCATCTTTTCAAGCCTTCTACATAACTTAGTCTCCTTAATCACATGACTATCTCTACAATATGAATGTCCCATATGCTTCATATGTAACAGCCAGAATCCCTTAGAGTTCAAATGGCAGGAGAAAACGGAAGAACTTAAAGCATCAGTGAACTTGTCAATAAGAGCTTCAATTGTATTTTTTTTGTTTATTTTTATTTATTTATTTGAGAGTGACAGAGAGAGAAAGAGGCAAAAGGGGGCGTGCGCTCCCTTGTGCATCTGGCTAATGTGGATCCTCGGGAATGGAGCCTCGAACCGGGGTCCTTAGGCTTCACAGGCAAGCGCTTAACCGCTAAGCCATCTCTCCAGCCCTTCAATTGTATTTTTAAGGGTGTCACCTTCTCCATGGATGTGAACATGTTAGAAGGCCTCTTTAACTTTTCTTTAGCAGAACCTTTGGTCCCTGACTTAGGAAAAGAGATGCAGGATTGCAGTCCTTCTTGAATAGCACACTCCCTCTGGGAAGACTGAGAAAATATCCCACCTCTCATGAAAAATATCCCCCAAAATAAACTGACATGTGCAAGAGGGTTAATTTTCAAAATAAACAGAATCCTGAAGCACTAACAAAATAATATTTTTAGATAGAAAACCTATATCCCCAGAAATTTTAGTATAGCCATACATCAAGTAACTCATGCAAATAATATTTTTATAAGTTAAAATGCACCATCAATTATATTTCATTAACTGAATTTCATGTTATATAAAACTTAAGTGGCACATTTCTACTATGAACCAAAATACTACATTATTTTTTGTTTTTAAAGCATATATTAATCTAAATTGATATATTACCCAGATCTTTTATTTTCAAATACAAATGCAGGAAATCATTACAAACTGAATAAAGCATTCACCTACATAAATATGAATTATTTTGTGTAAAAAATGCAAATTCAATGTAATCAAGTAACCTCTAATTAATACATGCATTTTTTATGCATGTGAAAAAAGTTTACATTCCCCTCGAGAATAGGTCCCATAGGAAACAAATTATAGCATTTATTTAGTAAGAAATATTAAAACAACTCCAGTTAGAAAATAAAATAACTTCAATCATATATATTATAATTTATCAGGTACATATTTCAAAATTCCCAGAATTTAATCAGGAAATTTACAGAACACTTTTTAAGGTATGTCTTAGGAAAATGAATCAAAGCAGTATTTGAACTAGTGAATGTGTATACATATCCACGTTTGACCTGTATGCAAAAACTTAATGAAATAGAGAGGAAATTATGATTTCAACCTTTTTGGGGAATCTAATATTAGTACTTAAGTGCAAACTACTTACCTGCCAAATAAGAACAACTTGAGGTATTTCCAAAGCAGAAGTCATTATCTTAATGCTAAATCCCACAAGAATGAGAATAGTCTCCTCTGAGCATGTTCATCTGGCTTACTGAGAGGCAGATGAGGATCTGCGAAGCAGTTTCCCCAACTCACCTCTATTCTTTCTTCCCTTATGAAGTGTGAGCTTCTAGGGAAATATCACATGTAAAGACATTTCAAGTGAATTGGGATTCCTCACTGTAATGTTTTAAACAAATAAAGAGGAATCTTTATTTTTTTTTCTACCCAGGATATCCCTGAAATCTTGAGACACAAACATTAATTTCTATGCCAGACAAGGTAAGTATCTAAGCTTACCTGTGAAATCAAATCCAAGCTTAACAGAGAGCTATAAAGAAAACTGAACACATGAATCACCTCCACAAAAATGGTAATTTTTTTTTTTGTTGTTGTTTTTGGTTTTGGTTTTTCCGATGTAGGATCTTACTCTAGCTCAGGCTGACCTGGAATTCACTGTGTAGTCTGAGTGTGGCCTTGAACTCACAGCAATCCTCCTACCTCTGCCTCCTGGGTGCTGGGATTAAAGGCATGAGTTTAAATGCTAAAAATGGTACCTTTTAAGCCTTTTACACATGACACACGAAAATGATGAAGTGTTTTATTTACATTTGGTTTTTCTTCAATCTTTCTGCAACTGAATCCTGAAATGTTAGGAAGTCATTATACACATACATTCACAATCCCTTTCTCAACAGGCACACATACATAGCATCATATGTCAATGTGCTACCAACACAGCATAACATTGAAGGAGATACATTTCACATGAAAGAGGCTCTGTATGTGATGTGGCCTGCCCCATGGAAAGTAAACATTAGAATACCACTTCAGCAGTTACAGTACTGATATGATCAATATAGCTAATTTTTATACCCATCATATAGTCTTGTAAGTCATTCATACATAAGAAGCTAAGAACAAAGGCTGTTTTAAAAATAACATGCTAATTTCAGAATGACATACTAACCAGCCATCAGCATTTGAAAGCTAGGTTGAACAGGACTGGCCTTGATGCACATGCAATAGATTTTTTTCAGAATATAAAATCAAATGGTAATGCCAACAGCATTACTACTGTTTCTATATTTATTTATTTTATTTTTATTTATTTATTTAGTTTTGGTTTTTCGAGATAGGGTCTCACTCTAGCTCAGGCTGACCTGGAACTCACTGTATAGCCTCAGGGTGGCCTCGAACTCAGGGCAATCCTCCTACCTCTGCCTTCTGAGTGCTGGGATTAAAGGCGTGCGTCACCGCGCTTGGCTACTGTTTCTATATTTATGATTAATCACTAGCAGTACAACTCCCAGAAGAAAGGAGATGGATCCAATAGCGATGTAAGCAATCCCCCAAAATGGATTCTTTCCTCCTATCCATGAAATTGTGCTCTGTTTCTGTCCATCAGAGGAGTGCACAGGGTAATTGTATGTGATATTCAAATAGTACCGTCCAGCTGGTGACGCTGGATGAAAATCACTTCTGTGCTCTGAACGATGATACAACTAACGAAAAGTCGGCAATGCTGCAGCGAGCATCCAAACAATAGAGTCGTCATGTACGAACCACTCATACATGCATCATCATAGTGCAGCACTAAGCCAATTTACTGGCTTTGTTGTACCTTTGAATCGTTCTTCCAGGCTTCCTCCTCCAGGGGGATTTTTGAATTCCATTTTCTTTTTAAATTTTTTTGTCATTTATTTTTATTTATTTATTTGAGAGTGACAGACAGAGAGAGAAATAGGCAGATAGAGAGAGAATGGGCACGCCAGGGCTTCCAGCCACTGCAAACGAACTCCAGATGCATGTGCCCCCTTGTGCATCTGGCTAACATGGGTCCTGGGGAATTGAGCCTCGAACCGGGGTCCTTAGGCTTCACAGGCAAGCACTTAACCGCTAAGCCATCTCTCCAGCCCCTGAAGCCATCTCTCCAGCCCCTGAATTCCATTTTCTTGTTTGTTTTGTTTTGTTTTGTTTTGTGAGGGTCTCACTCTAGTCCAGGCTGACATGCAATTCACTACATAGTCTCAGGGTGGCCTTGAACTTCACCGTGATCCTCCTACCTGTGCCTCCCAAGTGCGCCACCACTCCAGGCTGTGAATTTCACATTTTTATCTGTCCACTAAGCAATGCCTTTCCTTTTCAAAGGAACAGGCACAGCTGTGGTATCAGATTCACTGGCAACTAGAAATAATTCTGGTGTATCATTACACATGCTGTTGGCCATAGCTCCACAAGGAGCAATTGGTTTGTCTTCCTTTCTTCCGTAAGGCTCACATTCCTTACTAGGATTAAGTAAAGCACTAGGATCTCCATTTAGCTGGCTGTCATCTCAAGATTTCCCATAACCTCGGTGGTTTTGATAGAAATTAGACAGCCCATGATGCGTAAACACATTGCCCTCAAATGACTTTTCCAATGTGAAGTTAATGGTACAAATGCCAGGTGTCACATGCAGAGGCAAACATGTACTGCAGGGACTGGAAGGCTCTTTTCTGGCATAATCATTCCCCATCTCGCGGATGTTGTTGGATGTGATGAAGATGCTGATGCCAGTGTGGATGAAGATGAGGCCGATGATGAAGAAGGTGGGCATCTCCTGGCCGGCTGTGAGGATGGGCTGCCAGGCGGGCAGCTGTTGCTGTTTGAAGGCCTTGCTGTCCGGCCTCCGGGTCTTGGCGGTGCCCCGGGGGCGCACGGGGCCGCCGTCCACCTCATCCTTCGTTTTATAGTCTGTTACCCTGGGTGGCACTAGGGCACCGCTCCCACCGCAACCGCCCCGCTGCTACCCTGGGTCTTCAATTCTATTCCACGGGTCTATATGTCTGTTTTTATGCCAGTACCATGCTGTTTTTATTACTGTGGCTTTGTAGTACAGCTTTAGATTGGGTATGGTGATACCTGCAGAGGTATTTCTTTTACTGAGGATATGTTTAGATATCTGAGGTCTACTGCCATTCCCTTCTTCTTTTTTTTGGGGTTTTTGAGGTAGGGTCTCACTCTAGCCCAGGCTGACCTGGAATTCACTCTGTATTCTCAGGGTGGCCCCAAACTCATGGCTATCATCCTACCTCTGCCTCCTGAGTGCTGGGATTAAAGGCATGAGCTACCACACCCAGCTAATTCCAAATAACTTTTGAGATCATTTTTTTCTGTCTCTATGAGAAACTGTGCTGGAATTTTTATTGGCATTGCATTAAGTCTGTATATTGCTTTTGGTAGAATTGCCATTTGCACAATATTAATCCTACCTATCCACGAGCAGGGGAGCTCTTTCCCACCTTCTCATGTCCTCCTCAATTTCTTTCGTGAGTGTTTTTATGTTTTCATTATATAGGTCTTTTACAACCTTAGCTAGTACAAAGCATTGAATTTTTTTTGTTGCTATTGAAAATGGGACAGACTTGCTGATTTTTTTTCTCTGTATATTTGTCCATTGCATAAAGAAAGGCTACTGAGTTTTGTGTGTTGATTTTGTATCCTGCCTCTTTGCTGACAGAATTACTCACCTTTAGAAGCTTTGAGACGAGGACTTTTGGGTCACTTATGTACAGGATCATGTCATCTGCAAATAGGGCTAACTTGACTTCTTCCTTTCCAATTTGAATCCCTTTTATTTCTTTCTCCTGTGTTATTGCCTGGGCTGGTACTTCTAGTACTATGTTGAAGTGCAGTGGTGAGAGCGGGCAGCCCTGTCTTGTTCCTGGTCTCAGTGGGAACTCCTTGAGTCTTTCCCCAGTAAGTATTATTTGGGCTTCAAGTGCTTTTTACATAGTCTTTTATTGTGTTGAGATATAAACCCTCCATGCCTATTCTCTCCAGCATTTTGGTCATGAAGTGATGTTGTTCTCTGCATCTGTGGAGGTGATCATGTGGTACTTGTGTTTAAGTTTATTTATGTGGTATATTACATTGACTAATTTCTGCATGTTAAGCCAGTCCTGCATCCCTGGAATGAATCCTGCTTGATCAAGGTGGATAATGTTTTTGATGTGTTGAACTTGGTTTGTGAGGATTTTGTTCAGGGTCTTTGCATTTAAATTCACCAGGGATATAGGCTCGTAGTTTTCTTGTATCTCTGTCTAGTTTTGGTATTAGAGTAATGCTAGCTTCATAAAAGGAGTTGGGGAGGATTCCTATTCTATGATTATGTGAAATAGTTTGAGAAAATTTGGTTCAGTTCTTCAATGAAGTTTTGATAGAATTTGGCTGAGAAGCCACTCAGTCCTGGATTTTTCTTTTGGGGGAGGATTTTTATTATCTTCTCAATCTCAATGGATGTGATAGGTTTGTTTAGGAGATTAGTCTGCTCTGAGTTTAGCTTTGGTAGGTTGTATGTGTCTAGGAATTCACCCATTTCTTCCATATTATCCAGTTTTAGAGGTATGTCTTGATGATTCTTCCAATTTCATTGATGTCCACTGTGGCCTCTTTCTTTTCATTTCTGATTTTGTTAATTTGAGATGTCTCCTTTTTTTTTAATTTGATCAAATTGGTCAAAGTTTTGTCTATCTTATTTATTTTTTCAAAGAACCAGCTCTTTTGTTTCATTAATTTTCTTAATTATTTTCTGTTTCCAATTCATTAATTTCTTTATAAAAATATTTTTATTTATGTATTTGAGAGAGAGAGAAAGAGGAAGAGAGAAAGAGAGAGAGAGAGAAAGAGAGAATGGGAGTGCCAGGGCCTCCAACCACTGCAAACGAACTCCAGATATGTGTGCCACCTTGTGCATCTGGCTTACATGGGTCCTGGGGAATCAAACCGAAGTCCTTTGGCTTTGCAGGCAAGTGCTTTAACTGCTAAGCCATCCCTCCAGCCCCAGTTCATTTATTTCTGCTCAGATCTTGATTATTTCTTTCTGTCTGGAGCTCTCAGGGTTGGATTCTCCTTGTTTTTCCAACACCTTTAAGTGGATGGTTAGGTTATTAATTTGAGATTCCCCTGTCTTTCTTATGAAGGCATATAGCAAAATGAATTTACCCCTTAGGACTGCCTTCATTGTGTCCCATAAGTTTTAATAAGTTGTATTTTTATTTTCATTCAATTCTAGACATTTTACAATTTCTTTTTTGATTTCTTCCACAACCCATTCATTCTTTAAAAGTGTGCCGTTTAGTCTCCAGGAGCTGGTGGAGTTCCTGATGTGTCTCTTGTTAATTTCTAGCTTTAAAGCATTGTGATCTGATATGATGCAGAAAGTTACATCAATTCTCCTGAAGTTATGGAGGCTTGCTTTTAGGCCTAATATATGATCTTTTTGGAGAAGGTACTGTGGGCTTCTGAGAAGAATATGGAGTCAGTAGAGTTGGGGTGGAATGTTTTGTAGATGTCCATCAGGTCTAGTTGATCTATGGTGTTCTTGTGCTCTATTATTTCCCTGTTGATTTTCTCATTGGATTGTCTATCTGTTCATCTATCTATGTATCTATGTATCTATCTATGTATCTATGTATCTATCTATCATCTATCTATCATCTATTGATGATAGTGGAGTATTGAAGTCCTCAACTATGTTGGTGTTGGTGTTTATTTCTGTTTTGTTGTTAAGTAGATTTTCTTTTATAAACTGTGGTGCACCTGAGTGTAGTGCATATAGATTTATGATTGTGTTGTCCTTATGTTGGATCATTGCTTTGATGAGTAAGAAGTGGCCATATTTGTCCTTTTTGATTACTTTTGGTTTGAAGTCTATTTTATCAGATACCAATATAGCAACACCTGCTTGTTTCTTATTTCCACTTGCTTGGAATAGCATTTTTCCATCCTTTCACTCTGAGGAGGTGTCTGTCTTTAGTGGTGAGGTGGGTTTCTTGAAGTCAGCAGATAAAAGGGCCCTTTAATTTTAAGATTTATTTTTATTTATTTATTAGAGACAGAGAGAAAGGGAGAGAGGGACACACAGAGAAAGTGAGAATGGGCATTCCAGGGCCTCTAGCCACTGCAAATGAACTCCAGATGCATGCACCACCATGTGCATCTGGCTTACAAGGGACCTGGAGAATCAAACCTGGGTTCTTAGGCTTCGTAGGCATGTGCCTTAACTGCTAAGCCATCTCTCCAGCCTAGGGTCCGCCTGTTAACTTGTGTCTTTTGGTAGGTGAGATAAGACCATTAATATTTAAGGTTATTGCTGGGAGGTTCAAATTAATCCCTGCCATGATGAAGTGTTTTATGTTTTCTTGTGTATTGTACTATGTAGAGCCTGGCCTAGTTTTGGTGTTGGATCATGACATTGGTTGTTTGACTCTTCTGTTGAAGTATTCCCTGAAGTATTCTCTATAGGTTTGGCTTTGTGTTCATATAATCACAGAGTTGACTTTTTTCATGGAAAGTTTTTGTTTCACTATCTATTATGATAAAGTAGAGTAGTTTGGGTTGGAAGCTATAGTTTTTAGACTTTGAAGTGTTTCATTCCAGGCCCTTCTGGCTTTCAGGTTTTCCATCGAAAAATCAGAGGTAATCCTAATAGGATTGCCTTTGTATATAGTGAGTTATTTCTCTCTTGCTGCTTTTAGCACTCTCTCTGTGTTTTCATTGTTAAGAGTTTTAACTATGATGTGCCTTGTGGGGTTTCTTCTTTGGTCCTGTCTGTTTGGTGTTCTGTGGGATTCTTGTATATTTGGACCTCTCTTTTGAGAGATTGGGAAATTTTTCTTCAATAATTTTGTTGAATATGTTCTCTATTCCTCTAGCCTGGATTTCCTCTCCTGGTATACTCATGATCAAGATGTTTGGTCATTTTAGGGAATCCCACAGTTACTTTATATTCTATTCATATTTTTTGAACTTAGCAAAGTTTTTGGTCTCCTGATAAATTCAGGGTCCAGGCTGCCCCACTCCAGCAGCAGGGGCACCAAAGCCTGGAAACTGGGAGGTGGGGAACTAACCCAGAGCTCTGGTCTACTTACTCTGCATGCATACCCTACAGTGCAGGGGATCCAGGAAATCAAGACTCTTTCAAAAAAAAATAGTAATAGAGGATGGCTGTGTAGCTCATGGTAGAGTTCTTGACTAGCAGAAGCTATACCCTGGGCTTAATCTCATGAACTGAATTGTTTTTGTCATGAGGTAGGGTCTCACTCTAGCCCAGGCTGACCTGGAATTCATTATGTAGTCTCAGGCTGGTCTTGAACTCACAGCGATCCTCCTACCTCTACCTACCAAGTGCTGGGTGGGATTAAAGGCATGCGCCACCATGCCTGACTGTACTGGAATTTTTTTTTTTTTTTTTTTTTTTTTTGAGGTAGGGTTTCACTCTAGCTCAGGCTTTCCTGGAATTCATTATGTAGTCTCAGGGTGGCCTCTAACTCACGGCGATCCTGTACTGAAATTTTTTTTTCGAGGTATGGTTTCACTCTAGTCCAGGCTGACCTGGAATTCACTATGTAGTCTCAGGGTGGCCTTGAACTCACAGTGATCCTCCTATCTCTGCCTTCTGAGTGCTGGGATTAAAGGCGTGCACCACCACATCCAGCTGTAGGGTCTCACTCTAGGTCAGGCTGACCTGGAATTCACTATGTAGTCTCAGCGTGGCCTCACACTCATGGCAATTCTCCTATCTCTGCCTTCCGAATGCTGGGATTAAAGGCATGTGTCACCACGCCCAGAGTGTACTAGAAATTTTTTAAAAATTATTTTTATTTATTTATTTGTGAGTGACAGAGAAAGAGGCAGAGAGAGAGAGAATGGGCACGCCAGGGCCTCCAGCCACTACAAACGAACTCCAGATACATGTGCCCCTTTGTGCATCTGGCCTACGTGGGTCCTGGGGAATCGAGCCTCGAAGCGGGGTCTTTAGGCTTCACAGGCAAGTGCTTAACCGCTAAGCCATCGCTCCAGCCCCTGTACTGGAATTTTTAAAATTCATAACATACCTTTAATCCCAGCACTCGGAAGGCAGAGGCAGGAGGATCACTGTGAGTTCAAGGCTACCCTGAGACTACATAGTGAATTCCAGGTCAGCCTGGGGTAGAGCAAGAGCCTACCTTGGAACAAAACCAAAACCAAAAACAGACAAAAACAAAAAAGTCATAACAAGAACCTGGGGGTTGGTGAGATGGCTCAGTTGGCAAAGCGCTTGCCATACAAGCATGAAGTCCAGAATTTGGATCACCAGAACCCACACCCAAGTTACATGCTGTGGCAGGTGTTTGTAATCCCAGTGCTGGGGAAGTGGAACCAGGAGGATTCCTGGGGCCTGCTGGCTAGTTAATATGGCCAGATTGGTGAACTCTAGGTTTAGTGAGAGATTCTGTCTCAAAAAAGAAGGCGGAGGCTGGAGAGATGGTTTACTGGTTAAGACACTTGCCTGCAAAGCCTAAGTACCCAGGTTCAATTCCCCAGTACTCACATAGGCAAGGTGAGGCATGCATCTGGCATTCGTTTGCAGTGGCTAGAGGCCCTAGCGTGTCCATTCTCATTCTCTCTCTTAAATAAACAAATAAATCAAAGTGGAGAGAGATTCAAGAAGATACCTGAATCTGACCTCTGGTTTCCACACACATGTACATACTGTGGTAGTTTGAAAGTATGTCTCCCAGAGACTTGGGTGTTTTATTAAAGCTTGTAACTTGGATCTCCAGCTGCCTGGCTGGCAGAGGCACTGGGGGGCAGATCCTGGAGTCCAGCCCTAAGGTGTGTTTGGAGGCAGATCTGATTTCCAGCCCAAATGTATGCAGAGCAGTCTGAGCTCTGGTGGGGCCCCTGCTGCTTGCTGCCAATTTGTGCTGGTTGGTGTTGGTGTTTTCTGGCTGGTGTGGGTTTCTCTCTGCTTGGATGGATGGAAGCAGCTTCTTCCACCACTGATGGAACTTTGCCCTCCCTCCTGGATCTGTATGCTTGAAATAAATCCCTTCCTCCTCTCATCTGTGCCAGATTTGGTTGCTCATCCCAGCAATGTGAAGCTGTGTACAACACACACACACACACACCACACCCCCCCCCCTGTAAACACACATATGCCACACATCTGAACATGTATATACTCACATGCATACACATCACTCATGTACACACAGATGCAAAAAGACTCAAGCACCATCAAGAGAGGCCTGACAAAGGCAGAGTGTGGGGAGAGTATCACGTCCGTGGCTTGACTTTATTCTTTTGTTAATGTAACTTAAGCACATACTGATTTGCTGACGCTAACTGTTCCATGGCCAGCAGAGTGCCTTCAAATTAAGAAGCAAAACCAGGCGTGGTGGCATGCACCTTTAATCCCAGCACTCGGGAGGCAGAGGTAGGAGGATTGCTGTGAGTTTGAAGCCATCCTGAGACTACATAGTGAACTCCAGTTCAACCTGGGCTAGAGCAAGACCCTACCTCAAAAAAAAAAAAAAAAAAAAAAAAAAAAAAAAAAAAAAAGCGACAGTTCATTTGTTTAGAACTTTATTCTTTTTTTAAATTAGTTTTGTACTGACTGAGCTAGCTTGTGTGTGTGTGTGTGTTAAAATAGCTACCAGAGGTTAAGCGCTTGTCTCTGAAGCCTAAGGACCCCAGTTCGAGGCATGATTCCCCAGGACACACATAAGCCAGATGCGCAAGGGGGCGCATGTGTCTAGAGTTTGTTTGCAGGGCTGGAGGCCCTGATGTGCCCATTCTCTCTCTGTCTCTGCCTCTCTCTCTCTCTGTTTGTCTGTCGCTCTCAAATAAATAAATACAAATAAAAAAAAATAAATAAAATAGCTACACCTGGGCTGGGCATGTGGCACAGGCCTTTAATTCCAGCCCTCAGGAAGCTAAGGTAGGAGGATTGCCATGAGTTCAAGGCCAGCCTGACAGCCTGAGACTACATAGTGAATTCCAGGTCAGCCCTACCACAGAAACCAAAACAAAACAAAATAAGGCAACAACAAAAATAGCCACATCTGGGACCAGGAATGTGCCGCTCAGTGATACAGCACTTGCGTATTTTGCGTGATACTGAGTTGGATCCCAGACGTGCGTGCACCTGTGGCGGGTGGCTTGATCTAGTCTTCACTAGGAAGTGCTTTCAGAACCAAATCTCACTTTTCTCTGCAGGTGGTGAATCTTCCGGCCCTCTAGTGTTTCTGAAGGCTGGTTTCAGCATCTGTAAGCAGAGGCTTCCATCTTGTGGCCAAGTGTGGGAATACACCCTATAGGACGGGTTGAACTCCACCTGCATTCTCCACAGGCACCATCAGCTTTCGTCAGACAGTAATTCCATCTTTTTATTTATTTAGTTTTTGAGATCAGGGTCTCACTCTGTAGCCCAGGCTGACCTTGAATTCATTATGTTGGCCAGGCTAACCTTGAACTCATAGTGATCCTCTTATTTTTTAATATTTATTTTTATTTTTGTATTAGAGAGAGAGAAAGGGAGAGACAGAAAGAGAGAGAGAGAGAGAGAGAGAGAGAGAGAATGAGAATGGGCATGTCAGGACCTCTAGCCACTGAAAATGAACTCCAGACGCTTGTGCCACCATGTGCATTTGGGACTTGGAGAATTGAACTTGGGTCCTTAGGCCTCGTAGGCAGTGCCTTAACCGCTAAGCCATCTCTCCAGCTGGATCCTCCTATTTTTTATCCTTAGACTCCCAAGTGTTGAAAGTACAGTTGTGCTTCACCATGCCAGGCTCAGAAAGTAATTTTGAAAGCGTGTCAATTTGAATAAAAGCAGATGTATTCTGGAATAAGAAATTATACTTGTTTATTTATCTATCCAGAGGGTTGAACCCAGGGCCTCACACCTTAGGCAAGTGCTCTACCATTGATTCACATCCCCAGTCTTGAGTAATTAACTAATTAATTAATTAATTTTCAAGGTAGGGTCTCACTCTAGCCCAGGCTGATCTGGAACTCACTCTGTAGCCAAAGCTGGCCTTGAACTTACAGTGATCTTCCTACCTCTGCCTCATGAGTGCTACAATTAAAGGTGTGCATCACCACACCTGGACTTAAATTTATTTATTTATTTATTTTTTTGAGGTAGGGTCTCACTCTGGTCCAGGCTGACCTGGAATTCACTATGTAGTCTCAGGCTGGCCTTGAACTCATGGTGATCCTCCTACCTCTGCCTCCTGAGTGCTGGGATTAAAGGAGTGTGCTACCACGCCCAACTTAAATTTATTTTTAAATTCATAGAAACTTTATAAATTGTCAAGCAACTTAAGGCTGTATATCCAAACTCTTTACAAACCCACTCAGTCTGTTTTGCATTGTGCTTACTTAAGGAAGAAATTCCCAGATCTTCATAATACTGATGTGTGTATATACCAAGCCAAAAAGTTCAAGCTCAACTTTCCTATGTAGTTTTTACTTTTTAATTTTTTTTGTGTGTATGTGTACAAGTGTGTGCATAGGTCAAACAGCAGGTGTCTTCCTCTATCACTCTCCACCATATTTTCTTGAGATAGGGTTTCTCCCTGAACCCAGAGCTCCTCACCGATCCAGCTAGACAAGCTAGCCAGCAAGGCCTGCCTCTGCTTCCCAGCACTGGGCTTATTGGCATGTGCCGTAGCGACCTGAACTCAGCTTCTCATACTTATATGTCTGCCCATCACTCCTTTTGCCATTTTCCCCGGGCTTTTTTACATTTTTTGTTTGAAAATAGTTTTGTATTTTCATTTTTTTAATTTTAAAAATATTTTATTTTTCTTCATTTATGAGAGAGAGAGAGAGAGAGAAATAAGCAGGGAGAGAGAGGGAGAGGAAGAGAATGGGTGCGCCAGGGCCTCCAGCCACTGCAAGCGAACTCCTGATATGCGCACCCCCTTGTGCATCTGGCTTACATGGGTCTTCGGGAATTGAACCTAGGTCCTTTGGCTTTGCAGGCAAACGCCTTAGCCACTAAACCATTTCTCCAGCCCCAGTATTTTTCTTTTGTGAGATAGGGTCTCATGTAGTCCACGCTGGTTTCAAATGCACTGTATACCTGAGGATGACCTTGAATTTATGATCCTTCTGCCTCTGTCGCCCAAGTGCTAGGATAATAGGCATGAAGCATCATGCTTGACTTATGTTGTTATGGGAATTGAACCCAGGGCTTCATGCAAACTAGGCAAACACTCTACTATCTGCAGTCCTCATAGAAAAGTTTTAGCATGGGCATATATTAATATGCAATGAAAAAAAAGTGCTCCTTCCCATATCCTGCCAGTCTCTATGTTTTTCAAGGTAGGGTCTCACTCTAGCTCAGGCTGACCTGGAATTCACTATGTAGTCTCAGGGTGGCCTTGAACTCACAGCGATCCTCCTATCTGTGCCTCCCGAGAGCTGGGATTAAATTCAAGTCTGATAAATGAGAAAATGCTATGAAGCAAAGATTTACCAAAAGCGTAGCTTCATAATACAACTACTGTAAGACGCAGAAAAGATAATGTATAAATAGAAAAATAAAATAAATTTAAAATATTTTTATTTATTTATTTGAGAAAGAGAGACACACACACACAGAGGCGCGCGCGCGAGAGAGAGAGAGAGAGAGAGAATGGGCATGCCAGGGCCTCTAGCTACTGCAAACGAACTCTAGATACATGTGCCACTGTGTGCATCTGGCTTATGTGGGTCCTGGGGAATTGAACCTGGGTCCTTTGGCTTTGTAGGAAAGCACCTTACCACTAAGCCATCTCTCTAGCCCTCCCACAACTTTGTTTTTGTTTTTTTGAGGTAGAGTCTTGCTCTAGCCCAGACTGACCTGGAATTTATTATTCAGCCTCTGACCGGCCTCACGGCAATCCTCCTATCTCTGCCTCCCAACTGAAAAGATTTTAATGTTTATTGTTATTATTAACAACATGTTTCATATGGATACATCACGTGTTGGTACCCTCTTTTCCCTCATCCCTATCCCCATTTCGTTGGGGACGCTCCTCAGTGGAGTTGCAGATATTCCCCATGGGGTTGTGGTTTACGTGTAGTGGGAGCAGCAGCCAGTTATTTTGGGGGAGGGAGAATGCCTGTGGGCATGATGTCTCAACCTGTGGCTCTTATAATCTTTCCGCCCCTTTTCCA
This sequence comes from Dipus sagitta, assembly GCA_036346955.1. Lineage (NCBI taxonomy): Eukaryota > Metazoa > Chordata > Mammalia > Rodentia > Dipodidae > Dipus > Dipus sagitta. Next base: position 240,169,947 of record CM070770.1, read on the forward strand.
CAAAATTCCCTCAGCTGTGGTGGGTGAGTTTTAGTCTACTTCAGTGGTGAGCTCTTAGGAGCCTCTGGATCTCTGCTTTGGGAAGTGTTGAGTATCCTCAGGGTCTGTCTTTTGCACCCTGGCACTGGTTATCAGAAACAGCTTGGAAGCAGCACTCTTGCTCATCTCCCCAATTCCTCTGTGGATTTACCTGTGGCTTGGCTGAAGTGTGAGGGGTAGTTCATCTCCTCTGGTCTTGCTACCTTCTGAAAAAGAACAGATTCTCCAACGGAGAGTGAAGCCAGCATAGTTTAAATGTGATAAGAATTATTAATTTAGGGAGAATTTGATGTATGTAACCCCTCTTTTAGCCATAGACTAGTGTGTCTCCATTGGATTCTGATCTGGTTCCCAATTTCAGCTATGGGTTCTTTTACACTGAGCTGATCTCTTAGACAATCTGAAAGCTATTGGTTACCCACTGAGGCTGTGTGCCACTATTGCACTGGCATGTACATCGTGTTCAGTGTGTTTGCTTCTGCGTAGCTTAGACCTCTGGTTGCTCAGAGTGTTGCTGGTCACTTTCCCCTAGTAGCTCATGTAACGCTTTCGAGCACTAGACAAGCTAACTGTCTGCTGACTGGCTTTCTTCTGAATTCCAGCCCAAGTGAAATATTTTATTTATTTATTTGTTTGAGAGAGAGAAAGAGACAGCTAGAGAAAGAGAGACAATGGGCACACCAGAGCCTCTAGACACTGCAAACAAACTCCATATGCATGCACCACCTTGTGCATCTGGTTTACGTGGGTACTGGGGAATCGAACCTGGGTCTTTAGGCTTTGCAGGCAAGTGCCTTAACTGCTAAGCCATCTCTCCACCCTGAATACATTCTTAAAAAAAGAAAAAAATAGGGCTGGAGAGATGGCTTAGCGGTTAAGTGCTTGCCTGTGAAGCCTAAGGACCCGGGTTTGAGGTTCGATTCCCCAGGACCCACATTAGCCAGATGCACAAGGGGGCGCATGCGTCTGGAGTTCGTTTGTAGTGGCTAGAGGCCCTGGCACGCCCATTCTCTCTCTCTCTCCCTCTCCGCCTCTTTCTTGCTCTGTCTGTTGCTCTCAAATAAATAAATTAAAAAAATAAACAAAAAAAGAAAAAAGAAAAAAATAGAGCTGGGCGTGGTGGCGCATGCCTTTAATCCCAGCACTTGTAGGAGGATTGCCATGAGTTCGAGGCCACCCTGAGACTACAGAGTGAATTCCAGGTCAGCCTGGGCCAGAGCGAGACCCTATCTCAAAACAAACGAAAGAAAGAAAGAAAGAAAGAAAGAAAGAAAGAAAGAAAGAAAGAAAGAAAGAAAAAAAGAAAGACGTGCACCACCATCCTGGCCCTACCACTTTCCTTTAAGAAAACCAAAATAGTTTCTTCTAGATTAAACATTCAGAAGCCTGATTCTGGGCACTATAACACATCAAGTCTAGCCACTTGCCCAGAAGAAAGTAAACAAAGGAGTGGTGGCAAGGCTCAGGGACTGTTGTGGAAGAGGGGGCAGAAAGAGCCATAGGGTGGGCAGAAATATCCTGAGGTACAGCCCCCCCCAGAAACTAACAGAGGCCCTAATTACTGCACAGGGAACACCAAGGACCCTACTGAGGAGGGTCCCCAGGGAAATGGGGACTGGGGGTGAGGGGATACAAGACTATATCCAACGTAAAAAAATATATACATATAAATATACATACACATATATGTATATATATGCATTTATAATAATGGTGAAAAGATAGGAAAGGATTTTAGTTAAAACGAACATTTGGAGCTGGTTGTGGTGGCACACGCCTGTAATCCAGGAAGGAGGATCACTGTGAGTTTGAAGCTACCCTGAGACTTCATAATAAATTTCAGGTCAGCCTGGGCTAGAGTGAGACCCTACCTCGAAAAATCAAGTAAAGAAATAAATACATAAAAATAAAAAATGGCCATTTGGGAAGACAGATGCTAAGCATTTCAGCCCCGTTTTGGTGTGCTGCCATGAGCTTTAGTTTTAGATTTTGCAGGAATATGCGTATGTGTATCTTCAGATATGTAGTTTGTAAATATTTTTTCCCCATTTTGTGGACTATCACTGTATTCTCTCTTCTGTTTCTTTTGCTTTTGTTGCCTGGGCTTTTGGAATCTTGTCCAAAAAAATCTTTGCTGGGCTGAGGAGATGGCTCAGTGGTAAAAGGTGCTTGCTTGCTTGCAAAGTCTGCTGGCCTAGGTTTGATTCCTCAGTACCCATGTAAAGCCAGATGCACAAAGTGGCGCATGTGTCTGGAATTCATTTGCAATAGCAAGAGACCCTGGAGCACCAATCCTCCCTCTCTCTGTTTCTCTCTCCTTGCCAATAATAATAATAATAATAATAATAATAATAAATCCTTGCTTATTCCAATGTCCCAGTATACTTCCTCCATGCTTTCTTCTAGTAGTTTCCTAGTTTCAGGCCTGACATTTAGCGCTCTCTCTCTCTCTCTCTCTATATATATATATATATATTTTTTTTTTTTTTTTTTTTTTGAGGTAGGGTCTCACTCTGGCCCCAGCTTGGAATTAACTATGTAGTCTCATGGTGACCTCAAACTCATGGCGATCCTCCTACCTCTGCCTCCCGAGTGCTGGGATTAAAGGCGTGTGCCACCATGCTTGGATAACTCTAATCTATTTTGAATTGATTTTTTTTAAAATTTTTTGTTTATTTTTTATTTATTTGAGAACAACAGACAGAGAGAAAGAGACAGATATATATAGAGAGAATGGGCGCATCAGGGCCTCCAGCCACTGTAGACGAACTCCAGACGCGTGCGCCCCCTTGTGCATCTGGCTAACTTGGGTCCTGGGGAATTGAGCCTCGAACCGGGGTCCTTAGGCTTCACAGGCAAGCGCTTAACCGCTAAGCCATCTCTCCAGCCCCTATTTTGAATTGATTTTTAAAAGATATTTTATAAATAAATAAATTTGGAGAGACAGAGAGAGAGAGAGAGAGAGAGAGAGAGAAAGAATGTATATGGGCATGCCAGGGCCTCTTGGCACTGCAAAAGAACTCCAGATACATGCATCACTTTGTGCATCTGGCTTTAAGTCAGTACTGGGGAATCAAACTTGGGTTTTTAGGCTTTTCAGGCAAACACCTTAACTTCTGAGCAATCTTTCCACCCCCTTGAATTGATGTTTGACTAGTGAGTGATAGAGGTCTAACTGCAGGTATCCAAATTTCTTAGCACCATTTACTGAAAAGTTTGTCTTTTCTCTAGTGCTTATTTTAGCATCTGGAGTGGTCAGATTTTTTTTTTTCTTCGAAATAGGGTTTTGCTCTAGCCTAGACTGACCTGGAATTCACTATGTGGTCTCAGGGTAGCTTCAAACTCACTGTGGTCCTCCTGCATCTGCCTCCCAAGTGCTGGGATTAAAGGCGTGTGCCACCATGCCCAGGAATTATTATTATTTTTTTTTTTGAGGTAGGGTCTCGTTCTAGCCCAGGGTAACCTGGAATTTATTATGCAGTCTCAGGGTAGCTTTGAACTTATGGGATTCTCCTTGAGGTTGTAGTTTTTTTAAAATTTAATTTATTTATTTAATAGAGAGAGAGAGAGAAAGGCAGATAGAGAATAGGTGCCCCAGGACCTCTAGCCATTGCAAACAAACTCCAGATGCATGTGCCACCTTGTACATCTGGATTATATGGGAACTGGGGAATCAAACCTGGGTCCTTAGTCTTCATAGGCAAGTGCCTTAACCACTAAGCCATTTCTCCAGCCCTCACTCCCAAGGTGACAGTTTTAATTGTAGCTTCAATTCCTTTCATAGACATGGCTTCTCAGCTTATCTTTTTTTTTTTTTTTCCTTTGTTGTTGTTGTTTTGCTTTTTAAGGTAGGGTCTCACTCTAGCCCAGGCTGACCTGGAATTCACTCTGTAGTCTCAGAATGGCCTCGAATTCATGGTGATCCTCCTACCTCGGACTTCCAAGCACTAGAATTAACGGAATATGTCACGCCGCCCAGTCCTATTTTTTTTTTCCTTTAATGAACTTTGGTAGTCTGTATCTTACATTTTTTCCATCTCATCTAAGTTTCTTAATTCATTAGCAGAAAGTTGTTCATTTTATTTGCTGTTTATCTATAATATCTAAGAAATCTAAGTGACATGATTCTCATTCCTGATGTTAACAATTTGTGTTTCTTAATCATTGCAGCCAGAATTTTATTAGGTTTACTGATTTTCTTTCTTTCTTTTTATAAATTTGACTTCAAGGTTTTAAGAATTTTTAAAAAAATTATTTTATTTAAGAGAGAGAGGGGGAGAGAAATAGGCAGGTAGAGAGAGAGAGAGAGAGACAGAGAGAGAGAGAGAGAGAGAGAGAGAGAGAGAGAAAATGGGCATGCCAGGGCCTGCAGCCACTGAAAACGAACTCCAGATGCACGTGCCCCCTTGTGCATCTGGCTTACATGGGTCCTGGGGAATCGAACCGGGATCCTTTGGCTTTGCAGGCAAGCACCTTAACTGCTAAGTCATCTCTCCAGCCCTGATTTTCTAAAATAACTATTTTGGTTTCTTTTTCTCTATTGTCCTTTTTTGTTTTCTATTTTACTGATTTACACTTTGATTTTCATTATTTGCTTTCTTCTGCTTAATTTGGTTTTGACTTTCTCTTCTTATTTCTGCTTTCTAAGGTGGGAACAGAGGTAATTAAGAGAACCATTTCTTCTACTATAGGCTTTGCTAGAAATTTCTATAGAATTGCTTTAGTGACGCTCCAGAAGCTCAGGTGCTGTGTTTCCATTTTCATCTTGCTTAAAATACTTTCTAATTTCCTTTTTGATTTTGATTTTCAACCCTGGGGCTATCTAGATGTGTATTATTTAGTTACTAAGTATTTGGGGATTTTCCAGAGATCTTTCTGTTATTGATTTCTAATTTAGTTTCTTTCTGGTCGGAGACTTGCATGACTTAAATTCTTTTAACGTAATTGATATTTGATTTATGGTTCAAAATTTTTGTTTTGGTAACTGTTCCTTGTGCATTTGAGAACATTTACTCCACTGTTGTCAGGTTGAATGCTTTATGACGGTCCATTAGGCCACGTTGGTCGATAGTTGTTCCAGTCTACCACATCTTCGATGGCTTCCTGTCCACTTGGTCTATCAATTATTGAGAGACTGAAATTTCCAGCAGCAGTTATGGATTTGTCTATTTTTATGGCCACAGCTTGAGTGCAAGGGTCTGGTAATTTGCTTCCTTCCTCTGTGGGAAGCATTTTTTGAGTCCCCCGTTCAGTCCAGAACAAAACGCTTACACAGCGCGCCCTGCTTTTCCTGCAGAGGACCTGGCCACCATGTTTAACTGCCTGCTAGCTCTTCTGTTCCTTCACTAGACCACTATGTCCTAGATAACAGTGACTGGGTTTTTACTACATTTGCATACGAAAGACCCAAGAGATCTCCGGTAATGTCAGAAAGATATTTAGGACTTGCCAGGTGAACAGCTGTCACAGTTACAGGCAGGAGCAAGCATTCAGTGGAGTTGGGGACCTCAGCTAGGAGTGGCGGTGCGAACACGAAGACCCTGGACACCTACACAAGCTGCTGGGGAGGTGTGTCCTCACGTGGTGGAGAGTGGACTTGATGAACACATCTGACATTGTGTTCCATTAGCTTCCACTCAAAATTTAGGAGGGCAATACCTCTTCTTATTCCTTTTCTACACATTTCCAAAGGGGTATTCACTAGAAGATGGGATGTGGGCCTCATCTGAGATCCCAGACATGTAATTCCAGGGATTACAGACATTGCAGGGTCTAAACCTAACTATTGTGGCTAGCATGTAATGATTGAGAGATTCACTATAACTGGAAGCAGGAAAATTCATGGGAAAATGAGGCACCATGGCTGGTGAAGAGAGTCTAGGGTAGATCGACTGGTATCTGGAAAGAGTCAAGGACACACGTGCAAGATTATAAGCAGAAAAAAAAAAAAAAACATTTAAAAACAAAGCAGGAAGAAGATGGTCTGGGACAATACTTGAGCATGAGAAATCTGCCAGAGACGCTTTCTTTTTGTGGGCTTCGTGATGTGAGGATGGGCCATCAGGCCTAAAGGAACTGAACCTTAAGGGGTGGTCCGTTGGTGTCATTCTGCAATACGGACATGAAAAGGTCCTTCCGCTGCTTAAATACTCACCTTTATAGCACCGAGGCAGATGGCAAGCAGCAGTCACTGAATGGAAGCCGGGAAGAATGAAAACTTGATGAAGCATTTATCTCCCATCTGTTTCCCTCTGTAATTCCAATTTGATGCCATAAATCCAAGTTCCCCACTTTCCCTCTTCAGTCTACCCACGTTGCCGCTATTGACTGGCAGCCAGCCTAGTTTGAAAGCGTGGCCTGTTTAAGATATTGGGCTTAGATTTTTCAAAGATGGGAGTTTTTGTTCTTTTTTTTTTTAATTTTTTTTATTTACTTATTTGAGAGCAACAGACAGAGAGAGAAAGAGGGAGAGAGAGAGAGAGAGAGAGAGAGAGAGAGAATGGGCACACCAGGGCCTCCAGCCACTGCAAACGAACTCCAGACACATGCGCCCCCTTGTGCATCTGGCTAACGTGGGTCCTGGAGAATTGAGCCTCGAACCGGGGTCCTTAGGCTTCACAGGCAAGCGCTTAACCACTAAGCCATCACTCCAGCCCGTGTTTTTGTTCTTTTAAAAATATTTTTTTAGGGCTGGAGAGATGGCTTAGCGGTTAAGCGCTTGCCTGTGAAGCCTAAGGACCCCAGTTTGAGGCTCCATCCCCCAGGACCCACGTTAGCCAGATGCACAAGGGGGCACAAGTGTCTGGAGTTTGTTTGCAGTGGCTGGAAGCCCTGGCGCGCCCATTTTCTCTCCCTTTATCTGCCTCTTTCTCTGTCTGTCACTTTCAAATAAATAAGTAAAAATAAACAAACAAAAAATAAAATAAATAAATAATTAGAAAGAAACAAAAAAGTTTTTTAGTGATGAGGTCTTGGGAGCCTCTGTGTCTCTGGATATCTGGTTTGGTAGGAGTTGATTTTTCTCTGTGTCTATCTCACCGTTGTGCTGGTACCAGGTTCACCAAGAAAACAGCACTCTTGCTTGTTTCCTTAATTATTCTTAATTTCAGCTGGGGCCCTTTTGAGGTATGATGGGGTGGTTCTCTCCTTAGGATCTGGGTCTATCTGAAAAAGAGAAGCAAATTCTCTCTAAAATGAACCCAACAAAGCTCAGGGAAATTTGTGGAAGAGGGGTCAGAAAGAATGTCAGAGCCACACGTTGGGTCATGATACACAGGGACATTGCCTCCCACTCATAACTGATGGCTAACCCCACAAAGCACGACCCATATTCCACAGCAAGGAGGGTCCCTGAGGAGGGGCCAGTCAGGGAGGAGGCTAACAACAATGGTACCAACTTGGCTGTATTCACTGAATACAAAACTAATAAAAAATTGTTTTAAATTTATTTATTTATTTAACAGAGAAAGAAGGAGAGAGAGAGAGAGAGAGAGAGAGAGAGAGAGAGAGAGAGAGAATGGGTCTCCAGGGCTTCCAGTCACTGCAAACAAACTCCAGACACTTGTGCCCCCTGTGCATCTGGCTAATGTGTGTCCTGGGGAATCGAACCTGGATTCTTTGGCTTTGCAGGTAAATACCTTAACTGCTAAGCCATCCCTCCAGCCCTAAAAATATTTTTATTTATTTGTGAGGACACACACATACACACACACACACACACACACACACACACACACACACAGAGAGAGAGAGAGAGAGAGAGAGAAGAGGGAGATAGTATGTGGGCACCAGGGCCTCTTGCCACTTCAAATGAACTCCAGACACATATGGTACTTTGTGCATCTGGCTTTACATGGGAACTGGGGGATCAGACCTGGCTTGGCAGGTAAGCATATTGAACCCTGAGCCATCTCCCAAGCCCTACCTTTGTTTTTGTTGTCAGATTTTATTAATGTTTTCCTGCACTAGGTTTCGACTTTGCACATACACACAGTGTCCTCATAAAGACAGGGAGGAATTCCTTCAATAGTTCATGTCCAAATATTTAACTCATATACTCAACTCCACAGGGGGCCTTGATGTATGTACATTTATTCAGAGCACTTTGTAAGTATTGGCAGGTGGAAAACAGTGGCAGGAGAGTTCTGGCAAGGGGGAGCTTAATAAATAAATAAATAAACTAAACAAAAAAATAATTAAAAAGAAATGTACTTAGTAGGTGAGCAGTATGCATTTCTGTGGACAACTGGACTTGTTGGTAGCCTTTTAAAAAAGAGTATTCACAGACACAGCTAAGTGAGAACCACTGTTAACATGTACTGAGCACCTCTATGCCAGATGGCAGGCCACACACATGACATATATTATTTCATGAGACTCTGGTACCCAGTTAAGTAGGCATCCTCCTGCTCCCCATTTTGTTATTAGTATTATTTGCAATACTAAGGATTGAACATAGGGCTTTATGCATGCCAGGCAAGTGCTTTGCCACTGAGCTATGTCCCCTGCCCTTTTTTCTTGTTTTTACTTTTTATTTTGAGATAGGTTCTCATTAAGTTATCCAGGCTGGCTTTGAACTTGCTACCCTCCTGCCTCAGCCTCAAGAGTCATTGGGATTAGAAGTCTGCACCACCAGAACTGGCTTTTATCCCCATATTATAAGCAGAAAAATAGCCTTGTCAGAATTCAAACTCCTTGGAGTCTGATTTGTGGTTGTGTTGCATGGGTAAGTTGAGGGAAATGGTTTAGAAGTCAGTCTGTGGCATCGTTATACTGTAATATGTAATACATACTTGTGAGAGATTCAGAAAACATCTGCCCCATTGTCCCGGAGCTTAGGAATGTCTTTAAAAAAGATGTCATTTGAGTCAGACCCAGACTCTTAGGGATGTTTGGGACATGAGAAAATCAGCAAATGAAGGATTTCTTGAGGACGGAAAACATGGACATGTTTGAGGAGAGGAAGCAGGGACGTACGCTAGGACCAGCAGGCTTTTCGGCTAGGGTGGGCTCTAGAGTACAAAGAAGGCCATGCAAGAGCTGTCTGGGGAAGCAGCAAGTTTGGGAACAGAGTGTTTGAACAACAGGCTGGGAGACAATTAGTGTTTGGAAAAAGAGCTAATTTTCTTCCCTCTTTCCTTCTCTTCCTTCCTCCTTGCTTCTTTTTCTTTTTTAATTTTTTTGTGTCTTTTTATTTATTTATCTGAGAGCGACAGACACACAGAGAGAAAGTGACAGAGAGAGAGAGAGAGAGAGAGAGAGAGAGAGAGAGAGAGAGAATGGGTGCGCCAGAACCTCCAGCCACTGCAAACGAACTCTAGATGCATGTGCCCCCTTGTGCATCTGGCTAACGTGGTTCCTGGGGAATCGAGCAAGCACTTAACCACTAAGCCAGCTCTCCAGCCCTCTTGCTTCTTTTTTCAAGGCTTGACTATATAACTGAGGCTGGCCTTGAACTGTTGATCTTCTTACCTCAGCTTTCTGAGTCTGTACCACATTATTAGAATAAAAACGTTAAAAAATTTTCATTTTTATTTATTTATTTGAGAGAGGGGAAGAGGCAAAATAAGAGAGAGAGAGAGAGAGAGAGAGAGAGCGAGAGAGCGAGTGAGCATGCCACGGCTTCTAGCCACTGCAGATAAACTCCAGATTCATGCACTACCTTGTGCATCTGGCTTACGTGGGTACTGGGGAATTGAACTGAGGTCCTTTGGCTTTGCAAGAAAGTGCCTTAACTGCTAAGCCATCTCTCCAGCCCCCTAATTTTTTTAAAAATTTACTTATTTGAGAGAGTAACAGGGAGAATGGGCGTATCAGGGCCTCCAGCCACTGCAAACGAACTCCAGACCCATGTGCCCTCTTGTGCTTAGGGCTTACATGGGTCATGGGGAATTGAACCTGAGTCCTTTAGCTTTGCAGGCAAGCACCTTAACCATTAGGCAATCTCTCCAACCCCCCACCATTACAGTTTTTAAACTTTTTTTTTTCTGTGTGTATGGTGCCCAGGACCTTGCACATGGTAATCACACTCTTGTCACTGAGCTACAGCTTCAGTCCCAAACTGTATTTATGTTTTATGACAGGGTCTCATATAGCCCAGGCTGGCCTCAAGCTTACGATTCTCCTGCTTCAGCTTCCTGAGTGCTGGGATTACAAGTATGCACCACTATGATTGCCTAAGAGCTTATTTTATTTTATTTATTTATAGGCTCTCCTTATATAGCCCTGGCTGGCCTGAAGTGACTGTAAAACAAGCTGGCCTTGAACTGGTGGTGATAATTCTTCCTCTGCTTTTTTTTTTTAGGTAGGGTCTCATTCTAGCTCAGGCTGACCTGGAATTCACTATGTAGTCTCAGGGTGGCCTCGAACTCACTGCCATCTTCCTATCTCTGCCTCCCGAGAGAGAGGGTAGGGGAGATAGCTTAGTGGCAAAGCACTTGCTGGGCATGCATAAAGCCGTATGTTCAATCCTCAGTATTGCAAATAATAATAATAACAAAATGGGGAGGAGGAGGATGCCTACTTAGCTGGGCACCAGGGTCTCATGAGATAATACATGTCATGTGTGTGGCCTGCCATCCGGCATGGAAGTGCTCAGTACATGTTAACAGTGGCTCTCACTTAGCTGTGTCTGTGAATACTCTTTTTTAAAAGGTCACCATGCTTCAAGAGAGAAGGAGAGAGAGGGAGAGAGAGGGAGAGAGAGAGAGAGAGAGAGAGAGAGGCAAACAGAGAGATAGCCTGTCCTCAGTCTCAATTCCCTTATTTACATACATATAAACATTAAAACTTAGGATCCATTGGTGAAAACATGTGATTTCTGTGTTTCTGGGCATGGGATTACCTCAAGAAGGATGCTTTCTGCTAGGCAGGTTGAGAGGGAATATAGGTCTACAAGTCTTTCTTTTTCCCTAACCACTAGGATGGAGAAGAGATATAAAATAAATTGTGGATATATAAGAGAAAAATGAGATGAAGAGTCTTTCTGCTAGGCAGGTTGAGAGGGAATATAGCTCTACAAGCTTTTCTTTTTCCCTAACCACTGGGATGGAGAAGGCATATAAAATAAATTGTGGATGTATAAGAGAAAAATAAGTTGAAGAGTCACATGGCCAGTACAACATAGATGCAGTCAGAGCACAAGGGAGGACATATATGAACCTGAGCCCCAGGATGTGGTGGGGAAGAGTGGAAGGCTGGGTCACAGGTAATGCATAGAGGAGATGCTGCCTGCTTTCTGGCAGCAGCAGGGACAGAGCTGTGAACTGCGGCTCAGTTTCCTTTGCAGAGCCCAGCAAACACAGGATGTTTATTTGGTAAGAGCCCTAACAGGCTCCGTGATACGACGAAGAACTTTCACTGTGCTTAGAATTACATACTGGCAAACGAGGAGGAACTCTCAGAATTTAAGTAGCTGTTCAACAGAATGAACTCAGTCGTGTCTGAAGTGGGTTGTTAACTCGTGACTCACTCTCTTGTGTTTTTGTTCACTTCAGATCTGGGTATGCGGATTCCGGTCCTTGGGGACGGCAGCTGGGATTTTATTGCTTAATGTGGGGTGCTTTCTGCCACTCTGCCTCATTACCAACGCTCAACCTCATCCTTCATCAAAAGACAGCCGCGCGAGGAGGAGTGCGTGACTGTCTTCACACTTGTGACTGGTCAAGCCCCCGGTAAGATGTCTGCTCATGGTCCTATGCTGAGGACCAAGGCTCCATATAGCAGCTGCTGTCCAAGATCCCCAGCAGTTCATCAAGGATGCCCTGAGTGCATGTGCTGCTACCGTGTGTGCACTTGTGTGTACTGCTGTGACCACTAACATGAACAAGACCTACGGTGATAATAGGACTGCCATTTGTTTACAGTGTTTTTTTTCTTTCTTCTTCTTTTTATTTTAAATTTATTTATTTGCAAGCAGAGAGAGAGAGAGAGAGAGAGAGAGAGAGAGACAGAGAGAGAGAGAGAGAGAGAGAGAGGAGACACAGAGAGAGATTGGGTGCACCATGGCTTCTAGCCATTGCAAATGAACTCCAGATGCATGAACCCCCTTGTACATCTGGCTTATGTGGATATTGGAGAATCGAACCTGGGTCCTCTGGCTTCACAGGAAAGCGCCTTAACCATTAAGCCATCTCTCCAGCCTTTTTTTTTTTTTTTGAGGTAGGGTTTCACTCTAGCTCAGGCTGACCTGGAATTCACTATGTAGTCTCAGGGTGGCCTCAAACTCTTGGCAATTCTCCTACCTCTGTCTGCCAAGTGCTAAGATTAAAGGCATGCACCACCACGCCCGGCTGGTTTTTTTTTTTTTTTTTTTTTTTTGAGGTAGGTTCTCATTCTAGCCCAGGCTGACCTGGAATGCACCATGAAGTCTCAGGATGGCCTCAAACTCATGGTGATCCTCCTTTGTCTGCCTCACAAATGCTGGGATTAAAGGCGTGCACCATCACGCCTGGCTCTGTTTTACAATTTTTAATTGTAAAATTCAATTCAATTCTTCCAGTGGGCTGGGCAAGTCATACTGATTCTTTTGAATCCTTATGACAACCTCCTCCTTTATGTATGAATTTCATCTGATTGAGTTCTGAATTAGACACTAAAACTCGTGTTTTGTGTTCTGTGATGAGAATTAAAATCGTGGAGAAGAGAAGCTTCGGGACAGGGCTTTGGATGCACATGCTGCCTGTGGGTTATCTCACTTCAGTGCAGGCAACAAGCATATGCAGTTCTCATCACAGAGTTTCCCCTATCGTCATGGCATATTCAGATAAGGATGTCCCAAGGGAGTCATGAGACCTGCCTGAACACCAGGCACACTTGGGCCAGACACAAAATAGTCCATACATGCAGAACAAGTAGTTTTATTTGGATTCATCCTCCCTCCTGCAGCTAGGCTGGACTCTGCCAGGGAAGGTGATGTAACATACGAATCAATACTTACCAGGCTGAGCTTAAAGTAGCAGGTGGTATTGATGAGCCGAGAAATCCATTGCACATGTAAGGGAAATGCAGGAGACTAAGCGTGCAGCTAACTGCACTTGGCAGGTCACAGGCTGCAGTCTCTCACACACTGATTTGAGTGTTTCTCTAAAGCCACCATTTGGACTTTGAGCAATCCCTTGAGCATCCTGAACCCCAGTTTCCTGCTCTGTAATATGCATCTGGCTCATAGGCTTGTGTTGAGGACATGAGGTACTCTTCCTAGCAGCGTTTCTCCTTGTATTCCCTCTCCTCAGGCGTGTTCAGTATACTCTTTCTGTGTTTTAATTTTTATTGATTTTTGGAGGCTCACAAACCTTGACTTTTGAAACATGACCATAAATTTCTGCTATTCTATTTTTACTCCCATTCCATGTTGGTGGTCATTGAAGTTATTTTTGAGTACAGCAGCCTGTTCTATTCAGACCAAAAGGACATATTTGGTGGCTGTGGTGGAATTCTGAGGAGTGAGCAGGGGGCTGCTGGATGTTTTTATGGAAAAAAAGAAAGACTCCCATTTGAAGCCCAATACAGAGTGGGTGTAGGGCTGTCAGAATCTGACCTTGTCTCCATGAGAAAACAGTAGGGAGCCCTCACCTCAAGCTATCCTTGCTGGTTTGGGTGTGTTGAGTTCAGTAAAGACTACCAATTCTTTTCTAATTCTCCTAAGTCTTTATTTGTCATTTCTGATACCAATATTTAATTTGAAGTTTAATTTATTTCATTTTTCTGTGTATATATTATTTATTTTTGCTATTGTTGCTTTAGAGTTAGGAGGGAAGTTTAAGACAGGGACTTGCCATTTCAATTAATCCTTATAATACCTTATGAAGTGATTTTGTGTGTTTGTTCAGTTAAAAAAATAAGTGAAAGCCAGGCGTAGTGATTCATCCCTTTAGTCCTAGAACTTGGGAGGCTGAGGTAGGAGGACCACCATGAGTTTGAGGCCAGCTTGGGGCTATAGAGTGAGTTCCAGGTCAGCCTGGGCTGGAGTGAGACCTTGCCTCAAAAGGTAAAAGAAAAAAATATTTGATTGAGTGCACATTTTCTTTCTTTCTTTTTTAAGATTTTATTTATTTATTAGAGACAGAGAGAGGGAGAAAGAGAGAGAGACAGAGTGAGAATGGGCATGCCAGGGCCTATAGCCACTGCAAATGAACCCCAGATGCATGCACCATCATGTGCATCTGGCTTACATGGGACCTGGGGAATTGAACCTGGATCCTTAGGCTTCACAGGCAAGTGTCTTAACTGCTAAGCCATCTCTCCAGCCTGAGTACACATTTTCTTTTCTCTTCTTTTTAAATATTTTATTTTATTTATTTTTTTAACTTTATTTATTTATTTGAGAGTGAAAGACAGAGGGAGAAAGAGGCAGAGAGAGAGACAGAGAGAGAATGGGCATGCCAGGGCCTCCAGCCACTGCAAACGAACTCCAGATGCATGCGTCCCCTTGTGCATCTGGCTAATGTGGGTCCTGGGGAATCGAGCCTCGAACCAGGGTCCTTAGGCTTCACAGGCAGGAGCTTAACCACTAAGCCATCTCTCCAGCCCTAATATTTTATTTTTATTTATTTATTTGAGAGAGAGAGATACAGGAAAAAGGCAGATAGAGAGAGAGAATGGGTGCACTAGGACCTGCCTTCAACCACTGCAGATGAACTCCAGATGCGTGTACCCCCTTGTGCATCTGGCTTACATGGTCCTGGAGAATCAAACCAGGGTCCTTTGGCTTTGCAGGCAAGCACTTTAACCACTAAGCCATCTCTCCAACCCCCCAAGTGCACATTTTCTACAAAGCTAGAACTTGGTATACAAAAAAATTAGATACTAGTCTTGTGAGTTTTATGGTTTCATGTGTAAAACCATCATACAGTCAGAATATTTTAAGGCCAAGCACTGGGTATCATGTGAGAAAAGAAAGGAGGAAAAGAAGAAGAAAAGGAATAAATCATTTGGGGGTTTAAAGAAAGTTTCCTGTAGTAGTTTGAATCAGAGGTCCTCCATAAACTCATGCGTTTTAAATGCTTGGTCCCTAGCTGGTGGCAGTTTGGGAGGAGGAGCTGCGCTGGAGGAAGTGTTTTTCCTGGGCTGTGTTTTAGGATATTATAGCCAGCTCCCCTCTTGCCAGAGCTTAGCTCACTCTCTTGCTGCTTTCTGCCAGCTGCTGTGGCAAGAAGCGATGTCTACCTCTGTTCTACCATTTTTTCCCTGCTCTCCTTGAGATTGTAAGCCAAAATAGGCCCTTTCCTCCTATCGGCTGATTTTGGTCTGCTGTTTTGTCTCAGCAATGCACAGGTAGCTACAACACTTCCCAACATGGCATTTGTGCAAGATTTGAATGAATGGACAGAATCCTACAAGGAAAGAAAGAAAAGTGGCGCATCCAGGCAAAGAATATGACATAAAAAAGTGAGAAGATGGGAAATAACAGATCAATGGGGAAATATGGTGTTTCACCAGTTTGCAGGAAACAGTTTGGAGTTTAGCACACCATAAGTAAATAAGAGCAAAATGAGGTGTTCTGGAAGAAAGAAAGGTGTTATCAGTCACCCTCGTGTTGCTGGGATAAAACACTCAACCAAAAGCAGCTGGTGGGAGGAAAAGGTTTATTTTGGCTTACAGTTTTGAGGGGAAGCTTCATCATGGCAGAGAAAACATGGCAGAGCAGAGGATGGGCATCATATCGTGTCATCTGGGAGGTAGAAGCAAGAGTGAGTGAGCTGAGCTTACACCAAGTAAAGCTGACCTAATAAACCTCAGGGATGCCAGGCATGGTGGCACATACCAGCACTTGAGAGGCAGAGGTAGGAGGATGGCTGTGAGTTCAAGGCCGCCCTGAGACTACATAGTGAATTCCAGGTCAGTCTGGGCTAGAGCAAGGCCCTACCTGGATAAACCAAAACAACAACAACAACATAAAAAACAAAGCCTTCAGGGCCTGCCCTCAGTGACACACCTCCTCTAGCAAAGGCTCCATCAGCTGGGGACTGAGTATGAGATTAGTCAGAAACACATGAGTGTTAAGTGGGGTATTTCCCATTTAACCTCCCCACAAAATAGGCATTCTCTCTCCTTACATACAAAAAAGAGCTTATTGAGACAGCTCATATATCACACAATTTCACTTCTTTGACATGTACACTTCATGTTTAGATTCTTCCCTTTCTTTCCCTCCCTTTCCACTCTCTCCCTTTTTATCCCCCTCTTCTCCTTCCCCTTCCGCTCTTCTTTTCTCCTTTCTTCTTTCTTTCTTCTTTTCTTTCTCTCCTTCCCCCTTCCTTCCTTCTTTCATTTTGGTTTTTCAAGGTAGTGTCTCACACTAGCCCAGGATAACCTGGAATTCACTATGTAGCCTCAGAGTGGTCTCAAACTCACAGCGATCCTCCTACTGATGAACTAGTCTTATGTTAGAAATTGGGAGCCATTTGGTTGTTAAATCGATAGTTTCATTTCTGTTTACTATAAAACCTAAGTTTCTGTTTGGCGTAACTGTACGTTGACAACCTGCCCAGAATTCCGCAGCCCTGGCCCTTCCAAAACCTGAGTTACTCTCCACTCTGACAATACCTTGACTCATACCCTCCCAAGATGTTATGCCAAGTAATTGTGAACTGCTACTTGCTTCTGTATTTTGCTTGCCAAGGTCCCTATTGGAAATCTCTCAGCCTTGCAGCTTGTGAATTATAAAAACCTCATTTCTCTCGTGTTCAGGGCTGCTCTCTTGAACCCTGTCTTTGGGCGAGGCAGTCACTGGCCGGTTCCTGAGTACATAATACAGCTTGCTTCAATTTGGCCAAATATTTGAGTTGGTGGTCTCTTCTTTGCGTTGTTGGTTTAACACTACCTTTGCTTCCTGAGAGCTGGCATTAAAGGCATGTGCCACCATGCTTGGTTATCCCACCTCTTTTTTTTTTTTTTTTTGCGGTATTGAGGATTGAACTTAGGACTTTGCATACTATACCACATTATCTGCTTTGATTTTACTTTTAAAATATTTTTTTTTGGGTTTCTGTTAATTTCTGATTAGATGCCAAACATTGTGAATTTTACTGTACTGAGTGTCTTAGTCTGGGTGGTTCTAATAAAGTAACTGGGTGATTTATAAACAACAGACTTTTTTTTTTTTGTTTTTTGAGGTAGGGTCTCACTCTAGCCCAGGCTGACCTAGAATTCACTCTGTAGTCTCAGGGTGGCCTCGAACTTACGGCAATCCTCCTATCTCTGCCTCCTGAGTGCTGGGATTAAAGGCATGCGCCACCACGCCCTAAACAGACTTTTATTCTTCATGGTTCTGATGTAAGACAACAACTTTTATTCCTCATGGTTGTAGAGGTTGGGAAACCCAGGGTCAAGGGAGCTGCAGATTAAGTCTGGTGAAGGCACACCCTGGCCTCTTTGCTCTGTCTTCACATGGAAGGAAGGGCAAGGGGGCTCAAACCACTTATGTGGACACGGACCCTCATGAGGCTGCCCAGTCACCCCTTTGAGGCCCATCTCTTAATATTATCACACTGGGGACAAAGCTGTAACATATGGATTTTGGAGAATCCACTTAGTGCTCAGTGCTGATGTTGGATATTTTTGCATTCCTAGAAATTCTTCTGAAGTTTGTTCTGGAACACGCTTGTTTAGGAGCAGTTTGATCTCTGTAAGTATTGCTTTTGAGCACTATTAAGTGGGACTGGAGCAGAGCTTAGCCTAGGGATAATTATTTTCAATTCCTGAGACAGGATCACACTGTGGACTCCACCAATGACCTCTGAGTCCTGTGATTTTCTAATCTGTTTTGTGGGGACTAGGGTTATTCCCAGCCCTGGTTGAATACTGTTTCTTTAAGCTTGTTACATGGTTCTTTTCCTGGGCCAGGTACTTTCCTAGTACATACTCACCAATGCCCTCTCTCTCCAATCTCTGTCTAATGCTATCCCCATAGTCTGGGCTGGCCTTGAACTCACAATTTTCCTGCTTTTGCTTCCTGAGTGCTTGGATTCCATGCCTGCATTTAGACTTGGTTTTCTTTTAAGATTTTATCTATTTATTTGTATGTGTATGTGTGTGTATGTTCTCTAGTGTCTCTTTTAAAAACTATCTTATTATTTATTTATTTGGCAGAGAAAGAGGGTGAGAGAGAGAGACAGAGAGAGAGAGAAGAGCGTGCCAGGGCCTCCAGCCATTTCAAATGAACTCCAGATGCACACGCCACCTTGTGCATCTGGCTTACGTGGGTCCTGGGGAATCGAACCTGGGTTTCTTGGCTTTGCAGGCAACCACCTTAACTGCTAAAGCCATCCCTCCAGCCCTTCTCTAGTGTCTCTTGCTACTGCAAATGAATACCTGTCTGGCTTTAGGTGGGTGTCTAGAGAATTGAGCCCAAGACAGGAAGGGCTTTGAAATCAAGTGCCTTTAGCCACTGAGCCATTCTCCCAGCCTCTAGGCTTTGGTTTTCCTATTTACCACATTAGGGAGGCAGTTCTAGATGCTGAGCCTCCTTGCATGTACACAGCTGTGAGGCTATGTGGACGCCAAAGGCATGCTTCCGTGTGATCTCTCCACCCAGCCAGGCCCCTCGGATGATGACAGCCGTGTTCAGGCCAGCAGCTGTAGCTCAGTAGGCGGTAATGGCTCTATCAATTAATTCCATATTGCTACACCCTAGCAGCCAGTCCTGATGACTCAGATGGCAAACACTGCGGTGGGCATGGCTAGGGGCTGTTGTTGGGTGCACACTGGGCCGCGCCTCACGGGGTGTCAGCTGAGGCAGTAATGCTGAACACCCCAGGCTTGCCATCATGCACTAGACGCCTCGAGGAAAGTGGCCTGCGCTGTAGCGGCAGTGGGGCCCTGGCGTCTGGGGAATAAAACATGTTTTGGCATATGCCCAGAGCCAGGGTGACAAATTCTGTGAGGGTCTCAAAAATATATTGAGACAGTGCAAACTTGCAAATGGATTTGTCTAATCAAGAAGTTTGAGTTGAGGGCTCACAGGTTAAGGCACTTGCCTACAAAGCCTAATGACCTGGGTTTGATTCCTTAGTACCCATGTAAAGCCAGATGCATAATGTGGCCCATGCATCTGGAGTTCGTTTGCAGCTGCTAGAGACCCTGGTGTGCTCATTCTCTCTCTCTCCCTCTACTTGCAAATAAATAAATAAAAAAAAATATTTTTTAAGCCAGGCATGGTGGCGAATGCCTTTAATCCTAGTACTTGGGAGGCAGAGGTTGGAGGATCACTATGACTTCGAGGCCACCCTGAGACTACATAGTGAATTCCAGGTCAGCTTGGGCTAGAGTGAGACCCTACCTCGAAAAAAAATTAAATATTTATTGCCAGGTATGGAGGCACATGCCTTTTTTTGTTGTTGTTTATTTTTATTTATTGATTTGAGAGTGACAGACAGAGAGAGAAAGAGGCAGATAGATAGATAGATAGATAGATAGATAGAGAGGGAGAGAGAGAGAGAGAGAGAGAGAGAATGGGCGCGCCAGGTCCTCCAGCCACTGCAAACTCCAGATGCATGCGCCCCCTTGTGCATTTGGCTTACATGGGTCCTGGGGAATGGATTCTCGAACTGTGGTCCTTAGGCTTCACAGGCAAGCCCTTAACCACTACCTGAAAAATATTTTAAAAGAAATTTGAATTGAAAAAAATAAAAAGAAGCTTGAATTGAAGAAGTGAAAAATTGGCTCTGGTGACCAAGTTACTTTAGCATAAAAATGTACTTGATAGTCAAAGCATAAAATGAAAACTTGAGATAAGTTAAGCCTCCCTTCTGCTCTAATAGTTTCCTTGCTTCAAAACGGCAATGGAAAGTTCTGCCTTCATAGTTCATGAACATGGCATAGAACTTGGGGCTAAGCAAATGTTTGTGGGGTCACCTCCAACTGGCTAACTTTTTATGAGCTCTCTTTTTTTAAAACTTTGTTTTGATTGACAATTTCCATAATTACAGACAATAAACCATGATAATTCCTTCCCCCTCTCACTTTCCTCTTCACAAATCCACTCTCCATCATATCCCCACCAATCTCCATTAGTGTCTCTTTTATTTTGATGCCACCTTCTTTTCTTCCTATTATGAGGATCTTGTGAAGGTATTGCTAGGCACTGCGAGGTCATGGATTTTGAGGCCAATTTCTGTCTGAAAGATTGCATTGTAAACAGTCCTATCCTTCCTTTGGCTCTTACATTCTTTTTTTAAAAAAATAATTATTCTTCTTTATTTATTTGAGAGAGAGAGAGAGAGAGACAGAGAGAGACAGAGAGAGAAAAAAGCAGATATATATAGAGAGACAGTGGGCACACCAGGGCCTCCAGCCACTGCAAACAAACCTCAGACAGATGCACTTTCTTGTGCATCTGGCTTATGTGAGTACTGGGGAGTTGGACCTAGATCCTTAGGCTTCATAGGCAAGTGCCTTAACTGCTAAGCCATTCCTCCAGCCCCAGCTCTTACATTCTTTCTGCCACTCTTCCACAATGGACTCTGAGCCTTGGAAGGTATGATAGAGATATTTCAGTGCTGAGCACTCCTCTGTCACTTCTTCTTAGCACTATGGTGCCTTTTGAGTCATCCCAGTGGTCACCACCATCAGAAAAGAAAAGCTTCTCTAACCAAAAGTGAAAGCAGCATTAATATATAGGTATGAATGTTAAGTAAATTGCTTACAGGGCAGTTTGGTGAGCATAATATATGCATTTAGCCAGACAAGTGCAGGTGTTACACTCCTAGGGTTCATGACCTCCCCCACCATAGGCTTTTGATTAGGTTTTCAGTACCAGGCATATATTCCCTCCCATGGAGCAGGCCTCCAGTCCAATTAGAGAGTTGGATTCCCCCAGAACAGGCATTCCACTATTGCACCCGTTCAGTCATTTGGCCTGGCTGGCCAAACTTAAGGCTTGCAATGTCCATTGTTTTCACCATTGATGGCTTCTGTCTCCCATAGGGCTTCATGCACTGTAGCTTTTCCCAACTTTCCATCAGCTGTTCTATAGGGAGGAGGTTTTCAGCTCAGCTCCAGCTTGATTTCTAAGTGACCTTGCAGCCCAGACATGTGGAGTCTTCAGCAATAGAGTCTTACCATCTATTCCTGGTGGGAAACCAAGAGCCTTAGTAATGGCCTATAATGTTTTGGGGGGGGAATCAGAGACCTCCCTGGCCAACAACTCACAGGAAGTTATCCCATTCTGGGTACTGAAAAATTTCTAGTAACAGTCTATGGCTTCTGGGTGTGTCATTATCCAAATCTGTAGGTTTCCATATGGCTTATTCACAATATCTGGAGCTTTTATTAACCCTTCCCCCTTCTTTTACTCAATCTCTTCCCATGACCTCACTTAGGCCATTGCACGCCCAGTAATCTGTTCATCTACTTAAATATATGGAATGTCATCTCCTTAAGTCCTCCCCTCTCCACCCTCCCTTTTTGGCTTACTGGCCTCTGCTACCAATTTTTACTCCAACTCACATACAAGTCTGAACATTTGTAGTTAGGATCCATATATGGAAAGAACATGTGACATTTGGCTTTCTGGGACTGGTTTACCTCACTGAGTATAATCCTTTCCAGATCCATCCATTTCCCAGAAAATTTCATAATTTCATTTTTATTTACCACTGAATAGAACTCCATTGTATACATGTACCACATCTTCATTATCCATTCATTAGTTGAGGGACATCTAGTCTGGTTCCATTTCGTAGCTATTGTGAATAAAGCTGCAATAAACATGGATGTGCAAGTGTTTCTAAGGTAGTGAGAAGAGTCCTTAGGATATATGCCTAGGAGTGGTATAGCTGGGTCATATGGTAGATCTATTCTTAGCTGTCTCAGCAACTTCCACATTGCTTTCCACAATGGCTGGACCAGATTACATTCCTATCAACAGTGTAGAAGGGTTCCTTTTTTCCCTCATCCTTGCCAGCATTTATTGTCATTTGTTTTCTTTCTTTTTCTTTTTTTGGTTTTGTTGAGGTAGGGTCTTGCTCTAGCCCAGTCTGACCTGGAATTCACTATGTAGTCTCAGGGTGGCCTTGAACTCATGGCAATCCCCTACCTCTGCCTCCTGAATGCTGGGATTAAAGGCATGTGCCACCACGCCTGACTTTATTTGTTTTCTTTTTTCTTTTCTTTCTTTCTTTTTTTTTTTTTTTTCAAGGTAGGGTCTCACTGTAGCCCTGGCTGACCCGAAATTCACTACATAGTTTTAGGGTGGCCTTGAACTCATGGCAGTTCTCCTACCTCTGCCTCCCAAGTGCTGGGATTAAAGGCATGTGCCACCACTCCTGGCTCATTTGTTTTCTTGATGATAACCATTCTGACAGGAGTGATATGGAATCTCAAAGTAGTTTTAATTTGCATTTTCCTGATGGCTAAGAATGTAGAAAAAAGTTTTAGATGTCTATATGTCATCTGTATTTCTTTTTTTGAGAACTCTCTATTTAGTTCCATAGCCCACATTTTTTTTTTTTTACTATGTATGAGAGAGAGAGAGAGAGAGAGAGAGAGAGAGAGCGAGCGAGCGCCAGGGCTTTCAGCTGCTGCAAATGAACTCCAGACACGTATGCCCCCTTGCGTGCATGTGCAACATTGCAGCTTTTATCACTGTGTGTCTGGCTTATCTGGAACCTGCAGATTTGAACATGAGTTCTTAGGCTTCGCAGGCAAGCACCTTAACTGCTAAAACATCTCTCCAGCCCCATAGCCCATTTTTTAATTGGGTTATTTGATATCTTATTATTTAGTTTTCTGAGTTCTTTGTATATCTTAGATATTAATCCTCTGTAAGATGCATAGCTGGAAAAGATTTTCTCCCATTCTGCAGGTTACCTCTTTATTCACAGTGTCCTTTGCTGTACAAAAGCTTTTTAATTTTATGAGGTCTCTGTGGTTGATTAGCAATTTTATTTCCTGAGCCACTGAGGTTATATTCAGAAAGTTGTTGCTTATACCAATATGTTGAAGTGTTTCCCCTACTTTTTCCTCTAGTAGTTTCAGAGATTCAGGCCTGATATTAAGGTCTTTGATCCATTTGGACTTGATTCTTGTACATGGAGAGAGATAAGAATCTAATTTCATCCTTCTACATACAGATATCCAGTTTCCCCAGTACCATTTATTAAAGAGGCTGTCTTTTCTCCAGTAAATATTTTTGGCATTTTTCTTGAAAATCAGATGGCTGTAGCTGCCTGGATTTACATCTGGGTTCTCTATTCTGTTCCATTGATCTACACGTCTGTCTTTGTGCCATTACCATGCTGTTTTTGTTACTCTGGCTCTGTAATATAGGTAAAATCAGGTATGGTGATACCACCAACTTTATTTTTGTTGCTCAAAATTGTTTTGGCTATTCAAGATTTTTTGTGTTTCCAAATGAATTTTAGGATTGACTTTTCTATTTCTGTGAAGATTAGGATTGTTTTTTCTACTTCTGTGAAGAATGCCATTAGAATTTTAATGGGGATTGCATTAAATGTGTAGATTGCTCTTGGTAAAATTGACATTTTCACAATATTGGTTTTTCCAATCCAAGAATATGGGATGTCTTTCCATTTCTTAGTGTTTTCTGCAATTTCTCTCTGGAGTGTTTTAAAGTTTTCATTGTAGAGAGTCTTCACTTCCTTGGTTAGGTGTATTCCAAGGTTCCTTTTTTTTTTTTTGAGGCAATTGTAAATGGAAGTAGTTCTCTGATTTCATCCTCTGCATGTTTATTGTTAGTATATAGGAAAGCTACTGATTTCTGTGTGTTTATTTTGTATCCTGCTGCATTGATAAAAGTGTTTATCAGTTCTAACAGTTTGTTGGTAGAGTCTTTAGGGTCTTTTATGTATAGAATCATATCATTTGCAAATAATGATAATTTGATCTCTTCCTTTCCAAGTTGTATCCTCTTTGTGTGGGTCTCTTGCCTTATTACTATAGCTAAGACTTCTAGTACTATGTTAAATAAAAGTGGGGATAGTGGACACTTGTCTTATTCTTGATTTTAGTGGAAAAGCTTCAAGTTTTTCCCCATTTAGTATTATTCCAGATGACTATTTTAATGTGAGTATTTGTGAGATAATGAAAGCAAAATGATTTTCTTCTAAAATCTGCAGAGGTGATTGTCCTTATTTCATGGGCTGCTGTAAGGATTAAATAAAACATTTTAATAAAACATCTATCATAGTGTCAGGTACACAATGAATACCTGAGAGTGGGTAGTTAATTGAGTATGGGTCAGTAGTTAGGGAAAAAAGGCAGAAGCAGGTCTGGGGTGGCACATGCCTATAAACCTAGCACTTGATTCTGAGCCAGGATGATAGTGATTTTTGAGGCCAGCCTGGACTACACAGTGAGACAATGTCTCATACAAAACAAAAACAAAAACAAGCAAAACAAAGCAAAAGGAGGAATAGTGCAGAGGAGCAGACTTGATTATGAAGATATGCATTTGTGGATCCTGATAAAAATACTGCAAGCCAGGCATGGTGGCTCATGCCTTTAATCCCAGCACTTGGGAGGCAGAGGTAGAGGATCACTGTGAGTTCAAGGCCACCCTGAGACTACATAGTAAATTCCAGGTCAGCCTGGGCTAGAGTGAGTCCCCACCTCAAAAAACAAAAACAAACAAACAAAATGAACAAACAAACAAACAAACAAAAACCTCAAACCAGTATGGTGCAGAATTGTTAATGGCAGCCTTTGTCACTTAGAACCTTGCTTGGATTTGGTGGCAATTCAGACGGATGTTTAGTGGGTTTGCATGGGAACTGCAGCTGGTAGAAGGAGCCTGGGAATCCATTCTGAAGGTGGGGGAGAACAGGCATCAGTGTGACGTGTATTGACTGTCCTAGAGAAGGAAGATGAGAGCTTGAGGAGTGACTTAGGGGCTTCCCCCCTGCAGCTCTAAAAATAAGACCTATTCACTTTCTTTTATTTTACTTATTTATATGTGAGACTGAAAGAGCACAGAGAGTGATATGGAGAGAGCAAGAGAGCTAGAGTGAGAGAGTATGGGTGCCTCAAGGCCTCCTGACACAAACTCTACATTCATGAGCTGCTATGTGCATCTGCCTTTAACATGGGTACTGGGGAACTGAATCAGGCCATCAGATTTTGCAAGCAAGCACCTTTAACCACTGAGCTATCTCTCCTGCCCCCATTCTCTTCTACATGTAGGAAAACAATAAGCCCATTCAGACTGTCCACATTACAGTGGACCTGTTCTTTGTTTTGGAACTGCTTGCTCTCTGGACAGAAGGGGAAAGTGGAACAGGTGATTTTAGCATGAGAGAGCCCAGCAGAAGGCAAATTTAAGTTCTCCCCCCCTCCCCCCATATAGGGTCTCATTCTAGCTCAGGCTGACCTGGAATTCACTTTGTAGTCTTAGGCTGGTCTTGAATTTACAGCAATCCTCCTACTTCTCCCTCCCAAGTCCTGGGATTAAAGGTGTGCACCATCATGCCTGGCACACTTTTTTAAAAAAATGTATCTTATTTATTTATTTGAGAGAGAGAAAGAGTGAGAGAGGGAGAGGGAGAGAAAGAGAATGGGCACACCAGGGCCTCCAGCCATTGCAAACGAATTCCAGATGCATGCGCTCCCTTGTGCATCTGGCTTACGTGGGTCCTGGAGAACTGAACCTGGATCCTTTGACTTTGCAGACAAACACCCTAACTGCTAAGCCATCTCTCCAGCTCCTTTGTTTGTTTTTTTGAGGCAGGGTCTCACTCTAGCCAGGCTGACCTGGAACTCACTCTGTAGTCCTAGGCTGGCCTCAAATTCATAGTGATCCTCTTACCTCTGCCTCCTGAGTGTTGAGATTAAAGATGTGTACCACCATACCCGGCTAAGTCCTTTTAAAACTCTTAAGAGTTCTGTGAATAATACGGTCTAGCTTTTTAATTTTCCCTTGATGGGCTTCTTTATATCATTAGATTATATCATTTATTGCTACTGGTGAAAGCTTTAACTCCCTATCTTGGCTGGGCCAGTTGTGGTGTGGAAGGCAACTCAAGGTCAATCATTTGGTCTCTGGCTCCTAAGTTATCACTGCGTTGTCTTTCTTCAGTAGATAAAAGGGGCCCAGGAGCACTGTCGTCTGTTGAATGACTTTCATTTATAACTTTAAAAGAGGTCATCTGAAGGCTTAAAATATTTCCCAAGGTGGAAGTTTTAATATTCAGAGACACAGCCTGCTTTTGGAAGCTGAATTCTTTTGTTGCTGATAAAAAATCATAAAAGCTCTACATTTTGGGAGAAAGATTCTTGTTTTTAAAATTGCTTTTGAAATCATAGGGTATTGTCAGGAAAATGTTCACTTTGTGGATAATGTGGACATAATTTCCATCGCCCAGCTTGCCTCGTCCCGGGGCTAGTGCATCATGCTGTTTTCAGTTAGGGGCTGTCTATACCTTTTTTTGAGCTAGAGTCAGACATTCCCAAATTTTTCTTTTGATTCAACACGATCAACCAGTGGTATATCTTTAAAAGTTATCTGAGGATTATCCTAAATTCCTCTTTCCTAAAGGACAAAAATTAGATACATGGTGACCTCAGGCTTCTGTCTAGGAGTAAGACTTCTAGTCTATGGAAAGGTATGCCATCAAAGCAAAATGGTGCTTCAGTTTTTCCCTACCTCCTATACATACGGCACAGTGCAGGGTTAGTTAAGCTGTGCGATAGTAACACTTTGTACTCATTGTTTTGTTGTTGCTGAGTCTGTGGAGGGTGAGGGCGTTATGTCATCCATAGTACGGTGTTTAGCAACCCTGGCTTCCTTCCCCTAGATATCAGTCATCACTTCATTTTCTCCAATTATGACGGCCAAAAATGTCTTCGTGTGTTACCAAATGTCCACTGGGTAGGTGTGCAAAAACCATCCTTGGCTGAGAACTACTGGCCTAGTGCTGAAAAGCTTGGGCTTTGGAATCAGGCAGACTCTCTCAGTTAGTTTCTTGTTGCTGGGACAAAATAACTGATCAGAAGTAGCTTATGGAAAGAAAAGGGTTTACAACTTACACTTTCTTTTTATTTATTAATGAGAGAGAGAGAATGGGTGCTCCAGGGCCTTCAGCCTCTGCAAACACACTTCAGATGCATGTACTACCTCATGCATCTGGCTTACATGGGAATTGAACCTGAGTCCTTTGGCTTTTCAGGCAAGTGCCTTAACCACTAAGCCAGCCCTACAGCTTACACTTTCAAAGGGAAGTTTCATCATGGTGGGAAAGGCATGGCAGGCTGGAGCGAGAAGCCTGCATCGTATCTCACCAGAGTCAGGAAGCAGTGAGAAGAGCAAGTGGAGCTGAGCTAGAAAACCTCTGGGCCTGCCCTCAGTGACACTTCCTCCAGCAAGGCTGCGCCTCCTGAAGGTTCCAAGCAGTGCCCCCAGCTGGGGAAAAATCTCCATTAGCCTCTGGTGGACATTTTGCATTTAAACTACCATATAGACCTTGATAAAATGTGACTGTTAATAAGCTTTGGGCTAGGTAATCGTTCTAGTATGCTTCTGTAGTTTCATCTAGCAGCTGTCTGCAAAAGCTAATGCCTTTGAAGGCTGCTCTTCCCTCGCTTCTTCTCTGGATTGCTGCTGTCTTACATTGGCTTCTACTGGTCTTGCTTAGATTGTTCAGAATATTTGTTTACTAAGAACTTCTGTTTTCTTTTGGATTTTAGAAACAGGGTCTTGCATAAGCCTAG
Source organism: Dipus sagitta (assembly GCA_036346955.1). Taxonomy (NCBI): domain Eukaryota; kingdom Metazoa; phylum Chordata; class Mammalia; order Rodentia; family Dipodidae; genus Dipus; species Dipus sagitta. The sequence continues at coordinate 240,197,649 of CM070770.1, forward strand.
ACTGACCTTGAACTCTTGGTCCTCCTGCGTTAGCCTTCTGAGTGCGACAATCACAGGCCTGTACCACCGTGCACAGCGTGATATCTCGACTGGCATGGTTCCGGACCTGTAGTGACTCCAGCAGTGATCCTTTATTCCACTGATAGGCTTTGAGGGTAAGAAGGCCTGGGTAGCATTTGCAGAGTCCTGCCATAGTTACCCAGACCTCCCCTCAACGTCTTCTAGCCCCCGGAATTCAAAGGAGCAGTTACAGATGCGGTACAGGACTGCATTTGCTTATTGACCTCATTTGTTTACTGATTCTCCAGTTGAGGGACATTGGAGTTGTGTCCAGTTTTGGGCATGATGATGAAAACTGCCTTAAACATTTGTGTATTGGTTTTGGTGTGAACATTGATTTTTCAGTTCATTTGGGTAAATGCCTGTAAGTGGGTTTGCTGTGTCACCTGAAAACATATGATTAAATTTACAAGAAAACCTAATTGCTTTCCAAAATTGCAGCGCCAGCTTGCATTTCTACCAGCAAGTGGAGGGGTATTTCAGTTTCTCTGTAGTCTCACCAACTCTGGTATTATTCATTTTTCTTTCCTCCTTTAGTTATTCTAATCAAGAAGGACAGTACTATCTCATTGTGGTTTTGATTTGCCATGTACTTAATGATCAGTAATGTTGAGACTATTTCATACGAATTTTTCATTATAGTCTTCTTTGGTAAAGTACTCAAATATTTTACCATTTCTTTTATTGTGTTTCGGTCCTTTCAGAGTGCTGAAACAAAGCATCATGGCTATACTAGTCAGGTTTCCGTTGTGACAAAATCAGGTTAAAGAAGGAAAGGTCGCTTTGGCTCCTAGTTTCAGTTTTCACCCAGGGTGGCTTGGCTGTGTTGTTTCTGGATCTATGGAGAGTCAGAACGTCTTGGTGGGCGGTGGGGTGGGGGGAGCATCACCGTGAGCAAGGCACTTATCTACCTAGATGTTACAAAGGAGAGTGGGGGAAGAATTAGAGAAAAAACATCCTTGCAGGGCATGCTCCCACTTCCTCTAAGTAGGCCCCACCCACCTCCCAAAGTTTCCATAACTTCTAATAGCCCTTTAAATGATGAATCCATCAAAGGGGTGGCCCATTAATGACCGCAGAGCCCCCAATGGTTTAATCACCTCCCAAAACAGTGCTACATTAGGACCAAGCACAAGCTTCTGGGGGACACTTCAGATATGATATAGTTAAAGGTCTAATCGGTTGCTTTCTGGTTCATAGATAGGATTGTGTAGCTGTGTTCTCAAATAATAAAAACAGGAAGGCATGGACTCATTTATTTATTATTTATTTACAACAGGTTCTTGCTATGTAGCTCAGGCTGGCCTCAAACTCATGATTCTCCCGACTTAGCCTCTTGAGTGCTGGGATGATAGGCCTGCGCTATCACACCTAACTTGCTTGTTTTAAGTTTTTATTTGTTCAGTGTTTTCTAAAATTTATTTATTGACCTTTTTTTGTATATGTATCTAATGTTATTTGATCATATTCACCTCCCATTATCTTCTCTGTCTTCACCCCTCCCATTGAACCTTTTCTCCTTCCCAACTAGTCCACTTGTACTTTAAGTCTTTTCTTGTGAACAAATGAGCTTAATTAGAGTTGATTGTATGAACATGAGTTGAGGGTTATTTACCAGAGCATGGACAGCTTACCAGTGGCTACACTACTGAAAAAAAAAAATGTGTACTTCTCCCCCAGCAACCATTAACTTCAAATAATTCCTTGGAAAGGGTTGAGATCCTCATAATCTCTTACACCATTCATGACAGAACGTCAATGGATCCAATCTTGTGTAGGTCTTGTGCAAGTAACGACAGCCACATTCTTTCCGCTTCCTCTTCCACAGTGTTCCCCGAGCTGTGGATGGAGTGGTAGAGACAGACGTTCCATTTAGTTCTGAGCACTCGCCAGTCACTTATTCTCATCACGTTGACAAATTTTGAGTCTCCCCAGTAGTTGCTGCACACTTATGGGTATAAACATAAACATTTAGAGGGAAGTTGGACAGGCACAACTTACCCTTTTAGCCAAACAACAGTAGTAGCTTCCCTCTAGGGCTTCTGATCTTCTCAGCCACTGATGTGTATTCCCTCCCATGGAGTGTGTCTCATATCCAACCAGAAAGCAGTTAGTTATGCCGCTCAATTAACAGTCATGGTCACCAGTGGGCATATCTTGCCTGGCAAGCTAGTTGTCCGTCCTATAGAAACCACCACTGACTAAGACTGTTGAGAAAAGGTTTTACAATTAACTCTCAATCCTTCCCCAGCTCTAAGATTCTAGGTGTGTGTTATATATGTATATATGGGTAAAGAAAGCAAATAACTTTAGTTGGTAATAATTTGCTAGCACTTGTTTTATGATGCATAATATGCTCTAGCCAGGCGTGGTGGTGCACACCTTTAATCCCAGCATGTGGGAGGCAGAGGTAGGAGAATTGCTGTGAGTTCGAGGCCACCCTGAGACTACATAGTGAATTCTAGGTCAGCCTAGGCTGGAGCAAGATCCTACCTGGAAAAAAAGGGGGGGGGGGCTAGAGAGATGGCTTAGCAGTTACGGTACTTGCTTGCAAAGCCAAATGATCCAGCTTTGATTCTCCAGTACTCATGTAAAGCTGTTTGTAGTGGCTAGAGGCCCTGGCATGCCCATTCTTTCTCTCTGTGTCCTGTCTGCCTCTTTCTCTCTCTCTAATAAATAAATAACTAGATAGATAGATAAATAAAACATTTAAAAACCAATGACTTCATGTTGTTTGATGATGCTGTACAGCTCTTCTATGTCTTCACAAGTTTTCTGTCTACCTGTTCTATTATGATGTTGACAGGAAATTGAAGTCAACACCTGTATACTATGTGTCGAGTTTTCTCCTCTTCTCTTAGTTTTGTCATTTTTTGTTTCTGTGTTTGAAGCTCTGTGGTCAATGACATTCACATTTAGCACTGTGATGTCTCCTTGGAGAACTAAGCCCTTTATCATTATGTAGTGCCTCCTTATCTCTGGGAATGTCCCTTTTTCTGAAGTTTGTTTGAAATATGTTAAGCTCTCTTGTGACTGCTTTTATGACACATCTTTTATCCAGTCTATGTCTTTATATGTAAAGTCAGTTTCTTGTGGACAGCATATTGATTCTGCTTCTCTCTTTTATAATTGGCATGTTAAGACTTTTTTAAAAAATATATTTTATTTATTTATTTATTTGAGAGAGAGAAAGGGGGAGAGAGAGAGAGAGAGAGAGAGAATGGGTGCGCCAGGGCCTCCAGCCACTGCAAACGGACTCCAGACGCATGTGCCCCCTTGTGCATCTGGCTTATGTGGGTCCTGGAGAATCAATCTGGGATCCTTTGGCTTTGCAGACAAACACCTTAACCGCTAAGCCATCTCTTCAGCCCAAGACTTTTTTCATTGATAAAGTTATTTCTGTAGTTGGATTGAAATCTACTATATTGTTAGTTTTCTACTTATCTATTCTTTGTTGTTTTTCTTTTTCTGCTTTGTTCGAGTATTTTTTTTCAACTTTTCTGTGATATTTAAGTAATTATTCATACAATCGAAAATAGTTTCAAAGTGATCATCCTAGGGTCTATGATATATGTCTATTATGGATTTAAATGTTCTAAAATTCATATGTTGAAATCAATATGATGATATTTGGAAATGAGACATTTGGAACATGTATTAATTATTTTTTATATACTTAAAAAATTAAATTGAACTTTACTGTATAGACATATTGCATATTGGTCATATTCCCATCAGGCTCTTATGCTCCCTCTCCCCTCCCCCATTCCACTAAGGGTCCTCCTCAGTGGGGTTAGTGGTATTCACTGTGGGTCACGAATGGATCAGTCTCTGTGGGAGGGACAATGCTTCAGGATACCCCTCACCCTGGGGCTCTTATATTCTTTCAAACCCCTCTTCCGCAATGTTTCCTGAGCCTTGTGGGAGTGTTAATAAAGTCTCCTTTATTTATTTAAAAATATTTTAATTTATTTATTTGGAGAGAGAGAGAGAAAGAAAGAGAGAGAGAGAGAAAGGGGAAGAAGGGTCACTTGCTGCTGCAAATGAACTCCAGACACATCTGTCACTTTGTGCATCTGGCTTAAATAGGTACAAGGGAGTTGAACCCAGACCAACAGGCTTTGCAAGCAAGGGCCTTCAACTGCTGAGCTATCTCTCCAGCCCCATAAGTCTCCTTTAGTGTTGAGCTCTCTGAAGCCTCTGACTTTTTGCTTTGATGGGTTTTGACTCTTCTTGTTGTCTATCACCATCTCCCTAGGGGAAGTTCTCAGGCTAGCAGTGAGGACAGAGCTCATGTTTTTTTTTTATTATTACTTTTTTATTAACAGCTTCCATGATTGTAAACAATATCCCATGGTAATGTCCTTTCTCCCCCCACTTTCCCCTTTGAAACTCCACTCTCCATCATATCCCCTCCCCCTCTCAGTCTCTCTTTTATTTTGATGTCATGATCTTTTCCTCCTATTATGATGGTCTTGTGTAGGTAGTGTCAGGCACTGTGAGGTCATAGATATCCAGGCCATTTTGTGTCTGGAGGAGCATGTTGTAAGGAGTCCTACCCTTCCTTTGGCTCTTACATTCTTTCCACCACCTCTTCTGCAATGGACCCTGAGCCTTGGAAGGTGTGATAGAAATATTGTAGTGCTGAGCACTCCTGTCACTTCTTTCCGGCACCATGATGTCTTCTGAGTCATCCCAAGGTCACTGCTATCTGAAAAGAGAAGGTTTTCTATCAAAAGTGAGAGTAGCATTAATATATGGGTATGAACATTAAGAGAAGTGCTTACTGGGAAGTTTGATAATCATGGTATATACATTTAGCCAGACAGCAGCAGACGTTACACCCGTAGGGCTCATGACTACCCATTTTAAGTTTTCAGTATCAGGGATGTATTCCCTCCCATGGAGCGGGCCTGCAGTCCAAGTAGAGGGCAGTTGGTTTCCACCATGACAGACGTGCCACTATTGCACCCGTTGGCTCATTTGTCCTGGCTGAGAACAGAGCTCATGTTTAATCTACCATGTTCTCTGTAATGTTTCCTGGGTCCTGGCAGATGTGATTGAGATGATCCATCTAGTGCTAGACAGTCAGCTTTTTTTTCCCCTGTCATACTGAGGGGGTTTGGTTCTTCCTACTATTTGCTGCCATATGTAAAAAAGCAGATTCTGTAGCCAACAGTGAGAGAAGTATAGATCAAAGGGAATAAACACAGACATTTAGAAGACTTTTTGAAAGCATTAACCTTTCCTTTGAGGCAAACAACAGTAGAAGCTTCTCTCTCGGGTCTATGACCTTCTAAGCCATAGTCTTCTGACGTGGCTCTCAGTACCAGGCACGAATTTTCTCACACTGAGCAGGCCTCATATCCAATCAGAGAGCAGTTGATTGTCCCATAAATTATGTGTCACTACCGTACCAGTGTCCATCTTGCCTGTCTGGCTGATTTTGTAGCTTGCAGGATCTACTGCTTGTTAATGCTGGTGGTGACCTTCTTCTCCAGTAGCTCACATATGCTTTCTAGCACTATGAGGCTTGCCAACATGAAGGTAGCATCCACCTCAGTTCCAGCATGATTTCTTGATGTCCTGCAAATGGAACCTGTAGTGTCTTCAGCAATAGGGTCTTACCATTTAGTTCTGGTGGGGTAACCAGGTGCTTTGGCAATGGCCTGCATTGTTGTGGACCTCATGGGCCTCCCTGACCAACAGCTCACTATTGAGGGGTGACCCAATTCTGGCACTGGGATTTACCAGCAACAGCCTATGGTTTAGGATAAAGCTTTCTTCACCCCTGCAGGGTAGAAATTTTCTACCCTACTATTTCTACTTCAAGGATTTGATCAAAAAGCAAGGTGACTATGGATTTCATTTCTTCCTAGTGTGCTAGATTGGTGCACAGAGTGTGGAGGGCTGGGGAGATGGCTAAGTGGTTAGAGATGCTTGCTCGGCAAGCCTGCTGGCTGGAATTTGGATCCCCAGCACCCACAAAAAGCTGGGTATAAAATGGCAGAAATGTCTGTAATCCAATGCACCTATAACAATGAGAGGTGGAGTCAGGAGAATCTTGGAGCTTAATGGTCTGCTAGTCTGGCCTTCCTAGTGGCCAGCAACGATAAGAGAGACCCTGTCTCAAACAAGGTGAAGGAGAGGACCAACACCCTGAGGCTGTGCTCTGACCTCCACATGTTCACTGTGGCACGCACAAGTCTACATACACACAACAACAAGCAACAACACCATAGTAAAAAAGAAACTGGAGAAAGGCCTGGCACATGTGGATGGAAGGGAACTTCTTTCTGATACCTGTGATGTATGTAAGTGTCAGGAGATCTATTCCTGTTTCCTTAGTTCCCTGCTGGAAAAAGAGATTAATCATTCTTTAGGTAATTAGTAGGAACACTGAACATTTTGCTCCCATGTATACAAATCATTAACAGGGCAAGGTACCAGCTGGAGACAGGTGGTTTTCCAGCTTCTCCAGGAATTCTTTGGGTAGGAATGTTTCAAGAAGTTCAAGTTTTACCATTATCAAGAAAAGAGATGTGGTGGCTTTCCCATTCAATATAGGTTCCTTCCAGCTTTGGAAGTCCCATCCTCTCCAAGGGGTCTGCTTTCTTTCCCCATTCTATCTCTGAAATAAACTTTATTCTTAAAACAAAAGAGGCCAGGTGTGGTGATGCATGCCTTTAATCCCAGCTGGAGGCGGAGGTGGGAGGATCGCCATGAGTTCGAGGCTATCCTGAGACTACATAGTGAATTCCAGGTCAGTCTGGGCTACAGCGAGACTCTACCTTGAAAAACCTAAACCAAAACCAAAACCAGAAAAGGGATCTTAACTTTAACACCCACATTTAGCTACCTCTGGTGTTATACTAATGTCTTAGGAGAGCACCTCAAATGATATGTTCCGTGGATTATATGAATCTACTTTCTACTTCCTTTAAAAATATTTTATTGATGAGAGAGAGAGAGAGAGAGAAAAGAGGCTAGAGAGAGAGAGAGAGGAGACAGTGGGAGTGCCAAGGCTTCTAGCACTGCAAATGAACTCCACATGCATGCACCATCTTGGGTCCTGAGGAATCAAACCTGGGTTCTGTGGCTTTGCAGGCAAACACCTTAACTACTAAGCAATCTCTCCAGCCCATGAATCTACCCTTTTATTTAAAAAAATATTTTAGAGAGAGAGGAAGATGCAGATAAAGCAAGAGAATGGGCACTCCAGGGCCTCCAGTCACTGCAAGTGAGCTTCAGACACATGTGCCTCCTTGTGCATCTGGCTTATGTGGGTCATGGGGAATTGGACCTGGATCCTTTGGCTTCACCGGCAACTGCTTTAACTGCTAAGGCATTTCTCCAGCCTGAATCTACTCATTTATTTTAAGGCCATTTTGCTTATTTATCTCAGCATTTAGGTTTCTTTTTTTGAGGTAGGGTTTCGCTTTAGCCCAGGCTGACCTGGAATTCACTATGTAGTCTCAGGCTGGCCTTGAACTCACAATGATCCTTCAGCTTCTGTCTCCTGGGTCTGGCATTAAAGGCATGCAGCACCACACCTGAGAGAGAGAGAATGAGAGAGAGAGAGAGAGAGAATGGGTGAACCAGGGCACTGCAGACTCACTCCAGATGCATGCTGCATGCACCACTTTGTGTATCTGGCTTTACGTGGGTACTGGGGAATCAGACTCTGGTCATTAGGCTTCATAGGCAAGTGCCTTAACTGCTGAGCCATCTCTCCAGCCCCAGAATTCAGTTTTTTGTTCTCTATTATGTCTCCCTTCTATTCCCCTCAAACACCACAGACTGTGGGGAGCATGGCTAGCTAGGTTAGCTCCCTCACATTTTCCAGATCACACTGAACTCTCTGACAACTATGTTGTTCCTTTGGGACAGCTCTGACACTGACCTATCACTTTTCTTTTTCAAATGTTGCTGCTAGTCTTCAGGACTGGAACCAGTAAACTTTTCTATGGACTAACTTAGTGATTTTACAAAAGTTGACATTTGGGCTGGAAAGATGGCTCAGTGCTAGGTGCTTGCCTGCAAAACCTAATGACCAGGTTCAATTTTCCAGTTTCCATATAAAGCCAGATGCACAAAGTAGTACATCTGGAGTTTGTTTGCAGTGGCTAGAGGCCCTGGCATGCCCATTCTCTCTCTCTCTGTGTGTCTGTATTTCTCTACTTGCAAATAAATAAAATATTTTTAAAAAGTTGAGGGATGGAGAGATGGCTTAGCAGTTAAGGTCTTTGCTGTCAAAGCCAAAGAATCCAGGCTTGATTCCCCAGCACTCACGTGAAGACAGATGTACAAGGTGGCACATACATCTGGACTTCATTTGCAGTGGTTAGAGGCCCTCGCACACCCACTGTCTCTCCCCTGCCTCTCTTAAATGAATAAATAAATAAAAAAGTTGATGTTCAGTGGCTAAGAAATCTTATATATAAAAGCCAGTCTTGGGCTGGAGAGATGGCTTAGCAGTTGATGTATTTGCCTGAAAAGCCTAAGGACCCAGGTTTGATTCCCCAGGACCCATATAAGTCAGATACACAAGGTGGCACTTGTGTCTGGAGTTCATTTGCTGTGGCTGGAGGCCCTGGCATGCTCATTCTCTCTATCTGCCTCTCTCTCTCTCATAAGCAAGTAAGTAAATAACTTAATAAAAAATCAAAAATTTTAAAAAAATCCAGTCTTTGTCAAGTATCTTTCTTTCTCTCCTTGTTTCCTCCCACTCTTCCTTTTCATTGGATTTGAGTATTCACTCAGTGCTAAGACTATTAACTATTTGTTTTCAATAAGCAAATAATATTTAAGCTTGGTTGAGCTAAAATGGAGACAGATGAAAGAGGATTTAACAAATGGAAAACCAAGCCTCAGGGAAATGCAAATTAAAGCTACTTTGAGATTCCATCCTATTATTGTCAGAATGGCTGTCATCAAGAAAATAAATGAGAGGCTGGAGAGATGGCTCAGCAGTTAAGGCACTTGCCTGCAAAGCCTAAAGACCCAAGTTTGACTCCCCAGAACCCATGTAAGCCAGAGGCACAAGGTCACACATGCACAAGGTCACACATGCACACAAGGTGGTGCATACATCTGGAGTTCGGTTGCAATGGCTGGAGGCCCTGGTGTGCCAATTCTTTCTCCTCTGTGTCTCAGTCTCATTCTCTCACTCATTAAAAACAAACAAACAAACAAATAAATGCCAAAAAATAAAAAAAAAGAAAAAAGAAGACAATAAATGCTGGTGAGGATGTGGAAAAAGAGAAACCCTTCTACATTGTTGGGGGAATGTAAATTAGTACAGCCATTGTGGAAATAAATGTGGAGATTCCTGAGACAGCTAAAATTTACCATATGACCCAGCTATAGCACTCCAAGACATACATCCTAAGGACACTTCCCACTACCTTAGAGATACTTGCTCAACCATGTTTATTGCTGCTTTACTCACATTAGCTAGGAAATGGAACCAGCCTAGATTTTCCTCAGCTAATGAATGGATAATGAAGATGTGGTGCATTTATACAATGGAGTATTCAGTAGTAAAGAAAAATGAGGGCTGGAGAGATGGCTTAGTGGTTAAGCGCTTGCCTGTGAAGCCTAAGGACCCCGGTTCGAGGCTTGATTCTCCAGGACCCACGTTAGCCAGATGCACAAGGGGGCGCACGATTCTGGAGTTCGTTGCCAGTGGCGGAAGGACCTGGCGTGCCCATTCTCTCTCTCTCTCTCTGCCTTTTTGTTTCCTCTGTCACTCTCAAATGTATAAATAAATAAATAATTAAAAAAAAAAGCCGGGCGTGGTGGCGCACGCCTTTAATCCCAGCACTTGGGAGGCAGAGGTAGGAGGATCGCTGTGAGTTCGAGGCCACCCTGAGACTCCATAGTGAATTCCAGGTCAGCCTGGGCTAGAGTGAGACCTTGCCTCGAAAAACCAAAAAAAAAAAAAAAAAAAAAAAAAGAAATGTTCAGGAAGCCAAATGCCACATGTTCTCTCTCACATGTGGATCCTAGCTACAAATATTTAGACTTATACATGGGTTGGAGTAAAAATCAGTAGCAGAGACCAGTAAACTATAAAGAGGCTACAAGGGAGGATGGAGAAGGGAGGACTTAAGGAGATGATGTTCCATATATTTAAGTAGATGAACAGGTTGCTGGGGGTGCAGTAGCCTGAGGTCATGGGAGGAGACTGAGTAAAAGAAAGGTGGGAGGAGGGTTAATCAACATTCAAGATGTTATGAATAAGCCATATGGGAACCTTCCTTTTTGGATAATGGTGTATCCAGAAGCCATAAATTGTTAGTAGAAAAATTTCAGTGCCAGGGATGAGATACCTTCCAGTGAGTTGTTGGTCAGGGAGGTCCCTGATACCCCCAAAACATTACAGGCCATTGCCAAGGATCTTGGTTTCCCACCAGAAATAGATAACAAGACCTTATTGCTGAAGACTCCACATGCTTTAGCTACAAGGTCACTGAGAAACAAGCTGGAGCTGAGCTGAAAACCTCCTCCCTGTAGACCAGCTGATAAAAAGCTGGAAAAAGCTACACTGCATGCAGCCCTATGGGAGAGAGAAGTCATTCGTGGTGATAAACAACAGTGGACACTACAAGCCTTAAGTTTGGCTAGCCAGGCCAAATGAGCCAATGGGTTCAACAGTGGCACGTCTGTTATGGGGGAAACCAACCACTCTCTAATTGGACTGGAGGCCAGCTCCATGGGAGGGAATACATGCCTGCTACTGAAAACCTAGTCAACAGCCTATGCGGGGGGGGGAGGTCCCAAGTCCTAGGGGTTGTAATGCCTGCTGGTGTCTGGCTAAATATATTATGCTCACCAAACATCCCTGTAAGCACTTTTCTTTTTATTGATTTTTTTGTTTTTATTTTTATTTATTTATTTGAGAGTGAGAGACAGAGAGAGAAAGAGGCAGATAGAGATAGAGATAGAGAGATAGAGATAGAGAATGGTCGCGCCAAGGCCTCCAGCCACTGCAAACAAACTCCAGACATGTGCGCCCCTTGTGCATCTGGCTAACGTGGGTCCTGGGGAACCTCGAACCTGGGTCCTTAGACTTCACAGGCAAGCACTTAACCACTAAGCCATCTCTCCAGCCCTGTGAGCACTTTTCTTAATGTTCATATCCATATATTAATGCTCCTCTCACTTTTTGTTAGAGAAGCTTCTCTTTTCAGATGGTGGTGACAACTGGGATGACTCTAAAGGCACCATGATGCTGAGAAGAAGTGACAGAGAAGTGTTAAGCACTGAGACATCTCTATCACACCTTCTAAGGCTCAGGGTCCATTGTGGAAGAAGTGACAGAAAGAATGTAAGAGCCAAAGGAAGGGTAGGATTGCTTACAATACAATCTTCCAGACATAATTTGGCTTTGATATCCATGACCTCATAGTGCCTACTACTACCTACACAAGACCCTCATAATAGGAGGAAAAGATGCTGACATCAAAATAAAAGAGAGACTAATTTAGAGGAGGCGGGGATATGATGAAGAGTGGATTTGTGAAGGGGAAAGTGAGGGAGAGGAGGAGATTATTATGGAATTTGTCAATAAAAAAGTTAAAAAAAACTAAGTAGCACAAATGTCTGGAATCAATATATTAACAGGTAGTGAAGACTATGGCAGCCTTTTAACTTCCCATGCCTCCCCATCAAAATGTGAGAATCAGTTCTTAGAGGATAAAATGAGATGTGTGTAGGAGAAAACAACTATTTACATTTGACATCTCACCTACTTTTTTTGTGTGGTTATTTTGAGGTGGGTCTCACTCTAGCTCAGGCTGACCTGGAATTCACTATGTAGTCTCAGAGTGTCCTCAAACTCACAGCAATCATCCTACCTCTGCCTCCCGAGTGCTGGGATTAAAGGCATGTGCTACCATGCCCAGCTTTCACCTACTTTTTATAATTGAAAAGATACTTTTGGGCTGAGGAAATAGCTTAGTGGTTAAGGCATTTGCCTGCAAAGCCTAAGGACCCCAGTTCGATTCCCCAGGCCCCACATAAACCGGATGCACAAAGGGGCACATGTACCTGGAGTTTGTTTGCAGTGGCTAGAGGCCCTGGCATGCCCATTGTCTCCTTCTCTCTATCTGCCTCTTCCTCTCTCTCTCAAATAAATAAATAATAAAATACTTTTTAAAAAGATACTTTCCCTGGCTCCTTGTGGTGTGAATCAGATGTCCCCATAAACTAATGTTTTCTAGCTGGTGGCTATTTGGGAGATGGGACCTTGCAGGAGGAAGTGTGTTTCTGGGGTGGGCTTTGGGGTGTTATAGCCAGTACCACATTGCTAGATATATGCTCACTCTTTTACCTCCATTTTCCTTCTGCTGTGGCAGAAGAGATGTCCAACCTGTACTCATGCCATATCTTCCCCTGCCGTCACGAAGCTTCCCCTCATGACTGTAAGCCAAAGTACATCCTTTCCCCATCAGCTGATTTTGGTTGGGTGTTTTGTCCCAGCGACATGAAAGTAATTACAACACTCCCCCTTCTTGTTTCCCCTTTCCCAAAGAGTCCTGTTTATGGGTTTTGATTCTGCATTAGATTTTCTTTACTGTGGCAAAATACCTGATACAAACACTTTAAAGGAAAGACAAATTTATTTTGGCTCAGTTTCAGTCCATTGTCACTTCACCTTGTGTCTACGGTAAGGTGATACATTATGGCTGTAGTTTCTGTATGTGGTAGTTTGAATGGATGGCCTCCAATATAGTCAGGATTTTATTAGTTTGTAATTTAGATCTGTAGCCACCTGGCTGGAGGAGGTGTCACTGGGAAGATTTTAGGGTCCAACCCTAAGATGTGGTGGTGGATTTGGAATTCCAATCTAAAGATTCTGCCTGGAGTTCCTGAAGTGTGCTTGCTTGCTTGCTTTTTGGTGATGGCTTTTCTCTCTCTGCTTGGACCTATAAACTTCTACCATTATGGAATTTCCCCTCTATCTTCAATAAGTACCTTCCTCCCATAATTGTGCCTGGTCTTCCTGGAAGTTCACCTCAGCAACCTGAAGCTGTCTGCTCTGCTGTGGTAAGACAACAGTAGTTTCTGTGGTAAAGTAGTGCCGTATGGAGGTAGTAGTGTGTGGCAGAGGTTATTCACCTTATGGTGGCCTGGAAGCAGAATGAGGGAGATTCAGGAAGGGGTCAAGGCAAGATATAGCTCTAGGGACAATCCCCACTCCCAATGATCTACCTCTTCTAGCTAGGCTATACCTTCTCAAGTTCCCACCACCTCTCAAAATAATGCTGCCCACTGCAGACCAAGCATTCGACACATTGGCCTTTGAGGAGCATTTCATAGTCAACCAAAATGGATTAATTTTCCTTTAGGCTTGCATGAATAGAGCAGATGTTTAGTGTAACATTGGTTAATTAGTTTGTTCAAAGATACCTTTGAATGCTGAGGTTCTGCTGGCATAGGGATGACTACAGGAGTGCCTCTTCTAGAGGAGCAAAAATTAGTAAAACGCTTTGGTGCATTGACTTCCTGGGAACTTTTTGATCAGACTTATGGTAGAAAGCAACCCTCATCTTATATTTGTTACTTTTCTCATTATTATGACAAAATATCTGATAAAGCAACTTAAGGAAGGAAGGAAGGAAGGGGGTGGGCCTCTCCTGGCTCGTACTTTGAAAGTGCAGTCCATCATGGCACGGCAGGCGTGGCTCCAGGCAGCTGCTCACGTGGCATCCACAGGCGGGAAGCAGAGGGAGAGGTGAGTGCTGGGGTTCAGCTCGGTTTTTCCTTTTTATCCAAGACTTCAGACCATGGAATGGCACTGCCTACAATTAGACATTTAGGGTGGGTTTTCCCACTTAACCTAATCTAGAAACTTCCTCACAGACATGCCTAGAGGTTTGTTTTGGTGGAGATTCTAGATCCTGTCATGTTGACAGTCATAACCAACATCACAAGTCTACCCCTTGTCAACTTGACATCCAAGCATATTACTTTTAAATGTTAACATTGCACCCCTTGTCTCCATCTCATAATGCAAAATGAATTTAGTATAATTTCAAAAGTCCCCATAGTCTTTAACATTCATGACATTGTTCAAAAGTGTAAGTGCAGGGATGAAGAGATGGCTTAGCTGTTAGGGCACTTGCCAGAAAAGTCAAAGGACCCAGGTTCAATTCCCCAGTACCCATGTAAGCCAGATGCACAAGGTGGTACATGCATCTGGAGTTTATTTTACAGTGGTTGGAGGCCCTGGCATGCCCATTCTCTGTCTCTCTCTCTTCTCTCTCTCTCTCTGCTTACAAATAAAAATATTAAAAAAAGAGTTAATCCAACTGAGCCTATCAATCTTCTGGCTAAGAGACCACCCTTCATCTAAAGACCTGCTAAAGAGGGCTGGATAAATGCCTTAGTGTTTAAGGTGCTTGCCTGCAAAGCCAAAGGACCCAGGTTCTATTTCCCAGTACTGACATAAAGCCAGATGCACAAGGTGGCACATGCATCTGGAGTTTGTTTGCAATGGCTAGAGGCCATACCCATTCTCTCTCTATCTGCATTGCTCTCTCTCTCTCTCATAAATAAAATAAAATATTAAATATTAAATATTAAAAACTAAAAAATTTAACAAAGGAAATCGTTATAAAAAGAAGACCTTCTAAAGAAATGGGAGGGATTTTTATCCTGTTAATGAGATCATGTACTCAAACCTGTAGAAGCCCTCCCTTGAGGTTGTTGCCCGCAGCTTCACTGCTAAGTGCCCACTCTCCTGATTTCTAACTCAAAAGGTATAGCTTTCTCTTTTCATTTCTTCTTTGGATTCTAGACAAAATCCTAAGCATGCTTGCCCAGACACAGATATTATTTTCTTTCTTTTTTTTTTTTCTCTGTTTCTCTGAAGATCCCCATCCCATGCAGCTGCTTGTGGATCTCCATTGCTTTCTGGACTCAAAAGGCCTGCCACTCTCTCTTCCTGTTGTCCACCTTCCTCCTCCCAGCAGCTGCTGAGATTCACAACTTGCCTTCCCTATGGTTTTTCCTCTCAAACACCAATAAAATTATCCCTGAGCTTTCTTCTGAGTCTGTCTCTAAATTCTTTTATTAACAAGACTAAGAATCCACTAAAGGGAACCCAAATTCCCCAGAAAGAATGACACAGATTAAATGTTCCCCTTCTAAAATGGAGGAACAGGAGTTGGAGAGATGGCTTTCTGGTTAAGGTACTTGCCTGTGAAGCCTAAGGACCTGGGTTTGATTCCCCAGTACCCATATAAGCCAGATGCACAAGGTAGCACATGTGTCTGGAGTTTGTTTGCAGTGGCTGGAGGCCCTGGCACTTCCTATTCGTCCTCTCTATCAGCCTCTTTCCCTCTTTCTTTAATAAATAACTAAACAAACAAAAAATAAATAAAATATTTAAAAAGGAGGAATGGGATATATCAAGAAAATATGGACCCAAAGCAAGATCAAAAGCTAGCAGGGCAAGCGCCAAATCCTGGTGCTCTATGTTTGCCATCTGAGGCTAGTGATGGAATCATCCGGGCCTGGGAGCTCTCCCCTCACCTTTGCCGCTTGCAGCAGGTACAGCCTCTCTCTTTGGCCAGCTTCGTTCCCTGCCTGAAGGTTTCCTTAGCAGGTGACTGTCCATGGTCCTGGTATCACCAACATTCTGGGATCTCCATTGCAACTTAGGCTTCCCTTTCATAGGTTTTGGGAAAGGCTGTTCAGGACCTCCTTGCAGAGAAGTCAACCATGTCACACACTGCCTGGCCTCAGTGGCCTTCTGGAACTTTATCATCAGACTCTAAGACTTGCTCAGGGTTTCACCTTTCATGCCAACTAAACCAGTACTATGTTGAACAATGCTGCCAAGTCCTACTGCTAGCTCTAGACATAGCCTGGCTCCCTTCTACCAAAACTGTAGCGGCTGCTGCATACCTAAGCCATTGTTATGGTTTTGAGCAGGGGGCCCCTTTAACAACTTTCTCAATTTAGGATACCTCCTTTCTATTTTTTACAAAGATTTTTATTTATTTGTAAGGAGGAGGAGGAAGAAGAGAGAGAGAGAGAATAGGACAATGCCAGGATCTCTTGCTACTGCAAGCAAACTCCGTATGTATGTGCCACCCTGTGCATCTGGCTTTACATGGGTACTGGGGAGTTGAAGCTGGGCCATCAGGCTTTGTAACAAGCACCTTTAAACCTTGAGCTATCTTTATAACCTTGGGATCTCTCTTTTCAAATACATTTGTAGGGCTGGGACCATGGCTTTCAGTGGTAGAGTGCTTGCTTGACATGCACAAGGTCTTGAGTTCAATTCACAGTATTGCAAAATTAAATGCATTTTCATTTTTATAAGATGGAGGCATTACTGGGTGGGGTCTTGTCTTCAGGGCATCTTTCCCGTTGTCCCAGTGCACAGCATGAAGTTTTTCATTAATGGTATCAATCTCTTTAGCAATTATTGCTGCTTTCTCAACACTTGCCTTATCTGAAACTTTCAACTATCTCCTTTCAATGTAAGACAGGCTATTTTTCTTACCTTTTTGCTACACTTGTTACTCTTTCATTGTAGATCTGAGCAAGAGTAATGAGCAGTAACCACAACACAGCCTGAATGCTATTCTGTCATTAAATTCTTTTCTGCCAAACAAGTTAGCCCATTACTTCTGGATTCAGCTCTATTCAAATTCTCAGGACATGGGCATAATGCAGCCAGATTCTTTGGTAGCACACAACATGAATGGTGTCTTGCTGAGGTCACAATGGAGTCCTTATTTCCCTCTAAAACCTCATAAGCCAGACCTCCACTGTCTGCATTTTTCTCAGCATTCTGGAATTCCAAACGTCCATGAGGGGGCCCACCAATCTCTGTAGGCAGGGGTGTGCCCATTGTTTTGGCTTCTCTGGGCCACATGCACCAAGTAGAATTGTTGTGGGCCTCACATTAAATATATAAACATTAATGAAAGCTGATGAGCAAAACAAAAAAACCAAAAAGAACCAAAAAACAGTTAGCATGAAATTTGTATGCTGTTGTGCCACCAGAAATAAGCACAAATGTCCTCACAGAATAACCTTAATTATGTGGCACTTGGTTTGGACAAAATTTAAAAGTTGTCCAGCAGGTCCGAAGTTGGTGAATTAATAAAGAGAATGAACTCATGCAGCCTTTATGGAAATCAGTGTGGAGGGTTCTCAAAAAGCTAAAAATAGAACTACTATGATCCAACTATGTTACTCTTGAGCATATACCTTAAGGACTCAACACTGTATTGCAGAGATACTTGCTCAGCTATGTTTATTTCTGCTCTATTCACAATAGGTAAGACATGGAATGAGCCTAGATGTCTGCCAACTGATGAGTGGATAATGAAGATGTGGTACATATACACAATGGAGTTGGTTTTTTTATTTTTTTGTTTATTTTTATTTATTTATTTGAGAGCAACAGACAGAGAGAGAGAGAAAGAGGCAGAGAGAGAGAGAGAGAGAGAGAAGAGAGAGAGAGAGAGAGAATGGGCGTCCCAGGGCCTCCAGCCACTGCAAATGAACTCCAGACGCGTGTGCCCCCTTGTGCATCTGGCTAACGTGGGTCCTGGGGAATCGAGCCTTGAACCAGGGTCCTTAGGCTTCACAGGCAAGTGCTTATCCGCTAAGCTATCTCTCCAGCTCTGGAGTTGGTTTTTGAGGTAGGGTCTCACTCTAGCCCAGGCTGACCTGGAATTCACTCTTTAGTCCCAGGCTGGCCTTGAACTCACAGTGCTCCTTCTTCTTCCTCTCAAGTGTTGGGATTAAAGGATTGCACCTCATAATAGAGTTTTATTCAGCTGCAAAGAAAAAAATGAAATTATAAAATTTACAGAAAAATGGATATAACTGGAAAATATACTGAGGTAACTGAGGCTCAGAAAGACAAATGCCACATGCTCTTTCTCATATGTAGATCTTAGCTTTGAATTTTTAGCTTTGTGTGTTTAACTTGGAGTGAATGGCTGTAGAGATCAGGAAGCTAGAAAAGGACCAAGATTTTTTTTTTTTTTTTTTTTGTGGGAGGGATAGTGTAACACATGTTATATGAAAGTAAAAGGGGAGGGAATAGTTGGGGGACAGGTTTAAGCAGGGATGGGAGAGAGAAGGGGATGGTTAATCAAAACTAAGGATATATAATTTGGGGACCTACTACTTTGTAATTTAATTAAAACATAATTAAAAATAAGAGTTTCAGGGCTAGAAAGATAGCTTAGGGGTTAAGGCACATGCCTGCAAAGCCTAAGGACCCAAATTTGATTCTCCTGGCCCCACATAAGCCAGATGCACATGGTGGCACATGCATCTGGAGTTCTTTTGCAGTGGCTAGAGGTTCTGATGTGCCTGTTCTCTTTCTCTCTCTCTCCCTCTCTCTGTGTCTAATAAATAAATAAATAAAAATAAATCTTAAAAAAAATAAGAGTTTGAAAGAAGGCACCCTATGTGGGAGGATAAAGTTGCTCCCAGAAGCCATCGGGTAGTAATTGAAGATGCCAGCAGTGCCAGGGAAGAGATACTTTCCAATGAGCTGTTGATCAGGGAGGCTACAGAGCCCCCCAAAACAACAAAGGCTATTGGCGTTGCTCTCTGTTGCCCACCAAAACTATATGGAAAGTCCATATTGCTGAAGACACCACATGTTTTGCTTGCAGGACATAGAGAAATCAAGCTAGGAGCTTCCCACCTGCTGGAGAGCTGTCATGGTGCTAGACGTGCTGCACAGGCTGCGAGCAGAGAGAAAAGTCATCGGCAGTCGTGCTCAGATGTGGACCCTGTGGACTCCACTAGAGACCTGCCAGGCAAGATGTGCCCACAGGTGCTCTAGTGGAATGACTATTAAGAGGGTAACTGCTTTCTGATTATATTTGAGGCCCACTCCATAGAAGGGAATTTAATGACTGGTATTGTAAACATGGTCAAAAGCCCATGGCTAGTGAGATCATAAGCTCTAGGGGGGAAGCTACTCTTGTTGTTATCCTAAATGGACAGACTGTCAAACTGCCTTCTAGATATTTATGTTTGGACCCATAGATTAGTGCTGCTCTTAATCTTGATCACAGAAATTTCTTTTTGTAGTGGACAGAGGTTAATGCAGAGACATAACTGGCAAACTGTTGTGAATAATAAGCATTATATGCTCACCTCTAAACAAGATGTCTGTATATATAAGCTCCTCCAAGTCTCAGGGAACAATGGGTAGGAAGAATTAAGAGCTGGAGGATAATGGGGTGAATATCCAAAATGTATTATGTACATGTATGAAATTGTCAAAAATAAAATTAAAAAAAGGAAAGTGAATATATATATGCTTTTTACATTTTTTAGAGAGACAGAGAGAGATAGAGACAGAGAATTGGCACACCAGGACCTCAGCCACTACAATCAAACTCCAGATGCTTGTGCCACCTAGTGGGCATGTGTGACCTTGCACTTGCCTCACCTTTGTATGTCTGGCTAAGAGGGATCTGGAGGGTGGAACATAGGTCCTTAGGCTTCACTGGCAAGCACTTTAACCTTGAAGCCATGTCTCCAGCCCGAAAATGAATATATCTAAATAACAGATGTTCATGGACGTTGAGATTTTTTATTATACAAGTAGAAGAAAAGAAGGAAACATAAAATTAGTGGGATATTTGACACTGTAGTTGATAAATTAATGCCTCAGTATCTGGTTTGATGGAAGTGGTTGCAATTCTCAGGGAGCTAACACACACACACTTTTTTTTTTTTTTTTTTTTGGTTTTTAAAGGTAGGGTTCCACTCTAGCCCAGGCTGACCTGGAATTCATTATGTAGTCTCACGGTGGCTTTGAATTCACAGCAATATTCCTACCTATGCCTCCTGGGTACTGGGATTAAAGGCATGTACCACCATGCCTAGCTTATGTGTATATATATATATTTTTCAGTAGATATTTTTATTTTTATTATTTATTTATTTATTTATTAACAACTTCCATGATTGTAAACAATATCCCATGGTAATGCCCTCTCTCCCCCCACTTTCCCCTTTGAAACTCCACTCTCCATCATATCCTCTCCCCCTCTCAATCAGTCTCTCTTTTATTTTGATGTCATGATCTTTTCCTCTTATTATGATGGTCTTGTGTAGGTAGTGTCAGGCACTGTGGAGTCATGGATATCCAGGCCATTTTGTGTCTGGAGGAGGATGTTGTAAGGAGTCCTACCTTTCCTTTGGCTCTACATTCTTTCCGCCACCTCTTCTGCAATGGACCCTGAGCCTTGGAAGGTGTGATAGAGATACTGCAGTGCTGAGCACTCTTGTCATTTCTTCCCAGCACCATGATGCCTTCTGAGTCATCCCAAGGTCACCACCATCTGAAAAGAGAAGATTCTCTACCAAAAGTGAGAGTAGCATTAATATATGGGTATGAACATTAAGAGAAGTGCTTACTGGGCAGTTTGATGAGCATAGTATATACATTTAGCCAGACAGCAGCAGACATTACAGCCCTAGGGCTCATGACTACCCCTGTTTTAAGTTTTCAGTATCAGGGATGTATTCCCTCCCATGGAGCAGGCCTGCAGTTCAATTAGAGGGCAGTTGGTTTCCACCATGACAGACATGCCACTATTGCACCTGTTGGCTCATTTGGCCTGGCTGGCCAAATATAAGACTTGTAGTGTCCGCTGTTGAGTATCTTCACTGGTGATTTCTCTTTCTCCCATTGAACTGCATGCAGAATGACTTCTTCCAGCTTTCTGTCAGCTGGCCTACGTAGAGGAGGTTATCAGCTCAGTTCCATCAGGGTTTTTCAGTGGCCTTGCAGCCCAAGTATGTGGAGTCTTCAGCAATAGGCTCTTACCATCTAATCCTGGTGGGAAACCAAGGGCCTTGGCAATGGCCTGTAATGTTTCAGGGGCATCAGGGACCTCCCTGGCCAACAACTCACTGGAAGGTATCCCATCCCTGACACTGAAATTTTTCTAGTACAATCTATAGCTCCTGAGTGTTCCATTGTCCAAAAAAGTAGGTTTCCATATGACTTATTTATATCCTCTTAGATTTTGATTAGCCCTCCCTCCACCTTTCCTTTACTCAACCTCTTCCCCTGATCTCATTTAGGCCTTTTCACCCCCATTAATCTATTTTTCTACTTACATATATACAATACCATTATCATTAGATATTTAAAAAAATTTTTATTTATTTATTTGCAAGCAAAGAGAGATTGAAGAGAGACAGAGAAAATGGGCCAGGGCCTCCAGCCACTGCAAAAGAACTCCAGGTGCTTGTGCTACTTTGTGCATCTGGCTTTACATTGGTATCGGGGAACTGAACCTGGATGATTAGGTTTACAGGAAGGTGCCATAACCTCTAATCCATCTCTCCATCCCTGATAATTTTTTTCAATATTTTGGTTTTAACTGTACTCTTAGTGAGCTTCATTCTTGAAAACAGTTGCTCACAAATATAGGTGCTGCCAAAAGGCCATGACATGCATAAAGCTTGGATATTTGTCTCTGGGAAGGTAGGACCTGTAGAAGCCCAGTTAAGAGACATGATCAATTTTTTCTTTAAGTTGACTGTCAGAGTGTAGCTCTATGCATTTTGTTTGAAAATTGGCAGGTGACATATTTCTGCAGACTGAAAATAGAGTCACTGATATACCAAAATATTATTCATTTTTCTGGATGTCTTGAATCTGTCTTCAAATTCTTATATCAACTTGAGTCTATATTTTTCATTATTCACAGGACTGTGTTTATCTAATTTGTCAAAATGCATAAAGTTGTCTTAATTTGAGTTTGCCATAATTCCAATTTCATGTGGAATGCTGTTATGATTTGAAACATTGAATTGGTAACTTGGTTTTCACCTTCAAGATGTATTTTTAATGCATATAAATGAGTGGTTAAGTCTACTAACAATGTTAAACCTCTAAGCCATTTTTTTAAAAAAACATATTCACTCATTTATTTATTTGAGAGAGAAAGAGGCAGATAGAAAGAGAATGGGTGTGCCAGGGTCTCCAGTCCCTGCAAATGAGCTCTAGATGCATGTACCACCTTGTGTATTTGGCTTACATGAGTTCTGGGGAATCAAACTGGGGTCCTTTGGCTTTGTAAGCAAGTCACTTAACTGCTAAGCTATCTCTCCAGCCATAAGCCAGTTTTAATCATCAAGTTCTGGCACAAATTTTGTGTTTGATACCATAAATGACTTGATAACATGTCATAAATCATATTATCTTTTAAACATTTGGTCTTGACTTAGCCATGTTACGTCCAAAATGTAAATGATATTGCCATAGTCAGCATCAACTCTTGCGTGTGTGTGCACATGCAGGTGCACATGTGCGGAGACCAAAGGACAAACTCAGGTGTTGTTCTTCACATGCCATCTACCTTTTGTGGGATAGGGTCTCTCACTAGCCTGCAACTTGCCAAGTAGGATCCACCTGCTGGCCACTGATCTCCAAGGATCCACCTGTTTCTGCTTCCCCAGCACTAGAAATTACAAGCTCTTGTCACCATGGCCTGATTTTTGTAAAAAATATTTTTATGAGAGAGAGAGAGAGAGAAGAGAGAGAGAGAGAGAGAGAAGGAACTGGCATACCAGGGCCTCTAGCCACTGCAGTAGAACTTCAGACGTGTGCACCACCTTGTGTGCATGTGTGGTTTTGTGTGCATGTGTCGCCTTGTGCATCTGGCTTATGTGGTTCTGGAGAGCTGAACCTGGGTCTTTAGGCTTTGCAGGCAAGCATCTTAACTGCTAAGCCATCTCTCCAGCTGGAGGTATTGCTCCAGTGTTTAAAGGCACTTACTTGCACAGCCTAATGGTCCAGATTCAATTCCTCAGTACCTGTGTAAAGCCAGATGCACAAAATGGTGCATGTACCTGGAGTTCGTTTGTAGCAGTTGGAGGCCCTGGCATGACCATTCTCTCTCTTTGTGCCTCTCTCTGCTTGTAAATAAATAAATAAATAAGATATTTTAAAAAATCTTAAGAAGTACAAACAGACTAGTTAAATGTGGGTTCTGTTGATCAAACCCAGGTTTTCATGCAAGCATTTACTGACAGCTATCCCCCAGACCAGCATCAACATTTTTAAGGAATTCCAAAAATTGGCAATGACTTAATCCTTTGGCTCTTAATGAAATTCATAATCTTGATGATTTGTGTGTCATTACCCATTTTAATGCTTTTATGCGTGAGTTTTATTGAATGTACTATGCAATGATACTGCATTATATGTGAATTCTGGGCAGCAATTGCAATGTTTGCTATGAATTTTACAAATCTGCTTCTTTGTCATTGCTGGGACACTATAGGTAAGATATGCTGACAATAGATGACAAAAATTGTTTCAATCCTTTTTTACTGCTTTGTATAAATCTCTAGATTTAGTTACTTTTTTCTTTTTGAGGTAGAGTCTCACGCTAGCTCAGGCTGACCTGGAATTCACTAGGTAGTCTCAGGGTGGCCTTGAACTCACGGTGATCCTCCTACCTCTGCCACCTGAGTGCTAGGGTTAAAGGTGTGTACCATCATGCCCGGCCTAGTTACATCAAGGTATGGTCTTACACTAGCTCAGGCTAACCTGGAACTTACTCTGTAATCTCAGGTTGGCCTTGTATTCATAGTGATCCTCCTGTCTTTGTCTCCCAAGTGCTAGAATTAATGGCATGCACCACCATGTCTTTACTTATAATTATCAGGGGCACTAAAAAGCCATTTCTTCAGTCACATTATGCTTATCATCAACACCTCTAGTAAAAATGACAAGTTGAGCCACGTTTGTAGTGAAATGCTTGTCATCATTACCAAAGTTGAAAATCAGTGGCTTTATTCTACAAACTTCTTCCAGTAGAATTTCCAGTTTCTTTAATTTGCCTGGCTGTAGTATGGTGAGACATTTTATTTTAAAAAATATTTTTATTTATTTATTTGCAAGCAGAGTGAGATAAATAGATAGACAGATAAATAGGTAGAGAAAGAATATGGGTGTGCCGGGGGCTCCAGCTGCTGCAAATGAACTCCAGATGTACATACTACTTTATGAATCTGGCTTTTCATGGGTACTGGGGAATTAAACCTGGGTTGTTAGGCTTTGCAGGCAAGTGCGTTAACCAAAAGCGAGAGTAACAATAATATATGTGTATGAACATTTAGAGAAGTGCTTACCAGACAGTTTGGTGAGCATAGTATTTACGTTTTGCCAGACACCAGCAGACGTTACACCCCTAGGGCTCATGACTTTCCCGGTCACAGGTTTTCAGTATCAGACATGTATTCCCTCATGTGGAGTGGGCCTCCAGTCCAATTAGACAGTGATTTGTTTCCCCCATAACAGACATGCCACTGTTGCACTCTTTGGCTCATTTGGCCTGGCTGGCCAAACTTAAGGCTTGCAGTGTCCACTGTTGTTTATCTTCACTGGTAATTTCTCTTTCTCTCCCATTGAGCTGCATGCAGTATGGCTTTTTCCAGCTTTCTGTCAGCTGGTCTACATGGAGGAGGTTTTCAGCTCAGCTCCAGCAGGATTTCTCAATGATCTTGCAGCCAAAGCATGTGGAGTCTTCAGTAATAGGGGCTTACCATCTATTCCTGGTAGGAAATCAAGAGCCTCGGCAATGGCTTGTAATGTTTTGGGGGCATCAGGGACCTCCTTGGCCAGCAACTCACTGGAAGGTATCCCACCCCTGGCACTGGAAATTTTCTAGTGCATGTTATTGGCTAGTTGTACTGAAAGAGTCTCTCTTGGATGTTCCGTAGGCTCCTCAGTTCAAGTGTGACATGGATCACTTTCTACTTTCTGCTGCCTTCAACATATGTGGCATGAAAACACATGCAGGAAAGACACCAAAACTCATCCAGTTCACCACGATAGAGACTCAGGAAATACTGTCAACACATGCGGCATCTTCATGCCCAACTGATTGTGTCTATGTAGTCACTTAAACATTACTCCTAATACAACATCTCTCTAATCTGCTTCATTTTTTAAAAAATATTGTATTTTTATTCATTTATTTGACAGAGAAAGAGGGAGAGAGGGAGGGAGGGAGAGAGGGAGGGAGGGAGGGAGAGAGGGAGAGAGGGAGGGAGAGAGGGAGGGAGGGAGGGAGGGAGAGAGAGAGAATGGGTGCTCCAGGGCCTCCAGCCACTGCAAATGAACTCCAGACGTGTGCTCCCCTTGTACATTTGGCTAATGTGGGTCCTGGGGAATTGAACCTGGGTCCTTTGGCTTTGCAGGCAAGCTCCTTAACTGCTAAGCCATCCCTCCAGTGCCCTGTTTCATTTTTTGTACACCATCTGGTATCACTGTTATCATTTGTTAGTCTCACTTAAATCACTGACACAATTTCCAACTTCCTAACTGGTTTCCTGCCTCCTTCTATCCATTCTCCCAAAGCAGTGCCTGACAAGCAGTTATTGAAGCTTGAGGAAAGTACTTTGATGATGTGTGAGTGACCTTGCCTCAAAGTGTCTTGATCTTAATGCCCAAGAGATTCAGGTCTGCTTTATTTTCTGTTTGGCCATCTTCAGATGACTTTTTAAGTGCTAAGATGGTATGCATTTTATGTATGTTATCTACTGATAGAGAAAAAAACATTGCTGAACACTTTATTTAAACTAAAAACAATTTATTTCTTTGAGAGAGAGAGAGAGAGAGAGAGAGGAGAGAGAGAGAAGAGAAGCAGATAGAAAGAGAGAGAGAAGCAGATAGAAAGAGAGAGAGAAGCTGGGCGTGGTGGCTCACGCCTTTAATCCCAGCACTTGGGAGGTGGAGGTAGGAGGATTGCCATGAGTTTGAGGGCACTCTCAGACTCCATAGTGAATTCCAGGTCAGCCTGGGCTAGAGTGAAACACTTCCTCAAAAAAACAAAAACAACATGAGAGAGAGAGAGAGAGAGAGAGAATGGGCGAGA
This sequence comes from Dipus sagitta, assembly GCA_036346955.1. NCBI lineage: Eukaryota > Metazoa > Chordata > Mammalia > Rodentia > Dipodidae > Dipus > Dipus sagitta. The sequence goes on from CM070770.1 coordinate 240,223,616, forward strand.
GAGAGAATGGGCACACCAGGCCCTCTAGCCACTGCAAGTGAACTCCAGATGTATGTGTCACCTTGTACATCTGGCTTATGTAGCTACTGGGCAATTGAATCTAAGTCCTTAGGCTTCACAGGCAAGTGCCTTAACTGCTAAGCCATCACTTCAGCCTGTGGAGACCAAACTCACTGGAAAAAGGATGATCTTTGCATAAGCTAAGCCTGAGGACATAGAAAACTATGTGCTTTGGGTAGAGCTTCTTGAAGATGGGGAAACTGACAGCTTCTCCATGGATTTCCTGATAAACGTAAACAACTCATGATCTGGTCTGATGTATATTTGTGATTTGTCTTATGCTCAGACTCCCCCTACCTTTGATTGCCTGAATCTAAATAAAAGCTGTGCGTGCAATCAGTTCGGGGCGCACTAGAGTGCATCCCGCTGATCATCCATTAAATCATATTTTGCATGTTATGTGTTTGTTTCACTGCATCCAAACACTGCTGGATGGTGTACAACACAGCCCACTGAACACTTTCCAATGAATTTTTAAGTTAAAAACTTCATATATAGATAGCCAACCTGTATACAAAACATTAATTATGCCTATAGATTACATCTTGGGAATAGACATCTGTATATTATATGTAATATTTATTAAGTTTTCTTCATGAACTTGTGGCTTAAGTGATGAAATCACTGTTCTGGACAATGTTGCCCCTTGGTAAGGCAACACCTAGACTTTCTGTGGTCGGTGATAAAGTGGGAACATTCCTCCAGCAGTGCTCTGAGAATTGTGCTGATCATAAGTGGGTTACCATCCACTAGATTCAGTTAATTGGCCTAAAACTTTCTTTCTAGCTTATTCTTCTGCTGTTCTTTTTAAATACTTTATTTATTTATTTGACAGAGAAAGAGGCAGAGAGAGAGAGAATGGGTGTACCAGGGTCTCCAGCCACTGCAAACGAACTCCAGACACGTGTGCCCCCCTGTGCATCTGGCTAACATGGGTCCTGGGGAATTGAACTTGGGCCCTTTGGCTTTTCAGGCGAATGCCTTAACTGCTAAGTCATCCCTCCAGCCCTCTTCTGCTATTCTTTCTTTTTAAAAAATATTTTATTTTTACTTATTTATTTGGTAGAGAAAGAGGGAGAAAGAGGGAGGAGGGAGAGAGAGTTTTAGTGTGCTAGTGCCTCCAGCCATTGCAAATGAACTCCAGAGGTATGCACCCCCTTGTGCATCTGGCTAACGTGGTCCTGGGGAATTGAACCTGGGTCCTTTGGCCTTGCAGGTAAATGCCTTAACCGCTAAGCTTTCCCTCCAGCCCTCTTCTGCTGTTCTTTAATAAATATTTTCAGTTTTCATCATGTTGCAAATGCCTATTATGGGATATGCATAAACAGTTCCTCTGTACCTTGGTTCCTTTTGTTAGCAATGCATTCATTCTTTTTTTAAAATTTATTTTTATTAGGTATGGGCATATTTAGTGTTATTCCAAAGTATTTAATTGTTTTGTTGCTATTGAAAATGGGACAGCCTCACTGATTTCTTTCTCGGTATATTCGTCCTTTGCATATAGAAAAGCTACTGATTTTTGTGCACTGATTTTGTTTCCTGCCACTTTGCTAAAGGAATTTCTCTCCTTTAGAAGTTTTGAGATAGAGACTTGCAGGTCACTTATATATAGGATCATGTCATCTGCAAATAGGACTAACTTGACTTCTTCCTTTCCAATTTGAACCCCTTTTATTTCTTTCTCTTGTCTTATTGCTTGGATTAGTACTTCTAGTACTATGTTGAAGAGCAGTGATGAGAGTGGGCACCCCTGTCTTGTTCCTGATCTCAGTAGGAACTCCTTGAGTTTTTCTGCATTATGTATTATTTGGGCTTTAGGGGCTTTTTATATAGCCTTTATTGTGTTGAGATATAAAGCCTCCATGCCTATTCTTTCCAATGTTTTGATCATGAAGTGGTGTTGTATTTTGTCAAAGGCCTTCTCTGCCTCAATTGAGATGATCATGTGATTCTTATGGCTCAGTTTATTTATGTGGTGTATTATGTTGACCAATTTCCATATGTTAAACCATCCCTTCATCCTTGGGGTGAAGCCTACTTGATGAAGATGGATAATGCTTTTGATGTGTTGTTGAATTCTGTTTGCAAGGGTTTTGTTTAGGATCTTTGCATCTAAGTTCATTAGGGATATAGGCCTATAGTTTTCTTTCCTTGTTGCATCTCTCTCTGGTTTTGGTATTAGGGTGGTGCTCACTTCATAAAAGGAGCTGGGGAGGATTCTCTGGTCTCCGATTATGCGAAACAGTTTGAAAAAAATTGGTTTCAGTTCTGCAGTGAAGGCTTGATAGAATTCAGCTGAGAAGCCATCCAGTTCTGGACTTTTCTTTTTAGGGAGCTTTTTGATTACCTTTTCAATCTCCATGGATGTGATATATTTGTTTAGGAGATTAATCTGCTCTGGATTTAGTTTTGGTAGGTAGTATGTGTCTAGGAATTCATCCATTTCTTCCAGATTATTCAATTTTGGGGCATAGAGGTTTTGGAAGTATTCCCTGATGATTCTTCCAATTTCATTGATGTCTGTTGTGATTTTTCCTTTTTCATTTCTGATCTTATTAATTTGAGACTTCTTTTTTTTTTCTTAATCAAATTGGCCAGGGGTTTGTCAATCTTGATTATTTTTACAAAGAACTAGCTCTTTATTTCATCAATTAAAAAAATTGTTTTCTTAGTTTCTAACTCATTAATTTCTTCTCTAATCTTGAGTATTTCTTTCTGTCTAGAACTCTTTGGATTGGATTCTTCTTGTTTTTCAAGTGCCTCTAGGTAGACAGTCAGATTATTAGCTTGGGATCTCTTTGTCTTTGTAATGAAGGCATTTAGGGCTATGAATTTTCCCCATAGGACTGCCTTCATTGTGTTCCATAAATTTTGGTAGGTTGTGTTTTCATTATCATTCAATTTTAGGAATTTTAAAATTTCTTTGTTGATTTCTTCCATGACCCATTCATTGTTTAAAAGTGTGTTGTTTAGTTTCCAGGAGCTGGTGGAGTTCTTGATATGTCTCTTATTGTTAATGTCTAGCTTTAAAGCATTGTGATCTAACATGATGCAGGGAGTTACTTTAATTTTCCTGACTTTATTATGCTTTATGGCCTAATATATGGTCAATTTTAGAGATGGTTCCATGGGCTGCTGAGAAGAATGTGTATGTTTTACAGTTGGGGTTGAAAATTCTGTAGATATCCATTAGGTCTAGTTGATCTGTGATATTGTTGAGCTCTATTATTTCCCTGTTGATTTTCTGCTTGGATGATCTGTCTATTGATGACAGTAGATTAGTGAAGTCTCTGATTATGATGGTGTTGATGTTTATTTTTGCTTTATTGTCAGGTAGATTTTGTTTTATAAACTGTGGTGCACCTGTGTTTGGCACATATATATTTATGATTGTGATGTGCTCATGTGGGATCATTGCCTTGATAAGTAAGAAGTGGCTTTCTTTGGCTTTTTTGATTACTTTTGGTTTGAAGTCTATTTTATCAAATATTAATATAGCGACACCTGCTTGTTTCTTTACTTCCATTTGCTTGGAATACTGTTTTCAACCTTTTATCCTGAGGAGGTGTCTAACTTTAGTGTTGAGGTGGGTTTCTTTGAAGACAGCAGATAGGAGGGCCCAGTTTTTTAAGCCACCTGATAACCTGTGTCTTTCAATGGGTAAGTTAAATCCATTAATATTTAAGGTTATTAGTGTGAGGTTTAAATTAATTCCTGCCATGATGAGGTGTTTTATGGGGTTTGGTGCTTTCTTGTGTTTTATACTGTTTTGAGCCTGGTCTATTTTGGTTATTGTGATCTTCTTCTTGTTGGCTCTTGAGATTGTTTGTTTGACTGTTCTGTGTGGAGTATTCCCTCAAGTATTCTCTGTAGGTTTGGCTTTGTGTTATATAATCATAGAGTTGGCTTTTTTCATGGAAAGTTTTTCTTTCACCATCTATTACGAGGGATACTTTTGCTGGGTAGAGTAGTTTGGGTTGGAAGCCATAGGGTTTTTTTTTTTTTTTTTTTGGACTTTGAAGTGTTCCATTTCAGGCCCTTCTGGCTTTCATGGTTTCCATTGAGAAATATGACATAATTCCTTTGTATGTTGTGAGTTGTTTCTTTCTTGCTGCTTTTAACACTCTCTCTTTGTTTTCATTGTCAAGAGTTTTAACTATGATGTGCCTTGGAGAGCTTCTTTGGTCCTGCCTGTTTGGTGTCCTATGGGATTCTTGTATCTGGATGGGCCTCTCTTTTGAGAGATTCAGAAAATTTTCTTCAATAATTTTGTTGAATATGTTCTCTATGCCTCTGGCCTGGATTTCCTCTCCTTCTGGTATACCCATGATCTGGATGTTTGGTTGTTTTAGGGTATCTCACAGTTCCCTCATATTCTGTTCACTTGATTTTTTTGAACTTAGCAAAGATTTTGGCCTCCCGATCAATTTCTTCTGTCTTGTCTTCTAGGTCAGAGGTTCTGTCTTCCACATGAGTCACTCTGTTGGTGTGTGGTTCTAGAGAGGCTTTTATATTTCTATTTGATTTCTGTTTTCTGTTGTGTTATTTTTTTATGGTGCCCATCTCTTATTTGAGGTATGATTTCAATTTGAGTCCTGATTTTCTTGATGGTTCCTGGAATTCATTCTTTCATTTGATCAAGACTTCATTAAGCTTAATCAACTGATTATTGAGATCTTCCATTTCTTGCCTCACTTTCAATTTACTCATATCTCTTTGGAGGGTTTCTAATGTTTTCTTTCATCAAGTTAAGCCTACTGTCAAAAAGTGAATGTTCTAGATGATTCTGTTCAATTTCATTGATACTATTGTTGGTTCTTTGATGGTTTGCTTCCAGCTCAGCATTTTTTTTTTTTTTTGATAAAGTTCTCATTGGTTGTTGTGTTTTCATCTTGGGAATGATTTCTATTGATTTCTCTATGATCTCATTGGAGGCTTCCATTGTAGGGTTAGGGTTATTTTTATTTACTTATTTGAGGGGGGAAGAGAGAGAGAATGGGCATGCCAGGTTCTCTAGCCACTATAAACAAACTCCAGACATATGTACCACCTTGTGCATCTGGCTTATGTGGGTCCTGGAGAATTGAACCTGGATCCTTTGGCTTTGCAGGCAAATGCCTTAACCACCAAGCAATCTCTCCAGTCCATATTCATTCTTTCACAGTTTTTTTTAAAGGTAGGGTCAGGCTGTGGGTTGGACAGCCATGGCTTGCAGTATTCTAGGGCTCTATAACCTATTTTTTTTTGTTTTTTTGTTTTTTGAGGTAGGGTCTCACTCTAGCTCAGGCTGACCAGGAATTCACTATGTAGTTTAAGGCTGGCCTTGAACTCATGGTGATCCTCCTACCTCTGCCTCCCAAGTGCTGGGATTAAAGGTGGGCACCATGATGCCTGGCTTATTCTTTGACATTTTAGTCTACTGAAACTCTCCCTACTCTTTTTTTTTTTTTTTCCAAGGTAGGGTCTCACTCTAGCTCAGGCTGACCTGAAATTCACTATGTAGTCTCAGTGGCCTTGAATTCATGGTGATCCTCCTACCTCTGCCTCCTGAGTGCTGGGATTAAAGGCGTGCATCACCATGCCCGGCTCTTTTTTTTTGAGATAGAATCTCATGTAGTCCAGGCTGGTTTTTCATCTGCTGTGTAGCTGAGGATGACTTTGGACTTCTGATGCTCCTGTCTGTACCTCTTGAGTGCTGGGATTACGGATGTGTGCTACACCACAAAGCAAACCCTGGGTGTCATGCATGCTAGGTGTATTGGTTGCTTTCTCACTACTGGGACAAAATACTTGACCAGATGCAATTAATGAAAGCAAAGGCGCTTAATTTGGCTCACAGTTTAGTGGCTAGAGTCCACCATACTGAGGAAGACGTGGCAGACCTGAGTGGGAAGTCTGCAGTACCTTGTCACATCCACAAGAAGGCAGCAGAAGCCAGGTGTGGTGGCGCACGCCTTTAATCCCAGCACTTGGGAGGCAGAGGTAGGAGGATCACAGTCAGTTAGAGGCCACCCTGAGACTACATAGTGAATTTCAGGTTGGCCTGGGCTAGAGTGAGACTTTATCTGGAAAACTAAAAAAAAAAAAAAAAAAAAAAAAAAAAAAAAGAAGAAGCAGAGACCGGGTAGAGAGAGTAGCCAGTGAGAGTGAATTATAAAACCTCAAGGTTCGTGCCCAGTGACATACTTCCTCCACCTCCCCAAGGTTCCACAGTTTTCCAGAACTGCCCCACTGCCTGAGAATTAAATATTCAAATATATGAGCCTGTGGGGGCATTTTTACAATTTACTTTTTGTTTATTATTATATATTTTTAATTTTTTGGGGGGGAGGGGTAGGGTCTTACTCCAGCCCAGGCTGACCTAATACTCTCTCTAGTCCCTGGCTGCCTTTGAACTCATAGTGATCCTCCTACCTCCCAAGTGTTGGGAGTAAAGGCATGTGCCGCCACGCTCAGCCTTATGGGAACGTTTTGTATTTCAGCTATTACACTAGGCAGGTACTCACCAACTGAGCTGTGTCCCCACCCCTGATATTTTAATTCACCTGCAGCCATAGAGTTGTCTTAATCTGTTTTGTGCTGCTTGGACAGAACACTGCATGCTATGTAATTTACAAAGAACAAATTAATTTCTCACAGTCCAGAAGTCCCAGATCAGAGCCCTGGCAGGTTTGTTGTCTGGTCTCTGCTCCCACAGCGGTTGCCTTGATGCTGTATCCTCCAGAGGGGAGCGGCACTGTTCCTCACATGGCAGAAGAGCAGAGGAGTCATGGGATGAAAGAGGGCCCAACTCACCGTTTTATAGCAGCAGGAATGCCGCCTATGAGGCAAAGTCTTTTAAGGCTAATCATCTCTCAGAGGTCCCACCTCTCAGCATGGTTATAATGACAACTAAATTTCCACCTGTATTGTTTTACAGGGAAATTCAAACCATAGCAAAACTCTTCTAAGAGCCTTTAGTAGTTAGTATATCATACTTGTTTCCCCTGAAACAATTGAGTTTTCTAGTTTCTTCATTTCTTTTCCTACCAACATTTTTAAGGAGTCTACTATGGGCCATGGGGAGTATGAACACGAATTAGTTAGTTTCCTATAAACTTCTACTGTCTTTTAGAGAGACACTTCACACGCTTTGTTACAGTTAGAGATGTAGTACTATCTTCTGTTAGACCATAGGGATCTTAATATCATAAGTCATATTTTAATCATGTTTGTGTCCTTCCTCAACATTTAATAAATCATGCATCTTATAGTAAGGGCTTCAAATATTCTACAAATGGATGAATAGAGTCTCTAACACTATATACTTACTAAGTAAGGTGAGATATGGGGTGGGGACTACAAAAGAAGAATAAGATATGGCCTTTATGCTTGGGCTGCAAGGTCATTGAGAAATCAAGCTGGAGCTGAGCTGAAAACCTCCTCCCTGTAGGCTGGCTGACAGAAAGCTAGGAAAAGCTATGCTGCATGCAGACCTGTGGGAGAGAGGAGTCATCAGTGGAAATCAACAGCAGTGGACACTGCAAGCCTTAAGTTTGGCCAGCTAGGCCAAATGAGCCAATGGGTGCAATAGTGGCATATCTGTTATGGGGAAAGTCAACCACTCTCTAATTGGCCCTCTCCACAGAAGGGAATACATGCCTGGCACTGAAAACCTAGTTAAAAGCCTATGATAGGGAAGGTCATGAACCCTAAGGGTGTAACACTTGCTAATGTCTGGCTAAATGCATATATTATGCTCACCAAACTGTCCTGTAAGCACTCTCTTAATGTTCATACCCATATATTAACGCTACTCTCACTTTTGGTTAGAGAAGCTTCTCTTTTTTGATGGTGGTGACCTCTGGGGTGACTCAAAAGGCACCAAAGTGCTGAGAAGAAGTGATACAAGAGTGCTCAGCACTGAAACATCTCTATCAGACCTTCCAAGGCTCAGGGTCCATTGTGGAAGAGGTGGTGGAAAGAATGTAAGAGCCAAAGGAAGGGCAGGACTGCTGATAATGCAATCTTTCAGACACAAAATGGCCTGGATATCCATGACCTCACAATGCCTGGTACTACCTTCACAAGACCCTCATAACAGGAGGAAAAGATGGTGACATAAAAATAAAAGAGAGACTAATTGAGAGGGAGAGGGGATATGATGGAGAGTGGATTGTGAAGGGAAAAGTAGGAGAGGTTTATTGTCTATAATTATGGAAGTTGTCAATAAAAAGTTAAAGAAAAGATGTGGTCTTTAGTGTTAAGCAGCACCTATTTTATGTTGGTATCTGTTGTTCCAAAAATGCATTGATATAACATTACAACTCTGCATTGTTCCCTGCATGAATGCATGCACAGGGTGGGGGTGGGGTACAAGGAGGTGGATTGTAAAACTTTACAAGGTGACTACATTAGAAGTAGACAGTTCTGGCCTATTTGCTGCATTTCTCAGAGTGGCATGCCACGATGTAATAGTATTTGTGTGATGCAGGATAGGGGTTAATTGTGGACAGTGGTTATACACATAGTGAATCTCCAGTGCTTCAGAAAAATCATGCTAAATACAGTCTGGGAAACAAAGCAGAAGGATTGGATAAGGTGCACAAATGCTTGAAGCACAGTCAGACTTCAAGAAATGTGAAGAAGGAACAAAAATAAGACAAAAGCCATTATTGTGTGTCTGAATAAACAGAAAACTACAGGATAGAATCAAGTCCAAAGGAGAGTCCATAAATGTGAGCCAAAGTTGTAGACCAGCAAAGCAATGGTATAGTCCTCTTTAAAATTATTATTTTATTAACAATTCTGTAACAATTTAATGTGTTTTTCTTCTTGCACCAGGCACCTCACATATATTAACACATGTATTATTTAGAAGAGCACTTAATTATAGCTACCATTATAATTGTTTTATGGATAAAGAAATTAGGGTTCAGTGGGAAAAGAAGTTTGCCAAAGCCCATCCAGCTAGCGGGTAGTAAATCTCCATGGGGCCAGGCTTGCTTTAATTACTCAGGCTTGCAATCTCCCTGAAGTCGTAGACTCATGCCCAACCACATCCCCTGGATACCTTTCCAACTCAACTGGGATGGACAGTTCTTGTTCCTGTCCTCACCCTATTTTAATAGGAAAATTCTTTTTTTTTTTTTCATTTTTTGAATTGGATTTCACTATGTATCCTCAGGCTGGCATCAACCTCACAGTGGTCTTCCTACCTCTGCCTGCCCAGTGCTGGGATTAAAGATGTGTGCCACCACGACAGGCTGAGATACAGAGATAGAATGGCCATGCCAGGGCCTCCTGTCACTGCATATGAACTCCAGATGCATGCCCCATTTTGTGTATCTGGCTTTACATGGGTACTGGGGAATCCAACCCAGGCTGGGTAGGTTTTTCAAGCAAGTGCTTTTATCTGCTGAGCTATTTCCCCAGCCACCCTACCCCTTTGTTATGCAGGGTCTCACTCTATCCCAGGCTGACCTAGAATTCTCTCTGTAGCCCAAGGTGACCTTGAACCCAGTGTTCCACCTACCTGAGCCTCTCACATGCTGGGATTAGAGGTGTGTGCCACTAAGCCATGTTCTCCTTGCCTTTTTTTTTTTTTTTTTTTTTGGTTTTTCAAGGTAGAGTCTCACTCTAGTCCAGGCTGACCTGGAATACTATGTAGTCTCAGGGTGGCCTTGAACTCAGGACAATCCTCCTAACTCTGCCTCCCGAGTGCTAGAATTAAAGGCATGCGCCACTGTGCCTGGCTTTTCTTGCCTTTTTTGGTTCCTTCCCCTTGTTCCATTTCTCCTAACTCTCCCCCTTTTCTTTCCCATTTTCCCTTCCCTCCCACCCCTCATTTCATTTGTTGCTTTTTGAGTTTTTTTTTTTTTTTTTGGACATAAGATCTCCCTACCTCACTGTGTTTCCTGGGCTGGCCTGGAATTCACTGTATACCCCAGGATAGCCTACAACCTATGACTTTCCTGTCTCAGCCTCCCCTGTGCTGGGATTGTAGGTATGTTCTTGGCCTGCCACTCTCCTGCATTCTGACATTATCTGCATTCAACTCCTTGCCCAGGTTCTGCTTTCAGGGGAAACCACACCAAGACCCCAGCGAGGCTTGTCAGGCCCATAGGATCACACTCCTAAACCAGGTGTGGTGGCCCACAGCTTTAGTCCCAGCACTCAGGAGGGAGGATGAAGTAGGATTGCTGTGTAGTCAGGCCAGCCTGGGACTACAGAGTTCCAGATTAGCCTTGACTAGAGTGAAACCCTACCACAAACAAACAAACATACAAACAAAACAAAACAAAACAAAACTAAGCCTTTAATCCCAGTAGAAGTAGGAGGATTGCAGTGAGTTCAAGGCCACCCTGAGACTACATAGTTAATTCCAGGTCAGCCTGGACTAGAGTGAGATCCTACCTTGAAAAACTAAGAAAACAAAACAAAACAAAACAAAATGAAACAAAAAAGCAATCGAGGGGTTGGAAAGATGACTCAGTGGTTAAGGCACTTGCCTGCAAAGCTAAGGACCCTGGTTTGATTCCCCAGTATCCATCCATATAAAGCCAGATGCACAAAGTGGCACATGCATGTACAGTTTGCAGTAGCTGGAGCATTCTCCCTCTGTCTGCGGTTTTCTTGCCCCCCCCCCGCAAATAAATAAATAGAGGAATAAATGAGAAAAAAGAGTATACTCCTTAGGGTCTCTTAAGGAACACCAGTTATCTGTCAATATTAACTTTGAGAAATATATTCTGTGTGTGTGATAAGGTTACTTTTTCCAGCATTATTACAAACAACTTATTTTTACTACAAATATATGAGATAAACCCCGAAAAGCAATAGACATTCTATTATTAGTAGTGCCATGCATAAAACACAAAAAGCAAACGTATGAACAAAAACAAGCAAACCAACAAAAGACTTTTTTGTTGTTGTTGTTGAGACAGGGCGTCACTGTGGCACTCAGGCTGGCCTTGAACTCATGATCCTCCTGTCTCTGCCTCTTGAGCTGCTGGGATTATAGATCTGCTCTATCATAACCTGTGAAAGTGGCTTAAAAAGCCTGTGTGTGTGTGTGTGTGTGTGTGTGTGTGTGTGTGTGTGTGAAGTGGTTAAAATTATCTGGAAATTTTTCCTTATTTCTCTATATTTCTGTAATGGGGACTCGTGGGATTGATTTCTAGAAAATTGTGCTTATTTAGGGAAGAAATAGTTATGAGAAAAGAGGCAGCTGTGCGTTGCAACTTAAAAAAAAAAGAGCCGATGTTGGCTCGCCACAGGGGTCATAAACAACAGAGGCCGCTAGGGGGCAGCCTCAGCCCGGGCTGGAGGCGGACGTGCCCTGGATCCGCGGCTTTTCCCGGTCCTGCGCGCAGTGAAACAGTGATGCGGCAGCGGCCGCTGCTCCCGCGCTCTTTAAGAACTGTACCAGGGCTCACTCTTGCCGCGCATCACAGCAAGCCTGTGTCTTGGCATCTCAACTCCGAGGGTCTTCTGATGACAGGAGAGAAGCTCCAACCCCAAACAGCTGCAGGCAAGGACAGTGTGGCCTGGCTTCCAGCACCGCCACAGAACTGTGTGAGGGCAGGAAGCCGAGCCCCTCCGCCCTGGCGGCTCCTTTGGGATTATCCTTCCTATGCCTGGGTGCCTTCGTCCAACGCCAGGGCTTTAAGTAACCTCTAGGGGGTAACTTCCAAGTTGATGGAATCTCAGGCTTGAATATTCCCATATCGAATATTTCCGTAGCTATCAATTTAGTTGATTAGACAATGGATATCTCATCAACTTTCTTCTTTCTTCCTACATTTCTTTTTTTTTAAATATGTATTTACATTTTATTATTTACTTAAAGAGAGAGAGAAAGAGAGAGACAGAGAGAGAGAGAGAGAGAGAGAGAGAGAGAGAGAGGGAGAATGGGCGTGCCAGGGCCTCCAGCCACTGCAAATGAACTCCAGACGTGTGCACCCCCTTGTGCATCTGGCTAACGTGGGTCCTAGGGAATCGAACCTGGGTCCTTTGGCTTTGCAGGCAAGCGCCTTAACTGCTAAGCCATCCCTCCAGCCCTTCCTACATTTCTTTATCTCCTTCCTTGCCTCCCTGCCTCCCTGTATTCCTACCTGCTGTGTAGCCCAGGCTGCCCTCAACCACTGGTACCGTGGTGGGAGAGTAAAGACCAAGCACCGACTAAGGGCGGCTAAAACTCAGGTGACTTCACCTCCCAAAGCTCCCTAGCCCTCACCCAAGGTCTTCCACACTTTGCACGGTAAAGAGCAACACGCGCTGATGGTGACCATACCTGGCAGTGCATGATTGGTTACTTCCATCTCTAGGCAGAACAGGGTTACGGGGAAGGGCGGAGTGAGGCTCAAGGATGCTGACCAGCCTGCTGCAGAGGGTTCATGCTTCCCTTTCCTCCAGTTTCTCCTTATCAACCAGGTCCTCCCAAGCTACTGGGCTTCAAGGGTGCTTACATGCATAGGGACACTTCTCTGTTCTGTAAGGTCCCGTAATACCCACCCCCATCACATTCGTCCCACCCTATGCTCGAAACCCCCATTTAGGGCCAAAGACTGTTGCTATCAAACGTAGTTTCAGAACTCTTACTCATGCATGGGGACTTTGGGCCATAGAAAATGCCATTTGTTTAAGCTGTATAAAGATCATAAAATGCTGGAAAACCCCTCTAAAGATACACACGCAGCACACAGAGGACTCATCTCACTTTTCACATGAGAACCTGTCTAGGTGTCTAGGGTAAGCACGTTGTCCTCTGTGTTCCCAGAATATTGGTTTCTAAGAGGAGGGCCTGGTTGGACCTGCCCAGCCATTTGTGACTTGGTCACTGTCCTATTGGTTGGTTTTCTCTGGCTCTAGGCCTGGGTGATTGAGTGTGTGGGCTCTTCTCTAAAATGGCCTCAGATCCAGGATGGAATGTTCAGGGCCTCCTGAGCTCTCTCTCCATCCACGGAAGAGTGTTGACTGGTCCTATCTCAACAGAGTGATTAAATGGGTGTCACCTCTGAGTGTGGGCTGCACATTCCTCTTTGGCTTTGAATGAGTCATTTTGTGTGGTTGGGTGTTTCTCTTTCAGCTTAGTGCTATTACTTGATTTTTCTTTTCTTTTTTTTTTTTAATTAAGAACATACTTTGTATGGGTACGTCATGTGTTGGTATCTTCTTTTCCCTCCTCCCCACCCCCATTCCACAGGGGCCCTCCTCAGCGGGGTGGCTGGTATTCCCTATGGGGTTGTGGGAGCAGCAGTCAGTTGTTGGTGGGGGGACTTGATTGTTTATTTTAACCCTTGAGCAGACTTCTTGGTTAAAAGCATCAAGAGTTTTTTGAGGTATTATGAGTTGGAAAAGTCTCTGGCTGATAAATGTTTTGAACATCCTTGAAAATGGTGAGAAATACTGAGATTTAATGCCTTTTATCATCCTACCCACTCGCTTTCATGTAATGAATCAGAACCTGAATTTGTCGGTGGCTTTGCAGTCCTCTGTGAAACTGATCCTAGGTCAAGGAACAGATGGAGCGAGGCCTCCCAAGATGGTGGCTCCCTGAGTGGATGAGCTGCAGGTCATCTGCATCTTCCCTCAGCCTTCGAGGGTGACTCCTGGTTTGAAACACTGGCCCTGCTATTTCAGAAACCATTTAAGCATAGCGTGTCCGTTCTGTGCCCATGGACTTTAGGTTTTTATCTAAATGAGGCAACAATTATAGACCCAGACTCTCCAGGATGTTACAGTGCTATTCATAACTAGCCAAGAAAGGTCACCAACTAGGTACTTTGACTTCTGCTAAGAAGGAAGATTAGTGAAAGTCTTGAGCCTGTGTTCATCCAGATCCCAGGATGGGGGAGCACTTTCATTCCCTCTCCATTTCTTTGTTGCTCTGGGATTCTGATGAGCTACTGAGCTTTAATTTCTTGAAAAGCCCTTTCATCAACCCTGTTGACTGTACTCTCAGATCCCCTCCTCCCCTACACTTGGGTCAGCCTGTACCAAAGGATAAGGTTATCTGGGCTGTTAAACTTATGACTTGGTGTCTGTTGAAGAGCATATTTTGCATTTTGTTATGTCAAGATTGTAATTAGATCTGTTAATTAAGGGAAGAATGAACTTTTCCCAAACTCTGCACCCCTTTGAATTTTTGATAAGTTTGCTTAGGCTGCTGCTGACCTTTGCTAAGGGGTGTGCCACTGTTCATTAATTGGAAAATTTTAATGGGGAGAGTTGATGAATGTGCTGGCCTTGACAATAAATAAAGCTGGCTACTGGGTCTCATCTTCAATTGATTCAAAGTGTTTCATGACTAGTGACCATTAAATTTGGGACAGTCAGGGGCTGGAGGGGTGGCTTAGCAGTTAAGGTATTTGCCTGCGAAGCCAAGAGATCCGGGTTCAATTCCCCAGGACCCACATTAGGCAGATGCACAAAGGGGTCATGCATCTGGAGTTTGTTTGCAGTGGCTGGAGGCTCTGGCATGCCCATTTTCTCTCTCTCTCTCCCTCCCTCTTTCCTTGTCAAATAAGTAAAATATTAAAAAAAATTTGGGACAGTCAGCTGACATTTTTCCATGTGATTGAGTCAGAGCCTCCTTACCCAGGCATTGGCCTGAATGACTTTTCATTCACTGTCTCATTCTGGTCTTATAATAATCTCACTGACCTGTTTTATGGAAGGATAAACTGAGGCAAGTGACAGAAGTAAGTTGAATTAGTAATTTGTAATAGTGATGATGATGAAATGGTAATAAATATCCAATACTGAACTGAGATTTAATTATGTGCTAATCACTCTTCCAAGCTCTCTAATATGTTATATCATTTAATGTATTGTGGTAGTTTGAATGTATGGCCCCATAGACTCAGGCTTGAAACTTGAGCCGCTATCAGGCAGATTCCTGCTACAGGGGCAAGTCCCTGGGGTCGGATCTTGAGTCCAGTCCTAAGGTGTCTGGAGAACAGTGGGAGCCCTTACTGAGCTTGCTGCTGCTGGAAACTGTTTCTTTCTGCTGAAGATGCTCAAGTAGCCAGTTTCTTCTACCAGTGATGGTGTTCCCCTGGAAGTTGTAAATAAACCCTTTCCTCCTATGAGCTGATTTTTGGTCAGGTGTTTGTCCAGCAATTCAAAGCTGACTGCAATAGTAAATTGGTACCACAGAAGCACGGTTGTTGCTGCAATGAATCTGACCTTGTAGATTTTGTGTGCTGGAGAAATGTGGACGGGCTTGGTACTTTGGATTGGAGAAGCCTTATAATGGTGCAGTAAGCAGAGCTTGATGGGCTGTTCTGGTAAGAAATTGAAAATGTTAAATGCAGAGAGAATTGTGGCATTTGAAGGCTTGGCTTATGAACTTCCAAAGGGGAAAGAGTGAACTTTGTTGAAACTGGGCTACTGGTGTAAAGGCTGACTGAGTTCTTCTGCCCATGCCCAGAGAGTTTGATCAAAGTTGAATTTAAAAGTAAAGGACTGGTGTGCTTGGTAGAAGGTACAGATCAGAAAGATATGAAAGATGTATGGCTTATTATAGGAAAAATTTAAGCAAGCTTAAAGTTACTGGCAGAGACTGGTTTTAGGCTGCGGAAGCTGCAATTGTTAAACAGATTACCCCTATTTAGGGTGGGCCAGCTGCTTTGCATTCGGACAATGGAAAAGATGCCCAAGGAGTAAAATTCACCAAGGAAATACTTAATGAGTAAGAATGCAAATTATTTTACAAGGAAGAGAGTTAAAGGAGGAATTCCAAAGGTGTATGCTGCTCTTTAAGGTCAAAATTTATTTCCCCCACCCCTAGATTTACAATTTGGCTATGCCACATACCTGGTAATGGTTTTGGAAGCATGAAAAAGCAGGAAAGGGGTCATGAAGTGCACAGGGCTTCTGTCACTGCTATGATGTGGCATGTAAAACAGGGTTAATCTCTGTGTAGAGGCCTAGTAAGGCCATTGTATGAAGACAGCCACTTCTACAGGCTAGCTACCGAGATGCAGAATTGTGAGGCAGAGTGAGGTTTCTATATTGGAAGCCAAGAAAAGGTCATTATATGGAGCTGTGAAGATGGTCCATGGTTTGTAGTGTAGACCTTATACCAGGAGTGTGCAGCGGCTACCACGGAGTGCTGTTGGCTTGGGAAGAAAGATTTTTTTCTGGGCTACTCAGCCCAGCTGGAGGGGTGGCTATAGGAAATCCATAGGCTATAGAAAATCCATGGTGGCACACGACTTTAATCCCAGTTCTTGGGAGGCAGAGGTAGAAGGATCACTGTGAGTTTGAGGCCAGCCTGAGACTATGTAGTAAATTCCAGGTCAGCCTGGGCTAGAGTGAGACCCTACCTCAGGGAGAAAAGAAAATCCATAGACTGTCATCACTGGCTATGTATGTTGGGATTTGAACTACAGATGAATGATATTTACCTGAGGGTTATTAATTTTTCATTGGTCCAGTCTCTCCTTGCTATGCCTTTTTGCAATGGAAATATTTACTCTGCCATTATGTGTTGAAAGTATGTAACTTGTTTTGATTTTACAGGACTCACAGTTAAGAGACAGTGTTGAATCTCAGATGAGACTTGGGATTTTGGAACAGCCTTAAAGTTATTAAAGTTTATGGGAACCTTTGAAGTTGGACTGAATGCAATCTGCATTGTGAAATGGTCATGAGTCTATGGGACCAGTGTTGGAATGTTTTAGTTTGACTGTCTGCCCCTCCATAGACTCAGGCTTGAAACTTGAGCCTCTAGCAGGCAGATCCCTGATACAGGGGGCATGTCAGTGGAAGAAAATCTTGGAGTCCAGCCTTAAACTATACAGAGAACAGTTGGAGCTCTGGCTATTGAGTTTGGGGCTGCTGGCAGCTGTTTCTCTCTGCTTAGTATGCTGAAGTAAGCCAGCTTCTCCTGGCATTGATGGTGTTCCCCTGGAATTTGTAAATAAACCCTTTCTTCCTTCAAGCTGCATTTGATTGGGTGTTTTTTTTTTTTTTCAGCAATGTGGAGCTGACTTCAACTTCTGTGTAATTGCCTGTGGTAGTTTGAATGCATGTTCCCTAATAGACACAGAATGTTTTGTGTTGTTTTTTATGAGAGAGAGAGAGAGAGAGAGAGAGCTAGAGAGAGTGAGAGACAGAGAAAGAGAGAGAGAAAGAGAGGGAGAGAGAGAAAGAGAGAGAGAGAGAGAGAGTTAGAGAAAGAGAGTGAGAGACAGAGACAGAGAAAGAGAGAGAGAGAGAGAGAATTGGCACGCCAGGGTCTCCAGCCACTGCAATAAAATTCCAGATGCATGTGCCATCTTGTGCGCATGTGCGAGTGTGTGTAATTGCGTCATATTGTGGGTCTGGCTTATGTGGGATCTGGAGAGTAGAACATGGCGCCTTAGGCTTTGCAGGCAAGTGCCTTAACCACTAAGCAATCTCTTCAGCCCAGCACAGATGTTTTATAAAAGTGTATCACTTGCATTTCCAGCTGTTTGGCTGGAAGAGGTGTCACTTGGCATGGATCTTGGGGTCCAGCCCTAAGGTTTTGGGGATGGATCTTATTTTCAGCCTAAAGGCATGCAGAGTAGTCTGACCTCTGCCTGTTTCACTGCTATTTGATACCTGTTCATATTTGATTGCTTGTGGTGCTGTCTGTTTTGGTGAATTTTACTCCTCGGGCATCTTTCCCATTGTCTGAATGCAAATTGCTTGGATCTGTAAAAGGGAACCAGCTTCTTTCACCATTATGGGACTTCCCCTGGATCTGTAAGCTTCAAATAAATTTTTTTCCTCCCGTAAACTGGGTCTGGTTTGCAAGTTCATCCCAGCAATGTGTTGCTGACTACAACACTACCCTATGAGATAAGCACTGATTTTGCTCCACTTTGAAATGAATCAATGGAAACCAAAAGTGTCCAAAGTCATGCAGCTTATAAATGGCAGAATTAGTATTTACACATAGGGAGCAGGATATGGGTTATAGGATACTGGGATCTGAAATGTCTCCCAAAGGCCATGTGGCTTGTTTGCCAGCCTGTGGTGCTGTTCAGAAGTGGTGCAACCTGTAGGAGGCGAGGCGCTGGAGGAAGCAGGTCACTGTGGAGGTGCCCTGGAAGAGGATTCTGCCCCTTCCTTTCTCTCTCTCTCTCTCTTTGTTTTTCTTTCTTTCTCTTTCTTTCTTTCTTTCTTTCTTTCTTTCTTTTTTTCTTTCTTTCTTTCTTTTTTGTGGTAGGATCTTGTTCTAGACCAGGCTGACCTGGAATTCACTATGTAGTCTCAGGCTGGCCTCAAATTCACACCAATCCTCCTACCTCTGCCTCCTGAGTGCTGGTATTAAGGTGTGCATCACCATGCCTGGCTCTTCTGTTTCTTGGTCACCCTGAAGTGAATAGTTCTATCTCCCCATATCCCTCCACCATGATGATAATTATGTTTAACCACAAGCCCAGAAACAAAGGAGCCAAGTGACTTGATACTGAAACTGAGCTAAAATAAAACTTTCCTTCTTTTAATTTTTTTCCTTAGGTTTTTTTTTTTTTTTTTTTTCAAGGTAGGGTTTCATTTTAGCCCAAGCTGACCTGGAATTCACTATGTAGTCTCAGGGTGGCCTCGAACTCACGGCAATCCTCCTACCTCTGCCTCCCAAGTGCTGGGATTAAAGGTATGTGCCACCACACACATACATACATACATATATATATATATATATATATATATATATATATATATATATATATATTTGTTTGTTTGTTTTTGAGGTAAGGTCTTGCTCTATCCCAGGCTGACCTGGAGTTCACTATGCAGTCTCAGGTCGGGCCCAAATTCACAGTGATCCTCCTACCTCGAACTACTGAGTGCTGGCATTAAAGCTGCGGGCCACCATCCCTGGCTTTCTCAGGTATTGTATCACAGTGAAGAAAAGGTGACTAATACAATATGAGAAACAAAACTCTTAACCATCCTAAATGGGTGGCAGGCCAGAGTTCCAATCAAGGTCTGTTTCCTGTTAAAGCTTGTGCTATTCCCCCTCAGCCCACTTGCTCTAATGATTTAGATTTATGCAGCTCTATGTGTGTGTTTCTACTTGGATTGTTTTAATTTTTGGCATAATAAATTCTTCTTGCGTTATGGCATTTAGAGTATTATTTGGTGATTCCAGGCATTTGGAATGCAGAGTAAGAGTCAGCTTTCACTCTTCTTCCAATATGCTCCCAGATCTCTCTCCTTAAATATCAGAGTTTCCATTGACTCTTGGCTTTATAACCATACTCACTTTGACTCCTTGGGTTGAAGTGACTGAGAACAACTTACTGTTTGGAGACATTGGCAGGAAAGTAGCATAAGACTGAGGAGCATTCCTGGGTAACTCTTTACTACTCCTTTTAAAAGTCCTCCCAAATTCTAGGGCTTGAGAGATGGCTTAGCGGTTCAGGCACTTGCCTGCCAAGCCTAAGAACTCATATTCAAATCTCTAGGCTCTACTTAGCCAGATGCACAGTGATGCAAGCGTGCAATGTCACACATGCACATAAAGGGGTGCACATGTCTGGAGTTCATCCGCATGGCTGAAGGCCCTGGCATGCCCATTCTCTCTCTCTCAAAATAAATAATAACAATAAAAAGTCCTCCCATATTCTAGAACTTTTTGTAACTATATAGCGCTGATTTCAATTTTGATCTTTGTTTACCACTTATATGCTTAATAGTGTCTAACAATAATCCTTAAAAAATAGCTATGCAAAAGTTTGCAATGCACCAGCACCCATAGTTACCAGTAATCTTACTTGATTTTTTTTTCTTTTGCTAAAGACATCCTCTCACAGCATGTCACCAATTTTAGAATTTACATTTTTGAACATTGCCCCAAGTGACTTCTCAGAAATTTCTTCCAACTGTTGGAGAAGATAATTTGGCATCATTGGGCAGCTGGTTCATTTGGGGGAATGCTGGTCACATTTCATCCTCATCATGTTCTATTATGTGTCTGTACAGAGGGGAGACAATGAGGCAGAGATACTGGTGGTATCTTGCCCAGGGTGTATTTAGCAAGTATTTTTAAAAGTGTATTGATTGAACATCCCAAAATTAACCTGTGCATTTGAATGTATGCTCTATGAGCTGTTAGTACACCAAGAGCCTCTGTTACCTTCAGCACCATGCATAGAGACTGTCGGATCTGGAAGGGGAGCACTTCAAATACCAAGAGGAGGAATAACCTGCTCAAAGACATTCTTTAAACTAACATCAAAGATATATGTGGAACTTAGGCATCTGAATATAGCATTTTTTTCTTTTATATTTTAAAAATATTTTATTTATTTATTTATTAATTTGAGAAAGAGAGGCAGAGAGAGGGTGTGCCAGGGCTTCCAGCCACTGCAAACGAACTCCTGACTCATGTGCCACCTTGTGCATCTGGCTTTACATGGGTCCTGGGGAACAGAACCTGGGTCCTTAGGCTTTCCAAGCAAATGCCTCGACTGCTAAGCCATCTGTCCAGCACCTGAACTTTTTATGAGTATCAATCAAGAGACAAGAGCCAACTTATTTTTTTTCGTGGTTTTTCAAGGTAGGGTCTCGTTCAAGCCCAGGCTGACCTGGAATTCAACACGTAGTCTCAGGGTGGCCTTGAACTCACAGCAATCCTCCTACCTCTGCCTCTTGAATACTGGGACTTAAGGTGTGCATCACCATATCTGGCAAGAGCCAACTTTTAAAATAGCTGCAATGGTGCTTGTTAAAGTTTATTAAAAACAGAGAATTATAATCCTTGTCTTTTTCTTCCATATTCACCTTTTCAAATTCTTCTCCAGAATCATCATCCAGACTTACAATCCGTTTTTGTCCTAGCCAGCATTTCAACTGAACTATTGAGACATTGTCTCTTGGAGACACATGTCGTTTCTTAGAGCCATGTCTGGAATTTTTCAGGAGCCATTCAATTTGGATTCTCCCTAGAGAGGACCAGACAGGTGGGTAGTTAATTTGGGAAATAACATCAGAAGCAAGATGTAAGAAAATGAGGAAAGGCTGGGGGTGGTGGTGCATACCTTTGATCCCAGTACTCAGTAAGCTGGGGTAGAAGCATCACTGGGAGCTTCAGAGACCCTACCTCGAAAAACAAAACAGGGCTGGAGAGGTGGCTTAGTGGTTAAGCGCTTGCCTGTGAAGCCTAAGGACCCCGGTTCAAGGCTCGATTCCCCAGGACCCATGTTAGCCAGATGCACAAGGGGGCGCACGCATCTGGAGTTCCTTTGCAGTGGCTGGTAGCCCTGGCGTGCCCATTCTCTCTCACTCTCACTCTTTCTCTCTCTCTGTCGCTCTCAAATAAATAAAAATAAAAAACAAACAAAAAAAATTAAAAAAAGAAAGAAAAACAAAACAAAACAAAACAGAAAAAGTGAACAAAGCGTAATCCAAGTACTGTCAGTGTCAGTGCGGTGAGTGGTGGAGGTTCAATTCTGCTTGTAATCTGTGAAAAGATGACATAATGTCTCTCAGAAGTTCTCATCTGCAAGGAGGGATGCCACACTTACCTTGGTTGCTAAGATGCCTCTGGTCTATCTCCAAAAATTGGTTTGTGATGACATGGCCAAAGGCATAAAGATTCCTGTTGAACTGGCTATTAGCAACAGACAGGTCAAGATTGAAATGGTGCTTTCTGCCTCTGCTCTGGTCACAGAAGCCCTGAAAGAGGACTGAGAATGTAGCTCAGTAGCTGAACTTGTCCGTAGCATGCTCAAAGCTCTGGGTAGCTACCGATGACTGCAAAAAGCCAACTAATCAGCCAACCCACTATAAAATCCAAGACCCAGCAAGTATCACCTCCTCTCAACTCCAAAGCCCTCGAAACCTCAAGAGAAAGAACAGAAAGCCCCTAAGCGCAGTGAACATACCACTTTTGATGAGACCATCAACATCGTTGGACAGATGCAGCAGTGATATTTAGTTGAGAACTCTCTGGAAGCATTAAAAACTCTGGGGCTGCCGAGCCTGCTGTGTGGATGCATGTGGATGGTTGCTATCTGATGCTATCTGCTATCTGATGACTCCATGGGTGAAATATACAGTGAGAATGTTGAACACAGACAACTAAGTAGAAACCACAAAAGGAAAATATTTTAATAAAGAGTCACTTGACTACAAGAGTAACAAAAGAAAAGCAAATAAACAGACATGAAAAAAATAAAAAAAGTATTAGAGGTTGTTGGCTAGGGATTGTCAGAGAGAAGGTGGAAAATTTAGGAATGTTTATTATCTTGATTGTAATTGTTTCATATATGTATATGCCAACAATGGTCAAACTGAACCCTTTAAATATGTGCAATTTATTCTATTTTCTTCATCTCAATAATGTTATAAAATTATGTAATGACTTTTAAAGAATATTGTATTTATTTGAGAGAGAGAAAAAGAGTAGATGAATGCAGGGCCTCTAGCTGCTGCAAATGAACTCTGATGCATAAGTCACGCTGTGCATCTGTCTTTATGTGGGTACTGAGGAATCAAACGTAGGTTGTTAGGCTTTGTAATCAAGTACCTTAATAGCTGAGGCATCTCTCCAGCCCTTTAATGAATTTAATTGAAATAGTGGTTTGTCTGAGATGCATTACAGTTTAGCTCCTTTAAATAAGTTCTAAATCAGAACTATGTAGTTTCCTTTATTTTTGTTTGCCTTTTAGAACTATGTATCTTCCAAAATCACATTTAAATCCGAACTTTTTTTTGGTGTGTGTACGTGTGTATGAACAAGTATGCGTGGTGTGGTGGATGCAGATATATGTGCAGATATACGGGATCTGTGCACATGCCAGCAGAGGCCAGAGGATGATGTCAGGTGTCTTCCTCTATTGCTCATCTGTGTTTCTCAAAACTTTGGCCAATTCCTGAAAAATAGGATTTGATCATCCTAAAAGAAATAAATCCAGTTTTTAACTTCTCAGAAGTAGCCTGATATCCAGCTAAAAGAAAAGACAGATCAAAATCTTCTTCGATAACCTGACACTTATCAACAGATCTCTTGGGCCTCAGTTTTCCAGCCTAAAATATTGGTTTATTGGGTTACATCATATTCAATAATATCTCTTATACTGCACTTCTAGAGTTGGTTGCTAGAAGTCTTTTTGCAGCTCGCTGTTAACTTACCAAATGTGGCTATATTTTTGTTCCAAATGTTAAATATTTAATCAACTCTAAGGTGAAACCCAAATGTAATTCATTAAGCAACTTGGTGTTGAGTCAGATGTAACGGACATGAAAAATGCCTTTTCATTAGAGTCCACTGGCTTCATTGGTTCAAGAATTTTGGCTGATGGAATGAATAGCAAAATTCTTCTCTATTCAAACTAATTGAGTGTGTCTGAGTAAAAATAAAATAAAATAAAAGCCAGGAGGCTTTCCAATTGTTTTCCTACTAATTGTGATGTATTGATTTTCTAAGCTACATTAATGTCCACACAGCCCTCGTTTGGCTAATCGAAACGATGAATGAATTTAATGAAAGTTTCAATTTCAAATTATGCATAAAAGTAAAGGCTGGAGAAAGGCACACGGGAGTGTACACACGTGCATGTGCACGTTTACACACACACATAGAATATGGACAAAATGATACATGTAGTGTAGCTGCTGGTAAATTACCTATGTTCCAGTAAGTAATGCCCCCATGCTCACAAACAACCCTAATTAAACTCAGAGGGTCACCAAAAAAAAAAAAAAAAAAAAAAAAAAAAAAACAGAGGACATGACAATCGTAGGGGACTAGGTGGGAAGGAGAAAGGGTTTAGCGGGAATGCGAGGGAGACAACAGGTAATGCAATAAATATCATCAAAATATATTATATACATGTTATGAGCTTATCAAAAGTAAACAAATTACAAAAGATATACAGAGTATGATTTATATAGAAAGGGAGTGGCAGAGACCATGATCAAAGAACCTTCTGTATATTTACATTTTACTTTTGTCCCTTGCTTATAGGTTCTGGTAAAGTTAATCTCTTCAAATGTAATAATTACTTTAAAAAATAATTGTATGCTTTAAGTAATAATAATTTATTTTTTTTTTCTATTTTTCCAGTAACTAGATTTAGGAAAGAAATGCAATGATTCAGATATGAATTGAGCACAACCACACTGACTTTATGAAGCTACCACTCACCAAAAGGAAGGAAGGAAAGATGGAATAAGAAGGAACTACATATTTTCAGAACATGTTCCGTGTACCAGGTGCATCCCAGGAAGACATGCTGTGGTGGTTTGAGGGTAAGGTGTCTTCCACAGACTCATGTGCTTTGGATGCTTGGCCTTAGCTGGTGGTAATTTGGGAGGTGGATCCTTGTTGGAGATGTTTTGCTGGTGTGGGCTTAGGGGTGTTACAACCAGGTCCCCACTGCCAGAGCTCAGCTCAGTCTTTTGCTACTATTTTCCACGTTTGTGGGAAGACATGACACCCAGCTTCTGCTCTTCCATCCTTTCCCTGCCATGATGGAGCATTGCCTGGAGACTGTCGCCACATAAACTTTTCCCACTCATCAGTTGCTTTTGGTCAGGTGTTTTGTTCTAGCAAAGGGAAGGTAACTACAACACATGCTCTCCTCCTTCATTACCTCGAGTAGGGGTTGGCAACCTCAGGTCCATGGTTGAGATCTCGTCCACTAACTCCTTTCATATGAATATATTTTAAATTTTCAAATCCCTTAACAAAAGAAGAACATTTCATGTTAAAATTATACTAAGTTAAAATTCCATTAGTGTATAGATAGAATTTTATTGGGATAGAGCCACACTCATTTGCTTGTCTCCCAGAATGGCAGAGTTAAGTGCTTGTGATAGACAGCACAGCCACAAAGCTTAAAATATTCACAGCAAATATTTGTTGATCTTTGTGCCAGATTATAGAAGAGGTTTAAAAAAATTATATATTATAACAGGTTATACTCTTTTATGTTCTCACCCCTGCTCCCATTTCTCTGGGGGCCCTGTTCCGTGGGGTTATGGTATTCACGGTGTCATGAAAGCTTCAGTCACTCCCTGTGGTATAGCATGGGGGACCGTGCTTCAGGGTATGCCTACCCACTCTTTGGCTCATGCAATCTTTCTGCCCCCTCTTCCTCAATGTTTCCTGAGCCATGGCAGGCCTGTTAGCAGTCCGATTGAGTGTTGAGTTCTCTGTAGTCTCTGGATTTCTGCTTTGATGGGTTTTGATTGATCACTGTGTCTGTCACCATTGCCCTGGATCTGGTTGTCAGTCTAGCAGTGACAGCACTATTCATGTTGCCACTTTCTCTGTAATTTCTCCTGAGTCTCACAAGATAGGGTAGAGGTGGCATGTCTCATGGTAGACAGTTGGCTATCTTCTTGTCTTATTTATGGATCTTAGTTCTCCTCCATTTTCTCTGTTATCTGTAAAACAAAATAGACTCTTCAACCAAGAGTGAGAGTAGCTTTGGTGAAAGGGGGTGTGCATAGTTATTTGAGAGGCTTTTTAAAAAAATATTTTAAAATATTTATTTACTTATTTATTTGACAGAGAAAGAGGGAGGGGGGGAAAGAGAGAGAGAGAGAGAAAAGGGCACATGGGCACGCCAGGGCCTCCAGCCACTGCAAACAAACTTCAGACACATGCGTCCCCTTGTGCATCTGGCTAACGTGGGTCCTGGGGAATTGAACCAGGATCCTTTGGCTTTGCAGGCAAATGCCTTAACCGCTAAGCCATCCATCCAGTCCATTTGAGAGACTTTTTGTTGTGTGATTCTACTCTTATTCTCCAGAGAGCAGTGGGGGTTTCTCTCTAAAGTCTATGAGTTTCCTGACTATGGGATTTTGACTTGGTTCCCAGTACCAGAAAAAACTCCTTGCATCCTTAGGTTTAAAGGAGAGGGGCACAATTCCACCTATCTAATGGTGTTCTCTGAATCCTTTTTCATTGCTCCAGTAGTATCTCTTCCTAGGGTAGCTGACAGGGAAGGTATCCATTTATTAAAGAACACCCTGGGCATGCTGGGCATGGTGGCGGATGCCTTTAATCCTAGCATTTGGGAGGCTGAGGTAGGAGGACTGCTGAAGGTTCAAGGTCAGCCTTGAGCTATAGAGTGAGTTCCAGGTCAGCCTGGACAAGAGTGAAACCCTATCTTGAAAACAACAACAACACAAGAACAGCATAGGGTGCAGCCTGGACCTAGGATTCCTCCAATTCCAAGACTAATTACATAATAAACTCATGTCATGGCAGTTCCCAAAATTTGGTCCTCCAATTTTATGATGTAGATTAGATGCAATGAGATTTAGCAGCACATTTTTAAGTCTATTTAAATAAATACAAAAATTCTGGGATATACACATATGTAATGTTGCTTTTTCCCTCTTTGATACGCACTCACATGCACATGTGTATATGTGTATATGTAGTATGTATGATGTGGTATGTGAATGGTTTGTGCCTGTGTGTGTGAAGATGTTGAGTTCAGAGGAGAATCCTCTATTGCTGATCCATGTGTTTCTTTGAAAAAGTTTTGTTGTTTATTTTTATTTATTTGAGAGTGACAGAGAGAAAGAGAGATAGATAGAAAGAGAGAGAGAATGGGTGCATCAGGGCTTCCAGCCACTGCAAACAAACTCCAGATGCATGCTCCACCTTGTACATCTGGCTTACATGGGTACTGGGGAATTGAGCCTTGAACTGGGATCCTTAGGCTTCATAGGCAAGTGCTTAACCACTAAGCCATCTCTCCAGCCCCCTATGTGTTTCTTTGAGATGGAGTGTTTCACTCAACTAGGAGCTGCAGTTTTAGGTCAGCAAGCCCCAGTGATTCTTTAGTCCTTGTCCCCAACAGGATTGGGGTTACAGATGTGTATGGACACATCCAGCTTTTTAACTAGGTGTAGGAGAGTTGAATTCTGGAGGTCTTGGCTGGTCTTAGGTCCTCATGTTTGTGCAGCAAGTCTCTTACTTGCTGAGTCTTCTCAGTTCTTGCCAAATTGCTCATGAAGCAGTGTGTTCATGTGAAAGATGGAGATCACACCATTTACCTGAGTATATCAGAATGTGACTTGTGGACTAACTTACCCATGGTTACCCAGGTTATCAGTGACAGCTGGAGTGAGAATCTGTGCCAACTCCAAGCTTTTTTTTTACTAAACATTTCTTCATGAGTAAATAAATGTATGATTTCTGGAAAAATTTTCAGGTCCATAGATTTTCATATGGGGTCTTTGGAAGATGATGAGATGCTCATACTTTGGAACCAGAAAGGCCTGGGTTTGAATCATCATTTTTCTGCTAAGACATATTCAGAATATCTATTAGCATCTGTGGTGGTTTGATTCAGGTGTCCCTCATAAACTTAGGTGTTTTGAATGCTAGCTTCCCAGCTAATGGGGATTTGGGAATTAATGCCTCTTGGAGGCAGTGTATTGTTGGGGGTGGACTTATGGGTATTATAGCCAGTGTCCCCTTGCCAGTGTTTGGCACACTCTCCTGTTCCTGTTGACCACCTTATGTTGGCCAGGGGTGATGTCAGCTCTCTGTTCATGCCATTATTTTCCCTGCCATTATGGAGCTTCCCTTCCCTTGGAGTCTGTAAGCCAAAGTAAACCTTTTTCCCACAAGCTGCTCTTGGTTGGGTGATTCCTGCCAGCAGTGTGAACCTGACTGCAATAGCATCTTCCATAGCTTCATCTATACAATGACATTGATAATGGTACTTACAGGCACGTTGCAAAAATTAAAAGATAAAAAACATTTGTTATCGGGCTGGAGAGATGGCTTAGTGGTTAAGCGCTTGCTTGTGAAGCCTATGGACCCCGGTTCGAGGCTTGATTCCCCAGGACCCACGTTAGCCAGATGCACAAGGGGGCACACGCGTCTGGAGTTCGTTTGCAGTGGCTGGAAGCCCTGGCATGCCCATTCTCTCTTGCTCTCTGCCTCTTTCTCTCTCTCTCTCTCTCTCTGTTGCTCTCAAATAAATAAATAAAAATAAACCAAAAAATTAAAAAAAAAAAACATTTGCTATCATTTCACATTTACCAAGTACTCTTTCACTATCGACTATTATTTTACTCTAGCTGGCCAAAAGTGGAACTCTGAAATAGCAATTGTAGTCTTTCCACAATGAAACACCACGTCTCTAATATTATTTCAGGTTTAATTTTTTTAAAAGCTCAGATGTACACTATTGATTTCCCTTTGAATTTTGCTACATTTCTGAAAGCTTCCATATGCATTTAAAGGTTTCATTGAGGGAGGGAACACTGGGGAATATCACTGTGACAACCACTGGTGTTTTTCTGACAAGGTCTTGGGAGTTGATGATGTTCGGGGTGCGGGGAGGGGGAGGAGGCTTCAAAATGCTCTTCATGATCCATTAGGCATGAATCATTAGTGCAGCTCAGAAGTACAATGAGACATTTGTAGAGTCTGTACTATCTGTGCCGGGATGAGCCCATTCTTGTCACCAAAGACTCTTAACATCTCAGCTCTAAGAACGGCCGAGATGGATGACACTTTGCTTCAAAGAACAGGCTGAGCACGCTGCTCTCTATGAAGGCATTAGCAAATGTAGTTTTAAATTTTTTCAATGTTTCCATGTGGGATAGTCATGTTAAAAAGGCAGCACAGCATTAATATGCTGTGTACAGAATCAAATTGGGAGACATATTCTGTGCATTTTTATAATGTCAACTTTCTACCTCCACAGTGCTCTGACAAACAGCTACATCCCTGTATGGAAGTGCCTAATCTATCAACAGTGTTTGTTTACTCTATGGGACCACCAACATAGATAGAAGTCACATTAATGTATCTTGGTACTATTTTTCAACTTTTTTTTTTCTCTCCAGTGGAATCATTTTGATATGGTTCCCTTCTTGTTGAATAATTACCCGTGATAAACTCTAGATGGGGTTATCATTCTATCTCAAGATACATGTTAAGGAAACAATATAAGAAAATTTAACTCCTTTCTCAAAATTTCCTAGGCATAATAAAATGAGGTTTGTGACTATAAAGTAATATTTAGATTATGTGTATGAATATTTCATACAGTTAATTTGATGTGAGATACTGGGAATATGATTTTTAGAAAAGTCATTACTTTTTAAATTAATAGTTTTAGACAGTCAGCCAGATTACTGGTCATTGAATTTTCTTTTTCTTTTCTTTTCTTTTTGTTTGTAGGCTTTTTGAGATATGATCTCACTCTGATCCTCCTGTCTCAATCCCTGTGTGCTGGGATCACTGGCAGGTGCCATCACCCTCACTTGGTTACTATTCTCTTATTTATTTATTTCAATTTTATTTTTTAAAAAGGTTATACTCTTATATCTCTTCTTTCATGCCCCCATTCCAATGAGGGCTCTCCTCAGTGGGGTTATTGGTATTCACTATGGGGTCCTGAGGGCCTCTGTCAGTTTCTATTGTGGGGGGTGGGGACGTGGAGGGAGTTGGGATCATGCCTTGGGCTAACCCTACCCATTCGTGGCTCTTACAATCTTTCTGTCTCCTCTTCTACAATGTTCCCTGAGCTTTGGCAGGTCTGTTGGCAGTCTGATTTAGTTTTGAGCTCTCTGCTGCCTCTGGATTTCTGCTTTTAAGAGTTTTGAGTGACTAGTGTTTGTGCTCACTCTTCTTAGCTAAAGAACAGTAGGGGCTTCTCTATGAACTGTGTGTTTCCATCCATGGGATTCTGACTTGGTTACCAGTACCATGTATGAGTTCTCTCCCACTGAGTGGGCCTCTTGTCCACACCGAGAACAGTTGGTTACCCACATAAGCTGTGTGCCACTGTTGCTTTTTGGTTGATTTTGTAGCTTGCAGGAGGATCCCCTGTTTATTAATACTGTTAGTGACTGTTATCCCCCAGCAGCTCCCATACTACTTTCCAGTGTTATGAGGGCTAACCAGGAAGGAACTGGCTTCCTTATCCATTACATTGTGGTCTCCTGATGTCCTGTGGTATCTTCAGCTTGTGGTATCTTCAGCAATAGGGTCTTACTTTTTAGCTCTGGTGAGTATTTCTTACTATTCTTAAAAAGAAGTTAAACCTGAAATGTCTCCCATATTTGAATTTGGCCCCCCAATTAATGACATAACTTTGCAAGGTGATAGAAACCTCAGGTGGTGGCATACAGGTGGAAGATGCAGGTTACTAGTGAGGATGCCTTTGATGCCGTCCTCTTTCTCTGCCTCCTGACTGCTACAAAGTGAGAAGTGTCACCTTGTGCATCTGGCCTATGTAGGTACTGGAGAACTAAACCCAGGTCCCTAGGCTTTGCAGGCAAGTTCCTTAACTGCTAAACCATCTCTCCAGTCCCCAAATTCTTTAAAAATATTTTATTTAGTTATTTGCAATTCATGAGAGATAGAAGACAGCCAGACAGAAATAATCGGTGTGTCAGGGCTGCTAGCCACTGCAAATGAACTCCAAATGCTGGTACCCTTTTGTGCATCTGGATTTACATGGGTACTGGGGAATTGAACTTGGGTTGTTAGGTTGTTGCAGTTAGGTTTGCATTGCTGGCAGAAATCACCCGACTGAGACCAGCTTGTGGGAAAAAAGGTTTATTTTGGCTTACAGACTCAAGGGGAAGCTCCATGATGGCAGGGAAAATGACAACATGAACAGAGGGTGGACATCACCTCCTCGCCAGGTTCATGTTGTTGGCAGAAATCATCTGTCCAAGAGCAGCTTGTGGAAAACAAGCAAACAAAAAAACCCTTTATTTTGGCTTACAGACTCAAGGGAAAGCTCCATGATGGCAGGGAATATGACATGACCAGAGGGTGGACATCACCTGTTCGCCAACATCAGGTAGACAACAGCAATAGGAGAGTGTGCAAAACACTGACAAGGGGAAACTGGCTATAATGCCCATAAGCCTGCTCCCAACAATACACTTCAGGAGGTTTTAATTCCCAAATCTCCATCAGCTGGGAACCTATCATAAACCTAAGTTTATGTGAGACACCTGATTCAAACCACCACATAGGCTTTGCAAGCAAGTACATTAACAACTACTGAGCCATCTCACCAGCCCCAAATTCCAATTTTTTTTGTTTTTTTGAGGTAGGGTCTCATTCTAGCCCAGGCCGAGCTGGAATTCACTATGTAGTCTCAGGGTGGCCTCGAACTCACGGTGATCCTCCTACCTCTGCCTCCTGAGTGCTGGGATTAAAGGCGTGCACCACCTTGCCTGGCTCCGAACTCCGAATTTTTAACATGACTCAGAAGGTCCCCATGGTCTCATGCCACCGATTTCTAGGGACTCATTTGTAGTCACCCCACTCATCATATACTATGCATACAGGACTTCTCTGCGTCCTTCCAACTGCCTAGTTCCAGTCTTCTCTCAATGCTTTTCTAATACCTGTTTACTGCAATATGGGGCTTAGGGGTGCTGAGCAGAATTTTTAAAAAATATTTTTATTTGAGAGAGGGAAGAACAGAGTGAGGGAGGAGGAGGCGAGAGAGAGAGAGAGAGAGAGAGAGAGAGAGAGAGAGAGAGAGAGAGAGAGAGAGAATGGGCACACCAGGGCTTCTAGCCACTGCAAATGAACCTCAGATGCATGTACTACCTTGTGGATCTGGCTTACATGGGTCTTGCAGAATCTAGCCGAGGTCCTTTGGCTTTGCAGGCAAGTACCTTAATTGCCAGGCTATCTCTCCAGCCTCTGAGCAGATCTCTTTATCTTCTCTATAACCCTTTCTCCATCGTCTCTATTCCTTTGGTTACCATTGTTACCTCTCTCACAATGCCTGTCATTGTTGTTACACATTTGTGAGAGTATTACTAGATGCCTTTTTCCTACTGTCTCGGGACTGTCTGAGAAACACCACTTTGTTTTGTTCACTGTCATTTCTCCATTGGTTTGGTAGGGGCTTGGGAAAATGTAGAGCCTCAATTCATATAAAACACAGGGATTTTTCAGACAATTAAGCACAAAATAGACTAATGTTTCATTTTGATTAATGTAAGCATATCATGCCAAAGTTCTATTATACAGAAAACACTATTTTTACTCCTACCAAACACTGTTTTTGGGATTTTATTTTTTGAGGTAGGGTCTTGCTCTAGTCCAGGCTGACTTGTTTACTACTTAGTCTCAGGGTGGCCTCGAACTCATGGTAATCATCTTACCCATTACAGTATAGCATATTATAGGATGTACTGGGTGGTGACTGTACATTTACAATAACATACTATGTTTCCATATTCCCACCTGATAAATCATTGACAATTAATAATGGTAATTAATAATAATAATAATGGTGATAATGGTAATTGAGTGAATCGATACAAAATGAACCTAATCCAAAACCTATGGCTGGGAAGGTCATGGTTCCTGTGGAGAAGCCAGTGCTCTGCCTCCTGAGTGCTGGGATTAAAGGTGTGTGTCACCATACCTAGCTCCTACTGAACACTTAATAAAATAGATATCACCATGGTCATGATATCAGTGAACTTTCTAGATCCTGTTACATGATTCAAGTGGAAAATGAGCTTGAGTTAGATTAACAATCAGGACTTTTTGAAACTTAATTAAATTAGAATTTCAAATGAACAGTAACTTAAAAAATATTTTATTTATTTCCTTATGAGAGAGATTTATGTGTGTGATATAGATATACATAGAGAGAAACAGAGGAGGAAAGAAAGAGAGAGAGAGAAAATGGGTATGCCAGGGTCTTTTGCCACTACACACAAACTCCACATGCATGTGTCACTTTGAGCATCTGGCTTTACATGGGTACTGAGGAATCAAACCTGGGCTAGCAGGCTTTGCAAACAAGTACCTTTAATCACTCAGCAATCTCCCCAGCCTATAAACAATTTATCTATAAGTATTTTAAAAAATGTTTTATTTTTATTTATTTATTTGCAAGAGAAAGAGAGAGAGGGAGAGGGAGAGGGAGAGAGAGAGAGAGAGAGAGAGATGATAGGTGTGCCAGGGCCTTTAGCCACTGCAAAGGAATTCCAGATGTAGATACCACCTTGTACATCTGGCTTTACATGGGCACTGGAGAATCGAACCTGGGTCCTTAGGCTTTGAAGGCAAGCGTCTTAACCACTGAACCATCTCTCCAGTCCTCAAAAATTTTTTAAATTTATTTGCAAGAAGAGAGTGATAGAGAGAAGACAGACAGAAAGAATAGGCACACCAAGACCTCTAACCACTGCAAATGAACTGCAGATAGATGTGCCTTTTTGTGCACCTGGCTTTACTTGGGTACTGGGGAATTGAACCCAGTTTGTTAGGCTTTTCAGGAAAATGCCTTAACTGCTTAGCCATCTCTCCAGCCCATAAGTATTTTTTTTTTTTTGAGAGATATTCTCACTCTCTAGCCCAGGCTGATCTGAAATTCATTATGTAGTCTCAGGGTAGCCTTGAACTCATGGCAATCCACCTACCTCTGCCTCCCGAATGCTGGGATTAAAGGTGTGTGCCAGAAGCAAACACCCTGACATGATGTACACACACATGCAACAGTGGACACAGCCTTGGTGGGTAATCAATAGCTTTCTGATTGTCTAGGAGATCTGCTCAGTGGAAAGGAACCCATATCTGGAACTGGAACATAGGTCAGAATCATATTCAGACAATGATTTTGCTCTCCAGTATCAAGCTCCCACTGATCTTGGGCTAAAAGAGGTACTACACCAGTCAAATTTTCTCTAGCTTAATAATGCTTATCCCTTTTAACCTGTGCAGCCTTCACTGCCTGATGGAGAATCTGCTTCTCTTTTTCAGATGGGAGCATGATCTGAGGAGACAAACTACTCATCACATTTTAGCCAAGCCCCAGCTTGTGATGAGCAAGAATGTTACTTCCATGACGGAGACAAACACTGAGAATTCTCAACACCTACCAAAGCAGAGATCCAGAGACTCCTAAGAGCCCATCACTGAAGTAGACTTAAAACACACCCAGCATGGCTCAGGAAATTTTGTGGAAGAGGGGGTGGAAAGATTGTTAGAGCCACAAGTTGGGACATCATGCCCAGAGGCATTTCCTCTCTCCAATAACTAACTCTTATAACACATAACTCACACTCCCCATGGGGATAATCTGCTACCCCAATGAGGAGGGCCCTTTTGGAAAAGGGGCAGGGATGAGGGAAAGGATGATACCAACAAGTGATGTTTCCATGCTAAGTATGTCCATAACTAATAAAAATAAAATAAAACAAAAAAGATAAAATGTTGATGCTCAACAATAGGATTAAATTGGTAAACAGTGTAT
Source organism: Dipus sagitta (assembly GCA_036346955.1). Classification (NCBI taxonomy): domain Eukaryota; kingdom Metazoa; phylum Chordata; class Mammalia; order Rodentia; family Dipodidae; genus Dipus; species Dipus sagitta. Next base: position 240,257,869 of record CM070770.1, read on the forward strand.
AAAATATTTTATTTATTTATTTGAGAGAGAGGCAGATAGCTAGATAGATAGATAGAGAGAGACATACAGAGAGAATGGGCACTCCAGGCCCTCTAGCCATGGCACACGAACTCCAGATGCATGTGCCCCCTCATGCATCTGGCTTATGTGGGTACTGGGGAATCAAACCTGGGTTTTTAGGCTTCACAGGTGAGCGTCTTAACCACTAAGCAATATCTCCAGCCCCATAAGTATTTTTTTTAATGTAAGTATATCTCATGCAATATTTAGGATGTACTTTTCTCTGTGTATGTGTGTATGTAGTACATGTATGTAGTTGTGTGGTACAGGCATGTGTGTTTAAGCAGATGCATGTACCTTTTTGTTGGGGGCTCAGACTGGCTGACCAGTGAGCCCCAGGAAGTCTCCAGTCTCTGCTCCCTACAGGACTGGGGTTACAGGCCTATATATCCACACCCAGCTGTTTACCTGGGTGCTGGGGGATTGAACTAAGAATGAATCATCATCCTTGTGTGGCTAGTGCTCTTACCCACTGAGACATCTCCTCAGTCCAGGATGAACTTATACAGAACAGTCTTTTGTTGTTTATCTTAAATATAGATTTAAATGAGCATTCTGTATTTTTATTTGCTAAATATAGTAACTTAATTACAAGCAAAGCATCATTTAAACTTTTTCAGACAGTCTAATTTGTTGAAGTTTACAGACATACCAATAAACAGCCACAGATGACAACAAAATCTTAGAGTCTTTGTGATGGGAATATTAATCCAGCTTTCAGTTCACTGCCGTTGTATGAGAGCATTAGGACAATGGCTTAAGCAGAGGGGAGATGCTTTGTTAGTGATACAGGGTTAGCTGAAGAGTATTGGAAAATTGATCATTCAAATCTTCAAATTGGAGCAGAGACCTATAATCCCAGATGTTTGAGAGCCTAAGGCAGGAAGTTCACAAATTCAAGGCCTGCTTGGGATACAAATAGAATTCAAGGCTAGTCTTGGCAGTTGAACAAAATTCTGTTTCAAAACAAAACAGTGTAGCTGGGCGTGGTGGCGCATGCCTTTAGTCCCCGCACTCGGGAGGTAGAGATGGACTTGGGAGGCAGAGGTGGGAGGATCACCTTGAGTTCGAGGCCACCCTGAGACTACATAGTGAATTCCAGGTCAGCCTGAGCTAGATTGAAACCCTACCTCGAAAACAACAACAACAACAACAACAACAAACAAAACAAAACAAAACCCCCAAAAAACAAACAAATGAAAAAGAATTAAAAAACCAAAACAAAAAAACAAACAAGTATAGAAGGACTGGGGGTATGAATCAGTGGTAAGGAGCTGGCCTTCTATGGACAAAGCCTTCGCGTCAGTCCTCAGTAGTGTGAAACAAAGGAACAACCAATACCAAATCCTCTAGCTGGGAGTCTAACCTAACTGGCAGGATCTGCCATGGTAATGCTTATCTTGTCACTGAGCTTACTGGAATCATGATTCATTTCAGAAAACTAAAAATGTGTGACTATACCTGTAGTTGCACCATTAAAAATTTGTATTCATGGTTAGAGAGATGGCTCAGTGGTTAAAGGTTCTTGCTTACAAAGCCTGCCCAGGTTCGAGTTCCCAGTACCCATGTAAAGCCAGATGCACAAAGTGGTGCATGCATCTGGAGTTTGTTTGCAGTGGCAGGAAGCCCTGGTGAGACCATTCTCTCTCTCTCACTCCCCCCTCCCTTTCCCTCTGCTTGAAAATAAATAAGAAAAAATTTAAAAATATGCATTCATGTTTATTTCCTAACTTGAAAACTTGTCATTGTATTTTCATTAAAATTATTTAAATGGTAAAACATATTTTTAATTATCTTTGTTAACTGAAAGTTAACATAGACCTTAATGATTATGTATTTATTTTAAGACTTGTGCCCTAAAATATATCTTAGTATTCCTTAAGGGACAAAAAGTTTCATTTAGAATATATATATATATATATATATATATATATATATATATATATATATAAATTGTATTGTTTTATTTATTTATTTGGGAGATGCAGACAGAATGGGCATGCTAGGACTTCCAGCTGCTGCAATCAAACTCCAGATGTATGAGCCACCTTGTGCATTTAGCTTATGTGAGTCCTGGGGAATTGAACCTGGGTTCTTTGGCTTTGCAGACAAGTGCCTTATTTGGTAAGCAATCCCTCCAGCCCTAGAATACAATGTTTTTTTGATGTAGTTTGTTATGTATGGAAAAACAAACAAAATCGCTCACTTACAAACTTAATTTTTGGGCTGGAGAGCTGACTCAGGGGTTAAAGGTGCTTACTTGCAAAGCCTGAAGGGCCTGAATTTGATTCCCCAGTAGCCATCTAAGGCCAGGTGTACAAAATGCCTCAGGCATCTGGAGTTTGTTCTGGTGCACCCATACCTCTCTCTCTCTATTTTCTTTCTCCTCTCAAAAATAAATAAATAAAAAATAAGAATTTAATTTATTAGCACATTTTAGATTTCCTTCAAGTATTAAATGTGGTCATATTGTGATAGCACTACTTAAAGAAAGGTCTGGTTACAAATATAGACCTTGTGAAGCCATCCTTGGGGTAGGGAAGATACGTAACTACAATAGCTCATATGTCCCAAGAGTTAGGGAGTTGAAAAGAACCAGAACACTAGGTCCCAGGACTTCATTTTATCTTTTCTTAATGTATTAGAAAAATGCGAGAAAGAGGGAGAGAGAGAGAGAGAGAGAGAGAGAAAAGGGGCATGCCAGGGCCTCCAGCTGCTGCAAACAAACTCCAGACACCTGTGCCACCTTGTGCATCTGACTTTACGCGGGTACTAGCAATTGAATCTGTGTCCTTTGGCTTTGCAGGCAAGTGCCTTGAGCACTAAGCCATCTCTCCAGCCCAGGACTTCATTTTATACATTGGAAATATCTGCATGGAGAGGGTGCATGACTTCCACAGAGCATAGCATGCCAGTATTTTTCCAGAAGTAGACCCAGCATAACAGTAGTGTGCTCTTAGCTAGAGTTGACTTGGTGCTTGTCTGGTAGTGGAATCTTTTGTCAGTGTAAGCTCGACTAGTTGGAGGTGTGTCCAGAAGCTCTTCTTTTCTTTTCTTTTCTTTTCTTTTCTCTTTTCCTTCCCTTCCCTTCCCTTCCCTCCCCTCCCCTCCCCTCCGCTCCCCTCCCCTCCCCTCCCCTCCCCTTCCTTTCCTTTTCCTCTCCTCTCCTCTCCTCTCCTCTTCCTTCCTTCCTTCTTTTCTTTCCTTCCTCTCTTCCTCCCACCCTCCCTCCCTCCCTCTCTCTTTTTCTTTCTTTCTTTTCTTTCCTTCCTTCCTCCCTTCCCCGCCCCTTCTCTTTCTTTCTTTCTTTTTAATGAGAGCTGGTAGTTAATCCAGGGCTTTGAACTAAAGACAAGTTCTCTACCACTGAGTTATATCTCAGCCCTCCTAGATTCCTTTTTTTATCATGGGTTTTTGTGCACATGTGAATTTTTTCCATTCATGTTCATATGTATACTTTTATATATACATGCTTCTCATATTTGTGTAGGCACATGAATATATATATATATATATATATATATATATATATATATATATATACACACACACACACATACATACATACATGTGTGGAGGCCAGAACACAACCTAGGGTGTTTTTCCCTAGGTGCTATCCACCTGACTTTGAGATAAAGTCTCTTATTTGGCCTAGAGCTCACCAGTTAGACTGTATGGCTGGCTAGGTGCCCCAGGGACCTCCCTGCCTCTGCTTTCTCATTGCTGTGTTTCACCACACATAGCATTTTTATGGGGGAGCATGGAGATTGGATTTAGGTCCTTTTGACTGACTTAGACATTGCCTCAGCCTCCTCCCATGTGATTTTAGTGATATAAACACATGTGACAATCGGTTTCAGAATGTTAATGAGGTTCTGGAGTGTAGCTCAGTGGCAGAGTGCTGCCTGACAGACTGGGAATGAAAACAGAACAAAGACACTGAAAAAGATTCAGGATGATTATTTAGATAGGAAAGAATCTCAAGCCAAATAAAAATCGCTCGGAGGTACTTGGTTAACTCTGAAGAAATGACCCTGTCTCTCTCTTAGAGATGAAGAAGATGGGGACGAGAGAGGTAAACTTCACTGTTAAGGTCATATAGGTTGGAGGAATAGGGTCTGGCTGGCAAAGAGTATACAAATTGTAAAATCTGTTTTTTCTTCTTCAAAATTTCAATCCTTCTCCTTCTTCCTTTCTTAGCTTATGGTCTCCCTTTTATGTCACAGAAACAAAGTGATGCAATCAGGAGAAAATTGTTCCAGCTTCTCCCTGACAATCCTGAAAAATGAACGCACCGTCTGCTGTTCTCATTTTCAAAGGAGGAAATATGGAGATCTTATCTAATTTCCCTCCCTGCATCCTTTGTATACCAGACCTCAGAGCTGTGTCTTGTGCAGGAACTTCAAGTCTGCTTCTACTCCTGTCTTCCCCACATCATACATTTTCCTCTTTTTGCTAGATTATTCTCATCTGCATAAACATATGGCCTGATATATCTTACTTTAAAAAAAGTCATGTTCCAGCTCATACCAGCTTTGTGCATGTTCTTTATGGCAAACTTCTCAAAAGCTATCAGTATTTTCTGTTTGTGCATCTTCACTATGGCTTTGCTCCTTAATGCATTTCTGACCTCCTGTTCCCTGAAGCCACACTTGTTATTGTTACTGGGCCTTTATTTGGGTCATTAAATTGGTCTCTTCTCATATTTCATCTCATGTAGCCTGTCAGTCACTTTGGGGCAGTTATCATTCCTTTATTTTTGAGACAATTTTTCCCCTCACATTCTTTTTTTATTTTTTAGTTTTTTGGTTTTTCGAGGAAGGGTCTCACTCTAGCCCAGGCTGACCTGGAATTCACTCTGGATGCTTGGAGTGGCCTCGAACTCATAGTGATCCGTCTACCTCTGCCTCCTGAATGCTGAGATTAAAGGCGTGAGCCACCATGCCCGGCTCCTTTTTTTTAAATTTTTTTTATTTTTATTTTTTGAGGTAGAGTCTTGTTCTAGTCCAGGCTGACTTGGAATTCACTCTGTATTCTCAGGGTGGCCTCAAACTCAAGGCGATCCTCCTACCTCTGCCTCCCAAGTGCTGAGATTAAAGGCGTGTGCCACCACGCCCGGATTTTTTTTTTTTCTTGGTGAGAAAGGATCTCTGTATTAATTATTTTCATGTAGCTTTGCCCAACATACGTAAGAGAACAGCAGGATTTTTTTGAGCTAATGATTTCAGAAGGTTCAGTCTATGGTCGGTTGGCCCTGTGTGTGGGCGGAGCGCTGTGGCAGCAGGCGTGGGTGGTGGAGGAGAGCTTTTCACTTCAGGAAGACAGGAAGCAGACAGAAAGGATTGAGAACCCAATATAAACTTCAAAATCACGTGTCCAGCGATCTACTTCCTCCTTGGGCTCTACCTGCCAAAGTCTTCACAACTTCACTGAACAGTGCTGTCAGAGCCTGTCTGGGGCATTTTATGTTCAAATCATAACTATCTTTATGTAGCTCAGGCTGGTCCAGAACTCATGATCCTACTGATGCCTTCCAAGGGCTGGGATTACAGGAATGTGCCATCATACCCAGCTTCCTCAGACAATTTTAGAACATGCCACACTGCTATTTTTTCCTCCTACATTATAGGTTACTTAAAAAAAAAGATTCCCATCTAGCCTTCCCTCCTCTTTCTTGGCTTTGACGTTGGGTCAGGCCAGAGCTAAGACCTCTCTTATTTACCAGAGAGGATATTATTTGACCCTAAGGCTTTCATTCCATCTCTATTCCAAGGGATCCTCATTGTACACACCCTTGGACAGGCTGTGAGCTGCAGGAGGTGTGCATCAGTGAGGGACAGATGTGTTTATAATTGCACATAAAACAGAACTGTTCAAATAAAAGAGTATGAAGCCAGGCATGGTGGCGCATGCGTTTAATCCCAGCACTCAGGAGGCAGAGGTAGGAGGATCGCTGTGAGTTCAAGGCCACCCTGAAACCACATAGCGAATTCCAGGTCAGCCTGGACTACAGTGAGATGCTACCTCAACAAACAAATAAACCAACCAACCAACCAAACAAACAAAGAGTATGAACAGGTCTCACATTTAGTTCTGACTGTCTTGTGTCACTTTCAGCGCTTGTAGCAGACAGCTTCACGCCACTGGGGGGCACCTATTCAAACTACCACAGCACCGTTCTTTGTGGTTAGAAAAATGTCCTTTTTACCAGGACTTAAAGTTCACAGACTGTTTGGGTTGATATGCAGACTATATTTTACATATAAATGTCCCTCCCCAAAGGGCCCCTTATAAGCTACATTGGAATGGCACTACTAGTGCCAAGACTTCAAACAATTTCATAAAGATTTGAATTAAAAGTGGGAAATGAAAGCTGCTCATTGCAAATTGGCTTCTCTGCCTTCCCAGGAGTCAATTTCTACTTTCAAACAGGAAAAACCAGGAGTATTACTTTTTGGTTATTAAACATATGAGTGACATTGGAATTTCAGGTTGTGTTTTATAAAGGCTTGTGATTTAAAGCCTCAGATACTTAATATGATATGCATGGTTGTTTAAAATGAATAAAATATCTGAAGAATCATTTACCTCCTGGGAAAAGTAGATGAAATCAATTAGTATATATCAAAACACAATATGGCCAGGTTTCTGTGGATCATCTGCAAGATTGATAGAGATGCCTCATCTTTTATTACATGGTAAAATTTTATAGGTTGTTTCAAATTTGCTCTTTTCCAACTCTGGTGGTAGGTGATATCTGTAGTAGTTTACTGTATTAGCAGTTTTTATAAGGGTGCTAAAATTCAAGCGTCAAACAGGGTACAATGTCCAGGGCACAAGTATTAGTGGAAATGTTTTTTAATATGAAAACAGCCTTGATCATATTATGCAGCATATCTTTACTGACATTGTGGTGGTTTGAATCTGTTGCTCCACTCGGTAAACTCATGTGTTCTGATGCTTGGTCCCCAGCGGATGACAGTTTGGGAGGTGGAGCTTTGCTGGAGGAGGTGTGTTGTTGGTGGGTATTATGGCCAGCTTCCTTTTGCCAGGCTTGGCTCACTCTCCTGCTGTTGTTTTCCACTTGCTGTGGTAGAGGTGATGTCCAGTCTCTGCTCATGCCATACTTTCCCCTGTGGTCATGAAGCTTCCCTTGAGACCATAAGCCAAAATAAAATCTTTCTTCCCACCAACTGCTTTTGGTCAGGTGCTTTATCTCAGCAATGAGAAGGTATCTATAACAGACACACAATATTAGAGGACATTCAATACCTGGGCTGACCATGGAAGATTTTCTAGATATACCTCCAGCCATTGGGATTGGTGAATTTATTTTTCCATGGAAATGGGGCAGCATTGGGGAGAAACCTGGACTTCTGGTGGGTGTCACATAAGTAGCACCATGTTTATTAGATTACTTTTTGAGGTAGGGTCTCACTCTAGCCCAAGCTGACCTGGCACTCACTCTGTAGTGCTGGGATTAGAGGCATGGGCCACCATGTCTGGCTTATTAGATTTTTTTTTTGGTGGTGTGTTTTGAGGTAGGGTCTCATTCTATGCCAAGCTGACTTGGAACTAACTTACTTTGTAGTCCCAGGCTGGCCTTGAACTCACAGTGACCCTCCTACCTCTGCCTCTCAAGTAGTGGGATTGAAGACATGCACCACCACATCCTGCCTAGATTATTTTTTATTAACGTGTAATTATTATCTTGCTAATACAGCTCAGTGTGATGTTTCAATATTTGTATACAGCACAGTAAGGGTCTTACTACTCCCCCTCCTTATCTTTTTAAAAAGATTTTATTTATTTATTTGCAAGGACAGAGAGAGAGAGAGAGAGAGAGAGAGAGAGAGAGAGAGAGAGAGGGAGGGAGAGGGATAGAGAAGACAGTCATAGAGAGAATGGGCACACCAGGGTCTCTAGCTATGGCAAACAAACTCCAGATGCATGTGCTACTTGTGCATCTGGCTTACGTGGGTCCTGGGGAATCAAACCTGGGTCCTTTGGCTTCACAGGCAAATGTCTTAGCCACTAAGTCATCTCTCCAGCCCTGTCCTTATCTTTTTATAAATTAATTTTTAGGTGGGCATACAAAGTCAGGGGTTTCATTACAGTATTTTCACACCTATGTGCCACTATAGTTCATTCTTATTTGTTTCCCTTCTGTCTTGCCCTTCCCATAATTCCTGCCCCCCTTTGGTGGGTCAGACAGTCCTCCCTTCTGCTTTCTTCTCATATGTACTCCATTTCTCTATTTATTTCCTCCCTTAAGCTCCCTTTCCCCTCCTCATCCTTTTTCTAGTCTCACAATCCCGATCATTAGCTGTGTTGGTAGCTCTTGAACTCCTCTACTCTAGACCCAAGTTATTATGACCTGTAGTCATCGTACTAAGTTCTACAACACGAGAACTTATTCCTGATCTCTAATTATGCTTTAGTACCTCTTATCCAACCTTTATCTTCTCTTCCCCTACCATTCCCAGACTCTAGTAATTATAATTCTATGTTCTGATTGATTGATCCTTTTTGCTTCCACATATGACATAAAACATGTAGTTACCTTCCTGCATTTGAATTATTTAATCCAACATCAAGTCCTCTAGTTCCACTCATTTTGCTGCAAGCAACAGAATTTTACTTTTGTATGGTTGAATTATATTCTATGGCATATGTATACATTGTCTATTCATCTGTCTGTAGGCATCTAAGTTGAGTCACATTTTAGCTATGATGAATAGTGCTTCAATAAACACAAGTGTGCAGTTATGTTTTTGGTATGCTGATTTTATTTCTTTTTGATATATAGTCAGAAGTGGGATAGCTGATCAGGTATTATGCTAATTTTTTAGATTTATTTATGAGAGAGAGAGAGATAGAGAGAGAGAGAGATAGAGAGAAAGTATGGGTGAGCCAGGGTCTCCTGCCACTGCAAACAAACTCTAAATGCATGTGCCACTTTCTGTGTCTGGCTTTACATGGGCACTGGGAAATCAAACCTGGGCTATCATACTTTACAAGTAAGTGCCTTCAACCACCGAGCAATCTACCTAGTCTCTCATGTTTATTTCTAATAAAATTTAAATTCTTTCACACTAAGGACTAGATCTTTATTTTATAGATAAGACATGCACTGGACTTTTATTTGGTTTACACACAGTATTTTGTACACAGATAGAACTCTAATAAAGCTCATCGAGTGGAACTGAACCAGATAGAATGTACAAAAATTCAAGAGTGACTTCTAATGCAGGGGAAATTTCTACAAACATAAAAGGACATATGGTTCTCAGGAAAAATGAGTTTGTAGATGTTCACATGGGGCTACAGTTGGTCCACAGATGGAATTTGGGAATTGCTGGTCAGGAAAAGGGGTGGTAAGGCATCTCTATGGCTGTTGTCAGAACATCCTTAGAGTTTGCTGGAAAGTTAAAGTATAATGATGTGACTTCTATGCCAAGTATGATAGGCTAATTGCAAATAAGGAACTTAGGAAAACTGACAATGGATGGTGTATTCACATAATGTATTTATATTATCAAAGGGAGAGAACAAATTACAGTTATACAGAATATAGAAAAGACTCATGAAGCAGGGCGTGGTGGTGCACACCTTAGTCCCAATACTAAGAGGGTGAGGTATGAGGATCACCATGAGTTCAAGGCCATCTGGGACTATAGAGTAACTTCCAGGACAGGCTGGGCTTGAGTGAGACCTTGCCCTAAGAAAAGGGGTGTTGGAGAGATGGCTCCGTGGTTAAAACACTTGCCTGCAAACCTAACGACTCAAGTTTGATTCCACAGTAGCCATGTTAAGCCAGATGCACAAAATGGTGCATGTATCTGGAGTTCATTTGCAGTGGCTAGAGACCCTGGTACACCTATTCTCTTTCTGTCTCTCCTCTCTGTCTTTAAGTAAAAATAAATAAATAAATATTTATAAAAAACACAAAGGAAAGGATTCATTAATTTGGAGTTTACTCTGTGATTCCACTTATACAAAGTTTTAGAAAAGATAAGAAAAATTAATGCATGATATAAGAAGTCTTTGAATTTGTATCATAGCTTCCTCTGGTGGAAAAGTTGAAAGAAACACAAAGATGCTTGGGGAGCTGTGGCAACGCCAAGTTTCTCTGATTGGATATTGGATTGTGAAACTCCATCCATCTGCGTAATCATGATCTGTGTGCTTTTCTGTATGTGTGTTATCCATCAGTAACCAGGTCAAGACAGCTAACTGAAATAAACTGTGATGGGCTGCTAGAATCTACCTGTAAGTAGAGAGACGACGTCCCAGGGGAGGTTGATGGGGAGGAGGATATGGGTCCATGGGTAAGGGGATGCCATTATTTCAATTCATTTATACCTACGTTTTGTCCCTTTCCATCAAGCTCTAAGGATACTGGTGTTGGGCGAATCCTAAGGGTGAAGCTGTGAGAGGGACACACCAATTAGGAGGATCTGAAAGTAATTTGTAATTTCCAACCTGAGAAAGCAGCAGAGCAGACTTTGATTTTTTCCTCCTGGGCAGTGCATTCAGCAGCAAGGAACAAAGTACAGTATTGACCTCGGGACTACTTCCTGTCTTCAGCTTCCAGGGGTGTCAGGAAAACTGCTAGGGGTTGTTGAGACATCATTTCAACAATCACGTGAAACCTGATGATAGTCAGAAGAATTCAGGATTATTTATACTGGGGTCTTCTCTGAGGTTCTGCTCAAGTTACTCCAGGTAGAAGATGAAAGCAGCACCCCTTAATCCTTTTATTTCTAGCATATGAGTTAGAATCAGGGCCTCCTTTTATGTATGAGGTGACACAGCGGTAAAAAATGTACTTATTTTCACCCTTAGCACGAATTAAAATAATGTGGGTTTTGTGATACTGATGTGGGACCAATTATTTCATGGATTATTAGATGAGAGTCTAATTAGCTGTATGTGAGTATGTACATGGCTGAGAGCTGACTCACTTGTGTGTGTTAGTGGCTTGCTATGCAGATACCATGAAAGGCTTATTTATTTATTGAGAGAGAGAAAGAGAAAGAGAGAGAGAGAGAGAGAGAGAGAAAGAGAGAGAAAGAGAGAGAGAGAATACACACAGGCTAGGTCCTCCTGACACTGAAAATGAACTTCAGATGCATCTAGCTTTACATGGGTATTAGGGAATCAAACTCAGGTCATATGGCTTTGCAAGCAAATGCCTTAAATACCTTTAACTGCTGAGCCATCTTTCAGCCCTGTTGTTTTTTTAAAGCAAAGTGTGTGTGTGTGTGTGTGTGTGTGTGTGTGTGTGTGTGTGTGTGTTTCAGTCCTGGGCACTGAACCTTGGGCTTTTTTTTTTTTTTTTTGTTTATTTATTTGACAGCGACAGAGAGAAGGAGGGAGGGAGAGAGAGAGAGAGAGAGAGAGAGAGAGAGAGAGAATGGGCACGCCAGAGCTTCCAGCCTCTGTAAAAGAACTCCAGATGCGTGTGCCCCCTTGTGCATCTGGCTGACGTGGGTCCTGGGGAATTGAGCCTCGAACCGGAGTCCTCAGGCTTCACAGGCAAGTGCTTAACTGCTAAACCATCTCTCCAGCCCTGAACCTTGGGCTTTACTACTGAGTTATACTACCCATCCTTAAACCATGTTTAGTTCAGGTAAAATACATATAACACATAAAACTTGTCATCTTAGCTATTTTAAAGTGTTCAGTTCAGTAGTATTAAATATATCCACACTGTTCGATATCCAATCTGCAGAATGCTTTCTTCTTGCAAAACAGAAGCTTTTTATATCCATTAGACAACTCTTCCTCCTCCGAAGCCTCGGGAAAGTAGCATTTTACTTTCTCTTTCTGTAGGTTTTATAATTTTTTGCCTCTGTGTGTGTGTGTGTGTGTGTACACCACGTACATGTGGAGGCCAGAGAAGGACTTTGGGTGTCCTTCTCTACTGCTCAGCTGCATACTTTATTTGAGACCAGGCCTCGTCTTCAAACTGAGTGAGCCTCAGTGATTCTGTGATTCTGTGGTCTCTTCCCCCTGAAGACTGGAGTCACAGCCATGTGTGGCCATGCCCAGATTTTTTCATGGGTTCTGGGGAGTTGAACTTGGGTAGTCTCATGCTCTTATCTGCTGAGCCATCTCCCCGGTCCCAGTTTTATAATTTTAGATGCTTCATATAAATGGAAGAGGTGAGAATTTTCTGGGTGTGTATGATGCACTGGATACCTTCCATGTCATCTGATTTCATTTTATTTTTATTTTTTGAAAGATTTATTTATTTATTAGAGATAGAGTGAGCAAGACAGACAGAGAGAGAGAGAGAGAGAGAGAGAGAGAGAGAGAGAGAAAGAGAGAGAGAGAGAGAATGGCATGGCATGGCAGGGCTTCCAGCCACTGCAAACAAATTCCAGACACGTGCCACCATGTGCATCTGGCTTATGTGGGACCTGGAGAATTGAACCTGGGTCCTTAGACTTCACAGGCATGCACCTTAACCGCTAAGCCATCTCTCCAGCCCCATGTCATCTGATTTTAATCTACACAGTGGCTGGTTATTAGTGCACTTGTTTTACAAGTGAAGGACCTGGAACTAGGAGAGTGAACTGCCTTGTTCAAGATCCATGAGAAATAACAGCAATGTTAGTTGAGCTTGGTTTTGTTTTACCCTTCTTTACTTTCTGTCATGCAGAAATGGCTGTCATAATATCCTTATAACATACATTATCCTTAAAATAGTTAAGTTAGGCTAATTGGTGATTATAATTACATGTTTATCGAGTGGTAGAAATAGCATTTAAAAGCTAGGTGTGGCGGTTCAGACCTATAATCCCAGCACTTGGGAGTCTAAAGTAGGAGAGTCACTGTGAGTTTGAGGCCAGCCTAGACTACAGAGTGAGTTCCAGATCAGCCTAGGATAGAGTGAAGTCCTGCCTCAAAAAAAATATAGGAAAACAAAACAAGATGTCCCTCCAAATAAGCAAGCGAGCAAACAAACAAATAATAACAACAAGGTGCTGGTTAGTTTGCTAAGTGGTTACAGTTGCTTTCAAAGCCTCCTGGCCTGGATTTGGTTCCCCAGCATCCAAGTGAAGTGTGCTAGAAACATCTAGCAAATATTTTCAGGGGCAAGAGATCTTTGTATGACCATACACATACAATGTGAAAATAAATTAATAAAACCTAGAAACATTAAAAAACAACAAAAGAAATAAGACAATTAAATCAGAAGATCATTAGAAATAAGTGGCCAGTGTTAGGTCAAGATGGGCTTCCCAAAATGGAGTCACCAAAGACAGCAGGATGGCGACAGACACAAGGAAGTGGGTCACCCACATTCTTCAAACAACTGCCCAGCCATTATCCCTTCCTTGCCTAACAATGCCCCCCCTCCCGGTCATGATTTCCTGCCCCCTCATCTTGTAAGTCACCTGATCACTAGTCTGGTGTCACACCCTGGCTATCTTAGATCTCCCCTAAAGAATCCCCCCCTTTTTAAAAAAAAAACTTTTCCCTTCCTCACCTTCCCCCAACTGAAGAGCTCTATATAGCCCACTGTCTGCTATCCCGGGTTGGCTGTGCTCTGCTCTTGAGAGTCAGTCCTGGCAGCTTGTGCTTTTCCCAAATAAAAGCTTCCATGTTTGCCTCAGAGTGGTCTCTGTGGTCTTGGTCACTCCCGAACCTTACAGCAAGGTCTTCCCAGACTTGGAGATGTCTCATACAAAGGCTCAAAAATAGCAGCAGTTAAAAAAGATATTGGGAGGTGGGGTGTCTGCACATGGGGGAGCAAGTGTGGTATGACATGTTATTATAATACCTTCCTCCTAGGAAATGAAGGTTGGGGGGTCATTTTATGGAAGCCTTTGAATGGCCCAAATAAGGGTTTGTTCTTAATTTGGTAGGCAATCAGGGGGTTTTGAAGAACCTTGATTGAAGGTGATCAGAGCTGTGCTTTTAGAAAAATCAATGCACACATTAGAAGGTGAAGCAACTGGATGTAAGCACTCTCTCTCAACACTACTAAAATTGGAATGACTTTATTGCTTCTCTGCATCCCCTTGACCTTCCCCCAGTAGCAATTGAGAAACCTACTGTTCTTTAACATTTAATACCAGGTGTTCTTTTCTCTCAAAGGTATCTGAGTGGTAAGGTTAAGATTTGATACTTTTGCATGAGCTATACAAAGAAGACATTTTAATTCTGTGTTTCTAAATCAGAAGAGAGTTTCACTGAAATGTAAAATCCTACATACTGTTTCTTGGTCCCTACCTTGGGTGACTTTTAAGCAGATGGGAATTAGAACTATGTTGCAATGCAATATATATATATATGATTCTTTCTTTCTCTTGCTTCATATTCTCCTTGCTAACACTAGAGGTCACTCAGATCCTGTCTTTAATTTAGTTTTCCCATTGTTCATCTTCATTTAGGTGACATCTGAATTCCTGTTGTGGACTTGTGTTTTTCTTTATGAATTATACAGTTTTCCGCTCTTAACCTGCTAATGTTAGTTTGTAACATTCCCTCTTACACTGATAGTTTAATTGACAAATTAACTTGTGTCAGTTTGCCAGATACTGGCTCAAAGGAGATTTTTCTTCATCACCTCAATGGTTGATGTCAGCAACACAGAAGGCAGGTTGATTGGATGCAGAATGGTTCTAATTCCAGAAAAATCGATGTTATAACCACAGTGTTCAGACTGAATTTCTCCAAATGTTATATGTTCAGCTGTTTGAAGGAGGTTCGGTGTTTGCTCTATTTTTAAAAAACATTTTCATTAGTCTGAATGCACTCAAATATTAGTTTACTCTTTGTATTGGTTAGGTTGTCCATTTAGTCATTCATTTTTATTTTGGTGTTCAATATGTACTGCAGGACAGATTAGAACTGACTATGTAGGCAGGCTGACCTTGACGTCATGATCCTCCTGCTTCAGCCTCTTGAATACAGGGGCCACAGCTGAGCATCACCACATTCAGTCCAGTTTTTAATATTTCATTAAATACACAAAGGGAACACAGAGATAATTATACTAGAATGGATTTTTTTTGAGGTAGGGTCTCACTCTAGCCCAAGCTGACCTGGAATTCACTATGTAGTCTCAGGGTGGCCTCAAACTCATGGTGATCCTCCTACCTCTGCCTTTCAAGTGCTGGTATTAAAGGCATGCACCACTATGCCAAGCTAAATTGGATTGTTTTACTCACATCTCCCCAAGCTTTAACATGTTATGGTAGAAATGAGTTTACTCAGTTGTGTGTGGTGGTACATGCCTGTAATTCCAGTACTTAGAAGGCTGAGGCAAAAGGATTACAACTTAAAGGGCAACCTGGCCTATGTAGTGTGATTATGTCTCAGGAAAAAAAAGCAAAGGAAAAGAAGTGTTATTTAATGGATGCATTAACATGTGTTGCTCAAGTTCTTTAAGTTAAGAAAGCCTAAGGAAAGCACGGTGACCATTTTCTTCCATTTTTAAATAATTTGCTTCTTTACTAATTCCAGGAGGAACACTGGAAAAATTTCTGTTCTTGGGTTTCTATGTAGCTAGCACTTAAATGGTATGGAGCTAAATGAGATATCTGGCCACTGGAACCTGTATGTCTGCTAAGGAATTGGCCATCAAACTGCTTGCTAACATGGAACATATTTATAAAGTTTTCACAAAATACTCCATTGATAAAATTTTGTCCTGAACATATAATTTCATTTCAAGCTTTCTGAATGTTATTAGAAAGAAACAATTTTCAATTTTCTTTTAGTTCCCTCCATAGTCAAGAACAGAAAATTTTAGCAACTCAAAATAAACTAGAGGACTTTTAAACACACATTTCTGCCCTGTATCTTCAGATACTCTAACTCAGGAAGTTTGGGATAAAAACTGACAAATTAAAAAATATTTTACATATGTATTTATTAGAGAGGGAAAGAGGCAGATAGAGTAAGAGAGAGAATGGGCATGCCAGGGTTTTCAGCCACTGCAAACAAACTGTAGATGCACGCGCCACCTTGTGCATCTGGCTTACATAGGTCCTGGGTAAGTGAACCTGGGACCTGGGTTCTTAGGCTTGGCAGGCAAGCACCTTAGGTGCTAAGCCATCTCTCCAGCCTGAACCCTGGCAAATTTTATTCTTCTTCTTCTTTTTTTTTTTTTTTTTTTTTTAGTTTTTCGAGGTAGGGTCTCACTTTGGTTCAGGCTGACCTGGAATTCACTGTGTAGTCTCAGGGGGCCTCAAACTCTCGGTGATCCTCCTACCTCTGCCTCCCAAATTCTGGGATTAAAGGTGTGCGCCACCATGCTCGGCAAATTTTATTTTTAGTAACTTCCTAGGAAATGCTTAAGCTGGGATCCTACTTTATGAACTACTGGCCTAGATGAAGCACCATACTTGGAGTTGGGAGACTTGACTACTGGTTGTAGTTTTGCCACAGACTTGTTACATAACAATGGACAAGTACATTCATCACGTAGTTGTCAACATTTCATATGTTTGTTTATACTCCACTATGTTCATTTCAAAATGACTGTAATCTGTAATTTGTGAGAATTACTTTTCTCCATTCCTCTTCCTTTTTTCTAGTCTATTTGGAGGTCCCAGAAGACACTATCTTCTGCCTGGATTTTCTTGCTTTTGTATGTGTTGTGTTCTAGAATGTCTTTCCCCATTGATTAACTTGTTAATGTCCATTCATCCATTACACACTGCTGTAACAGTCATAACCGAGAAGCCATAGCTAACGTGACACTGCCTCCAACAGCTCCTCATTGAGCTGGTTACTTTTTTTTAAAGGTCTTCTCACATTACCTTAAGCACAATGTTTTGCATGCCATATGGGACTCTTATTGGCATTTAATTTATTGATTTGAGAGAGACAATAGAGAGAAAAAGGGAGAGAGAAAGAGAGAGAGAGAGAGAGAGAGAGAGAGAGAGAGAATAAACATATCAAGGCCTCCAGTTGCTGCAAATGAACTCCAGACACATGTGCCACTCTGTGTATCTGGGTTTATGTGAGTATTGGGGAATTGAACCTGTATCGTTGGGCTTCACAGGCAAGCACCCCAACTGCTAAGCCATCTCTCAAGCCCCTTATTGGTTCTTTAAACAGCTGTTTCCCTCAGAGGAATTACAGTCTTGCTGAGCATTGTGTCCCTATCACCTAGTGCATTTTTAGAACACAGCCAGAACTCAATGATGTTTAGTACATAATTAATATGTATATGTATTTCCTTTATAATGTGATTTCCTAATGGATATTTTGATCATTTTTGCTTTTGTGAAAAGTTCATCTTTCCTACATTATAGATACATTTTAATAAATGTTAACTTGCATAAACATGAGAGGATTTGAATAAGAAAAGCTAACATGTCTTCTAAAGTGTCTCCAGATTTTAGTTCAGCATTGCTTTTTGCATTTTGCATCGTTGGGTTTTATAATTGGGTATGACTTCAATAATAATTTCTAACATGTAGAAGTATTTTTGTGCCATGGACACATTTTATAGACTTTGAAAGTTTTGCAGTGACTTACAGTGTCCCTTTTATTTTATCTTTATTTTACAGAGCAAAATTCTGGGGTTTGACTAAGCAAGGTCATATATTTAGTGATGAATCTCAGATTCATATTTATTAGATTATTATATCATATGCAATTTCAAGAGGACAACAGCCTTTACCCATGAAATTAAGTTGCCTAACACAGTAGATTATTCAGAGAAGTCAATGAAAGCAGGATACAATGACTGTCCTTGTCCCAGATACAAGAAGGAAACAAGTTGTCTAGGATTGTCCTAAAATAGATTGACTTCATGAAGTTTTGATAACATGTTGCAGCTTTATGGCAGGGAAAGCAGACATGTACATTGCATTTCCTTGGTTCTGTGGCAGAGCTCAAGCCAACATATTCCTTGTTCTGTGGATAGGCTGTTAAAAATGTAGGCTAAGGATTGGGGGAGATGGCTTAGCAGTTAAAGGCACTTGCTTGCAAAGCCTAATAGTTTGGGTGTAATTCCCCAATAACCATATAAAGCTAGATACACAGAGCAGTGCATGCATCTAGAGTTTGCAGTGGCAGGAATTCTTAGCATACTCATTCTCTCACTCTCTCTTTGTCTCTCTCACAAATAAATAAAATATATACTTTTTAAATGCAGGCTAAAAGAAGGTAGTTTCTACTGGATGAATTGAGTCCCTCCATGCTCTTTATGCTTCTAGAACTCTTGGTTCTTCAAATCCCAGTGTTTGGAAAGAGTGGATTGTACTCATGGATTTGTGGGACACTTGCTTACTTTGGCTCAGTGCCTGCTGAGTTCTGGGTGCTAACAGCACATCCAGACAGCAAGGAACATTGTTCCAGTTCATTCTATCTGAAGATTGTTTACATGGTCAGTTTAATGTGGCCACTAGATTTTGATAAATAAAATTCAGGCTTCAGTTGTCATTAGTGACTTTATTATCAGTAATAGCTTGAAGATTCTTTAGTCTAGGTATTTATAATTATGTTGTCCAAACATATAGCACCCCTATCATTTAAAGTTGACTCTGAGACAGACACTTGATATTAGGTGTTATCAACTGAATATGTGTTCAGCTACTGAGCATTAATCTCCAATGTGATACTACTTGGAGGTGGAGCCTTTGAGAGGGAGGAAACCAACCTGCTGGTACTCTGATTTCAGACTTCTGGCCTGTACATCATTAAGTATTTATTATTATTATTAATTATTAACATTGTATACATACATGCATGTGTACATAGCATATGCATGTGTAGCTGTACATGTATGTGTGTATGCACACATGTGTGCATGTGTGTGAGCAGGCCAGAGGTTCAATATCAGGTGTTATTCTTCAGGTGACATCTGCAATTGTTTTTGGAGACAGAGTCTCTCACTGGCCTGGACTTTGCAAAGTAGGCAAGTCTGGCTGGCCAGTGAGCCCCAGGGATCTTGTCTCCTCCTCTTATCCCCAGTACTGGGACGACAAGTGTATGCCACCATGTCCAATTTTTTTTATTCGTGATTTTTAGGGATTAAACTCATATTCTCATTCTTGCAAGGCAAGTTTACTGACTAAGCCATTTCCCCAGCCTTAACTGGTCATTATTTAAGCCAGTCTTTTCATTCTAACAGCCTGAACTGGCTAAGAAATGGAGTTTCATTTGGAGGTAAGAATAAGAAGAGTCAAGAAAGGGAGAAAATCAGTCAGGTGTTAATGAGCTGATTACAGCTTAGACTTGTCCCGCTGTGCTGGGATGTGTCTCACTAGTACAGTTCTTACCTTGTCTGTGTTTACCTTGAATGTGTGAGGCTCTGGGTTTGAGCACAGCAGGGCAAGAAAAGAAAAACCCACCACAGCTCCTCCCCCCAAAATCATACCCGTAGATTTTCATCCATTCTAGGGAGAGAATTACCTTGGGGAGCACAGAGACTCCCATATTTCTGTGTTGTGTCTTCTTGTGATTCATCTGCGGTTTTCAGTTTTTGGAACCACAGTACCCAGAGGCACCATAGGAAAATTGACAAGGACGTACGGAGCTGTCCACCACCCCAGTGCTGAAGTTTGTTGCACTGAGGGGATTTGGTTTAGTCGATTCACAGTTGTTAGCTATCAACATCAGAAAGGTGTTTCTTAGGAATAACGACCAAAATGATGACATAGTTTATGCCCGACTAATTCTTGTCTGTTTCTGTATGCTTTTTGGTATAACTACTTCAGTTGGCATTAAGTTTGTTATTAGTGCCAACCTCTGTTCTTTAAAAAACTGGCAAGTTGTACGTTCTAAAAGTACCACAAGAGGGAACTAAAACTTTCGTTTTTAATTTTTTTTGACAGGTATTGTGTTGCCCAAGCGAATCCCAGACTAGTAGGTCTAGGTGATCTTTCTGCTTCAGCTGAAACTTCAGGTGTGGGTCACCATGTATGGCTAAAACCTTAATTTTTTTTTCAAGGTAGGGTCTCACTCTGGCCCAGGCTGTCCTGGGATTCACTATGTAATCTCAGTCTGGCCTTGAACTCATGGAAATCCTCCTACCTCTGCCTCCCGAAGGCTGGGATTAAAGGTGTGTGCCATCACGCCTGGCTAAAACCTTAATATTTAACAAATCAACAAATGCCTATTACTGGATGACTGTTTGATGGGAATTGGTGAGCATAAGAGCAGAAAATGATATACATTAATTATAATAGCTTATGAATACTTGATTTAAGAATTATCCTACTTCCTATTTCTCATTGCATAGAATTTGAAAAAAAACCAAAAATGTAAAGAAGAAAACTATACCAATCTCAATCATATCCTCCCATTCCAAAATAGTTATTGTTATTATGATTATATAATTCTTTCCAGTCAAAAATTCTTACTAGAGTTGTAAATGATCTTCTTCTTTTCGCTAACATCAGCCAGTTCCCTACTGAGTGGCAGGCAAGAAAACATATTAATCGAATGCCTTTTATTTGCTAGATATTGGCATGGATGTTCTGCGGGCCTTCACTAATCCATCAGCCTCTGCATTGTTTGTTTGTAGGAAGTCCCTCCCAGCCCCAGAGGTCAGACTTCATGATTGGGTGCTGCACAGTCCCTGTCTCCAGTCATTGAGAGAGTGCTTTGTCTTGCATAGGCCCCAAGTGAGAAGTTAGAAAGGTTAAGGGAGGCCTGGGAAATGCTGAGGAGTGTGTTTTCTAATGGAAATGAAAACGGATCACAGAGAGGCAGGAGAAAAGAGGGAGCTGTATTAGAGTAAAGCAATGGAAGAGACATTCTCTTAAGCTTGCTTTTCTCTCAGAGCTATGTTCTGTTTTTTAGACTTGCTTGTTCAAATGACTAGGCAGATTTTCCCAATTAAACCATCACTTACAATGCTGCTCATCTCAAACATGTAGATAAGCTGCCTTTGGGTTTGTCTGACAGGATTTGTTTTGCATGGTCATTGGTGTTTCGACAGTATTATCAAAAAATTAAAACTATTCTGCCATACTCCCAACTCCTTCAAAATACCTTTTTTCTTTCCTGTATCTTTGACATTGGGCCAAATAAAACTTGCCCTACCATGCCCTGCTTCTCCTTCCCCTTTTTCTGTTCAATTCAGGATTTTAATTTGAGAGTGGTTATTTTTAGCCTTGTTCTCAACTGTGCCTATCTTCTGTCCTCACCATGCTGCTGATTGCTATAATGCAGCTGGCTACGGGTGGCCAGCACAATCTGCAAACACTGCAGATAAGATTGGCTGGAAAGTGGGCTTCAGACCCCTCTGGGGCTAGGAAGCAGGGGCTTCCCAATGAGTTTGCTGTGTGGGAGTGAGGCTTTCCAACTACAACTCACCATGGGGTGAGGGAAAAGGCAGATTACAAAGCACTACATTAATGGTCATGGATTTGGAGTCAGGAAAAGGACGATTTTTTTGAAATGATGTAGGAAAGTATTCAGAAGTATGCCAGATCCAGAGGTGGTTCAAGATGAAGAATGTACTTAAAATATAAGCAGACATCTCCATGTTGATAATGTGCAGGCCACAAATGATGTGCTTTTCTTGGGTTTTCACAGTGCTAGTCTGGTGCATGTAGCAGTGAACAGGGGACAAGATGGAAGGTGAGGGCTGATGCCTGACCTCCGCATGTGCACCGTGGCACACGAGTGCTCACACATACACACACACAAATATAAAAAACTTCATTATTGTTTTAAAAATGTTTATTTTATATTTTACTTTATTTGTGTGTGTGTGTGTGTGTGTGTGTGTGTATGAGAGAGAGAGAGAGAGAGAGAGAGAGAGAGAGAGCGAGAGAGAGAGAGAGAGAGAGAGAGAGAGAGAGAGAGAGAGGCAGATAGAGAGAGAATGAAATGTCAGGGCCTCTAGCCACTGCAAATGAACTCCTGATGTGTGCACCATGGGGGCGTGCTGTGGAGTGCTGTCTTCCTGACATGACAAGGCGTGACATTGCACTCATCAAGTCATAGTAGCCATGGTTTACCTGCACAAGACTGTGCAAAATAGGGTCTGTCAACATTTTCTCAAGGTTGGTGGAGGAGCTCATGAGGTCCCCACCTGTCCCTGATGAACTACTGGCAGCTAATGGTTGCTGGGGGAGGCAGAGTCATTTTCTTCAGTGGCGTCGCCACGGGCAAGTTGTCCATGCTCTGGTAAATACCCCTTTAAGCCCATGCTCACGGGAATGAGGGCATAGGGAAGGCCAGAGACTTCTTAGAGTGCCTTAGCATGCTTATTTCAAATGCTCTGCCTCTCGCTTGGGTGGTGAGTATAATCATTTCCCTTTCAGAAAAATACAGATGGCTAAAGCTCAGCTAAAAGTGAAGGCTGCAGCTCTGGGTGGGTACGGAAACAGAACTCAAGCTTGAAGATGCTCAAGAGAATGCAGACAACCAGCAACCACTTCTTACACATTACACACAGCCCTGAACCCAGTGCCCGGTGCAGCCTAAGCATGTGCTCGCCCACTGTGCTTCACCCTCAGGCCTGAGGCATTCGTTTCTGGATCTTACTTTTCTTTACCTTTAAATTGAGTTTGGGAAAAAGTTGTTTTCTATAAAAGCAATTGGAGAGGGAGGCAGATTTTAGTCTGAATAGGTGATGGGTAGTTTCTCTTATATCCAAGGTCAAGCTAGAGCCTGAAGTTCAAATCCTAATTATAAGCTCCTCTATGGCACTGGCTCTTCAGATACAACTGATTTCTTGGTGCAGATAGCCCAGCTCTAAGGGAAAACAACGTGAGAGCATCCTGCTAGGACAGCCTCACACCCACGTCAATAATTAATGGGAATATGTCTTGTTTTGTCTCTGGGAACATATGACTTCATTGCTCTCACCAAAGACTTGTCCCGTCTTCACTTTCTGTCAGTTCTTCCCTCTCGAGGACAGAAGGGGGTGATGTGCTAAAAGGAAACGGGCTCAGAGGCTTTTCATTTCAGCACTCTCTCTCAATACTTGTAAGCCACAGTCTCCACAAGGATAATATGTTCAAATGTAGGAAATAAGAAGACATTTCTAGTTTTAGTGTTTTCTTCTCAGTATTTATTGGTCCCCCTGCCCTTCGTCGCTTCTGGAGAGTCACTTGGGAAGTACATCTCCTTTTGCAGATAATGATCCTGTCTACTATCAACTTCAGGGTAGGGTGAGTCACCAACCTGGGTAATCAATGAATCTGAGCCCCTGGTACCAGAGCTTTTCTTTCAGGAACAGGCACACCTACCAGTGAGTTCAACCAGAACAAAGACTGGACACTTACTGGGGAGATCGGGAGACAGTTTTCTCTTCTATGCTGGCCTTGGTATAAGAGGCTGGGGCTGTTCACAGAGCAAGGCATGGGAAAAGGAGTGTGGGAAGGAAGGAGAGGGAAAAGAAAGGAGGGAGAGACAGAATTATGTGCTACCAGCCTTTTAAATTATATGATTTAATAATTTCCCTGGTTTACTTAAGCCAGTCGAATTGAATCTTCATTAGTTTGTAATTCTAAGAGTCATGACTAATGGATGTTTGTTTACAGCTATGGGTACCAAGTAGAGCCAAGCCTCTGAAGCCAGTTTATTAATTCAGGGGGAAGACAGACAGAAAGCCATGAAGTCAAGTGACCCAGAAATACTGTATAAAGACACACGAATGTCTAAGTGGGAGGACTGTGCTACTTGGGGTTCGTTCTGAGCCACTGGGTATGACAAGTAGTGTGATATGTGAAGGGAAAGGGGGAAGTAAAAGGTCACAACTCATGACAGTGGCACGTTGTGGTCTCAAAGCTCTCGTAGGGCAACCGGTCACACTTCCGGAGGCTGTGAGAAAGATTATCAACTTCAAGTTTTTATTTCTTCAGGTGGTATAACCTATTTTTCATTTACTGTGTTATTCTATGCTATCAATAGCATCATTGATACATTTTACAGGCGAGATGTTTTTATTTTAGGTTAAGCCACTATACCCGGTGAAGTGAGGTTTTGATAATTATTATGGCTGGGAAATACAAGGCCATGATTCTGCCTTTGGTTTGGAGAGAAGGAGCAAGAAAACTGCAAAAGTTGTCCTTATGTACCGCCTTGTCGTTGCCTCTCAGGTGTGCTGTGATTCTAGGTGGTTTCAAGGGCTAACCTGCGACACTTCCGGTTATAACGATGCTGCGAGTCTTTAGCAAAGCAGGCAATGGACGATGGGGAGTTTTGCAAAGCAATTTAAAGGAGCTTAGAGGAGGCTTACTTTTAGATCCCAAGATATATTTTTGTTTTCTTTTTTATTTTCTTTCTTTCTTCTTCTTTTTTTTTTTTTCTGAGGTAGGGTCTCACTCTAGTCCAGGCTGATCTGGAACTCACTTTATAGTCCCAGGCTGGCCTCAAACTTACAGTGATCCTCCTACCTCTGCCTCTCAAGTGCTGGGATTAAAGGTGTGTGCCACCACACCTGGCTTCCAACACACACACACACACACACACACACACACACACACACACACACATTTTTTGTTTATTTTTATTTATTTACTTGAGAGTGACAAAGAGTGACAGAGAGAGAAAGAGGCAGAGAGAGAGAGAGAGAGAGAGAGAGAGAGAGAGAGAGAGAGAGAGAGAGAGAGAATGGGTGCACCAGGGCCTCCAGCCACTGCAAATGAACTCCAGATGCATGTGCCACCTGTGCATCTGGCTTAAATGGGTACTGGGGAATCGAGCCTCGAACCAGCGTCCTTAGGCTTCACGGGCAAGTGCTTAACTGCTAAGCCATCTCTCCAGCCACCAACATGTATTTTAAGACAAGATTTATGCTATCTTTTTGCTTCCCAGCTAAAAAAATGTTACTCCAAATAATCATAATATGAATGTCCCCAAAAGTCCTTGGGCATAGCAACCAGTTTCATTGAAAGGTGTGCTCCCAGATTCTGGACAGTTCCTGGCATGTAGCACATGCTCAATACATTTTTGGTGCTGGAATTAATTTTCTCATAATCTCACTTCTGTTTATATACAATGAGTATCCGTTATTTCAGAAGCTTGGGATGAGAAGTTTCTGATTTTAAAGTATTTGCATATGTTAGGAATGGGAACCAAGCATAAACATAAAATTGATTTGTATTTATTTGTTTAATACAGACTGCATGACAGTAATTTTACATAGCTTTTTGACTATGTATGTGTGTATGGTACACACTCATGTGTGTTCATATGTGAGTGAATGCATGTGTGTGTGAGTACATGTGTAGAAGCTAGAGGTTGATGTCAGGTGCCTTCCCAAAATAGTTTGAAAAGTTTTGGATTTTGGATTAGGAATACGATGGCCAATTTATATGTACTTTTTCTCACTCTGCTCCTGCAGAACGCTGTTTTATTTTCTTCTTAGACTCCATTCAGGTGTGTGTGTGTGTGTGTGTGTGTGTGTGTGTGAGAGAGAGAGAGAGAGAGAGAGAGAGAGAGAGAGAGAGAGAGAGAGAGAGATGCTAGTTTGGGTTTTCTTTAAAAGAGAAACTCAGTTATGGCGACCAGATCCAATTGAGTCTCAATTAAATGAAGCTAGGCTTGGGCTCGGACGCATTTGTTCTGATTCAAAAGCCACCTCTCCTTCCTGCCTCGTGAGGGTGTGTCGGCACAATGTGGGCAGGGAGGAACTCCGCTCTGCTCCGCTCCACACTGGGATGAAGGGTCCTGGGAGCCTCGGATGCTTTGTGATGAAGCGGAAGCCACTTGTTAGAGAGTGGGGAGCGCCGACAATAATAGGGGAGTGTCCGAATGGAAAGGATGGGATCACAGGCAGTTCGTTGTGTGGCAGAAACTTTCCACTCCCTAAGAAGCAGGAAAGAAGCCCGCAGAGGTGATTAAAGCGGCGATTGGGAGGCAGATCAGTCTGAAATGTCCGCGAGCAGACAGCGCTCAGCAGGCTCGCCGAGCTGGGCTGGAACCTGTGGCTTCGTGAACCGTCCTGAACACTTCATCACCTGGGGTCTGCCAAGAACCAGGGCTTTAATTGATTTGTGGTAGTGGACACTGATCCTCAGGTATCCAGTTTCTACCCATTCGTTCATGGTCCCAACGGGTGTGTGTAGAGCTCCCTCTACACGCAGAGCCAGTTAGGCGATTAAAATAGTCTCTCACCACAAGAGCGTCCAGTTGGGTGGGGGAATTTGATAAGTGATATGTAGTAGACGCTCCACAGCAGTAACTATTATTTTCAGATGCTGGTAACCTAAGCAAGTACTTGTTAGTGAATATTTCACGCACCAACTGCAGGAAGGTAATTCTGTTTTTTATTTTTCTGCTTTACAATTAGAAACCAAGAGGGCAACATTATTTAAAAATCCTTCACAGATTGATTCACCTTTCCTGGGGGACAGTGAAAGAAGTGTTGTCAAATTATGAGCTCTTTAGTTTGGGTCTTAAAGGGCCATTTAGAGTTTGCCTGGCACACAAAGGTTGACAGGAGCTCAGATCAACATTTGGAATGTGTGAGTAGCACTGACCACAAGAAATATTGGATTATTTTTGTGAAGCTTTCATTGAACAGTCTATTCTGATAATCTGACTTAGATTTACTTGTTAGGCTTTAAGCAGTGTAATTTTGGCTCCAGTGTGCCACTTAATGTACCTGGCTTTGGGGGGGGGTTAATTATTCAGGTCATCATATTCAGGTCAGCAGGATGTGCAAGAAAAGCCTTTAATTGTTGAGCCATCTCCTCAGCCCTAAAACGGAAGTAGTTTTTTTTTCAAGGTAGGGTCTCACTCTATCCTCAGCTGACCTGAAATTCACTCTGTAGCTCCAGGCTGGCCTGTAATTCGCAGTGATTCTCCTACCTCAGCCTCCTGAGTGCTGGGACTAAAGGCCTTTACTGATTTTCAAAGCAAGAGGTGGAGGGTTAAGAGAAGGTTAGGAAGGAGGATGGGGTTACAAAGGATTATGTATCAACTCTCAGAATCAGATTCAGGGTTTGGAGCAAGAGTAGACAAGCTGTAATGGGAGTTGAATCCATGGCAATTGTTGTAAATGAGATTACAGTGTGAGCACCTGGCTGTACCATCCCATCATCACCCCTGCTGTGGAGTGTGTGAGAACCTCCACTTGACTTCAAAGGGCTGGGTTCCAGAAGACAGATATGACATAAGCTCCTTCATCTTCACTGGTCCATACAACCCTGATGTTGCCTTAGCATTGGTTATCTTATTTCCACCAAAATGATCTTCCAGGCTCCATTCCACACTCTCTCAGATCAATAGTTTCACTAGTAACTAAACTAATATGCTTTTTCATGTCAGTCCTTTGCTTAAAAATTCTGAAGGCTACAGAATAAAATCCCAAACCACCAGTGTGTTGATAGTTTTCCATCACTGTGACCACATATGTGACATTAACAATTTATCAGGAAAGATTATTTTGACTCATGGCTTCAGAGATTTTTAGTTCATGGTTGGTTAGCAATAATGTTTCTGGGCCAGTGGCAAGTCTGCAGATCATGGGGGGAGCATATACAGGTGGAGTAAATTTGTTTTTTTACTCCTGCATAACTTATAGCTGGAAGGACAAGAGAGGGAGGAAGGGCCTGGAGTATCTATATCTTCTTTAAAGGCGTATCCCCAGTAACTTAATGTCTCCCCACTATATTGCATCTCCTAAAGGTATCACCACCTCCTCACAGTGCCAACAAGTGGTGGGACAACTATTCAATTCATGAATCTTTAGGGGGCACTTACCCAAGATGTAGCAGTCAATAAAGAATATAAGGTTTCTGTTTAACTCTCTAGTTTGTAATTTAGAGTCTGCCTTCTTTCTATACCCCAATGCTAAGCTTCAAAGTCTAGCATATTTTGAGGTATTTTTGCCATCCTCCAATATTACATACCTTCATCATTAGACTGCTTTCTTTCCTTGTGGATATCATATTAAGCACCCTTTCTTTAGGAAAGCCCCTCTGACACCTGTAAAGACTGGGTAATGGTCACCTTTCCTCTGTGTTCCCATAGCACCTGCTCTAGTTCTTACCCAGGACTGGAAAGGGCTCTCTGTGGGTGTCCTCCACACGCCTGTGAGCGCCAAAGCATCATTGGTCATTTAAAATGGGAGGCACAGGCTGGTGAGATTGCTCAGTGGTTAAAGACACTTGCTTGCAAAGCCTGTTGGCCCAGGTTCAATTCCTCAATACCCACATAAAGCCAGATGCACAAAGTAGTGCATGTGTCTGGAGTTTGTTTGCAGTGTTAAGAGAACCTGGCATGCTCATACCCTCTCTCTCTGCTTGCAAACAAATAAATGAAAATATTAAAAAATAAAATGGTAGGCTCTCAAAAAATATGTTATGAATGAATGAGTGTGAATAGCAAGATAATATCATGGAAAAATTAGACTAGATTTCTAGACTCTTTAAGCATTTTTATTATATATATATATATATATATATATATATATCATAACAGGTTATAGATTATACTCTTTTATCCTCTTGTCCCAGCTCCTGTTACTCTGGGGGCCCTCCTCAATGGGGTTATGATATTCACTGTGGGGTCATGAAGGCCTCAGTCAGTCCTTATGGGATAGTGGGGGGACTGTGCCTTAGCCTATTCCTTACCTACTTTGTGGCTCTTGAAATCTTTCCTCCCCCTCTTCCATAATGTTCCCTAAGCCATGGCAGGCCTGTTGGCAGTCTGATTTAGTGTTGAGTCTTTGTAGCCTCTGAAGTTCTGCTTTGATAGGTTTTGATTGATCATTGTGTCTGTCACCATCACCCTGAAACTGGTTGTCAGGTTAGCAGTGAGAGCAGTATTCATGTCACTAGTTCCTCTGCATTTTCTCCTGGGCCCTGGCAGATGTGGTTAAGGTGGCAAGTCTCACATGGGCAGCTGGCTATCTTCTTGTCTTATTGATGGATCTTGGGTCTCCTCTATTTTCTCTGCCATCTATAAAATAAAACAGATTCTCCAACCAAGAGTGAAAGCAGCTTGGGTTAAAGGGAGTATGCAAAGTTATTTGAAAGATTTTTGATATACCAGCCCACTATAAAACATGGTTTTGATTGTGAGGTTTGAGTTGAGTCAGAGTATAGATTTTTATTTTCTTTTTAAAAATTTTATGTATGTATGTATGTATGTATGTCACACAGGGGCCTCTTACAACTGCTAATGAGCACCAGATGCTTGCGACAAGCACTGGAATTAAAGGCGTGTGCCACCATACCTGGATTTTTTGTTTTTTAATTACTGTTGTAGTAAGGTTTGCATTACTGGTGGAAATCACCCGACCAAGAGCAGCTTGTGGGAGAAAAGGTTTATTTTGGCTCACAGACTCAAGGGGAAGCTCCCTGATGGCAGGGGAAAATGATGGCATGAGCAGAGGGTGGACATCACCCCCTGGCCAACATAAGGTGGACAATAGTAACAGGAGAGTGTGCCAAACACTGGCAAGGGGACACCTGCTATAACACCCATAAGCCCACCCCCAGCAATACACTGCCTCCAGGAGGCATTAATTCCTAAATCTCCATCAGCTGGGAACATGGCATTCAGACCATTTAAGTTTATGGGGGACACCTGAATCAAACTACCAGTTATCCTTCCCAATGGAATATTTAAGAAAGAAGATATTCACTGTGACTATAAATAAAACCATAAATTTCTTTCATGTTACCTTTTATTATACAATAGTCCTATTTAATTTAATTTATTTTGAAATAATTTCAAAATGACAGAGAAGTTATGAGAATAGTACAAAGATTTCCTATATTATTTATTCAGGAATCTTGAATGTTAATGTTGTCATTTTTTATTCTCTATGTATTTTTCTTCCCCACATTAGAAAATAACTAAAACTATGACATTTCTAAAACTCAGAATATTTTAGTGCATTTTTGAAGAAATTCTGTTACATAAATACAGTCCAATGACTCAAATTGGGAAGTTGCTACTGATATAATACTAATATCATTGTAGATCTTATTCAGTCTAAGCTGGTTTTAGGAAGCATTCAGTACTTTAAAAAATTGGATTTACCACTGAAGAGATGGCTCTGCAGTTAGGGCACTTGCCTGCAAAGACTAAGTATCTAGGTTTGATTCCCTAGAACCCATGTAAGCCAGATGTACATTGTGGCACATGTGTCTGGAGTTTATTTGCAGAGTCTGGAGGCCTTGGCATGCCCATTCTCTCTCTCTCTCTCTAATAAATAAATTAATTAAATTAAAAAATGGGTTTAGAGCTGGAGAGTTGGCTCAGCAGTTGAGGCATTGCCT
Source organism: Dipus sagitta (assembly GCA_036346955.1). NCBI lineage: Eukaryota > Metazoa > Chordata > Mammalia > Rodentia > Dipodidae > Dipus > Dipus sagitta. The sequence goes on from CM070770.1 coordinate 240,288,102, forward strand.
ACATAGCCTGTTGACGAGTCCAATTCCCTAGTACCCATGTAAAGTCAAATGCACAAAGCGGCATATGCACTTGGAGTTTGTTTTCAGTGGCTAAAGGCCCTGGCATGGCCATTCTTTCACTACCCCCTCTCTGCTTGCAAATAAAGTATTAAAGTAATAATTCTTTATGATTACTGAATTGGGACATCAATTCCTAAAGAAGGTGGACCACAGACACCTTGAGGTTGTCCTCTGACCTCCAAATGCTCACTGTAGCATGCATGCCCTCACCTCCAAATAAATAAATATAGATTACAAAAAGAGTCCAGGACCCTTTCTGGAAATAGGAATGGAAAGAGAAAAAGATGAAGGAGAATGGAGAGAAAGAGAGAAAGGAAAGGAAGGGGGAAGAAGGGAAAGAGACAAAGAGAACTAGAGGAAGAAGGCAGAGAGAAGAGAAGGAGACAAGAGAGCAAGAAAGAGGAAGGAGAAGGGGCAAGAGGAGAATGATAATAATATAATGAAAGGAGACTTTAGATCTCCATGCAAGGACAGACACTTATTCCCCTTAACCTCTGTTCAGCTTCAAAGCTCTTTGATCCTATTTCTTATACTTTGAGGAAAGTCTGTTACATGTAAGACTGAAGATCAGGTTCTTATTGGTGAATAAGCAAGGGTGTCTTTCCAGCCACTGTGGTTTATAGAACGTACAAACACCCTTCACACACTCGCTGACCTTTAAATGACATTCTCTTTTAGAAACTAAGCAAGATTGTACTTTCTCCTGTTATACCAACCGACTTTTCATGTAATTCTCCTTCCCGTATCTTTCTCTTCTGGTTTTTCGAGGTAGAGTCTTGCTCTAGCCCAGGCTGACCTGGAATTCACTGTGTAGTCTCAGGCTGGCCTCAAAGTCACAGGGATCCTCCTATCTCAGCCTCCTGAGTGCTGGGATTAAAGGCGTGCACCGCCACATCCATCTCAATATTTTATTTATTTATCTGAGAGAAAGAGAGAGAGAGAGAGAGAGAATGGGTACGTCAGGGTCTCTAGCCACTGCAAATGAACTCCAGATGCATGTGCCACCTTGTGCATCTGGCTTTATGTGCGTAGCGGGGACTTGAACTCGGGTCCTTAGGCTTTTTAGGCAGGTGCCTTAACTACTGAGCCATCTCTCCAGCCCCCATACTATTTTTTGATGTGTGTATGTGTTCATATATGTGAGTGTGGGTATGCACATGCCAAGGCACAAATGTGGAGATTAGTGTGGAAAACAACTTTTAGCTGTTTGAGACAGGGTCTCTTGTGGTCCTTTCACCAGGGAAGCTGGTTTGAGAGCTTGCTGGAGGCTTTCCTGTCTCTGCTTCTCACCTCACCACAGGCATGCTAGGATTGCAGAAGCCCACCCCAGCTTCTGGCTTTCTGAGGTGTCTGGGGATCTGAGCTCACATGCTCACATTTGTGCGGCAAGTGCTCTCCACTGAACCATCTCCCCAGCTCCTTCTTTCCATGCTTCTGTTTCACTTCCCTTTCATAAGTGACAATGCGATGCGAGTACATGTGTCATCCTCCTAAACATGAGCGAACACTCCTTTCACAGAATACACACGTAAAAAAAAAAAAAAAAAAAAAAAGGTTGAGAACATCTAATGAATGAAAGCTATTCTTTCCACACTGATGTCTAGGAATGGCTGACAGCTCTCCAGGGCTATGGTGTCAGGGGCTGCTGGGATCTGGATGCTCTTCCGTTCTCATTGTCCATCACAGTGGTCATGCCATCTGCTTTTTGCCACTTGCTCTTATCAGGCACACCAGCACAGGCCTCACTGGATGTGACAGACAGGCTGTCTGGTTTGACTCGGACATCTCTGAAAGTCGAACCCACCTGTTCTTAACCATACAAATGAAAGATACCCTGTTTTTTGGCATCATTCATTCCAGAGTTGGAATATGAGAATGACACATTGAGGAACAGGGAAAGAGGGCCAGATTTGTGCCTTTGTTCATAGCAATCGTTTGTCTATGCCTCCTGCTGTTGCTCACAATTCCCAGCTATGTGAGCTTGATCTCTATGGGCACACAAAACATTTTGCCATAACCTATATCTAATGTGTCCAGCTTCTAAAAAAAAAAAAAAAAAAAAAAAGAGAAAGAAATCATAAGAATTTACCATCTAAAAGCAGCAATTGAATCAGGCCCAGCACTTTGGTGTTTGATAATATTCTCTGGCTCAATGATTATACTTTTGGGTCAGTAGATAATATTATTGTTTGGCAACTGATTTGATCAGACAAATTTTTAGCTTAGAAAGATCATACTTGGGCTCCATGGATGGCTTAGTGGTAAAGGCGCTATGATAGTTTAAGTAAGATGACCTCCAATATATTCAGTGTTTTATTAGTTTGTAGTTTGGATCTGTAGCCACCTGGGTGGAGGAGGTGTCAGTGGGTGGATCTTAGGGTCCAGCTCTAAGGTGTGGTGGTGGATTTGAAATTCCAATATAAAGATATGCAAAGTGCTTAGCTCTGCCTTGAGTTCCTGAAGAGTGCTGTGTGGTGTGGCTTTTTTCTCTCTGTGTTTGGTCCTATAAGAGCAGGCCAACTTCTTCTGCATTATGGAACTTTGCTTGGATCTGTAAACTTCAATAAACATCCCTTCCTCCATAACTGTGCTTGGTCTGGAAGTTCATCTCAGTGATGTGAAACTATTTACTACAGGGGCTTTCCTACAAAGCCAAAGGACCCAGGTTCGATTCTCCAGGAGCCATGTAAGCCAGATGCAAAGGTGGTGCATGCATCAAGTTTGTTTGCAGTGGCTGGAGGCTTTAGCGTGTCCATTCTCTTCCTTTTCACTATCTCTCTGCCTCTTTATCTCTGTCAAATAACTAAATAAAAAATAAAAAAATATTTTTTTAGAAAGAAAAAAATCATACTCCAATTTCTTTTTGGTCATCCCATGAATGTGGCTCATTTGACCCATTTGAGTCACCCTTCCTCCCCAGGGCTTCATATGATAGACAGCATGTGTCCCTCAGCCCGGAACTGAGAAGGAATTTGCTATTTAGCCAAAGCTGTCTACTTTACTCTACATATAGGTATGATTTTTTTCCATGAGTTTCTAACCACAGAAGAGGTCCTAGAGGCAGGATGTGCTTCTCTGAGTTAGGGAGCACAGAATCCATAAATGGACTGGGAAGTCATCCCCAATGTCTGACCACGGTCTCTAATTGTGGGGGTCAATGCTGGAATGACCTAGAGATGCTGAAATTCTTCTTTGTTCAGAGGCTAAGACTACAAGGAGAGTTTTTATTGTAACTCTTCTCCTCTGGTAATAATGAAAATGAAATATTAAGAGCTCTTCATTATAGGCCTTAGGGAAATACGCAAATATGTTACAACTTTCTAAAATATGTCTTGATTAAATATCTCATTTCTCCACTTCCATAATCGGGAGATAATAGAACAACTGATTGTGCTAAATGGATTCTAGCAAACCTCACTGTCATGCTCCATCAGGAGGGAATACTTATTTCTTCATTGTGCCATTTTTGTCTACAAAGGACAACTCATCCCCACTATCAAAGTATAAATTTCTTTTTTAAAAAGAAAAACCCCTCTAACAATCAAAGCTTTATTTCTGAATTATATAAGAATATTTACTTATGTATCTATCTATAGGCATTGCAATGAATCCAGATATGCCTTGCCTTATAATGTTGAATGCTGTTTTTCTAGCCAGGAAGATGAAAGGAATTCTTTTTCCCTCTCTCATTATCTTTTGGTATAGAATAACACATTTTACCTGCAATAAAAAAATACATATATTTAGCTCCAATAGTCTCTTTGTCTGTGATCTCAAACTTGTGATCCTCTTAACTCAGCTTCCTGAGTGCTGGGATGTCAGGTGTGTATCACCATGACAGTATAGGAAGTTTGTTTTTCATCCTTCATAATGTTTTACAATAAATTTCTTTTTAAATTTAATGAACAAAACTAAACAAACATTATAAAAAAATCACTGATTCTTTCAATTTTTGTTAAACTCCCAGCTGCCTACAATACCATGCGCATGTGAAGAAGAATTCAGTTAAATCCAGAAATAAGGATGGACCACACATAATTTGCCAAATATTGTGCTGAGATCCAGATACATAAAGAAGACGCAATAGCCAAGGCTTTAGTGTGTCTGTATGACATGTAATAATGGTAAAGGCTAGATGAGGTTCTGGGGATGGACAAATGATCTGTTTTTGGAACAAGTGGGTAAGAGCTGTCAGAATAGCCTGAGCAGGGTTTTGAAGATGAGTGCGTGGTTAGTGAAGGTGATCATTCTAGGTAGTGGGACCAGTATGTACACAGCGAGAAAGCGGAATATTGCACGATATGTAAGGAAACAGGATTCCTTTTGAATTGCTGGAGTACAAAAGGACAACATAAAGGTATGCAAAATAAATTTGGCTTGTGCTCTGAAGAACGGTGAAGGAACCTGCCTTTAATAGCAAATGGGAGACTGATGAAAGAATGTGAGACGAATAAAATAGTCACTCCCAAGACCTTAACTTCACTCCTGTCCAGAGCATTGCCACTTAGCCATGGAACACCGTGATCATTACTCAGAAGCAGTCTGCCAGCATTCATTAAGACCCATGCTTAATCTCAACTGACAACATCAATGTCAAAATCAGAGTTTGTGGCTGGCAGTATTTCAGCAGAGGAGTCTTTGGAGCTTCCATGAACTGGTTCAATAAACAATCTTGCTGAGAAACACAGAGTCTGATATTTAGAAGAGGTTTAGCTGGTATATCCACAGAGCTGCAGCCTCCTGTCCAGTGACTAATTCCACAGTGAAATGTTGAAATACAGCTCTTAGCTCCAAGAAAGCATGTAGGCTTCTATTTGCATGCAAATTGTTGCCATTCATGTGTGAACTACAGCAGGTAACAGCTCTGCCAGATGGAATAATTGGGGTAGGGCCATCCTCCTTGATGAAGGCCAGCAGGTATCCACACATGCTGCCCTGCAGCTTAGTCCCATTTTCAACATCACCCCCCCCCAAGGGGAATAATTATTTTAATAATGGGCCTTGAGGAGAGGAAACTCCAGTCAACCCTGTCATCATCTAGTAAACAAAATGGTGCTAATTAGTGTAATGCGGAGCTAGCGTAATATTTGATGCAATTAGTAAATTGAGTCACAGATACTGAGAGGGATAACAGGGCATATGGCAACTGATAGATCAAAATTTCCCTTGGATTTTGAAAAGGTATGTATCGCTGTAGTTTTATGGAAATCCATTGTGGTCTCAACTCAGGCAACAGTCCCTTGGAGTGGCCGGATGTTGTATCAGTTACCTTCTTGTTGTTGGGACAAAATATTCAACCAGAATCAGACTAAGGAAAAAAGTGTTCGTTTTTGGCTTACAGTTTCAAGAGGAAGTCCATCATGGAGGGGAAAGCGTGGCAGGAGCCGGGTCTGGCGTCTCAGCATCCTTTCAGCAGGGAGGAAGTACAGACAGCCATGAAAGCTGACTGCTCAGCAGTTTTCTTCTTTTTGTATAGTCCAACCCGCGGAATGGTGCTCCCCATAGTTAGGGTGGCTCCTCCCACCTCAGTTAACCTAATCTCGAGAATCCCTAAAAGATCCACGAGGAGCTTTCTTTCCTTGGTGATTCTAACTTATGTCAAGTTGACCACCAGAGAACACCACAGCCACCCTGTGCCTGATTCCTGCCACCTCTTCTGCAATGGTCCCTGAATGTTAAGGCAGATTTTAACAGTTCATTCTTCCTCTTTGCTTAAGGATTGTTTCCTGGAAAGATATTCTATTGTTCAGAACTCTGAAATTCATAGTAATACCTCCTGTCTGCTGCTTTTAGATATTTTTACTCTCACTACCACATTAATTCTTAAGAACAGGAAAGGACTCTTAGGCTTAGAATCTATGGTATGATCCATTGTGCTGGAATACTAGACTTCAGGGTCAGAAATTTGGGGCATAAAGCTGTTTTTGTTCTACCTTTGATCGAAGACTTGTTTTGGACATGGGCATAGAGAAGGCTTGCTCAACCCACAGCTTGTAACTTACAAACAGCATTTCATCATATATTGCATAAGAGATACTTTATCGAATACCTGTAGCAAAATCAGCTTGTTATTTATAAAGAACTACATACCAATAAAGTCACAAATTCTTGCCTAAAAGTTTGGTAAGGGAAGCACCACTGAGAACTTCAAAATAATGTTCAGAGATCCCTCTGACTTCAGTTTGAGACAATGTTCACTTAAAAGGACTGGGGTTTTATCCCATAAAATGTAGTTATTTGGGGACTTATCCCTGCAAGAGAAACCTTACAATTTGAAACTGGTAAATTTTTAAATTAAAAAAATTTATTTATTTATTTGACACACACACACACACACACAGAGAGAGAGAGAGAGAGAGAGAGAGAGAGAGAGAGAATGGGTGCATCTGGCTAACATGGGTCCTGGGGAATCAAACCTGGGTCCTTTGGCTTTGCAGGCAAATGCCTTAACCACTAAGCCACCCCTCCAGCCCAAAACTGGTAAATTTTTATGTTCAGATTATCAATGGATTGAAAAATAATGTTAAACTGGAATATCAGGGACAGTCTGAGCTCCTAAATATATCTTCTTACATCACAGTTAGGAAATAATTTCATGAGTAAACTGTACAGATACAAGAGCAATTCACTCCACTTGAGATTCACAAAGAAGGTGATGGTTAATGTGAATCCTCTATAGGTGAACAGTTGTTCATGACAGCAACCATCACATGACAGTGTGTCACGTGATACAGTTAGAGCTGTTCTGCATGCTGTGTTTTAGGCCATGATGTATTCTAGGAACGTGGGCATCCTAATATGGTTGGACTGGAGTGTGTATGACTGGGGAGTCTCTGGGAGGAGGACAAAATGAGATTAGCTGAACCTATATAAAAAAGTTATTAATAGTCTAGATTAGCACTTTTAAGTTTGTTCTCTTCCTTTCTCTCTCCATCCCTCCCTATGTTCCTCTCTGTTCTTCTTCCTTGTCCTTCCTCCATCTGTCTCTTCTTCCCCTTTATCCTTGAAACCCTTTACTGAAGAAAATCTCATTTATAAGGCAAACATATAAGTAACCAATAAAAGGAAAATTACCTCCAGTGGAAACTGGGGAGCTGGGCCATAGCTTAAGGGTTGAACAGCACAATTTGAAACTGTCCTAGGTGATGGCAAGTTGCTAGGTCTACGTTTAGGAACAGTCACTTGCAGCTTGTTGGAGAAAGAAGGAAGGACAATGAATCTCAGGCAGTAACAGAAGCCATGAAGATGAAAACATAAGAGGGACTGGTGTATGCTTAGGCCTGGGGTAGGTCAGTGTCACAATATGGATTCCTAACTATAGGCTGTGAGCGAAGTTGGCATACCTTCCCCTTGTGCCCTTCTATCCCCCCTAACTTTCTTTTAAACAATATATAGAATATTTATCTTTTTGCAAGTGGGAGGTGGGGAAGAAAGGGAGGGAGAGAGAGATAGGGAGGGAGGGAGAGAGATCCTTAACTGCTGAGCCATCTCTCTAGCCCCTTTATTGCTGGAATTTCATATTCACTTCTTCTTGTTGGATGACGGTAAGGATGGCAGGCCGGCATTTACTCAGCCCTGCCCCGCCCTGCTCAGCCTGGAGCTGAGGAATTTTCGGCTGGTGGATTGCCTGCTTTTGTCTGTTTGCCATCTTGTGGTTTAAGGTTCTCTGGACGTCTGCATTGTAATTGAAGTTACAGCAGATGTGTACCTACCTTTGGGTATCACCTTCATTTTCCTTGTCTCTTCCTTGCCATCCTCTCTGGGGGCTGTCTTTAGTGAGGAGGGCCCCTGCGGAATTGTGGTCTATCACCTCCATGTGTATTCTGTCTCACTGGTCCACCTCGCTCTCCTGAACCATGATTGTTGGCACCCTCCATCACGTCTCCCTTACCTGAGGGATGGGATACTGTGGTCAACTCCCATAGGGTCTGCTTACGTAGTAAGGTGGGAACCTTTGCCTGCAGTAGGACTTAGCCTTCCTTTCCTGACTATTCTGGCAACTCTACTGGTAATTATGTGGAGGAGAGGACCCCTACCTGAGGATAGAGTCTATCATGGTTATGGTCTGCTGTGTATTCACTGCCTTGAGCTGGAACTCCACCAGGGCCAGTAATCATTTTTCCATCAACAACGTCAAACTCCACAGTTTCTCCATCATCTCCACTGCCAAGGTCCTTTCCGCAGTGATTCTGCTTTATGCCAGTCAGGTGTGCAAACACATTTTCCTTGGGGTCATTCCTGTTGGTGGGACCATATATGCTCCAACCATTTTGCTGTTTCCAAAACTTCCCTTGTGATGGCCTTCTTGTCCCCGCCGGGGTCGCAGCTCTCTGCACAGCTGGCATCCCCATGGTGCAGGGCTTGGTCAGCAGCGATGAGGGTGAGGGAAGCGACCAGTTGACTCCTGGGTGTGATGGTCACTAGGCTGGAGGTGGCGGTGCGGCTGCTCAGGGTTTCTCCCTCCCCTCTTCTGTAAGGGTGATAACTAGTTTACACTTGCACCACCAGTGAAATAAGGGTTCCTCTTTCCCTAAACTCTCACCACCATTTGTTGTTATTTGTTTTCTTGATGATAGCCATTCTGACAGGGGTGAAATGGTATCTCAAAAGTAATTTTAATTTGTATTTTCCTGATTACAGATGTCGAACCCTTCCTTAGTGTTCAATTTATTGACCATCTGTGTTTCTTCTTTTGAGAACTGTTTATGTCATTAACCAACTTGTTGATTGGTAGGATGTTTTAATCGTATACTCCTTAACGAGTTGTCATTGCTCTCATAGGTGACATATGCAAAATCTGGCTCTATCATCAAAATGTCCCCCATGTCTATAGGGCCATTGCTATTCCTTCAGTCCTTATGTCCATCTTTTTCTAGCTTCCATATATTTTTACTCTTGCTTTCCCTCATCTTCACCCTGATAAAATCTGTTTCTGAAGAGCAGACTGACACTTTTAAAATATGCAACCGCTTCCTGTTTCTCTTCTTACAACCTTCAATGTCTTTCCCTTCTGTGGTGGTTTGATTCAGGTGTCCCCCATAAACTTAGGTGTTCTGAATGCTAGGTTCCCCAGCTGATGGAGATTTGGGAATTAACATTTCCTGGAGGGAGTGTATTGTTGGGGGTGGGCTTATGGGTGTTATGGCCAGTTTCCCCATGCCAGTGTTTGGCACACTTTCCTGTTGCTATTGTCCACCTTATGTTGGCCAGGGGGTGATGTCCACCCTCTGCTCATGCCATTGTTTTCCCCTGCCATTGTGGAGCTTCCCCTCGAGCCTGTAAGCCAAAATAAATCTCTTTTTTTCCCCAGAAGCTGCTCTTAGTTGGGTGATTTCTACCAGCAATGAGAACCTCCTGACTGCAACAGTAAAGTGGTACCAAGGAGTGGGATTGCGGCTAGACACCTGACTGTGTGGCTTTGACCTTTTGGAGCTGATTTTCAAGAGGAATGTGGAAGGATTTGAAACCTTGACCTAAGAGATGCCTTGCAGTGCTATAAGTACAGCTTGATGGACTATTCTGGTCAGAGTTGAAAGACCTGAATGCAGTAAGAACTATGGACTGTGAGGTTTGGCTTATGAGGGTAATAAAGATCTTTGCCTGGACTGGGCTAGCAGTTTATGTGGGAAGCTTGCTGTTATGCCTGGGTCCTGAGAATTTGTGCAGGGTTGCTTTACATAGGAATGAACTGGTATGAGCAGAGGGATATGACACAGAAAGAAAAATCTTTGGTTGGAATGCTTCCCGTTCAGCTGCAATTGAGAGATTTCAACCTTTGAGATTTTGCCAGATGACCTACACTGGGGCAACAAGAAGAATGTAGACTTTTTTTGAAGAGGCCTGAGTGCTCAAGGAGTGTCTGTTCTTCAAAGTCTGCTTTGTTCCCCCCTGGATTAACAAATTGGCACCCTACCTGGTATTGTGGAGTATAAGAAATGCTGGAAACAGGGTCATTGAGTTTGCAACATGGTCTTACGTTTTGGAAATGGCCATGGGCAGTGTGAAGCAGGTTTGCTGGTTGCCTGTATGGAGACCCCATGGGGTCATCAGGATGAACCGTGGATTGCAGTGGAGACCCAGTGGAGCTGCCGGGATCATGAGATAGCTGCCAAGGAAAGCTGCCGGCCCCCAGATGAAGTTTTCCAGGACTGTTAGCAGCCTAGCTGGAGGGGTGGAATTGGAATGCCAGAGACTTGTTGCTGGTTAGAATTATCCAACTTGGAGATTTGTCACTGGCTAGAGTTGTTGAACTTGAAGCTACAGAGTTTGATGTTTGCCCTGGTTGTTTTAAATTTTGTATTGGCTGAATGTTTGCTATGCCCAATGCCATCTTTTGTAACATGAATGTTATTTCTGTGTCATTATGGTTTTTTGGGGGGATTTTTTTTTTGGTATTATGGCTCAGTTAAAAGACCTTGGATCATGAGGATGTCTGAACATCATTAGGACTGATAAAAACTATGGGAATTTTTAAAGTTGGATGAATGCATTTCATTTTAAAACATGTATGATTATCAGTTTATGGAGGCCAGGGGGGTGGAATGTGGTAGTTTCATTCAGGTGTCCCCCATAAACTTAGGTTTTCTGAATTCTAGGTTCTCCAGATGATGGAGATTTGGGAATTAACATTTCCTGGAGGGATTGTTGGGGGTGGGCTTATGGGTGTTATAGCCAGTTTCCCCATGCCAATGTTTGGCACACTCTTCAGTTGCTATTGTCCAGGGGGTGATGTCTACCCTCTGCTCATGCCATTGTTTTCCCCTGCCATCGTGGAGCTTCCCCTCAAGCCTGTAAGCCAAAATAAATCTTTTTATTCCCCAGAAGCTGCTCTTGGTTGAGTGATTTCTACCAGCAGTGTGAACCAGACTGCAACACCTTCCTTGTCCAGACCTTGAAGGCTCTGTATGACTTGGGCCCTGCTATACCCACTCCCACTCACAACTATCCTCGTGTATTTGACCACTCCATTACAGCTACACTGGCTTTCCTGCTGCTTCTGAAGTAGATAGGAGTAGAGGACTTGAATGTGTTTTATCTCCTTCCTAGAATATGATTTTTTCCTATCTAATTGCTTCCTTTTCACTTTTTTCATCTTCCCTGAAATGTTACTATTGAGAGAAAATTGCTCCATCTCCTCTTCCCATCTCCGAACCATCTCTCAATTTTATTGTTTCTTCATAGTTCTTATGGCTTTTGGAAACTATTATATTTGCATTTATTTATATCTTTAATGAGTGTCTTCTCATTAGAATGTAAATCTTCAAGGCTAGGAACTTTAGTTTGTATTGGACATTGCTAATCACCAGGATCTCATATAGTGTGGGCACACAATAGACAATGGGCGTTTTTTCATGCTATTTGATATATGACTTAGTTGCCTGCCTTTTCCCTTGGATATGGTTCTTGATTTGTAATCTGCTGGTTAGCTAATTTCAGCAGACCTTTCACCTTAGACTTAGGTATAATTTCTCCATTCAGAGAACCTCACGCTTGTTTAGGAGTTGGAGCATCTGAAAAGAGTGATTTATTTTGGAAAACAGCATGAACTAGAAGAATTATCTGTGATGTAATAGCCTTTTTGTGTGGCTGTTTCCTCTGACTCCCTGGAGGGAGACTCACAAGACTCAGGAAGCAAATGACACTTACAAGGCTCAGGAACCTCATTGTGGTGGTTTATATTGATCATCAACTTGCCAGGATCTAGAATCACCTGTGATTATGGGGCTCCGATTAGCTTCTGTGCATATCTGTGAATGATGAGCTTGATTAGGTTAATTTAAGTGAGAAGACTAACCTTAACTGGGCTGCACCATTCCATGGGGTGGGGTCCTGGACTATGGTAAAAACCAGTGAGCTGGCTGAGCAGAAGCCTTCTTCACTATGCTTCCTGATTTGATGATGGGACACCATACTATCCCTGCCACAATGACACTACTCTCTGGAACTGTAAGCCCAAACAAACACTTTCCTTACCTATTGCTTGAGTTAGGTATTTTGTCCCAGAAACTAAAAAGTAACTTATACACTTATGAAAATTACAAAAATCACAAGATCCCTTCACAAGGTTGCAGAAGCCATGAACCATTGCTGGGGGAGAGCAGGCTCTTTGTGTCTTCTATGTGCCACTTAGGCAGGTAGCTCTAAAGATGCAGTTTTCATGGGTCACCATCCATGGTGGGGCAGGCCTATCACTGATGCAGCAGCCTCTGAGTCACCTACGCACCTGTGAATAACTCCAGTGAACTCATTGGTTCACTGAGCTAGACTTGGGTGTAAACATTTCTTTGGTCTTCCTTGGTGTCTTATCTGGGGTGAATAGATGTTAATTCCCAGGAAATGTATATGTGAAAAATCAGAGACAGTCATATATAGTAGTTGCAAATATAAGCATTTAGAAATAATTTGTGGGAGAAAAGGACATTCAAATTTGTAAGAATTCTGTTTAATGACTTATTAGGGATTTTTAGGATTTAAGGGAAAAGATCCATTATTTTATTACAGTTTTAGAACCTTTTGGACAATTTTGAAACATGGCAGTATGAAAATTATTATCAAAGGCATTATAGCTCCAAAGAAGTCAGCAGGACGTTTTTTCTCCTAATGATAAACTTTTAGAACTATTATCCACTTAATTTGAAATACTTAAATGATTCACTTACTGTTCCCCTGTATGAATATTCTGCAAACCTAATTGAAGTGTCATGGAAACTTTTTTTTCCCCTTGATCTAAAGCCTGCTCTTTCCTTTTCTTAATTCCATCCCATTACTCTTACTTACATCTTGGTCATGTTAAATATACACTCTCCATTTTCAGCCTCACACATGTCAGCTGTGTTTCTGGAGTTAGTGAACTGGATTAAATTCATTCTGGTCTTTCTCTTGGGGCTTTTTCTACTTTAACTCTTCAGCCAGTCTCCAGTGGGGACATAGCAGAGTCTGCTTCATGGCAGATATTGCCAGGATTCACTGGACTTCCAGTTCTGCCAGGCTCACACCTCGTTTGGTTTTTTTTTTTTTTTTGGTAAGAATTTAGTATTTAGATGTAATTTATTTTTTATTCATATTTTTATACAAGTATATATTTTTTAACATAGCCCCCACATATTGCCTTCTTTCCTGTCCCCTCCACAGCCTCCTTCTTCCCAACTAGTCCCTCTTCTTCTATTTCTTCCACTTGATGTCTTTCTTTTTTTTGGCTGTGAAAATGTTTATTAATATTTATTACACAGAAACAACTTGTTGGCTATTTGGAAGAAAGTAGTGCTCCATTATTTATTTATTGCTTAAAAGTTTTCTTTTTTACTGACAATTTCACATACACACACACACACACACACACACACACACGTTTTGATCATAATCCCTTCCCATCAACTTCTTTTCCAATACCACTCATACACATCCTACTTACAATCCTCTCTTTTTCTTTCTTTTTTTTTTTTGTTTGTTTTTGAGGTAGGGTCTCACTGTAGCCTGGGCTGACCTGGAATTCACTATGTAATCTCAGGGTGGCCTCGAACTCATGGCCAATCTCCTACCTCTTCCTCCCGAGTGCTGGGATTAAAGATGCGCGCCACCATGCCCAGCTCAGTCATTACTTTTTTGTGTTGCAATTTTTGGCTGCTTATTTGTGCTTTAATATCTTCTCTCTGTGACTTGTTTCGATAGCTTAGCAATCTTTAACAGTTTGCAATGCCCCACACATTACCATTTGTGAAGTTCATGAACATGCTATTGGCTCCCTCTTTCAGTTTATTAATGAATGTGCTAAATGAAACACAATCCACCAATCCCTATGTTGCCCACTAGAAAACTAGGTACTCAGAGGGCTATGATTATTCCTTGTTCGTGACTCTTGAGCCAGTTCCCAAATCAACTGAGAGTACTCACAGCCAAGCCAATTTCAATTAATTCTGCAAGGAGAGCTTCATGAGCAAAAGCAGCACCAACTTCTTGAAAAGTAAATGGATCACTTGTATTCACTTAACCTACAAAAATTAAAATTGTGTCCAAGTAGCAATTATGGGACATTTCTCTGGTGATATTCAATCTTTTTTTGAATTTCCATTTGCTGCATATTTTCCGTGACCAAGAGTCTTTTCTTAAATATATCCAATTTTCAGTTCCACACTTGAAAATCAGTATGAATATATATTTTCTTTATTTTTGTAATTTGGAAGATGGGGGTTTTACTTTTATGTGCTTTATACTCTATTAGCACCTTTTTCTGCACATAGTGGATGCAGGAATAGAAAAAAAAAATCTAGCTGTCTGAATTTGGACAAGAGTTAACATCTCCATGTTTATATAAACTTCATAATTATGTCTATTGTATGATAAAAATTGTAAAAACAACCAAGAGGGCTGGGGAGATTGCTCAGTGGTTAAAGGCACTTGTTTGCAAAATCTGATGGCCTGAGTTTGATTGTCCAGTACCCACATAAAGGCAGATGCACAAAGTGGCACATGCATCTGGAGTTTATTTATAGTGGCAAGAGGCTCTGGAGTGCCCATACCCTCTTAAATAAGTAAATACTTAGATATTTAAAAAATAACAAAGATATAGGACTAGTAATTCCTTTTAAAATATTTTATTTATTTACTTGAGAGGAGCAGATGGAGAAAGGGAGAGAGAATTGGCATACCATGGCCTCTTGCCTTTGCAAACAAATTCAAAACTCATACCCCACTTTGTGAATCAGAATTTATGTGGGTACTGGGGAATTGAACCCGGGCATCCAGACTTTTCAAGCAAACACCTCTAATCGCTGAGCCACATCTCCAACCCAGGGTTAGCAATTCCAATCTTACTATCTGTCAGAATTTCCATGATGGTTAGCATTGATGAGCTGGATATAGCAAGTACGAAACAAAAAGTCTATCATTACAGAGTTAGATTTTTCTTCTTTGATTCCAAAGACATCAGGATCTACTCATATACTCATATAATTATGTTTCATGAATTAATTTAAAAGGAGTCACAAGTACAGTAAGAAAAAAAAGTCAAATCCCTACCATGAAAAAAAAAAGATCAACTTCATTAGTGTTATATTCTAAGCTACTTAGGAGGCTGAGACATGAGGATTGCTTTAGTGCAGGAGTTTAAGCTGGATAACATAATGATAGTCTATCTCAAAATTATAAGAATTAAAGTGCAAAAATGACCCTCCAGTCCCAAAAATCAGCCAAAGAGATTCTAGTTTATACTCACCAGACACATATTTCATTGTCAGGAAGTATTATCACATTTGACAAAGGTGTGTGGGAATAAGAATTTTTTTTATTATTATATACACAGTGTACAGTCATGTTGGTATCATTGTTAGCCTCCTCCCTGTCCTGCCCCCTCCACAGGGACCCTCCTCATTGGGGAATATGGGTCGTGCATTGTGGGGTTAGCCATCAGTTATGGGTAAGAGGCAATGTCTCTGTGCATAATGACCCAATGTGTGGCTCTGACATTCTTTCCACCCCCTCTTTCACAAATTTCCAAGAACCATGTTGGGTTCATTTTAGGTCTGCTTCAGTGATGAGGTCTTGGGAGCTTCTGTGTCTCTGGACATCTGGTTTGGGAGGAGTTGAGTGTTCTCTGTGTCTATCTCCTTCACCCTTATGCTGGTACCAGGTTCACCAAGGAAGCAGTGCTCTTGCTCATTTCCCCAAACACTCTTAGTTTCAGCTAGGGCCCTTTTGAGGTGTGATGGGGTGGTTCTCTCCTTAGACTCTGTGTCCATCTGAAAAAGAGAAGCAAATTCTCCAATGGAGAGTGAAGTTAGTGCCAGATAAATGGGATAACCTTTGCTTTTTTAGAGAGAATGTAATAGGTATAGGCCCTCTTGTAGGTCATGATTGGTGGGAGCTTGATAATGGAGAGGGGCTCATTTTTGGACATGGTTCTAACTTGATTCCCAGCTCCAGATATGGGTTCCATTCCACAGAATAGATCAGTTAGCCAAATCAAGAGCAGATGGTTTCCCACCGTGGCTGTGCACCAATATTGCACTTGTGTGAGCATCACGTCAAATTGTTTGCTGCTGAGTAGCTTAGACCATGAGTTGTTTGGACAGATGTTGGTCATTTTCCCCCAGTTGCTCATGTAGCACCTTCTGGCACTAGACACGCTGACTGTCTGGGGACTGACTCTCTTCCAGATGCCAGCCAGGTCACTCCATGTTATGTACCAACAGCATATGGTGCTGTACTCTTCACAGTAGCCAAGAAATGAAACCATTCCAGATATCCAAGAATGGATGAATGGATATCCAAAATGTGGTACACATATACAATTATATATAAATATGTAAAATATATAAAAATATATAACTGTATATATATACATTATATATATATTGTTTATTTTAATTTATTTATTTGAGAGTGACAGAGAGAGAAAGAGGCATATAGATAGAGAGAATGGGTGTGCTGGGGCCTCTAGCCACTGCAAATGAACTCCAGATGCATGTGCCCCTTTGTGCATCTGGCTAACGTGGATCCTGGGGAATCAAGCCTTGAACCAGGATCCTTAGGCTTCACAGGCAAGAGCATAACTGCTAAGCCATCTCTCCAGCCCACAATTATATTTTATATAGCTGTAAAGAATGGAGTTATGGCAGTCACAGGAAAATGGATAGAACTGAAGATGATTATGTTAGATAGTTAAGCAAGCCATGATCAGATAGATATCACATGTTTTCTCTCACATGGAGAATCAAAATCTCTATCAATTAATCAAATCATCATGTAGTTATGATGAAAATAGACATAGGACTATGAGAGAGGAGGGGATCTAAAGGGAAGGTCAGGGGGGAGACAAGAGAGAGTGATGGAATTTATATGTCATAGAATTAGAAATGGGAACTATTGAAGTGAGGCAGAGAATCAGCAAGAGGCGGGTGGGGAGGGAGCAAGGCAGTGGGGGTGGTGAATGAGAATCACCGTATGTATGTATGAAAATGTCACAATAGCTGGGTGTGGTGCAGGCACCTTTAATCCCAGCACTAGGGGAGGCAGAGGTAAGAGGGTCACCGATTTCAAAGCCAGCCTGGGACTACAGAGTGAGTGAGTTCCAGGTCAGCATGGGCTAGAGTAAAACCATACATTGGAAAAAACAAAACAAAACAAAACAAACAAACAAAAAAGAAATGAAAATGTCACAATAAAATGCATTTCTTTGTTTTCTGACCCCCCCAAAAGGTTATAAGATTATTTATATACCAGGGTATCATAGTTATCATATATCTCTTCTCCTTATGGTTAAGAAATGGCCACACTGTCTATATGAATCATTCTAGGAAGGAAATAATAAGAAGAAATGAGAAGTTTCTAAGTTCAGAGCAATTCTAAGCAGACTGCTCACATCTCACTAGCTAAAACTGTGCTATTGAACTAAATATGGAGGTGAGGCACCTAGAAAATATTGTCTAACCTTGCAGGGCATGTGACTGCATTGAAAACATATCATGCTTCTTTTAGAACAAAAGGAGGGTATGATATTAGGTGGGCAACTGGCATTTTTCACCTGTTCTGTAGAAGCAGAAAAGAATGAATTTCACAGAGTCATTAATGAAGGTGGTAAGTCCATTATTATTATTATTATTATTATCATCATCATCATGTTTGCATGTGTGTATGCATGTCACAGTGCACATATGGAGGTCTGAGGACATCCCGAGTCTCTTTTTTCACTTTGTTTTGTTTCTGCTGTCATGTGTGTGACAGTCTAGCTGGTCTATGAGCTTTTGAAATCTCCTGCCATAGGTGTGTTGAGATTACAGACTTGTGTATGACTTCATGTCTGACAATACATGGGTGCTGGCAAATAGAACTCTAGCCAGCAGTCTTGCAAGCAAATACCTTTAACCACTGAGCAACCTCCCCAGCCTGAGATAAGTCTTGAAACACAATTTGGGTGCAAATCTAAATATCAGAATAATATATGTATGCTATAATACAATTTACCTAAGTTTTAAAAAGTTGCACCCAAAATAATAATGTTATTTATGAATACTAATGTACATATTAAAAAAGCAAACACAGCTTGGTGTGATGGTGCATGCCTTTAATTTCAGCACTTGGGAAATCACTGTGAGCTTAAGGGCCAGCCTGAAACTACATAGTGAGTTCCAGGTCAGCCTGGGCTAGAGTAAGACCCTACCTTGAAAAACAAAATCAAAAACAAAAACATAAAAAGCAAAAACATTGGTGACAGCTGAATGACTTGGGAGATTAAAAGCCAGCTACAAAGAGAGTCTTAACTGCTTTTTTGTTTTTTTTTGAGGTAGGGTCTCACTCTAGCTCAGGCTGACCTGGAATTCACTATGTAGTCTCAGGGTGGCCTTGAACTCATGGTGATCCTCCTACCTCTGCCTCCTGAGTGCTGGGATTAAAGATGTGTGCCACCACTCCTGGCTTCAACTGCTTATTTAATGAATACTTGCTAAGCAAAAGTTCTAAGATTAAATAAAAGAGAAATAGTCATGTAAATATTTAAATATTTTTATTATCTATTTGGAGGAAAAGAGAGAGCAAGAGAAGAGAAGAGAATAACATGGGCACACCAGGGTCTCTGGCCCCTACAAACAAATTCCAGATGCATGTGTCACTTTGTGCATCTGGCCCTATGGGGCACTGGGGAGTTGAATTCAGGCCACGAGGCCTTGCAAGTAAGGGTTCTTAACCACTGAGCAATCTCTCCTGCTCTAGTTATAAACATATTTTATAAAGCAGTTACACTGAGGCACAATGCCAGGTGTCTAGTTGATTTGAGGTTTTCTGTTTTCAGAATCTTTTCTGTTCCAAACTTAAACATAAAAGAATGACCGCTGAGGTTATAATCTAATTTAGTTGATATAATCATTTCTCTAGGAATGAAATCAGTCATTTAAAATCCATAAATATTTTGAAGAGTAAAATAATAAGAAAATATAAATAGAAATTTGCTTTTGGCAATCTATTAAAATATTTAATTTTGAATAAATGTGAAATTGTTTGTTCCTTATGTTATCCAGTGCCCCTGAACTCTGAGATTCTTGTGGAGGAAATTACAAAGATGAAAAGTAAATGCTATTAGATACAGGAGACAATTGCATACTTTTTAGTAATATGTGTTGTGTCATAATACCATGTTATGAAAAAATATTGTTGCCCAAAGGTGATAAAGTCCATAAAATTCATCCCTAGTTCCTAAATCAAGTTTAAAATCAAGTTTGGAGCTCCAACTAGTTACTTGAGGCAATAGTGCAACAATAAGGGCTAATGTAACTGAATAAAACATGTATTTATGTTGGGAATTACCCCTATAACTTCTACCATTTGTTTGTACATTTATTCAATAAACTATTATTAAATACCTTTTATATATGAGGGTTTTGCCAGGTACTGGGAACTCAGATGTATAATTTCTGCTGTGGCATTTGAGCAGCCAATGCAGAAACAGATAGGTAAATAAGAAAAGACATTAGGGGACTAGGGAGATGGCTCAGTTTGATTCCCCAGTACCCACTCAAAGTTGGATGCAAAGTAGCACATATGTCTGTTATCCCAACACACCTATGGGAATGGGAAGTGGAGCCAGGAGAGTCAAGATGCTTCAGGGCCAGCTAGTCTGATGCTCGCAGCTGTGAAACAGTGAAAGAGCATGTCTCAAAAAAGGAAGGAGAGAAAAACATCATGAGGTTGTCCTTAGACACACACACACACAAAAGAAAAAAGACAATAGCAGTAAACAAAAGTTAATATAAGAATGAGGTGGGATGACTGGAAGACTTAAATTATTGAATGAATGACTCAACTCAAGTCTCAGTGGGAAATGAGAGTGGCACCCACCAAAGTAAACAATTTGAGGTTGGTTGAATGCAAGACTGTTTGTAAAGTCAAAGGTAAGGCACAGCAGTGGTGCCAGCCTTAGGCTCAGAGTGAACAGCGGGAGGATAGGGTATACATGATATCTGGAAGTGCAGTTTTAGCTGGACCTTGAAGAATAAGAAGCAATTTAAGGGAGAAAACTTCACAGGGTGAGGGAAAGGATGGGATGGGGAGTTGTCAGAGGCAGTCTGGGTCAAGAAATGGGGAGTTTTAGGAGCATATCGGGAGGCGCTAAATACATGAAGGAGATGACTTGCCTTTTCTATTTTGGGTGAAGTCCTTTAGATGTTGAAATGGCCACATTCTCTAAGGGATTATAAGGGTCACCTTCACTTTATGGTGTGACACTGCTGAATACTGCCTTATATGTTGACCTACACTCTCTTTCTGTTCCTCCTGCTGTATTTTATCTCTCTCTCTGTCAGTCTCTCTGTTGGGGAAAATTTGCCTTCAACTTTACCCTTTGCATAGGAATTTAACATTGTGTGGGTGTATGTGCATATTTTCATATGCCTTGGACCCGTTTAATAGCTGAAGATTATAGATTCTTTTCCAAAATAATCTTTTCAAATATCTAAAGTATAACACAAAGAGTTGCTGAGGAAACATTTATGCTGCAAAAGTTGGGCTAAATCTAAAAATTATTATGGAATAAAAATGAATTTCTTTATTAATGCATTAAGTCACTTGCTCTTCTGGTGGGTCTGTTAACTAGCATAATTTCAGTGAATTAATGTGGTGATGCACATAGTATGTTGAGATGATGATTGTAATGTTAAATGGGAACATCTGTGTTTTCTAACAATGACAAAGTGATGATTGAAGAAATGTCAAAATTCACTTAGGGGTTAATGACAATCAAGATACATCCATATATATAGTATTCTACCTATACTTGTATCTATATCTATATCATATATATATATATATATATATACTTGTCATGCAACATGAGGGCCTGAGATCACCTGAGTTCAGTTCCCCAGCTGGGCATGGCTATGCATGGCTGTAGTCCTAGACCTGTGGGGAATGAAGACAGGAGAATCAATGGTACTTGTTGCCTAGCCATTCTGACTGGAAAAAAAGATGGCAGCTTCAGGTTCAGTGAGAGGCTTTGTCTCCAGGGGACACATTGAAAAGAGATGGAGGACACACATACCACACAATACACATCACACATATGCCACAAAAGGACATTTAAAAGTAATGCTAATTTCAAAGTATATTTACAATATGTACCTTTAAGCAAGTAAAGAGAGATCTGTAGTCACTAAATATACCAACATAGGATGGATGACAAGCATTGGTGATATAGAAGAGAAAAATTTTGAAACATTTTAAAATCCTATAGAAAATATAACAATCCCCAAATGGCTAGTCATAAAATATTAGCATGCAATAACTGAAGATTTCACCTACTATTTAGTGGATACAATTCATAGCACAGTGAAATTCATGGGATAATACTGAGTTTAATGTAATAAAAACCCTATGACTGCTAAATTGCTATGCTGAAAAATGTAACCTCTTTTTATGACAGAGCTTAAGCCAATTATAGTCATTGTTAATTCCTACAATTGAACGCAAGTCATGCCTTACTTCAGGGCACAGTCTGCAAAGATTCTATCTTCTATTACATGTTGGTACAGATGTACTGCTTCTAAAACTTTTTGTTGAAGCAAAATGTAAATAAGGACAAGTCGTATGTCATTGAATTAGTAGGAGTTCTCTGAGCACCAGAAATGGTCCCTATGATTCATGGTGGCTAACAGCAGCTCTGAAATTTGCAGAGAGGTGGGGGTGGGAGGGCTATAAGGCTGGATATGCGGGGCAGAAGCCTGGATGCTCTTCCGGCCTCAAGGCTGCCTGCTGGAGAATTCCTTCTTGCTTGGCAGAGGTCATATTTTTGGGTTATTTAGTCCTTGAACTGAGTGTTCGGGACCCATCCATACTATGGAGAACTACCTACTTTATCTAGTTCATTGTTTCAAATGCTAATCGTATCAGAAAGCAGCCTAACAGACACCCAGAATAATGTTGGGCCAAATATTTGAGCATCATGGCCTAGCCAAGTTGACATAAAATTAATTATTATACTCATAAATGTTCAGCTCTATAAAGTTTCATCATCAGAAGATACCAGGAACAGCATGTTGACAAGCCCCTCATGCTCTCTGCCAGGCAGTGGTGCCACTGATGTTTGCAGATACCTAGTTTTACCAGTTTGCATTCTATGTAACTGAAATAGCATGACATGCTCCCCTTTACTTCTTCCCCACCTCAGCACAGTGTTCGCGTGATCCATCTCCCTTGCTATGTATTGCTGCATGTGATTTATTTTCCGTAGTTGCTAAGACCTCATTGACTGAAAAGAGAACAACTTCTTTGTTTGTCCTGATAGGCATTCGGAAATATAAGTAGCAGTGAGTGTCCTCATAATGATCTTTTGGTGAGTAGATGTGAACATGTGTATCAAGTGTACACCCTCAAATAGAATTGCTGGGTTATCTAAAGTTGGTATGTTTATCTTAAAAGATATTGACAAGTATTTTTTTTCAAACGGATGGTACCAGTTTACACTTTTACCTGAAATGAGTTCTACTGGCTCCAAATCCTAGTCAGCATCTGGTATTTTAACCATTCTGGGTAGCACATTCTGGTGTATGTGCACGACATAGGTTGTTTTGAGGTTCTGGATTTCTTCTGATGATCAGTGATCATCCAATAATCTTCCCATATATTTATTTCACATTTTAAACTTTTTTGTAAATCCCTCCCAAATATTACACTTAGGGTGTGGGAGATGGCATAGCTGTTGAAGGTGCTTACTCCACAAGCCTGCTGACTGGGTGCAGTCCCCAGCAAGCACCCGCATGACGCTGGGCGCAAAGTGGTGCGTGCGTCTGTATTCCCAATGTGCCGACTGCAATGGGAGATGGATTCAGGAGGCTCCTTAAGCCTGTGAGCCAGCTAGACTTGCCCTGTCAGCAGCAAACAAGAGAGATTCTGCCTCAGTCAAGGTAGAAGGAGAGAGCCAACATACCAAGGTTGTCCTCTGACCTCCACACATGCGCTGTGGCACACCTCCCCCGACAAAATGAAAAAAAAAAACAACAACTATGCACTTTGAATGTTCTGTTCAATAAACATGTTTATTTTCTATGGTATTTTATCTTTATTTTAAGAGAACTGTGTTGAACACACACATATGTATATTGTCAGTGTATTCTCTCTTTTTGGGTATATATTTTCACTTTGTTAATGGAGGACTTCTGACAGACACATATTCTTTTTAACATTTTATTTTTATTTATTTATTTGAGAGAGAGAGAGAGATGCAGAAGTATGCAGGGAGAGAGAGAGAGAATGGGCTTCAGGGACTTCAGCCACTGCAAATGAACTCCAGATGCATGCACCCCCTTGTGCATCTGGCTTATGTGGGCCCTAGGGAGTTGAACCTGGGTCTTTTGGCTTTGTAGGCAAGCCCCTTAACCGCTAAGCCATCCCTCCAGCCCACAGACACATATTCTTAATTGTATTAGAGTCTAATTTACCTTTAAAAATTTCATAGTTAATGCCTTTTGTGTCTTGTTAGCATCAAGATTGCTAAGATGGTCTATATTTTCCTCTAAAATTTTAACTTTTTATGTCTGGGTCTGTATTTCATTTGGATTTTATTTTTGTGTTTATTACAAAAATATTACTGTTTATACATGACTTTGATATGTCACAGCATCACTTTTTCAGTTAGATGGGTATCTAATCCATCCAGAAACTGAGAGAACTTTCCCATTGTATCTCCTGTGACCATGGAGTCTTACTTTTGAATTTTTTATTTTGTTCCATTAATCACTTTTCTTCTTTTTTTTTTTTTAAAAATTTATTTATTTATTTATTTATTTGAGAGAGAGAGAGAGAGAGAGAAAGAGAATGGGCACGCTAGGGCCTCCAGCCACTGCAGACAAACTTGAGAAGCATGTGCCACCTTGTGCATCTGGCTTACGTGGGTCCTGGGGAATTGAGCCTCAAACTGGAGTCCTTTGGCTTCACAGGCAGACACTTAACCACTAGTCCATCTCTCCAGCCACCATTAATCACTTTTCTGCACTCTCATACTAATACCATGTTGTCTTAATTTCTATAGCTTTACCCTTGGCCTTCACACATGGTAGCATATATCCTTAAGCTTTGTTCTTTTCTTTGAGATGTCTTAGATATACTACTTAATTTTTTTTATCTTAGTGAGAGAGAGAGAGAGAGAGAGAGAGAGAGAGAGAGAATTGGTGCACCAGTACCTCAGCCACTGAAATCAAACTCCAGACCCTTGTGACACCTACTGGGCATGTGTGACTTTGTGCTTGCTTCACCTTTGTGCATTGGGCTTACGTGGGATCTGGAGCATTGAATGTGGCTCCTTAGGTTTTGCAGGCAAGCTCCTTAACCACTAAGCCATCTCTCCAGCTCTAGATACACTACTTTTAAAATCAGATAAAATTTAAATAGCTTTGTCAAAACACACTGAGCTATCTGTACATCTTATTGAATGCAAATTATACTTCAATAAGCTGATTTGAAAATAATGCTCACAAACCTGAACCGGTCCAGTGTACATTGTACTCAGATTTGACCTCTATCCTGTGTCTTCTTTCACCTTTTGTTTTCTTCACAGACTGAGGGCAATAGGAGAGGCTGAGGTGCACAGCTCTTGGCTGATTTCTATTGCCACATAACCATTCATCTTCCAAAGCTTTGTTAAATCTGGACAAACTTCTACTCACAGTGCTCCATATCTGAACATTTGAATGCATAAGAAATCCTGTAACACAACAGCCTCCTTTACTCATTGTCTCGGGTCCTTTTTGGTCTGGCCCTTACTTATTAATGTTTCTATACGTCTCTGCTGCATCATATTAAATGTCACATCGCACTACCAATTCTCCCTAATTTCAGTCTTGTTTTTCTTCACTTTAAAATCATCCACTGTATTTTGAATGGAAGCTGTTGCAGGCAACTTTTCCCCTGGGGAGATGCGAACGCATATCGTTTACTCCAGCTAGGGCTCAACGACAGACAAAAGTATAATTACATTCAAATCCAAACTTGGTAAACCAATGAGTTTATTTGGGTTATTTACAGAGCACAGTGAAGGGTTGCTTGCAGGAGGTTACTTATAGGAGCACGGATGACTCAAGGCAGCTGCATCACTGGAGTTCATTGCATGACCTGCAGGCAGCTCTACTGGCCTGAGTCTTCCAAGCAGTTGTTTTCCTCTTTATATATCTTTAGGACTGACTCTTGCAACCCTTTTTCCCAGACTTTTTGACCTCCAGAATCTCCTGAACTTCCTCCCTCCTGGCCAGGAGGGAGGGTATGTTTCAATTCATAGGAAATTGCTATAGAACAGAAGTTATTTGGGAGGAGCTAAGGCAGAAAGAGAAGGTGAATCTCCCAGGATTGAGGAACCTAACTGGCTTTGTAACTGAGCATGGTTCCCAAGTCACTGAGCCATAGATAAATAATAGAAATTTGAACTTCCTCCCAACTATCTCCTGGGTGGTGTGTTTGCCGAGAGAGCATTGGTGAGGTGTCTCACGTTAGCTTGGCTTGTGCTTGGGATTTCCTACGGGTTCTTTTGCCTTCTCAAATGTCTTTGTGGAGTTGTGATAGCACTTTTCAAAAGGCTGAAATGTGGCTTGCTTACCAGATGCCTTTTTACACTGTCAAATCCACTTCCATTTACTGGTAGGATTCTCTTTAAAGTGGCTGCATTTGCTAGCAAGATTCTTTTCTAACCTAAATGTATGCCATTCAGTTCAGATTTTGTCAAAATCTGTACTTGAGTTTGCCAACTCTCACTGTCATTTCCTATCAATGTGGCATTTCCTTACATACCTGCATCTGGATAATTACATTAATAGGACAGTGTCCTACGGGATTTCATCTGTATTCTATTTTGAAAGTGAAACAATGAGAATTTTCTGAGTCCCAATTTCTCATGAAACCACCTTCAAAGGACTGAATACTGCATATTTTCTGAGATTTTTTGGGAGTATAAACAGTGCTGTGATGAAGCTGACACTACTTTCACTTTGCAGAACAACAGTTGGCTTTCTTTCAAACATTTAGCCTATTTCTTTCCAACTTATTTTAGATAAAAGGGAAATATATTTAGAAAATGTATTTACAGGTGAAATTCACAAAGATTAGGTAAAATGAGTTTGAATATATGTCATGCAGTTTGTTAAAAGTGAGCTTTAAAAATAAAAGGAGAGATAGCTTAGTGGTTAAGGAGCTTGCCTGCAAAGTCAAAGGACCCAGCTTTGATTTCCTAGGAACCACATAAGCCAGATACACAAGGTGCACATGTGTCTGGAGAGTGTTTGCAGTGGCTGGAGGCTCTGCAGAGCCCATTCTCTGTCTCTCTTTTTTCATAAATAAATAAAGAAGTTTTTGACCAAATACTTTAATCCCTAGGGAAATGTTCACAAATTTTAAGATAGTAGGTTTGATCCTAGGCTTACAGGACCAATTCACACTCCACCCAACCCAGATGTACATAGTTTGCTTTCCTGGAGCCAGTAGGACCAGGCCATTTAGCACAGGCCCCTACCCCTGACTTGAGTAGAACATCAGAAGGAGTCCAGGCCAGGCCCAGTGCGTTCATAGTATAGATGTTTGTACATTACTAGAACAGTCCTGGCCCCAGCCCACCTGTGTCCCCCAATGGGGCTGTTGTTGCTAATCCTAAGCAAGATAAAGAGATTATCATCTCTAGATAGACAAACACCAATACAAGACAAGTAACAAAAAAAAAAAAAAAAAAAAAAAAAGGGCTGGAGAGATGGCTTAGCAGTTAAGGCATTTGCTTGCAAAGCCAAGGATCTTGGTTCAATTCCCCAGGACCCACGTTAGCCAGGTGCACAAGGGGGTGCCTGCATCTGGAGTTGGTTTGCAGTGGCTGGAAGCCCTGGTGTGCCGATTCTCTTTCTCTCTCTGCCTCTTTCTCTTTCTTTTTCAAATAAATATATAAAAATAAAGTTTAAAAAAATGGTAAAAAAAAAAAACAAAAACAAACAAGGCAAGATATCTCCACTAAGAATGCCTCATTCCATAGTGGAAGCCTTCAACAATACAACTTAGAGGAAACGCCAGACAAAGAATTATAAAACACAATTATGTTAAGCATATGCAACACACTTAAAGTGGACATGAAAAAAATGCATGATTAAAATGTGAGAGAGAATAACTAAAAGAATGCAATAGGGGGACTGTAGATAGGGCTTAGTGGTAAAGGTGCTTGCTTGCAAATCCTGATGGCTTAGGTTCAGTTCCCCTGTACCCACATGGAGCCAGATGCACAAAGTGGCTCATGCATCTAGAATTCTGTTGGCAGAGTCTGGAGACCCTGGCATGCCCATCCTCTCTATCTGTTTGCTTGTAAACAAACAATAAGTAAAAAAGAATACAATAGACACCTAAATCGATTCTAAGGGGGCACCAACAAATGCCTGAATGAATTTCATTGGAACACAATCAACTAAATGTAATGAGAAAATTAAACCAAGCAATGAAAATGGAACTAAATAAAGCAATAGATATGCTGAAGGCATACCAAATGGAAAACAAAATGAAATAACTCACTTAGAAAGCTCCCAGGAAGAGGGGGTGGGAAGAATGTAAGAGTCACGGGGTACAAAGGTATGCTTTGTTGCACTTCCTCCAAACATGAACCAGCTGGTGCATTCATGACCCGACAGTGGTTACCAATACCACTAAAAGAGCAGCATGGTTCTGAGCCCATCAGCATTTTCACACAGAGGATAAAGGAGGACAAAAAGAATGAGACAACAAAACAGAGGAAGGACTACCTTGAAAGAGGAGGGTCCTCAATGGAATAGAGGTGGGGGAGAGGGGACAGAAGAGAATAACAGGACAGGAACATGATCAAATTACTGTATATTCATATATTAAAGTTCACAATTAAACAAACAAACAAAAAAAGCTTCCAGGAAAGCCACATCAATAGAATAGATCATGTGGAAGTCAGAATATCAGCACATGAGGACAAGGCAGAGGAAATAGATCAGGAGGTGTGGTGGTTTGATTCAGGTGTCCCCCATAAACTTAGGTGTTCTGAATGTAAGGTTCCCAGCTGATGGATATTTGGGAATTAACGCCTCCTGGACAGAGTGTATTGTTGGGGGTGGGCTTATGGGTGTTATAGTCAGTTTTCCCATGCCAGTGTTTGGCACATTCTCCTGTTGCTATTGTCCACCTTATGTTGGCCAGGGGGTGATGTCCACCCTCTGCTCATGCCATTGTTTTCCCCTACCATTGTGGAGCTTCCCCTTAGCCTGTAAGCCAAAATAAATCTCTTTTCCCCAGAAGCTGCTCTTGGTTGGGTGATCTCTACCAGCAATGCGAACCTGACTGCAACAGAAGGCCAAAATCAAATGACAAGTTCAAACATATGAGAAGAACATGAGAAAAATGTGCGACACCTCAAAAAGTTCAAATGTTTGAATCATAGGCAAACCAGGAGGAGAACTTCAGGTCAATAAAAAAAAAATACAGAAGAAAAATTTCTCAGTCTTATGAAAGACAGGTCTATCCAGGCATAAGAGGTATACAGAATGCCTAATAGATAGGACCAGAAAAGAAATTTCCAACATCACATTAATCACAGAAAACAAAGAAAAAGTACTAAAAGCTGCACGTACGAGAGAGAGAGAGAGAGAGAGAGAGAGAGACAGAGAGAGAAAGGGCTTAGAATGGAGCATTTAAAATACTGAAAGACCATAGCTGACAATCCAAACTACTACATCCAGCAAAATTACCCCTCATAATAGAAGTAGAAAGAAAAGTTTTCCAATATAAAAGCCAGCTATGTGAATATATGAGCACTAAGCCAGCCCTGCAGAGGATACTGGATAGAATACTTTGCACTGAAGAGAATAGGCATATTCAAAAAGCTACAGGAGGGGAAAAATAATCAAAACTAGAACAATTGTTAAAGTGAATGAAGACTAAGAAAACACCAAACTCCACAAAATTATCAACATCAAAATCATCAGTGACAGTGTTAACTCATACCTTTCAATAACTAGGAGTATCAATAGACTCAATTCCTCAATAAAAAGACACAAGTTAACATATTGGATCAGAAAATTGGATCCATGCATCTGGTGCCTTCAAGAAATCAACCTTACCATTAAAGACAGACACCTTAGGGTGAAAAGATGGAAAAGATATTACACGGAAATGGAAATAGGAAACAACCAGGTGTGGCTATATTAATATCTGATAAAATAGACTTTAAACCAAAAGTAATAAAAAGAGAAAAGGAAGGACACTTTATATTCATCAAGGGAATAATTTACCAAGAGGATGTTTCAGTCCTAAACATATATGCAGCAAATACAGGTGCACTGGATTTTATAGAGCAAAACGTTTAGCAAACCCAGAAATGAAAGAGGAAGATCCCTAGTGGAATGGTATTGGGTGAGAGGGGACAAAAAGATGATAACATGATGGGAACCTGACCAAATTGCAGTATGTTAATAAAGTAAAGCTCCCAATAAAAATTAAAAAAAAAATGCTGGGTGTAGTGGCTCATTCTTATAATTCTAGCACTTGGGAGTCTGATTACCATGAATTCAAGGACAGTCTGGTCTATATAGTGAGTTCAAGACAGCTTGGGATAGAGTGAAACCCTGTTCCTCTCCTGCAAAACAACAACAACAACAGCAACAACAAAAAACAAAACAACAACAAAACCAAACAAAATCAAAGCAATTAAAAATTTGCATGTATGAACAGAAATTGAAACAAAACAAATGTTGGCGAGAATGTGGAGAAATAGGAACACTCATTCACTGTTGGTGGGAATGTAGGATGGTACAACCACTATGGACGTCAATATGGAGACTCCTGAAAAGGATGAATATAGAGTTACCAACAGACCCTGATATTCCCTTACTGGACATTTTCCCTAAAAGCTCCACATCTCAGTTCAGAGATATTTGCTCAACCATGTTTATAGCTGCTCAATTCATAATAGCTAAAAAATGGAATCAACCCAGGTGCCCTTCATTGGATGAATGGATAACCAAGATGTGGTATATCTAGACGATGGAATTCTTCTCAGCAATAAGAAAAAAAATGACCCCTTGAAATTTGTAGAAAAATGGTCGAACTTGAAACAGATCATTCCAAGTGAACTCACACAATCACAGAAAAACAGTCATCACATGGTCTCACTCATCTGCAGTTCCTAACCTGGATCAGCCTGAGTTGCTGACATACCTGAATATCATCTTGAGGCTTGGACAATAAGGAGGGCAGAGCTTGAGTTTCGGGGGGAAGACTGGGGGGAGATGGACACAAAACTGAACACATATTAAACTGGTACCATAGAATCCTATATCCTGGAAGTCTGACTAAAAGGTGGAACCCTCAAGAGTACCTTTGGGGGAGCACCTGAATCGAAGGGCCCTGGAGAGGGTGAGACAAAACCTAACCTCAAATTTCTCCTGTTTCACTTTCTTCTCTTTTTCTTTTCTGTTTTCCTTTGGTGCTGGCCTGCAATTCCCTGTAACAGGATGTGGTCTACATCCACAATGAGCTATTGATGAGAGAGACCTACTAGATCTCCCAAAACAAACAAAACAGACTTCTCAGAGCACTTGATTACCCGCCAGAAGTTAATGGTAAGACCCTACTGTTGAAGACACCATATGCTGTCAGCACGGACCACGGAGAGACCTGGTTGGAATTCAGAGCAGATCCAGTCCCCAGATAATTAGCCCATCTAGTGCTGGAAGGTGCTACATGAGCTACTGGGGGAAAGTGGCCAACATCTGTCCGAACAACTTAAAGTCTAAGCGACGCAGTTACAGAAGTGTGACCAACTTAGTAGTAGCTATACCCCTGAAGAAAATATTTCCCTTTCCTCCAGCAAACATGGATGGTCAATAACTCCTCAGTGAGAAATGGGGCCTCATGGGGGTCCCCCATGGAATGTTGACAGGCCCAAAGTTGTTCAGATCCTGTGTAAGTAATAACAAATGTTATATAACACATGTTTTTCCTTTTTTTTTTTGCTTGTGTCTGTGGTGGAGTAGGCATAGCATAGTGTTCCACGCACTTACCTGTGGCAGGGTGTGCTTGCCTGCAGTGGCTGGAGCAGAATATTGAGTGACCTGCTCCATCGCTCTTCCTTATTGAACTGTTCTTACTGAACTGGAGTCTTTTACAGACTGTAGTGGTTTGATTCAGGTGTCCCCCATAAATTTAGATGTTCTGAATGCTAGGTTCCCAGCTGATGGAGATTTAGGAACTAGCGCCTCCTGGAGACAGTGTATTGTTGGGGGTGGACTTATGGGTGTTATAGCCAGTATCCCCTTGCCAGTGTTTGGCACACTCTTGTGTTGCTACTGTCTACCTTACGTTGGCCAGGGGGCGATGTCCACTCTCTGCTCATGCCATCATTTCCCCCTGCCATCATGGGGCTTCCTCTCGAGTCTGTAAGCCAAAATAAACCCTTTTTCCCCCATAAGCTGCTCTTGGTCAGGTGATTTCTGCCAGGAATGAGAATCTGACTGCAAAGGCAAAGTTGGTACTGAGGAGTAGTTTCATTTGCTGTTAGACACCTGACGGTGGCTTTGGCTTTTTGGAGCTGTTTTTCAAGAAGAATGTGTATTTGAGATCTTAGCCTAACAGACACTTTGCAGTGCTGTAAGTGTAGCTTGATGGATTATTCTGGTCAGAGTTGAAAGACCTGAATGCAGTAAGAACTATAGACTGTGAGGTTTGGCTTATGAGGGTGAGAAAGAGCTTTGCCTGGACTGGGCTAGAAGCAGTTTGAGTGAGAGGCTTGCTGTCCTGAGAATTTGTGCAGGGTTGCATTGTGAAGAAATGGACTGGTGTGTGCAGAGGGATATAGCACAGAAATAAAATCTTTAGGCTGCAACCTCTGCCTGTTCAGCTGCAATTATATGAGAGATTACAACCTTTGAGATTGGGGCAACAGAAAGAATGAAGTCTTTTGAAGGTGCCTGAATGCTGAAGGAGTGTCCTGTTCTTCAAAGTCTGCTTTATTCCCCCCTGGATTAACAAATTGGCACCCTACCTGGTATGTGGAGTATGAGAAATGCAGGAAACAGAGGGCCATTGAATTTGCAACAATGTCTTGTGTTTTGGAAACGGCCATGGGCAGGGTGAAGCAGGTTTGCTGGATGCCTCCATGGAGACCCAATGGAGCCATGAGGATGTACTATGGGTTGCAATGGAGACCCAGTAGAGATGCTGGGATCGTGAGATGGCTGCTAAGGAGAGCTGCCGGCCCTAGATGAAGTTTTCCAGGACTATGAGTAGCCTATCTGGAGGGGCAAAATTGGAACACTTGTTGCTTCAGAGACTTGTCGGACTTGGAGACTTGTTACTGGCTATAGTTGTTGAACTTGGAGCTACAGAGTTTGATATTTGCCCTGTTTAAATCTTGTATTGGTTGAATATTTCTTTGCTATGCCCAATTCCATCTTTAGCAATGTGAGTGTTTATTCTGTGCCATTCTGGCTTTTTTGGATTTTTTTTTTTGGTATTATAGCTCAGTTAAAAGACCTTGGATTATGAGGAAGTTTGAACATCATTAGGATTGATTAAAAAATATGGGGACTTTTAAAGATGGACTGAATGTATCGCATTTTACATCATGGATGGTTCTCAGTTTACATTATGGTTATCATTTTACATTATGGATGGTTATCAGGGGTGGAATATGGTGGTTTGATTCAGGTGTCCTTCATAAACTTAGGTGTTCTGAATGCTAGATTCCCAGCTGGTGGAGATTTGGGAATTAATGCCTCCTGGAGGCAGTGTATTGTTGGAGGCGGGCTTATGAGTGTTATAGCCAGTGTTTGGCACACTCTTGTGTTGCTATTGTTCACCTTATGTTGGTCAGGGGATGATGTCCACCCTCTGCTCATGCCATCTTTTCCCCCTGCCATCAGGGAGTTTCCCCTCAAGTCTATAGGCCAAAACAAACTTTGTTTTCCCCACAAGCTGCTCTTGGTTGGGTGATTTCTGCCAGCAATGTGAACCTGACTACAACACTGACCCTGAAGCTTGCAGATTTTTCACAAGCTCCAACAATTCTCAGTTCTCTGCATCCCATAGGACTGGGGTTGCAGGTGTGTGTGTCAACATCCAGCTGCTTCATATTGGTCCTGGGGATTGATCTTGAGTGGTCAATTAGGTCTTCTCAGGCCCTATGCTTGTACAGGAAGTGCTTTTAACTACTGAATATTGCTAATACATTTTTGATGCACAGTTGTCTACTCTATAAGTTGAATTTTATGCCATAGCTAAATGACTCAAATTGGGCCATTTTTAGTGCATACAAAGTAGAAAAAGTATTTTTTTTTGTAATTGATTGCAGAAATTCTATCTTTGTGTTATATAACAAAATAACCTTATATTTTTCTAGTAAGCAAACTTAGAAGACTTTCAAGAATTAGAAGTAGCAAAAGAGGACTCTATTATTTAAAAATTTAATTGGCGGGCTGGAGAGATGGCTTAGTAGTTAAGCGCTTGCCTATGAAGCCTCAGGACCCCGGTTCGAGGCTTGACTCCCCAGGACCCACGTTAGCCAGATGCACAAGGGGGTGCACGTGTCTGGAGTTCGTTTGCAGTGGCTGGAAGCCCTGGCACGCCCATTCTCTCTCTCTCTCTCCCCCACTCTGCCTCTTTCTCTCTCTCTCTGTCGCTCTCAAATAAATAAATAAAAATGAATAAAATATTTAAAAAATTTAATTGGCATATACTAATTGTACATATCTGTGGGTACAGTGTGATAGTTCAGTATATATAAACAATGAATAATGCTTAAATCCAAGTAATTAGCATTTCCAGCTCCTTAAGCATTTATTATCTGGGCACTTTGAAACTATGAAGACCCTATACAATTAAAGGAGTTATTTATCACAAATTCTATGTTATTTTTTGTTTGTTTTCTAGTCAGGATCTCACTGGTTTCACTATATATCCCAGGTTAACTTTGAACTCTCAGTCCTCCTGCTTTAGTCTCTCTACTGCTTTAAGTAGGGGTATGTGCCATCATACACAGCTAAAGGAATTCTATTCATTTTAAAGTGGGAAATGCGGATGCAGATCAGTGGTGGAGCATTTATCTAGCATATCCAAGGCTCTGGTTTCGATACTGAGCACCCTATAAAGGTAAATGGGGGGGAGATATTTCTATTAGCCTTTTATTTTTATTTCAACTTTCATATTTAGTAGGGGTTATTTTCCTTAGGAAGTCTTTTTATCTGAAAGTATAATATAAGAGAAAAGCATGTGTGCTGGTGAAAGGTATGTATGAGGTCCAGGGACAGGAAGATGAGACCTAAAAATCAGAAAACTAAGAAATGATATGTGGGCTGGAGAGATAGCTCAGCAGCTAAGGCATTTACCTGTACAACCTAATGACCTGAGTTCACTTCCCCAGTACCCACATAAAGGCAGATGCACAAAGTGATGCTTCTGGAATTCTTTGCAGTGGCTAGCGGCTCTGGAGCATCCATTCTCTCTCTCTTCTGGGCGTGGTAGTGCACACCTTTAATCCTAGTACTCGGGAGGTTGAGGTAGGAGGATTTCTGTGAGTTTGAGGCCATCCTAGACTGCATAGTGAATTCCAGGTCAGCCTGGGCTAGAGCAAGACACTACCTCAAAAAAAAAAAAAAAAAAAAAAAGAAAAAGAAAAAGAAAAAGATATGCTTAGAAGCATCACACACAATAGAATGACAACACTGGAC
Organism: Dipus sagitta; assembly: GCA_036346955.1. Taxonomy (NCBI): domain Eukaryota; kingdom Metazoa; phylum Chordata; class Mammalia; order Rodentia; family Dipodidae; genus Dipus; species Dipus sagitta. Next base: position 240,322,838 of record CM070770.1, read on the forward strand.
ATTTATAGTTATAGCACTTAGGAAAAATAACATGACAGAAGTTCCTAAGAAAATAAACTGATGATAACAAAATAAAAATTGGGTTGCATAAAGATGGTCCAGAATAAACAGTACCAATTATGTGTCAGGGCATCTGGTAAAGATATTTTTATTTGTTTTATTACATTTCAGAAAAAATGATTTTTCCTAGATAGATGTTGTTAAAGGCTAGGTCTAAATTAAGAGAAGTTGACACACTGAACAGAAGAGAAGAAACATATTTATGCAAAAGCAATGGGAGTTTTTGTTTTTCTTTACACAAGAGTAAAGGTATTACATGGCAGTGACTTACTCTGGGAAATCAAGCGAAGCATTTAAACATGGATGTTTTTTTTCGAGGCCTGCACTCCTGTCAATATTTCTTATTAAATTTTAGAAACAGAATTTGTGTGGAAATTTAGGATAGAAAGGCCCCCAGTAACTGTGAAGGATGCTTTTGGGCAATTGACAAACATGATTGAGGGCTGGGGAAGTGGCTAGGTGGGGTCAAGTGCTTGTTGCTCAAGGCTGAACATCTGAGTTTGGATCATTAGAACCCATGTAAAGATGCACATGGCAGCTACAGTGTCTGCCATCCCAGTGCTCTGAAGGTAAGATGGGAGGCAGGGACAGGAGAACCCAGGGAAGCCCTCAGGTCAGCTAGGCTGGTGAACACAGCAGACAGCTGCAAAGATATCCTGCCTCAAACAAGGTGGAAGGCAAGGACTAACACCCAATGTTGTCCTCTGAGCTCCACACACACTCTGTGACACATGCACACCTACACACACACACACACAAATACACATGATTAAAGAAGCAAAACCAAAACAAACAGCAACAACAATCAAACAAGCCAACACCACAGAGAAAACATGAGTGAGATTTTGCTGATAGGATTCTAATTTTTATCTTTGGTACTGAAGGAGAAATAGGAGTAAGATAGCATTTTATAGGCCATTGGGCAGGGACAGAGCCCAAAGAGGGATGGCAAAAACATGCCGTTCTGTCTGTTCTGGCAAAACTGGAACTCATGTCTCATGCAACATGGCTGCCAGTGACATTTTCCATCAGGATCTTCCTGCTTTTTCCTCACCACAGCCCCCCTGAGTCCATGAACCAATCAAGTCTCTCCTTACACACTTGAATCTGATCACAGGCTCACTCTTATTGAACATCTAATCATATAAAGGAGAATAACCACATGGGCCAGGCCTCTCTTTTTCTTTCCTGTGATCTCACCTGAACACGTGTGTAAGTCTGGCTCTCCCCTTCCTAGCCTGGGAAGGAGAGAGCACACATTCTGGCCTGGGTATTTTCCTGCTTGCCTTCTACATGTGTCTTGTTTTGGGGTGCTTTCTCACTTTGATTACATGTATGAATTTTTTTGATCTTGGAGTCTTTCACTATTTCTCAACTCTCTCTGGTCTTTATGTGAAGGAGATCTTTTGGTTATTAAGCTTTGCCTTCCACCTGTGGGAGTATGTGCCTCCTCTGGAGCCCTTTACTCCTGGAGAGTTCTCTGTGAGGGAGGCTCTCTCTGTCTCCTCCCTCCCTTTCCATCTGGGCAAGGAGAAGAACTCTCCTCTGGCTTCAGTCTTTCAGCTAGCCTTCCCCCTGGATCTTAATTCCCACTTCAATAAAACTCATAATTTGTTATTTCTCCCTAAATAAACTTAATAATTCATACTTTACCCTTCTTAGAATCTGTTTTCTAAATTCTTTGCTAAAATGGGCAAAAGGTTGGGGGTTCACAGGCCCGGGGAACCCTCCTAATCCTCAAATCCTGCATCAGTATGTAGAATCAATAGAGGTATCAAATGGAGTAATGACTATTAGATATGAACCTAGTGCCAGTTGCTAGAATCAAGTGTTTAGTATATATTCTCACATCTACTGGTTGCAATGGCCTTATTAAACATGAGCTCTGTCTCCAACATGACAGATGAGAACCCAGAGACTGAAAGAAATCAGTAAATTTATCCAACTGACACAGCTAGTTAAGTGACAGGTTTGAGCCCAGAGCATGTGCTTTTGAACCTTAAATTCCATTTGTTCGTGTACATGTGTGTACATGCATATTTGTTTCTGTGTAGTGCACATATATGTATGTGTATGCATGTGGGGGTCAGAGGTGGATGATTGGTGTTTTTTTCAAGCACTCTCCACCTTATTTATTTATTTTTGAGATAGGTTTTCTCCCCAAACTTGGAATTCATGGATTTAGTGAGGCTAGCTAGCCATCAAGCCCCAGGGATCCCTTTTCTGCCTCCACAGTGCTGGGGTTACAAAATATGCTGCTGCATCTGGCCTTTACATGGGTGTAGGGAATCTGAACTCAGGTTTTCATACTTGGACAGCAAGCACTCTTATTAACTGAATAATCTCCCCAGCTTCCAAAGTTTACCTTGTAATTATTCTACTAGATACCTACACTGTAAGTGTTTTCATGCTTATATTAACACTTATATTTATATCTCTGGTTATATGCTGGCTTTTAGAGGTATCCATGAATATGAATTTCATCCCTTTCTACAATCTTCAGTTATCTGTGCTAACCAAGTGTCAGAAAATGTTGTTTCTTTCCCTTCCAGAAATGTAGATATTCACAGTTGGAGAGAGTAAAAAATTCTGAAAGGAACTTCCTGAAACATTTATCTGTGAGCCTTCATGTCATCTATCCCAGGTTACTTCCATGTCAGCATCAATATGAAATGAAACATAATGGTAGAAGCTTGATGTTTTTTTTCCTTTCTCTGTTCTCTCACTGCTACAGTCTGTATATAGAGCAGTCTGAGCATAAAATAGATATTTTATTTTGAGTGAATGAGCAAATTGACATCATTTTTTCTGTCTTGGAGATGAATCTATTTAGACATGATGAATGGAAATTATTCTGATTTTGATGATTTAAAGGCCATGGGGATGTTCTAGGTTCAGAGTTGAGTAACCAGTTTTTCTGAAAGACTAGTATATGAGCCAGGATTTATTAATTTTCTAGGATGAAAAAAGAAAAAAATGTTAAACAAAAGAAAATCATCCAAGTGATGTTTGATTCCTAGTATTTACAACAGGTGCTGTTGAGAATTGAATGAGTTAATGAAATCTTGGGAAATAATAATTGGGTTAGGATATTGGAGAAATTATCAATTTTTATAAATGATTTCACTCTTTATGGACTGAAACCAAATTTGGAATCACTTAATTATTTATTTTTAAAAATATTCTATTTATTTACTTATGAGAGACATACAGAGAGAAAGATAGATAGCTAGATAGCTAGCTAGATAGATAGATAGAGGGAGAATGGGCATACCAGGGCCTTTAGACACTGCAAATGAACTCTAGACATATGTGCCACCTTATACATCTGGCTTATGTTGGTACAGGGGAATTGAACATGGGTCCTTAGGCTTCGCAAGAAAGCACCTTAACCACTAAACCATCTCTCCAACCCCATTTAATTACTTTTAAGAGTAAGTGACACCAGATCTGGTAGACCAGGTATTCAGGAGGTTGTGGCAAGAGGATTGTAAGTTGAAGACCTCTCTGGGCTATAGAGGTCAGGGACAGCCGACACATCTTAGTGAGATCCTGTCTCAAAACTAGTTAGAAAAGAAGATTTGGGACATAGCCCAGTGGTAGCTAACTTGCCTAACATATGTGAGTCCCTGGGTACAGCCCATGTTACCACAACAATCAAAAAAGAGACAAAACCTGTCAATGTATGCTCAATTTCTTTAAATAAATGTTTTGATCTTCATAGGAGGTGAAACCAAAACCAGTTGCATCATGGGCTACTTAAAACCAGTTCCCATTATTTGGAATTACCTGTGGTGGCTCACGTCATACATGCCAAAGTCACAGGCTAAAGGAACAAAGAATAATTGGAGAGATCATTAATTTAGGTACATACCTGCTGCTAATTCTTAGTGAAGGATAGCCACATTTGTCTTTACTTATTCTCTGAAAGGGGAGTATGGCACTAATGAAAATCAGCCTTTCAGATATCCTGAGTCTCATTCAGATGGTTTGAAACTCCAATGCAGAGGCAGGGATCAGGTGCCTTTCAAAAATCTTCTCTACCATGTTGCTGGGCACTTACCAATCATAGGAAGAGTTGGAAGATAGAACACAAATATTTGCTTATTTAATAAATGTTAAAAAATTTACAACCTGGTTGGGTTGTCACAAACTATAATCCCAGCACATGAGAAGCATAGTCAGGATGATCACAAGTTCAAGGCTAGCTTGGACTACACAGTGAGTTCCTTTTTCCAAAAAGTATGTTTGGGCTGGAGATATGGCTTAGCAGTTAAGGCATTCACCTGTAAAGCCTAAGGACTCCAGTTCAATTCTCCAGGACCCATGTAAGCCAGATGCATAAGGGGGTGCATGTATCTGGAGTTTGTTTGCAGTAGAGGCCCTGGCATGCCTATTCTCTCTCTCACTCTCTATCTCTTTCTCTCTTAAATAAATAAATAAATAAAATATACTAAAAAGTATATTTATATATGTAACCTCATAGTAATAAGGATTGCAACACATAGATTAAGACTTGGCATGAATTCAGTTTTTTTCTGAAAACGTTATCATTTTACATATTTTCATTAAAAATATTTATTAAAACATCCATGTGACAAATAATTATGTTTCTAAAGAAGAACAGAAATGACACAAGCGGATGTCATCTTCAAAGAGATTCATCATTGTTTTGCCAAGATGTGGTCCTCCCTCAACATCAATTGGTGAGATTATTTCAAATCCTTTTTTACACTTTTCACAAGTCCCAATAAATGCTGTAAGCTCTACATTCAAACTGTGTCTACATTATGGTTATGCCCTGCTGGTTTTGTTCCCACCATCTGGTCCAAGCCACAATCTTACACCTGAACCATTGCTCAGTTATATAGACGACTGTGTCTCCTCCTCTTTTCCCATTCCTCCTCCTCCAAGGTGTGTTCAGAATCACAACAGCAGTCACGTGTGTAACAGCAACACCTTTAATTCATTATGTGTTTGATTTGGAATTAATTTTAGGTCCTTGCTTGTTTAGAAACCTTTTATGTTGTTAGTTTTTTTGTTACCCTTGATACTTAGTTATATAATCCCCATATGGAATAATGACACATAGTTTAAGAAAGTAGGCTGTACAGCAGGCTATTTACACTCCTAACTCAATGAGCAACTGTTTTCCTTCTCTATTGCTCCCCATGATATATCTCAGAGGGGTAGGAGTGGATTTTGGTGACTGATAAAATCAAGTTCATATCCATCTCTGTGCTTTTATTGAACGAATTATAGTTAAATGCCCAAGGTCATTCAGCATGTTTTGTCTGTCTAATGGGAATGAATTTATGAGGATTAAATTAAATCTCCATATGTGCCTACACAGACACAAGGCATCTATTACATGGTCTATACAAAACTAATAATATTTAAATTACTACAAATAAGAGCAGTGTTACAGTTTTCTGTGCCACACTGTGGGTTTCCCTTAGTGACAAGCAGCCTCAGATTGACTAAAAAAGAAACTGAGATAATTTTTGTGATGGTGCTTGCTTTGATTATTTTTTAAACTGCATCTTGTCATATTGAAGTAGTACACTGAATCATGTAATATGATCTCTACAATTTTCCATTAAGAATAATTATCTCTGCCTGTATTTACTCCATGTCCCACAAAATATATACAACTGTCACCTCTCACAACTGCTTCCCGCAGCGACCATCACTTTTTCTAGCAAGTGCCACCACAATCACCAGTCCTCTATTATTCATAATGATTCCCCTCGACTAACATCATCATAAGTCACCACTATATTCTCAAATTGCTAACTCCATTACCACTACCACACATAGTTATCTTTTCTGCCACTACCATATCCACAACTATTTCCCACTCATATACCACTCTAAAATATCACCATTACCAACATATCAAATTGTCCCAACCGTCATTCATAACTATCACCATCATTGTCATATCTACCACTACCTGAAATACCACTCACAGCTATCAATACAGCCATCTCCTAACTACCACCCATAACTGTCCTCACCATCAGCAGCATATCTACAACTGCTCCCAGCTATTCCTTACAGCCATCAACACCACCATAACCACACCCACAACTATCTCCCAGCTATCACTGATAGCCAGCAGCATCACCGCCATTTCTACAGCTACAACCACTACTAATTTCTAATATATTGGTGTCACTCACATTGTGCTGTTTGGCAGGGGACTAAATGGTGCTGACCTGCAGTGGCATGTGACGTCATCACTGTAAGCTGAAACTGAACACTGCCAGGCCCTGTGCTGAATGCTGGACAGCTCAACAGTCAACATAGGCACAGCTGAGCTCTCATAAAGTGTCTAGTGGAAATGCAGAGAGAAAACAGGGAATGTTTGAATGTCTTATGCAAAAGCTTTAAATGTTCAAACATAGTTTTCAACATCCAGTACAAGCTTTGAGAAAAAAGGAAGACTTTCTCATATTATGTGATATTGTTATAATAATTTAGCACAGAGTAGACCAGAAAACCAAATCATCTGGTAATTTGATGTAATATAACTTTTATTATCTTTTAATAATCAACTCAGCTCATCCATTAGTTATCAAAGCAGATGAAATTCTTCACTCATAAACATACACATGGAACTCATACAACTTGACTTAGAATTAGGAAGTGGGGGATTTGGTCAAAAAATAAAGTGCTTATATTTAGATGGACTCTTGCTCTGCACATTTCAACCTGTATTCCAAGTAAGTATGCTGTTAATGAGACATATATATTAGGGTAAAGCAAAAAAATAGAGTTTTTATTAGACAACCTTTTGGGGAAGGAAAGGGGCTGGCTGTTGTTAATAGTTGTGTGCATTAAACAAAAGTCCAGACCGCTTGACATTGTATTGTGCATGGTGACTTCCCTCTGGAAAAACATTCATTTTAGGGCTGGGGAGACGGGTCAGCAGGTAAGGGTACTTGCTGCAAGCATAAGTACCTGAGAGATCCTGAGAGCTTCAGTTTGATTCCCAGCACCCATGAAAACAGCTAGGCATGGCCATCCATGTCTGTAATCCAGTCCTGTGGGGATTAGAGACCAGAGAGAATAGCTGGGACTCTTGAAAGCTGCAATTTTACAGAGAGAGAGAGAGAGAGAGAGAGAGAGAGAGAGAGAGAGAGAGAGAGAGAGAGACTGAGACTCTGTTTCCAGGAAATAGGAAGAAGAGTATTAGAAGAAGGACATTGGATGTTCTCCTCTGGCTTCCATGTTTCTGTGAGAGCATCTACACATACACATGTATATCTCCCCCCATACCACACCACAATATTACACAAACACACTCACACAAAATGCATTTTAGGAGCAGATTTTATAAAAATCTTGTGGGAGTTTCTTATGAGAGAGAGAGAGAGAGAGAGAGAGAAAGAGAGAGAGAGAGAGAGAGAGAGGGAGAGGGAGAGGGAGAGGGGGATGGAGGGAAAGAGAGAGGGTGGGAGAGAGGGAGAGAGAGAAAGAAGCTTTATTTCCAACTGCCACCTGCTATGATTCAGCTTTTTGGACCCAAAATATAAGTTCTCATTAAATATATCAAACATGATTTCTCTTAGTTTTCTTTAGGGGGACTCATGGGCTACAATAAGTTTTTACTTAATTGTGAACTTGAAAATTTCAGTATCTGCTATGCAGTAAATAATCTGAATTATTAGTTTTGATAGAACTCCTTTGCTGGAAAAAAGACGAAGAAACAAATGCCTCTACATTGAGGACATGTAAGCATGGCAACATCCCAATAGAGGAGAGAATCTGGGTAAAACCAAGTCTTAAAAGATGTGGAATGTTTTTCCAGTACCTTTTTTGCATGTGGCAATTCAGCTGTTATCTATTTATATATTCCTGCTATGTTGCTCATACCAGAGGAAATGACTTGCCCAATTTTCCACCCACTAAATTATTCCATACTACAAAATTGAATTAGTAAAAGAAAAATTTTATGTCTGTTTCCATAGCCTTAAAACATAGTTTATGCACATAAATTACTTTGTGAATTCATTGTCCCTCTTGTGAACAAGAATGCTGATTTCAGAGCTGAACATAGAAGAACAAACACAATACGTGATGCATGCACTTCTCCAGAAGCTTCTACAACATTAAAGAATATGACAGTGATGGCTCCTTACTTTCCACCCATGAATATACTGGAGTGCCTCCCAGATGTTTATTTGTTTATATGACAGTCGTATGATCTGCCCAAGCTAAGTCATCTGCTGCTTTAGCTTTCCCAGGAACTGATGAAGTTCTTTAAAATCCGTAATAACTAATAGGGGCCTATACTTTCAGAAAATTAGTATTTGAACATAATTTCATTAAAAATGCCTGCCAAACTCCACTTTGAACAACTAGCCTGTCACAAATAAACAGTGGTTAATGAAAAGAAAGGCCCTTCTCCATATGGACAGCTTAGGATCAAGGCCAAAAGTTTTTTTTTTTTTCTCCCATGGGACACAGAGTTAGGGTGGCCTCTGATTTGGTTGTGGCTTGGCCAGTCCAGTCCAGTCCAGTCCCCTCCCCTTCCTTCCCTTCCCTGCTTTCTGTTTTCTGATCTCCCAAGGCTATGGTAGTAGATGGCATTATCTTGAAACATTTTCTACTTCTAACCTTTTATTACTTAAGTCCAATTTGAAGGGTACAACCAATGGATCATGTAGGCCAACCTCTGGCCTCCATATGTGCATGTGCACCCACACCTGCATACACACATGTGAACATGCATACACAGATATAACTCACATACATAGAAATGCAAAGGAAGAGGGGTTCTGTCATCATTTCACTTATGCAAGGGTGAACAACTTTGAATACTATCTATGTGTCTCTTCCTAGGTACCATTTCTGAGACCATGATTGGGAAAAAGCAATAAAAGAAAGTTTGGTGACAAAATGCTCAGCGTCCTTACAAATGCTAGCTTATTATTTTCTAAAGATTATGGTAGGTTGTCTTTTATTTCAGATAGCCTTTATTTCCATAAAAATCTCAAATGCTTTAGAGTAAGAGAAAGTAGGGAACTTATTTTAGGTCACAAAGTAAGTGAATGTCAGAATTAGAATTTAGATACATTTCTGTCTTCTTCTAAAGTTTGCAAGATTATGTCACGATAACACATCATCTCTGCATGACAGTCTCCCAGTGGCTGAGATGGGCAGCCAAGTGGATGAGGAAAGGAGAAAAGATCACACTTCTCCATTATCCCATTTAAAACAATTAATGAGATTAAAAGGAAATAAAAAAAATCAAGAGGAACATAACCTTCCTGGCTTTACACTGTACTACTACCCAAAATCCATCAATTTATGCAAATATCTGCACCCTATAATTAGATTTTTTTCCCTTTCAATGAAGTTCCTAAAGTGTGAGCACTTAGTAAGTGATGATAATTATTATTCTGCATAATAATAATGAAAAATTTGAATAACCATAATTACTAAAAGCAGCAGTTTTTCAACTACCACCTTTGAGAACCTAAAGTGAATTTCTGAATGGTTATGTAGGAAGTTTTGAAACCTACAAACCCTTTATGTCAACAAGTCACAAATACTTCTTTGAGGGCACCAAAAGGAGGGTGTAGCCCACAAAAAGTCATATAATGTGAGATGGAAGACACCCCAGAAAGCTTCTATTTACTCTTAGCTTTTTTTTTTTTATAGTGAAACTAAGGTTAAGTATGTTATTTGAGTCTAGAGCCAAGACTAAAAATGAGATCTCTTCAAGTTAGTGCAAAGCTCTTTCTGTTCCAACTTTGATTTTTTAAAAATTTTTTTTACTTGAGACAGAGAGAGAGAGAGGCATCTGTCTATCTATCTATCTATCTATCTATCTATCTATCTATCTATCTATTGACAGAGAGAGAGGGGGGGGGGGAAATAGGTGCACCAGGGTCTCTAGCCACTGCAAACGAACTCCAGATGCCTGGGCTACCTTGTACATCCGGTTTACATGGGTACTGGGGAATAGAACCTGGTCCTTTGGTTTTGCAGGAAGTGCCTTAACTGCTAAGCTATCTCTCCAACTCCCAACTTTGATTACTGTTAGCTTTAGTGTTGACACTAGAGGTCCCAGAAGTCACAGCAACATGCACCAAAAAGTTTCTGTCCACTGAGTAACTCTACATGATTAATTTTTTCTTCCTTCAGCATATGTAGATGTTAGTATGATGCACAATGTTCATTCAACTATTTGGTGGGCTGCTGAGCCCTTCATCCTATGAACAATGTCTTAAGTGCTAATTGCTCCAGAGATAGCAGAGTACTGAATGCTAGAGCCTATGTTCTCACGAATTTTATTCGGATAAGAGACTGGCAGTAAATGGCAAAGCAAGGAAAGCTGAAGTGTGATATTTGGTAAGGCATTCTGTGAAAAAAATAAAGCAACATGATGATGGGAAATGTTGGCATGCTCTTTCCTATTGAGAAGTTCAAGTTCACTTATCTGAAATGGGAACTTTTGAGCTGAGACCTGCAGGAGGGGAGACAGCTAGCTGTGGAGCTACCAAGGAAGGGGGATTCAAGGGAAAGACCTCACAAGAATGTCAATGTGCCCAACATGAAGTGAGAAAGAGAACTATAAGCATAGACTATCTAAGACAGACAGACCTAGAGTATTTACCGAGACTATATCACAGGAAATTCTAATTTGTATGGAAATATTAATTCCTACTGGAAAAAATTTTTATTGAGCCATCTCTCCAGCCCTGTTTGTTGTTTTAGACTCAGTCTAGATTTAGTGTTCAGTACTCAAAAAGATTGAAAAGTTATACCGTTTTGTATTTTTTTCAAGAAAGGGTCTTACTGTAGTCCCGGATGACCTAGAACTAATTCTGTAGCCCCAGTATGGCATTGGATTCATGATAGTCCTCTTACCTCAGCCTCCTGAGTGCTGAGACTAAAGGCTTGAAAAATTATCTGTTGAATGACAGAAATGCAGACCTCAGATATTTATTTCAGTATATTTTTTTGAGGCAAGTCCAACAGACTGAGCTTTTTATGAAAGAGAGAGAGAGAGAGAGAGAGAGAGAGAGAGAGAGAGAGAGAGAGAAGTCCCAGTGACACTTCAGGGTCTCCAGCCACTGCATTGAACTCCAGATGCACGTTTCCCCTTGTGCTCATGTGCAACATTGCGTACTTGTGTCACTGTGCATCTGGTTTACATGGGACCTGAAGAGTTGAACATGAGTCAAACTTTGCAGGCAAGTGCTTCAACTGCTAAGCCATCTCTCCAGCCTCAGTTTTATTTTAAGATAATGTATCCATGTTCTTTTGCATTAGTCACTTTTGCAGAGTTCTAACCAAAATACCTACGAGAAAGCTTCCCCCTAGTGACTTACTCCCTTCAGCTAGCATCATCACCTAAATTTTCAGATCCTCTCAAAACAGTGCCACCATCTGGGCACCAAGCATTCAATACATGAGTGTATGGACAATATTTAATAGTCAAACCATAATAACTTTCAAATATTGAAATATTGGAAAGCACTGTTCTAATGGGAGAAGGTGGGTTATGCTCCTGTGAACCTGAGAAATTGCAGCTGCCATTTTCTGTTTTTGTGTGTATGTCTGTGAGATGTCACTATGGCAACCAATTGACTGAACACTTTGGGTAGTATTAGTGGATGGAGGGTCCTCAGGAGTGATCCCTAATAGATATACTTCTGTTACCCACAACCGCCATCTCCCTACAGACCATGCTTTTGGAATGCATTTCTGACATAAACAAGTAAATGTGAAATTGTTCAGTCTTCTAAAATCCCAAGCACTTTCACGATCTATTGAGAACAGAATTGGATAAAATTGTGTTTAGCCACCTTATTCTAAGGTCTTGGCATGGCCTTGGGCCCTGTCCTTCCTTCTGTCACAATGTGTCAAAAATCCTGTGGAGACTTTCCCTCCAAAGGTTTTTCAGCAACAGTTGAAAGATGAGTCAAATAATTAAGACAGCTCTATTTGACATAATCAAGAACTGTTGCTCTGGGAGCTGGGGAAAAGAGAGTATAGCTTGCCTCTTCTATGTTAAATCTATTGAATTTTAAATGAATGAATGGATGGCAAAGGGAGAATTGAAAACTTAATACTGGGTGCTGATTCCATATGAGGCACTATGCAAGATGCTGTGAGAAACACGGTAGTTAAATGGGATGTTATAATCTCATGGACAGAAGAGACAATTACCCAAAATGAAAGAAGCATGTGAGGAAATGGAATGAATGATGGGGAGGCTGAAAATGGACTGGAAAGGCAAGAGAGCCAGGGGATCTGCCAGTGAGGAGCTGGCATATTAACTGTGTCTGAAGGAATGAGGAGAATTTTGCAAGGTGAATTCCAGCAAAGCAGACAGTGTAGTCTGTGGGTTAAAAGTTAAGTTGTGAGGCCAGCAGCAATTTCTAGTTCTAGACAGACTACAATGTTCTTGGCTGTCTGAACCCCCAGATTTCAGTTTCCATACCTGTTCCATGGAGGGCCATGTAAGAACAGGGGCTTGTCAAGATTACATGACATCATGGACATAAAGAATTTGCATACACTTCAGACCAAGTAAATGGTCAATAAATAGTAGCCATTGTTGCTATTACTATTATTCTTTTCATTTTAATTACATGTTAACTTCTGTGCCATGGCACTATTTTGGAAAGCCAGGCAGAATGTACCATGGAGTGACAGGAGCTCAATGTGGATTTGAACATGACGGTGTTAAATTCTACCCAGCAGGAAAATTGGAGGATGGAGACCTTACTTCAGACTCTCACACTGCTCCAAACACTGGGGTCCTGGGTAGGCACTGATGCAGCCCTACTTCCTTGGTATTTGGCTTAGTGAGAAGCAGGACAGAATTTGTTTCTCCAAAGGCAGGAAAAGCTGTGATGAGGCTCTGTAAATGGTGCACAAGTGTCATGGGAGAGCAGAAGTAGCAACGATCAACTTCACTTAGAGATTCTAAAAGGAGGTGATATTACAATGCATCTTTAAAAAAGTTATTAAAATATATCAAAACCTGTTTCTGATTCCAGAAATGCTACCCCTTTACTGGCTATGACATGTGAGTGAATTGCTTAGCCTCTATAAGCCTTAGCTTTCTTATCTATTAAATAGGGATAATATGGTATCTATTGCTTAGAGCTATTGTGGGGTTTATGGAAGATAATCCATGTAAAGGGGCTTATCCCACACAATACCAGACATCTGGTTCAGTAAATGACTACTATTTATTATTATTATTTAAAGATTTATTTTTTTTGAGACAGGGTTTCACTATGTGGTCTAAGCTGGCATTGACCTTGTGATTCTTTTGCCTCAGCCTTCCAAGTGCTAAGATTACAAGCATGTGCCACTACATCTGATTCAAAGAATTTTGTTATATTTCATTTGATTCGCATAATGTTCTTGTAACATTGGCAAGGTAAACACCTATTATTCTACTTTAATTGATGAGGAAATTAAGGACTGAAGGCATGGGCTTATCCAATCACAAGCAAGTGGTATGGGTCAGAGCCAGGACATAATTTGTGATTTACATCATTCAAATGCATTTTCTTATTTTTTAAAATATTATTTATTCATTTAGAGAGAGATTGGATGCACCAGGGCTTTCAGCTTCTGTAAACAAACTCGAGATGCATGCACCACCTTGTGCATCTGGCTTATGTGGGTCCTGGGGCATTGAACCTGGGTCCTGTGGCTTTGAAGGCAAGCGCCTTAACTGCTAAGCCATCTCTCCAGCCCCGTTTTCTTATTTTTTGCATGTGTATGTAGTATGCATGTGTGCTTGCACGTGTGTGGGTGCATGTCCACATGTGTGTGTAGGCCAGAGGTTGAGGTGGAGTATACTCCCTGATCTCTTCTCTCTTTATCTTACTGAGGTGGTGTCTCCTACCTGAGTCCAGAGCTCCCCTTTTTGCTTGTCTATTTAGCCAGCTTACCCTGGGGATTCCCTGTTTCCACCTGCCATATGCTGGGATTTCAGGAAGCTACCGTGCCTGCCTGGCATTTACATGGGTGCTGGGCATCCCAACTTTGGTTGTCACACTTGTGAGGCAAGTGCTTTACCAACTGTGCCATCCCCCAAGCCCCTCAATGCATTTTCATAAGAACCTCAAGGACTCAAGACTGTAGGATTCAATCTTTCCTTCTTCCCCTAATGACTCAAGGAACCCAACTTGAGGAAAAAAAAAAAAAAAAAAAAGCAAGCCTGAAAAAAGATCTGGTATTTGGAGTCACAGAGAGATGCATAGGGAAGGTTGAGGCACGTTGGAAGTTCATGGCTTTACCACAAGCCCTTGGAGAGTCTCACATTTCACCAGGCTGCATGAGGCAGCAGTGGTGTGGAGGTGTGGAGGTGTGTGTCTGTTGGAATGAATGCCCATGAGGTTGCTAACTGTGAAATTTTTCTTAAATTCTCTCTGGCTCATTTCCCTCATCTAACGCATGCAGATAATAACACCATTTACCTATGGTTTGCTGTGAGATGTAAATTTGATAACAAGCAAAGCATTTAAAAATATGCTTGGAGTGTGCTCAATAATCATTCACTGTAAATAATTCCATCTTTCTGGGACTTGCTTTTCTCCTCTACAGAGTAAAAATAATCAGTTGCTAAGAATTTTCTTTCTTTCTTTCTTTCTTTCCTCCTTCCTTTCTTTCTTTCTTTCTTTCTTTCTTTCTTTCTTTCTTTCTTTCTTTCTTTCTTTCCTCCTTCCTTCCTTCCTTTCTTTCTTTCTTTCTTTCTTTCTTTCTTTCTTTCTTTCTTTCTTTCTTTCTTTCTTTCTTTCTTTCTTTCTTTCTTTCTTTCTTTTTGGCCAAATTTCAATTGTATAAGGCAAAGAAAATGCCTGGCACAGCGCAGTAACTAAACAGAAGTGACAATCACTGTCACCACAATGGATGATGAAGATGACAATAGTAATTGTGGTGTTTCACTTTCTTTCTGAGCCTTAACTTTTTCCATTAAAAGCAAGTCTCCTGCCGGGCTTCTAGCTTCCTCTTCTTTCCACTGCCATCCCTGGTCACACACAACCTTCCCAGTGTCTGGACCCTTTTGGCAATGAAGACCATGTCCTCCAATTAGACCAATAGCTCGTCAGCTATTCTGGTGCCTTCCACATTACATTGACATCCACACTTCACCTTGAAGATATGCTAATTGCAGCAGGGATCTGAAAATTGCCCAAAACACGGGTTTGCAAGTCTATAGTATGCTAGGAATAATTGCAAATTTAATTCCCTTTGAGAAGATGTACAAAACGCTGACCACTCCCATCAGTCCAGAAGAAATTAGAATTTCTGAAATCAAGTGAAATGAACCAAATGAAAGGAGGAAAGATTGCATCTCAAAGGAAAAAAGCTCTCAACTCTATGATTCAAAATCTCCCTGAAAAAGTTCAGAAGCAGTGATTTTAGCTCTTTCATTTATGTTAGGTAATTAATTTTTCAGGATTAATAATCTGAAAAATAACTTGTGCAATTCTATTTTTAAGAGACAAGTTTAATTTAAAAACATAAGTCAGTAAAAACAGAGTGGTAGGTAAAAAATCATTGTGATGCATTTTCATTGAAGAAGCATGAATTTAAGCTGAGTTTGTAGTACTGTTGCAGAAGAAAAAAATACAATCTTAAATTTGAAAAACAACTTTTAGCGAGGTATGTTTTATGTATCATAAAATTCTCCTATTTCAAGTGTATGATTCAATGATTTTTAGTAACTTCACTGGTTAGTACAACAATCGCCTTAAATCAGATTTATATTATTTTACTCCAACAAAATCCCTCATGTTCATTTGTAGTTCATTTGTAATTGATCCCCTATTCCTACCCCCAGCTTCTGACAACCACTAATTTCCTTTCTTTCTCTGTAAAGTTTTCCTCTTCTGAACATTTCATATACATGGACTCTCTTGTATATGGCTTCACTTAGGTAGTATTTTTTGTGTTGTTTGTTCTGCATTTGTGTGTAGTATATGTGGTGTGTATGGTGGTGTGTGTGGTATGTGCAGATGTGCTTATGCAGGTGCATGAGGATGCCAGAGGAGAATGCTGTGTGTCTCCTACCATTGCTCTTCTGCATGTTTTCATGAGACTATTATTGATTTCAGAGCTTGCCATTTTCATGAGCCCCAGTTACTCTCCTCTGTTCTCTGTGGTTCCAGGCAAGTGTGACCATGCGCAGCTGCTTACTTGGGTGCTGGGGAATTTAATTCAGTCTGGTTCAGGCCTCGTCAGGCCCTTACAGCTTGCAAGGGAGGCCTTAAGTTCTGGGCTATCTCTCCAGCCCCCAAGGGTGATGATTTTGAGGTTCATTCATCATGATCATGTGCCAGAAGTCAGTTTCTTGTTATTGCTTTACAGTATTTCATTGTGTTGAAGAACCACCTGTGAACTTATCCATGCACATATATCCACATAGATCATGGCGTTTTAGGTTGCTTTTGTTTTTAAAAATTAATTAATTAATTAATTGGGGGGGCAGAGAATGAGTGCGCCAGGGCCTCTACCCACTGCAAATGAACTCCAAATGCATGCACCATTTTGTGCATCTGGCTTGTATGGGTACTGGGGAATTGAACTAGGTCCTTAGGCTTTGCAGACAAGCACCTTAATCGCTAAGCCATCTCTCCAGCCCTGTTCTTGGTTTTTGCTTGTTGTAATATCACTTAATTTGTACAAGAGCAAATGTGTTGGCAATCAAATCCTCTTTTGATTCCCCTCTCCCAAGCCCAAAGGATCTGAGAAGTTATGGAATGAAGTGTCACTATTATTCTGAAGTGATGATTTTAAAAACATTTTTCATCAGTGTGGTGGTTTAAATTGATTGCTAACTTGACAGGATCTAGGATCACCTGTGAGGGATTATCTAGGCTAGATCTGCTTCTTAGCATACCTGTGAAGGATTATCTTAAAGTTAATTGAAGTGGGAAGAAGACCCACCTTCACTGTGGTAGTGCCACTCCATGGGCTGTGGCCCTGGACTAAAAACAAAACAAAACAAAACACCCCAAGAGAGATGTTTGAGCTCCAGTGTTAGTCGCTCTCTGCTTCCTTATTGAATGTGAGCAGCTGCCTAAAGCTCCTGCCGCCATGCCTTCCCCACCATGAGGCACTGTAACCTGGAACTGTAAGTGGAAATAAATTCTTTCTCACTTAAACAGATTTTTTTGTTAATTATTTTTGTCCAAGCAACATGAAAGTAACTGATATAATTATTACATTTTAATTATAGAAAATAATGAGCTTCATGTGACACTTTCACACCTGCACATAACATATTTTGATCACTATCACCCCTACTATCCTCTTTCTCTCTCCCTCCTCTTCCCTAGCAGTTCCTCTTGAAGTCTCTATCTTCTTCAGTTTTCTTTACTTCAGACCAGCAGTATTTTCTGCCTAACCACATGGGCAATTGGGAAGGGAGTCAGTGTGCATTAAGAGAATTAAACTCTCAAGTCAGATTCCTCACTCATAATTTGCCAAATTCCCCCTCTGTCAAAATTTCCTTCTCAGTCCAATTGAGGCCATACATCAAAAGCAAGTGGGCAAGGAACATCTGGTTGAAATTATTCATTCCTTCCATTCTCACCCACATTTTGAATACAAGTGTGCTGCTATCATGAAATGTATCAAAAGCTGAGTTGGTTGTACCTTCATGGTTTATGCTTTGCTGAAACAGAATTATCCATCGTGCACAGAGTAGTATTTGGAACCTCAAGTGGCTCCTAAGGATCTAGTTAACAAAGTGAGGGAGAGATAGAAAGAAGGAGAAAGAGAAAGAGAGAAGGAGAAAGAGACATTCAAGGAAAAAAGAAAATGGAAAATAGAAATTGATTTAGCTCCAGATAGTCTCAATTGTATAGTATGCATTTGAGGAAATCCTTTTTTCCATTTTCTTCTGAATAGTCAACCTTCATCAAATAATTATTGCATGCTTATGCAGAATCTTAAACTATTAGCCGGGCATGCACAAATAAAATTTATCTTCATTTGTTTGGTCATTAATGGTATTTATCAAGTAGCAATTTTGTGCAATATATCCCAGATACTAGGGGCTTAAAAGTGGTGCATGCAAGTTGGAGGGATGGCTTAGCGATTAAGATGCTTGACTGTAAAGCCAAAGGACCCAGGTTTGATTCCCCAGGACCCATGTTAGCCAGATGCACAAGGGGGTCACACACGTCTGGAGTTTGTTTGCAGTGGCTGGAGGCCCTGGCATGCCCATTTTCTCTCTCTCCCTCTCTCTCTCCCTCTCATTCTTCCTCTGTCAAAGAAATAAAAAAAAAACAAAATTATTAAAAAAAAAAGTGGTGCATGCCCTGGTGGAACTAGCAGCCAAAGGAGAGAGAGAGAGAGATAAAGAAAGTAAATGAGAAAATACACAAAATAAGGACAGTGAGTGAGAAATTTGAAGGAACAAAGAAACCAGGGTGCTGAGCAAGAGTTTAATGAGAGAGTATTTTAGATCCCTGAGGAGTGCCATTTAAGCTGAATCATAAAGGAAAGAAGGGGAAGGAGAGTAAAGGAGTGAGGAAAAGAATGTTCTAGGTGGAGGCAAAACCAAGTGTAAGGGCTTAGGGACGAAAAGCCAGCTTGCTTCTTGCCCTCAGAGATATCATATGCTACTGAGGAGGAAGACAGACACCATACCATGTATAAGTGACCTGTTTTTAGAAATACAGAAAACAAAATATGCACAGATGCTATGTGGATTAGAAAGAAGTAGCTTTGAATGACCCTTCATATGTAAAAGAAAAATAAGACTTCATGACTAAACTGATGAATGAACATCAGAATGGACAGGTGGATAGATGACTGACAGACTGATGGAACGCACAATGGAAAGGAGCCCCTTTTGAGAGGTGGGTAGAGGTGGACTTACACACATTGTACAATGCAAAGGCTGCTAAGGAGAAAAGGCTTATAGAGTGAATGGGAAGGAAAGGGGAAGCGGGTTGAGAATATTTTCCAGCCTTGTGCCTTTTTTCCCCTTTAGGGGCTAACTTCGAGTTGCTCCTTGAATTCTAATTTGAAGAACCCTTCCCTACACAATTTAGGCAGAAAATGAGAGCATCCTCCACTTCTGTGACAGCTGCCTGGCGAGCAAAGGAAAATTAATTAACTGGCACGGATGGCCTGTAGGTCAGATTTTCCACATAAATGATGCATAAAACAGTTGTATTTTTAAAGATGGGATTCATCTTTAAAAGCAGGGGAGGCAATATATGTGAACCTCAAGTAATTCAATGAAAATTGTCTTTAGCTACCAAGTCACTGATACACACACACACGGGCGCGCGCGCGCGCACACACACACACACACACACACACACACACTCACCCCTACACATACACTTCTTGCTTTACAGAAAAATTTTCTCTTAGAAGCTTAATAAGAGAGACAAAGGATTTTATCTGGACTTTATCCAGGTGACAACATTCTCTGGGTTATGCCATATGACAGTCCTGTGCATTATGTGATAGATGTCATGGGTCAAGGCCAAGTAGACTATCAGTATTAAAAAACTACACGGTTTGTACCCCTCACAGCTGGCCAATTTTCAACCTGATGGATTCTCTGTACACCTAGAGAATAAACAAAGGGTGTCCTGGAAGCCTGAACTTTTTGATTTTCTTCCAGAATTATTTACTTCTGTTCCAGGTGGAAATGAATACATTCCATCAATGCAGGAACCCCAGAGAGCAAATACAATTTCCCACAGCACAGCAGTGACTCCAGAAAAGGCCCTTAAGCTCCCCACTCACGGCCAGTAAAGTCTTTTTGTCCCCCCTGGTATCATTAATAAAAATGACACATGGAACATTTGCTCAAGTGGCAAAGTGGGACACTCTTGGTTCTAACCTTTGTTTAAATCATTCTCCTATTATATTTTATCCTTTCATTTCAAAGTGAAATTAACATACCTAGAGGCCATAGGAAGGCAGTTACGACAATAAGCTATAGTCCCAAATGGCTTTAATAAGCTCTCCATGGGCAGAGAGCAATTGCCTTCTGCCAGGCAGAGGCTTCTGGGTAGGCTGTGCTGAGGCCTGGTCCTGATGACAAAGAGGATATTGAAGTGTGAAGTGGAGCCGGGAGTGTGGAAATTGAGCTTTTACTCCTTTGAATGGCTATTGCCTTCAAAATTCAAGTTTCATTCTTTTTCTCTGGTTTCATTGCCAAACAAGGAATTTTCTTCCAAAAGACCTCCCTAGGCCATATCCTCTGTGCTGAAAGCCCTGAAGTCCCGCACTTATCACTGTTGTGTTGCGGACTGAAAATATCCTATACATTGAAATTATTGTGTTGACCTCTTAGCTGGCCTCTGGGTCTTATTCTGCTGATTATTTTTCCCTTTATACTTATCTATAACCTAGGCATCTAGTGAATAAATGAGTAAGGATGTTCCCAAATTTGCTTCTATATTAGGATTTTTCTGGCATATAAAACTTCCTTTTGCACTTCCTTTGTTTTTATTACCACCGAGTCTACATTAATTTCACTATGTATTTGATATTTCTTCAACTAGCTTCCTGGGGGAAATTTTTGTCTTGTGTTTTGGGTCGAAACTCTGTGCCCCTTGCCTGGATTCTTATAAAAGTCAGCCTGCTCTCCACGTTTATGTAGATCTGACTGTTTTCTAGGTGTGGTCCAATGAACATTGCAGAAACTAATCCAGCTGTTTCTTGTAATAAAATCAAAACCTTAAGTAAAACTTTGAATTTCTATTTTTGTGAAGAGAAAACTCAAGCTCCATGGACAGACAATATCAATATTGGAATCCCACTGTGAAGCGCAGACATCTTCTCTCTCTCTTTTCCGGCCACCATGACGTGAATTGCTCCTCTGCTACACTCTTCCTGCCATGATGAATGGAAACCTCTCAAGCCATAAGCAAAATTAATCATTTTTTCCTTTAACTTTTTCATCCCATCAGTTAGTTATTTGCTCACAGCAATGCGAAGATCTAACACCAAAATGGGGTTATTGCTGTGACTCCCTCACCATGTTGTTCATAAGCTTTTGGAATGAACTGGTTTTCAGAAGGAATTTGGGAGTTTGGAGGCTGTAGAGGCCCTAAAATGCTATATGTGGCACATAATGGGTACCTCTGGTGGGAGCTCAGACCAGAATGCCCATGGAAATGTGTACAATGAAGACTGTGTTCATGGAGTTTAGATGGGAACAAGGATTCTGTTGGGAATTGGACTAATGACTATTCATGTTACATTATGGCAAAGAGTTTTGTCTGAATTTTGCCTGTGTTCTGAGATGTTGTGGGAGGCTGAAGCTAGGTGAAGCTAATTAATCACCATACTAAATAATCTGACAAGAGGACATTTCAAGGCATCCCAGCGGTCAAGTTGTGCCATTGGTCATTGCTAGCTACTTTAAAACAGATTCTAGTGCTCGCTTCGGCAGCACATATACTAAAAATTGGAACGATACAGAGAAGCATGGCCCCTGTGCAAGGATGACACGCAAATTTGTGAAGCATTCCATATTTTTTCTACCCAAGATACCTTACATACCCAGCAAGCACCTCCTAGACTAGCCACTAGGATGGAAGGGGAGGGAGGGGAGGGCATCAAAGGGGTGGGAAACACAAATCTAGACCCAAATGGCAATGGTACCATAATTTTCTACTTACTAAAAGACAGACCAAATGGCTGATCCTTCACCAGGCCCTTACAGAGAACACCTGAACCACAAGACACTGGAGAGGGTATGATCAAGACTAACCTTAATCTTCTACATCTTCCCTCCCTCACTTCCCCTCTCCCTCTCTCTCTCTCTTTTGTCTCTAACTCTTGTATATTAGTTATCTTTTCCCTCATTTTCTTAGTGGGCAATGACATGTAACTCCCAGAACCAGCATGGGGCTATCATCCACAATGAGCTTTTGATCAGAGAGACCTACAAGGTTTCCTAAAAGACAGACAGATTTCTGTCAGAGTACTTGATGACCCACCAAAGGCTAGTGATAAGACCCTACTGCTGAAGACACCTTATGTGATTGACATGCAAATTAGAATGGCATGGCTGGAAGTTGGAAGAGAGTCAGTCCCCAGACAGTCAGCGCGTCTAGTGCCAGAAGGTGCTACATGGGCGACTGGGGGAAAATGACCAATATCTGTCGAAGCAGCGCATGGTCTAACCTACTTAGCAGCAAATAACTTGTTGTGATGCCCACACAAGTGCAGTGGTGGCACACAGCCATGGTGGGGAACCAACTGCTCTCAATTCGGCTAGCTGATCCCCTCACTAGTATGAGACCCATAGCTGGAGCTGGGAAACAAGTCAGAAACATATCCAAACATAAACCCACTCTCCAATATCAAGCTACCATCAATTGTGGGCTACAAGAGGGCCTACACCTATTAAATTCTCTATAAAAAAGGGTTATCTCATTTGTCCTGATGCTAACTTACTCTCCGTTGGAGAATCTGCTTCTCTTTTTCAGATAGATGTAGATCCTAAGGAGAGAGCCACCCCATCATACCTCAAAAGGGCCCCGGCTGAAACTAAGAAAAATTGGAGAAACAAGCAAGGGCGCTGTTTTCCTGATGAACCGGATACCAGCACAAGGGGGAAGGAGATCAGCATAGAGAAAAATCAACTCCTACCAAATCAGAGAGCCAGAGCCTCAGAGCCCCCCAACACCTCATCACTGAAGCAGACCCAACATGGCTCAGGGAAATTTTGCGGAAGAGGGGGCGGAAAGAATGTCAGAGCCACATGTTGGGTCCTGATATGCAGAGACATTTATCTTACCCATAACTGTGGGCTAACTCCACAATGCATGACCCGTATACCTCAACAAGGAGGGGCCAAGGGGAGGGGGTAGGTCATGGATGAGCCTAATAATGGTACCAAACTGACTGTAAAAAAAAATAAAATAAAAAAAATAAAAATGAAAAAAAAAATAAAACAGATTCTAGACAGTGACAATCAGGAGCAGAAAGAAGACTAGAAAGGCTTGATAAACTTGCAGCTTGGTTTGGAAAGCCAATGTTAGAGTTAAGGTCATTTGTGCTTTGTGAAGAGATTAGCACCCTTACAAAGTAGACAGTCACTTTGCATGGGGACAATAGTAGAGATGCCTTGAGGGTTTTTGAGATCTCTTCCAGATGCCGTCTATTGTAGGCACAGTGATACAAAAATGTAAATCATTTGAAAGATTTTGCTTTCAGCACGCAGAGCTTTGGGTATTTCCTCAGTATTTAGTTCACTGTGCTCAGTCACCCAGGTACTTAGAGGCCAGTGTGACAGTGATTCAAGGGGGCCTGGTTGCTACTCAGATTGGTTGCACACCTTGGCATTATCTGTGTCATGTTGATTTTACAGGTATACTGAATGTGAGTGATGGGGTCATGGAGGCTTCTGCCCATGTGACAAAGGAAAGCCTTAGTGTCCAAGCCATGCATGACAAGGTTGGAATCCTATAGGCAGTTCTCAAGAGGATGATATATGAGGATGTGAAAGTAAGGCCTAAGTTACAATGGAGACACCAATGTGTTGGAGGTGTCAGGAATGTCTGCTAAGGAAATCTGTGGACAAGTGGATCCAGCCCAAGAGAGAGGTCATGTTAAGTGGGGCTTTCTAGCCTACTGAAGCTCACACCATGTGCTTTGTATATTGGATATGGAGGTTTAGGATTTAATATTTGCCCTGCTGGGATTTAGTCTTACTTTGGGCCAATCCTTTCTTGCTATTCTAATTATCCCTTTGGATTTAGAATGCTTACTCTGTGACATTGTATTTTGGAAATATATAACTTGTTTTCGACTCTATAGGGGCTCACAGCTAAGAGCTTGTCTCAAGTCTCAGAGGAGACTTTAAAAAATATATATATTTATTTATTTGAAAGACAGAGAATTAGAGAGAGAGAGAGAGAGAGAGAGAGAGAGAGAGAGAGAGATTGAGAATGAGCACACCAGGGCCTCTAGCCACCGCAAATGAACTTGAGATGCATATGTGCCACCTGCTATAAATTTGGCTTTATGTGGGAACTGGGGAATTGAACCTGGGTTCTTAGACTTTGCAGGCAAGTGCCTTAACTGCTGAGTAATCTCTCCAGCCCCTTAGAGGAGACTTTTAACTTTCAGCAATGTTGTAACTGTTAAGACTATAGAGACTTTTGTAAATGGATTGAATGCACTTCGTGTTATGAAAAAGATATGAGCCTTTTGGGGCATGGGTTGAAATGTTATGCTTTATGGAGATATATTTGCATGAAATTAATAGGGGTACATTTATGATGATTAATGTTGAATTTCAGCTAGATTGGATTGAGGAATACCTAGGATATTAATAGAATATACTTCTGGGTGTATCTGAGCATTTTCAGAGAGGACTCACAAGATAGATCTGCTCTGAATGTGGACGGCATCATCCCATTGGCTGGGGCCCAGATAGAATAAAGGAATACAAAGAGAACACCAGCTCGTACAGGCATTCTCTCTCCTTGCTTCCTGGCCACAATGATGTGAACTGCTCTGCTCTGCCATACTTGTATAAGCAGGATGAACTGAAACCTCTGAAGTTTGAGCAAAATACATGCTAAAAAAATCCTCCAACTTGCTTCATAATCCATAGCTGTGTGAGACACAATTTAATTATCTGAGTCTGTGTTTATCCATCATATAAACAGGGATAATACTGGGAGCTGTTTTTCAGATCAAATGGTATAACTCATGAAATGTATAAAGCTGAGTCCTTGGCATTTAATAACAATTAATATGTAATTGTTTGTTCCATTTAAAAAATCCAGTTTTGGGTTGGAGAGAAGGCTCGGTAGTTAAAGGTGCTTGCTTGTAAACCCTGAAAGCCTGAAGGTCCTGGTTTGATTTCCCAGTACCCATGTAAAACCAGATGCACAAAGTGGCACATGAAACTTGTTTGCAGTGGCAGGAAGCCTGGCATATCCATACTCACTCTCTTTCTGTCTGCCTCTCTCTCTCAAATAAATAAATACAATCATTAAAAATACATTTTCCTTTTTTCTTCCTCTTTTCTCTCTTTCTTTCTTCTTAACTCTTCCCCTTATTTAAATTTATTTATTCATTTATCATTTCACTAAACAGGATTAGGTTAGACTGAGGATAATATATCAGAGAATTTTCTACCGTGTAAGAAATTTAAAACACGTTTCCTTTTAGAAATTTAGCTGTTAGCAGGACCAACAATTTTTGCTTTCACTAATTAGTACAGTACCTGTGCAGAGAAAAATTAAAAACAGCAGTAGAATTACAAGATCGTGGAGGCCACAGATCTCTCTTTAGTATCAGAGAGTGATGAAAAGGGGCCTGTGATCATACTCTCTTGAGTGTGCTCTGATTTCAGAGAACCTAAGCTTTCACAGGCTGATTGAGCCTTGCCAGGCTTGCTATTTCTGTTTTCATACTGTGGGCGTCTTCTCCAACTCAGGATGGTCCCCTTAATACAAATGATCTTGCTATCGGATTCTGGGACTCTGCAAGTTTTTATTGCTTCTTATACAACAGTGCATGGTCCTCATTCCTTCTACCATTCCATTATCCCAGGATCACATGCCTGCTGACTACTCTTTGCAAAGGGCAAGTGAGACACATTGATGTCAAGGGGACATGAGGGGAAGGCTGTAGTATGAAGAAAGTGGATGCTCCATGCTGTTCATTTTAGCATGATATTTGTACCAGAGTTGGTCATTTCCTTATCAGCAGGCTCCCTTGGCAAAAAATTCTAGTCAGTAATGTGACAATAACCTACCTTCAACAACTTAATGAGTATGAATTACATATATGTTTTGTCTTCCATGAATCAAGAGACATTTTTTCTTTCTTATTTTTCACAGCAATGTCCCCCAATCTTGCCCAGATTCTCTATTTATGAACATGGGAGCAATTATAGTCATAACAGGACAGATAACTATTAGATTTTGGAGCAAGTTGGATTTATGGGTCAGAGAAACATGAGTTCAGAGCAGATCCAAACAGTGCTATTGGACATAGACTTAATCTGACACGGAGCTGTAGAATGGGTCTAGATTCACGAACCTTCAGTATTGTGAAGAAGAATGGGATAAGGTGGTTTGGGTATTGGGCCTGGAGTTATTGCATGGTAGTTATTCAGTGGAGTTTCTCCCACTTTTTCTCTTAAACAAACCATAACACCACCCATGGGAGGGAGTATCCTTGAAATTACTGGAGCTTTTGTCATGCGAAATTGCTTCTGTCACTCTTGGGGCAAGAAGAGGATGCTTTTATAGTTCAGCAGGCTGTTTCATCCTAGGGGTCCGAGTCCTGACTTGCCCAGAGCCTGTGGATTCTCAGAAAAGGCCTGAAGTGAGTAGACAAGCAGGCACAGAGCAGATTTCTCACCACTACTGTCACACGAACTCCACATTCAGAAGTGGTGCTCAGACAGCTGCTGCATCAGGCCCTCTCTAGTATCATCCTGAGGAGTAATAAATTAAATGTAATGTCCATTTTCTAGGACATGCTTAGTTTTGCTGCGCAAAAAGTGGCATGGGCCTCCTTGATTTTTTTTTTGCATGTATATGTATGTGTGGTGTGAATGCTTGTGCACATGCATATTTGTATGTGTATATCTTTCTGCTTCAACCCCCTGAGTGCTAAGATTACAGACATACCAAACTCTTGGGTGATTTCTTTTCATTGAAAATATTTCCCCATTATGTATCCATTCTTTTTTCTTCAGTGAAAGTAATATATATCTCATGACAGAGAAAAGTATTGTAGAACTTTGTAATTTTAGTGTGTATGATGTATGTCAAAATGCATATTTTGAATGACTACCAGAGGTGTGGGACTAATTTGTACATAGGGGGTGACATATCTGGTCTAGCACTTATGATGGCCATGACCATAGAGGATGGAAATGGGTGGGGGTGTGAGACAGGTATACAAGTGGCACTTCTTGCACCTGTATGTTTGGTGTGAGTGTGTATGTGTGTGCATGAGTGTAATTCTGTGAGGACTGGTACTTCTGTGCTCTATACTATGTACACGTTTCTGCCCTGTGTGTATAGTGGGGATACACACATGGAGCTGGGAGTGTGGATATACATGTGAGTGTCTGTATCCACCTTTGTGCCCATTACTTTTGCATCTTCCAACAGCAGAGCTCAGATATGCTATACTTCAGAGAAGTTCTTAAAAAGGAAAGCTTTTGCCCTCTGTGGTTCAGCTGTATGGAAATCACAGCACATTTCCTGTCAGGGTGCCCATTGCTGGAGGTGACTTTGAGGAGATCTGTACAACCATCTGAGGCATGCTGAGACTTACCCTTGCAGATTGGAACATTCCAGAGATCTTATTGTTCCATGTTAAAAATCATAGCCCTGACTTTGCTTTTTGACTTCATTTTTTATACCCCCCCCTCCAATAATAGAACCACCAGGTTTCCACTTTAGCCTTTTGTTGACTCACATGCCCCAACTTTCATAAATTTGAAGGAGAATTAGAGAGTTGGCAGCAATTAGAGATCTTTTAAAAAATGTCTAAGCCAGCTTAGATGTATTTTCTCAGGAATAATATGTCATGTTAATTTGAGGGTCTGTTCCGCCCACAGCTTTGTATTTGGCCTACATTGAAAGGCTTTATGCCTCTGCAGGGAGGGGTTCCATTATGCACTCATTAATCTCCTTAACAGGGCTGCTTGCTATACAATATCACCACCATAGCTGACAGTGACCGACTATGTTGTACCCTGAGTGTCCTTTTCTATGAACCTTCCTTTCTCACCTAAGGGATAGAGGAGTGTGGTGTTTTGAATCAGATATCCCTCATGAATCCATGTATTCTGAACACTTGTTCCCCAGCTGGTGGCCATTTGGGAGGTGGAGCCCTGCTGGAGGCGGTGTATTGCTGGGGCTGCTTGGGAGTGTTATAGCCAGCTCTCCCTTGCCGAAGTTTGGTTCACTCTCCTGCTGTGGCAGAGGTGATGTCCAGCCTCTGCTCATGTCATGCTTTCCCTACCATTATGAAACTTCCCCTCAAGACTGTAAGCCAAAATAAAAACTTTCCTCCCAACAGCTGCTTTTGGTCAAGTGCAATTTTTCCCAGCAAGGAGAAGGTAATTGCAAAGGGGGGAATTCCTTTTGAAGTCATGGTTCTTTGTATTAGTTATTGTAACAGGTGGCACATCAATCCAAACTTCCTGTGCTGTGTAAAGACTCCTCCATTAGACTGCAAGATATCTGAGGGCCAGGTCCCAAAGCACCTGTCTTTGGTTGCTAAACACTATGTACTTAGCAGAGGGAATACTGGACTGAAGGAAGGTGGAAGGAAGGAAAAATTGAAGTCTTTAGGAAATAATGGTAGCCTTTTCAAACACTTTCACTCAGTACCAGTGACTGTAAGTGCTTCATGCTATGACCTCACCCAATCCATTTACCAACCCTATCAAAAAGCTTCTATGACTCATCCCAGGTTACAGTGAGGAAATAGGCACTGGAGGGTCATAAACCTTGCCTAGCATCACGCAACTTATTAATGGGAGTAGGCTGCAGACCCAGGAAATACACTCTAGATATAGACTTATGATTACCTCCCTCTTGCCTCTCCAGGCTTTGCATTCTGCCTCTACTGGTCTGTGTTGCTGCCTGTGTGACACAGGAAGAGGTGACTTCAAATTCAGTCCATGTCATTTACTGAAGTATATTCCCCCCCTTTTCCATCTTGTATCAGTAAATACAGTTTTTTTGGTACCAAATGTTGTGTATCCTCTTCTGTCTTGGTTAAACTAAAAGGGAATTAATTGGCTCATAAATAGTGTAGTTCAAGTGTAGGGTAAGGTGTCTTGCATGACTGAACTATGTAGGACTTCAGGATGTTATCAGCCATCTGTCTTTTTCCACCACTAAATTCTGCTTTGTTCAGTGGGTAATTTATTATCTGATGGGCTCTGAGTACAGCAGAGGAAAAATAGTTAAAAACAGCTTTGGAGACAAATCTTTGGAGTCAGTCCTATGGCAAGCTAAACTTTGTTTTCCCCATGGTACCTACAAAAGTCCCAGGTATGGTTCTCATGGGTTTGGCTTGATGTATGAACATCTTGGACATGTCACTGGGAGGGGATGATGGTGTGCTCAGCTTAGCAGGGCTGGTCTCATCTGTCTTCCCAAACTGTAGGGGCTGGGGATACGGAAAGAGTGGGTTCACATAGACCCACTGGGTATGAGTAGCATGTGTTGGTCTTTGCCTGAACTCGTCCCTATTTTGTCTTTTTTCCTTAATCTGTACAAGTGAGAATGGATCTGAGGTTACTCTGAAATAAGTGCATTATACTCTCTTCCATATTCTGGGGAGGATACCACAGAGGAAACTGCATGCTCACCAGACCCAGAATTTTCACCTAACACCAGCCAGTGACTTGCTCTGGGCCAGAGATGGACACATTCCATGACAAACAAAGAACCATTAAAATTTGCAGTGAAAGTCAGAGTTATAGCCCTGGATACAGAGAGACAGAGGAATCTTTATCATTGAGAAGGTGACTGTATTTACAATTCAAAAAGACATGGCTTAGGGTTTTTTTTTTTTTTAAAGGAGAACTATGTTATTTACAACATCAGAGTGAAGGAGCATTGAAAACATCCTATATTTGCAAGGGATTATTGATCAAAAAATAAAACAAAATGAACAGTGCTTTGGAAGCACCCTTCCTCCCTCTCTGATATTTCACATATGCATCTGAGGGAGGGTCTTGTTATTCAGATTTAATCACATCATTCTCTGGCCTAATGATTTCTCATTCCTTACCAGCTAAAATTCAAATAAAATTTTAGACGTAATAAAGGAGCTAGGCTAAAACCTTTAGAGACTATAAGCAGTGAAAGTATTATGGTATGTACTTCATATGTAATAAAAGATGAAAACAACACTAAACTGAAAAAGTTATGATTTTTCCCTTGATGACTACTTATGGATTTTGCTTGTGTTTGTAATGTCAGATTTTCTTTTTCTATATCCTCTTGAGTTCCAGAACATTTGCCAAGTCTATATAGGTTGTCTGTTGCCTCCCTGCCTTCAAACTTTACTGTGCACATTAATCACATGGGTCTCTTTTGAAAATGCAAATTCTGACTCAGGAATCTAGGATGAAACCTAGGAATGTTTTATTTTTGGTAGTTCTCAGATGATTCTAATGCTGTTGCAGCAAGCAAACAGACCATTTACTTTTTCTACCTTGTGTTTCCATCATCCTCTGCTTCATGGCACTGCTCAGTTTCTGGTTGACTATTTAACATATCAAACCCTTTCATAGGCTCTGCTCATGTCACATCCTCCCTCTGGTACCCAATGCCCCCTTTACCCATCATATTATTCTTTTTAGGACAGGAGTGAATGAGAGTAGCTGGATCATTGATCCCCAAACCTGGGCTTTGCAACAACCCCCAAATCCTAGAGATTTATAGTTACCAGGCATCTAGGAATCTCTGTTTCACAAACATTTCAGGTGAGTTTGATGATTCAGCAAACATGAAAATCAGTGCCTGAGTGGATCCATTTTTTTTTAATGCTAGCCATGATAATAAATAACCTTGATAGTGGAAGACATCAAAGTTTCCTTTCTTACTTTCTATCAGGTGTGGATTAGCATAATCATGAGAAAGGGAAATCTTTGCTCCATGCACTTGATCAGGGACCCAGGCTTTCTCCAATGGTTCTGTTGACCATTATTGTCTAAAAAACCCTAGGCATCTGGTTAGGAAATAAAGAAAGATTGAGAGTGGAGCTTGGAAGCTGGCTCATAATGGCTTCTGAGAGCACATTGCTAAATTTTTAGGAATCTTGTGAATTAGTTTCTACTATTTTATTTTATTTTTCAGTTTTTATCTTTTGTTTGATGTGTATATGTATATGTGAAAGTCAAAGGGTAATTTTGGGTGTTGTTCCTCAGATGTCCACCATTTTTTGAGACAGGGTCTCTCACTGTCACTGGCCTGGAACTCAGTAAATAGGCCAGGCTGGTTGCCCAGCGAACCACAGGGATCCTCTACCTCTCCAGCCCAGTGACTGGCATTTATTTACTTTCTTTTTGTTGTTGTTTTTTGGGGTATGGCCTTTCTCTAGCCCAGGCTGACCTGGAATTCACTATGTAGTCTCAGGGTGGTCTCAAACTCATAGTGAAGTGATCCTCCTACCTCTGCCTTCCAAGTGCTGGAATTAAAGGCGTCCTCCTCCATCATGCCCGACTACCTTTTTTTTTAATGTGGATACTGGGGTTTGAACTCAGGTCCTCATGCTTGCAAGGCAAATACTTTACTGACTGTGCTATACCCCCAGGCCCATAATTAGTTTTTAAATGCAAACTAGGTTTCTAAATCTAGACTACATAAACACTTAAGTGATCATATAAAAAACAAAAAAATTCCTAATTATATTATTTCATATTTACCGTTATCTATACTCTGGATGCTATATCAATGTGTCTATATGGTACAAATGATATGGATTAGGAGCAAGGTAGGTAGCTTTTCCTTAATAGGTAGTAAAATAGAGACTGGATCACAGAGACATGGATGCCACCTTGCCTCTCCTGGCAGGACTAGAACTCATGTCTGATTTAGTCTTATCCAAGATGGCTTTATCAGCATCCTCCTAACTCCTCCTGAGCAACAGCAGGTAACAGTAACAACAGCTTCTGGTTTCTTCCCCAATTTCTAAGCTTAGCACCTGTGGGCTGTCTCTTCCCGAGTCAGCCTCCTAGGCACTCATCAGCCAATCAGGTTCTTCCTTATACACCCACCTTGGTGATGAGGCTCATTCTAGTTGGATGCCTGATTCATATGAATGGACCTAAACTATGTGTGTAAGCCCCTTCCCTTCTTCACCAGGCTTCTGAGATTTTTATTTCTCATGGAAGGGAAATTCTTCCCTGGTCTTTCCCTCTCCCCTCCCAGAATTGAGGGGAATTCTTTTTGCTTTGCTATTTTTCTCCTCTCCTGTTTCCACACTACCCTTACTAAATTCTCATCACTTACCCCACTCCATATCTGTGTTTTCCAATTCTTTGACACTGACAAGGACCCATTATTGGAGTTCATGAGCCACGAGGGTCTTCTGCATCATTATAGAGATCTAATCTCTCCCAGAGTTCCAATTCCACATCAGACATACTGCTTAATACATCTCAATTTCATGTTCAGTAGCATTATGACACCATGTAAATACCTCAGAATCAAAAGGGGAAGGCTTGGCTGGAGTAAAGACTCAGAGGGTAAGTGTACCTCCTGCTCAAGCATGAGGGCCAGAGGGGCCTGAGACTTCCCAAATTCAATTATCCAGAATCCATGTAAACAGCTGGGCATCATGACTATACATGTCTATAACCCTTGCCCTGTGGGGAGCAGACACTAGATAATTGTCGGCATGAGAGGAGGCACCCAGTGTTCTCCCGCCACCACAGGTGAGCATATGAACATTGCAGTTGTGCACAGGTGCCATATCAGCACATATATGTGAATACAACAAACACACACACAAAACCATCACTACCACCACACATACTATGCATAAGAAAAAATCAGAAGGTGAGAATATGTGCACCATAGGAAATGGCAAATGCTGCAGAAGATGAACCATCTTGCCCCTGCCTCCCAAAGCAGATGTAGACCCAGATGTGACATACATCGCTTTGACACATCTGTCATCAGCCAAAACTCAGTCATATGACATCACCTTGATGTACAAATCTGGCTGGGGAAGATACATTAGTCGTATTATAAGAATGAAGGCATTTGTAACCCTGTCACAAGATAACTCAGTCACTGCAATGGCTCCTGTAAAGCACAGGGCTGTGTGTAGTCACAAAAGGCCCATACAACACTACATTAGAGACTATCTCTATAAAGACAGGCTGAGGGCAGGGCTAGTTGTTAATATATGCATTTAGTATTACTACTTAATCATGTACATTGCCACTGCAAAATTTTCCCTTTTCTCAAGACATGCAATTTTATATTGATCTTACATTTGTGAATCAGGGTATAGTATGTCAATGAGAACACCTGCCTTTGAGGATAAACATATTTAAATATCAACCTTTTGCTCTGATTGGTTTTGAAAGTTCTACTGATTAGACACAGGTATTTTAAACCATAATTTCTTAAAAAGAAGCCATCAAAATCAGTTATATAATTAATTATTGAATATCTCATTCATCAGAATGATCAGAATTCTCACACAGTAGTGATATATGTGTGCAAACTCACCTGGTCTCAAGCAGTCTCAAGTATATAATGACCTTTTGGTATTTAATGTAGACCAGGATATTTAATTTGTACTCATAATCTCTTTGTTGTATATACTATTTGAAGCTTTTAGATGGGACGGTAGATCTATCTACAGCATGCGTCTTGCACGTAAAGCTTAGTGAGACCAGGCTTCTCTGAACCCAGTCTAAACCACAGGATCTCACTTCCATATGGACTGCTGCAATATAGGGAATGAAACATGATAAGGTGTCATCTCAGTCAGAATGTCTGTCATTGAGAAAACAACAAAGCTGGTGAGAAAAAGAAAAAAACCCTTCTACATGGCTGGTGGGACTAGGAAAATCATAATAGGGCTTCCTCAAAAGCATAAATATGGAACTATCATAGGATTCAAATATCCCACTCCTGGTCCATACCCACAGGAATCTAAGTCAGCATACCACAGACGATGAACATCCATGCTTGTTGCAGCACTATTCACAATATCAGCCTAGATGTCTGTGAACAGATGAATGGTGAAGAAATGTGTGGCATGTTATTATACACATGACTTTAATCCAGCCATTAAGAAAAGTGAAAATCATGTCATTTGAAGGAACGGATGGAATTGGAGATCATTACGTTAATTAAAATAAGCCAGAGTCAGAAAGACAAATATCATATGTTTTGTATCATCTAGGGAATAATAATAATAATAATAATAATGACTTGAAAATGGAAAGAAAGAGGAAGAACTAATTAGGGATAGAGAGGGCACCATTCAGGGGCGATATGCATTGGTAATGGGGGGTTGTGTATATGACCAAAGTACCTTATATATATGTATGAAAATGCCACAATGAAACTCTTATAAAATGAATATACATCAAAGGTAAATAACAAAAATATTCAAAAGAAGAGCCCCTGAGATGACAGTCCCTTAGTCAAGTTACTAACATTTTCATACTGAGCAAGGAAATTAAAGATGAGGGTGAGTTATACCCATGGGAGTTATTATTTAATGCTTATTAATAGTTATTCTGCTTACTAATAACATAGAATATCGATAGTGTCTTGGATATGGACAAACTATTTTAATCACTTTTTCTCCTTTGAGAGGAGCTAGAAGAGGCACTGGAGAGGTTGTTTCACTCTGTCACTATTGTCTTAAAGAACAGGTCTTATCAAATAAAATATCTGAAGATATGAGCAAATGAGGGTATTTTGTCCATGGTGTTATTCAATAGGATGGAATGGTTTTCCACATTAATCATCTCCCTGAAACAAAAAAGGAAACATTTTATATTAGTTATGTATATAGTATGTATACAGCCCAGATGGTACCATCTCTAGCCTTCTCCCTGTCATTTCCCCCATGAGGATTGTGGGTGTTGCATTGTGGGGGTGGCCATCAGTTGTGGGGGAGAGGCAATGTCTCTGTGTCTCTGTGCAGAATGACCCAACTTATGGCTCTAACAATATTTCCGCTCCCTGTTCTTCGAATAGGCAACTTTTTTTTTTAAATTGGAAGTTTTTATTTTGGCAGCCAAGACATGGGTATTTGCAGATCTCCAGATGTAATCAGCCCAGGCAGGGCACCTGCTGCTCCACTCCGAGATCCGCAGCCGCTGTGGTCCAGGTGATGTTCCCTTCAGCTGCTTTGTCATGAATGAGTGTGGCAGGGGTACCAAGGCCAGCCCATTCCACGAAGACAGTACTTCTCTGATGAAACTTTGGCTTGTTGGACTCCCTATTGGCCTTTACGCATGATTTTGTGCAGTTTAGGATGCCTCAAGCCAACATACCTCCCATACGCTTTCATCTGGGATCAGACTGAGTAGTGCTCTGATGGTTTTCCGAGGCTTTTTAGCTCCTTTCTCATTTTCTTTCACATCATTTCTTCTTACAACATCCTTGAAGAGCTGGTCTTGGATTAACTCCTTTTTATATTCATTAACTTTATTATAAATGGATATATAGAACTTTAACTTTATTTTTAAAATTAGTTATTTCTCAAGTGGTGCATTAAAGCATGAAGATAATACTTATTTATGGACTACCATGTGAGGTTTCAATATTGTATCATATCTAAATCAGTTTAAGCATATCTACTGTCATAATATTATGTGTGTGATGAAAACATTCAAAATCTTTTTTTTAACCTTTTGAAATATCCAGTACATTATCATTTTCTCTCATCATCCTACTGTGCAATAGCACACCAGGACTTCCTATTCTTATCTAACTATAATTTATGATGGTTTTTATGTAGAATACCTTTAACCTGAGAGCTTAAGAAGTACTTGCATAAAAGTGATTTTAATAATTTTATTTAAAAATACATAATTTATTATGCCCTTAAGAAAGACTAATGAAAAGTATCTAAATTTCCTCATAGTTTTTTTGCCTTATTATTTAGCTTTAATTTTCCACATTAAGGGAATCTATTTTACCCTAAATCTGTTAAGTTTAATGAGTTGCCTTCAAGAAATGTTCAGTTTAAGCTTTATTGATTGAAAATACATTTTCTCAGAGGCTATGTTTTTAAGTGATCACAGATTTGGTGTAAACTGAAGAATGGGATTTTTCATGTTGTAGCTTAGAATCAAATAGTGGAAATTTGGTCAGGCATGGTCTATCTGTTAGCCTCTCACTCTATTTTTCTGTCATTAATTTAGTATTATGAAAGTTTGGCTTATATAGTCTGACAAATGTAGTACTTCGGTTGATTATCATAATTTAGGATGATGTACAAGACTACCATTTCAAGCAGGAGGCCCATACAATCATGGGAGTGTTGGCTGCTTTAAGTCGGTTAATGGTGAATGAATGAATGCTTGGCTAGGTATGTTCCTCTCTCAGGTGGTCTGCTAAGGCATGCTGTCCAAGTTCTAATGAAGCCTCAAATGAGCATGGCTCTGTTGATTCTGCTGAAGACGAGACAAACAGTCCTGTGGATTTTAAATAAGGAGGCAGTTCATTTCTTGCAAAATCTCCTGCTGGGAATTTTGTCAGGTGAAAAATCATTAGCCCTATTAACTATCCTTGTATTGTCATATTCAGCCTGAAAATTTATAGTAAAATGAATAAAATTAATGTGTGTATGTACTTGATGGCTTCTCATGTAGATACATCTCAACAGATACTAAGTTGATGATGACCATAATGATAGTCTGTACAAGTATGTTAGTGTTCATAAACCATGTCTACAGGCAATTTCAATTCTACTTGTTATTCTGAGATATAGGTGAAGTTATCTCTATCTTACAGAGGAGAGGATGGATGATCAAAGAAGTCAGTGAGAGAAACGATTCTCCAGTTCATCAGGGAACATAAATTGAAAGGTGTGGTGATACTTCCATGTCACTTCTCTTTTTCCGTATATTTTGATCATGTATTCAAATATATAATGTATTCAAATAAACATTCTATAATTTTTGATGTTAAGTAATTGTCATCAAGTTTGAAATGGGCTCATTCCTTTCTCTCTTAAGATTCAAGAAGAAAAATATTTTTGTGTGTTTATAATATGCTAGGCAATGTTAATCATTTTAATGTAAATGATCTCACTTGCTTCCCATGATAATAGTGTAATAACAAATAATTTTCACTTTTACAAGCAGTAGGAGGTTTTCTAGAGCTAAAGTTCTCTTCAATGTTTTCTGAGAATGTTAAGAGGAAAGAGCAAGCTATTGTGGAAGACTAACTTCATGTCAATTTGTATAATATAGGTAGTTTATCCTCTTTATGCTGTTTGATCCATTTAATCCCATGAAGTAGCCAGTACAGGTCATAATAGCCTCAATTTTAGAGATGGGCAAGTGAAGTATAAAAGAGGCAGTGTTCCCACTCACCCTTTTGGGGTATGGATGGCCTGAAGCAAATCTAGTAAACGGGAAGAAAAGATAACTTATCGGCATGACAACAGGTGGCTAAACATTCACCTCACAAAGACTCACAAAGGATGAGCTTATCCAAAACACAAATTAAAAATCCCCCCAAACTTGTAATTGTGTTAACTTACTAGCACATCACAAACTGAAGTGCCTTTTGTGTTCAACTCTCCCTTACAAATCCTCTTGACTCCTAGTGTCTCTCCTCCACCTGCCCAGGTGCTTCATACTGCTGCTACATTCCTAGCCTTGGTCATAGAAGCTGCTTTCTTTATGCTTTTTCTTTGTGTGCCATGTGTGTGCGTGTTTGTGTGTATGTATGTGTGTGCTTGCGCTATGCATGGTATATGTATGTGGTAGTTTGATTCAGGTGTCTCCCATAAACTTAGGTGTTCTGGATGCTAGGTTCCCCAGCTGATGGCAACTGGAAATTGAAGCCTCCTGGAGGTGGTGTAATGTGGGGGTAGACTTACGGCTATTATAGCCAGCTTCCTCTTGCCAGTGTTTGGCACACTCTCCTGTTGCTATTGTCCACCTTATGTTGGCCAGGGGGTGATGTCCACCCTCTGCTCATGCCATCATTTTCCCTGTCATCATGGAGCTTCCCCTCAAGCCTGTAAGCCAAAATAAACCTCTTTTTTCCCATAAGTTGCTCTTTGTTGGGTGATTTCTACCAGCAATGCAAGCCTGACTGCAACAGTAAACTATGTGTGTGTTATATGCACATGTATGTGCGCATGCAATGCACCATGTACTCACCTGCAGTGGCAGGAGTGGAACATGGGATGTCCTGCTCCATAAATCTTCTGCTCATTTTTTTAAAAACATTTATTTGAGAGAGAGAGAGAGGCAGACAGAAAATGAGTGTGCCAGGGCCTCCTGCTACTACAAATGAGCTCCAGACACATGTGCCACTTTGTGCACCTGACTTTATGTTGGTATTGGGGAATTGAATCAGGGCTGTCAGGCTTTGCAAGCAAGTGCATTTAACTGCTGAGCCATCTCTCAGCCCTCTTATGCTCCTTCTTATTTGAGTCAGAATCTCACTGATCCTGCAGCTTGCAGTGTTTTTTTCTGTGAGCTCTAGTAATTCTAGGGTCCCTGCTCCTTTATGGGATTGGGATTACAGATGGCCATGCCCAGATGTTTATGTGGGTTCTGGGGATTGAATGCCAGTAAGCGGTCTCTCAGAATTCTGTTGGCTCTCATGTTTGCACAGAAAGTGCTCTTAACGGTTAAGTCAACTCTCCAGCAAGCAGAAATGTCTTTATGCAAAGGGCAGAGGTTAGTTCATACATGTTCAATTGGCAAAATTACCATGGATGAGCAATTAGTGTGTGTTCAGTTCTAAACATGACATCTACATCATACCTCCCAAGGCTCAGGGCACCTCACAGAAGAGGGTACAAAAAGAATGCAAGAATAGAAGAATGAGGAGGGTTGCAAAAAGCTGTCTTCTGAATAGACATGGCTGTTACACTTGTGAGCTCATAGCAGATGTGGTTTTCTGCACAAGATTGAGCTGGCAATTATATCATCGTGGATGCGAGGGTTCATGAGACTTCAGTCCTCCCAGGATAGCTAGTGGCAGCAGATGATTGCTGGGAGGCGGGCATCATGTCTTCCCAGGTGCAGCCACTGGTGGCTTGTCCACTCTCCAGCAAATAACCTCCCCCCCATGATCATGCACGCCACCCTAATTTAACTCAGTGGATAAACAAAACCAAAAACCAACCAACTAAACAACAACAACAACAAACAGGCATGAAAGTAGGATGGGATATAATGGGAAAAGTAAAGGTTTTAGTGGGAGGAGGAGTGGGATTA
Organism: Dipus sagitta; assembly: GCA_036346955.1. NCBI lineage: Eukaryota > Metazoa > Chordata > Mammalia > Rodentia > Dipodidae > Dipus > Dipus sagitta. Next base: position 240,361,818 of record CM070770.1, read on the forward strand.
AAATGCATTGTATACATGTATGAAAGTGTCAAAAATATGTCAAAAAGGAAAAAAGAAGGAAAAAAAGAAATCAAAACAAAAAAATGAAAAACCGCCTGGAACACAACTTCACCAATAGTGGGTGTTCAGGAATGTGGATGAATGTTGAAAATGCATGCATGCATCAAAGAATGCAGATGATTCAATTCATTCACGAAAAAGATCAATTTTTAAACAAATTAAATTCACTTACATAAGAAGAATCCTTTTAGCTTCTACCCAATTTCAAAGTGGAAAGTTAAACACTTTTCTTTCTCTCTTTAGGAGGATTCAGAATGCTGAGGCACTCATGATTGTCTCTCTCTCTCTCTCTCTGCCTCTTTCTCAAATAAATAAATTTTAAAAAATTAAAAATATTTTTATCTATTTGCAAGCAGAGAGAGAGAGAGAGAGAGAGAGAGAGAGAGAGGGAGAGCGAGCGAGCGAGCATGGATGCACCAGGACCTCCAGTCACCACAAAGGAACTCCAGATGTATGCGCCTCTGCATCTGACTTTATGTGGGTACTGGCGACTCAAACCTAGGATGTTAGGCTTTGCAGGCAAGCACCTTAACCGCTAAGACATCTCCCCAGCTCCTGTCACACATCTTAATTAATAATAGATCTAATTATTTGTTTATTGCTATGAATTTCAAACATCAGATATTAAGCTGCTAATAAATTATTAACCAGTTTTTAAATAATAGCCTTATGAACAAACATGTTAGATAGACAAACTATGCTATTTCTTAATCTAATTCAAATACAACAAAATAAGAAATATTGTCAGTCCACACCACTTTGATCATATTCTTCTTTTGTCTTTTTTGTTTTGTTTAGTTTCACCACAGGATTTCACATAGCTCAGGCTGGCCTTAGACTAGCTATGTAGCTGAGACTGACAGTAAACTCCTGATCCTCCTGCCTTCATCTCTCAAGCGCTATGATTGCAGGCAGGCACCACCACACCTGGCTCTGATTTGATCTGTGGTGTGTGCGTGTGCACGTGCATGTGTGTGTGTGGTATGCATGGCCATAGCGCATGTGTAGAGGTCAGAGAACGACTTTTGGCATCCATCCCTATCTTGTTTGAAGCCAGGTCTCTTGCTGTTTACTGCAGTGTTTACCAGGCTATTTGGACCATGGGCTTCTGGGTGAGTCTCCTGCCCTCACCTCACCTTTTGACATAGGTACACTGGGATTATAGATGCCTGTGCTACAGCACCTGGCTTTTTACATGGATTCTGGGTTCTGAGTTCAGATGCTCAGGTACTCACACTTGGTCAGGTTCACATTGCTGGCAGAAAACACCTGATCAAGAGCAGTTTGTGGGGAAAAAAGGTTTATTTTGGCTTACAGACTCGAGGGGAAGCTCCATGTTGGCAAGGGAAAAAGATGGCATGAACAGAGGGTGGACATCACCTCCTGACCAATATCAGATGGACAATAGCAACAGGGAAGCGTGCCAACACTGGCAAGAGGAAGCTGGCTATAATACCCATAAGGCCAATTCCCACAGTACAGAGCCTCCTGGAGGCTTTAATTCCATGCCATAAGCTGGGCACCTAGCATTCAGAACACCCAAGTTTATGGGGGGGACACCTGAATCAGACCACCACAGGTGGCAAGTGTTTTATCCACTGCACCATCTCCCCATCCCTTGATTGTCATGTTCTTGACATAGTCTACTTTTTCCTTTCCCTCCCCACTTTGTCATATGGAAAGTAAAGAAGTTGATAGTGACTCTGCCTTCCTACAAAATCTTACACTTTGACTTTTCTACATGTTTGTCCTCTTTCCTGTTCCTTTCAACATTTATGTAATGAAAATAAAATGACAGTCAACATGGAATTTATGAAATTTGCCTTAAACATAAGGTAATAAATACAACATTGCCTATACATGCTTTTTTGTGCGTGTATGTGTCTATGTGTTCATACATATGGGTCCACGTGTATATGTGAGTGCATGTATAAATGCCTGTGCGTGTATGCGGAGGCCAGAGGACAACCCATGGTGTTGTTTCTTAGACATCCTCCCTCTGTTTTGAGATAGAGCCATTCACTGGCCCAGAACTCTCTAGGTAGGCTAGGCTGGCTGGTCAGCAAGGCCCAGGGTCTGCCTATCTTCACCTCTCCAACATTAGGATTACAAGCAAGTGTCACCACACCTGACATCTTTTAAAAAATGAATTCTGGGGATTTAACTCAGGTTCTCATGATGGAAAAGCCACTTTACTGACAGCTTTCTTTCCAGCCCTTAAAAAAAAACAACCAACCAACCAGCCAACCAAAACCAAACTATGTTTGAGCTAGAGGGGAGGGCTTGCACTTCCTGTGCAGGTATTAAGGCCTGAGGGAACCTGAGACAACTTGAGTTCAAATCTCCAGAACCCACATAAAATAGCTGGGCATGGCCACTTATGCCTGTAACCCTAGTCATGTGGGGAGCTGAGACTGGGGAATTGTTGGGGCTCTTGGATGGCATGCTCCATAATCAGCAGGAGAATCCATTGCAAGGAAAAATAGGTGGGTTAGTGATGGAGGGATCACGTGTTGTTCTCATCTGGCTGGTACAGGTGAGCCCACCTGGCACTGCAGGCCAGTGTATAGGGTATTGCATTAGCACACACATACCACATGCTACAAACACACAAATCACCCCTTTTATTCAACTGTAGTCTCAACTGTAAGATGGGATGGTAACATATTGAGCTAAAACAAGGGACATAAAAGTTTCCAACAGGGGTTGGAGAGATTGCTTAGTGGTTAAGGTGCTTGTCTGCTAATCCTAAAGACCCAGGTTTGATTCCCCAGTACCCTTGTATACCAGATGCACATGGTGGCACATGCATCTGGAGTTTGTTTGCAGTTGCTAGAGGCCCTGGCACACCCATTCTCTCTTCCTTTCTCATTGCAAATAAATAAAAATGTTAAAAAAATTTTAAAAAGTTTCCAACAAAATTATGATTCAGTGTTTTACATGAATAAATATTCTAAATGTAGATAAATAAATATGCTATTTGATTCTGATATCAGAGTGTATATTTGCTTATTGCATATGACTCGTGTCCTGGCATGATGATTTTGGCGTGTGTGAGTCAATGAAAGAATTTTTCTTCTAAGTACTACTGTTATCTATCTACTTAATGGGAGAATTATAAAGTACTTTATCCAGAGCAAACACCCTTGCATGAAAGAGGAGCAGACTATGGTAATTTATGCACACATTCTTGCCAATGATATAAATGCCCCCTCTTTTTGGATGGAAGCTCACCCGGAGCAAAATTTGTCTCATATGACACTACATACTGTACTCAGATTTGCAGCCATAATCTTGTCAGAGTAGATTATCACATGATTGGAACAGTAAAAAAAATGAATTGGGTTTTAAAGTTTTATGAAAAAGTACTTATATTGTGGAATAAGACTTTTTAATGGAGTGTAGGCATTAAACAGACCTTGTATTAGGCTCTGAAATTAATGGGTCACTGTGTAACTTTCTAGTTTTCATAGCTTGATAAGATTAATGCTTGCTTATATAGCAAATTCAATGGCTCATTTAATTTCATATGAATGTTTAAAGTCAAATTGCTTTTGGATTAAGTCTAAACTCATTATTCATTTTAATGTCTGAAAGAACTTTCATTTTTCTTTCACTTTATTTAATCAAGTGCATCATCATTAAGTAAAGGCTAAGGACCTAGAGAGCTCAGAATCATGTGAAAAGGAAATTTATTAATTTACATTGAAAAGGGCTTTATTTGTTATAAAATTTATTTAGTCTCTTACTATGCTTATATCTGGTGCCATTTGAAAGAGAGAGAGAGATAATCACAGGCTTTTGGTCATGCCTTAAAATATCCCATTGAAAGGCTGCCCATGTGGTTGCCTAATATTCAAAGTGCAAAGATTAGCATTGATTTTTATTTACACATTTTCATTCATTCTCTTAGTCTGCAAACATTTTAAGGGACTGATCAAGCACTGTGGAGGATTCACCAATGAAAAACACACCTGCCTGACTTAAAAGGGCCCAAAAGCCTGCCAGGGAGGTGGCTGAGTTCTCATCTGCACAATGGGGTTTTATTTGCAGATCTCTAGGATCACTTTCCAAGTCTTGAGGTTCCACAGCTATGTCACCCTTTGGTTTATGGCTAGAAAAGGGAGAAATAAATTTATCCTCAAACATATTACTACATGAATTAAAATATATAACCCACTAATTTGAACTCACTTGAATCCTGTTTTCACATAAAGAAAACATTATTGCCTTCTTTTTTTTTTATCATTTCATGCTTGGAAGTCAGTTATGTTAAGCATTTATTGAGCACGTGTTTCAAGGACTTGGCCCCGTCCTGAATGCAGAGGTGGTGTGGGCTATTTTGGTCATGGCTTTGTTTACATGATCTATAACAGTGCTTGGCATGTGGCAGGTGATCAGTAACTATTTGTCAAAATAATGAGTCAGAGTGAAAGACTGAATGCTCTTCTAAAATAAATAAATATTTATTTATTTGCATGTGCTTATGTGTACTCTAGGGCCTTTTCCACTGCAAACACCAGACCCTTGTGCCACTTTTTGTGTTCAGTTCATGTGGGTGGCTTAGGAACTAGACTTGGGCTGGCAGACTTTTCAAGCAAGTGCCTTTAATCACTGAGCAATCTCCTCAGACCCCTGAGTGGATGCTCATATTTCAGTTACTCATGAAGAAGTAAAGGTGGTAGGGATTATCCTCATTTTGTGGATAATGTAACTAAAATTTAGTGAGATTCAGTGATCTTCCAAATGTAATAAAAATTGAGTATCCTGTATCTAAAATGCTTGGGACCAGTAGTATGTCAGATTTTAGATACTCTTCATATTTTGAATACATGCATAATGAGGTATTTTGGGGTTCAGACCCAATTCCAACCAAAATTCTTTCATTTCATATATACCTTGTGTTAGTCAGTTTTCTGTCACTATACCAAAATATGAAAAAGAATCAAATTCTAAAAATAAATATTTGAATTTTGTTCATAGTTTTGGAGGTTCCAGTCCACATTCACTTGGCCTTGTTGCTTTGTATTTGTGGTGAGGCAATGTGTCATGGCTGGAGCATGTGGTATAGCAAAATCACTCACCACATGGTCAGGAAGCAAAATGAGGAGGCACCTGGGGTCTCACAGTTCCCTCCAGGGCACATCCAGTGACCTAAAGACCTCTCTAAGCCCTATCTCTTGTAGGTTTCACCACTCAGTGGTACCACCCAGTGGATAAGTCTTGAACTCATGGGCCTTTGGGGATATTCAAGGTCTATACTATGAAGTGCACCACACAGACATGGTCTGGAGGTAAGTTTATGTAATATGTGAAGTAATTTTGTGCCTGAGACAAAGTTTTTGTTTTATTTATTTATTTTTATTCATATGTAAGAGACAGAGAGAGAGAGAGAGAGAGAGAGAGAGAGAGAAATAGAGAGAGAGAAAGAAAATGGGCATACCAGGGCCTCCAGCCACTGCAAACAGACTCCATGTGCACATGCCACCTCATGTATTTAGCTTACGTGGGTACTGGGGAATTGAACCTTGGTCCTTAGGCTTTGCAGGCAAGCACTTTGACCACTAAGCCATCTTTCCATCCCCTGAAACAAAGTTTTATGGCATGGAAATTTTCACTTGTGTCCTCATGTCAGCACTCAAAAAGGTTTGAATTTTTCAGTATTTTTGTAGTTTAGATTTTCAAACTAGTGATATTCAATCTTTGCAGGTCCCACAACATGGCTGAGTTGGAACCTCAGCCACTGCCTATTCTTTTATCTTGATGCAAATAGAGACGATAACTTTGATATCATAGCAGTCCCCAACTTTGACAATTTCACTGAGAATTCCTTCTCTAACCCAATTAAACCAGAATTACACTTGAATTGAGTCTTGGGTTATGCATTTGAAAAAATTCTTTATGATTCTACTGGCGGCTAGGGACCACTATCTCAGTGGCTGTAGGAGCAGAGACAATGTTATTTGCAATTCCCTTTGCTTCCAAACACCACTGTTTGATGAATGTAACTTGTCTCTACAGAATGCACTTGAGTTGAGATAATGTAGTACAGACATGAAAAGCCAAACATCTTGTGGTACACAAATTAGTGGGAGAAAATATGAGCAAAGTACAACAATAATATGCATGAAAATGTCGTAATGGAACCAATTAGTTTGTACACTGACTAAAAAACTAAAATAAATGAATTAATGAGAATTTCCACAAAATTACCATGTAATAATACTCTCTCTAATTTCCACTCCCTCCTTCCTTCCTTCCTTCCTTCCTTCCCTCCTTCCCTCTGCTAAAGAAACATTATTCTATCACTCACTAAACAGTAGGGAAAACCATTCAATAGGGAAGAGAGATTAAACTTAACTTCAAATACAATAAAGACCAATGGGGACTTATAGCTGATGAGCACAGCTATAGCAGATGGGAGTATAGTAGGAGGGAGGTGAATGGAAAATTACTAAGAAGAGACCTTAATGATAGGCAGAGTGTTGCTAGATTGGCCTAGCAATGTTCTTGCTCAAGAGAAGCTAAAGACAGACACCAAGGGTATGGGATGAAGAATGTTATCAGATATCAAGGATGGGGAATTCTCCCTAAACTGTCTTAGCAGGAAAAAGGCACAATAAGGGATAAGGTCAAGGGCTAGTTTAGAAAGAGGCTTAGCAGAGCTTAGAGGAGTTTAACTAAAATTTGATTAGATGTTATGGTTTGAATCTGAAGTGTCTCCCACAGGCTCTTTGTACCCAGCTGGTAGTTCTATTTTTATTTTATTCTCTCTCTCCCCCTCCTTCTTCCCTCCCTCCTTCCCATCCTCTCTCCTTCCTGCCTTCCTTCCTTCCCATCCTTCCTTTCTTCCTTCTATCCACAGACTTTACTATGTAAATCAGGGTAGATAAACATAAAATCTATAATACATATAATTTAGTGCAAGTCGTTCTGAATAGTCAAAGCTATAATCATAAATGTGAGGGATACCAGTGATCTATGGTAATAGATAGGCTTCACCTGCATTAACATCTTCCTGCAGCTCATAATTACACTGAAGCTGTTAACTCAGGTACTCTTGGCTCTTGAGAACCTCAAACGTCAGCATGCCTGTTTATAATGAACACCTGGAAAAGCTTGTGAAAACTAAAAATGTAGTGAACGCAATCCACAGGAAGAGAGCCACCCCTACCCTGGGCACAGGTAAAAATATAACTTGGGTTTCTTAAAAATATGATCATAACCCATCAGCATATACTTGACACTTACTATAAATGAAGAATCAGAAACTCAAAGGTAGGGTCTAGCAGGCTGTATTTTTTTTTACACTTCTTGACAAGTTTCATAAATATAGACAACACACCCTGATAATTCCCTCCCAATACCCTCCTTTCCCCCCTTACAAATCCTCCCTCCACTAAATCCCTTCTTCTTTCCCACTAGTTTCTCTTCTATTTTAATGGCATCATTTTCCCCCTCCTATTATGCAGTTCTTGGGTAGGTAGCATTAGCCGCTATGAGGTCATGTGTATCAAGGCCACTTTGTGTCTGGATGACAGCATTGTAAGCACTCCTCCCCATCTTTTGGCTCTATATTCTCTCTGATACCTCTTCTGTAATGGTCCCTGAGCCATGGAGGGTGTGTAGAGATGCACTTTCACCTTATTTATTTATTTTTGAGGTTGGATCTCACTCTAGCCTAGGCTGATCTGGAATTCACTATGTAGTCTCATACTGGTCTTGAACTCATAGTGGCCCTCCTGCCTCTGCCTCCCGAGTGCTGGGGTTAAAGGTGTGCACAATCATGCCTGGAACTTTTGCCATTTTTGAGTCACCCCAGTGGTCATCACCATCTGCAAAGAGAAGCTTCTCTAACTAAAAGTGAGAGTAGCATTAATATATGGGCATAAACCTAAGTATTTAAAGAGCAGTTTGGTATGCATCACATGTTCATGTAGCCAAACAACAGTAGTAGTTTCCCCCTTAGGGCTTATGACTTCCTTGGCCATAGGCTTTTGACTGAGTTTTTTAGTACCACACATAAATTCCCTCCCTTGGAACAGGCAATTGGTGCCCCCCCCCCCCACAGACATGCCACCATTGTACCAGTTGGTACATTTTGCCTCGGTGGCCAGCTGTAAAGCTAGCACGGTCCACTGCTGGTTAAGACCTTTGATGACTTTCCTCCCTCCAAAGGCTGTGTGCTCCAAAGCTCTTTCCAGCATCCTGACAACTGTTTAATAGTCTTCCAGCTCAGCTATTCCTTGACTTCTCAGTGATCCAGAAGGCTGTGGTTTTTAGCAAGCCCTCTGGGCATGCACTATCATTTGCAATCAAGGGTACAACACTGGGTTGAGTTCTGGAAAGGTAAGAGCATACCCTATCTCCACACTTTTCTGACACCCAGTTAAACCCAAAGCAAAGCAGCCTCACAGCTGTTTCTGTGAGAGAGTGTGGGCCAGAACAGAGACGCTGAACTGGTGGAGCATGTCATCAGTACTGCCCTAGCCTTGCCTGTCTAGATCTGAGGGTTTACAAGCACAGTTAAGCCTGGGGTTAGGCTGAGAGCAATAGGGAATGTGGAGTTAGAAAGAGGTTGAAGTCCATGGGGAGGGTTATTCTTAGAAGCAAGAACCACCCAAAGTATGGATGTAGTTAGTGCTCAGCAACAAGGATGGCTGTATAGGGTGGCAAGGCCTATATGCCCCTAACATAGATTCTTTTCTTTCTTTCTTTTTTCATTCTTTTTTGTTTATTTATTTGAGAGCAACAGAGAGAAAGAGGCAGAGAGAGAGAGAGAGAGAATGGGTGTGCCAGGGCCTCCAACCACTGCGAATGAACTCCAGATGCATAAGCCCCCTTGTGCATCTGGGTAACATGGGTCCTGGGGAATAGAGCCTCGAACCGGGGTCCTTAGGCTTCACAGGCAAGTGCTTAACCGCTAAGCCATCTCTCCAGCCCTCTTTCTTTCTTTTTAATGACACTTTCATGTATATATATTTTGACCATATGTACCCCACACTATCCTCCCTTGTCCCCCTTAATCTCACTGTATTCCTTCTCATCATTTACCAGTGGTTGTGCCCTACAATAGAATGACTGCTACTGCCTGCTCCAGCAACCGTTAACTGTCATTAGCTCATAGAAAAAAAAAAAAAAAAAAAAAAAAAAAGAAAAAGAAACGATGTGACATTTCTAATGAGATTTCTAAAGCCCTTCCTCATTTTCCATACTAAGGGTGGCAAAACGTGATGCTTCTACCTCAGGTAGGTTGGCTTAGAGAAGCGTATTAGGTAATGAATTATTCAGGGTGACTTCCTGGGCTGGGGAGAGGCGCACCTGCCTGAGATGCTTATGGACTTGATTAGATTACATTTGTCAGCTGCAGCAGCCGCAGGTAACTCCTGATGAGAATTGGATTTCCCTGTGGGTAGTGGAGCCAAGCGATGTTCCAAATTTCATGGGGGCTGTTGAAGAGGTTTGCGAGGGTCATGCCTAAGAGCCTGCGTGGCAGTTGTCAAGATAATCAGACTATTTGTAATCACTATTTTCTGCTCTTCCCCCACCCCCTCAAAGTTCCTGAATGGGAATGTTGAGTAGCTAGGGAAAAATGACACATTTGTGTGCTAAAAATACATTATTTCCAGTTTAAGGATGGTGTATCTGTAGTTTTGGTGATAGAGTACTGAGAATGCCTTTCCTTCTCTCCATGTGGTCTACCTTGGGGTGCAGCTCTTGAATTGTGGATGTATAATGAACGAAAAATTTTCCTGCCCAAACCTTGTTTCCCTTACCAAACTGCTTATATACAGGTGGTTGTACATTTTGCCTAAAATGCCTTTTATTTTAGAAAAGTTTGCATCTTATATAGTAATCTCCTTTGGAATTGTTTTAACGATGATCTCCCAGAAATGCACAACATTACTTGTCCTGTTGGGACAGGGGTATCTGTAATGCTGCTTTTGGCATAGTCAGTGATAAGGCAGAGCTGAAATCATAGCATGTGGTAAAGTGTTTGAGTGATGGAGAAACTGGATTCAAACTCAGCTCTGGGTGACCTTAGGGAGGTACCTGGTCTTCCTCAGGTAGAGCTAATGCCCACTTATAACAAATTGTGGCAATAAATAGAATATTGTATATACAGAATGTTTTTTTCTCAGTGCTAATAAGGTCTGCATAAAAGTGTAAATTTTTTTCAGTGGAAATGCAGGAAAACAAGTTCCAAAATCTCTACCATTACTTTTCAGTCCCGTTTTGTTATCCACTCTGGGAGGAGCTATTAGAAGAACCAGGACTTACTTCCTTAGACAGATAGATATTAGTTCTTTTTCCTCTGACTCCTCTCTATTCTTTCCCTTTATTTTTCTTACTCCAACTCCCTCCATCTCTCTTTGTACCACCACTTTCTGACAGTTATCATGTGCCTCTGTGAGACTGTTGGTGACAGTGGGTTAGTAGGGGCCATCTTTACATGTGGAGACTATATGGGACTATTGGTGACAATGGGTTATCAGGGGCCATCTCTACAGGTGGAGAGCTTATAAAAATTGGCTGCAACACTTTCATTATGAAATTTAAGCCTTGAAAAGAATGGGTAGAGAGGCTGCATTTCTGGCCAAACAGAGTCAGAGATGCTAGAATCAGAGGTGCTGAACTCAACCCTAGTTAAAGGAATAATTTTACAGATGAATCTGTCTGGGTAAAAGGATGGTTAGAAAGCAGATCTAATTTTCAGTCAGAAATGGCTCCATGATGGAGAGAACTCACTCTCTTATCCCCAAGCTCCTTGCTCAGCCTCCTGACCCCCCCTTTTTTATTCCTCCTCATTGGACCTGATTTGCTGAATACTCCTCTCTGCCTTCAGCTTTGAAAGTGAGTCAAGGAGAGAATTAAGTAGCAATTCTAAGAGATAAAAACATTAAGAAATATTGCCTCAGACTAAAAAATTGCCCCCAGATTTTTCTCAAGTGCTAAGGAAATGAAAGCAGAAAATTGCTCTGTGCCATTTCTGGGGCCCACTGCTATTAGAGACAGATGATAAACTTCACCAAATTGGCACACCACGCAACCGGCTGGAACAGTTAGACATCACTTGCCCTTCTTAAAACAGAGCTAACATGGCAACAAGCTGATTGCAGCTAAATCAAACCCTCCCACTGAGCTCTTTTCTGGAGGCCAGTGGTTGAAAAGAACAAATATAAATATGTATGTGAATGTGGCCTGTATTCCTTTACTTATATTTGTCCCCCAAAAACGGGGGCCTCAGGGGCATAAGTGGCTTAAGTTTCCTCCTTCCTGCTTCACTTGGATGTGAACTCAAATTACCCTGATTCTTAGGCAGATTTGGGGTTTTAGACTCTCCTTGCAAGACACAGAGTGTTCTTGGAATCAAACCCAAGCATAAATCTGACCTCTGCTGTTTATTTATTATTTGCTTCCCTGGTGCTTAATTTGAAGGGCAAGAATTCTTATAGATTTATTATTGCCATTTCAGTGTGACTGTATGTATCAATTACTTTATCATTGCTGGGTGAAATACTGGATTGGAAGCAGCTTATGGAAAGAAAGGGTTTATTTCCCCTTACAGCAGTTTTGAGGGGAAGTTTTTATCATGGGAAGAGGCATGGGAGGAGCAGACACAGTGGAGTCACATCTTCACATCGGCAGGGAGGAAGTATAACACTAAAGAGCACCAAAGGCTGGACTTCAACACCTCAAGGCTTACCCCTACTGACACCTTTCCTCCAGCAGGGCTCCACAGTACCACCAACTAGGGCCAAGTATTCAAAAAGAGGAGTCTATGGGAGACATTTCACATTCCAACCATCACACTCTCCTTCCATTATGACAAAGTATTCTTTTAGCTTGTTTGATTTTGTTTATGGAAGTTGAATCTGCATTGGTACACGTGCATCAGGGAGTGACAGAAGGAGAGGGAGGGAGAGACTGAGGAAGGAAAGCAGAGCACCAATAAAATAAAGTAGAACAACAGAGACAAAAGTGAAGAAGGAGAAAGAGAAGAGTAATAGGGACTTTGGAAATTGAGAAAGTCCCTGGAGAGGATGTCGAATGGTCACAAAATTTCTGAGAATAGGAAGTGGTGGTGGGGAGTTAGACTTGTGGGCTTGAGCCCTCTTAGCATTTTTAAAAGCGAAGCATTCAAAGCCTGGATCCCTTTCTCATTCCTAGGTTTAATTTCATAGCTGAAGACACAGAGACTGGATCACAGGGACCATGGTTTATATTTATATTATGTACAGATGAACTTCTTTTGGCTTCATAGCTTTAAAACCAGGCCTTTCTCCTTGCATTTATATATGATGCCTCTTGAAATGCTATGGGAATTTTGGGTATCTTTGAGAGTGATAGAGCCTTTCTCGGCTCTTGGTTGGGCTTTAAAATTAAAAAAAAATTTTTTGTTTTTATTTATTTATTTGAGAAAGAGGGAAAGAGAGTGAGAGCAAGAGCGAGAGCGCATGCACAGGCATGAGAGAGAGAGAGAGAGAGAGAGAGAAAGAAAGAGGGAGAGTGGGAGGGAGATAAATGGGCACACCAGGGCCTCTTAGCTGCTGTAAATGAACTCCAGATGCATGTGCCACCTTGTGAATCTGGCTCACATGGGTCCTAGAGAGTCAAACCTGGGTCCTTTGCCTTTGCATGCAAATTCTTTAACCACCAAGCCATCCCTCCAGCCCCCCTTTTTTTTCTAGGTGGGGTGTCACTAGCCCAGGAATGACATAGAATTCACTATGTAGTCTCAGGGTGGCCTCAAGGCAATCCTTTGATCTCTGCCTCCTGAGTGCTGGGATTAAAGGCATGTATCACCATGCTTGGCTTGGCTGGGCTTTTAACTCAGGAGTTAGGGTGACAGATGCCCACGGCCACATAAAACTTCTGCTAAGTCAGTGGCCTCCAGGTTCTTGTCTGTGAATTTAATAAAATCTATGGACTACAGAAGGTAAGATTTAGGAAGATGGTATTATATAGCTTCAGAGAGAAGGGAAGAAGGCAGGAAGGGTCCCCAGAAAGTAAAGTAAGGAAAGCAAAGCAGAAAGCTCTCCAGTTAAAAGGAATCCCAAGTAGGTAATCCTCACTCGACCCAGATTGGGGTTTCTTGCAGGAATAAAGCCCTGCTGCATGGGGGTTGAGCTGGTCAGTCCAGTTTCCATACCAGGTGTCCATATGCCTTGTAGTCTTATACATTCTCACACCTGGTTTCTAAAAAGGGGGAACTCCTTCAGGGAAAAAGAGATAAGGCAAAAAACTGACCCTCCATTTTGACATTTCTGGCCTCCTATAAGGTGGAGGCTACCAAGGGAAAAAGAGATAAGAAAAATCCAAATCTCTTCTTATAGGCGCAAAGACATTTCCTGCTTTTAGGCAAGAGAGAAAAAAAAATGCTCACTTTTGGGGTTCTGTTACCCTTAACTGCCTAGCCAATTTCTCTCTCCTATTCTTCATCAGCAAGAGTCCCAGAGCTCTCTTCCTCCTTGCAGCTGGTCATGCTCAGACTAGGTCTTGGATTCTGGGACTGCCCCCAGGTATGGTAGAAGATAGCTCTGGGCTGAGAAGAGGGAAATCCCACTCTCTGCTCCCAACCAACCCCTACCTACTTCAGCACATCCCCCAAGACCTGTCTCTAGCAGGCAGTGTTCCTTTTTTTCTCATAAAACCCTCTCTCTGGCCCTGTCTCACTCTCTTTGGCTTTCCTGCTCCCCAGTATATGCCCTTCTCTAACCTCTATCTCCTTCTCACTCTCTTGGGCCTTCTTTATGTTTCCCTGACATACCATCCCCTTTTATCTCTCCCCTCTTTCTCTCTCTATCCCCATCTTTTCCCCTGCTCCCTGTTCCTCTCTCCTACTACCCACTTTTCTTTCACCCATTACAATAGTCTCAAAAACAAAACAAACAAACAAAAAAACCCATTTGTCTTGGTGCTACTATCTGGACCCTAAAATCTAACACTTCAGAGAGTTACATTTAAATGACAGTTGAGGGGTCAGGTTTCACATCCAGATCTTTCTAAATGCCAGTTCTATTCTCCTTGTCATTCTTCCATCTACTTGGATTCCAAAAAAAACTATGGGAAAAACAAACCAAACAAATAATTGTGAAGTAGCAGGAATCGCTTTATGAGGAAACTTCTTACATTGTCAGATTGTGGAAGGTTTAGGTGTTCACCATGACTGAATCATTGCCATATAGTCAATCACTCATCATGTACTTGTTCATTTAATCAGCAATTAGGTGTACATGGTGCACACTGAGGAGCCGTAGGAAGAAGTAGAAATAAAATAGAGATTCATCTAGAGGAACAGTTAAAAGCACTTTCTTGCCGGGCGTGGTGGCGCACGCCTTTAATCCCAGCACTCGGGAGGCAGAGGTAGGAGGATTGCCGTGAGTTCGAGGCCACCCTGAGACTCCATAGTGAATTCCAGGTCAGCCTGGGCTAGAGTGAAACCCTACCTCGAAAAAACCAAAAAAAAAAAAAAAAAAAAAAAAAAAAAGCACTTTCTTTGGGTAAGATGGCAGTGTAGTAGCCATGCCAAAACAGCCTAGGTGGAGAAATAAGCAGAAAAACAGCAAAAGGGCTGGAGATATGGCTTAGTAGTTAATGTACTTGCCTCCAAAGCCTAAGGACCCAGGTTCAATTCTCAAGTACCCAGGTAAGCCAGATGCACAAGGTGGCACATGTGTCTGGAGTTTGTTTGCAGTGGATAGAGGCCCTGGCACACCCATTCTCTCTCTTTCTGACTCTCTCTCTCTTGTTCTCTCTCTAATAAATAAATAAATAAATAAACAAAACATATTAAAAAACAGTAAAATACATTCTTCTACCAAAAAGTGCAGCTGTATAAGGAATTCTAAGCCACAGCAGAGAAACAGGAGAGACCCAGAACTTCTAGCATGCAGGAAGCACAAAATCAGCAGAAGCCAGGTGAAGGAACTTTCCACTCACATAAGACCTTGTGGCAGATCTAATACAGTTCAACAAAGAGAGACAAATGAATGGGAAGCCATGAATGGGAATTTCAAGACATTCAGGACACTATGAAGAGATTAAACGTAAGAATTCAGGGCATATTAGAAGGAGAATTTTACTCCAAAGGCATAGTAGGTATTTTCAACAAAATCATAGAAGAGAATTTCTCCCAAATAGGGAAAGTGATGCCAATACAGATACAGGAAGCCTTTAGAATGCCGGAGAAAATCAGGACAGAACCTCTCAGTGCCATATTATAATTAAACTACAAAACACACAAACCAATGAAAATATATTGAAAGCAGTTAGACAAAAATCATGCCACATATAAAGGCAAGCTCATCAGGATAACAGCAGATTACTCAACATAAACTTTAAAAGCCAATAGGGCTTGGAATGATACATTCCAAGTTCTGAAAGGTAACAACTGTCAACCAAGATTACTTTATCCAGCAAAGCTATCCATCCAAATTGACAGAGAAATAACAACATTACACAATAAAATCAAGTAAAGGAATATATGAACACTAAACCAGCTCTACAGAAAACGTTTGAAAGGATCCTTCATGCTGAAGAGAAAGAAAAGCACACACATAAGGAATTAGGAAAAAAATAAACCATACTCAAATTACAGTTAATACAAGAGAGTAAAAGTAAAACAGGAAGAACTACAAAACAAGAAGAATGGCGAGAATAAATGCACACCTTTTAATAATAACTCTTATTATCAATGACCTAAGTGCCCCAATCAAAAGACACAGGGTTGCAGAGTGGGTTAAAAAACAGGATCCTTCTATATGTTACCTCCAAGAAATCACCTTTCCATAAAAGATGGACACCATCTTAGGGTTAAAGGATGGAAAATGGTATTTCAAGCAAGTGGGCCTAGAAAACAAGCAGGTGTTGCTATCCTAATATCTAACAGGGTAGACTTCAAACCAATAGTAGTTAGGAAAGATAAAGAATGACAATTTATATTGATTAAAGGAACACTCCAACTGGAGGACATTACAAATCTAAACATATATTCACCTAACATGGGGGCTCCCAATTTCATCAAACAAATGCTATTAGAATTGCACAATTCCCATGGAGATAACTGGCATTCCCCAATGAGGAGGGTCCCTTCGGGGGCTGGGGAAGACAGGGATGAGGGCAAGGATGGTACCAATATGTGCTGTTTACACACTGAGTATGTACATAACTGATAATAAAAAAGAATTAAGGTCACAGACAACACTAAACACAATTGTAGTGGGTGATGTCAACATCCCCCTCTTACCAAGCATCTGGATTAAATGAGGTTATAGAACAAATGGACCTAGCAGATATCTACAGGACATTTCATCCAAATGCTGAAGAATACACAGTCTTTTCAGTAGCACATGGAACATTCTCTAAAATAAACCATATATTAAGACACGAAGCAAATCTTAGCAAATACAGGAAAACTGAAATAATTCATACAGGGAATGGACTGGTCTCTGCCCTCATAGTGTTTATCACCCTGCTAAGAGATGAGCATTTGTCATATGCCAATAATTTGTAAGGTCATGGTTGAAAGAAAGGAATATGGTTTTCCGAGTGCCTGGGTGATGCTTCTTAAGATTGAGGGACAGATTCCGACATCAGTATGTGTCCCAGGCTTTTAGAAATCTGGTGTGCTGTTGCAGTCAGCTCCTCAGTGCTGGGATGAATATCCAATCAGACACGGCTAATATGAGGAAGGGGAGTGTGGTGGTTTGATCCAGGTGTCTCTCATAAACTTACGTGTTCCGAGTGCTAGGGCCCCAGCTGGTGGCAATTTGGGAATTGGCACCTCTTGTATTGTTGGTTGTGGGCTTATGGGTATTACAGCCAGTTTCTCTCACCAGTGTTTGGCACTCTCTTCTGCTGCTGTTGTAAACCCTTTCCTCCCACAGGCTGCTCTTGGTCAGGTGTTTTCTGCCAGCAACATGAATCTTAGTATAACAAGGATTATTTTTCCTTACTGACTTGAGGGGAAACTCCGTGAATGCAGGGAAACATGGCATGAGCAGAGGATGCACATCATTTTTTGGCCAATACCAGGTGGACAGCAGCAGCAGGATAGTGTGCCAAAACACTGGAAATGGGAAGCTGACTATAATACCCATAAGCCTGCCCCCAACAACATACCTGCTCCAGCAATTCTCAAGTTTCCATCAGCTGGAGATCAAGCATTCAGGCCACGTAAGTTTATGGGGGACACCTGAATCAAACTACCACACTACCCATTGCTGATGCTGTTCAGTGTGATTGGTATCTAGAACAGTGCCTGGCACACAGTAGTGATCCTGCATTTGTGTAACCTACATCCTATTGGTGAGATAGACACTAATTTGTCAACCAATACACAGCAGTTTTGGGTAATAGTGAGTGGGTAAAGGAAAATAAGGCAAAGTAAGAAAAATGAGTAAGCTATGGTGTTATTTTTAAATATTTTATTTATTTAGTTGTGTGTGTGTGTGTGAGAGAGAGAGAGAGAAAGGCAGATAGAGAATGGGTGCACCAGGGCCTCTAGCCACTGCAAATGAACTCTAGATGCATGCACCACCTTTGGCACCTGGATTTAATACTGGAGAATCCAACCTGGGTTTGCCTTAACCACTAAGCCATCTCTCCAGCCCATAGGGTGTTACTTTTGATAGGGTGTTTAGACAAATTACCTGAGAAAATGACAGGGAAGAAGACCTGCATGAAGGATGGGGCCAAGCCATAAAATATCAAGTGGAGATTGGGGTGCAAATATTTCAGAAGCTAGCCCCCAAGATATGTGTATTCTTAGAGTGTGCAAAGAACAGCAAGAAAACAAGTGTGTGGGCAGTGTAAGTTGGGGGAAAGCTGTCGAGAATGCAGTTGGGAGATAAGCAAGGCCTTCAGTGTAGAACTGGGTAAAGGTTTTAAAATCTTGTTCTTGATATGATGGAAAACAGTTGAACACTTGTAAGGAAGGGAATTACTTGGTTTAGCACACACAAACACACATGTATGTGTATAAATGTTTCTTTATACATACACAAATGATTGTGAAAGATTCTTAATAGATTGAAGAGGAGAAGGAGAGACTGAAAACTGAGACAGCAGGAACTGTGGCATTAGGTCAAATGAAAGACACTTATAGCTTTGACTTTAACCAGGTTGGTTTTAGATGTTCTAAAACTCCAAAGCATAGTGTATACAACTATATCTGTCTCTATCTATATCACCTATATTTATATGTCTATCTCTATTACTTGTCTATCATCTCTATCTCTGTCTTTATCTATATCACCTACTAAACCTTAACTCTAATACTTTTAGCAGTTCCAAAAGAAGTAGTTGGGCCTTTCTGGGGAAAAAGGGGACTATTCCATCATGGACACACTCCACCAATTGATATAAATCAAAATTTTAGAGATCCAATTTGTACTCTAATGGCATAATGCAAACCATGGAGGGTAGGAGCATCATTTTGTCATTTTCTTTTCAAATATCAAGTTGTAGTAAAGAAAACATTTCGTCCATCACAGGTGCAGATGGGAAGAATGAACGACATCCTTATGTCCTTTCTTTTGATAAGTCTTCTCCCTTGGCAGCTTCCGGTGTACTTTGAGGAGCAAGCTTCAATTTATCTTTTAGAGAATGGATCTGTGTCTCAGAGCCAGCAGAGCTGCATTTAAAAGTGTGCTTCTAGCCCAAGATTCTCAGAGGAGCAGAAAAGCAAAGAATAGAACACTGTCCTGAATGCTTAGAGAGCTCAGATAGGGGCTCAGCCATCCAGTGTTAACTGTTGTCATCATGATCTGTTGCATTTCAGTTTCCAAAAAAACATCATATATTCACTTTTGACTGTATGCTCCAATCTTGCTGGTGAGTAAAGTGAGGCCTCAAGAGGTGCAGTAAATTACTAGAAATGAAAGCAAGTGCACAAGTCAGCTGGCTTACGTTTATAAATGTAAAATGATCAATGATAGGTACGTAGTAGATTCTCAATGGTTTTAATCCTGTCGGCCATTGCATGCCTCCCTTCATAAATTGTTGAGCTATTATTGGTCAATATTTGGAGACCTAATTTTCTCTTTGGTTCCTACAATAATATAAGCAAGCCACTAACAGAGAATTGATTTATATTCAGGACTTTTTGATAGAAACTGCTTTCCTAAGACCTCTGGGTTTTCTCATTCCTGTGGATATATTCTGTGGGGCAGTTCTTGAAAGGAGAGAGTTCTTGGAAAAGACAACAGTGATCATGAAGGAACTCAGATGGGATTTCTGGTATTGCTGTGCTTTTCTAACCTCTGGATCTTTGAGAATTATGATGCTGGCTCTTGATGCATTAAAAATTCTAGACCTTTATAGACCAGGACACATCTAACTGAAATAAGATAACTTCAACTCCAGATGTGGTCCTTAGAAAAAGTTGTTTAGTTAAACATAAAATCCATGTCTTGTCATACAATTAAATAGAATAAAAGAAGACTTGTTGAAGTCTTTTATTTTTGTTTAGTTTTATTTATTTATTTGAGAGCGACAGAGAAAGAGGCAGATAGATAGAGAGAGAGAATGGGTCCGCCAGGGCCTCCAGCCACTGCAAATGAACTCCAGACACGTGTGCCCCCTTGTGCATCTGGCTAACGTGGGTCCTGGGGAACTGAGCCTAGAACTGGGGTCCTTAGGCTTCACAGGCAAGCGCTTAACTACTAAGTGATCTCTCCAGCCTGAAGTCTTTTTTTTTTTTTTTTTAAAGGTGTTGAATTTGAAAGCTTGAGGCCTCTCTGAATTAAGTCATGCTATTTGGAAGTTTTCTGTTATACATAGTAGAGAATTGCCTCACATTTTAAAAACCTAGGATGATTGGAAAAGGGCATATCTTTCTCTATCTGAGCAACCAGGACAACATTTATGTAATCTGTTCTTTTAAAAGGCATTTTTTCATGTTTTTTCTTTATTAGTTATGTACATAGTGTGTATACAGCCATGTTGGTACCATTGTTAGCCTCCTCCCTGTCCTTTCCCCTCCAAAGGGACCCTCCTCATTAGGGATTGTGGGTCATGCATTGTGGGGTTAGCCATCACTTATGGGGAAGAGGCAATGTCTCTGTGCATAATGACCCAACTTGTGGCTCTAACAATCTTTCCATCCCCTCTTCTGCAAATTTCCCTGAGCCATGTTGGGTTCATTTTACTTATCTGGTTTGGGAGGAGTTGAGGGTTCTCTGTGTCTATCTCCTTCACCCTTGTGCTGGTACCAGGTTCACCAAGAAAGCAGCACTCTTGCTCATTCCCCCAATTACTCTATGGTTTCAGCTGGAGCCCTGGTGAGGTATGATGGGCTGATTCTGTATTCAGGTTCTGCATCCATCTGAAAAAGAGAAGAAGATTCTCCAGCAGAGAGTCACGTCACCACCAGATATATGGGATAACCTTTATTATCTTAGAGAGAATTTAATAGGTGTAGGCCCTCTTATAGCCCAAGATTGGTGGGAGCTTGATATTGGAGAACAAAATTGTTTTTTTGGATATGATTTTGACTTGTTTCCAAGCTACAGCTGTGGGTTCTGTTCCACTGAGTGGATCCATTAGCCAATTCAAGAGCAGTTGGTTACCCACCATGGATGACTGTGTGCCACTATTGCACTTCGGTGAGCATCACTTCAGGTTGTTTGCTGCTGAGTAGCCTAGACCACGAGTTGCTTGGACAGATGTTGGCCATTTCCCCCTGTCACTCTTTTGGCACTAGATGACCTGTCTGGGGACTTACTCTCTTCCAGATTCCAGCCAGGTCTCTCCATGTTCCCTACCAACAGCATATGGTGTCTTCAGCAGGAGTGTCTTACTATTAACCTTTGGTGTATCATCAAGTACTCTGACAGAAATCTGAGGAGATTTTTTTTTATTTGCGTGTGTGTGTGTGTGTGTGTGTGTGTGTGTGTGTGTGTCTGTGTGCACCAGAGTCTCTTGCAGCTGCAAACTTGTGCTACTTTTTCATGTCCAGCTTACATGGGTGGCTTGGGAATTGAACCCTGGCCAGCAGGCTTTGCAAAAAGACACCTTTAAGCACCGAGCCATTTTCCCAGCCCTGGAATCTATTCCTTCTTAAAATTTATTTTTATTTTTTATTTTTATTTATTTATTTGAGAGTGACAGGCAGAGAAAGAGGGAGAGAGAGAGAGAGAGGGAAAGAGAGAGAGAGAGAGAGGGAGGGAGAATGGGCACGCCAGGGCCTCCAGCCACTGCAAACGAACTCCAGATGTGTGTGCCCCCCTGTGAATCTGGCAATGTGGGTCCTGGGGAATCGAGCCTCGAACCAGGGTCCTTAGGCTTCACAGGCAAGTGGCTTAACAGGCAAGTGGCTTAACTGCTAAGCCATCTCTCCAGCCCACCTGGAATCTATTCTTAATGAGGGCATGTTGATCCTGATTGTCCTTCCTTCTTCTCCTCTTTTACCTCTCCTGTTCTTCCTCTTTCTCTCCATTTCTTATCCTCTCCTTCTTCTGTTCACTCTTTCTTTCACATCTCTCTGTTTATAGTATTTTTTTGATTGTTTATAGTATTTTGTGAAATAGGGCCTGGGAAGATTTCTCAGCAGTTAAAGGTGCTTGTTTTTTAAAGCCTGGTGGCCTGGGTTGAATTCCCTAGTCAGCCACATACAGCTGGATGGGCTTTTGTTTGCAGTGACAAGAGACCCTGGTACAAACACGCACACATGTGTAAGAACAGACATGTATACAAATAAATAAATAAAATTTAAAATTAACAAATAAATCATATATTTATCATGTTCAACAGTTGTTTTGAAATATGCAAGTGTAGTTGTATATATGCACAATGGAATACTGCTCAGCAATTAAAAAGAAAAGAAAAATCTGTCATTGAAACATGGGTGGAACTGGTGGATATTAGGTATAATAAGTCATGTACAAAACAACAAATATCACATGATCTCATTTATATGTGGAATACTAAATTGAAGTCCTAGTAGTACAGAGTAGGAGCTGGGCATGGTTGTATACATCTTTAATCCCAGCACTAGAGAGGCTCAGGTAGGAGGATCACTGTGAGTTAGAGACCACCCTGAGACTACATAGTGAATTCCAGGTCAGCCTAGGCTAGAGCAAGACCCCACCTTGAAAAACCAAAAAAATAAAAAAATAAAAAAATAAAAAAATAAAAATAAAATAAAAAAATAAAATAAATGAATTAAAAATAAAAGTAGAGAGTAGAAATATATTCGCCACAAGTTTGGGGTTAAGTCAAGTCAACATATGTATTACATCACATTACTTCATATGTTTGGCATTTCTCAGCAATTTTCAAAAACACAATATATTGTTATTGGCTAATATCACCAGGTTTAACAATAAATGTCTTAAACATCCCTCCTGGCTAACTGGGAATTTTGTTTCCTTTGACCATCACTTCCCTAGCACAGCTGCCTCTACCCCACACCACCATTCTATTCTCTATTTCCATGAGTCTATTTTTTAAAGATTCACATACATGTAAGATTATGTGGAATTTGTCTTCCTAGGCCTGGCTTGTTTCACCTAATACAATGTTCACTGTGCCCATCCATGTTGCACATGGCAAGTTTCCTTCTTTTAAAAGTCTCAGTAGTCAATGCCACATTGTCTTTATCCATCTATTGTGGGCACTTAGGTTGATGACGTCTTGATTACTGTGTGTTATGAATGATACACCGTGAATTTGGGCATCTATGAAAGATGAAATAAAATTTCCTTAATCTGGATTCAACTACTCAGTCACATCTGTCTCAGATTTGAATATAAAAGTAATAATGTTAAGAAATAACTAAAAAGGCAAGTGCACACACAATATATTCCAGCATTGAAGATGTCCAGTTTCTAATTGCTGCAGGGTCATTAGTCATCATGGAAGCCTTTTCAGCAGCAGTGCTGGGAATACCACTATGTCCTGATATTATTTTAACTATGTTCAGCTTATTCAACTTAGCTTAAGATTTTTTTGTGCCCCAACTTAAGGCATTTTTGCCATTTTCAAGACATGCTGATCTTCTTTCTTATTTTATTCTAGATGTTTTATTGTTTCACTTTTATGCTTAGGTCTATAATTATCCTTAAATTAATATTATTTATTGTATGAGATGAGGGCAAAAGTCCTTTTTCTTGTTTTTATATAATCATGTCCAAAGACCATTTCCCCCTTTGGAGTTACAGTAAAATCTTTGTCCATGCGTGTATGGATTGATATTTTTATATCTCTCTTCTGTTGCATTGGTCTTTTTGTCTTGAATCAATGTCACCCTAGTTGTTATAGGTCTTAATATCTGGTCATGTTTTCAAGCCCTATTGTTCCCTCAAGTACCCAGTAATCATAATAAAACTAAACTTGCAGCCATACTGTATTTTGCATCCATTTTGCTTGACCCTAAAAATCTTGTTATAGGAATTTAATTTTCTTTAAACTTGATTATTAGTTCAAATTCATCTTTCCTTTAAGAAGAATTAATCTTCTTAAAAAAAATCTAATGAAAGATGTTGTGGTTTTCAAGGAAGCTTGATGGTTATTGTAAGAAAAAGAAGGTGTTCTCCCTGCCTCCCTCCCTCCCTCCCTCCCTCTCCCCCTCACTGTACGTGTGCCGCATGCAGATGTACAATTTCAAATCTAAGTTTCATTTTTAACTGTTTGAGACAAAGAAATTGATTAGCATGATGTAGTTTTTCATGTGAATTACAGATACCACACTCACTAGATGATAAAATGGCCGTATATTAATGTAGTAGATACTTGAAGTGCTCAATTAATGCTTCTTTATTTCATCCACCCATATGAACCCATGTGTCTTATCTAAGGTTATAAAGTCAGCCAAGCTAGGGAACTAAGGTAAGATGAAATGAAAGTTAATAGTTTTGTTGTTTAAAGGCAGATAGCGGGCTGGAAAGATGGCTTAGTAGTTAAGGCACTTGCCTGCAAAGCCTAAGGATCCAGGTTCGATTCTCCAGGTCCCACGTAAGCCAGATGCACAAGGTAGCACATGCATCTGGAGTTCCTTTGCAGTGGCTAGAGGCTCTGGTGCACCCATTTTTTTCTCTCTCTCTCTCTGTGTCTGTCTCAAATAAATAAACAAATAAAAGTAAATATTAAAAAAGCAGATAGAGATCATTTTAGCTAATTGAAATTTGTTAATAATTTTCAGATTTTGGCTAGTACTGATAGAAAGTCAGGTACATTGGAGAAAGACCAGTGGACTCACTGGCTGAAGTTGATTGCTCTTCTTCTTTGCTTGTGAAAATTAGGGTTTCTGCTTCCCTGAGAACTAATTCATGTTGCATGCACCTTGAAAAGGACACTGGTATCCCTGTTGAGATTCAGGTATAGGTGGATATGCCAGAGACTGATTGGCACTCCCCCTTGCTCTGGTCTTTGTGGAGTCACAAAGGAACCTTGTTCCTCCCTCGCACTTTAGCTTTCTCTCTCTCTCCCTCTCCTCTCCCTCTCTCTCTACAGAGCGGGAGGTTGGCATCTCACAGGAGCCCATATGTTATTCTAAACTCAGATAATCAAATAGCCAAGAAGTGCTAATAGCTTACTTACACTTTGGTGAAATATGCTTTTTTTTTGTTGTTTTCTGTATATAATTGTCTTTGTGTTTTCTCCTTATCCTCAGATGACAGTATTTTAATTAAAAGTTAAGGTGAGAGAACATGGAAAGTCTGTGGTGGAGTGTGCTGCTGTCTGTTTAATCCTATCATACCACACAATGCTTTAAGCTGGGTGGTGAGCAAGTAGAGAGTTGGAAAGGAGAGAAAGAGAATGCCAAGAAACAAAATGCTTTTTAAAAAGAAAACGAGAATGACTTGCTGCTTATTTTTGTATTTTTAGAAAAAAAAAAACTCAGAATTTACAGATTTTGCTTTCTCTATATCACTGCTTTAGGAAATGAAGTACAAAACCATTGAATCCTTTCATTCTTTCATGTATGTGAGTGTATGATGTGTATTCATATATAGATGTATGTGCATCGCAGCGTGTGGAGGTCAGGGCGTCAGTGTTCTCCTTCTACCTTGTTTGAGACAGGGTCTCTCTCTCTCGCCTCTGCAACTCCATCTCCCATGCCATAGGCACATTGGGATTACATGTGTACTACTTATATCTAGCTTTATATGGGTTCTGGGGATCTGAACTCCAGTCATTAGCCTTGCAGAGAAAGTATTTTAAACTACTGAGCCACCTCACCAACCTACATCCTTTCATTCTTGATTAAAGAATGAAATGAAGATATCACAATCATATTAAGATAGTAAACATTAATGTAATATTTGACATGAAAAATATTAGCATGACAGCTATGTACATACATATATACACACATAAATCTATGTCATCACATAGGTATACATACATATATGCATAATTTTTAAGAATTTTAATTCCTTATCAAATATTATTTCTAAACCTGAATGCAATTGATTAAAGGAAAAACAAAAGCAAATTCCACTAATTAAACTCTACCCATACTCACTGTTTCTCTAACTTGTGCCTCCTGAAGATGTTTTCCTGACTGGATGCTCTCACACATTAGTGCTCATAGGAGTGCAGCTGGGGAGGAATGCTTCATGTTATTCTTCTACCAGGTCAGCTTCTCTGTTCAGTGCTGCAGAAAAATAGACACTATAGGATTACTAGAGAAATTTATGTCAATCTGCACCATCATAACTTAACTCACTTTGAGCTGCTCCCTCCAGGTATGAACAGTGTCTCTAGTGTGGCCTTGTCTCTGACACCTTTCCCTACCGTTATTTGTAAGGCTAGAAAGCAACACCATCAAAAGCCACATGCTTTCTCCTAGAAGCACACTTGGGTGAGTATTGATATCCTTTCCTCTTTTATGCTACAGGGTCTGAAGTTCATTTTCTAAAGTTGGGCCAGCTCACAAATGATCTTTGCAAATAAGCAGACAAGAAGTGGAAGAAATAAAAGCTCTTTTAAGGACTTCCCTCTTCCTCTCAATAGAAGCTTCTCCAGGCTTTTCCTATTTTGAATCCCTTATCATTGACATAGGAATCATGCCTCTAGCATTCCCTTACCCTTACAATTCAGATACTTGATCCTGTTAGCCAACAAGAAATTTATTTCTTCTTCTTCTGTATAATTTTCATTGATAAAAATAAAAGTAGAGACTATGAATGTGTTTTTTTTTTCCAGGCCTTTGAAAATTTCAGTGCTTATGAATTTCACGGCTTATAAACTTGCCTAACTTTACAGAAGAAGTTCCTGAACTTCTGTCACTCAGGGATGTGATGTGCCGCAGAGCTGGCCATGTGGCTCTCCTCTCAAATGCGGCTTTCTGTTGGAGCAGAAGTCTCTAAATCTTAGTCACCAAAGGGTGTACAGAAGTGGATGAGGACATAGAAAAAGGCCTGACTGGCAGTAAAGGTGAGTGGGAGAGATTTGTCTTGTGTCCTCATCCCCTGTTTCTAGGTTGGTAATTTGTCTGTTTGTCATAGATGGATTTCCTGACCAGACTTGCCCTCTTGGGCAATCTGCTTACCTTCATTTTTTTTCTCATGATTCTTTTGTTCTTGGTGTCTGGACAAGATTTGTAAGTGGAGTCATGGGTGCAGAGCTCGATGGCAGGAAGACGGAGGAACCAAAATGCTGCCCTTCCTCTCTGTCTGTCTTACAAGCTGTCTTTGCTACCGGGTGCAGCAGCTTCGCAGTTTGACTTCCTGTAGATTGGGCTGCTAAGGTTGCAGCTTTCTTCTGCGGCTTTGACTCCTACATCTCTTGGTCTTCCCACCTTCAGGCACTTTCCGGCTGTTATTGATGTCTGGTTTGTCTCATAGTCTTCTATTTGGCTTTGTTTTGGCCATTACTTCTTTGAACAATTTCCCATATTCCATCTGTTTGAAATACTTAGTTTCAATTTGTTGGCCTGACTTCATCACATAGAATTTCTCTTATGTTCACTACTTCGCTTTCACGGAGAGCACATTTGTCCTTGATTGTGATCTGCCTGTTAACATGAAATCCGTGATTCACTTTGAGGATCTTCTGTGGAGTGCCCAGTGACTTCTAGAAGACTTCTCACGTGTAAGACAGATAGTGAGGATAAGATTTGGATTATAAGTCGAACAGGTGGGTCAACAAGCTATTCACATTTGACTTCCCATCTTCTTGCTGATAAATATAAAACCCCCCACTAGGAATTGGTGGTCCCCAGCCGGTGGTGCTGTTTGAGGCGGTGGCGGAACCTTTGGGAGGTGGAGCCCTGCTGGAGGAAGGCTCCTTGGTAGCGGGTCATGCGGCTTCACAGCTTGTCCTCCCTCCTGACTCATCCTCTTCTTCCTGACTGTCGCGTGGTGAGCTGGCTTCCCACCACGTGCTGCTGGCCTTTTCCTGCCCTTATGGAAAGCATTTCCTGGAACTGTAAGTCAAAACAAACAAACAAACAAACAACAAAACAAGTAAAACTGTCTCCTTAGGAAAAAAACAACAACCCAAAACAAAACAAACAAACAAATAAAAAAAGAAAAAGGATTGCTTTAGCCATCAGTCTCTGAAATTGACCAAAACAGTGGATTTTTTTTTTTTTTAGGTTAGATAATAAATGTCACAAGTTTGGAATGAACTCCTTTATTTTTTACTCAGGCAGTATTTATCATCTTAATACAAATAGGTTATGATTACTTTTAGGATCAAAGCTAGAACAAAGGAGCTATGACTATATTTCAGTTCAATATAGAAGCAGACTCTTCAGCATTCGTTTCCCTGTGAGCAGGGCTACTCACAGGAGTATATGTGAGGCACTATTTACAGGAGCATGGGAAACTTACCAGTAGGTACATCACTGAAGAAAATGTCTCCTACAGCAACCGTTAACTGCCTATAGATCCTTGTGAAGGGGTGGGGTCTTGTGAGCTGCTCCCTATCTAGAAACTGTTAGCTACCTCTAAACCCTCAGGGAGAGGCCCACCCCCCACTCCATTATGGAATGTTGACAGGCTCAATCTTGAGTAAGTCTTGTGCATGTAATCACAGCTGCTGAGAGTTCAAGAGTGCACTGACCACAACATAGCCAGAAGATAATATTCCATAACACTCCACCCCTTCCTCTGGATCTTATGTCCTTTCTGCTTTCTTGTCCACAGTGTTCCCTGAACCTTGAAAGGGATGATGCAGATGTCCTGTATAGGACTGAGCATTCAACAATCACTTGTTTTTAGCACTTTGTCCAGTTACTAATCTTTTCAGTAACCACTGCCTATGGCAACAAGAAGTTTCTCTGGTCAAAGCTGATAGTAGCAGTAATTTACAAGCATAAACATAAATACTTAAAAGGCAGTTTGACAGGCACATCATATCCATTTAGCAAAACAACAATAGTAGCTTCCATATTAGGGCCTATGACCTTTTTAGCCACAGACCTTTGACCAGGTTTATAGTATTAGATGTGAATATCCCCTGTGTAGTGGTCTCAAATCCAATAAAAGAAAGGAGTTGGTTATCCCCATAATAGTCATGCTAATCTTACAGCAGCAGTGGGAACATCTTGCCTGGTATGTTGGTAGAGTAACATGCAGGGTCCACAGCTGAATAAGACTGTTGATGTCCTTTTCTCCCCCAAAAGCCTGCATTGCACCTTCTGAAAGCTAGCCAGTAGGGAGGAAATTTCTAGCTCAGTTCCAATAATTTGTCTATGTCTTACAACTGAAGCATGTATGGTCTTCAGCAGTTGAGTCTATCCATTTAGTCCTGGTGAGCAAGGAAGAGTAGTAGAAATAGCCTGTATTGTTTTGGTGGGTTCAAGGATCTCACTAACCAACAACTCATAGGGGGATAGCCCACTTACAGGACTAGGATTTTTGTTTGATAATCTTATGGGTTCTGAGAGTGTGTGTGTTACCTAAAAAGAGTTTTATTGAAGTGTATTTAGTATACAAAAAACTGCACATAATTTATGGAATTTGGACATATGTGAATACTCATGATACCACTACCACAGTCAAGGTAAAGGATACAGAACATTTCCCAAAGATTCTTTCCTTTTGCCCATATGATCCTATCATTTTGTAAATATCTGTAGAAATTTCAGTGGTGGGTTGGTGTGCTTTCGTCTATTATTGATACTTGTAGTTTGTGTATTATTTAGATTTTTTTTTTTTTTGGTTTTTCGAGGTAGGGTCTCACTCTAGCCCAGGCTGGCCTGTAATTCACTATGGAGTCTCAGGGTGGCCTCAATCTCATGGCAATCCTCCTACCTCTGCCTCTGGAGTGCTGGGATTAAAGGCGTGTGCCACCATGCCTGGCTGATTATTTAACTTTTTACGTGTGTATGTGTGTGCTCCTGTTCATATCTGTGTGTGGAATGCGAGTTTGCGAATGTGTGTGGGTGTGCGCACTTGTGGAGGCTTGGCGTTGATGTTGGTGTCTTAATTGCTGCGCACATTTACCATCATCATCATTTGAAGTAGAGTCTCACTCTATCTCAGGCTGAGCTGGATCTCACTGTGTTGCCCAGGTTGGCCTTGAATGCACACTGATCCTCCTACCTCAGCCTCCTACGTGCTGGGATTCTAGATGTGAGTCCCCATGCTGAGGTCCCATATTATCTTTGAGACAGGATCACTCACTGAACCTGAAACTCACTGACTGGGCTAGGCTAGCTGACCCGCAGACTCTGCATATCCTCTTGTTTCTACCTCCTTGCTGGAATTACAGCTGTGCCACCATGGCTTGCCTTTTGTGTGGCTGCTGAAGACCTGGACTCAGTTCTTACGCTTGCAAGGCAAACATGGTATGCACTGACTCATTCCCCCACTCTCAGTTTGTGTATTCTTTTTCTCTTTTTTTCAGTGATCACTTTTGTTAGGATACTATCAGTGTTAATATCTCATTAAAGAAGTGACTTTGATATTAGTGACTTAGTTTTTGGAATATTTTTCTCCTGTACTAATTTTTGCTCCTATTTTCATCCCTTCTATTGTTTCCTTAGGGTTTGATTTTTCAGTGTTGTTTAAAACATTTATTTTGAGATGTGCACTTATCCATTCTTCTTGTCTAACACATTCATTTGAGATTAGGGCTAGTGGCATTCAAATGCCTGTAGGCACAATGCTATATTGTTGGTTTATATGTGTGGTATCTAGTCCATTTACATTCACTGTTGCTTCAACTGACTTATTTTTTTTATGTCACTTGTAAATCTCCTTCAAGTCCTCTACTGAGCTATAGCCCCAGCCCAAACCTTTAGTACTTCTGTTAAAATTCTGGGGTTTCAGACATTTTACCTCTATTTATCTTCCTCCTATATTCATGTTATCATATACTTTTCTACATATTATCACTGTTGTAGTCAGGTTCTCATTGCTGGCAGAAATCACCCGACCAAGAGCAGCTTGTGGGAAAAAAAGCATTTATTGTGGCTTATATACTCTAGGGGAAGCTCCATGATGGCAGGGAAAACAATGAGCAGAGGGTGGACATCATCTCCTGGCCAACATCAGGTAGATAAAGGGAACAGGAGAGTGTGCCAAACACTGGCAAGGGGAAACTGCCCATAATACCCATAAGCCCACTCCCAACAATACAGTGCCTCTTGGACGTGTTAATTCCCAAATCTCCATCAGTCACTTCTTCTTATTGGACTTACTTTCTAAGTTGTAGAATCCTGATATTGAACTGGAAGAGGGCTTAATATTTTTTATTCTACTATTACTTTTGGTAAAAATTAATTATTTTGAACTAATAAGCTCAATAAGACTTCAGTTATTTCCTGTAGCTAGATTGTCATGTAATGTTAATCCTTAAATTGGCAGGGAATTAATTTGTTTTAAAAATTGTTGAAAACACATGGGTAATCAAGGATGGCTAAAGCAAAGTATATTATAATCCGTAACACTTTTTATTTCTCGATCAAACATACCATCTGCATTTCTCTGTAGTTATGTATTTCTTTCTTCCTAATATCCCATAATTCACTGAATATTTGTTAACATACTGTGGTGTTTTCTTTCATTATATTTACATCATATACATTTTCATCTGATGGCTACAGTGGCGTTTGTTGCAGTTAGCTTCATGTTGCTGGCAGAAAGTACCTGACCAAAAGCAGTTTATGGGAGGAAAGGGTTTATTTTGGCTTATAGACTCTAGCAGAAGCTCTATGATGGCAGGGGAAACATGGCATGAGCAGATGGTAGACATCATCTCCTGGACAACATCAGGGGGCAACAGCAGCAGCAGAGTGGGTCAAATACTGGTAAGGGGAAGCTGGCTATAACACCCATACATCTGCCCCCAACAATACATCGCTTTCATGAGGCTGCAATTCCCAAATTGCCACCAGATTAGGACCTAGCATTAAGAATGCATAAGTTTATGGAGGACACGTGATCAAACCACCACATCCCATCCCTGGCCCCCATAAAATCCATGATGTAAAATGCAATGCATTCAGTCTAGTTTTAAAAGTCTCCATGGTTTTTATCAATCTCAGTATTGTTGAAACAGTCCCATAGTCCAAGGTCTCTTAACCAAGCCTTAACACCTTTTCCCCCAAAAGAAAACCTATAATGACACAGAATAAACATTCACATTGCAAAAGATGACATTGGACAGAATAAGGAAAAATTGAACCAATACAAGATTTAAAACAAACAGGACAAATATCAAGTTCTTTAACTCTGAGTCCAACATCCCTCTTCAATGACGAGTCTCTGGAGTTTCAATTCCACCCCTCCAGCTCCGCTGCTCATAGCCCAAGCTGTACTATGCCCAGCGCTAGTAGCTCTCCTTGTCAGCCTTCCCATAGTCCTGGCATCTCTACTGGGTCTCCACTGCAACCCCTGGTTCATCCTCGCGGCTCCATCAGGTCACTAATCTAATAAACTGGCTTCCTACTGCTCATGGCCCTTTCTAAAAAACAAAACAGTGTGGAGAATTCAATGACCCTCTCTTTCTTTTGTTATTCTTCATAGCACCAGATGGGCTACCAATATGTTAATCCAGGAGGGAAACAAACAGACTTGGAAGAGCAGGACACTCTTTTAGCATTCAGGCTCCTTACTTTCAAAAGAGTCCAAGCTCTTCCTGCTTTCCCAATGCAGATCAGCTGGCCCAAACCCAGTAGTTGTAATCTCTCGAACAATTGAAGCTGAAAGGCAGCAGTTTTAGCCCAAAGGTTTCCTTTCTTTCTGTGTCATATCCTTATGCTCACACCAGTCCATTTCTACACAACCCTGCACAAGTTCTCAGGACACATGCAGGCAGAACGCAGCAAACCTGTCACACAAACTGCTTCTAGCCCAGTCCTGAGAAAGTTCTTTCTCATCCTCATAAGCCAAACCTCACAGTCCATAGTTCTTACTGTATTCAGGTCTTGCAACGCTGACCAGAATAGTCCATCAGACTGTACTTACAGCACTGCAAGTGACTCTTAGGCTAAGGTTTCAAATCCATCCACATTCCTCTTGAAAATCAATTCTGAAAGTCCAAATGTCAGTATTAACCACCCTACTTCTTGCTATCAATTTACTGTTGCAGTGAGCTTCTCATTGCTGGTGGACAATATCTGACCAAAAGCTGTTTATGGGAGGAAACGGTTGATTTTAGCTTACAGATTCGAGGGGAAGCTCCATGATGGCAGGGGAAAAATGTGGCATGAGCAGAGGATGGACATCACTTCCTGGCCAATGTTAGGTGGACAACAGTAGCAGGAGAGTGTGCCAAACACTCATAAGCCTGCCTCCAATAATACACTGCCTTCAGGTGGCTCCAATTCTCAAATTGCCACCAGCTGGGGACCTAGAATTCAGAACACAAATTTATGGGGGACAAGTGAATCAAACTGCTATGGTGCTATTATAATTTCCTTCTTTCCAGGTGATGTTGCCTGATGAAACCTGTTGTAGTTATCTTCTCATTGCCGGGATAAAGCATCTGATCAAAGACAGTTAATGGGAGGAAAAGATTTTATTTTTGCTTACAGTCTCTAGCATAAGCTTCATGATGGCAAGGAAAAGCATGGTATGTGCAGAGGCTGGATGTCACCTCTGCCATAGCAGCTGGAAAACAGCAGCAAGAGAGTGAGCTGAGCTCTGGCAAGGAGGAGCTGGCTATAAATCCCTAAGCCCACCCCCAACAATACATCTCCTCCAGCAAGGCGGCCTTACTTCCCAAGTTGCCATCACCTAGTGACCAAGCATTCAGAACACACGAGTTTAAAGGGGACATCCGATTCAAACCACCACAAACCCCATTTGAGTCTATAATAACATTTACCCTGTTTCTTCCTGAGGTAATATGCATAGGGGTGTGGTGTGTGAAACAGACATCTCTGTTGTTAAAAATCTCTCTTAGCAAAAATCTCTTCTACAACCATCATGAACTGTTGTGGGGGATTGTCATGATCCCATGATCCTTTTCTCCATCAACTTCATTTTACAAGTGGTATTTGGGAACATTGCTGCTGTCTCAGGTCTGAATATTGGAAAACTAAATGTTTGTGATGAACAGACAGATGCACCAAAGCCAAACTCCATTTCTATTACAAAACTACTATTACATCTATTCTATTGCAAACTATTTCAATTATAAAACTGTTTCTTTTACAAAAGTAACTGCTATAAACCACCAGACAAGAATGTATGTGATATAAATATAATGAAAAGAAGTAGCACAGTATGTTAAACAAACAGAGAAGTACTGTCTGTTTCAGTTTATTATATACAATTAGGAGCTGACTGGAGTCTAATGAAGACTCTCTGTACATCACCACTGTTGCACAAATGTATCTCTGACAATCAATATTCTGTGTGTGGAATAGAATTTAATTTTGTGTGTTAGAGATATGTTGGTATTCAAGGATCATCAGACCTTTGGTTTAAAGAAGTTTGATGGGGTTACTGTGGACTTCATTGTTCAAATAAAAAGTTCAGAATCGAGAGCTTAATGGAATTTGGATTCTATTCTATCTGCTTTTGAATACAGTCCAGCTATTATATTAATACCGAGATGGATAGCACAGAGCTGGTGCTGTGTGCAATTTTTCTTACTTTGAAGCCAGCTACACGGAGAATTTTTATGTTTTGTTTTTGAAAAGTAGGTAGATTATATTCTTGGTTCATCTTTGTTTTGCAGAGGTAAAATTAGAGGCCTCAGCCTCCTGCTGGCAGAACAAGCTCTCAATTTCTCACTGTCGAAATTCAATCTGATTTCTATCTTTTTCACTAAAAAGCTGTCAACAGCAAATAAGCATGCCCTATCAAAGAGCTGCGCTCATTTCTGAGGTATACAAATTCCTCTCTTGGGAAAGGAATCAAGTAATTTAAATTGTTTCTGACTTTTAATTTTTTTTCCTGGGAAATGGGAAATTATATTAGCATGGGCTCTAACTATAGGCTGAAATGGAAGAAGAAAAGACAGGCACACTTACACTTTGGTGTGACATCCCAGGACCTTTAAGCATGTTTACAATGCTCCAGAGTCCTGTGTCATCTGCAGCTAGTAAGCTAATCAGAGCTGTATAGCTGCATCGTCTTAAGATGCATCAAGACAAGGCATTTCTTTTTCACAAAGCAGGCTTGCAGTAAGAGTATACATTACCAGCATAAAAAGAGGAAATGTCTTAGAAATGAAATGTATTTTTCTTTCTTAACATCCCTTTGAATTTAGTTTGGGAAACAAACTTTTCTTTGGAGAAAGATACAATTTTGGGTGCTTTACTCTGCTATAAAAAGCCATTTGACATGGTGGCTGATTATTTCCTATTTTATTCATTTTAATTTTCTTTCAGTTTATTTATTTAAGGTAAGGGTTTAGTAGTGCGTATGGTTTTGTAGCTGTGCCTTTATGGTGAGCATGAACATTGTCTTGGTTTCCAAACCTCTCTAGACTTGGAAATTTGTGAGCCTTTTAAACTGTAAATTTTATTATCTTTCATTCTCTCCTGCCAGTTCATACAAACATTCACAATCTCAAAATCTCAAGGTTTGCATAAGAAGAGATAGACAAGGTGTACACATGCATATGAATAAGCCACCCTTGAGTGCTAAAAAAAACAACCCTCTCTGTGCAAGTGAATTCCATGGTATTTAAAAAAACAAAAAAGCAGCCTGTGAGTAGGTTTGGAGTCAGCTAGCAGTCTCCTACAATAGCTGTCAGATGAAACTCCTTACACCCTTCTTAGCAGTACTTTGATTAGTCAAGGTCTCCCATAAACTGAACTTAGAATTCAACTGAAAATTGCAAATAGTGTCTCATCAGCATAAGCATCTTATAGGATAAAATGCAGCTTCACTCTCTCGTTTGACTTCATGTGGGTGTTTGCACATGATGAATTCATTGTTTTACTTATTCAATACATATTTTTTTGCAGTTGTATGTGCATGTGGTATGCATGTAGGTGTGTATGTATGTTCATATCTATGCGTCGGTGCATGTCTGTGTGTGTGAAGGCCAGAGGTTGATATCAGGTGTCTTAATTAGTCTCTAATTTAAATTAATTTGGGGGGCGGTTCGAGGTAGTGTCTCGCTCTAGTCAAAGGTGACCTGGAATTCACTATGTAGTCTCAGGGTGGCCTCCAACTCAAGGCAATTCTCCTACCTCTGCCTCCAGAGTGCTGGGATTAAAGGTGTATGCCACCGCGCTGGCAAAATATTTTTTAAAAAATATTTTTATTTATTTATTTGAGAGACAGGGAGAGGAAGATAATAGAGAGAATGGACATGCTTGGGCCTCCAGCTACTGCAAACGAACTCCAGATGCATGCACCACTTTGTGCAGCTGGCTTATGTAGTCCTAGGGAATTGAACCTGGGTCCTTTGGCTTTGCAGGCAAGTGTCTTAACGGCTAAGCCTTCTGTCCCATCCTCTCTTATTTTTTGAGACAGGATCTCACTGATCCCAGAGCTTGCTAATTGGGCTGGACAAGCTCTCCAATAAGCCCTGGAGATCCTCCAGTTTCCCCTTCCCAGTGCTAGGATTACAGGTACTAGCCATTATGCTTGGCATTTTACATGGGTTCTGGGGATTGACTTTAGATCCTCATGCTTGTGTGATAAGCACTTTATGTACTGAACCACTTCCCTAGCTCCTCAATATAATTTCTGAAGACCTACTTAGGAGGTTCCTGGCAGTAAGCTAAGTTTTTACTATACATGTAATAATCCTGAATCTTACATTATTGGAGTAGGGAAGACTTCATTACAGTTGTTGATACTTTTTTTTTTTTTTTGCTGGGTGTGTGTGGTGTGGCATGTATGTGGTATATGCACGAGTGTGTGACCATGTGGTGCCTTGTGATGGAGTGCGTTCATGTACTATGGCTGGAGGGGAATGTCCAGTGTACCCCTTCTTCAATCTTGTACCTATTCTTACTGATCCTGGGGCTTGCCATTTTCTCTCTAGTCTGTGTTCCAACAGGATTAGGGTTATAGAGGCATGTGGCCATACCCTGCTGTTTATGTGGTCCAGGGGATGAAACTCAAATGTTCTCTCAGGCTTCCTCAGGCCCGCATACTTACATAGCAAGTGTTCTTAACCACTGAACCCCCTTTCTAGTCTTTTGTGATACATTTTACATCATGGAGAAGGAAGAGGCATTAATGTAGCTCACAACAGGTGGAGCTAATCCCCACCTGGGTGAAGTCCTCAGGTAGCACAACAGGTACTTGCAGGAGAGCTGAATGGATGGGTCTGAAGGGCAGGGGAAGGAGGCTCTGTTTGTCACCACTGGGTGAATTATATGCCCCCCACCCCAGCATAATGGAAATCCTGTAGTTAACCACACCTACCCCTTATAAGGCAGTTTTGTGACTGCCTGATTTTACCTATCAGTGCCTTTGGACTTCATCCAAAATACCAGTGCCACATATTGTGCTTGAGTAGACTGCTAAATTCAATTTGTTTTCATCTCATTCTATTTTGAGAGATATTTCATTATTATGTATAGAATACAATCCTTGAATATTGGGGTTTCCAGCAGTCTCCTTGGGAACTTCTGTTGAAATGGGCCAGGACGAGAAGTTTTGCACA
The DNA here is from genome assembly GCA_036346955.1 of Dipus sagitta. Classification (NCBI taxonomy): domain Eukaryota; kingdom Metazoa; phylum Chordata; class Mammalia; order Rodentia; family Dipodidae; genus Dipus; species Dipus sagitta. The sequence continues at coordinate 240,398,862 of CM070770.1, forward strand.
TGAAGGGAGACACAAGATTTTGAGCAAGAAGGACCATCACACGTAAGAGCCCTGTGGTAGACAAGAACGGCTGCCAAGAAGCAAAGAGTGAGGGGGCTAGAAGAGTGCACAAGCATCACTATTTTTATTCAATTGTACCCTCACCTCTATTTTGTCCATTTCTGCCCTAATCTGTACTATGTAAAGCTGACCCTTGCAGATTCATCACCCAGACGGTGTCACTCAGAGTCTTGCTGGGTTTAACCAGTGGAATTCAAGGGCACTACACTGAAGTGTGGAGGCAAAGGGAAGTTGCTGTATGTGCCTTTTCTGATTCCCTCCCAGCCTTCGTGACCTAATTCTGCATCCTGCCAGTTCCTTTTGTAGACCTCTCCTCCATGACTTTAGCTCTTAGTGGGTTCCTGAAATACCCTACCTTTGAGTTTTGGGGTATTAATAATACCTTCATGTTACTGTAGCTTCTCATTGCCCCACCCTCTTTGATTTGTTCCTAAGACTATGACTCCACTGTTGTGATCCCTAAATTAAAGTCTTTTTCTTGTAAAGATATGGGATGAATTCTGCTTCATGTAGGGAGCATGCTTCATTCAGGTGGGTACATCTCTTTAAATCTGATAAAGTACCACTTCCCCCCCCTTTTTTTTTACTGTGTCCAAGATTTTTGATACTAATGTGCTGTGGACTATAAAAGGATAGAGCCTTGAAGAACTTTAGTAACTGCTGTAATTTTCGTTTCTATTATGAATCATGTATAAAGTTGTCTGAAGACAAGCCTGCTGGAGGAAGATTTTCCATGCCTCCTCATTCCCAGTTCTCCCTTCTTGTTTGGAAGGCCATTTCTGACCTTGTGCATTGCTAACTATGTGCTAAACTGAAAGGAAGAATTTAAAACAGTTATACTAAAAATTACATGCATTTCTAGGCTGGTAGCCAGCACTATATATATTCTTCATGATAGAATACATATGGTTTATGTTGAATTAGTAAGTTAATCCTTTCTCCAAGGTAGAAATCTCATAGTACAAGATCCCTACAGATAATATCTTTGCCAGAATACAGTATCTCATTATCTTCCTCACTTGTGAGATGTGTCTCGAGAAATTTGTTACTATTCCTAGTTAACTATTGAAGTTTGCAAATAATTACCTATGGATTCATGGTTATCCTATAATAACAACAGAATACTCTCTTGCATTCTGCTCTGCTCTCCCGAGGAAAAGAAAAAGCAATTAAGATACAGCCAACGTGCAGGGAATTATAGAAAAACTCCAGCCTGCTATGGCTCTGTCTTAGCAGTGAAAGGGAATGGTGGGTGAGTCATGTTAAACAGCTAGCACCTTGGAAAATAAGACCACGAAATTTATCACTATAAATAGAGCTTCTCATTTTGCTGTATGTGAAGGGGTCTTATTTCCTTTTTGTTTGTCAAGCAGTAGATGGCAAGGAATCAGCATCGTACATAAACCACAAGTGTTCATGGGGTGGTGAATCTTGACTGAACTGAAAAGTGTCTAGGAGATTAGTAAAGCAACCTCTGCACGTGTCTGTGGGATGTTTCCAGAAAGGATTAACAAACCTGCTCTGAATGTGGGCAGCACCATCCCAGAGACTGGCGGCCCTCACTAAATGAAAAGGGGAAGAGGAGAAAGTCTACTAGCATGTAGCATAGACATTCTCAGATATTCTCTTTCTCCCTTTCCTTCTTGTCTGCCACAAGGTCATCAACTATCCTCCTCCCCACCCTCTCTGTCATGATGGACCAAAGGGCTCTGACATGGTGAGCCTAAGTAAACAGTTTTTCCCTTTAAGTTTCTTTTCTCAGGTAATTGTCACAACAGTGGAGTCTGACTAATGTGGTTTGCATTTAGAATGTTAGCTGCAGCAGGCAAGGGACTCTAGTGAGCAGTCTGTTATCTGGTGTATCACAGTATAATATTTGGTATAGATTTTCGGAAAGGGGAAAATTGGGCTCTCTCTTCTGCAGAACTTGCAAGCACTTTTCCCCCAACCTCTCTGTCTCAGTAGCATGATGGAGGAGAGGGGTTAAGAGGTCAACAAAGCTGCTGACGTCCACACCTGCCCTTCCTTAGAGATGTATGCCACTCAAGTGGCTTTAGTACTTCTGTGCTCCTTATTTTATTTTATTTTATTTTATTTTATTTTATTTATTTTTTTTACCTATTCTTCAGGAAAATAAGCTGCCAATGTTTAGTTTACTATGTCGGATGCATCAAATAACATGATAAGTGGAAATTTAGGTAAGAAACATTAAACATGATTTATCATTGTTTTTGTCTCTGTGTGAGATGATTTATGAACAAGCTAGTTTGCAACCTCTGTGTTAGGAGAAATTAGTAGATATTTCTGTGCATGAGGGGACACTGTCAGGGTCTTTGGGATGGGAGAACTAGTTGTTCAGACTGGCCCTATGGGAAGATGTGGACTTGAGAAATTGAGATTTATAACAAGACTAGGGATGTTCTACACTTGTTTTCCTAAATACGGGTTAAAATTAGATTTGATGAAGAGAAATAATAACCTGATTAGCTTTATTTAAATAAATCTTCCTTTCAGGGGAAAAGCAGGTGATTTTTATGAGAAGACAAGTGTAGTTATCTTCTTGTGGCTAGGACAAAACACCTAGCTCGAGGCAGCTGATGGAAGGAAGGACATTCTATCAGTTACAGTTTCTTTTATTAGTTATCTATATAATGTGTACATAGCCATGATGGTACCACCATTAGCCTTCTCCCTGTCATGCCCTCCCTGCAGATTATGGGTATTGCATTATGGTGGTGGCCTTCAGATAGGGGGGAGAGGCAGTGTCTCTGTGCATAATGACCCAGCTTATGGCTCCTGCGAATTTCCCTGAGACATGTCGGGTTCATTTTAGGTCTATTTCAGTGACAGGAGGTCTTGGGAGTCTCTGTGTCTCTGGATATCTGATTTGGTAGGAGTTGAGTGTTCTCTGTGCCTGTCTCCTTCACCCTTGTGCTGGTACCAGGTTCACTGAGAAAGCATCTCTTGGTCATTTCCCCACTAACTCTATGGCTTCAGCTGGTACCCAGGTGGGGTTCCATGGGCTGATTCTCTCCTAAGGTTCTGTGTCTTTCTGAAAAAGAGAAGCAAATTCTCCAATGGAGAGTGAGGTCAGTACAAGATACATGGATACCCATTATTATTTTAGAGAGAATTTAATAGGTGTAGGCCCTCTTGTAGCTCACTCATGGTGGGGAAAGCATGGCAAAGCAGACACCTGGAGTGCCATGTCTTGTCATATCAGCTGGGAGGGAGCAACAAGAGTAAGTTCTCTATAACCAGTGTGGCTGGACTAATGAACCTTAAGGCCTTTCCCCCATGATGCACCTGCTCCAGTAAGGATCTACTTCAAATGCTCCACCATCTGGGGACCACAAATGAGACTTAATCATAAACACTTGAGGCTCTGGGGGATGTTTCACATTCAGACCACCACAATGAGACTAGACTGGCGAGAGCACCAAGAATAAGGAACTCAAACCTTAACTCCTGAAATGCCTCATTGAATGTTTTCTCATCCATAAGATGGGCACATGTTGATATTGGTAGGACTGTGTCTGAATAGAATGGAATGTCCAATATATGTATCATAAAGATGATGGTTTTCCCCTTGGATTTGATGTATTTGATTAGTGAATCAGAATGCTAACTGGCAGTTGATAGGTGAGGGTACAGGATTTGATGCACACATGGTATTGTGCTTGCCAGCTCATGGATGCTACTTCCCTCTGCCAATCTGAGAGGCCATGGACCGAACACACCTCCTTAGTCTGAGAGGAGGTAGGATATCTTACTTTGGAAAAACTCTTGGGGCTTGCAGGGCCCTTAGGCAGAAAGCACAGGAGTTAAGCAGTACTGCTCATGTAGAAATCAATACAAAGCTTTTGCTTTGTTCTGAAGAATGAGACAGCTCCGTCTGATCGGAATGGGGTGTGTGAAGCACGTGATAGCCTGTGCTGAGCCTCACCTGGCCAGCCATTGTGAAGTAAGCAACCTGATAGCCCCAGGTGATTGTGACAATGAAACCCACTGGGACTTGAAAATGAGAATGTCAGTGCATTTCTCCTATTTATTTTTTAAAGACAGAGGTAGAAAAGGTTTAAAGAAAATACTGTCTTACAGTGATGGAATGTTTTCAAAATCCTTTCTTTTGCTGTTAAGTGAGCTTAAAACCTGGCTCTAGCCTACATACAGGGCTTTCAGAATTTTTTGACTACGGGATCATGTGTGCATCAGGAAAGTCCAGGACATGATTCAGGTAAATGTGGACCTGTTCCAGTTGATGGGAAAGGGACTGTGGTGATTTGAATAGAATAATAGATGGCCCCCAATATATTTCTGTTGTTTATTTGTTTGTAGTTTGCATCTTTAGCCACCTGGCTGGAGGCAATGTCACTGGGTGGATCTTTAGGTGTGGTGGTGGGTTTCAGATTTTAATCTAAAGATATGCAAAGTGTGCCTAGCTGGAGTTCCTGAAGTGTGCTGTGGCTTTTGACCTTTAGGCTTGTACTTCTCTGTCTCTGCTTGGTCCTGTGAAGGCAGGCCAGCTTCTTCTGGTATTATGGAACTTCTCCTGGATCTGTAAGCTTCAATAAATATCCCTTCCTCCATAACTGCTCCTGGTTTGGAAGTTCATCTTAGTGAACCTGAGGCTGTCTGCTACAGAACTTGGTACCAGGAGTGGGGTGAGATGAACCTGACCATGTGGATGTTGATCTTTTGGAACCTTTGTTTTGGAGGAATAGGCATGGACATGGTGCTTGCAACTGAAGATGCCTTCTGGAGTGGTAAGCCATATTTTATGGGCTATTCTGATCAGAGTTTGAGAATGCTAAGTGCAGAGAGCATTGAACTTTGAGGCTTGGCTTATGAGCTTTCTAAGGAGAAGGAAAGACTGCAGAGGACTTTGTTGGAACTGGGCTACTGACATAAGGGCTGGCTGCATCCTGCTGCCCAGGCCAAGAGAGTTTGATCAAGGTTAAATTTGTAATGGACTGATGTGCTTGGCTAGAGATATTGGACTGAGAGATTTCAGATTTTAAACTGGAAAACCTCAAGCAAGTTAAAATTACAGGCACTGAGACTGGTTTTAGGTTACTGAATCTGCTATTATCAAACACATTAGCAATCTTAAATGAAGATGGTCCAATTGCTTTACCATGGAAAGGATGCCTGAAGAAAGACTATCATAGAAATGCAAACACTTTTGGAAAGAGTTGACTGGAGAAGGAACCTGCTTTTCAAGACTATGATTTGTTTTGTCCCTGAATTAAGAATATGGCTGTGTCCTGCACAACTGGTATTGGTTTCAGAAGCATGAAAAATACATGGAGTGGTCGTGAATTGCACATGTTTCCAGGAGCTGCCACTGAGATGCTGCATGAGGTAGGGCCTGATGCCCTGATAGGCTGAAAGAGCCTTTGGAAAATGTGAGGAGTGGTCATGAATTGCACACGGTTCCAGGAGCTGCTTCTGAGATGCTGCATGAGGCAGGGCATGATGCCCTGATAGGCTGAAAGGGCCTTTGGAAGATGGACCATGGTTTGCATGAAGACCTGAAGATGTTTTATATATACCAGGACTGTGCAAGGGCTACCATAGAGCACATTGTTGGCCTGAGATGGAAGTGTTCCCTGGCTACTCTGCCCAGCAGGAAGGGCAGAATTAGAAAATTTGGAGACTGCCAGTCTTTGGTTGTAAGTTTGATGTTTGTTTGATGGTGGTTGAGTTGCATTGTTTTAGTCTCTCCTTGCTATGCCTCATACCAGTTGAAAATGTTTACTCTGTGCCTTTATATGTTAGAAGTGTTTAACTTGTTTGATTTCACAGGCCTTAATATCTTAAATTGGTCAAGACTGTGGGGACCTTTGAAATTGAACTGAGTACAATTTACAATGTGTGATGGTTATAAATCTATTGGGGGCCAGGGGCGGAATGTGGTGGTTTGAATAGAATAGATGGCCCCCAATATATTTCTGTTGTTTATTTGTTTGTAGTTTGCATCTTTAGCCACCTGGCTGGAGGCAATGTCACTGATGCTGTCTGCTACAGGGACCATTGTGTTTGTTCCTAACTACACTCTGCTCCCAGCCTTTGTAATCACTGAGATAGACAGACTGCTTTGTTCAAGTTACCCAGTTCCACCATAGGTCACCCCAATGATACCCATTCTGCATGGGATCTTAGATTGGGTCAGTGGGGACCACTAGGGGTTTGAGATCCCCACTCACTTCTCTTACCTCTACAGTGCCTGCTCTATAGAGAGTTCAGTTTATGTGTATGCTGAACTCATATAGCTTTCCCACTGTGCCCACATTTCTTTCTGTCTTTTTATTTTGTAGTAACATTGGGTGTACACATTGTTTTATTTTATTGAGAACTTTAATATGTTGCTTATATATTGCAAGTTGGTAATATTCCTTTTGGGTTATAGTCTTAATTTTTTGGGGGGTGTTATATTCTTATGTTCCCTCCCCTGATTCCACTGAAGGCCCTCCTCAGTGTGGTTATTGATAATCACTGTGGGTCATAGATGCATCAGTCAGTCTCTATGAGGGCACAGTGCCTCAGAGTATACCCTCCAACCCTGTTGCTTTTACATTCTTTCCACTCCCTTCTTTCACAACATTCTCTGAGCTGTGAGGGTTTGTTATAAGTGTCCTTTAGCGGTAATCTCTCAGCAGCCTCTGATTTTCTGCATTCTTGAGTTTTGAGTCTCCTCAATGTCTACCACCATCTTCCTAGAGTTGGTTCTCAGGTTAGCCATGAGAACAGTACTCATATTTAATCTGCTACTTATTCCACAATATTTTTTTGGGTCCTGGCAGATGTGATAGAGATGACTTGTCTCATGCTAGACAGCCATCTTTTTTTTTCTTGTCATATTTATGGGTCTTGGGTCTCCTAGTATTCATCACCATCTGTAAAAAGCAGATTTGCTAGCTATGAGTAAGAATAGCATGGACCAAGAGATAAATGTAGACATCTAGAGGACTTTTTGGTGGTATAACCTCTCCTTTTAGCCAAAGAATGGTGGAAGCTTCCCTCTAGGATTTATGACCTTCCAAGCTTATTGGCTTCTGACTTGGTTCTCAGTACCAGGTATGAATTTGCTCCCACTGAGCAGTCTTCATATGTAAGCAGATAGTAGTTGGTTACCCCATAGCCTATGTACCACCATTGCACCAGTATACATGCCTTCTCTGGCTTGCTGATTTTTTAGTTTACAGGATCCGTTGTTTGTTCACACGATTGGTGACCTTTAACCCCCACCAGCAGCTCACACAGCACTTTCTGGCCCTATGGCAGCTGTCCATCAGAGAGCTGGATTCTACCTCAGTTCCAACAAATCTCTCAGTGTCCTATGACTGCAGCTTGTGGTGTCTTCAGCAATAGGATCTTACCATTTAGTTCTGATGGGAAACCAAGTGCTTTTATGTCCACTTTTCTATTATTACTTGGACCTGGTTCTTCCCCACTCTCCATCCATCTCTGGAATGTGTCTGTTTATGGATTCTGACTCACTAAGGTGTCAATTACTATTGAGACTTGCAGCACCATATTAGGGTAAATATTTGGATGGAGGTTTTGAACTCCTTGAAGTATGGTGAGTCTTTGAATGCCAAGAAAGTACTTCACAGCTTGTCTTTCATGCTCATCTATACCAACACTGAATGTTTACTGAGCACTGTGTGTGGTACTGCTCAGTGGTACAGGATAACACAACACCCTTGCTCTTCAGAGCTAGTTTTCCAATGGGGAGAAACAAGTACAAAGAGTGTAAAGAATGAACATCAACACAAACAGATAATGCTAGCTCCTGCAATGCTAACTAATGCAGAGATAGAGCAGGAGGTTGCATGCCTCTTTAGGGGGTCAAGTCAACAAAAGTTTCACTGAGAAGGGAATCAGGTGAGTTACAAGAAGGAGTTGGTCCTCCACAGATCAGAGTAAGAACCCTTCAGTGGGGAAACAGCTCATGCCAAGGTCCTTCCAACTCCTTAAGAAACAGGGTGGGAGTGTGGGGTTAGGTGAGATCAGAAATGTCTGAAGGATTCAGGTCACATAGGGCTCTGTAAACTAGGCCAAATCTTCTGATGCTATTCTTAATGTTGTGGGAGGCCTTTGGGTCATTTAAAAAATCAGACTTGTCATTTTTTGGTAAATGCAGACTTATGTGCAGCTTTAAGACACAAAGCAGAAAAATCTTTGGTAACTTGTTCAGTTTGCTTCAAGGTTCACATTCAGCAGTGCTGCAGTGTGACATCAACCCCTGCATGTAGCCAATGATATAGCCCAATGATCTTATTCAGATTTCCCCAGTTTTACTTGTAGGTATGAGAGAGGGAAAAGTGAGGCAGAATTCCATTCACTTTTATTCCTTGTGTACAGTCATGTATTCACCAAGAAGATGCAGAATGGTTCCACCACTGGGAAGTTGTTATGTTGTCCTTGGCACTTACAGTTCATCCAATTGTCTCTATTTTTACATTTTTCTCATTTCAACAATAGTGTGAGTATGGAGTTTTACAGTGTCACCTTTTGAAATTGACATTTTCAAAATTCAAGTTGTTTCCATGTATCAATAATTTGTTTCTTTTCATTGTTGAGTGATAATACTTAACCTTTCACTTATGGAGTTGTTTCCTGTGTGTGTGTGTGTGTGTGTGTGTGTGTGTGTGTGTATGTGTGTAACCTATGGCCTTGTGTATAGTAGATAAGTACTCTGCCACTGAGCTATGTTCTACCCCAACCCTTGACCCCTTTTCAGTTTTTGTCTATTATGAATACAGCTATTTTGAATGCTTGCATATAGATCTGTATTATGTGAAATATGATTTAATAAATTTTTGTTTACTTTTACTTATTTATTTGAGAGCAACAGGCAGAGAGAGAAAGGCAGAGAGAGAGAGAGAGAGAAAAGAGAGAGAGAGAAGAGAGAGAATGGGCCTGGTACCAGGGCCTCCAGCCACTGCAAATGAACTCCAGATGTGTGCACCCCCTTGTGCATCTGGCTAACATGGGTCCTGGGGAATCGAGCCTCGAACCAGGGTCCTTAGGCTTCACAGGCAAGTGCTTAACCATTAAGCAATCTCTCCAGCCATGAAATATGGTTTAATTTCTCTTGAATAAATACCTATCTGTGCTGGGTCATATACTAGTAGTACATTTAGCTTTTAAAGAAAATGTTAAGTTGTTTTCTAGATCCCTTGGCTGATTTGAAGTTTAATATGATCTTATGTATTATTTTGTCTTTGTTTCAGGACACAGAGCACCAGATTGCTGAACAGAGGCAGAGACACCAGCTCAGAGTCCAGGGAGATGGTGATGCTGAGCCATTAATAGATGGATCGGGAGCCATTAATAGAGAACAGTGAACTTGACTATGTGGAAGCTTTAACTTTTCAGACTTTCCTGAACTCAGCACTCTCATATGTGAAGGGAAAAAAAGAGTATTTGCCTTGTACAGGGATACGAATTAGAAAGCAAACAGAGAAAGGCCTGGTGCACATTAGAAGCCCAGGACTCAGGATACAACAACTCCAAATTCAGCTTCTATTTTAATCTGTGGAGGCTCTCTATATCAGTTACTTTCTTGTTGCTATGAGAAAATACCTGATCAAAAACAGCTTAAAGAAGGAAAAAGGTTTATTTTTGTCTTACAGATTCAAGGGGAAGTGTTCATCATGGCTAGAAAAGTATGGCAGGAACAGATAGCGAGTGCCACCTCTTTACACCAGGAGGAAGAAAGTAGAGAGATTGAGACTGATGAGTTACATCTCTAGGCCTGCTCCAAATGACGTACATCCTCCTACAAGGCTCTTCCTCCTAACGGCTATACCAGCCTCTCAAATAGCTCTACCAACAGGGAATTATGTATTCCAACACACGAGACTATATGGGACACTATAATTCAAACTACCACAGTCTCTATTCTCTTTCTTTTTAATATAATATCCCTGAATTGCTTAAAGTTTCCTTAATTGCTTCTTTTCTGGCTTAATTGTTTTTAAAAAGGCCAAATCTGTGACTTCATTAATAGATTCCTACCTTTACAGAGCTTGGGAGAGTGAGGCCTGGTGCTGCATTTCTTTTGTCTGCTTTGCTGTGCTCCTGCCTCCCGTGATATTCTCTGCTGCAGAAACCCATTTATATCCTCTTCTGATAAAAGGATTCTGGGTTTTATGGACAATGAAACGATAACTGCAGCTGGTTAGAGATAGTAATCTAGTTAGTCACACAGTGGTGGAACTCAAGCGAATGGAAAACTGAACCTATAACTTGGTGTGCATGCTAACAGCCTCAAAGGCACCATCTCTGAGAACTTGTTGGATTCCTTCTTATTTCTGGGTATTACAGAGGTAATTGGCAATGAAGGAAGCAATGTATGAAGTGCATCCAATGTGCTACATTCCTGACACCATTCATTTTCTTTAATCCTTCATACCATCTGATATGGGAGGTAACCATCTCCCCATTCTACACATACAAAGATGAAGAACAGACAGATAAAATAATTTGCTCAACACTAATTGTAACATGAATCATTAGAAGAATAAGGGTTTAAATGAGGACAGTGTGTAACTTTTTTTGGCATGGGTTTATATAGAGTTGTGTGGTGTGGTGTGTGACGTGTGTGTGTGTGCAGTGTGTTGATGTATGTGCCCGGTGTGTGGAGGCCAGGGGAGAATGCTTAGAGTTCTTCTCTATTACTCATCCATGTATTTTTCCAGAAGATGGAGTCTCTCCCTTAACTTGGAGCTGTCGTTTTGCCTCAACAAATCCCAGTGATTCGTCTTCACATCCTGCAGGACCAGGGTTAGAGATGTGTATAGACACACCCAGATTTTTACATGTGTGCTGGGGAATTGAGCTCTGGTGGTCTCAGGCCCTGTCAGGCTCTCATGCTTAAGTGGAAAGTGTTCTTACCCACTGAGCCATCTCCTGGGCTTCTCTGAGGGAGATATTATTCTTTCTTTTTCCATGTGTAATGGCAAATCTGGTATTTTTGAGCCTACTTCCTAATTTCTCAGTTAACATGATGATCAGGACTCTTCCAGTGATGGAAACCTAGCCTTTTAATTTATTTAAAATATTTCATTTTTATTTGAGAGAGAGAGAGAGAGGGAGAGAGGGAGGGAAGAGGTGCGCGTGTGTGTGTGCGCACACGCGCACACACAGAATGGGCAGTCAATGTCAAGGCCTCCAGCTGCTGCAAACGAACTCCAGATGCATGCACCACCATGTGCATCTGGCTTATATGGGTCTTGGAGAATTGAACCTGGGTCCTTTGACTTTTCAGGCAAGCGCCTTAACCACTAGACCATCTCTTCAGCCTGGACACCCAACTTTAAACTAGCTTCAAATAAAAGAGGAATTTACAGGTTGGTGAATATGTCATTAGATGCAGGTGCTTGACAATGTCCTTCGAAGACAGCCCTCTATGTCCTTAGGCTACATGTGCTTCTATTCTCAGGCAGGTTTTAACTCAGGATCTTTCCCAGACACTGCTAAGTCACTTTTTTACTTCCCAAGTCCGGGTAGGAGGTCCCTTGACTGGTTCCTTTAGAATTAAGTTCTGGGATTGGCTTCGGGTTGATGTGGCCTTGCGCCAATTCTGACACAATCACTGTGTCTGCAAAAGGGACTTGATTGGGTCATTGAGGCCTGTGCTTTGACATGCACCCACATATTTACAAATACAAAGTGGAAAATAGGTGGTACCTTGAGAAAAATATTGGAGTGTCCTCACAAATGGGAGTCACACATTGAGTTAGAAGAAACAACAGAAGTTCACCGTGACTAGTAGGAATTAATGCCATCTTATTAGAATGTTCCTCCCTTTCCCTCCCTTCTTTTCTATTTATATTGCATACTACATTCATTCATAAAAATTATTTTCTTGGATTCTTTTTTATATGGTTTGGCTACTTTTTTCTCATCACTGTCACAACGTACCTGACAGAAACAACTTTAGGGAAGAGGGGCTTAATTTACCACATGGTTTCAGAGGGTTTTCAGTCTACGCAGGTGGAAAGGGCATGCTGGCAGGAGCAGCTCCTATCTGTGGCAGTAGAAATGTGTTCTAGAGCTGCTGCTCTTCACACCGTGGCCAACCAGGAAGCAGAGAAAGCAAGCCAGCAGAGGTTGAACCTTCAAAGGCCTGCCCCTAGTGACACACTTCTACCAGCCAGGTGCATCTACTAAAGGCTTCACAACTTTCAAAAGAGTGCTACAAACTGGGACCAAGCACTCAAAAACATGAGCCTGTGGAGACATTTCAAATTCAAACAATAGCATTGTAGATTGACAGATAAGTCATAGGGCTTATTGTTATTTTTATATGATAAAATGGGGCATGGAGATCCCAGAGAATGAAATTGTTTTTTTTTTTTCTCCACAAGAATTTGTCTGATAACAAAAAATAGACAGAACTGGTAAGGTTCAGTGATATTTATATGTCTAAACAAGAGAGAGGTAATCATTTGTGCCCATGAGAAATCAAGCCTGAGACTTTGACCTCATTAGCACTGAGCTACTAACTCTTTGAAAATATAAGGCAGTGAATGGTGTGAGAGAATTAATGCACATCCCTAATGTCTAATGTGTTTCTAGACTGAGAAGGTCCAGGGGCAAATGAAGCTCATTCTATGACTACAATATGAGCTATGTGTCATTAGGAGTCCTTGGAGAGGATTGATATGAAGCACACTTGATGTACTTTGAAGGAAGCCCTGTTCTTTATTTCTTGTCAACTGTGTTTAACATTGAGGGAATTGATGCCTAGTCTTAAAAAGCTATAACTGTATTAGAGGCATAGTAGAATGGGATCTGTGGCTCTTCTGGAAGGCGGATAAATCACAGGCACCATTAACCTGGCTCTCCGTGATGGAAAGTTGTGTCCTGTTAGGCTTAGGTAACAAGCCACCATGGCCTAGTGTGATTATGAATTTGAGATTTAACAGGCTTTAGTGAATCATCTGCAGCCTTAAGAGATGTCTCTTTCAATGCCCATGTTATAAAAAACACAGAGTCACATAAAACCATTAGACATATTAACTATTTTTCTTCTACTTTCTGTTATACTTAACTTTTCAAAAGGGGGATGAATAATTATTTAAGACACATTGCAAGTCTGTGGCCATGCCACCATCTCAGAAGCTAACACAGGTTGGGTTAGTGTTTGGGTGGGAGACACAGTTCAAAAAGTATCGCTTTTTAAAACATATGTACATGTGTGTAGTATGTACACACATTTACATGTGTGCAGGTGGAGGTCAGAGGGTGATATCAGGTGTTTTCCTTAATTGCTTTCCACCTTATTCTTTGAGACAGGGTTCTTTTTTTTTTTTTTTTTTTTTTACTTTTTTTTTTTTATTAGTCAGTTCTGTATTCAGCAAATACAGTCAGTTTGGTACCATTATTAGGCTCATCCATGACCTACCCCCTCCCCTTGGCCCCTCCTTGTTGAGGTATACGGGTCATGCATTGTGGAGTTAGCCCACAGTTATGGGTAAGCTAAATGTCTCTGCATATCATGACCCAACATGTGACTCTGACATTCTTTCCGCCCCCTCTTCCGCAAAATTTCCCTGAGCCATGTTGGGTTCATTTTTGGTCTGCTTCAGTGATGAGGTGTTGAGGGCCTCTGAGGCTCTGGCTCTCTGATTTGGTAGGAGTTGATTTTTCTCTATGCTGATCTCCTTCACCCTTGTGCTGGTGTCCAGTTCATCAGGAAAACAGCCCCCTTGCTTGTTTCTCCAAGTTTTCTTGGTTTCAGCCGGGGCCCTTTTGAGGTATGATGGGGTGTGAGACAGGGTTCTTGCTGATCATAGAGCTCAGCCATTTGGGTAGCTAGCCAGTGGATCTCAAGCATTCCCTGTCTCTACCTCCCAAAAGCTAGGATTAAAGACGTGTGCCACTGTGCCTAGCATTTACACTGGTCTGAGAACCCAGAACTCAGGTCTTCACACTTGCATAGCAAGCACCTTACCAATGGGCCTGTATCTCCAGCCCTCAAGAAGTAATTGTGGTGTGCCTGTGTTTGTCAAGTATTTAGGTGATAATGGAGAAGACACATGATCTTTGCCTTTATGACTTTAATAATCTGGCTTGTCACAAATAACACTGGTAGCCTTCCCTCCCTCCTTTTCTTCCTCTCTCCCTCCCTTCCTACTGAGGACTGAACCTGGTGTTTTGTGCATGCTATGCAAGTACTCTACAACTGAGCTATATCACTAGCCCCAAGTTGGTTTTTCTTTTTTTAAAAAGTATTCATGGGAGTCTGTATTTATAGAAGACTGGGGGATCACAAATCTGAGGCAGCCTTGACTGACTACATAGTGAGTTCCAGGTCACCTTTGGCTCCATAGTAAGACACTGTCTCAAAAAACAATCACCACTGTGGTGTGTATTACTAAATGTTATATAGAAAATTTAGCAAGCTATGAAATACCACACAGAAAACTTAAGTATGTATTATCAAGTGAAAGGAGCCCATTTGAAAAGGCTATTTAGCTCATGGTTCCAATTGTGTCTCTAACATTTCTGGGATGGAAGCAGTAAAAAGAACAGTGGTTTTCAGTGGTTGGGTGGAGGGAAGGAGGAATAAGTAGAGCTTAGAGGAATTTTAAGATAGTGAAAATCCTCTGTATGACACCATAGTGATTGATAAATGTCACCATACATTTGAACAATCTCACAGAATGCACAACACAGAGGGAGAACTGTAATGCCAACTGTAGACTTTGATAGATAAAAATATGGCAGTGTTGATTTGTCACGATTCGAAAATGGACCTCACTGGTGTGGATAGTGGAGGGGAGTGTCTGGAGGGCATATGTGAGAACTCTGTACTTTGCACTTAATTTTGCTGTGACATGAAAATTGCTCTAAAAATCAAGCCTATTAATTAAACATGTTTATCAGATGATTACAATGCAGGAGAGGTTTGAGACCAACTGAGCTGCATGCCATCACTTTACAGAAGTATAACAGGGGAAAAGAGGAAGGGAGAAGAGATGGAAGACGTGAAGAGTTACTGGCAGAAGCAATAACAGAATCCCAGCCTCTGACTCCTTTTCAGTGTTCTTTTCATCAGCCTGTGCTGATAGATACTTTCCCTGTCTCCAGTACTCCTATGTTCTGGAGCAACTCAACCTTATTATAGTAACTCCATTGGGATCCAGGGAAGAGGAAAAGATGATTCCTACCACATATATCTTGATTCCTAAGTTCATTCCACATTAAGCATGACATTTATTCTTACTCAGGCCTATAGACACAAAGAGAGAAAAACAAACCAATTAAAAAGGGAGTAAAATATGTTCATGCAACACAAGAGAGAATAGACAGGAGACAACGTAGAAAAAAGGTTATGTGAAGATAGCACCATAATTGCTTCTGAGGCCAGATTCATGGGGAAAAAACATCCTTCCTGGGACTGGGAGAAATATTTGAGTGATATGGTAAGATTAGAAAATTTTGGTCTGGACTTGGTAGGGCACACCTTTAATCCCAAGTTTGGGAGGCAGAGGTAGGAGGATTACTGTGAGTTCGAGGCTACCCTGAGACTACAGAGAAAAAGTTGTCTTCACTTTCTGAAAGGCAATGGGTATATTATTTGACCTCATTGTGTCTTAATTTTGTCATTATATACAACATGCCTTGTCCTCAATGAGCCAGGTCCTCTTGTCTCATCTGTAAGTCTGTCAGGAAGAGGAAGGTAATACCAGCACTTCAAGGTTGGGGCTGGGGGAGGTGGCAGTTCTTGTACATGGACCCAGTACCATGAGACAACTTTTAGACATTACCTCGTTGGTCTTCCCCATCAATCCTGCACTGTAAATAATTGCTCACTTACCTTACATAGGAAGTTCCTGAAAATCAGAAATATTAAAACCCACTCCAGATGGGGGCAACACTCTCACTTAAAGTCTTTTTGATCCTGAAGCCCATAATCATTTCAATAAACTAGCTTGCAGAAGGAGTTGCCAGTCAATGTTTTGTTGCTGCTGGCCTTGTGGCTTGGGCATGTGGTAGAGCAAACTTCATGGAACTGGGAAGCAAATGGGAGGAAGGGGCTGGAGTCCTAACATCACCTTCCAGGGTATGTTCCTAATGGCTTAGCGTCTTTCTATAGGGCCCCATCTCTTACAGGTTCCACCACGTCCCAATAGTGCCGTAGACCAGTGACCATGCCTTTAGCATATGAGCTTTTGAGTGACATTTAAGAGCTAATCCATAACAGGTTGTAATCACAGGAAGGCTTACCCCCCCTTTTGTTTTAGATCTAGGAGACATACCCACTGGAAGAGGAAAGCTGGTCTCCTCTCAGTATCCATGAAAGGCCTAGCTTGTGGTCCACCAGAAGTGTTTTCATATCTCTCTATATTCACATGGAGGATGAGGAGTTTGCCTGGAGTCCATTCAGTAATTTATTTCAGGATATCTGGTGCTGGCAGCTCTTGGGATGCATATTAAGCAGGAAGTGAGGCCTTGGACTGAATAAGCAGCTGAAGTCAGAAGTGGGGGTCAGCCTCAGACAGGGCAGGGGTGAGTGGGTATCACGTCAGCCAGCACGGCTCCTTTCATTCCTGTTCACTTGGGTGACTATTAAATGTATTGCTTTTTTAATTTAAATTTCTTTTCCTTTTGGCACAGAGAGAGATATTTATCTTATGATAAGATTTTAAAGCTGAGTGTCAGGTTTGGGGACTCTAAAGGCCACTCCAGTATTAGCATCATGAAGTACATTATGCTTCAATGTATGTGTGAGAGCAGTGAAGTGTATCAGAGACCTACACCTACACAGAATGAAGGGCTCAGGTGACGTTTCTTTCTACTGTGATCCTCTGCCTTGTGTTTTTGATGGGCAGGAAGGACATGGGTACATGAGGAAAAATGACCAGGTGAAGAAAGGCTAGCATCTCACTGCTGCACCATCAGTGTATAATTAGTAAATTAGGATTTGTCAAAAAATGGAGTTAGACTAGGGAAGAGGACGGGGAGGAAGAGGAGTGGGAGGGGGTTAAGATAGGATAGTGGACATGTGTATGAATAAAATGCGTTATATGCAAATGTGAAAACATCACAGTATCATTTATTACTTTGTCCAATTAATAGATGAATGAAAAATGGAGTTAGAAGCCAGGATGGCCAGTGGCTAAATTCAAGCTCTTCCATCTGTTGCTTTGTGGCTTTAGAGAGTTTCAGTTCCCATCACTGTAGAACTGCAATACCTGGGGGATTTGGTGGATGGGACATGCACTGTTCTTAAATGGGTGGGCACTTTGATAGTTCCCCTTATTCTCAGCTGCACTGTTCAGGGCTGACTCCTGTGGTAAAGGCTGATGAGCAGCCTGCCGCTTCCACCTTTAGATACCCTTCTAGACTTAAAAAAATTTATCCCATCTCAATTCTCCACTTACATCTCCTAACACTCCATTTATGTAGCTACTTCCCGTGCCCCACAAAACGTCCCCAAGCAATGTGGCTTCTATTTTCTCTACTCTTGACAACATGACCTACCTACAAATTTCCTCTATCTTCTCCTTAGCCATAGATCCTCTACAGCTGTGTATCACTCTGCCAAGTAAGAAGTCTAAAATGATGGCTAGGGAGATGACTCAGCAGTTAAAGGTGCTTGCTTACAAAGTCTAATGGCCTGGGTTTGATTCCACAGTGCCTGTGTCAAGCAAAATGCACAAAGTGGCACGTGCATCTGAAGTTCATTTGCAGTGGTGGGAGACCCTGGGCATGCCCATTCTCTCTCTCTCTCTTTCATATAGATAGATGATAGATAGATAGATAGATGATAGATAGATGATAGATGATAGATAGATAGATAGATAGATAGATGATAGATAGATCGTATACCTCAATGAGGAGGGGCCAAGGGGAGGGAGTAGGTCATGGATGAGCCTAATAGTGGTACCAAACTGACTGTAAAAAAAAGTAAAATAAAAAAAAAAATGAAAAAAAATTAAAAATGTAATGCATTACTGTAAAAAAAAATGCTTGAAAAGGAATATTACAAATTTGGCGTTGTCCCTTTAATCAAACATCAATGCCAAAGAGAAGCAAGCTGAGGCAGAGAAAATAGAGTGAAATAATTCAAAAGTTGCAGAACAGGTGAAGACAAAACCAAGCAGGCCCATTGGAGATCATGGTTATCAGTTTGCAATAAACACGAAGTGAGAACAATTCATGACTTGTGATAGCATTCAACAGAAAGGAAGCAAATTAGATGTAGACAAGGCCAGAAGCAGATTATAAACACCTGCAGAACCAGACAGTGTGCAGGGAGGGCAGATCAAGATTTTATTTTTATCAGGTAAGTGAAATATGGCTTTATGTGAGCAGTGTGAGTTTAAGGTGGAGAGGAGAGTCAGGAAGTGCTGCTGAGAACAGGCAGAGGTTCCTGGAACTCCATGGTCCGGGACCCTAAGGAATCACCCAAGGCCCATTGTGTGCCTGGTGATTTCACATGCGCAGTCTCAGTTCAGCCTGTTTAACTGTGCAAAGAGTGACTAGTACTCTGGTTTGGATGCAGGAATGGCTCAGATATGTAACTGGTCGAAGCATTTATGGTAAGTGGGTGGTAGGTTTGAGTACAAGCTTAGGTTTGCCTGACATGAAAGGCTTGTTTTTCAAATATGTCACAATATGTCACACTGTTGAGTAACAGCATAACCTTCTGGCCCGAAAGAATGTTAGAAATGCTATCACATGGATGGCTAACAATGGAGGTAGACCATTCTGTGTTTCTATATTTCCTTTAGTCTCTCTGCCCTTCCCTTCCGTCTCCTTCTCTCCACCCTAGGCCACTTGAGCTATTAGCTTTATATATCCATTTGGATGTCCTACAGATGGGTTAGATTTACCTTAGTTACAAATCACTAAGGAATTCTACCCTAATTGACATATTTTGACTTTTCTGCTCATTTTTTTCACGTCAGAAACTCGAGGCTTCTCAGATTTGCCTACCTCTTTATTCACTGCATGCTTCAAGCCTTTTCAGTGCTATCTCCAAAATACTGCCACCTCCATTTGTCTTAGTTCAACTTTGGTTAGTGCTAAGGCCACCCAGGAATCCTACACTTGCCTCTTCATTGGTCTTGACTTCTGTCCCCTCTCCTCTAATCCATGGCTGCATTGTTGGCCTCACCCTGTGATCCTCTTGCCTCAGCCACCTGAGGTGTGGGATTACAGGTTTGTAGCACCATGCTTGACCACAGATTCCTTCTGAAAGTTCAGAGATTCTGGTAAAAGTACCACATAATGTTTACTTATCACAGCTCTTCTCACATAGTGACATTTAGAAGAGAGAAATATGTACAATCCTTTTTTTTGTTCATTTTTATTTTTTTATTTATTTATTTTTAAATGTTTTGTTCTTCATTTTATTTATTTATTTATTTCTTTTTTTTTCTTTATTAGTCAGTTCTGTATTCAGCAAATACAGTCAGTTTGGTACCATTATTAGGCTCATCCGTTTATGCCTCTCCTTCTCCTTAACATAAAGCTTGATGTCTTGACAAAATAAATCTTTTAAGAGAATATTTTTGCATAGGCTATCATCTCTTCCTGCTTTTGTACTGTGTTCTCTACAGTGTACCATGCTTTCATTATGCTCTGGCATTAAATGTGATATTCTTTCTACATGGAATAACTGCCTTTCTGCCTTTTTATGCTTCCTCTGCTCACTGTATTAGCTAGTTCCTACTTGTCCTTTAAAAGCCCAAGTAGATAGCTCTCCCTCCACAAATTCCTTCCCACTCTTTCTCCTTTCCCTTCCTTTTTTCCTTCCTTCCTCCTTCCCTCCATCCACCCATCCTTCCCTTACTTTTCCTTCCTTCTTCCCTCCTTCCTTCCTTCTCTTCCCTTCCTTCCTTCTGTCTTCACTTCCTTCCCTCCTCCTTCATTATTTGTCTCACACTACTTCTCTCCCTCCTTCCTTCCCTACTCTTTCTTCTCTCTCTTTCCTCTATTCTTCTCTACTTCCCTCCCCTTCCTTCTTTCACTTTTTCCCTTGAGATAAGGTCTTGCTATGTAGCCCAAGCCTGATCCTGCCTCAACCTCCTGAGTGTGGGATTAAAGGCATGTATTACCATGTTGGGTGTCGTGGCTCATGGCAATACTCTTACCTGTGCCTTCCAAGTGCTGGGATTAAAGGCATGTGCCACCATGCCCAGCTTATTGGTTAGTTTTGTTTCTCTAAATTATAAGTGGCTTGTGAACAAGACCACGTTTTACTTATCACTGCTAATTCTGGTGCCTGAACCACAATAGACAGCTAATATGTGTTATCATAAATAGAAATTAATGTGTAGGTGATTTATCAGCCCACTCACCCTTGGAATGAGGTCTAGGTAGAGAAAGAGCCTGACTATCACTCAGTGTCGTGTAAGTGCATCTGACCTATGTAGAGCTCTAAAACTTAGTCTCCAGTTGAGAGGCCTAGATCTTTTTAAATTAATTGATTAATTAGGAAGGAGGGAAAGGAGAGAGAGAGAGAGAGACTGTAAGTGCAAGAGAGGAAATGGGCACACCAGGGACTCCGGCCACTGTAAACAAACACCAGATGCATGCTCTACTTTGTGTATCTGACTTTACATGGGTCCTGGGGAACGGAACCCAGGCCACCAGGTTTGCCTACAAGCATTTTCACCTGCTGAGCCATGAGTCAAGCCTGGGTCCTAGATACACTAAAATCGATTGGTACTTGCTGTGAGTGCGATCTTGGGTTAGGCGTCTCTTTTCGACCAAGACACTCTCCAAAGAGGGCTGATAGCTGAAGACAGCCTGCAGTAACATCCAACAGTGGGGAACAAATCCTTGATCTCTAAAGAGAGATTTTGTTTTGTGGATTTGTAATCTCTGTTTTAGTATATCATATTTAATTGCAATTTTCTTTTTAATAAGAGTGGTGTTTAACAATCTGCTCCCCAAATGCCTGAAAATCTAACAACTGGTTCTTGCAAGTTTGTAATGAGCCAGCTTCAACACACAGCTAGGCATGTCCATCAAATTCCATTCGCCTTCCAGCCAATTTTATATCATTTATGAACCATGGGTGTCTCAGTAGAAGAACATTGCTTTGACCAAAATTTTTATTTACAGAAATATTTTTCTTCTCTGCAAAAATATTTTTCTTTTATGTAGAATTTGTGGGCTCACTTTAAAATGCCACCTTTCATCTCTAAGGAGTAATCTGCATAGTATATCTCAGTGTCCACCACAGGTCTGTCTCTCAACACACACATCTTTCCTCTCTCCCTTCTTCCTGTCCTCCCTCCCTCCCTCTTTTCCTTTCACCTTCTTTTATTCTCTCCAGGCCACTAGCTCCAGGCCTGCCTAAAATGGAGAATGTTCTTGTGGGAGCTGCTATAATATCCTCTAAGGGAGCTCGTGTGGAGTTCCATTTACATGTTTACTAGTGAAGATATAGGTGAGGGATTGGTTTTAACTCCTCTAAAATGAGTTAAAATGGGCCACCCTCTTCATATTCTTTGTAGATTGACATGCAGACTCATGCCATCCAAATATGACCTGTGGCACCAATTTAGTCAGATGGTTATTGGGCCAGAAACAAACTATACAAACATTTGGCTTAGCAGTTAAGGCACTTGCCTGCAAAGCTTAAGGACCCACATTGTAAGCCAGAGGCACAAAGGTGAAGCAAGTGAAAGGTCGCACATGCCCACTAGGTGGCACAGTCATCTGGAGATAATTGCAGTGGCTGAGGCCCTGGTGCACCAATTCTCTCTCTTTCTCTCTCTCTCTCTAAAATTAAAAAAAAAGAATAACTGTCAAAACAAACATAGTAGCAAGATACCATTTGTCCATCCAACACTCCACCTGTCGTTGTCCACTTCTCCTCAGAAGTTAGGTGTAAGACGGAAAGACTTGCATTAGACAGTGGTAGCAGCTGCCCTGGTAAAGAAATCTTGGGTCTCATGGAGACTACTATCTCTTGTCAATGGCACTGACTTCCCTTCCAGATCCCCACAGGGACACAGCCAGTTGTGAATTTCTGTGTCCATTGAATCCTAAAGCCATGGCTTCCCAGTGGGTACTGATGTTTCATTCACTCTGTTCCAGGAGCAATTTTAGCAACAATAATGTGTCTGGTAAAATAAATGAGATTCCAACTGTATCAAGTTTTCAGAAAAGAGCAATGAGGTTAATTTAAGGTCAGGTTTGCCTTTAGAGAAGGAGAAAAGGGTTTTTATTTGACCTTTCTCACAATCTCTTCCGATCTTCATCACTGTAGGGCATAGTCATAACATCAGCTGATGCCCATGTTGGTGTAGAGAAACCTCTAGCAAGTTGTTTTCTGCCTGCTTCACCTTTTTCTTTTCCTGGTTCTGAACATAAAGGAGATTCATAAATCTTTTTGACCCTGGGGTCTAGTCCAGTCCCTTGAATATAGTAGATACACATCAGAAAAATTCATTTAGCTAACATAGAGGAGAAAATCAAATTAAAAAAACAGAGTAAATATTTTCATATTTCTACCTGCTAAATATAATAGTTATAAATATTTTAATATATTTTTGTTGAGTCTTTCTTACATGCACTGGCTTTATAGTTGGGATGTAATTACATTCCACTTTAAGTTCCTTGCTTTTTTTTTGTAGAGAAAAAGGTAAGTAAAAGAAGGTTATTAGATTACTAAGATGTTGGTTCTGGCTCAGCTCATCAACTTAAACACAAGCACTGTGTTTGGAAAAGCCTGGGTGACAGAATGTTCAGTGTTTATTGCTTGTAAACTGCTGCCAGACCATGTGGTAGGCACAGGAGGAGAACAGAACGAAGTTTAGTTATTTTCAGAGCACCTATGTGTCCTTTGTGGAGATGGAAGACTCCTGTTCATATTTCATTCCCTGTGAGGTGACTAATGTTGCCCAAAGCTCATTTTCTTCAGTTGAGATTATACTTTTAAAGGGCCAAAAGAGAAAGGCTCATATGAGAAGTTTCATCCAAGGAGCCATTTAATCAAAATAAACAGGCAAATAATTCCTGGAGATTATCCAGTCTGTGTAAAATAATTTTAACATAGTCTCCAGCTGATCAACAGGGAGGGAAACACGTCAGCTAGTGGGGAGTGAATGTTAGTGGTTTGGTTGTCATGGAAACTTTTCTTCCAAACCAGGAAAAAGGCATTCATGGGGAAACATGCCATGTGGATAAATAGCCCATTTCTCCATGATCTGTTCTCTCTGTTGATCACAAGTCAACTTCCTACTGGGCCTGGGAGTGAGGAGAAATGCCCACATCCTATGCCCACAGAGGGGGGAGACGTTCTCTCTGTGAAGAGATAGACCCATGGGCCATAGTTTGAATAAGAAGTGTGCAGATAAAAACTGGAAAGCCAAGGTCAAAAATTTATTTTACTTTTATCCCTTTCCCCTTTTATTATCTTTCTTTTAAAAAAATTGGTATCTTACAAGTTGTTAGAAAGGTTTATTTTCAGTGGCCCATGCATGCTAGGTGGGAGGACTGTTGTTGATATGAAAGTTTAACTGACATTTGAAGTGCCCTCTCCAGGCACATCACAGCACATCTTGAAAGAAATGAAGTATGTGGCCTCTTTAGCCTTATTAGAAAAAGTCAGCGTTGAGCAGCGACAGGTAAGAGGATCAGATTTTCAAGGCATCCCTAGACAGTATGTAGGGGTAAATGTTAAAACTTGGTCTAATTTGGTTATTATAATGTTTACAAATGCTTTCCTTTATGCAAATATCTCTTCACATTTTCCCCCAAATGAACCTGAATTTACATAATCTTAACAAGTAAAATAATTCGAAAAACAAACAAAAGGTACAATTATATACCCAGCCTCAACATCCCTCTTCAAAAATTCATTGTAGCTATTTATTTATGTTTCCAATTTTTCTTCTAAAATGGGAGCACTTTGAAGCTTTAGTTGGTACATTGTTTGTCCATGTAAACTTCTGGCCATCAAAACAAATATTTTTTTCTTATCCAATGCTCCCTTTCACATTGCATATTGCTATGTAGAAGTCTGGTCTCTGTCAATATCAGTAATGATACAGCTAGCTATATTGACAATATCTGACTTAACATCAAACTTCTGTTTTTTCATAGTAAAGATCTAATGAGGGCAACAAATCACAGTTCCTGGCAGCAATGGCAGTGGTGGTGGGTTTATGGTAACATGGTTTGCAGTATTTGCACATAGCTGAGGAATAAAATTGCCTCTGTATATAACAAAGACCATAAATGCCAATTGTCATTGGAAACCCTTGCTACTAAATGATGTAACTACAGAATGGTTCATGAAGAGTGTCTGGCAAAAGCTAGAAATCATCATCCTGGTGAATTGCTTGCTTGTGGAATCAAATTTACTCTTATTGTACATTAAGCCTGGGTTGTTTAAATTTTTTTAAAATTTATTTTCAATTATAATTTATTTTACATTCATTTATTTCTTAATCATAAAATCAATACTTTCTTGTTATAGAAAAGTAGAGGACAACCATGAACTCAAGAATTTAGGGGGCAATTGCTTCTTTCATCTATTTAAGGCTTAAGGAGAAATTTAGCAAATTCAGACATACGAAAAGTAAGGACCCCCCCGCCCCGGGCGTGGTGGCGCATGCTTTTAATCCCAGCACTCAGGAGACAGAGGTAGAAGGATCTCCGATCACCATGAGTTTGAGGCCTCCCTGAGACTACATAGTGAATTCCAGGTCAGCCTGGACTAGAGTGAGACACTACCTTGAAGAAAAAAAAAATCAAAAAAGAAAAAAAAAAGTAAGGACCTTCACCCCCTAAGAGATGACTACTTTAAACATGTTGGCTTTAACCATTATCTAGATTATATAAGTATGTGTAGATATTTAAGATACACATTTTAGTTTTAACAAAAGGGGTATTATCAATAATAATTTTTTATTGTAAATAATTCATCATCATAATTATAGGTCAATAAAGTACTTGTATAATTATATAATTTTATATTTTATAATTATATAATTATATACTTTTATAATTCAATACTTTTACTAACTCTATAGAATCCATGATACAAAAATTATTTATTCACTTATTTATTTGCAAGCAGAGAGTGACAGAGAGAAGAGAGGCAGAGAGAGAGAGAGAGAGAGGAGAGGGAGAGAGAGAGAAAGAGAATGGGCACACCAGTGCTTCTAGCTGCTGCAAATGAACTCCGACGCATGCGCCACTTTCTGCATCTGGCTTTATGTGGGTCTGGGGAATCAAACTTGGGTTGTTAGGCTTTGCAGGTAAGTGCCTTAACTGCTGAAATATCTCTCTAGCCCCATAAAATTTACTTTTAGATCAATTTTAAGTTACTGATATTTTACATTTCGTTTAATTTTACTTTCATTGACAACATGCTTTACATATTTAGGATGTACATATGATATTTTGATGCATGTTGTTGTTACCTTCACATTGCTGGGATAAAGCACCCAATCAAAAGTAGTTGGTGGGAGGAAACTTTATTTTGGCTTACAGTCTTAAGGGGAAGCTTCATGATGGCAAGGGAAAGCATAGCATGAGCAGAGGCTACAGCAGATTGAAAACAGCAGCAAGAGAGTGAGCCAAACTTTTAGCAAGGGGGAACTGGCTATAAGACCCCTAAGCCAACCTCCAATAACACACCTCCTGTAGCAAGTCTCCACCTTCAAAATGGCCATCAGTGGGGGAACAAACATTCAGAAAACATGAGTTTATGAGGAACGTTTGATTCAAACCACCATACATGTGTATCTTGAGTAGTGATCAATTCTGGGAGAGTTAACATATCACCTTAAATTTTGGTCATTTCTTTATGATAAGTACACTCACAATCTCCTCTAGTTTGGGTTATATATTACTGTTAATGATTTTTATCTTGGCGGTATGGCTTGGATGTAGAAGGTTCCCCATTAGGCTCATATGTTTGGACACTTGGTTCCCCAGCTGTTGCTGTGGAACCTTTAGGATATGGAACTTTGCTGCAGGAAGTAGGTCACTGGGGGTAGGCCTTGAGGTTTTATAGCCTGGCTCCACTGCCTGTTCTCTTTCTTTCTTCCTGAGTGGATGCAATGTGACAACTGGCTTCCTGTTCCTATCACCATCTCTAGCATGATGGACTCTTCCTCTTGAAACTGTAAGCCAAAAATAAACCCTTCCTTAAGCTGCTTCTTATCAGGCATTTAGTCACTGCAATGACCAACCAATAAAGTAACAAATACACCCACTGTACTACAAAACACCAGGATTTATTCTTCTTGTTTGGCTATGACATTTCCCCATCTTACCCTTCCCCATATATTATGTTGCTTTTCTTAGAGACATAAAGGAATGTCTAATCAGCACCAGGGTGAAGGAGATACATGTTGAGGATACTTAATACATACCAAAGCAGGAATCCAGAAGTTTCTAAGGGCTCATCAGTGAAGTAGGCTTAAAACACACCCACCAAAGCTCAGGGAATTTTGCAGAAGAGAGGGCAGAAACATTGTAAGAGCCACAGGTTGAGACGTCATACCCAGAGGTATTGCCCCCACTCAATAACTGACTGCTGCTCCCACAACGCACAACCCACAACCCCATGGGGAATACCAGCAACTCTACTGAGGAGGGCCTCCAGTGGAATGGGGGCATGGAGTAGGGAAAAGATGGTATCAACACATGATGTATCCATACCAAATATGTTCTTAATAAAAAATAAAATAACATAAAATAATAAAAAGAAATGTCTATTCACCCCTCATGGGACACTTACAGAAAAGAAATGATCTCATTCAAGTCCAGCTTGTTGAACCAGTAAATTTATTGGGATTATTTACGGAAGCATGGTTGAGGATTTAGTTGCAGGAATATGAATGATTTAAAGACAACTGAATCACTGAAAAGTCCCATCGCAGCATAGGTGATGATTCTGTAAGCTTCATCACTGGAATCCCAATCCACAGTCAATCTTCTTCCTCTTATGTACTCAAATTCTCCAAAGACCATGTGCAGCTGGGGCCTGGAATCTCAGGCAAGGGCCAGTAACCCTCTCCCACTCTCCTTGTAGGAGGGAATATTTACAGCCTCAGTATCATTACCACAGACCTACCAATTTCATTGCCATATCTCCAAGTCAATGTGTTCTCTAGGACATCAAGAATTTTTGCTTCATAATGGCCCATGGTCATGTCACTCTGGGAGTAAATAGCTTATAACACTCTCCCCTCTCCAGCCTTTGGTAACTATCTTTCTCCCCTAATTGCTTTGCAATGAACTTTTTTTTTAAAAAAGATTTCAGCTATGATTAAGACCATGCAGTGTTTGTCTCTCTGTGCCTGATTGATTTCATTGAACTGTGGGGAGCCTATTTTACTATTGTTTAGTAAAATTTTTTGGATCAACTTTTATTGATATCAGCATATATCAGGGATTGGAGGACCCCTCTGTAGGGGTTCCAACTTCTTGTGTTCTAGAACAAAGAATTGGAGATACACATAGATAGCAGCAAGAAAAGTGAGCAAATTAATTAAGGAAAGATATACCTCCAAGGGAGGAAGCAGGTTGGGGCAAAGAGAGAACATGCAGCAGCACAAAGAGCCCTGCTATAGAGGACTAGGGCTTTGAGAGCTCATTTGCATAGTGCTGGCTTATCCACGCACGCCCTCTCTTTTTTTTTTTTTTTTTTTATTAGTCAGTTCTGTATTCAGCAAATACAGTCATTTTGGTACCATTATTAGGCTCATCCGTGACCTACCCCCTCCCCTTGGCCCCTCCTTGTTGAGGTATACGGGTCATGCATTGTGGAGTTAGCCCACAGTTATGGCTAAGCTAAATGTCTCTGCATATCATGACCCAACATGTGACTCTGACATTCTTTCCGCCCCCTCTTCCGCAAAATTTCCCTGAGCCATGTTGGGTTCATTTTTGGTCTGCTTCAGTGATGAGGTGTTGAGGGCCTCTGAGGCCCTGGCTCTCTGATTTGGTAGGAGTTGATTTTTCTCTATGCTGATCTCCTTCCCCCTTGTGCTGGTGTCTGGTTCATCAGGAAAAACAGCCCCCTTGCTTGTTTCTCGAAGTTTTCTTAGTTTCAGCCGGAGCCCTTTTGAGGTATGATGGGGTGGCTCTCTCCTTAGGGTCTACATCTATCTGAAAAAGAGAAGCAGATTCTCCAACGGAGAGTAAGTTAGCACCAGGACAAATGAGATAACCCTTACTTTTTTTCTTTTTATAGAGAATTTAATATGTGTAGGCCCTCTTGTAGCCCACAATTGATAGTAGGTTGATACTGGAGAGTGGGCTTATGTTTGGATATGGTTCTGACTTGTTTCCCAGCTCCAGCTATGGGTCCCATACCAGTGAGGGGATCAGTTAGCCAAATTGAGAGCAGTTGGTTCCCCACGTTGGCTGTGTGCCACCACTGCACTTGTGTGGGCATCACAATAAGTTATTTGCTGCTAAGTAGGTTAGACCATGCGTTGCTTCGATAGATATTGGTCAATTTCCCCCAGTCGCCCATGTAGCACCTTCTGGCACTAGATGTACTGACTGTCTGGGGACTGACTCTCATCCAACTTCCAGCCATGCCATTCTAATTTGCATGTCAATCACATAAGGTATCTTCAGCAGTAGGGTCTTACCACTAACCTTTGGTGGGTCATCAAGTACTCTGACAGAAATCTGTCTGTCTTTTAGGAAACCTTGTAGGTCTCTCTGATCAAAAGCTCATTGTGGATGATAGCCCCATGCTGGTTCTGGGAGTTACAGGTCAGTGCCCACTAAGAAAATGAGGAAAAAGATAACTAATATACAAGAGTTAGAGGTAAGAGAGAGAGAGACAGGGAGAGGGGAAGTGAGGGAGGGAAGATGTAGGAGACTAAGGTTAGTCTTAATCTTACCCTCTCCAGTGTCTTGTGGTTCAGGTGTTCCCTGTAAGGGCCTGGTGAAGGATCAGCCATTTGGTCTATCTTTTAGTAAGTAGAAGATTATGGTACCATTGCCGTTTGGGTCTAGATTTGTGTTTCCCACCCCTTTGATGCCCTCCCCTCCCTCCCCTTCCATCCTAGTGTCTAATCTAGGAGATGCTTGCTGGGTATGTAAGGTATCTTCGGTAGATTCAGGTTAGGTGCTGTAGATGAGTGAGACTATGTGGCGATTTTTTTTCTGTGATTGGGTAAGTTCACTGAGAATGATCTGTTCCAGGTTCAACCATTTTTCCTCAAATTTCATTGTGTCATTTTTTCTTACTGCTGTATAGAATTCCATTGTGTAGATATACCACATCTTAGTTATCCATTCTTCTAGTGATGGACATCTGGGTTGATTCCAGCTCTT